>CM031702.1:177500-1507500 GCA_018466805.1 Hippocampus abdominalis
GGAGCCACCGGCATATTTGCACACATTGGGTGTTAATGGCTCTGCTGGCTAAGAGAACGCGTGTCCGTGCGTGTGTGTGTGTGTGTGTGTGTGTGTGTGTGTGCGTGTGAAGGAGGATGGTTGTGTCAACGAAGGAAAGCGGAGGAGCACGAGCATAAAGTGTCAGGATTGAAAAAAAAAGCTTTGGTCCCTCCGCGTGTGGCTGTGCCAGTTGCCGGAAAGCCAAACACGTTCTGCGCATCCAGATGTGGACAGATGTGGCGCCGTCAGCCTCACTTGGCGTCGGCCGCGACAATTCCTGCGCTCTCCCTCCGGAGACGTCTCGCTCTTGGTTTTCTTCTTGGCTGGCTGGAGCGGCACATCAAATACCAGGTATTCCAGAAGTGAGCCTCAGGGGAGGGCCAGGGCCGAGCCTTTCCCTTCCAGATGTTCGAGGAATAATCCAAACCCATTGTTGGTTTTTCTTCCACACGTGGGTCTCGCAAAAGCAAGCTGCCGCCTGCTGTGGAAGCTAACAGGCTGCCCCCTAGTGGCCCGGAGCCATGTGTGCTGTGACGACGGACAATACAATACAGTGCATCTTTATTTAGATGGCGCTTTCACAATGGCTGCAGTCGTAACAAAGCGCTTAATAAAACGGTTATCATCAAATAACAAGTCATGCAATCTTAAGCACTCGTCCTGCAGAAGCATGTGTGCATGTGTCAGCTACAAGCTAAGTTTTTAAATCAACAAGAAAGAAGCTGTAGTGTCCATTGATAACAAAAAAAAAAAGATTGGTTCATCATTCCTGTCCCATGTAAATGCGTTTCAATTCCAAGCGACGACATCCTGCCATGCAACATGAATCAAAATGTCTCGGAATCGCGTCGTTGTTTGAACAAGGTGCTTTTCTTGCCCAAGTGCTTCTTCTTTGGACATATGTCCCATGATTACAGATCCTACAGGGACAGGGACGGGGGGGGGGGGGACAACAACAACACATGTAGCAATAAAAACAACAGAATTGCACTCATTGCAGCATAAAAATACACATGTGCCTTGCCTCCTCTGGCCCCGAGCACCTCGTGTGTCTTTATTTATTTATTTATTAACGTATTTATTTTCGGCTTACGGCAGCTGAACAACCTGAGAAAGCAGACTGCTACAATCTGGGGGCCATGCGATGGAGGTGGGTGGGGGGTGCACAACCTGTCTGCACAGGAGCAGAAGGTACACATGCGCACACACACACACACACACACACACACACACACACACACACACACACACACACACACACACGCATTGCACATTGCACAAAGAAACACGCGTGCTAACACCAAAGGGAAGAAGAAGAACTCCACAACTAACCAGGTCAACTCGGACAGCACACAATTGAAAGAGAGAAAAAAGCCCACATAGAAAAGTCCACATCGATCATGCAAAAGAGTCACTTTTTACACACACAACAGCTCACTAAGCATCATGATGTAAATGAAAATGCGAATGCTAAATAGCATTTGTGTGCTCGTGTCATACATTCTTTTTCCTCTGTGTAGGACCACTACAATTAGTGCCGTACTGATGAGCTAAGAGAGGAGTTGAGACCTCTCAAACGAACAGTTTGGATTTTCAAGACATTGACATCATTGATTTCTGTGCAGATTTTCGCTCTTTGCGGCTTCCCCCGTGAATAGCGGGCGTCCAATCAGAGTGGGAAGGAAAAGTTTTCAAGAAGTCGTTCACCTCTAAAAAAGGAAGTGTTTTCTTTTGCCACCGTTTCTCCACGTCGCTCATCGTTGGCGTGACTGCTTTGGGCGTGTTGTTGCGTCTGCGGTCATTTGGTTGTGCGCTGCTTCCATTAGCCAGGCCGCTGCACAGGAGGTGACCCGGAAGAAGCCCACGTATGCATGTTGGACCATGCTGGCTGCCGAGCGCTGCTGCCGCACGGCGCACCTTGAACATTCCGACTGCAGCTGCTCTTGTCCCGTCTCTTGTGTGCATGCGTGTGTGTGTGTGTGTGTGTATATAGATAGACACGCGTGCCTGTGTACCCCCCCCACCTCACCTCCCGCGCGTGGTCCGTCTGACCGCAGCTGTCCTTACCTCTCTGCGGGTCTCCTGGGCCAGGCTGACCCCTCTTCTCTTCAAAGCCACCCCGAGTGACGGGCTGAAGGGGGCGGCTTCTGCTTCCTTGAGCTTTGGGAGCTGGGGCTGGAGTTGAGGTCGGGATGTGCGTGCGTGCGTGTGTGTGTGTGTGTGTGTGTGTGTGTGTGAGGATGCAGGTGCAAAATATGTCCTGTGTGTGTCTGTGTGGGAGGGGGTTTGGGAATGAAAGCGTGGGGGTGTTATTGTAGACAAGGAGTGGGCGGTCGGTTAACTGGGTTGGCCTGAACTCACCTTATGTGCCAGTGTGTGGGTGCGTGCGGCCGTGCGCATGGGTGGCATGGCGCGGTAGAGCGATGACCACTCTCCCAACCTCAAGGTTATGGGCTCAATCCTCAACCCTGTGACTATGTTGAAGTGTACTTGAGCAAGGCACCAAAATCCTGTTGCTCCCGCGTTATTTTTTGTTGTTGATTTTTTAAAAAAGATTTTATTATCCGCTGATTTGCTTGCGTAATGTGCATATGTCATATTTGACCTATTTATCTTTTTTAAAAAAAGAGAGGAAAAAAAGAACAACTCTCAGTCGCTCAGGTGGGTTGATACTCCACAGGTGAACCCATTTGCAAACCGCAATAGTCCCTTCTCCAATAGTATCCAGCTGCAGGTCGCTTCAGGCAATGGCAGACAGACGCCGGAAGTGGCTGTGGTAAGTTTAGGCAAATTTGATTTTCAAAATAAAGTCCCAAAGTGGCTGTGCTAAGTTTAGGCATACAGTACTGTATTTGATTTTCAAGTCCCGGAAAACGAAAGTGAAATGTTCATTAATTGTAATGGGGAATTTAAATGATTTAATTTGAATAATAATCTTTCTTTAAAAATAAAGTGAGGATTCTTCATATTTTTTTTTTGATCAAACTAATTTGAGATCGAATAACTTTGACTTATTTGATGACCTATTTTGCAATACAACTCAAATTAGGTTAGGGTTAGGTTTTGCTGTTCAATTATCTGACAATTACAGGGCCTTTTAAACTTTTGAAGATCCACATGCGACTTACTTCGGACTCGGGCATCATCCTTCTGACGTCATATCCGGCGCCACGTTACTTGCCTAAACCTACCTTTCCCCGAATCGGCCTCCTCCGGGTCTGCAGCTGGACCCTTCTCCGCCGCTCGGCCGTTTAGGTGAGGAGCGGCACGAGATCTCGCGAGATGTGGCTTTCTGGCGGGATGTTGAGGATGACATGAAGAAGATGAGCTCGAGTGGTCACCAATGAGCGAGCCCTCTTCAAAAAACGGCAACAGCGCCGCGGACGCTTCACTCGGACCGCCGAAGAGTCATTCGGTGTCATCATCATAGTATTACGTAGGCGACGGGAAGAGGAGGGCGCAAGAGGGAAGAACGAAAGCGGGGGGTGGGGGGGGAAGGGGTTTCTCCGCGTGACGTCAGGAGCTTCCCCAGAAAGTCCAAAACAAGACGTTGATGCGGTATCTCCGTAAAGGGAGTCCGCCCCCGCATTCGGGACGAAGTTGGCACTCTTATCAAGACGGACACAATCATAAAACCAGGAGGACTGCTTAAAGACGAGAGAGACAAGCACAAGAAGCATCGGGACTGCACCTGCCGCTTCAGGTAAAGCAGCGAGGCAGCTACGAGGTGGTTAGCTAGCATGACGACATGTTGGGCTGGTCGACTTATCCGGTCCGGATATTTCGCAGTCATATCAACGCAGTGACATCAAATACGCTGTTTATTCTGGTGACAGTGGAATGGCGGCAGCTCGACGGCCAGTGACGCAAGTGACGATGATGCTGAAAATGAGGATGATGATGATGATGATGATGATGATGGGTCTCAAGCAAGGTAGCCTTCTAAAATGGAGTCTCCTAACCGCAGGCTTCCCCATCCCTCCCAAGCGCCAAATATCCAAATCAATTGTCTTTGCCATTCATCGTCATGACATGTTGGAATAGTAGGAATTTCTTTGCGATTTGTGCCTTGTGAAAATGGAGTTGGAGATATCTGCAACATCATTTCGCCCGAGACAAATAACAAATAACTTTTGCCAACCACATGATCTACCGTCGAGCCGCCGATATCTGCTTGGGAATCACGGATATCTGCGGTGGAACCGGAGACGGTCTTGACTCGATTCTGACCACATTTCCAGCTCCAGATGTCTGTCTACGGCTTCACCTGCTTCAAAGTGTAAGAGATTCCCAAAAGGGACCCCCGTCCCCGATTGAGGTGAATTCGAGATCGATATCTTCCACCGCCACCATTCGTCCGGATCAAATTGCCGATATATTGACCATTCTGTTGTCTGGAATCCACACAGCAGCTCGCTGAAAATCGATCGTAAGATGGGCGTAATGACAAACAAACCCTGTACTGCACGCACGAATGGCAAAAGTCAAATCATTCGTCTTGAGTGAAATGATGTTGCAGAAACGTGAAATGCCGATTGTGGGCAGGAAAAATGCGCTGATGGAAATCTGAAATGTTGCTTTGCTTAGGAAGTGTTGCCTCCCAGATGAGAAGATTCGCTTCTGGTCTTGCCGTGTGGCGCTTGCGTGTTCTCTTTTGGGTTTGTGTTGGTGTTCCGTGGGCCTGGACACGAACATGAGATTGACCCGGTTGTTATATTTCACACACGATTAGCGGGCGGAGAACCGATTAACGCGGACATTCCTTAGTGAGTCACGGATGCCTCCCTGGAACCTTTTCGGAATGACCTCAAATGAATCGTTTGAACCCTCACTCTTCCCGCAAGTATGAAGAAGAAGAATTTCAAACTCATCTTTCGGCATCGTTGTTGCAAATGAATGCTTTTGAGCTGATCGGATGAAGAAGAAAAAAAATGCACAGGAAGTGTGAGGATGCTGCTGTGTATGTTGCCAGCACTCCAAACCGATTTTGCCATTTTATCAAGTTTTTTTTCTTTCCGTGATTCATCCCTTAGTCTCATTCTTTTTTTTTTTAAAGGCCCCATGGCATCAGAATCCAATGTCCACGATTTCCATCGGTCAAAATGAGACCGTGACATGGTTTGAGATTGACACGTGTGCGCTTTGTCGAGTGGATACGGCCGCCGATAAAATGTGTTCAAGTACACCCGCCAACCAGAGTAAAAATGTGAAATATATCAATCAGTGAATCAATTAAAAAAAGCAAAGATTTGTTGGTGATTGAGGGAACTTTCTGATAACTCCTCTCAATACCGGGATGAAGAAATGTAATGGATCTTGGCCTCCTAAAAAAAAAAAAAAAAAAGAGCTTTGGGCCCGCTGGGTTCCCATCCCCCACGGGAAAAATGGGGCTTCACTCCGCCGACAATGGAGAAAAAGGCCTTTTCCATCGGGTTCCCTTCATGGGCTCCGAGAATGGAATTTCCTTGATCAATCTTGCCTGGCGTGAGCTTCCCCCTGGCACGGCTGGCGCATCCCGCCCGGTGGCTGTCACCGTGGCAACCGCCAGCCTGGTGACAGCGGGGGTCTCCCCGCTCTTCATCTCAGTCGCCGTCTCTTGTTGTTCCGCCTCTCTCCAAAGCGCAGTTTCGACTCGGAGCTCGCGTTCGAGTGAGCCGAGCAAATGACAGGAGACATTTTGATTGCACTCGTGTGTGCGTGCGTCCCCGTCTTAAACCGTGACAACGCAGACCCTCCCGCCCTCGGCGGTGGCGGCGCAGGAGCGAGCCGAGCCGAATACTGATTGACCGTGCCCGCCGCCAGGTCGCCCATTGTGGCGGCGGCGGCGGCGGCGTGGCGCTCTTGTTATGTAATACAGTCAAGTGTAGCAGGGGTGCATTTGAGGTGAACGCGCCAGCAATGCGGGGGAGAGCCGCTGCGGAGAGTGTGTGGTTTTTTTTTTCCCTCTCCGTTATTTTTTTTTTTTTTTTTACGTTCCTGCTATTTATAGCCCACGGCACGGCGTACTCCACAGTCCCGAGCCGCTCCGCCCCTCCAACACGTGCAGACGCGGCAGCCTATACCCGCATCATTCGACATGCGGGAAGAACACGGCACGCTCGATTTTTGATGAATGAAAGGACCGGACGTATTTGGCCGGCAAGCAAGGTCACGTTCGGGCCGGCGCCCCGAGATTTCGCCCACGCTCAGTCGTGCGAGTAGCACGCCGGTAGGACGAGGATGTCCTCGCAGGAAATACAGCGGGACCCTGACTTATGATTCGCCTGAGCGATGAGTTCAAGAGTTCCATTTTTGTCTCAGAGCTGAATGATTTCGAAAAAACGATCCAATTGTCGTTGTTTTTCCCCCTGTAATAGTGATTGCAATTGAATACAGTCAAACCTGGGTTTTCGTACTTAATCCGTTCCAGAAGACTGTTCAAAAACCAAATTGTTCGAAAACCAAAACCATGTTTCCCATTGGAATCAATGTAAAATGTT
This sequence comes from Hippocampus abdominalis, assembly GCA_018466805.1. Classification (NCBI taxonomy): domain Eukaryota; kingdom Metazoa; phylum Chordata; class Actinopteri; order Syngnathiformes; family Syngnathidae; genus Hippocampus; species Hippocampus abdominalis. The sequence goes on from CM031702.1 coordinate 184,001, forward strand.
TTAATCTGTTCCAAGTCAAGAAAACAACTTTTTTTAAACCACTTTTTTTTGACCATTTCACACCATAAACTCTACACGTGTAATAGGAGAGCAGGTCATATGTCAAATACTGTACAAACAAACTGTAATGTGTTTTATTTTCACCAATTTTCACCAATTTTAACATTAACATTGCAACATAAAAATTCAGTCCTTCGCTTCCTCATGTGAGTTGCTATACGGGGTAGCGAAGCCGAGAGGAGTGAAGTGACGCATTCAAGTGCGCTCAGTTAGTTCGAGAACCGAAATTTGTTTGTGATCGGAGGCATAAAAAAATCGCAATTTTTCTTTGAAAACCGAATTGTACGAGAACCGGGACGTTCGAAAACCGAGGTTTGACTGTATGTGATTCTTATTTCAAGCACCTTCTTCCATCCATGCGTTTATGGAGAAACGTATCTGATTTGTGATGCCTGAATGTACGTTAAAACAGCGCTCCTTAACCTTTGTAGAGCTAGCGAACCCAACCAGCTAATAGGCACATTCGAGTGAAACTGTTTGTCGTCTCGCATCGGGACGTTGAAAACGCGAGCGTTGTTGTGATTGGCTCCTCATTGATTTTAGCATCACGCTCTCAGACGATGAGTGACCAACACGGAGCCTACTTTGCCACCGGTGCTACCACCGAGCCCAAGTCTGATGCGCCGGTGTGGACGGCGCGTGATGACCAATAATTCTCTGTTTGAAAAATGATTGAATAGCGGAGGATATGAAACATCATTTTTTTTCCAACCCCCCCTATTTCATTTCCTTCCAGGCTGAGTCACTGCCGGTGAGGAGGAAGGTCTGGAGCGGGAACGGGGGAGGAGGCGGCAGTGACGCAGGACCAGAAGAAGAAGAAGAAGAAGAAGAAGAAGAAGAAGTAGCACGGAGGGAGGGAGCGAGCGAGCGAGCGAGATAAGCCACAACAAGAAGCACCGCAACACACACGCACGCACTGAGATTTTGCGGAGAGAGAGCGACCGCGTGAACGGCAAAGGAAGGAAGGAAGGAAGGGAGGCAGGGAGGGAGAGTGACGCGAGGCTGGGAGAGCCGCCCTCCCCCTCCTCCTCCTCCTCCTCCTGCCCGGCGCTCTCTGCGGAGCAGGCGTGTAGCGGCAACACACTCGGCGTGAAGGAACCATGAGCGATGTCACCATCGTCAGAGAGGGATGGCTTCAGAAACGGGGTGAGTACGTCCCAGCTCATCACCTCCCTTCCTCTTCTTCCTGCTCTCGATCAACGTCATCTCTCCAGCCCGGCCTGTGCCGCTTTGTGATTGGCGCGCGCCAGCACATGGATGTCTGCGGCTTACGGTAGCTCGCGTGTGCCGGCTCTCTCCATTTTCGATGGGCTTGGCTAGGGGCTCTCTATCTGCCCGTGTGTATGGGAATGTGCGTGCGTGCGTGCGTGCGTACGTACGCGTGCCGTGTCAGCCTGACCGCAGCTTGCCGCATCTGTCGGGGGGCAGCCATCATACACGGACGGTGACATCAAGTGAGTTGTGTCCAGATGCTTTCCCATAGCTGCTCGGTAGCATTGAATGTCTTCAAAAGAATCCTGACACAAGTTGAGCGGGGTGTCGCGTTGACAACACATCCTGTTTCTAGCTTCAATGAGCATAGCCAGGGGGGAGGGAGGCCATGTTGCAAAGATGCTCCTTCTCCTTTCCATGAGCAACACGCTCATCGTCCGATGTTTCTGAAGTTGCTGCGTTATCCCCGGTGCGCGCATGCTTTTTTTTTTTCCAGCGTTCCGGCAAAACTCTTTCTTTCTTTTTGGGAACGCCTCAAAATGAGCCTTCGGCCAACCGCCACCAAGCGACGTCACTGACCCTCGCGCATAAACCACCTCACCGACTGTAAGCGACGTTGCCGTATAAGCAAGGTGCCACACATACTACTCATGTGCGAGAGACGCAGATCGCCCTGTATTTGTATGATCAGGATAGACCAAGAGGAAACCCAATAACGGCGAGTGGATATTTGAAAGGCTGTTGGTTGATTGCACACTTGTATCTTGGTGACAAAGACTCTCCCCGCTTTGCTTTTTTCCAGCCAACGATACATCTTGTTGGCATGGGGCAAAATCCTCGCCTCTTCCAAAGCATCGCATTTCAAGAGAACAAAAGAGTAGCATGTTTGCGGAAACCATAAAAAGAGCAGATACCGTCGAAACGGCTCCGTCCGACGCCTGCGATATGAAATGACGACTATTGTTCAGCGTTATTGTGAAAACAAATGCGCGGTCAGCGTGGATTGAATTGAGACGGTCTTAGCCGACCGCATGTACTTGAGTGCATTTGTATGACAGAGACTCTCCAGGCTTCGCTTTGCAGCCACAGATACACGCGAAGCTCAATGACTCTCAACGCATATTCTTCCAGAATCCATTTTGGCTTGAATTGCACACTTGGGGCACGTTTGACGTTCAGTCCAGTGAGCGGCCGCTTCGGTGGTCCTGATGCGGGGGATTTCCACTAGCGTCGCCATCTGTCCCGCGATGTGACGGGAGCCCCTTGGAACGTACGAGTTGAGCTGTCGCACGGGAAGTGACGGGACGCGTGACAAGACTTGTGGGTAATGTAGGCCGGCCCCGTTGCGCAGTTGGGCGAGGGAGGGGGGGGGGGGGCTTTTGGCCATCAAAACGCCTCTCCGCGCATGAGACATGCGGACACGACGCACTAATTGGGCACGCGCTCTTTAGCCGCGTGTGCCAGCGTGCCGCTGTCATCCTCATGCGGTCGTCTGCGCAGATTAAGAGGAACACGTCGCCTCCAGTCACGATTTAGGAAGAGAACGAGAGAAGGGGATCCTGAAGGGGGGGGGGGGGGGTCCATGTCTGGAGTTATGAATTTTGGACTGCATCATATGCCGAGTCCTGTGTGTGTGTGTGTGTGTGTGTGTGTGTAGTTGAGGGTCATGGTGCTGACTCACTGTCACGGTCATGACACAGCAAAGGCTGCAGTCTCAGTCATTCGATGCTGTCCACTCAAAGCGGGAGTGAGTGACACGTACGGACTGGCGCGACCAACTTTTGTCCCTTCAAAGATGACGTCGAGTGGCGTTTTCACAGCGCGGAAGGCTCTGTTCTTTCTTCTTTCGCGCAATGCTCATTGTCGCTTTTGAAGGGCGCTCAAAGATGACAACATTGGAAGAGGAGAAACCGAGGAACTCAAATTCTGATGGTGTCGAGGTTGCAAAGTTTTGAATGACCCGCCGAGATTTACAATGACACCATTGTAAATTTCACGCAGGGAGCTCCGCCCATCGGTTTGCTGAAAGGTTGGGTGCAATCCGTTTGATGTTGCTCTCCAACGAGTGTTCCTTCAGCGGCTCGATTGATTTTCCTTTGTGGCTCGGCTGAGCTTATTTGATGGCGCTTTGCGGCTTCCTGTCCTCCCGAACCGAGCGAATGCTGCCAATGCCCCACTAACTTGCCACGGTCAGCACACGTGGCAGGCGGTGGCCGTGACACAAGTCCGATTCAGGTCCATCTCTCATTTTTCCCGTGCGGCGTTTTCCGACAGTCGGCCGAGGTTGCACACTTGACGTTTCTCACTAGGGAGGCGAGCGAGCCCGCTGCTTGTCATCGTTGTGAGGCGGCGGCTTTTTCTTTTTTTTTTTTTTTTTTTTTTGCTGAGTCAACACCAAGCCATTCTATCACTTGGACTGCAGGCCTCAGTCCCAATTTTGGGACTGTCTACGTCCACCTTCGCGTGGCTCGTATCATTGTTTGCACTGAATGAACACCTGCCGCCAGGTGAATTCGTCCACTTGACCAAGACGTTTTGGAACAATGACTGCAGCCAGAGCCATTTGATGACTGGCGTGGAACTGGCCCATGCGGCAAGCATTAAAAAAAAAAAAAAAGCCATAACCATACAGCAAAACTCCTCTACAACGAAATCTACATGGGTGAAAATAGCCCCTAGTGGGAAAAAATATTCAGGCCATTAACACCATTCCCACTTTCCTGTTTCAAATTTGCTACAGTGAAAAGCCCCCGGTTGTGAACAATGTCTTGCTGCAAACATGATTTCGTTGTAGAGGAGTTTCACTGTATCAGGTTCTATTTTCATCAACAGCGGCGTAAAAAGCCGCATCTCGATTTTCGGAGGCACAAGCCTTGTTTTGGCCTGTTTGGGAGTTTGGCCACTCGCTGGGTGGCCTTCTTTATTTTTTTCTTTGCAAAAGTCGATTGACTCTCGAGCCACTTTGATCCAGTCGTCGGCGCGGAGGCTTTCGTATACTCTGCGTCACGAGCGATGAGGTCAATTTCTCGTGCGCTCTCTCAACAAAGTGGCGTGAAGTTGAGTTGACGTTGTGCGCTGTGACTAATAGCTGTTGGTGCGAAAAGCTAATGGATTGAAAGCCAGCGCTTCCCGTTCGATGTGAAAAATGCCGGCGAGGATTTGAGCCGACGCATGGGGTCCCCTTGTCAATTCAAGGACCCGATGGGACAAAAAACCCAACGATTTGGGGGTGAGGCTGTGACCTAACAAAATGTGGAAAAAGCGAAATGCTGCCAAGACTTTCCGGCTTGGTTTCTCTGCCTTGCTAGTGGCGAAGGTTTCCCGTAACCCGGCTTCATGCCGTAAATATCAAACTGCGACGTGGGGAGGTTCAGCGGGTGCGATGCAGAGAGGCGGCCATTTCGGCCGGGCCGGTTTCAACGGCTTCGCTCTCCGCGGAAGGGTCTCCGACATCGATGGACGCCGCGGAGAGCGCTCCCTCTCTCCCGCGTCGGCCCTCTTCCTCCAACCGCGGGGACGTACGGGGCAGGCGGCGGACAGGCAGACACCGCGGGCTCTGTTGGGAACGGCGTCCCCTCGTACATCCGCAGGAAGCGTCCGCGCCGGCGTGGCTTGACAAACCGTCTCTATTGTCCTTAGAGTGACTCATTCCACGCGGCGGAGGAGAACGGCAGGCAGGCAGGCAGGCAGACTGCTTTGCGGAGCCGACAGACAAACCGCACGGCAAAGACGGGCGCTCCACGTGGTACGCGGGCTGCGGATATTTGCCGGAGCGCACGACATCGCCGGTGAGGCCAAACGCACTTGCGAGGCAAGTTGGCAACTCTGGCCGTCGCCGTCGGCAAGTTTGCATTCCGCTTGTCTCTGGATTTCGGACCCGCAACTCTGAAGCCATTTTGACCCGGAAAAAGATCTGTAACCGTGTCACCGTGCGGATTCGCCACCTCGTCACTTGTTGATTAGGACGACGCCGTGTGTCGGCGGAGACCGGGCGCCCGCGTTTGCTTCCGTGCTCCGCTGAAATGATTTGAAGGCGGTGTTTTGGAACGTGTCCGACGTAACTTTTTGAAGCACTCACAGCAGTCGTGAGTCTGAGTGTTGTCAACCGAGCGGGCGTGACTTATCGCATCGGATCTTAAGCAGGTAGCCCCAAACGTTTGGACATTTTGTTGTCAAATTTGAAGAAAAGGTGCAGGCGGCGCCCAGGCTCACCAGCAGGTCTCGAAATGAAATGAACGCTTCAACGAAAGCCGAACAAGATCCATTCATCAATTTTGGAAGGCGCTTATCCGCAGGAGGGTCGCGGGTGTGCCGGAGCCCTTCCCGGCGGTCTTTGGGGACACCTCGAACCAGTCGCCAGCCCATCGCAGGGCACACAGAGACAAACAACCGTCGCACCTCAGGACAATTTCAAGCGTTTCCTTCACCTTCGCATGTTTATTGGAACGTGCGAGGAAAGTACCCGGAGAAACCCCGCGCAGGAAGGCCGCAGCCGGAATCGAAGCCTCCGGCACTCTGAGGCGGACGTGCTAACCGGTCGCCCGCCGTGCCGTGCCGTGCCGTGCCGCCCCTTTTTCCTTTGAGTACACAACATGACCAAAATGGCAAGGGTCAAACCGCAGGTTTGATTGACAGCAGCTGCGACTTGTATTAAGAAAGCTTAATGTAAAGCGCGTCACTCTTTTGGACCACTTAAGCCGCCGCAGCGATTAGAGCGGGGGTAAAAAAAAAAAAAAAAAAGGAAAAAAAAGGACAGCGTGTCGTCTAACATGATTGTCGAGGTATTGTCGGCTCCGTCGTCGGGGCTTTGGACTGATTAGAGGAGGCAGGTCGGAGTCGCTCACTCCATTGGCTCCATCTGATTTAGGCCGGCAGATTACCGGAGGCCGCTTTACAGCAACCTTAAACGTCGGAGGAGGAATTTTCGGCCCTCGCGACGGATGCTTTCCATCGTATCGTTTGACTTTGAGGAGCGAAGCGGCCGCCGCAGGCCATTGTGTTGGCTTTGCGCGGCGGCGGCGGCGGCGGTGGTGGTGCGACGCCCCGGCCGACTTTGCAGTTGAGCCGCGTCGGCCGGGTTCAAGGGACAGCCCGTCTATTCATAGCCCTCCCACCTGTAATCCGTCTCTGGACGGGATTAGCGCAGCCGCGAGTCGGAGTTTCCTGTGCCCGAGCGCCAATTGTTATGAAATCGGCCAAATGTGAACAAGGTGTCCACCGCCGCAGCATCCGTCCGGTTGCAATGAGCGGATGAGCCGTGCCTTTTCCAAACAAGATGGAGTACAATTTGACAATCTCCGCCTTTGCCATATCAGACGAGACCCATTATTTGACTACAAAAAGGGGGGGGTCATTTTGTCAACCGGAAGAATGCATTTGAAAAAATTCAGCCAATTACTGCCGACCGTACGAGAGCAACGGGTGTCACCGTGTTACAGCACTGGGGGCCGGAGTTCCAATGTCATTTTTGTTGTCGTCGTCGTCGTCGTTCCGTTTGTTTTGACGGCAGACGAAGCAAAACAAATGTGATTCTGGTCTCCCCGGCTTATTAGTTATGCATAATGGAGCGTGACGGATGAGTGTGAGAGGGGAGGGGAAAAAAATCAAGAAAGAAATAACAGCCGGGGCGGTGGCCATTTGCCCGCGTTTTGTCATCACGTTCATCCATCATCAAGTCAAAGCAGGTCGCACGACCGTGGCGTTGTGTGGAGACCGCTGTGGACGGAAACCACTTTTGGGAGAAAGCGCAAGGCAGACGGAACAGGGAGGCAGACGGCGCGCAGGGCCAAAAGGAGGGAAAGCAGCAGTTGGTGAGCTGGAGAGCACTTGCTGTCGCAAAGACAATACCACAAGTCCATTGGCTGGGCTGCTGTAGACACGTGAGTGTGTGTGTGTGTGTGTTAATAGTACTTGATTGTTTATTGGCTTTTTTGCTCAAGTGTGTGTGTGTGTGTGTGTGTGTGTGTGCAGAGAGGTAGGTTGTGTGTGTTTCTCGGTTTACAGACAGACATAGAGACGAACAGCACAATGCTTTTCGAAAGAAGGGGTGCATTAAGGGGGAGGGGCGTGGGGTGTGGGGGGCTTTACAAAAGATCAGTGGGTCTTAAGTTGCGCGCACGCATGCACGCGTAACGCCAGCTGCTGCCCAAGGCCCCCAGCCCGGCATTTCTGAATGAATAATACAGAGAGAGCCAGCCACTCTGGAATAATGGCAAAAGCACACACACGCACACACACGCGCACAAAGCTTTGCACCTGTTCACCGCTGCTCAATTGGCAAGGGCCGGCCGGGCTGGTTAAGGTCCCACCCGGACTCTTTGAAAGATGAATGAACACACACACACACACACACACACGCACTTGCGCTTGCACTGAGTTGTAGGCAACAGTTGGACAGCTGTGTTAGTTGTGATGACGCCTTCCTGTCTAGTAATTGTCCACCACATTTCCACCCCCCCTGCAACATCCCTTGTCAACCTGCCGCCATCTCAAAAGCTTTTAAAAGGCCACGTTGAGTGCATCCATCCATCCATTTTCTGGGGGGGGGGGGGGGTGAGAGCTTCTTCACCTTCACACCCCATCTCACTGACTTTGTGGCGTGCGTTTTGATTTCCACATCATGCCGCTTTAGCCGCGTTGTCCTGACATAAAAATGTCCTTAGTACAAGAAATCCCCCCCCCCCCCCAGGAACTTGAATGAAGCCCACGCGGTCCCCCGCCAGTGACGGAATTTCATCACATGATTTTAGAATAAGACTTGAAAATGAACAAATATTGGACAGTTGAAAAAAAACGGTCTTCGAAAAACCATCCCGAAACGAACAAAAAATAAATAATATATGGCAAAATACAAACATGTTTGGAATTCAGAGACTGACAAAGAGAATGCAAAATAGGAAATGGAAAAATACCCACCTCTTAGAATACCAAAATAAAAGACAACATTGAATGAAAAAAAAACCTAAATGCAAAAAGAGAACACGTCCTGTGTGGAAATGTGTAAAAAACGTATGACAAAATATTCGACAGAAATGACCAAAATATTGATGACAATTTCAAAAAGATGAAATCAAATACGATGTGAAAATGCACCGTGAGACCAAATGCCAAAGTATTTGGAAAAAATACATTAATATCAGCCCACCCCCCCCCCCCCAAAAAAGACAGAATGTTGGCAAAAATACAAGCTTAGTCGACGAAAAATGAAAACAAATGTGGCAAAAGTATTGAAAGGAAGTCAAAACAAGACGTATTTAGTAGACATGCGAATCCGAATGTTTTAATTGAGGACTTCTCGGTGTTGATGGCTCATCTGGAAAGCGTTTCATCCCGAGTTAGACCACCACACCGCAGTCAATCCAACTCGGCCACGCGGGGGGGGGGGCCAAAAGTGGCACAGGTGGCGCCGAGCTGCCAGCCCCTCCCGCGGCCAATTTGCTAATATGCTAACCCCGCGCTAATCCCAAATGTGCTTTAGGAACTCTGTTCAAACCACATGCGCGCGTGCGTGCGTGCGCGCGCGCGCGCACACACACACACACACACACACACACACACACACGCACACTAATATCGCGAGTGAGATCCGGAGCGGAGCGTCAGTGGGTAGATGCTGTGCTCCAGGGAGCCACCACCATCTACCGGGCGCTTGCGGTACTGCAATTGATAAAGAACTACGAACACGAGGGTTGAATATGACTACCAGCTGGGATTGGGGAGGAGGGGGGGGGGGGTGGTGGCAGAGGGGCACCAGAGCTTCGCCTCCTTCCGTCCCAGCGTGCAGCTGGAGTGGGTGAAATCTCTTTGCCGCCCCCCAAGGGACAACTGGGCTCCCACCAGGGACCTGGGGTGGGGGTGGGGGGGATTCGGTCGAACCCGCATAAGGGCCTTGCCGGCTCCGGTCACGTGACCGCAAACCCAGCTGCGCCCGTAACTACTCTCCGATCCGTTTGCTTTGCTGCGCTGAAATCGGCGTCCTCTGCAGCGGCCGCGGCCCCGATGCGCTAATGACGCTAATGCGCTCTAAGTGGATTTGCGCCCCAGAGCCCAGAATCGCCCTAAGATGTCTGAGCGGACTGGAGTTTGAACTGCCGCGGTGAGGGTGGGGGGGGGGTCGGCGGGGTCGCACTTGGCCACGAGGATAAATACACACGCATGATACAGCTTGTCGCGCGCTGCCGCACTTGTTCTCCTTCAGTTCCTCTGCCGCGTCTTGACCCAATGGCAAAATAAAAGGCAACTTCCGAGCCCAAAAAAAAAACCGAGACCAAACAGCAGCCAAAGTACGGAATAGATCAACAAACGGTTCCATTTCAAAGACAAAGTTAAAAAGTATCCCCACCCCCCCATGTTCATGGTTGCCGCCGCATCCTCCCGAGCGCCCCGCCAGTCGCCCAGCTCCGCCTCTGCGCCATCTGCAGATCAGCCCCAACCTCGGCCAAGGCGTTAAATGAAATCCCTGTTTGGGGCTGATGAACGAATGGCTGGTGAGCTCGCGTAGTTTTGTGCTCGTTTACCCTGTCAAGGGTTTTTGTCCCCCCCCCCATCATGGAAGGGAATAGTTAGCGCGACTTGTCTCTCTTCTTCTGGCTCAAGTTCATCTTTGTGGTTTGTACCTGCCTGGAATGCAGTTGGCCTCCTCACGCAGGCTCGCCGAGATGAATGCTTAATCAGCCTCGCTAATTGAGTGACACTTAGTCAGTGTGTTGTCCTAATTGTCCAATCAGAAAGCTTGGAACGGACACAGTCGCATCCCATTCATCTCTGCTCTGCCAGTGTGGAGACGGCAAGCTGCCGCCGCCGCCGCCGCCGCCGCCGCTGCTGCCGGAGACCAACAGGCCGGCGAGTCTTGTGCCACCCTCGCCTTCCCAGCCGGGCAGGGGAAAGCCAACTTGACTCTTGAAGATGCTTTGCAAGTCGACGCAGCTCGCGCAATGGGCAGAAGCGCCGTTGGGTTTTCAAATTTGGACTTCTATCCTTTGCGTATTGGCGGGAGAAGGCAGAAAGGTGCAAATCCGTCCCATTGAAATGTTGTGACCCCAAATCGCTTCAGGAAGAAGAACTTGAAGCATCCATTGATTGCGCTTCCAAAAGCCCTCCCTCGCTCTGTCGTGGTTCGTTGTGAACATCCCCCCCCGGCTCGGGATGCACGATCACGATCCCCAAAATGGAATGGAAAAAGGACGCCGCATCCAAATATTGTTTATTAGTTGAAATATTTTGAGCGTGCGATGGGTCACGCCGTTCACTTGAAGGCTCCCTCGGCTGTCGCCCGACCCGACAGCCGCGGCACACCGGCCCGTTTTCTGGGAACGCGGCGCCGGAGAATGCTGACCGCCGATGCCTTCTCTTTTTCGATGGTACTTTTACCTTCCCGGCTGGACACCAGAATGGCGTGGAACAAATTGACAGGGGGATTGGCGTTGAAATGCAGTGAAACTCCTCTACAATGAAATCATGTTTGCAGCAAGACATTTTTCACAAAAGGTTTTTTTTTTTCCACTATAGCAAATTTGAAACAGGAAAGTGTGTGAATGCCTGAAGATTTTTTCACACTAGGGGGTATTTTCACCCATGTAGATTTCGTTGTAGAGGAGTTTCACCGTGGTTTAATAAAAAAAAAAATCAAAAATGTAATTGAACATGGCCGACGTGATCGCGCGCAATTGCCATCAACGCCATAAAAGCCCACTTGCGCAGGGGCCGCCGCGGGCCACGGACTTGGTTCCCTGTGCTGCTCCGCCAGGCCCCGCCTCTTAAAGGCAACACGCGAGCACACTCCACGTGAACATTTGCCTCACTGTAACAAGGAGAGCCCGATCTGCGACATCCTGAAGAAGAAGCGACGACTCCAGCATTTGATTGTCGAAGGACTCTTCCGAGGCGTCGCTGCTTTTGTGTCATCCTACCAATGAAAAAAATACTCTGTGAGGTTTCGTACGAGACGTTAGGAGTGCGCCAAAGTTGAATGTCTTTTCCTGTGCCAATTAAGTCTTGGGGGGGGGGGGGGGAAAAAAAAAAAGCCTCTTTTCCCTCTCTCCTTTTCTTGGATCCGTCAGATCACAGCGCTGTCCTTTCTCGTTGATATCCCGCTGTTCCAAGAAACAAAAGAGTCTCGTTGTCTTCGCCGCCATATAGTACGAGGACGGACTAATTGGTCTTGCGGGAGAAGGGAGCTCGCGCGGCGAAAACTAAACGGAACCCAAGCGAGGCGATGGTGTGGGAAGGAAACCGGCTGTTGTCCCCCCCCCTCCCCCGGCCCCCCCTCTTTCCTTCCTTCTGCAGCGGTCCAAACGAGAGACATGTGGCTCCCCAGACAAGCTGTCCAGAGTGGAAGAGCTTCGGCGGACTCGTCACAGGCCGGGCCAACGCGGGATCGCTTCGACGGAACGCCGTCGGATGGGCTCCGCGCCGCCGCCGCCGCCGCTTTTGGAAGCCTCGCGCGGACAACTGTCCATCTCCCCTTGCCGTCTGTGCCACCCCTGGCTGCCCCCCCACTCTTCTCATTATAAGCGCCCACACACACACACACTCGCCTGTTGGTGTGCCGAAATGTTTTCAGTGGTGCTGAACAGCTGAGCGATGAAGTGGCCTGCTTCCAGGCGTCGGTCGCTTGGACACTTTCATCTCCGAAGTGACTCAGAGAAAAGACGGGACTCGGACCAGCCGGCCTTTCGCCAGTTTGATTGTGCTTCTGAGCGCTTTTGACTTTTCTCTCCTCTTTGCGGGGAAACTTGTCATGCAGTCAGCCCGCAAATGGGTGCGTCCGAGACCGAGCGGAAGAGCGCATTTCCGGTGCACTTTTGCATCATTTGCAAGGCATCCACTTTTTCAGAGTCACGTGGGCAACATATCTTTGAAATGATATTCAAGCACGTGGTTTTGTGTATTGAGGTTCATAATGCAGTCAAACCTCAGTTTTCATACTTAATTCGTTCCAAAACCGAATTGTTCAAAAACCAAAACCATGTTTCCCATTGGAATCAATGTAAAACATTTTAATCCGTTCCAAGTCAAGAAAACAACTTTTTTAAACCACTTTTTTTTTTTTTTTTTACAATTTTACACCATAAACTGTACACATGTACCATGGACGCCTCCTGTGTAGCATCGCTACACGAGGTAGGAAGTGACGCATTCAAGTGCGCTCAGTTAGTTTGAGAACCGAAATTTGTTTGTCATCCGAGGCATAAAAAACTCGAAATTTTAGTTTGAAAACCGAATTGTACGAGAACCAAGACGTTCGAAAACTGAGGTTTGACTGTATAGGCCATCGCATCTACATTTTTTTGGGGGGGGGGGGGGCGCGAAAATGTTTGCGCTACCCATGGGGAGGATTTCACTGTCACTAGTATTTATTTATTTGGGGTGAGTCATCTCACTGTGTATCTCGGCAAATTGCAAATCACATTCTCCTTGTTCCCTTTGTTACGGAACAGAAGGGTGACAAGAATGAGCAAAAGGCCTTCTTTCCACTTTCCTAATACAGTCTGCTGCGGTCCAAATGATCACACTTTGCAAGAATGGCACCCTCTCTTTCCCACCTTTTCTGTTTTCTTTCCGAGCCTTCCCTTTTCGCTTGTTGTGTTTATCGGTAGCGAGCAATCCAAAGAATATGCTTGGTTTCTGTAGAGGACAGGAGGAGGAAATGTGCGCAGGGGGCTGAGTGGGCGAAGTTGTTAAAAAGAGAGAAAAATAAAGACCAGTTGAGGGGGGAAACGTGTGATTCGGTAATCACCACGCCGCCTTGGCACCCGGCTGCATATTCTTGTCTGCGCGGAGGCTCAAATCGGCTGCGACACACACACACACACACACACACACACATGTACAAAGCACACCCAACACACCTCCGCTCCCGACAGAACTCGGAGGTAGCGGCGGGGCCCGCAGTCAGACGGTGCCTTCGGCGGAGCAGGTGTTTTTCGGCGAGGTGCTAATGAGCGTGGCCTGCTGTCATTCCGGCTTGAAATGGATGTCGCAAATAGAACGGGCCCCGTCAAAGAGGCTCGCGCCCGCCCGTGCGCGCGCGCGCGCGTGCGCCACCTATTGGAGCGAATTAGCCCAAGAAAGTTGAACTCCGCCACGGTTGGTTTTCGGCGCGGTCCGGCCCCCGGCGCCCAACAAACAACTGAGCCCACGCTGCGAATCGGGGCACAGACCAAACAACTGAACTCTGTGCGAAGAGCGAGCGTTGAAGGTTGTCAACGCCATTCGTCTCAACCTTGCTCATTGGCGTGTGATGGCCTTGTTCGACATTTTAACGAGCGGTGTCTTCCCTGAATTGAACAACAAAAACTCAAACCAAACGACTGCACTCTGGTGCCCTTGCTTTGGCGAGGCGCGATTTGAATCTCCAGATTTGATCCACACGGCGACACCCCACCCAGGTGTGTCTGTGCCGTTAACGGCAGGTCTGACCCGCCTCGCCGTTGTGAAAAGCTTTGACTCTTGTGTAATCCGGCGGCGGGTCGTCGGGTCGTTGGTCGGGGGGAGCGGCGGTGCCGCCTCGGTGCCAGCCTGTGCCTGCCAGTTGGCCAAAGCCCCGACGCCAAGCGCGCGGCAGATGTTATTTGCCGCCGCGGTCCGCGACGGGCCGTTCCGCGCCTGGTCCCGTTTTCGCTGGACGTGTTGCCGTCCGGGTGTGCGTGTGTGACTCTGAGCAGGGCGGCGACCTCAACACCTGCCCGTGCGCCGGCCACGTGACGCCGCTGGCACGCTCGCCTTGAGTTGAGCGCGAGTCGACATGTTTTGGTCATATTTTGCCTGCTAATCCCAGGGGCGAAGTCGCCCGAGACGGCACGCTGTCGTCTTTGGGCCAGCTGATTCCGATTCATCCGAATAATAGCGCGCCCCTCTTCCGTGCCCGCAGGTGAATACATCAAGAACTGGCGGCCGCGTTACTTCCTGCTCAAGACGGACGGCTCCTTCATCGGCTACAAGGAGAAACCTCAGGACGCCGACCTGCCCTACCCGCTAAACAACTTCTCCGTCGCAAGTACGTGATTGATATCCGCTTGGGTGGGAAAGGCACTTTTCTGTTGGGATGGCCCCTAAGAATCACGCTGATGGCTGAATTAGTATACTATATATATATATATTTATATATATACAGTCAAAGCTCGGTTTCCGTTCCAGAAGACTGTTCGGAAACAGAAACCCCATTGAAATCAATGTAAAATGTTTTAATCCGTTCCAAGTCATCCGTTTTTTTTTTTTTTTTTTTACAATTTCACACCATAAACTATACACATGTAATGGGAGATGACCAATTTTAACATGAACATAGTAACATAAAAATGGAAGGAACATCTCTCTCTCTATCTGTCGTGGGGCTTGCAAGCTGTCAGCAGGCAGTAGGCGGGGCATTTCGGCATCCCGAACTCCTTTGCCAACACAGACACACGCACACCTGACTCATATTTTGCGATTAAATCTTTCTTCAATTCTATAGTTTTGCGCCCTATTTTCCTCTTTTCTTCACCAGGTTCACCACTTCCACTTGCTTTCTTTGGTGCCATGATTAGGGGCTGATACACCATGCAAAAATAACGGTCCGATACATAGTTCTCACCAAACACGTCTGCTTTTTAAAAAAAAAAACATTCTTAATCGAACAATACAAACTCGTCTGCTCACAATGGACGCTGCAGGACACCAGAGTGTTGATTACGTGCCGCTGTATTGAAAACTGCCGGCTGTAAACAAACGCATGCTCTTCCCCCGCGCTGTTGGGCCAAACCATTCTGAAAACACGAGGTAGCGTCGCTACACGAGGAAGCAAAGCCGAGAGGAGTGAAGTGAAGCATTCAAGTGCGCTCAGTTAGTTCGAGAACCGAAATTTGTTTGTCCTCCGAGGCATAACAAACTCAAAATTTTTGTTCAAAAACCGAATTGTACGAGAACCGAGACGTTCGAAAACCGAGGTTTGACTGTACATATATAAAATTTTGGGGGGAGGGTGCAGGGTAGAATAGCAGCCAAAAAAAAGAAACAAACCCTATTTGTAGACCAGGTCTGTGAGCTCAGGGCAATGTGTGGTGCCCCTGTTTGAAATTGTTGAAAGGTGTGAATGTGAGCCTGAACGCTCGAGAAGTGGCGGGGGAGAGGCTCGGGCTCACCTTGCAACAACCTGAATGAGGGCAATGGAGGGAAGGATGGACGGCTCCTTGAAAGTCCCCTTTCACTTGGCGCGTAACATTGAGGTCATTCTGTTCCCAAAATGAAGGCGCCCCCCCCCCCCCTGCAATTGTTCGGGGTGCTCGATGCAACTGTGTCCCCCGATTGTCAAGTGCTGCTCAGTTTTTCATGAAAAAAGTCCGAGTGTGAACGTTTGAGCTGATGGAGGGACATCCAGGAAGCAGACGCGTCCCGTACAGAAGCGCGAGGAGGAGGAGGAGGAGGGAAAAGGAGTTGGTGGTGCCGAGGACAAGCCGGGCCGTACATCCGGCCCCGGCCGCTTGGCGCCGCGCCGGCACCGCCACATCTGTTGCCCAAAGCTGTGAGGCCAGGTGGCGCGTGTGTGCGTACGTGCGGGCAGGCCCACGTTTGTTTATCGGCGTGCAAGCGAGCGAACGACAGAAGTGGTCAGATGGAGCTGAGACGGCACAGGCCGATTCCCCGCCGAGTGACGCGCACGCACACATCTCGGCATCCGCCCACCAAAGTACTTGCGCCCGCGGTGGCAAAGCCAATTTCGACTCGCAGCGTCCGCGTGTAGGTGGGAGCGCTTTTTGGCCACGGGGCGCCCGCTGACCTTGTTTTCTGGCAGCGCGTAAGGTCAGGCGTGTGCCGGACCCGTGTGGCCTCGCTATTAACCTTCTCGTCTAAATTTAGGTTCGCGCCGCGCCGCGCCGCGCCTCCCTGGAACCCAAAGGGGGCCGACCGGCTGAGGACGTCACAATGGAGGCCTTCTCCGTTTGTGCCCGCAGCCAGCTCAGCGCCCCATCTGGCTCTGTGCGCGCACGCTTCTGCCTTTGTGTACAAATGGCCTAATGCGCTGCCCATTTTGGCTTGTTTTTTTTTTTTTCCGCCCGCCGTGCGATTCTTCAGAAATTCACCAGATGCGCATGTGCCGCAGCACATATTATCCTTTGGCACGGCAAAGCGGCTGCGTTTGGAATCCTCGGCGGTGGATGTTATTACTTTTTTGGGGGTTTTTTTTTTCTTTCCGAGTGATTCAAAGACCGGCTGCGTCTGCGCTCATGGAACGCGCTTGCCTAAAAGTCGGCGTGTTCTGCTCGCAGCATTTTTCACTGTCACTCAAACTTTTTGTTGGAAAACCGAATTGTACGAGAACCGAGACGTTTGAAAACCCACGTTTGACTGTATTTCCACTTGCGTCTCGCCCGCAGAATGCCAGCTGATGAAGACGGAGAGGCCCAAGCCCAACACCTTCATCATACGCTGCCTCCAGTGGACCACCGTCATCGAGAGGACCTTCCACGTGGACTCCCCCGACGAGAGGTCGGCCAATGCGCCGTTTGAACTTTTCCCCTTTCGGAAGGAAAGTACGCAACCCGACGATGTTGCGTAGCTTTCATCAAGGGCACGGGTAGGACTCGACGCGTGCCAACGTACGGCGCGCTTGAGGCGGGAGAGGAGACCTTTCAAGTAGCGTCGGCATAAATTCTCCAGCTGCTCGCTTTGCTTTCTAAGGAGCTGAGGTGTTTATCTCCAGAAAATGAGCAGCTTTGCCCAGAAGACCACAGATGCTCCTCTGCATCCTTTTCACCGCACCGCGTGTGTGCGTGCTCGTGCGCGCGCCGCGCCGCTTGCTAATAGCTCGGTGCCTCGTTGATCAAATAAACAAACGGTAATTAACACAAAAGAATATCGTCCCGATAAAAGTCAGGTGTAAACATCCGATCCAGCTGCGCGGCGCGAAAAGTGTCCTCCGAGGTGTCTCTGCGCTTTTTGACTGTATCCGCCGCCGCACTGTACTGGCAGCGCTCCAGCCGCTCACATGCTGGCGAGACGCCCGACTGTAGACGGGGCACGTTATCTCTCATTAGCAAAAAAACAACAACACCCCCTCCCCAAAAAAAGGAAAGGGAAAAACCCTCATTTTAGGCCAAACTCTCAAACCAAGGGAGAGAGTGAGCCAGCGAGCCAGCGAGGTGACCTTGAGAGAGTTTCCGTTGCTTTTCATCTGGCCGCACGGCAAGGCGGCCCCACCGAGTGCTCCGTTGTTGTCGAGTTTGCCCTTGTTGTGGAGCGTGTAGGCTACGCCGCCGAGTCTTTTGCCCTCCAAAGGCATTCAGATCTTGAAACGGGCCCAGTTAGATGTTCTTCCAAATCCCCGCGGGCAACATATGGCCACGCCGCGCCCAGTCGAATCATTTGGGACTCAAAGAGGTTTCGTTATTCCCGCCGCAAATTGTCGCCCTATTTTTCGCTCGCCGCCTCGGCCTGAGCCCGGAACGCCGCCGTTTTGCGCAAAGATCAGAACCTCGCCAAAGTCTCTGTCACGACCGAGCTAACTCTTTTGGGAAGAAAAAAAACAAAAAAAAAACCCCCGCAGGCATTCCTGCGGCCGGCTTCGTGATCGGCGTTCACGTGTTTGGATTCCCTCGGCGGCCATTTTCCTCTCGGTGAAATGCCGGCGGGGTCGGCGTCCGTTCTCCCGCCCGTTTTTTCTCTCCGAGAAGCCGCGTGCTCGCCACTCAGTGCGGCGCGCTCTCCCGGCAGGGACGAGTGGACGGAGGCCATCCAGATGGTGGCGGACAAGCTGCAGAAGCAAGAGGAGGAGAGGATCCGGCGCAGCCCCACGTGCAACGTGGACAACATGGCCGAGGAGGAGATGGACGTCTCCGCCGCGCAGCACAAACGCAAGGTAGCGCCGGCGAGCGTGGCTTCCCCCAAACTCACGGGGAAAGATTTGTGGAGCAAAATGTTCCGGGCGTCGGGCGTTTGGGTTCGAAGCCAGCCAGCGCTTTGACTCCTTCCCCCAAATGAGCCCCCGGTTGGAAGCAGGTGTCCTCGGCAGATCGCTCGCCAAAACAAAAAGCAGCAAAATCATGATCCCGACGCCTGCGGAATTTGTCGCCCGCGTGTGTGTGTGAGACTGGAGATGCGCACCCCCCCACGTTCTTCAGCCATTAGAACGGGCCACCTCGGTCCCACGCAACTTTTGCTTTGTTTCTTTGTTCCACCCAGACAATGAGCGACTTTGACTACCTGAAGCTGCTGGGAAAGGGAACCTTTGGCAAAGTCATTCTGGTCCGGGAGAAGGCCAGCGGGAAATACTACGCCATGAAGATTTTAAAGAAGGAAGTCATCATCGCCAAGGTCAGTCCCTTGAGGCCACTCGCTCGGAACGAGACCGAGAACGTTCTTGACGCCGCGGCATCTCCGCCGCCGCCGCCTGAAACGGTTGAACGCTTTGAACTCATTCACTCCCAAAGACCTTTTTCAACGTCTTTTTAGACTCGGTCCAGAATTGGCTGCTACTGAATGAGTTTTTTGAGAGTCGGAATCAAACGAGCGGCTTCTAATTCCCGTCGACTATGACGATGCTGCTAGCCGCCGCAAATGTGCGACAGTCTCTGTGCTCAATTAGCCCACGCTACACATGTGCGATCTCCCAACCTGGACAGTGTCAATGTGACAACATCTGAGCGGAACTGCGCGGCTGAGTACGAAGCCAAAACGAAGCTTTAGGCTTCGTACTCAGCCGCGCAGTTCTTGGGGCGGGGCTCATTTTTTGGAATGCTAGACAGAAAGTTCCGAGCTCACATGTGCAGCTAAACGCAAAAGCGGCAAATAAGCCACGGTACACTTGGAGAGTTCTCGCTATCCCAAAACGACAACGAGGACGAGGTCACGAGACGCGAGCGAGAACTCACGCTAACCGCTAAGCTAACATGACACGTAGAGTATGGAAAGAACGAGACTGGCACGATCTTACTTGTGGGAAATGAAGTGGATTTGAACAATCGCGATGCTTGTCATGTTGAGCTGCGTTGACGTGATGCTCTGTGATGCTTTTCTCACGCTGTCGTCGTGTCACGTTGACAGGACGAGGTGGCGCACACGCTCACCGAGAGCCGAGTCCTGAAAAACACCAGACACCCCTTCCTCACCGTAAGTGACATGCGTGCAAATGGCCTACATCCGCACACACTCACGAACACGCTCATGAGCAGCGTATTGATCCTTATACGTACCTGAGTCTCTGGAGGCTAATTACGCGGCGGGCATCAAATTGCGGCGCAATAATGGACGCATCTGTTAGCCGTTTGGTGTTCGGTGCGCCGACACATCAGCTCCGGCGAAGTTCTGTGGCAGCCCGTCTGCTCCGCATTTTTTTTTTTTTTTCTTTTTCACATCTGCAGCCACAAAGAGACGCAAAGCCCAACTGTTCTTTTGTCGAGCGCCTCCATCCTTCAAAGTCAAACACTCGTCACGCGATTGCAGGTGGGGACGAAGCATCCGAAGCGACGGGTGCTCGCCGAGTTTTGTTTGTTGCGCCTGCTGTTTTCGCGCTTGAACGAGCAACGACATTCCGGTCGGTCAAAGTCACGCGCGCGCGCGCGCGCTTCGAATAAACAGCGAGAGGCGAAGGCAAAGGCGTTGCGCCGATGAGAGCCTGTCGCGCTTTCACAACGTCTCTTTGTTGTCTTCGTTGCAGTCATTGAAGTATTCCTTCCAGACAAAAGACCGCCTCTGTTTCGTCATGGAGTATGTGAACGGCGGAGAGGTACGACGCACACCCACCCGCGCTGCCGTACTCGGCAGACTGTATCCATGTTGTTGGGTGGGGGGGGGGGGCTATTTTCAACATTTTCCATCTCTACACCTTTCAAATGCTGCTGAAATGAAGTTTCAGCAGCCTCGGATTTATCTCGTCGCAGTTTTGTTGCCATTCTTTGTTCGATAATAATGATCGGGGAACACCCCCCGCCCACCCCCCAAAAAAGAAAAGAATCTCTCTCCCTGTCTCTCTCTCTAGATATATATCTATTTACTCGTCAGTCAGCCAGCAATTTTTTTTGCAATTGGCGTGCCAGAGCCCGGCCCCTTTCCCTCTGAGTGGGGGGGGGCTGGGGCGCTGTATGCAAGGCTAAGACGCACTAACAGTGAGCGATTAAAAGAGACCGTTGAGTCAATTTGCCAGCCAGTTGGCTCGTCACGCGCCTCCTCCTCCTCCTTGCGCCTAGCGACTCACCTGCGGGGCCTCCGGCAGCCAGAATGACAGTCGGAGACAAAATGAGTTTGGACTCCACCCCACCCCCCCCCCCAGCTTTGCCCATTTTTCAGCCTTCTAATGGGGCCCCATTTGCAAGCCCGCCTTCATTCGCTCAGCGCGCGGCCGTCACCTGGCGCCCACCTTCCAGCGGCCCGAGACGCCGGCAAGCGCGCGCTGCGAGTCAAGCCGACACGGACAAAATGCCGCCGCCGCCGATGACAAAGCTGCCACGGAAAGGCCCACCTGTGGCGTTAGCGCACGCGCGGCAAGGTGCTCCATCGGCGAGCGTCACTCCGGCGGCCATATGCAAACCTCCCTGAGCAATTAATTCATGCCCCGTGGCCTCCGGGGTAATTTGTAGCGCTGCGCTGTGGGCCACGCCTGTGACAAGTAACAGCGGAGAGCCAAGCTAACACGGGAGAGAGAGAGAGAGAGAGAGACTGCGTGGATTTATTCAGGAAAAGTTGTCATTTGGCATGAAGAATCTTGGGGGTGGGGGGGAAAAAACATCTTTTGGGTGTTTTTTTTTTTTCATCGAAAAATGTCAAACCGTACTGTTGCGAGAATCAAGTCTTATATTTTTGCCCAAATAGTTGGCATCTTCCGAGAATGACATTTTGTCATCATTTCCAAAGTCGTCATGTTTGCTTTTTTTTTTTTAAGAAAAAGAAGAGAGTCCCATTTTTGGAGTCTTACAGATTGACAAGAAGAAAGTCCTATGATGTGATACTAGTAGTATTTTTATTTTGGGAAGAAAAATAAGACATCATTTTTCCAAGAAAACGTTTCTAATAAAAGTTGCATTTCTCCAAAAATCGCACTTTGTCTTTCTAAATGATGCAAGTTAGTTTGTTGCCAGCAAGCGAGCAGGATGGAGTGAATGAAAACGGCGGCTCAGAGTCGCAGGGTGGCAGATAGCCCACTAATGAGCGTCACGCTGGAGGCTGGGGGGTGTGGGGGGGAGGGGGGGGTGATGTGCCGCCTCCCTTTAACTTAACTGGCGTATGGATTAAACCCTCCGTTTGGCCCCCGTTGCCCAAATCCACGCCAGCGCTTCGTCAGCCTCGCCTGAGGTGGGTGGGTGGGGGGGGGGGGCGCGGTTGTAGACGAGGTGCCAGCTGCTGAGTGCCCCCCTCCCCTTTTCCACTTGACGCGCTCGCCCTCCCCTCCGCCATCTATCATCTCAATATGGTGCGGGCAGACAGTTTGTGTTGTGCTAATTTCCTCCAATAAATCAGTAATTATTGCTGCGCCACCCCCCCCCCCCCCCACTCCCCTCCCACCCGCCTTTTCCCCCCACAGCTGTTTTTCCACTTATCCAGAGAGCGGGTGTTCTCCGAGGAGCGCACGCGCTTCTACGGCGCCGAGATCGTCTCGGCGCTCGACTACCTGCACTCGGCCAAGATTGTGTACCGCGACCTCAAGGTAAACATCGGCGCCCTGCGCTCAGTCAATCACCGCGACAATCCCGTCACATTTTTCCCACAAAAAGTTGGAACCATGGAAAAAGAGGCAAAATCTCTGGTCTGTAAAGAAATAGATATAACAGTATATGTATTACAAGATCAAGAAATAAAGAAAAATAGTCACATGACAAGAATGAAATGTGTTTCAGTTTTGTATGTGTGTGTGTGCACGCACGCGCGCGCGCGCGCGCTCCTCCCAGTTGGAGAACCTGATGCTGGATAAAGACGGCCACATCAAGATCACCGACTTCGGCCTGTGCAAGGAAGGCATCACGGACGCGGCCACCATGAAGACCTTCTGCGGCACGCCCGAGTACTTGGCGCCCGAGGTAGCAGACACGGCACGAGGCGCACCCGCACCACCGCATGAGAGTTAACGCCGGGGCCGTTTTTCCAAAACATACACGGCGCTCGTTTGATTGAAGGGCTTTCTTTTGCCACTCCTATTTTGCACCTCGAAAATACAAACTTGAAGGCAACGGCAGAGTTGGAAATGATCAAACAAATAAAAAAAAGAAAGATGAGGTTTTTTCTTCATAAAAAGCCCCCCCCGGCTTATGGGGGGGTTGTTTGTTTTCAGGAAACTATAGGCAGGGTACACCCGGAACATATCACAGGGCACACAAAGACGAAAAATCAGTCACGCTCACAATCACACCTTGGGATCAATTCGGAGTGTTCCATCAGTCTGCCATGCATGGTTTTTTTGGGGTGGACATCAGAGGTCCTGGAGAAAAGCCACACAAGGCAACATGCAAACTCCACACAGGCAGGTCGGGTTCTGCAATCCAACACGCTAGCTCTGCACCATCGGGCGGATGCGCTAACCTGTCATTCATTGAGCCGCATGTTGGAATTCACTTCACCTGCAACCCCCCCCCCCACCCAAAAAAAAGAGATATTGATAGCCAAAAATGACAAATGACTCTTCATGTTGTCCAATGAATTTTTTCTCTTCTGCCCCCCGCCCCCCCCCATGGCCTCATCATTTTGTCCAGGCATTTCCCATCCCTTCCTCGTGTCGGCGTACCAAATCGATGGTCCGTATTGACCGAGCGAGAACGACACCTCCTCACTACATTTTAAACGCGGCGGCTAAATTGGAAAGAGCGCCAAGTGCTCCCGGTTTCTTTTAGCCAGCGTCCATCCAGCGCCAAGGCCACCGGATCACCTGGCCGGCGCGGCGCGGTGGCGAGCGAGCGCGCCGGCCCGTGGCAAGTGATGCGGGGACCGAGGCGGCAGGGGAGCGGCGCGGCGCGGCGGCGCGCAACCCACTTGAAAAAGTAGCGAGGACAATTTGGCGCCGCATTTTCTGCGTTTTGGGTTTTTTTCAAGAGCTTTCCTTTTGTGTGCCAAAAGCTGATTGGAGGCTGCTAGTTATTTTTCACAGGATGTGCGTTTATACGCCTGTGTGTGCGCGCGCGCGCGCGCGTGTGTGTGTGTGTGTGTGTGTTGCAGTAGAAAGTGCAGGCTAAAGTGAGGCAGATGGCGGCAGATGGGCGAGGTTGGAGGAAGGTGCTCGGAAAAAAGCTGGAAATCTACACCGCCGCCGCTCGCCCGCCCGCACGCACGCTCTGCTCGCCCGCCTGCCCGCCCGCCCGCGTGTAAAAATAACACAATGTGCTCGGAGCCAAGTTCCAGAGATGCAAAGTAGCTGGGATTAAACAGAGAATGGGGGACTCGGGGGCTCGCCGGTGGGGGGGCTCCAGACAGACGGAGATGAGAAGACAGAGGCAATATCTGCGGGTTGCGCCATTGTCATTTGGCCACTTCCCGCGTCGGTCGGTGGGCGCTCGCCACTTATTTGATGAGAAAAGGCGTTAACGAGCGCCGTCTTTGCGAAGCCGCGCCGTCGTCGTGGAAGGAGAGCGCCGTGAATGGAGGCGGCCAGCTTTCAAGGGCCCCCCCCCCCCCGGCTCGGCGACCGACGTGGGAGCCATTTTGCAAATCCGCCGCAAATCCTGAAATGGAAGTTTCTGAGCAAATCTCAATGGACGCTTTTGATTTGCTGATTTGCTGATTTCCTTCTGCCGTTCTTGTTCAAGATGCTCCGTTGGCCCAAAAGTGACATTCAAAGGTGTGCTTAAAAGACACCGCTGTATTTGATCTGCAGTCTTTTTTTTTTTGGTTTTAATAAGAAATAGAGAGAAGAGAGCAGTGAGCTATTGGACCAAGCGACTCTCAGTCTGCCTCGCAGCCGTAGAGATGAACGAATACGAAAGCGACCGAAACTGCGGCGCTCACGTTCCAGTCGTGTCGACGTCGCCCGGAGTTGCCGAGCGTCATTAGGCAACGGCTGTCGGCCGCTAAAGGCTGGTTGGCCCGCGCCCGCGCCGGCCCGCTCCATTATTCTTAACGGTGAGAAGACGTCTTCTTCTTCTTCTTCTTCTTATTGTTTGGCATATGGCGCTCTGGATGCTCTCCAACCTTGCCAGTCTGTCCATCCGCACGCACGCACGCACGCACGCACTCACACCCGCACTCGTCGCGGCGTCACGTGCGAATCGTCTCGTGATGTTAACGAGCACCTGAAGGACCTCGGCCTCGCTCGCGACGGGATGAAGGCGGCGCAGATGGACGAGGCGGGAGCGGGCCAAGTGCGCAAGAGCGCTTTGATGGAGTCACCGCGCGGCTGCGACTGCGACCTGCCTCCTCCATCTGGGGGCGCCCTTTTCCTCCTCTGAAGACCCGCCGCCCGCCGACGTTTGCCATCCCGGCTTTTTTCTTCTTCTTGTTTTAACGCTCCCCTGCAGCCACCTCGCTTGGCGCCATATTGACTCGCTTGCGCTTTATCTCCTGGCTCATCTGTCCAACTTGTTCTTCTTCTTCTTTGCCACCGTGGGCGCTTTCATGCCAATAAAATAAGTGCACACGTGCAGAATGCAAAGCAGATGTCTCGTAAAAAGAGCAACAAAAAACATTTTGCCTTGATTTTGCGCCACGTTGAGCCGCCGGGCCGAGTCGCCGCCGCCGCCGCGGCGTTGGCGTTTGTGGCCACGCGCGCTGCAGAGCCAACGCCTCGGCTTTTCGCGACCTGACGTTTTTTTTCACGCGGGATTCAGGGGGTGCCTTGATTTCATGCGGCTTGTAGGCCGTCGGGCTGAAGTTGCCGCTCAAGGGGAGATCAAAAGTGAGGCGCGCGCCAGTCGCCGGCCTCTTGCAGCCGCGGAGCTAAATTGCTCTCTCTTTGTTTTTAGGGGGAAAAAAAACAACAAAACCAAAAAAAAAAATGGAAAAAAGAAAGAATAAGGACTGTCATGAGAGCTGGTCTCCAAGTCGAATCCGAGCAATGAAAACAAAGCTAAAACTTAAAACTTATGACTTGAACTTATTCAAACTTTGCATTGGATCACGACAGATTCTTGATCAGAAATCGATTGCGTCCTCAAGAAAAAAGGGGAAGAGGCCCAAATCTCCGCCTCAAAGCTTTGCGTCGACATTTTCCACGCGGCCATTTTGGTTTGGAACAAATGTCTTTGCCCCCAACCAAAAGAAAAACGAAAGTTGATTGATGTCTCCGTTGCACGCTGTGGTCAGGTGCTGGAGGACAACGACTACGGGCGAGCGGTGGACTGGTGGGGCCTGGGCGTGGTGACGTACGAGATGATGTGCGGCCGGCTGCCCTTCTACAACCAGGACCACGAGAAGCTCTTTGAGCTCATCCTCATGGAGGACATCAAGTTCCCGCGCACGCTGTCGGCCGACGCCAAGTCGCTGCTTTCGGGACTCCTCATCAAGGACCCCAACAAACGGTTTGTGCGCGTCGGGTCCAAAAGGAAAGCAGAGCAAACACGCGCACAAGAACGCCGCGGCGCGCTTCCAAAATGAGAACGTGACAATCGCCGAGATTCCTCCAAAAAGGTTGAGAAGAGCTCGGTCGTCGGAGTTGCTTTTGACTTTGCGTTGCGCTTGAAATTCACTTTGAGCGCCGCGGTCTCTCGGCTCCCGTTTCGCTTGCCAAACGTGCGCTTTTCTTTCTTTTTGGGCGGAACTAAGGCTCGGCGGCGGACCGGAGGACGCCAAAGACATCATGAGGCACGCCTTCTTTTCCGGCGTGGACTGGCAGCACGTGTACGACAAAAAGGTGCGGCCGCACGCGCGCCTCCGTCGAACGCCCGAGCGGACGCGGGGTCGTTGACGCCGTCCTCCCGCCGCAGACGCTTCCTCCGTTCAAGCCTCAGGTGACGTCGGAGACGGACACCAGGTACTTTGACGAGGAGTTCACCGCGCAGACCATCACGGTGACGCCGCCCGAGAAATGTGAGTCTCTCTCGCGCAAAACCGTGCGGACACGCATGATTGTCGGCGATCCCGACGCGCCGGCGATGGGAAAACGACGCTTCTAAAGGCGCTTGGTGAAGCGTCTGCATTTTGGGGACTGTTGCTTTCAATGGAGGGTTTGAACGGAGAAGCTGGGTTTTCCCCACCGACGGCTCTCGAAGCGAGCGGGTCGGCGCGGTCGCGGGCCGAGACAAGACCTTGGCCGCGTAGTCTGTCTCGTTACCGCGCCGCAACGCTCCTTTGCCACGAGAGAGCCGCCCGTGTCTATTTGTGCGAACGATGGCCCGCTGTCTGGTCGTAACTTGTGGCTTCCCCCGGTGTCTTTGCGCACGCGCCAGTCGACGAGGACGGCATGGACTGTCTAGACAACGAGAGACGACCGCACTTCCCGCAGTTCTCCTACTCGGCCAGCGGGCGGGAATGAACCCCGCCCCCTGCTGTGACATCATCACGGCCGCTCTATGAGGTCCTCGGCGTGGGACGCCCCAAAAAGAGAAGAGCGGGAAACCCACTCCAGGAAGGATTTTGCCATCCTTCTCCCCCCCCCCCCCCCCCCCCCCCTCAGCCATTTTGTCTCATTCACGCTTCACAAAGGGAGCGGAAGGTACGAAGGCGGGCTAGGCACTAATGTGATGTCGGCTACGATTGGTCCCCCCCCCCCCCCCCCCTCTCTGGCCATCCCCACAACGCCCGCGCGTGACTGGGTTGTAATCTCAGGCTTTTTTTTTTTGCACACCTCAACCATATTCTGGGATCCACTGAGCAGGTCCGGGAGGCGGCAGTTGACTCGGGTGCCGTCTCCCAGTCGTCGTTGCTGCTATTCCAACATCCGCGTCGCGTACTCGTCCTCTTCAACCGGACGACCGCTCAACACATCCATCGCTCGTCGGGCTGGGGCCTCTTGACCTTAAAAGAAGCATTTTATTCCTCTTGGTATTTATTTATTTGTTGGTTTGTTTTGATGGCAGCTATCCTGATACCAAACAAGTTTCCCCCCCCCCCCCCCCCCCTCTTTGAATCCATTTCCAGAGAAATAGTGCAAGTAAAAGGCCTCCTCTTCACAGAGACATTGGAATTGGTTTTCGTTCTCGTTCAGTCTCCAAAAGTCTGAACAAAACCGAATGGTCCCAAAACCTAAAGCAATACACTTCTTTCAGGATATGATGTCAATCCATCCCAGAAACCAAAATACACTTGACAGGGAAGCATCGAGAAAATGACGTTTGATCTCCAAAGCAATCAAATGACGAGTGCACGCTCTTTTCCGCGCACTTCAAATCTCATCTTTCGTGCTCAAAGCACGAAATGAAATCGATCAATCACAACATGGCGTTTTGTTTAGTTGTCCCCAAAATCCAAAAGAGAAGCGTTCCTCAGTTGCCATCGATCTGAGGGGGCCGCCGTGTCGGTCAAGATCGCCTTCCGCCGACAAGCCAACTTAACATCACAGCTTTACTCTCGTCATCACGTGACCGAGCTCCCAAAACCGGTTTGCAGACTCCCTGCGGGCAATGTGAAAAGACTTTTCTGCTCGTTGGCTTCTTTCGTTTCAAAGTCAAGCTCCTTTTTATTGACGGCCCTGTTGTTTGTCGAAGCAGGGCACCTCCACAAGGATCCCGCCTGCCCCCCCCCCCCCCCCCAATAAACCAGAAGTAACCAATGAATTGGAAGTGTGGCCCGGCCCTAACAGCTAGCTAGCGACACCTCACACGTTAGCAGCTTGCTAACTTTTTGCGCACGTGGACGCCAGGACCACATCCACGTGGATCGAGCCGCTCAAGGATGTCACGTTCTCACGCCAGAGGGGTCCACGTCCGAGCGCAGCACTAACCCCCTTCTAGCTTTACTCGCCGTGATGTGACCGGACGGTGGCGGGACACCACCGCGCCGCCGTGGACGCAAACGTATTGACGATGAGGACGACCTCTCCTCAGTTGGAGGTACTTCTGGCTTCTTTATGACGCCGCTCATCGATGCACCTTCCCCCCGGCCCCCCGCCTCCCCTTTTTTTTTTCTATTTGCCTTTTTTGGGATGAACCGACGCGCGATTCTCTGTGCGATAGGGCTGAGAAAACAAAATGGCCCAAGAATGTAGCCAGCTCTTTGTGTATCTATGACTCGTTGGGTGGGTTGTGCGCGTGAGCGACACGTTCCCGGGCTGAGGTCCCGCCGTCCGTGGCCGTGACAGAGGTTGCCGGAGAGCGCGGACCTCCACCGAGTGTTTTTGTTTGAGCGGGAGACGTTTTCAGGTCAGAGAGTGGAACCTTTTTCAATTCATTTGCACAATTCACCTCCAAAGTTGTGGCCTTGACATCACCGTCAAGGACAATTGATGGCAAAAAGGGAAAATGTGATCCGAAATTGTCGAACGGGAAATGGAACGTAGCGTGACACCGCGGTGCGCAATATCTTGGCTGCGGAGTACCAGTCCATACATGCTCTCAATTAATTATGCACAGACGACCCTAATATATGCCTTAAACAGCTTATGCACACACACACACACACACTTTATTTCTCTCTCACTCTCGCGCTCTCTCTCTCTCTATATATATATATATATAAAAATCTTTATATAGATAGATAATGTGTGTGTGTGTGTGTGTGTGTGTGTGCGTGCGTGCGCGCGCGTGTATAGTGTCTAAAAACAGCATTCCAAAGGTTCCACTCTGCGACTCACTGGCAAAACATCAGTGAATGGATGGATGAATGGATAGTTAAACCCCCCACCCCCATAAAAAAAAAAAACATTCCGGACGAAATCATTGTAGGGTTTTTTTTTTGTGCGTCTGACCTTTGAGGCTCTTCGGGTGCGTGTGTGTGTGTGTGTGTGTGTGTGTGTGTGTGTGTGTGTGTGTGTGAGAGAGAGAAAGAGAGAGAGCTGAGAATGTGACGAGCGCAGAAGACTGGACGCGTTGAGGACGAGACGGGCCAACTTGTTTGAGAATCCCTTCGGAAACGCGTGTGCGAGTCGGGCAGACGCAAGTGGAAAAGCAGAGGACGACCGACTGCGGAAGAAGGTCGCAGAAAGCAGCATCAGAGGCGCCCTCGTAAGTTGGACGGCATAGAACCGTCGCGGTTCGCGCTAACCCTCGCGAGGGTCTCGTTGGCCGCGGGAATGCGCGTTTGACTGGCGAGCGGTCGCTCATCCGGGATCCACCGCCGCCAATGTCATGAAGCCGCCGCCGTCTCGGCGTTCGCTTGTCACGTGTTTGCGTCTTCCAACGTCGCAGCCGCTCCTTTGGCGTTTGTCTGTCTTGTTCACACGCCACCGAAGCCTTCCGCGTTCGCTCCGAAAAGATGAGGCGGGGGGGGGGGGGGGGGCGGATTCGAGTTTCGTTTCCATAAAAATGGGGCGACAAAAACGTTTGATGCAGTGGTCAGAGACCAAATGGATGTCATGCTATTTATTATCATTTGAATGTTATCACTTGAATTTGTTTTCGGATTGATTTATTGGATGTCATTTTTTGGGGGGGTGTTCAGACTTGATTTGAAACAAATAAATGCCTCCCTTTTCTAATTTCCGCCTCTCCGAGACGACATGCAGTGAGTATATGATTTGCTTCTCGAAGGCCCAATCGAGTCAAAAGCAATTTTTCTCCCCCCCCCCCCCCCCCCCAAAAAAAAAAAATACGACCAAATACATGCAAGTGTTTGTTGAACTTGTGCCCTCTAGTGGTGTTTTTTTTTTCCAGCTCTACTGGCCAGTGCGCCCCCAAACCGAGAAATCCGAACCAACCCTCTTAGCGTCAGGCTGAAAAAGACAAGAAATAAGGGAGTGCGCAGGACGTGGAAAGGTTGCAAACAGTTTGAGGAAAAACAAGAATTTCGAAGGGTTATTTCCATTCATAAAAGCCTTGTCCCTTTTTGGGTTAAGATAGAAAAGATCTCAAAGTGTAAGACGAAACCATTTCCCCAAAAGGTCAATGTGGCAAAGACAGTTTTCGAACTGATAAAATGGAACCCAATAGAATGTGTCGGATGATCGAAAAAATAAACCAAATGACACTTTTGAAAAGCAGCTTTATGAAAAGTACATGGATTCTGTTCCCGCACGTAATAAAAACAAACAAACAGCAACAACTTGATGAATCTGTACGATGCCCCCCCCCCCCCTTTTTTCAAGGCAAAGGCACAGTTGAAGCGGAGTGCGCGGGACCTCCTCGACTCCTTCGCATCCAACTCAACGAGAAGGAATGAAAAAGTCCGAAAATTGCCCCCCCCCGAGAGACGTGCGCGCGTGTTAGTTGTGTCCTGATTGTGGTGTGTGCTGCATCGTCACGTGGTTGTGTTTGGCCAGCAGCTCGCACACCTGCCGGGCGCTACTCTGACAGTGCCGGTCCAACTGTTGGAGCCTACAAAACACACACACACACACACACACAATTCTTGACTGACACGCGAGGTGCGTTGGCCAAGGCAACACGAGTCAATATTGAAATCGTTTTGGTTTATTTTGGGGGCAATTTGGTTGGATTTTGGGCGTTTTCTTCGAGACTGTTTTTCTTTCAACTTTCCCTTTGACGATGCAGTATTTTTTGTATCTGCTGTACAGCCCCCCCCCCCAAAAAAAAATATTTTCTACTTCAACTTTTTTTTTTTGTGATGCTGAACACATTCCAAGGCAAATGGCCACACCCACTTTTGCTTCTAAATGGGCGGCCGCTCCAGAGAAGCGGAAATCAAGCGCGCCCTGACTTGCTTCCGTGTTAGCTGGTGTTTGACGCCACCTCTTGACGACGCTCACACACACACACACACACACACACACACACTTACACTTACACTTGCTGGTGGCTAATCTGATGCGGCCAACCTCGCGCACACTTGACAAGACGCGTGTATCGATGCAGATGCGCACCGCGGCTCCTCCATCCACTGGCACACTCATTAATTAGGACTTCATTTGTCTCAATGCCTCTTGCGCACACACACACACACACACGCTCTCTGGTATTTGCGCATGCATGCGCTTATCTGTGAACGTGTGTGACAGCGGTCAAAAATTCAAGCAGGTTTAGCTGGGGGGGGGCTCTGCAATAATTTCCCCCGACGGTGTTGACGGTGACACACTGCCCGCGCGCGCGTCAGTGGCATACGTGAGTGGTAGCCCGCAGCTATCGCGTCGATAAAAAGTGTTTGGGTGCGGCCGTGTTTATTTACAGGTGGGAGCGCGGGGGGGGGGGGGGGGGCTCGGAGGGGGAACAAGTGCTAAAAGCAGAGAGGAGGGGGGAAAACAGGCACGCGCAACAAAAGTCACCATGGCGTTGTTCCAAGCAGATCGTCACCTCGGCAATCTGCTGACATGGCAAGAAAAAAAAAAGTCGTGAAGGAATTTGAAGGTGCGCGGCTCCAGCGGGCTGCACACACAACCACAATCAGCGCATTTTTCCACCCTGCAATACTTCAAAGGGCGGGATTTGTGTTGAAAGGGCCCTCGAAGGGATCCCGCACAACCGACGGGCTCCATTATATTGTATTGCCCCCCCCCCCAAAAAAAAAAGAACGAGCACTTCAAAATTGCAAAACAGACCACAGGCGACTCGAAACATCCTTCGAATTCTCCTTGAAGCGACACACAGCCAATCGCACTCACGCCTGTTCTCGTCATTTGACACAAAAGCGAAAAGTTTTTGGAAGAAGCGGCGCCCCCGCGGCGGGCGGGCGGGCGGGCGCCCAGACGAAGCAGCCCTCGCGCCCCGAGGCCGTCGCGGCAAAGCCTGTTCCTTCTTCCCGCGGCCCCGCCGTCACCATTTGTTCCGCGAAGCAATCTGCCGGAGCCGACGAGCGCTCGCACGCGGCGCACATGGGGGCCCCGCCGCGCCGCCTCGCAGACGCACGCGGCCGTCCGTCCTCGCCGGCGGAGGCCAGATGGCTCCGTCCGGCCCGCGCATCCGCACGCACATCTGCGCATTTTCGCCAGCCCGGCGCCAGCCAGACGACACTCGAGTCTCGCGGATAAACCTCTGGGCGCGGCGGTGAGACGGACGGACAGCCGGCCGGCGGCCGTGCGCGGACTCGAGGCTGGCGGGGTGGGGGCGGGGGGGGGGTCAGAAGGAGACGAGGAAGAGGAGGACCATGAGAGGCGAGCGGCCGCCGCCTGGCCAGATCTCATCACCAGGAAAACGGACACTTTGCTTGCATTTCGACTTCAGCTTGGTCAGGAATGCTCGGAGAGGGGGGGGGGGGGGGGCTCTATCCTGGAACAGTCGCCTTTTTAGTTTGACAAGAATGATTTGAGTACGATCAAAGCACAAAATGATGCAAGATTGTGCGTTTCTTTGTCACGCTACTGAGACAGATGAGTTGCAACCACATTTGCCGCCTTGCTTTGTGGCTCCTCCTCCTCCACGTAAACAACACCAAAATAGTCAAATAAATAATGAAGTGTGCGTTTAAAAAAAAAAAAAAACAACCCCCCCGGGTCGTTTGGCAGCCGGCTTGGCCCGGTAAAAATACATCAAGCTGATTTTCCAAATGTTTTGCTCTTCGCGGCACAGATTGCGGCGAGGGGCGGAAAGACGAGAGGGGGGCGTCGGGGATGAGGACGAGGCTCGCTCGCTCGCTCGCTGCCTGGTTCGCTGGGCTTGTTAAGCGGGTTGCACCCGGAAAGGCCTCGAGGCGGCACGGCGGGCGGCGAAATCGAAGACGGCGACGCCCGTGCCCGATGGCAACCCTTTGCACGCACGTCTACAACGCATCGTTGTCATCGGCGGCGGGCGTCCTTCCTCCCGTGAGCTCCCGATGACGCTCTGACAAGGTCGCCACGGCCGAGGATCGCCAGTTAGCGGCGGTTGCAAACAGCCCCTCGAGACGAAAACGCGGCAAACGTCCACGCCGAGGGCCGCGGGGCGACGGGTGGGCGGGAGGCCATATGCGCCCAGGTGAGGTCCCGCGGAGTGGGACGCCGGCGCCCACGCGCGCTCTGGCCCACGTGGGCAGACGCCGGCGACGTGCCAAGCGGCCAAAGCGCCCAATCTGGAGGCATCCGTGGCGTCGGCGTTTTTCAGCCGCGGCGCCAACTGGGCTTTTACTCCTTCCAATTTCAGCACCCGCGCCTTTTTGGGCTCCCGGAAGCAGGGCGGCGGCGGCGGCGGCGGCTTTCTGGTGCCTACCTGTTCTTCATGCTACGGTGCACGCGTCCGTGCTGGACGCACTGCTTCTCCATGTCGGAGCAGCGCGCCGTCGTCTTGTTCAGCGCGCCGCGAAGGTGCTGCTCGGCCGCAGTCAGCCGCTCCACTTCCCGCCTACGTGCGTCCGTGAAAACAAACGAGCAAAAAAAAAAGAACATTTCAAGTCAACGAGCTGCAGTTGACACAAAGGCGCATTTCTTTTCCAGCCACTTTTCTTCCGTGCCATCGGCTGACCTGATTCAAAGGAGTTGCACGCGGTGTGGTGTGGAAAAATCAAAAGCTTTTGCTCTCCTCAAAACCTTTCTTGTCATATCGGGAGTTTTTTTTTTTTTTTTTGCCCCAATTTTGACCGTGAAAAAGTTTCCCCGTTAAATGTTGGTTCAATAGGTGACGAAGAAAGCGTCAAGCATGAAACGCAAACTATCCGGTTCCGTAGGCGCCAACGCATCAGCGGCGAGACTTTTTTTTCCCCCCCCCGCTCTGGCCCGAGTCGTAAAAGCACGGCTTGCAATGCGGGGCCAAAAAAGTGTGAGGTGCACATGAACCTCCGGGGCACCCGTAGTTCATTTTCTGCTTCAGCAGCACGGAGCGGAACTCAGCAGCCCCGATCTCTGTCTCTCAGTCTGTGTGTGTGTGTGTGTGTGTGTGTGTGTGTGCAATGTCACTGTTAGAAGTCCAGCAGGACTTTAACCGCTACACTTGGCTTGGACTCCAGGAGCTCAAACAGCCAGAGGCCAACACACACACACACGCGCACAGTGGGGACAGTGAGTCCGTGTGTGTGAGAGAGAAACGTCAGAAAAGAAAGTGCATTGGAGGCGTTTGATGAGTTTTGCGGCATTGTCGGGCGCGCGCGCACGCATACATGTGGCGTCGGTTTGCGCGCGGCGGCTGGTGAGCGCGGCCAGCGCGGGCGGGCGGGCGGGCGGTCTGTCGGGGCCAGATGGGAGGCCGTCATGTGACTAATGCGCAGCGCAGCTCCAACAGCTGACGGGAGGCTGGGCCCAGGGTCACTGTCGTACACGGACTGGCGCGCGGGCGCCAACAACAACGGGCACGCTCCTCCGCGTGGCAGATGGAGAGGCAGGCGGGCCTGCTGTGACTACACTCGCATCAGGTTTCGCAGGAAAAACAGGTTCAGCGGGAAAGGGGGGGGGGGGGGGGATCGCGGAGCGCGCCCTCCGGCCGGCCGAGCCTGTCGCCGCCCGCACGAGAAATCCGACTCTGTGGCTTGCGACGGCGGCTCGGCCTCTTCGCTCGCCGCTACTTGAAATCCGCAGCCTCTTTGGAGTCTTTGGGCACATATTTGGGTTGATTGGAGTCACTGTGTTTTGTGTGTGTGGAAATTCGGGGGGGGATACGGCGGTGACCTTTTGTTCCCCGTCAGCTCCTCCAGGGCGGCTCCCAGCGTGCGGCACTCCTCCGTCAGCTTCTTGATGAGCGAATCCTGCGAAGACAGCAGCTCGTCCAGCTCGCCGACTGCCGCGCAAAACAAACAAAGACGCCCATGAAAGCGACGCCAAAGCGGAGGCCAAAGTGCATCCGTTTGATAAAACGCGAGCGGGTGGACTTTGGGGGCGGTCCGAGGGCAGGCACTGGCCAACATCCGCTCGCTCTCGTTGCAAAACTCGCAACGGCGCTCCACCCGCCGGCGCACCGTCGGGCCCAAAAAGGGGGGGGGGGGGGGGGGGGGCGAGGCCGCATCTTTGAATTTGAAAAAGCTCTTGAGCAGAATCAAGGGAAACAAGCGTTGGGATGAAGACGGAACTCCTCGGGTCACCCCTCCCAAAATAGGACTCCGGAAAGAAATCTGCTGCTGTTCCATTTTATCGGCCGGCAAGTTTTCTCCTCCTAAAATGCCAACTTTATTCCCATACCATGACGAGCGTTCCCCCTTCCCGACTGGAAAATTCCCATTCCTCCAATTGGGTACAACATTTTCCCATGATCATATTTGCGGAGGGCAAATGATTGTTTGCTCAATGGAATTGATTTTTCTCCTAAAACATACTTGTGGTGAATTGAGGAAAATGATTTTGTCCAAATAACCCCCTCATCCACACCCCCCATTGAAAATGCCGACTTTTGTCTTGCGAAAATGTCCTCCCCCCCCCCCCCCCTCCTGAGAATGTCTTCCTTCTGACAAGCGTGAACCATTTCTTTGTCTTCTTTTCTTCCTTTCCTCCGTCCGTAAAAGCCTTTGCCGCAACGGTGACTTCTATTCGACTTCCGTCATCAAAACGCGCCAAAGTCTGTCCCGAACGCTCGCCTAACTTCGACGGGCTTCATCTGGAGGGGAGGGGGCGCGGGCGCCGGCGCCGGCGCACACACACACAGAGGAAAGTTTTGGCCAGAGTGCGAAAAAAGTTGCGCTGAAGAATGCTAATTAGGCGAGCAGGCTTTGAATGCGTCTGGCCGCGCGTAGGCCAAAAAAGAACCCTGGGACACAGAAAGCCCGGCAGAACTGGCACTGGAAACAAACAACAGGCAAAGCCACGGTGGGGGAGGGGGGGGGGCGTTAGCGAAGGAGGGAGGGGGAGAAATGTCTGATGTCATCTCGACGCAGCTCCGTATGCACGTATTAAAAAAAAAAAAAAATGGATGGATGGAGGGAGAGCAAAAAAAAAAAAAAGCTCCCGATGGCGCTGGCGTGCGGGGGCGGCGAGAGGAAGCGATGTGAGCGGCAAAAGGACGTCCGCCATGCCCCCTCCCCCGGGCCTTTGTTTCCTGCTGTGCTCTGATGTCAGCTCTCTTTAGACAACATGTGTGCCACCGCCACGTGCCAACAAACAAAGCCTTTGTTTCGACTTGCTGTCAGAGGGCGCAGGGGGGGAGGGGGGGGGGGGGTTGTCCTTCGGTTGCAAGTGGCGGCGGGCCTCCTCGTTGCGAAGGAAGGCGCGGGTCAAGAGGCGGAGTCGAACGCAGGCCCCACATGTGCCGGCGGCGGTGGCGGCTTGCGTGGCTGCTGGACGATTGGCGTCGAAACCACAAGTTAATGGCGGCCATTTTGCAAACATTTTCAACGCTACTAGTTTAGCATCATCTTTTTTTTATAGGAAAAGGGGGGGGGGTCTTTCAGCTTCGCCATTTTGTGCCATTTTGATTGATGTTAATTTTATGAACTTGTGAACTTTTCCCCTTCCTAAAATCTTTCCTGTGAAAATGTTCTTTCCTTCTTGCAACGTCTGTGCTGCTTTGCCCCCCCCACCCCCCCCCATCCTGTGGTTTTTTTCTTTCTTCATCCACAATTTCTTGAGTGTAAAGTCCAATGACAATGTGCTCATTTGTTTTCCTCCCTTTTCCATTGTGACTGCGGACGCTCCCAAGTCAAGCGCGTTGCTTTCTTCGTCCCAAAATGCAGACTTTTCCATTGCAAAATGACAATTGGCATTTCTCTTGAGGAAATGAAAGCATTCCTCTCTGAAAATCACCACGATAGACCGGTCTTCTTTTTTTTGGGGGGGGGTCTTACAAACTGGGAGCGTAAGGTCACCAAGAGGCAGCCAGCCGTGCGCGTCCGTATTAGGGAGGGAGGAAGATTTTTCAGCCGAAAGGTAATGGGTCCAATGCTCGCTCCCCGCCAGGCCGCCCTCCGTTTCCTCGTCGCCAACGGCTCAGGTAGGGAAAAGGACGAGGAGGATCCAGATGGTCCGACGGCTGTCCGCGGCGGGCACTCTGACCCGTTTCGGTCAGCTTCCGCGCCGCCACGTCCGCTCGGAGGCGCCCCGCCGCTTCTGGCGAACTCCGACCGATCCCGGCGTCCCCGCATTTGAGTCGAACCTGGATCACCGGACGGCGAGGCGGGCGCGCGATCCACGAGGGTGCGCCCTCAACAGCGGCGGCTTTGGGAGTGCGGGACTCACTCACCTCTCTGCCGGTGCCGCGCCTCCATCTGCCCCAGCGCCGCCGTCACCTCGGCCTCACGCCGGCGCCCCGCGTGGGCCGCGCGGGCCGTCTCGTCCCGGTGTGCCTCCCTGGGTATGGCGACACACAGAACGAGCGCGCTCATTGCACCGCAACGACTCCCGTAGGAACTCGGAGAGCGAAACGCCAGCAAAATGCACATTTGGGACGCAAAGTGGAAGCGCCGAGAGTCGCCATTCAAAGAAGACTTGAGCGGCGGAGGCCATTTTGGAGCAAGTTTCTTTCTTAGCGATGGCGAGGGCCGCTGCTCCGTCAAGCGGGGAGAAAGATTCCACGCAAACAGATGGCAACACACCATTGAACCATGTCTCTCTTGATTTGATTTTTTTTTTTTGTGTGTGTGGGGGGTGGGGGGGGGGGTCTTAACCTTGTCAAGCATTTTTTTGAAATGCTACATAAATAAAATGTGTTATTAAGACGATGATCCTTATGATTGAATTGATCCCTCCGATTGCACGGATACGACCGACGGCGCAGGAACAAAAAAGCCCCAAAAGAACCCCACCCCAAAAAAAAAAACAAGCGCAGCGCGCATCCGAAAGCAAACTTTCCGACACAAGCAAGTCCAGCCGCATGCCAACAACAGACGCGCACAAAAGACCAGAAGAACGGGAAAAACTACAAAGACGGGAGAGAGAGAGAGAGAGAGCGCGAGCGGTGACAAATCAACACGACTCTTCCTGAAGTCCAAAGAGGCGCTAATGAAGAGAGAATTCTCCAGTTCAAGTGAAAACTTTTCTCCCCTGCAGCGCTTGGCCCGCATCTTCTAAAGTGACCGCGTCTGTCTGTTCCATCCTGCCTGCCCGCGCGCGTTGGAACGCGTGCGTGCGTGCGCGCGCGCGGCTTCTCCTGCTGTCCTGCTGTCTGGGGTGTGAAAGCGGGTGGCGTCGTCCCTGCGTGTGAGTGGGTGAGCGGAACACCCGCTGGGTTTGAACAGCAGCCTGAGCCACCAAAGCGCACACCAGGGCTCAGCGGGAGATGGCGGCCGGGCGCTGCCAGCCATTTGGTCCTGCAAGAGGTTCCAGGCGGGAAGGGGGGCGGTGGGGGGTGGGGGTACTTTTGTGCTTCTGTCCATGCGTGCGCGCGATTGAAGAGTAGGAGGTGGGGGGGGGGGGGCTCACACCAGACCTGTTTAGCCACCAATTAGCATCAGACGCCGCGCCAGAACGTTCCAGCAGTCGGCGAACAAGACGAGGAAAAGCGAGCAGACAGGAGCGCCGCCTCTTGCTCGCAAAACAACTTTGGCACAACTTGCGCAATCAGAGGAGCGCATTTGTGAAAGCCAGCCGCAAATATTCCAAAGAGGACATTTTGGGCTCAACCCCAGCGTCGGAGGATGACCTTGGGGGGGGGGGGCTACATTTCCCCCGACCGGGTGACGTCTGGCCGCCTTCGCTGCTTCTGCCGAGCCTTCCAATTCCGTCACTTGCGACGTTCCCGTGACGCTCGCGACGGTGAAAACCATCGGGGCCTCCTTCCAATGCCGCTTGTCCACCACTTTTGGCGGCGGGCAATCCGTTCAAAAGCGAGCGAGCATTAGATATGAGCTCTTCGGGACCTTTGGATATTCGGGCCCTTCAGGCGGTTGTGCCAACAGAGAGAAACGTCGCAGCGGCGCTTCTCGCTTGACCCCCTCCAAAGAGGTGCTCGGGCGCGACGCCCAGGTTAGCGCTTGTCCGACCGGATCAAGTCGTGGCGCGAAATGTCCCCGGTTCGCGGCGGAACACGTCGAGTCCCCGCGTCGTCCGTCTCGCGGGAGAAATAAACGCCGGGAGAAGAGTTTCTCTGAGCGGCCGCAAGACAGGTGCCGCCGGTGGAGTCTCACGCTTCAAATGGGGCGTAGGAATGGCTTTGGAGGCTCACCGATGAGGTCAAAAGCATCGGCTTCTGGAACACCCGCAAGCCCCGTCTTGCGCGGCCATTTGCCAATAACGGCCGATGGAGCTTTGCCGCCCGACACCAAGTCGCCGGAGGACAAGCCAGGTCCTCCGATGGACCTTCCTCATCTGCTCGGGTTCAACGTGAGCCCATCCCAGCAGCGGCTCATTAGCATCGAACCATCAAAGAGCCTCCAGTTTGGAGGCTGGAGAGGAAAGCGCTGCGCCGGGTCCACAATGTGGCCAGCCCCGATGCCGACACACACACACACACACACACACGGCTCTGGACGAGCGTCAGTTAGCAGGCGGGCCAAAGGCCAGCGCCGGGATGTTAGCGGCTGAGCGGCCAGGTGCCGAGGCTGCTGGGTAAAGAGAGAGCGGGTTGCGCCAGGGCGGGGGCCGGCATAAGTGGGCACTATTCAAGCTGTCGGCCATTAGACGAGGGGGGGGGGGGGGGGGGCGGCATGACCCGACCCAGAGTTTGCGGTGCCCCGCGGTGCCGGCGACGTCCCCGCGCCAGAAGCGCCAAATGCTGCTTTATGAGAGGAGCGCCGCAAATTGGAGTCAGATGGTCGACTTGGAGGAGACGCTCGCTCCTACGGAGACGTGTTTGTACAAAGCGCAACGACGCTTTTTGCCATACTTTGCACAAAGTCACATCGACAACGCGGCAACTTTGGGCTCGGAAGCACCAAACGCGAAGCCGTTTCGTCAAAGGACGGCAAGAGATTGGCGGATGTTGCCACTCTGCCAAAGCACAAAATGTGGCACTCATCCTGCATGGCTGTGGGGGCCGGGGGGTGGGGGGGGGGGGGGTTTCTCAACTTTTAAGAATTTCAACACAACGAAAAAAAAACCCCGCATCACCCCTCTGAACACATTGTCAAAAACCAATGCGA
Organism: Hippocampus abdominalis; assembly: GCA_018466805.1. Lineage (NCBI taxonomy): Eukaryota > Metazoa > Chordata > Actinopteri > Syngnathiformes > Syngnathidae > Hippocampus > Hippocampus abdominalis. Next base: position 224,048 of record CM031702.1, read on the forward strand.
TCGATTGCCGATCCCAACCGTGCTACTCTGAGCGCAACAAAGCCATGTCGAAAAAAGGCTTCTCATCATTCACTAAAATGTCCAAATAAAAGCGAGGCCCAAAAGCCCCACCTTCCCCATGCGTTCTCCTCCACGCACGATAAAGCTTCTGAAAACATGAACGAAAGCGGCCCTCAAGTGGCCCCCGGGGCCTCCTTTGCGACGCAAAACCACGATTCCTTCCAGGTGTGCCGTGCGGCGGCCGTTGTTGACGGACGGCCTCAATTTACGAGGCGTTCCTACGCATCGGCTCCGCCGCCAACGGGCCGGGGTGGATCTCGCCGCCGCCGCCAAGCGCGTGAAAAGAACACGCCGGAAAGCGCGGCGGCGAGAAGGGGAGCGGCCAAGTCGAGAGACAGCTTCGGCATCATTTATTGACGCCGCGTGGAACAAATTGCTTTTGCCTTTGCTTTTGAGCACGCCTGCGGGTCACGGCGACATATGACAGACAGAGGCGGCCTGATGTAGCCCGCAGACCCGCTTCATCTGTCTCTCTCTCTCTCCTCCGTTGCGCCCCTCCCACCCCCTGTAACTAAACTGGCTGCGTCTCCCTCCACTGGCTGCGTCTCCCTCGCATCTTGCTGGTTCGGCGGACCGAGCCTCTTTTCCTCCTCGAGGAGGCGCTCCCCCCCCCCCCCTTCATCGCAATACCGAGCCAAATGTGTTGAAAGCAGTTCAAAAGCGACTCGACTACGACGAGGCCCACCACACCGCACCCAAAAAAAAAAGGGAAAAAAAAGGCCTCGAAGGGGAAGCCTGGAAAATTATTTTCCTATTTGCGATTTAAATTATTTCATTATTTTCATATTTAAATAATGATTTTAAATCATTAAAAATGATTGAATTATTAATTTGATCTGATTTAATATTGATCTATTTAAAATCGATCATCAATCTATTTTGGATATCGCCGATCCTCATTGGGGTCACAGGTGAACCGAAGCCCACCTCGGCCGCACGCCCCAGAGACCGGGACCCTGGCCACGCAGACAACCGCCGACACTCACGTTCACACAATTTCCTCTCCGTTATGTTGAAGAAAGACGGACGAATGAAAAGGTCGGCATAGCCTCGTGACATCGTGCAGCGAGTCGGCTCTGTGGTCAACAGGATGACTCGACCTCACTCGGTAAAAACCAAACGAGTCGAGAAGCGGCGACGGCCTGGAGGCAAGACGAAAAGGCCGCGCCCGCCCGCAAACAAGCCTCATTCCTCCGAACATCCTCCGGACTCGAGCCCTCGTGGGCGGTCGCCTGCGCCAGCGTCCCGGGGCACACTTGCTCCAGTTCAGATTTGCCTCCAATCCGAATCTGTCGGATGAGCTCAAACTTTGTTTATGCGGTCGTCCAAGCCCAGGGTGTTGCCCAGGGCAAGAGAAAAGGGCAAGATAAGGCCCTTGGCTCGAGTTCTCCTCCTCGAGGAGGCGTTCACCCTGCGCAAGTTGGGTGGGGTTTCAGAGTAGAAAACGCCGCTGCCAAGGTCAGAAGGTGACAGTCTTACGACAACCGTCAAAAGCTTCGTGCGCAGTCGCCTCGCCGCCAAAATGGCAGAAGGCAGGTAAGTCTATCTTGCGCGTTTGCGTCAATGTACCGTATTTCTTTGGGCCTCCTATTGCGGCCCCGTCAATTCACGATCTCTCCTTTCGCGTTGGCCTCAGTGAGCTGCTGACAAGAGGAAGACTTTCTCTTCCACTATGAAAATTTGCTCCTGGCAAGGTGGCGCCGCAAGACGTACTTGTGCTACGAGCTGAAAGGAAAAAAACCTGTAGTTCTCAGAAATAAACCCAAAAGCGGCGATAAACTCGAAGGAACGCATGTGGAGGTGCGTATGGAGACGCGTCCTGCTCGGATGAATAAGGAACACGCCCAAAAGCAAAAAACTAAACAAAAACCAAGCCACTCTCTCGTGCAGAAGCTGTTCGTGAAAGCTTTGGATCCGAAATTCAACGGCCAGGTGACATGTTACTTGTCTTGGTCTCCCTGCGCCAAATGCTCCAAGACGCTCGTCCAATTCGTCAAGCAAAACACCAAGGTGAAGCTTCGCATCTTGGCCTCGCGCCTCTACCTTTACGAGGAGGAGGACATTCGTGAGGGCCTGCGATCGCTACACGCGGCCGGCGTGTCCATCGACATCATGGCTGAAAAAGGTCGTTTGGGGGGGAAAGGGAAAAAACAAAAAGAGACCCTTGAAACTTTCAACACGACTGAGTTGACGTCGAAGCAGACCGACTGACCGGTAGCCGTCTCCTCTTTTTTTCCCTCTGTTCTCCGTAGACTTTGAGGACTGCTGGAAACTTTTTGTTGATTCAAACAAGCCCTTCCCACCTTGGGAGAAGCTCAAAGAGAACTCTGACTACTTCATTGGTGAACTGCAGGACATCCTCCAGGAGGTAAGCGACCTTGCGGCTATTTCCGTGTCAAGTGCAAAGTGTCCTTGAGGGACGTGAGGCGCCGCTTTTCCAAACGGGCTGTTCTCTTTCGAGAGCTGCTTCACGAAGCACTTTGCGTCGCTGACCGAGGTGTGAATGTCAAGTCTGAATGGATTCATCGATGACGAATCGATGCCATTTTGCAGGCCGACATTGTGGCTGGGATGAAGAAACTCACTACGAGGGACGATGGGCCTACCCAATAGGCCGAGGCCGCGCGGGCGGCGCCCCGCAGTTTTCTTTTCGTTGTGCCCTTTGGGCACGGCCGGATGCATTAAAGATCTGGGACAAACTTGGCGAGCCTCCCGTTTCTACTGACTTCCATCCAACATTTCGGCCGCGGCTCACAGCTTCCTCCGATTCTAGCTGAGAAACACCCGACGAGGCAAAGCGGGGGTCGCAACTTGAAGAGAATTGACCAGCCCACACGCACAAATTCCGCTCCCATGAGTGATACCGATCGGGGTCCTCCGTCAACAAAGATCAGAATCCCTTGTGGCGTTGCACCGATTGCGAGAGGGGCTTCTGCTTTGCAACCCCCCCCCACCATCAAGCGGGTTTCATTGTGCGGACAAATTGCAATCTTGTTGCCCTCGTCGGCGGTCCTGTGGACGTTGACGCGGCGCTTCCAGAAGCATTTGTTGGCGGGAAAAAAAAAAAAAAAAAAAGCAGGTGACAAATGATAGTCGCAGACAGTAAGTTCTGAAGACAGGAGGAGCGGGGCGAGGACACCGGGGCACTCTGACGGGCGAGAGGAGGCGCTGCGAGGAGTCATCGCAAGGCCAACGGGCCCACCGCTGTCAACATCAGAGTAGAGCGCGGCGGCTGGCCGCGAGCCCTCCCGGCTGCCCTATCCGTAACTGTCTGATTAGTTGTGCTAAGCAGCCCCTCCTCCTGCCAACCGCGGCGCCATCTGCTACCCAACCACATGGCTGCCGACCAGACGAGCGCGCGCGCACGCAGGCGCACAGCGAGGCCCGTACCTGGCACGGCTCGGCTGCTGTCACACACACACACACACACACACATGCATCAAAGCCGGCGTGCGCAGGTGTCGCCCAAAGGTATCAACACTTAAAAGTTCACACAAAGGGAACATTGCTGCACTCGGCTCCCAGGAGTCGAGCGGCGGCACGCCAGATGTCAACGAGGCACTCGCGTGCACTCATAGAGGCCACTTCCTTGCAGGATAGCGGCACCCGCGAAGAAAAGCGGGCCAACGGGAAGCCTTTTCCACTCCCTTGATATCAAAGCCAGCAAAAGGCCCAAGTACACAAAGTCTCCAACAGGCTATGCCGAGCGATGACGTGGAGAGTTCTCTTCCTTGTCTCGTCTCGTTTGGGGTCGCGAGCATTTTACAACTGGGTTCAGATGTCGGAAATGTGGCCTCGTGCGCCTGTTGACAAACGACCGCGCCGGTGTCCTCTTCCAGCGTCTGCATTTGCACCGCCGCCGCCGCCGCCGCCGCTCTGTTTTGCCGGGCCGTGATTGGACAAGAGGCCCCCCCCCCCGCCGAGCGTGCTCTGCAGCAGTTTTGTCGGTTGCCGATTTTGGCCGCGGCCCGCTTGGAGTGAGCCTCTGGCGGGACGCGACATCTGCTGCCTTCACCTTCCTCATTTACACTTCTCCGCCCTCTCACGCTCACCCGCGCCGCTCTCTCGTCTCCGCCTACGCAGACCTTCGCCGCCGTGCCGCGACAGATGAGGCGGGGGAGCGCGGGTTGAGGGGGTGGGGGGGCGGCAGCAGCGTGACATGTTTAATGGAGTTTGGGGAAAGTTTCCTCCCGTCTCGCTGCGCGCTCAAGGTCGAGGGAAAAACACAGGGAGGAGCTCAGGCCCGCCGTCTTGCTCGTTCTGTCTATCGGGCGTCCGCAAAAATTGACGCGGCTAGAAATGCACTTGCGGCCACCAAATGAGGAGCCGTTTGATCAAAAGTGACTAAGCAGACTGCTACGGGTACATCGGACTACATTTTGGAATATGGCGGAAAATATTGGACAGCAAATAACTGGAAGTGCCGTCATGTCTGTGTTTTCAGATATGAGCCTTTAGGAGGCGGGGCCCCGTAGAGCGGCATGTGGTATCGCCGAGTGTGCGTGTGAGCTGCGGGGAAGGGCGGCCGCTTTTGCATGAGAGCGCTCGTTGGCGTCGCGTGTTTTTAGCCTTCTCCCATCATTCATTACAAGCGGCCGCGGCTCGCCTTTCTCACCCGCGAGGGTGTCGCAGTAAGTAGACGGTAAAAAAAGAAAAAGAAGAAAAAAGAAGAATGACTGACAGGCGCACCTTGCCCAGGTTAGTGAATGCTTCCAGATGACACGATGTCTGAATTCCTCCGTTTGGGTGGGACCAGATGACACAATGGCATTTTCCATGACTAAGAGTATCGCGTCATGGCCACAGTATTCGGTACCGCGTGTGAAATGGAGACATTGGAGAAAAGCCAATAAATGAAGCAAATGTGCATGCTGAATGCAAAACGATTTTGAAAGAGCCGAAGACTAAAACAACATGAACATTGAACATCCTTTCAATGAAGACTTGTGGCCGACCACAGTCAGTTTGTTTGTTTGCCAGGGTCACATCTCCACTCCTGTTTCTACCGTTTACTCACGTGGGCTGGAACACACGTGAGACTTTGATGAAACAAATAGCTTGGACTCGCTTCCTGCCACCCCCCCCCCCAAAAAAAAGTACAATTTGTTGAACAAAGTGTCCAATGAGTAAACTTGCTGATCTCCAAGCAAGCACGCTCATGATTATGTCTTCCTGATTTCCCGGAGATGATGGACAACCGGGAGGGGCCTTGTCCAAAAAACGGGAGCATGGACCGGACCGCCACCACGCATGTGCCTGGCTCGAGATGACCACTAGGGGGCCATTTTTCACTCCCGTCGCCTTCGGGAGCAACGACGTGAAGAAGACGAGGAGGAGGAGGAAGAGGAAAGAAGGGAGCAAACAATCCATCCAAACTTGGTAAAGCCCTGTGCTGAGATGGGGCCGCAGCATGCGCCTGTGCATGTGGATGTGAACAGAGTGACGGGGATTAGGACAGATCCTGGGCTGTCCAACTCACAGCTGGCTGATGATCCAATCCTGGAGCGCACCAGCCGCTGAGGGACTCCCGATGGCGTGCGCGCGTGTGTCTGTGTGTGCCTGTGTGTGCCTGTGTGTGTGTGCGCGCGTGTGTCGCGCGCGCACACAACACAAACAAATACACTTTGCACAAATGAGTCGGAACAGAAAGGCGGCGGGAATCCAAGAGGCGCCACAAGGCGGGACCGAATGAAAGCAAAGAGGCAATCCGAGAGCTCCTTTTCCCGCTGTCGGGAGGGTCAAAACGGGAGCCTCGCTTGCTGGGGATGGCGCAGCGCGCGGCCTGACGCAACCGGACCCAAAAAACGCAACGCCAGCCTCCCGCGCTGCCGCGTGACCTTCGAAGGCCTGCCTCTCTCGGCTAACTTGGGGCGGACAACACCCCGAACTGGCCGCCAGTCACTCACAAGGGCACATCGTGTCAATCGAGTGGACCACTGACGATAGTCAGGTTTCAAATCAACTGATCGTGCATCGAACGGCGGGTCAGAAATCGATAAGCATTGAATCTTAACTTTGGCGTATCATGACATCCTGATAAAATACTTAAAACACGCAAAATGCAAACACAGTAGCCACACGTCCAGTGTCGCCATCTGGTGGCAAAGTGTCAATAGTTCAATTGTAAGTCATTTTTACTTGCAAACCAGAATCTCCTGAAAGTAAACAACGGAATACTTTAACACGGTGCCGTTGGGAGCTCAGCAGCGAAGATTTTGTGTCGGCTACTTTTGCGGTTGATTGATCCAATTTAGTCCACTCTTTTAAAAAAAAAAATATTTTTTTATCCCAGCCGTAAATGTAAAGACTTGGTAGGGATGGTCATTTTGCAAAGCGTTTTCATATGCATCGAATGAATCTGAACACTTGCTCTCATTGTACATTGTGACCCCATTGCACTGGATTGAAACGCACGTGTATGTCTCAGGTTAAAAGTTTCCGATACGGCAGACAGTAACGAGATAAGCCCCCTCGGCCACTGGCTTTCAACGCTAATGAGCAAAACGGAATCAGAATGGTCCGCCTCCTCGGCCAAGTCAACAGCTGTCCGACAACACAGCGCACATCTGCGGTGCCATAAAACGACACACAAACGCAAGAGCGATGTGACCGTTTGCGCCAGTGGTTACTCTGGAGCGGCTCAATGTCTCTGTGCCGTTGTGCACAACCGCTTCGAAAACACACACGCAGAGTCTGAAACGCATGACAGCTCGCCAGCCAGCCAGCCAGCCAGTGTGCGTGTTAACGCTGGCGGACAAATGACAGACAAACACACTTAAACACAGATCAGAGTGGACACACATCTACACACGGCCAACACCGCGGGGCAGCGCGGTCACATCTGTCGGAACAGGAGGGGAACAAGATGGACGAAATACAAGTACAGGCTCCGTCTAATTTCTGGACGCCTCCGGCTGTAAAAACCTTCGACAACAAAAACCTGCTATGATGTCTATCCTCAAAAAAATTCTAGTACCGGGCTTTCAGATTTCAGTTCAGGACAAATTACACCTACACCTGACCTTCTAGCTGAACTTCATTTGACCGTCTCTGTTGCTCTCTAAAGAAGGAGCTGAACAGCAAAGTGACAACTCGTGTTGCGTTTTCATTTTGTATTTTCAGACATGATATTTCACATATGACAGCACCTCGGCCACAATTTGATCCAGGAAAAAACCCTGGAAAAAGAGGAGGGAAGAAAGGGAAGGAGATGGAAGTAAGAGAAGGAACGAGCGGAGAGCAAGAAAGCCACAGGTGGGGGGGGGGGGGCACTCGGGCCCCGCTGTCCTGCAGGTGTGTGTGTGCGTGCGTCTGCCAGGGAGAGGAGAAAAGGCTCAAGTAGCAGTTTGGCGCTGCTGGCGCTGGCTGGGTGTGGGCCCGGTGGCACAGAGTGAGCAAGCCAGTGTGTGTGTGTGTGTGTGTGTGTGTATGTGTGTGCGCGCATTATGTTGTGGCATGCCTAACCGGATTAGAGGTGACCTGGTGGGGTCCAGTTGGTCCCGGGACCACAGCGCAGCGGTCGCCCACGCGTGTTCCTGCGCGCGCGTGCGCGCTTTTGTTCAATAGGATTAGCCGCTACCCGGCGCTGTTACAGTTGGCGCGCAGGGTCCGAAGCGGACCGCGGCCGAGGCAGAGGCAGAGGGCGGCGCCGCGAGCGCGTTGGCATGCGGAACGGGATTAGGCGCTAACCTGGTGAGGTGCAGTTGGCGCTGGGCGCTCGCCAGCTGTTCGGCCAGGCTCAGGGCTTCGGCCCGCCATTGGCCGCCGTCCCTCTGGACCGCCTCCAGGCGCTGCCGGCAGCCAACCAGCTCGGAGCTCAGCTTTTCCACTTCCTGTCCCGCGGAGAGACATGCTGAAAACAAGCGTGCTCGCGCGGCGGCGCGGACGCAATCTCGCGTAACCTCGAGTGAACCGGGGTTCGGATTTATTCTTGTTTATTTGCAACTCGCTCAACCAGAATAGAATAAAGAAAGCGTGCATGTCTCCAGCTGCGTGCCAGCCTTTCCCATACCGGCAATTTTCATTGAAAATCGACCCCTTGAACATTTTTGGCCACCTCTTATTTATGTGCAGCCATGCGCATAAAGTGCACAGGTGTGCCAAAAGACAGCAGAATATGGGAGACAATGTCATTCATTTCAGCATTTCAATTCAAAAGGGAAAAAAAAATCCCACACGTGACGGATTCATTCAAAATGGAGAAAAATACTTTTCGGAATTTCCACATGGCTCCTATCTTAAAATCATTTTGGTTGTTTCTTAGGCGATCTTCAGATTTCTTTCCCCATCTCCGTTAGCTCGAAGCGCCACCCTTGTATATATTTCATTGAAGATCATGAATTATTTCACTCTGTGCGTCTACGTCATAATATGAGGTATCCCCCAAAAATGTATTCCATTTTTGACTGGCCATTGCTGAGACATTCGGTTCCCACTTCGGACTTCACTGGCATCGATTCAAGTCTAGTAAGTTAAAGTCATGAAAAAAAAAATGGACATTTCAGATCGTTTCACGGCATTCGTGAGTAGTGGTATCGAGCTCTCATAAATATCCAAGTAAGGGGCAGCCAAGAATTGAGCATTTTAATAATAATAATACATTTTATTTATAAGCACCTTTCAAGACACCCAAGGACACTTTACAATTTTGGGAAGATATTGTGTTTAGGAGTTGTTTTTTTTCAATACTGAAATCAATGACTTTGTTTTCCAGGTGATTCTAATTTATGCTTATGAATCTGCAAGTGAAATTGTAAGCTACCTGCGTGGAACTCTCCAGCTGCCTGTTGGTCTTGGACTTGAGGTCGTGCAGTTCTTGCTCGGCCTCGTCTTTCTTGAGCTGGGCACCGCTGAGTTGACACCGGAGCTCGGCGCACACCTTGAAGCCGATGCAAATGACAATTCAAATTTTCTGGAAGACCGATTTCATTTGTAACGCCACATCCATTTCGTCCATTTCTTTGTAACAAGACTTTATGAACATCCAGAATCAGAATCGCCTTTATTGTCATTGTATAAGCTAACAACGAAATGTGGGTGCCACTCCTTAGTGCATTTCGTAAAAAAATAAATAAATAGATACAAAAATAAAATCCACATTTGTTTAAAATTCTCACACACACACACACACACACACAAAAGAAGCACGTATTTATCTTTTGCGGGCCTTAATCAGATCATCAAATTTTGTATTCACGCGCTACTATTGCTAATATTGCTAATGAAGCGAAGTATCTCACGTTAGCGTTAGCTGATAGGCGACACATTGGAAGGGGTCCCCAAATTGAAATCTATTTTGGAGCCCATGCTAAATTTCTGTCCATGTTCTGGGTACACATGGGATCGTTTTAGCCAATGTAGGCTAGGCTAGAATGCCTTCATTCATTTTACTTTGAGGAATGGACCAATTTTGACCGGTCTTCGTCGTGACTGACGCAGAGTCGGACACGAGAAAAGCCGGTGAAGGCGGTTGAGGCTTGGACCGAATACGGAGAGCATCATCGCTGTAGTTTTGCTGCCATCCAGTGGAATGGAGGAGGATTTCCGTACGAGACAAGACTGGACGTTTGGAACCAATGAAGAGTCTCCCGGGAGCATTGAAATGAGCATCCAAAAATTCCCAAACTGCGCGTACTTTGCCGTTCTCCTTTTCCACACCGGCAAGTTGTCGCCGCGCATCTGCCAGCTGATCGGTCAGCGAGCGCTTGTCGGCGCCGACTCGGTCGAGGTGGCCCTCCAGCTCGGCGGCGCGTTGGGACAGCCAGGCCACCTGATGCGCCGCACCGGACGCACACACACACAGGCAAAACCTTTGGTGAAATGCATCGAAACGATGGACACTTGGAATGCGCTTCCATGTAGCCTGTAGCTCGCTATTTTAGATGAGCTTGACTGGATCTGGTTTGGACGTGGGATTCGGGGGGGGGGGGGTGTTTTTGAGCAGGTTCCAAACCATTTGGGTTCAGAGACCTTGGCAGGTGGACATTTTTCTAAAGTCCCCCTTACAATCTCAACGGGAATCATACTTAACTACCATGTGTGCTGAATGCCGTAGGAATTTTAAAGTGGCCTATTTTTGAGAAGAAAAAAAAGTTGTTACAAGAACAAAAGCTTGTTTTTTTTGTGGGAGGTATTTTGTGGGTCACAAATGACAATATCAAATGAAGCAATCCAGCTCATCATTGAAACCTCCACGCCATTATCTACGCGTAGGTTTAGTTATGCCGCCGAATCGCGCGGCTCTACCGAAAGGTTGCGGTAATACGCGAGTTGCGTTTACGGTATTCGCCAGCTCCTCCTTCTGCCCGCGACCCTCGCCGCGTCCTTCCTCCCTGGCCTCGGCCAGTTTGTCCTTGAGGGCCTGCGCGTCGCGTTGCCGCTGCGCCGTCTGCCGGGCGAGCTCCCTGGACAGCTGCTGGCACCGCACCTCCACCTGCACCGAGGCACGCAAAGAGTAGGTGCCACATCGTCGCCGAGGTTGACGGCTCATTGCAAATGGACCGGCGTCGACAGTGAGACGAGCACTTAGGAAGCGGTTGTGAAAATCCGACCTCGGCTCTGTGCAGGTGGGCCTCCTCGGCCATCTCAACGGCGCCTTTGACTTGAAGACAGGCCGACCACTCCCGATGCTGGACCTCCTGCCGAGCGGACCGCGCCGCGCTCAGAGCCGCCAGCAGCTCGTCCCGCTCCCTGCGGCCCAAAAGTGTAGTCGTACATGTATGGATCATATACGGAGGAACACAAATGATAGACGTGTACAGTGTGCCCGGGTTCATCACAGGAGATTCCAAAAATGAATTCCAAATACGGTGTTAATGCATGAAGATTCTTTCCACACTAGGGGGTATTTTCACCCATGTAGATTTCGTTGTCAAGGAGTTTCACTGTACAGTGTAGATTTCACTATCATTATACAGTGAAACTCCTCTACAACGAAATCTACATGGGTGAAAATACCCCCTAGTGTGAAAAAATCTTCATGATCAACACCATGCCCACTTTCCTGTTTCAAATTTGCTACAGTGAAAAACCCCCTGTTGTGAAAAATTTCTTGCTGCAAACATGATTTCGTGGTGGAGGAGTTTCACTGTAATATCGACGATTAAAATCATCGTTAGTCACAGCTCAATTCTCAAGCAACTATATTTTTTCTTCAGGAGACTTTTTGGCAATCAATACAGGAGGGGACACCGTACTGCGCTGACTTTACTCACTTGGCGAGTCGGTCCACAACCTGGCCGTGCGCAGCGGCAGGAGCGCCGGCCAAGAGCGCCGCCTCCTGCGCGCACTTCAGACACGAGGCGGCCACAAGCGGCGCGGCGTTAGCCCGCCGCGCCGCCGCCTCCTCCTTCTCGCTACGTCTCAGATGGCCAGTCAGTTCCTCGCACTCCTTCTGACTGAGAGCAAGATCCCGCCTGGGTGGGGGGTGCAAGAGCCACACGAGGATGAAGCCAAGGCGGGAGACTTAAGTGATGAGAAAAAGTCCCAGGCCAACCTGTGAGAGATGACCTGAGCCTCAAGTCTTTCGATCTGGGCCTCATGCATCAACTTCAATTCTTCCTGACACACACGCACACACACACACACACACACACACACACACCATTTAGTGGGTCTGTGTGTGCAGTCTAAAAAATAAATAAATAAATAAATAAAATGAATGCTCCATAACAGCCGCGCGTGTGTTTTACCGCATGGTTTGAAAGCATGTGGCGGTCCTTTGGAGACACATCGACATATTTGGCCTTGGGCTCCGCCCGCAGTTTCTCATTCTCCACCACCACCACGCGGATGCACCGTTTGAGCTCCTGCTGCTCTTCCTGTCACCCAGACACACACACACACACACACACACACACACACACACACACACACGTGCGCGCACATTACATCATAAAACTAAGCCAGCTGAACACACAAATGGGATTTTGATACAAACCTTGCAGAATCTGACTTGAGCCTCCAGGTGTTGGATGTAGTCTGGCGGGTTGTGAGTCACCGGGACCAAGTCCTGACAACAACAAGTGGTCCAAAAGTGTCACTATCAAATCCGATTGAGAATTCCCTATAGTCAATAATCAAAGTCATCGGATGGACATGCACGAGATCGATGTATGGATGGATAGATTGATAGATAGATTAAACATGGGATGACATGTTTACTCCACCTTTGGAAGAGAGAGGGGAGCGGGCATATCCTTGCCCTGCTTCAACAGGAGGCTCTTCAGCTGATTGACTGTGCGGCAGCACACACACACACAAATGTATACAATACACACATATATACGCACACGGGCACAGACACACAAAAGTGATTACAAGCCTTGAACTTTTACACTTTTAATTACCGTAACATCTATGCTAATTCCCATTAGCCTGACTATGGTGTTTTGCTTTGTATGAGCATTAAGCTTGCATACTTTCCAATTTAAAAATGTATAAAAACACACACAAAAAAAAGGGGAAAAAATCCACTTGGGTTGAAAATGTTAGTGCTTAATATACTGTACAGTGTTTAATTCTCTTTTGTTTTGTATCAGTTTTACAGTCATTTCCAACGTTTTGGTGCTGAGGCCAAATCCATGACTAACACAAAGAATACCAGTATTTCCTTTGAACCATCTTTGTGTCAAGAATCTGTGATGTGACGAGCTTGATATTTCAGCCAGGCCATATTCTTGTCAAATTCAGAAAAAGTGCTATCTCGCCATAAAATGGTTTCTATCGGCAATTATAAACCTTTTTGAGTGGGCGTCCAATACTCACAGATTTTCCTTATTTGCGGCAGTGCTGCGGTCCCTGTCATTGCAATAATTATTTGTGCATCACCTGCTTCGCTTTGTTTCTTCTGGCACCACACAGGTCGGTCCTTCTCCAATGTGGAGGCGAGGGTGCCATCACTGCCACCGCCGCCGCATCTGATCGGCTCATCTTCCTCACCGTCATCATGGTGGAGCTGCTCCAGAGCGTCGCTGAGCCGCTGTAGGCTTTGGTTGGCCCGCTCTGAAACGCACAAGCAGATGTTCATTATTATCCAACCTTCCGTTTTCCATCGCGCGTGTAATCATTTGTGACATGGGTTCGCAACAATCCTGTGGAGAATTTTGTGTTTGTTTGTTGTATTTTTTGGGGGTGAATTCTTTTTTTTTTAACCTGATAAAAATGTGCTTACTGGTTTTGTAAAACATAACATGTCATTAAATGAAAGATTTGGCGTGACAATTAAACCTTAAACAATATACCAAGACAACAGTATAAGATTTCAATTAAATGTATTGAAAACGAAGACCTAAATTGCTCCATACAGGGACGCCACATTCAAGATTCCACCCCCAAACTTCGAGGAAGACGTTTTCACCACTATGCCACTGCAAACTACAACCACAGTAATTCACATAGAACTAAAATCCAAATGAAACGTTATCATTGTCATAATGGTGAGATACTGGCACAGCTACTGTACTGCATCCCTTTTTTTTTTTTAAAGCAATGTGGGAGTGCCTAATTGATATGTTTAATGTCCCGTCAGCCCTAAAGGGCAACCTGTGGCATTGACTTAGAACTGGGACTAAACGTGAGTCTATTAAATGACTATGAGACGATTTGATGTTTAAATTAGACAACAACAACAAAAATAAACGACACAGACTCAGTAAACGGAAAGATGCCTCGAGGCAAATCTGTTGACTCTTGAACGCGTTGCTCATGTGAATGCTAATTAGAATTAGCTACATTAGCGAGGACCCACAAACACAAAACAGCGTCCACTCACGCCTCAGCTGTTTCTGGTAACCATTCGGATGCTCTGCTTCCTCCTCATCCGATTCGAAATGTTTCATTTATAGCACTTTAATGACACTCGGGGATTGAATGTTGTGATTAAACATGCCACGGAAGCCACAAGTAATAACAATTTAGAGCCGCGCGTAGCAACAGTAAAGTTGGAGTGATTGTTTCCTCGACTCTCGCGTCCCAAAAAGGCGGTGTAACTCTAGACACGTCACCGCCCGGGCACAGTACGACAACGCCTGAGAAGTGATACAAAACAAGACAACCCTTCAAAGTGAGTGACTTCGACGGAATGCTGGGAGTTGTAGTCAGTATTCACAGTGCAAAAGGCTACTGAAATACGATATCTCTATCTATCTATCACCTATATATATATATATATATATATAGAGAGAGAGAGAGTTATTCGTGACTGTTGTTTCTTAAAAACTTGACGCAAGAAGAGTGCAACAATGAGGCCGCAGATGAAAAAATACAGTAGACAGAATTCTGATTTCTCCATAAAAATAATTCATTTCAGGACAACATATAAATAATTATTGAATCACACAATACAGATATCTTGATATGAATAAATACTTGAACAAATAAAACCAGGCTTTTCTTCTTTCTTTCTTTTTTTTGCCTCTCCATGTAATACTCCATTGTGGAGCTGTCCCACAAATAAAAACTTGCATGATTTGTTCCATGTCCCGAAGCGTAGCTCCTTTTTTTTGTTTTTGTTTTTTTCTTTTTCTGACGCTGTTTGGATTAAGGTGGGTCCGGAGGCCGTGAAAGCGCACGGTGATCAATAGTGTGCGCACACTACACTTGAATGTGAAGGCAGACATGGCCGCACACGGAAGGACATACTGTACGGCCGGCTCTTATTTGAGGCCGATACAGTGCAACTTCCCACGTCAAACGCAAACCAATCCTAAAGTGTTTTCCCTCCGCTAAGAAACAATGGGAAGCCACTTAATCCCTTGCACACTCACACTGTAGCCGCCATACAACAATGATACTTTTACTTTTAAGGCCTTACAAGAAGGAAAGACCCCCACCCCCCCCCTCCCCCCTCCAATGCAAGAAAAAAAAAAAGATTACAAATTCAGATTATTCAAGTTTTAGGGCGTTGATGTGTGGGCGTTCCACTGTATCAAAGAAATGTCTAGCTTGTCCGAGGCGGCCATTTTTTAAAGAGGTATAACAACAACCGTTTGGCGCTTGATGGCACGTGTACATTATTTTGGCAAATAAAACTCCACCAAAAAAAGGAAACCAAAGCTAGTATTAAAATACATCTGGAACTAAAAACCCCCCAAAATCCCCAAGTAAAAAAATAAAAGAGGAATGTCAGTTTTGAGTGTGTGTTTAGAGGTGAGGCATCAGGTCGGAAGGTCCCGCAGCACGGACCCAGATCCATATTCACAAATGCACTTCAACCCTCCTGTTAGTGCTTGTTTCTTCCTGGGTCAATTCTTGTGTAATTATCACAGAAAGTGTTGGGGTTTTTTTGTCCGGGGGGGGGACGGGAAAAAAAGAAAAAACTTTTGGACAGCAAGTAAGCTGTCGATTTGTCACATTAAGCGTCCCCTTGAGGACGTCTCATGACCGTGGAAGTGCACTGCTGCTAGACAACACACAAAAATATGGATAGCGTGATCAAATTTCCCATTTGAACACGATGAGATTCACGTTGTTAACGTGAGAAGTTCAAAGCAAGACGACGAAGCAGGTGCAGGTCACTGACGGAGCCCTGTTGGTGTCTCTTCAAGTAAAGGTACTACCAAGGTCACTTTGCCGCACTTCTGCAACAATGCAAAAAAAAAAAAAGAAAAGAAAAGAAAACTAAGGCCAAGTCTCGTGAATGATTTATACGCGCGGAGAGTTTTTAGGAGTGCCGTAAAAAACGATCATGTTGACAAGTGATAACTTCGGTCAATTCAAAGGTAATCATTTGTCAAGTGCGGAACTTCTCACAACAACATGAAACGCATCGCATTGAAACGTGACATTTAGAATGTGCGTCATCCGGTACGTGAAATTCCTTCCGCGATACAGTGAAACTCCTCTACAACGAAATCATGTTTGCAGCAAGACATTTTTCACAACAGGGGTTTTTTCACTGTAGACAATTTGAAACAGGAAAGTGGGAATGGTGGGAATGCATGAAGATTTTTTCACACTAAGGGGTATTTTGACCCATGTAGATTTCATTGTAGAGGAGTTTCACTGTAACCCCATTCTCAACTTTTTCTGGCGCCGTAGCAAATTTGCTTCCAAAACAACGAGCAAGCGCAGGAACGGTTTCAATCCATCTTTAGTCCTTGACTTGTTTTGCTTGTCAAAAATCGGGATCCTAAAGAACTTTTGCCGTCAAAATCGGGATCCGAAAGAACTTTTGGCTGTGGGTGACCCGTGACATAACAGGAGGGTTGCTATCAGAAGAAGAATAGCGGGAGCGCTGATCAGGCGGAGATCAGGCTCCTCCGGTCCGTCGTCAAGGCAAAAACTTGTGGAGGATCAGCCCCGATACGTGACTGCGGCAAAAACACATTCAGATACTTTGCGCCGGACCGAGGAGGCAATTCAACGGTCTGTGTGTGTGTGCGCGCGCGCGCGTGCATACGGTCTGCGTGTAGGTGCTGAAGTGGTCGGCAAAGAGGCAACAAAAACAACATCCAAGGCAACTGATCTGTTGTGGGCGGGGCTTGCGAAAGCTACAACGTCAACTGTCTCGTAAGATTCAACAACAGAGACTTTAGTCCACGCACACATGGGAATTTAAAAAAAAAAAAAAAAAAAAAGGGATGTTTTCCAACGTGTCCCCCTATGCGGCGCGTTGACGTGGCCCGAAAGGGAAAAGGAGCTCGTGAGATGAGGCCAAGTATTCGAGTCGAGCCACGTTAAGAATTGTGAAAGGAAAAGAAGGAGAAAAAGTCATAATAGGAGGGAAGAGTCGGAAGCCCCCCAATGTATTTTCGGGAGTAAAGTCACACTCTGAGAAGAGCAATGCTTTTGTTTCGTCTTGGAAAAAAGCCTTCATCTGACAACAAAAAAGCTGCCCGTTCATGATGCATTGGTTTTTTTTTTTTTTAAGAGTCATATTAAAAAAGATAGATATTTAAGCAACCAGAAAGTACATCTCAAAATAAAGGCCTAATTAAAAAAAAAAAAGGTTTTGAATTTCCCTGCATCATGATCATTTTACTTTTGTTCGATTACAACGTCATTCTTGGAAATCGAGAATAATTTGGGAGACTATTTTTCGACAAAAGTACGACTGCTCTTGTGAGACCATTTTGAAAAATGAGGAGCGTTTTCTTGAGAGGACCACTTTCCTCTGGAAAGATGACAAGTGTTAGGACGGCAAATTTGTTTTTGTGAGAATGCAACTTTTGTTTTTCTTTTTTGTAAATATCACAAATAACACTTTGGCGTCTGAACTGCGTTGCGGTTCGCGCCAAACGAATGTGACTTCAGCTCAGGAAAATGGAGCCCCCCCCCCCGCCCCTTAAAATGTCACGTCGGACAAAGGAGACGAGCCACTTTTTGGCAAGTCTCTACCCTGGTCAGCCTTGCCTTAAAAAAATAAAAAGTGCATTTCCGAGACCTCAGTGGCTGGAAGATATACTTCTCTAGATATACTTCCGTTTGTTCGGCATAACTGTCAGTTCCATCGACAAAGGTGCGGTTCCCTCAAAGGAGCACTCAGACCGGGTTGATTGTAAGAGCTCGCTTTTTTTTTTTCTTTTTTCTGAAGGATTTGAAGTGGAGGCTGGGGAGATTTTGGTTGCTCGCAACTTTCTCTCGCGCTCGTACCCTGGAGAACAAATACTAAGACAGACAGACAGACAGACAGACGAGGGCTCGAAATCCTTGGCTGCGGGTGGACGAGAGCGATTCCCAACCGGTGTGCCGCCACGGCACATTCCCGTTTCATCCGATTCCAACCGCACGTCGATTACAAATCGTATCTTTCGCGTCCATCTTTTCCGTCGCAGCTGAAGATGCCACGCGATGGTGCCAAAAAGTGGTCATCGGCGGTCTTTGCCACATGCCTACGAATCTCTTTGGTTTCAATGCTCGCCGTTGCTTTTGAAGGGCGGAGCGATAGGAGTTTGCAATATGTTTTGGGGGATGGCTTTGTCATACTTGCGGTTTCATTTGGGGGGGGGGGGGGTCGCAATGGCAGGGCATACCTGCCGTGTACGAGACTCGCGGGTTTGCTTATTTGCAGACAAAACTCACCAATTGGTGGTCTGATACTTTTGATTCCATTCCTATTCAATCTTGTGCCACGGAACGCTGTTGAAGCAAGTTGAGGAGCCTCCTGCCACAAAAGTAGTGCTTTGCCACCATCTCAATGTCCCATTTTCAATGACTGGTGGCTTTCACACTGCGGCACATCCCTTTTTGTGACATTTCGGAGTGGCGGTGTGACGAGAGACTTTCCAAAACCAATGTGCCCCAGCTCACACGAGGTTGGGAACCACTAGTCTAAAAAAAAAAATTTAAAAAGCGGATGCGTTGTGTCGACGTACAAGCATACAATCATTGCGTCCGGCACGAGTGGGCAGGTACCTTGAAATACATTTTGTACACGTGCGGCCGCAGCTCGCCGAATGGTCTTGACTGCACAAAGAGGTATTGCGGAGGCCACGTCGACTGCGCGCACGCACGCACGCTCCGCAACGCGCACTTATCCCCCCCCCCCCCCCCTGCGTGCGCACGCACTCAGTCTTCACATTCTACACGGGGGGAGGGGGGGTTGATTTTCAGGCCCTAAGGTTACGGGTTAGTCACTAGCCAGCGAGTGGGTGGGATGGTTAGTCGGGGGAGCGGCGGCGCTGGGGGGGGGGGGGGGGGGGGGGCGCGCTCATCCGCGGTAGATCTGTTTGAAGTGGTGGCACTCGTTGCAGTAGCCCTGTTTCTCTTGGTTGGCGTAGTGGTCGCAGCCCTGCGTCCGGCAGCGCTGCTTGGACTTCTCCTTGGGCGCCTGCGCCCGCCGGCCGGCGTCTCGGCCCTGGCCGCCCCCCCGCGTGTGGCACTCGGGGCAGAGGTCCGTGCAGCCCGGGGACACGTTGCTGCAGCCGCTCCGCCGGCACTGCGTCTGCGTCTGCGTCTGCGTCTGTGTCTGCGACTGCTGCGTGGATCGGGGTTTGGTGGCTCGCTCGCGCTGTCGGGTCAAACGCGACAAAGGGCACAAGGTCAGCTCACTAAATGCATTCCATCCAAATTCCTGCCGTTACACGGCTGACAAAACGTTCTCATCGAGATTGACAGGTAGGACGCATCTGAAGTCTGGGAGGGGCTGAGGTACAGTTGTAGATAAAAGTACATGCAAAAATCTATTTTTGAAATGACATAAAAATAGACATTTACCGGTCAAACAAGGAAGACGAACAAACATCCATGAAAAATATGGCAAAGCAGACGATCACATGCTCACAAGGGCGTTGGAGGAAGTATCAACTTGCCGAATGATGCAATCTGAAATGTTTGCCATACAAATGCTAAAATGATAAAAGAGAAAGATATTGCAGCCATAAAATGACCCGCCCCGCCCCGCTGAGTGTGCCCTGCAATTAGATAGCCGGACAGATACAAAATAGGATGAGGTGTTGTATGCCGTGAATATGGGGCGGGTGAAACGGCCTCCGATCAATATCGACGCTCATGACATCGGCGTGATCCGAATGAGACGAAGCGGCACCTACCGCCACGGGGGGAGGGGAGCGGGGCGTGCGATGCGTCGCCTGGTTGAGCCGCGCGCTTTGCTCTTTGACGTAGCACTTGTCGCAGTAGCCCTCCAGCATGGCCTTGCCCAGCGCGCCGCAGCCTGGCCCGCGACACCGCGAGGCGTTCTGGAAGCCGGCCTCCGCGCCGTGCCGGCCCTGCGCCGGGGCCGGGGCCGGAGCCGGGGCCGGGGCCGGGGCCGGGGCCGGGGCGGGGACCGGTGCCGGGATCGGGACCGGGATCGGGGCCGGGATCGGGACCGGGGCGGGAGGTGTCAGGTCTGTGAAGGGAACACGCAAAGTTGGTGAAAAGAGACGACGACGCGACGGGCGTCGCGTCTTCTTTTCATTTTCAACTGGCCGACAAGCACAACAATAACACTATCCAACCTCCAGGTCACGTCAACCCAACGAAACGCAAACGGTGGCGTGATGAGCGGGTGCCGTCTTGGCTAATAAACAAAAACCTGGCTGGAGAGAAACCGGTTTGGTCAAGTGACATTCCTTCAAGCGACAGCAGAATTTGTGCCTTCAAAGGGGCGCGGCCTGCCCAAGTGTGACTCTTTTCCGTTTCTATTTGGGCGTCCGGTTCAATCAACTTCTGAAGGTTGAATCTTGCCCTCTTGCCAGGACACGCGCGCAGCGCAAATGAACCGCCGCATCTTTTTCCACTTTGCTCGAGCAGCGGTCGGTGTAACTGAAGCTGGCTTGCCCCCGCCAATTTTGGCTTTCAACGCAAGGAGGAAACTCAATCCATCTAGCGATGGCTCATTTTGAGAAGCTCTTCTTCAAATCGAATTCAGTCCGCTGGGGGGGGGGTTATTCCAGTAAACTTGTTGTTCATCGAGAGTTAACTCCTGAAAGATGAAGCCTCGACTCCTTGTGAGTTTGGACTTGAATCTCATCAAATTTGGACTTTTTTTGGGGCATCTTTAGTCTCCTATTTGGACCTTTCTTTTGCTTTACGATCATACTCTAAAAAATATCTTCATCGGGAACTTTTGGGGTAGCCTTTGTTCACAACATTTTTCTTTTTTTTTTAAATCTCAATCACGTGCCCCCACACTCCAAACAATAATTGGACAAATGACCAAATAACCGTCAATAATAATAATGACCTTTGGATCGGCAATTGAAAATGGAAAGAACGAGGCGTTGAGGAGGAAAGAACTTACGGTGGTTGGTCTGATAGTCGACGTAGCAAATGGTGCAGAAGCCCAACTTCTCGGGCGTGCCAAAGAAGGGGCAACCGGATCTCTTGCAGGGGCGGGCGAGCGGGGCCTGCCAGGCGGAGCCGCGGCCCGGCCGCTCGGGGTCCCCGGGCCGGCCCCGGGCCGCCGAGGAGGCCTCGGTCCCGGGCCGGCCGGGCCGCGGCTCCCCCGCTCCGGGGGCCTGCCGCCTCTGCATGCAGGGCGCGCACAGCCCGTTGAATATCCGAAAGGCTTCCTGCCTGCACGTGCCGCAGCGCTCGGCTTCCGCCTGCCGGGGGGGCCCCTCGCCCCACTGGTTCCAGCCGCCGGGACCCTGCGCGGCAAGGGCGTCGGGGCCCGGCGCCTGGTTCTGCCTGGAGTTGAAGCAGCGCTCGCACAGCCCGGCGTGCTCCACGCTGAGGGTGAAGAGGCAGCCGGGGCTTTTGCACTTCATGGCGTGCGTTTCGCTGTACAGGCTGAGGCTGGGCGCGGTGGGCGGCGGGGCCGAGCGCGGGCTGGACAGCGCCGCCGCCCGGCTGGACGAGGACGGCGGCGGGCTGCCGCCGCCGCCGCCGCCGCCCCCTCTGGAGCCCCCCTCGCTGCTGTCCGAAACGCCGCCCTTGGCGTGCACCAGGCCTTCTATCCGGCCGGCGGCGGCGGCGGCGGTGGTGGTGGCCTGGCGTTTCTCGAAGCACTCGTGGCAGTGCGGCTGCGTGTCCACCGACACGTAGAAGGTGCAGCGCGGCGTGGCGCAGCGGATCTCGATGAGCGACAGCTGCGAGACGGAGAAGGGCGGCGGGCGCTGGGGCTGGGCCGCCCACGCCTGCTCCTTGTCCTCCTGCCAGCGCTGGTACTCGTGGTTGACCAGCTGCAGGTAGTCCTCCATCAGGTTCATGTCCTCCGGCAGGTTGCCCTCGTCCAACCTTTTGGGACCACAGACGACACCGAGGACCGTTTATCAGATCGATTGTTTGATGCCGCCAGACATTATTTTCAAAGTCTTTGTTCACTGTCGGTGCTCACGCTAAATACATTGTTTTGCTGATTTCCTTTTAGTACTTCAGCCTGACCGATACGGATTTGTTCAGGCCGGTGTCGATATTTGACAAGATGAAAATCCAATCACCGATTTAAAAGGCCGCAAATTTTCAAAGAATATATCGTGAATGAGAAGACTGTTTCGATCCTTAAACGCAGTAAAGAAAGGAACGACACGAAAGATTGGACTGCTCAATACGTTGTTCGATACGGTTTTTGTTGTTTGGTTTTTTTAATGCAGGCGGAAAAAAAAATCACCGGCCATTTTTTTTGTGGGGCGGGGGTCTTAAAAAAAGTTCTTGTCTTATGCTGTAACGTGATAATGTGCAAGGAAAAAAAGATCCCCCACAAGAACTGCCAAAATGAAAGTACCGTGCAGCGTTGATGATGCGCGTGGCGTCGCATCCCAATCCGATGACGGGGATCTCGATGAGCAGCAGGTAGTCTTTGAGGAGGCTCTCCTTCAGCGGCTGCTCCTTCTCCATCAGGAAGTGCACCTTCAGCTCCTCAAAGCCTCCTCGTCCGGGATTGATCAGCGGCACGGCTCGGATTTCTTCGGCGGGGAAACCGAGTCAAGACTTTACAAATCGAAGCTCGGCTCTTAATAGGCGACTCCAATTGTGTCGGGGGGGGTTGGCGTTGAGCGCTAGCAACCGGCCACCCATTTTTGGGGGTTTTTTTGAACGGGCTCAAGGGGATGAGTAAGATTCACGGCGACCGACGCGGCAGCGCTTACCAGGGCCGCTGTCTTTGATGGTGACGAGGGGCGCAAAGTGCTGCGAGTCGTAGCCCAGCACGATGGGGTACTTGTAGCACTCGGCCGGCGGCCAGTGCAGCGGCAGGTAAA
This sequence comes from Hippocampus abdominalis, assembly GCA_018466805.1. Classification (NCBI taxonomy): domain Eukaryota; kingdom Metazoa; phylum Chordata; class Actinopteri; order Syngnathiformes; family Syngnathidae; genus Hippocampus; species Hippocampus abdominalis. The sequence continues at coordinate 246,691 of CM031702.1, forward strand.
TCCCGCCCACGTTGAGGGGGGCGATGGTGGAACCCGATTTCATGCTCCTCAGCACCTGGTCTGTCGGTGAAGAAAATCACTGTTCGGTGCCGCTTTGACTCCATAACACTTGAGACTTGATTCTCCAAATAGTCATTTTCTTGCCAATGGGGCAAGATGATCCTTTTTGCTCGTGTTTTCTTTCACAATATTTGGACTTTTGTTGTCACAGCATTATGGCAAAATTCCACTTTCAAATAACGACTTTGGATGCAAAGAGCAAATTGAGATTTGAGTCCCAAAATGTGATGTTTTCCCGAGTACATTTCTTGAGATTCATTTGGGCATGTTCAAACTTTTCAAATTGTCATGCTGTTAACCGGATGTTTAGGACATTGGAAATACTTTTTTTGCTTGTTGTGTCAATGATTTGTCTGTCTTCTTTTCATCCAAAATTCAGTTTGGAAAGAGTGGGACTTGATTTCCATATTACACATTCACATTTTATGGTCAACTGTGATATCATGTCATGTTTTTCAGATCCGTATCTTCGAGGGGACAGTTTTTCTTCTTGAGTTACAAATATCCTGATGTGTGTGTGTGTGTGTACACGGTATAGATAGATAGAAAGCACACGTGTTGTTACCCCACTAGCATAAGTGCCCAAGCTGTTTTCTTCCGACCACGACATCAAAAATACCCCCCCCCCCCCACCATGTCTGTTGATTGCGGTAATCCGCAAAAGGTCGAACGGCGTCGAGCGGCTTCTTCTGGTTTTGATGAATTTGTCGCGTGTACCTGAAATGACGATGATGGGTCTGCGCAGGATGTTGGACAGGACGAAGATGTGAATGTCCTCCAGCGAGTCAAACTGCAGGCCGTTGCTCGTGGAGACGGGAGAGGCCATCTTGACGATCTTGTCCCACTCGTCCTCCCAGTTCTGGAAAGCGTGCGACACGCCAAGGCAATTTGTGGATTTATGGAGCAAAATCAACGAAGGCTACACGCGGGCGCGTCGGAAGCGCGCCTCGTTACCGTGGTGGTGTAGCGGAGGCCCGTCTGGGTGAACTCTTGGGAGTGCAGAAGCTGGGCCTGGAAGCGTGCCCGAAAGACGCCGGTGTCCGTCTCCTTGAGGACTCCGTGGAGGGCTTTCCGGAGGACCAGGTCCGTGTCCTGGACGCCCAGCATGTACTGGGAGGCGGCGTGGAGCAAACAGTTGCCATCTCCTTCACAAACACACACAAAAAAAAACATTGTACGACTTTTATTTCCTATTTCATAGTTGTCCCCTCACAATCGCAACTCAACATTTTGACTTCATTCGTACTGTTTTCCTCCAAATGTTTTGACTGTGCTCTTGGAACATTTTAACTTTGATCTTGTCATTTTTAGACATTTAGCTCAAAATGACAGATTTAAGTTGCTACTTTATTCTTGTGACATTCTTTTTTGAATTGACAGCAAGCCCCCGCCCCCCCATCAAGTTTAGGACCAATGTACCAAACCCAGCGTTCTTCGGGAGGCAACATAAAAGGCAATTTAACCAGGGCAATGAGTGCATTCAGAACCAAAGGGCACAGATAATTACAGTATATTGTGTCTACATAACACACACACACACACACACACACGCGGAAGGAGAAATGTGGGGATTTTCCGCGCTGTGGGCTTGATGATGCGCTGATATGACGCTCACACGTCTGAAAGCAGCAACTGAGCAGAGCTTCTCCTTGAGAGGTCAACCATGAGGAGCCGTGTGAAGGCAAATGAACCTCTGTTGCAGGCTTATCGCCCTTTGAATCAAGCAAACTCAACATTGGCCAGTGTATTTCAACACCAAAGTCAAGTACGCTAGCTTTGGGTGGAGAAATGTATATATATATATATTATACATACAGTCAAACCTCGGTTTTTGTACTTAATCCGTTCCAGAAAAACCAAATTGTTCGAAAACCGAAACCACATTTCCCATTGGAATCAATGTAAAAAAATTTAATCTGTTCCAAGTCAAGAAAACAACTTTTTTTAAACCTCCCTGGGTCTTTCTGGCATTGTGAAATTTTGTTTCGAGAACCTTGTTATTGCCACACTCGAGAGGAATTTCCCAGCTTGTGCTCTTCATAATCTTCATCCTGGCTCATCAAACGCAGCATTTAGCTGGTCCCGGATTTTCCGGCAGCAAGTGCCGCTGCTATCATCATTCACATCAAGATGAATGAGTGTGCGACTGCATCACAAACTTGACACAACTTCGCAAGCAAACAAGCTCTGGAGAAGACAAAAGTTGAAGGGGAAAAAAAAAAAAAAAGAAAACGTCTTCACGAACCAAGACGAGAATGGGAGAGTTTAAATCAAGGGTGTCCAACTCATTTTCATCGCGGGCCACATTTTAGTTAGCAATTCCCTTGGAGGGCCATTAGGACTGAAATCATATCAAGAAGTCAAGAATGACAGTTCATTCGACTTTTCTTGAAGTGACAAAAGTATCATTTTCGTTCATTTTGTCTCTGTCAACTCGTTTGACACGTCGGCTCTCAGGGTTGAATTTCAATGTTTTTAGCTTTTGAAATGATCTCTTTCCGTGAGTTTTTAAACCACGCAATATTTACGCCGAGCTTCTTTCAAACTGTGCGCACATACGAAATCAACTCAGGCCAATAAAAACTCAAGCTTCAAGCGTCGTCGTCGTCGTCGTCGTCGTCGTCGTCATCAGCGGGGATCCTCGACAGGCTTTCTTGCCTCCCTCGTCAACCGGGACCTGTTTGTCGGCCATTTTGGTCTGGATGACCAGCACCCATTTTTCCACGCTTATCGCGCGGCCGTGCTTAACTGCCGAGCTGTTTTTGTCGACGTCATCTCATGTGGGTGGAGCATGGCGCTGACATTTGCGTGAAGCTTGAATTAGAAGAGCTCTTTTCAGGGAAACGGGGGCAATGGACTCGGAAACCAGTATGGCCCACGCAAAGAGCTGTGATTCTTATGACCTTCTCCAGGTGGCTCTTCATTGACAGACTATGTGTGTGTGTGTGTGTGTGTGTGTGTGTGTGTGTGTGTGTGCACGTGCCTCAAGCCCCAGTGACTCAGTAGCAGACATTTAATGTGTGCGTGCGTCCTCTGCTGAATGTCACGTCTGGGTCCTTGAGAGTGACGCCAGAGCTTTAAGCTCTGGCGTGTGATGGTGGGTCTCACTTTGATGACATCATCAGCGCACGCCAGGGCAGAGTATGCGGCTGTTGCCGGCATCAGCGCATCAGGAAAGTTTGAGTCAACTTCAGGGTGCTTTCTGAAGAGGAACTGAGCCGGTGTGAGCGAGTGTGTCACGGGTGGCTTCTGAGTCAGCACTCTGGACCGGTTCCTCCCCCCCCACCCCCCCAGCTGTCATAGTGGCGCTTGCGATAAAAGGTGAGATTATTTCCGCTTCCCCCTGCGCCACTTTGGGCCGATGCTTCCATTGAATCGTCAATTAATGGCCGTTTAGCATTGGCCGTTTAGTTTGAAGGGAGCCAGTTCTGGTCCAGGCTCATTTGGGCAAATGCCAAAGTAGGTGTTGGATTATTATTATTTTTTTATTTTTTTTTGTTGTCAGTGACTTTGTGAGACCATCACCGCAATGAGGATGTCACGAGGGTCTTGATTTACGCAGCCTGCCCTGAAGTTGGTATCGATTTGAACGACGAGTTCTTGTTTCGATCAGGTCATGTTCAAGAACGCCGACGTGATTCATGGAAGCCCAGCGGGTTCACTTCTTAACTCATTCAGTACCGGCCAATTCTAGACCCAAGTCTGAAAAGACGTTTAAAAACGTCATTGGGAGTGAATGAGTTAATGATGAGTAGTCCGATCGCTACTGGGGGGAAATTTTTCAGTGAATATAAAAATCTATCAAGTGAATCCTGAATCAGGGGTGAACTGGAATGCGAGCCTCGTGAACCGAGTCAATTGGGTTTCCGAACTCCGAATGGATTCCCGGCCCGAGAGTCCCGCGCGCAGTCAAGAAAAGGGTGCGAAAGCACAGCGTTTCCAAAGCGTGCTTAGCTGAAGAAAGCCACCACAGAAAAAAGGCGCAGTCTCGGCACAAGCGCTCATTTGCGCAAAATACATCACAACAATATTTAGGCAAAGGGAATCGCACAGAAGAACTTGGGAGCGCCTTTGCTGCGATTGCAGGCAATCAGAACCAGATGACTGTTCAGTTCAGAAAAAGACCCCAATAGACAACGCCGATCAAGTGGACGAAAACAAGCGACCGAGGTTCTTCAAGGTCGCTCAAACTAACGAGAAGAAAAGAAAAAAACGAAAAGACTTTTCCAAAAACTAACAATCCATCCCTTTTCTAATTCAGCTCCTCCTCGGGAGGGTGTTCGCGGGCGCCCCCCGCCCTCTATCCCAACTGTCTTCGGACAGGAGGCCGGGGGGGGGCCCCCTCAACTGCTTGCCAGCCAATGGCAACTTCCACACCTTCCGTTTCCAAAACTAACTCCAATTACGGTGAAACCGTCCTCTGCTTTGGTCTCTGTCAAGGAGTATCTTGCGGGAGCCTTCGTGGTCCCTTTGAAATGCCTTCATTTCGCTAATGTACCCAAGAAGGAAGGTCAAGCGGTTGTTGGGAGAATTGGCAACCTGAGGAAAGGCCCCTTTTTTCAAAGACACAGCGCCACCAGTGCATCAAGGACACGAGACCTTCAGATGGCCGGGAAGACGGCAAACATTCCGCGTGAAACAAAGCCACAGGTGGCGCCATAACCTCACACTCTTCCACTAGCCAATCGGTACTTTGCACACAACAAAACAAACAAACAAACAAACAAAGCCGGTGAATTTGGGACAAAGTGAGTCAAATGTGGCACCAAGAATTTTTTTTTCAAAAGCAAAAGAGACATCGGAGGAAAAGGCACAATGGCAGCAACGGCGAGCGAGTGAGTGTTTGTTTGTTTGTTTTACCGTTGGTGCGCAGAGGCACCATCTTCTTCACCTCTCGGCACCAGTTGAGCTTCTTCTCCTGCTCCAACGAGGCCTGCATGGCCCGGTCCAAGATGGCGGCCTGCACCACCTCGCGGAAGGCCTGCGGGAAGTGGTTCATGGCGATCATCTCCAGCGTGTAGCGGTGCATGCCGCGCAGGTGGTGCACCAGGCCGCCGCTGGCCGCCGGCTTCAGCACGTCGTTGGGCACCCGCTGGCGGATCTTCACCGCCTTCAGCAGGTTGGACACGAACAGGAACTTGGGGAGGAAGTTCTGGCCCTGCGACATGGCGGCGAGGGACGGGAACCGGCGGGGGCCGAGCGGCGGCGGTACGAGGCGGAAACTGCAACAGAGGGACACGGCGGGGGTCGGTGAGTCTGCCGGGAAACCACGGCCGCAGATTTCCCCCCCCCCCCCCCTTTGATGCTCTTTTCGATTGATAGCCGTCTTGGGAAAGCACCGCAAACACAATCGGCACTCCGCTAAATCAAATCAAATCCAATCCAGAATTAGGTCCTTGTTTTCTGCTTGGTCTCCACCAAAAGAAAACACGCACACACACACACACACTGGGGGGGGGCTCCCATTGGTCAGAATTTGGTGGTCAGCTCAAAACGTCTCCATTTTAGAAGGTCTCACATATTGGTGCATCCCCCCTGAAGCGGTTCAGAGAAATCGTGGGAACTTCCGCCTTTTTATTCACGTCGTGTGTTTAAAATATTGATTCGGGGGGGGGAACAATCGTCAAAGTCGACCGAAAAAAAAAGTCAACTGCATTAAAAAAAATTTTTAAAAAGAATCTGCCTTAAAACTATAAATTATAACAAAAACAGTCGCATTTGCAACAATGTCAGTTGTATGGTATGTGGTGTAACAGTGTTGTTTGGGATTCTTCAAAGTTTCAAAAAGGATGAAAATAAAGTCGTATACGCTGACTGCAAAGTGAACCTGCTAGCTTGGACTGAAAACATCCGTACGGGCAAGACAAATATGAGAACGCAAATACTTACGGTGCATTTGAAGTGGACAATTTAACGACATTTCAAGGCACGTTTCACTCAAATGAGTTGTCAAAAAAAAAAAAATCACAAACAATTATGAGCGTATTAAGGGACATGCAGATGAAGTTCCATCCAATTCGTACGTCGCCGAAGAACGCGATTGGTTGCCAAAGTTTATGTGGCCTAACCTTGAATTGTCAGGAGGGCCATCCAGCGGGATAAGCTAGCTGACCGTTGCCCGCAAAAGGTGCCAAACCAACAACAGGCTGAGGGAGGTCACACTCCGGAGATGGCTTTTATGGCAATCGCAGTCGTCCCTATACAGTGAAACTCCTCTACAACAAAACCTACATGGGCAAAAATACCCCCTAGTGTGAAAAAACATTTGTGTGTGTGTGTGTGTGTGTTTACATCTGAGATCAAATTTGCTACAGTGAAAACCCCCCTGTTGTGAAACATTTCTTGCTGCAAACATGATTTCGTTGTAGAGGAGTTTCACTGTACCCTATCTCCATGTGATATTTTGACACCGTTTTGTTCCTTTATTCCAGCACTGTCCAATGATAATGTTCTAGCTGGGGGGGGGGGGGGGGATTTAAAGAGATTTTGGTCTCTCGATAAATACACTGGCTAAACCCCGCTGGGACGAAAGAAGACGTGGACAGGACAGCGATGGTTTGTAGAAAAATATATATTTGAATAGAAAAAGAAAAGAAGAGAAACATTCAGTTGAAGGAGAGAGAGCGTGTCCGTCCGACCTCGAGCGTGGTGTCGTCTCAACTCACTAACTTAGCTGTTGTCGTGGCTAGGCTAGCTTAGCTGTTGAAAGAGATCAAAGCTCTTTGATGTGTAACATCCGTTGCGTCAGCACTGATTGGTGGAGGCCAAGAGACGCGCGTGCGTACACGTCGGCGCTGATACACGCACAGCGGAGAACAGCCGACTATCGACTGCTGAGTCGCGCTTCACTCGAGTGGCGTCGCTACAGATTTGAATGTTGTTGTCACGTACCGATTGGATGGCAGAAGGTACAATAAACCCGCGAGGCACCTGTTGCCAACCATACCACAGAATAATAAGAATACAAGCTTTGTGTCCAACTAAAGAGGCCCGCATTTCACAATGACAAAGTCAACTTGTGAGTCAGTCATGACAAGATCATCATGGCATCAGTACTTTGAGGTCCATTTTTGATTTCTCAAATGTGAAATGGGTGCCTGGGGCCCAGGGGCGACAATTTGGCACCTGCGCCTTGAGTTTGACACCTGTGCCATAGCTGTTTGGTTCCCGTCTCCAACAGTAGCAGGTGCAATAGTAAAGGTGGAAGGGGGGTGCGGGTAGGGGGGGGGTGTCCAAACATACAACACACATTAGGACACGTGCTGACGTAATGCCCAACGACAACAATACAGCCCGACGAGGCCTCCGAATGGCGTCCGCTCAGAGGCGGCCGTTTCCCGGCGAAACGGCCCCCGCGACGGCCCGCTAGCCGGGAGGAGGATGACGTCTTTGTAAACAATGGCTGTCGTGAGCCGCTCGCTTCCTCCGCCGACTCGAGGAGGCCCCCACACCACCACCACCACCACCACCACCACCGGTGCCGCCGCCGCCTCCTCCTCGGACTCGCCTGCCGAGCCCGAGCCCGAGCCGAGGAGACGCGTCGTCGGGCCGAGCTTACCTGTCCGACGTGCGCGGCGGGCTGGCGCTACAACAAAAGCCGCCGGATGCTCGGCAGCCTCGTCCTCTCGCTCGGCGCCATTCGAGCTTCTTCTCCTCTCGACTCGGTAATCTTTTTTGGGGGGCGGGGAAGGAGGGGGATACCGCTCGCACTTTGACGAGCCTTCTCGTTCACAACGAGTGCACGCGTGGACGCCGACGAGAGCGTTTAAAACCATGTGGGAAAATAAAAAGAAAGAGAGCTGGGGGTAGAAAAAGCCCAAGTCAAGGGGATTTCCACGCAGGGACTTTCCGTCCACCCATTTTTTTCCCCCCCTCCCTCACGCAAGTCACCCCACCCCTCCCCTGCCCTCCCTTCCCTCACCCCTGGGGGCTGTTACCCTGGGCGCCGCCAGGGGGGGCTCCAGGACACAGCCGTCTCGATTGTGCAAAGATTAACTACTCGAAATAACGACAACAATCACGATAACAATGCAAATCATCATTTGTGGAATTTTATGATCCTATTTTTCAGTTTTTAAGAGTTTTGTATCATCCTCTTGATCGTTTATTTTTTTCCAGGCAGTTTTTGAATATTCCAGTTTCTTTTTTCACTTTAATTTTTTTCAAACAGTATGGAAGTGTGTGTGTGTGTGCGCGTGTGTGTGCGCGCGCGTGTATTTGGATAGATAGAATATTGGGGTTCACGTCAACTGTACAAAGAAGGAAAAAATACATGTATTGTGCAAAAAACGAAATGACTAAAAATATGAAAGCTAAATAGTAGTAACAATAAACAGAAACAAAATCAAACGGAAGGCAACCAAGACTTGTAAAATAAGATACAAATAACAACACAAAATAAAGGAATAACAGCACTGCAATTGGTGTAAAAAAAAAAAAAAAAAAAAGTTGAGAACTCTCAATTTCATGTCCTGATGAAAGTGAGTGACTTTTTGACCCACTTCTATTTTTTCACGAGAGGCCCAAAAGCATTTGGGCGTTTTCCTCAGTCCTGCTATGAGGTGTCAGGGACAAACGGTGTGGGGGGAGGGGGACCTTCGGAACAACTCTTAACTGGAAAGCACCTTCAAGGTGCATCGAAACCAACCCCTGCTAGAATTCAGCACACCATGCAAAACGTCACTTGACACAATTTCTTCATCATCATCATCATCATCATCATCATCTTCCATACCTGACATCGGGCACCTCGAGTAGCACAAGTAGAAAATGCTGCCAGAAATTCAGCACTGGATGCAAAAGCTTAAAAATAAGAAATGACAAGAATGTTTTTATATATGTGTGTGTGTGGTTTGTTAAAGGATTAACTTTGCAGATTAATTGACATTATTTAAAGCGTTAAAAACTGAACTCGGTTAACTTTGACTTGACTTCTTGTGGCGGTCTATATAACCTGTGCTCGTGCGTTGTGCAGCCAAATTTAGAATGCTCCGAACATAGACAGGACGAGCCACTTTGTTTTGTTTTGATCAACAATCATTAATTAGATGGCTGACAAGGTCCATTAAAAATGAGCATCAGATTCAGAAAGGCAGTTGAGTGCAGCACGTGCTCTTGGCCAGTAGATGGCGTAGTGTGACTTCCTTAAAACAGGACTCGTCATTCCTGTTTTGCTGTGTGGAATTCAACCATTGTCGCTTCCGTGATGATCTCAACGTCAAAGTTGTGGAAGTGAACCCACCCTCAATCGATGAAAATCCGCGATGCAAGGGAACCTCTATAATAAGGCATGAATTTCAGCAACACATTGGGAACAAAAGTGAACGTGAGAGCTGACTCGCTTTTCAATGTTGATGTCAAGTTGTTGCCGTCGCAGGAAGTCGACTTAAGGCTTGGGAGTGAGGGGGGGTTGAGCGAAGGAGGCCATCAGGAAAAGTTGCCACCCTCCGCAACTTCCGGTTCACTTCAACACCGACTCGATGTAAAAACATTTTCTCCCACCCGCCCGCCATTGTTATTTCACACCAGAGTCATACCGCCATGAAGCTGTCACTCAGTCCACAACAGACACTCACGCAAACGCTGGGCTTGGGGCAAGTCGGATTCCTCGCAGAGGCCCTTCCCAGGGTGGGGCCCGGTGGGTGTGAGTCACTGGCTGCTTATCACTGCGGTTGTGTGCGTTGAGAAGCCGAGGACAAAGTTCAGCAACCTGTTTGCGCACAGCCCACTTGGAGTGTGGGCTTTAGCATTTAGCTGAGCATTCCTGTCAGTTGTTTTCCTCAAGCTCACCATTTGTGCCCATCCATCGTGTCCCACTGAAATAGCATTCCTGTCACTTGTTTAGCATCAAGCGTGGCACGACTGCCAGTTGTTTACCATTTTGGTTAGCATTGATTGCCAGTTGTTTAGGATTAAGCTTCACATTCCTGCCTCTTTTTTCCCCCCTTTAGCTTTAAGGTGAGCGGCCTCGTTCTCGGTTCGGCGCTTTGCTTCACAGTACAGTACTGTGACTGTCTGTCGTTGAGCATTTAGCTCGGCATTTCCGGCAGTTGTTTAGCTCGAAGGTTAATGTTCCTGCCTGTTGTTTATCATTTGTGTCAGTTTAGCTGATTCGCACTTGGCCCGGCGTTCCTCTTAGAGGCTCCTTATCTTCACAAAAAACGTCAACATAACAAAGGCCTGGGATTTCATCAGATCTTTCAACAAAATCCCCTCTGGAGCTTAGACGTTTTTCTCATCTCAAACATTTTTTCATCATTATTTTTACAGACAGTTTTATGGCATCAACTGTTGCATTAAAAAAAAAATATATATATATATATATACTGTATATGTATATTTATTTATTTTTTTTTAAAGGATTTTTTTAACGCACCCCATGGGCTGAATACAGTTAGTATATATATAGTATAGTACAGTATATATTCAGTTAGTGTATATATATATATATATATATATATACACACACACACAGACATACACTAACTGTATTCAGCTCATGGGGTGATTAAAAAAAAAATCCTCCAGTTTCTTTATAATTCTCACAATCTCAATCTGCTTACTTTGATGTCTTTCCCCTTCAAATTTATTTGAACTCAAAATTGTTCCAAACTGTGTTTTTGTTTTTAATTGGCTGCAGAGTACAAAGCGTTTTTGTAAAGGCATTGACAGTACACACAAAGAAAGGAGCATGATTTTAAATAAGTATTATGGATAAAGAATATCTTGCTCTGATAGTAAACCTTGTGTTTTGGTTTCTGTTATAGAGCGAATGGATCAAGGTTGCTTTCTTTACACCGAAATACTCCATGCACACGCCACCTGCAGCCATCTATTGGAGGTGTGCTGTTTTACCCACCAGAGAAACAAGTTGATTTAGTCCAAACAAAGAGTTTATTGCATAAAAATACAAACTACAAAAAAAGAGACTCGCATCACACTAACTACAGCAGAAGAACAATGAGGGGCAACTAGTTAATGACAGCACCCGTGACACACCCACAGGAAAGACTGAAAAAGTGTTAAAACAGTAGTAGGACAACACACACACACACGCAACCTGCCATGATCAATTCTTATTTTCAAATATTGATCAGACTTTTGGTTTAGCCCGTCAGTAATGCCATGTCAGCCGTTGTTTTTTTGGACACGACTTTCTGACTAGAATATGCTTTTTGTTGTTAATTCACACAATCCATCAAACAAGGAGGTCTTGTACAGTATTTGATGCAAAAATTGGACATTTGAGTAGGTAAGGCACATCAGACCAAGAATTTGGGTGTTTTTCACACTGAATAATGCTAGTTCCCTTTTTTACTAAAACCCAAACACACCGGTTTAGGAAAAAAAAAAAATCAGAACATTTGGAGTACATACTGCTCCCTTTAAACCAACAACAACAACCCCCCTTAATGTTAATGTCACAATCAAGGCATCTTACACACACTCTGATATCTTTTTCAAATCCTAATTTCTCTCAAAGATGAAATATCACAAAATACGTTCAATTTTAGCGCAATTAAATCACTCGGCATCTAATGCGAAGCAAAGTTAATCCCCCCCTCGAGCCTCTTGACGAGAAATAATTAATACAAAATAAAGAGCGTGCAGGCAAAAAAATAAAATAAAATAAAAAATGAAGAACTGAGCATTAGAAATGCCAAGAAGAAAGGTCCAAGGATGACAATGAACCACATTTTATAGCATTGTGCAACCGAGCCATTCACAATTCCAATGTGTGAAATTCCCGTGCACCGTCAGGCTGGGGAACGCTTTTTTCAATCCACGCCCCCCCCCCCCCCCCTGTATTGTTGGCGAGTTCTGGATCAACGACCCGGGAACAAACACTTCAGAACAAGCGCCAAATTGAAAGCGGAAGCATTTTGGATCCCGGTCGCAGAGTGGGCCGGAGCGGTCGCTCGGGATCAAATCGCCCCGGATCAAAGAGTCCAAATCATCGAGTCCAGATCAAAAATGCCACAATAATTGCTCCCACTCCATTCCGATTGAAGGCACTTGGGTGATGTTTCGTACGGAGAAGCTCTCGGGGACAAAACGGATCTTGAATTGGGGTGAAAGTGTACAAATGTTCCAAGACGGAGGAAGACACGCTTCTCTGGTGGTTGGGGAGGGCAGGGCCTGGGGGTCAGGTGGGGGGGGGGGGGGGGGCCCTTTAGGCGGACGTGTAGAGGTACTTGGTCTTGGCCAGGCCGGTGAGCTCGTCCTCGTAGCGCGGCAGGCAGCAGAAGAGCACGGCGCAGCCGATGCACAGCAGGGTGGCGCCCCAGCCGAAGCCGTACGCCCACGTGTAGTAGTAGTGGCCCTCGAAGATCTGCTCGTTGAACTTGACCGGGTAGATGATCAGGGCGATCACCTGCAGCACCACTGCACAGACACATTTGACATTTATTCAGACGCGGCGCAGCGCTTTGCCAGTCACGCGAGTGACCGAAAGCGCGGCCCGTCGCCATGACAATTCGTTTCCGCCGTTTTGGCCGAGCGCTGATGACAAGACTGTGAGGAAATATACTTTGACGCCAAAGCCAGACACTCTTGGACCGGAATGTTCCTCATCAGCAACTGAGTCACAACGAAGCGATCATATTTGTACTCATGGGGCCGCCCGTTGCGCCTTCTTGAGAAAAAGGCGTCGACGCCCATCAGGGATGAGTTTGGACGAAAAAAAAACGGGAAAAAAAACACCTCATTAGCATTTGAGGAAGTCAGGAGTTCAAAAGGGAACTGGACAGGATTATTTCTCAGGGCGTTCCTTTCCACGACAGACGCGCGAGTCACTTCTGATTTTGTGAGGCGGACAATAAGCAGAGCCGCGGCGTCATCTGGGCGACATCGTGAGCGGTAATAACAAGCCGCCGCTTCCCGTCACAAACCATCGCCAACAAGTTCCACTCGATGGATGCACAAAGTCCCGTCACTTTAGTAAAAGTCGGCAGTTTTGTGTGCTTTGGTCGCCGCCGGGTGCCATTCTGGCTCCTCTTCCCAAACTTTTATGCTCGGCAATGTGAACTTTTAAGATTCAAATGCATGTTTCTTTGTACAGTGAAACTCCTCTACAACGAAATCTACATGGGTGAAAATATCCCCTAGTGTGAAAAAAAAAATCTTCATGCATTAACACCATTCCCACTTTCCTGTTTCAAATTTGCTACGGTGAAAAACCCCCTGTGGTGAAAATTTCTTGCTGCAAACAGGATTTCGTACAACGAAATCTACATGGGTGAAAATATCCCCTAGTGTGAAAAAAAAAATCTTCATGCATTAACACCATTCCCACTTTCCTGTTTCAAATTTGCTTCAGTGGAAAAACCCCCTGTGGTGAAAATGTCTTGCTGCAAACAGGATTTCGTTGTAGAGGAGTTTCACTGTACTTTGACTCCAAAAGGTTGAAGCCGCACTTGTCAGCATCGTCCTCCAAAGAAGACAAACGACCGGCGCTGCATTCAAAGGAAAAGATTGAGCTTCCAGACGACTACTTGAAGGCGAGCACCTTCATGGCGGTCGCTATCCCCGCCCCCTCCTCCTCCTCCTCCTCCTCCCCCTCCCATGTCATCCTGCCTCTCATCATTTGTTGTATTTGTTGCCGACACCTCAAAGGTTTTGGTCTTACTCTTCCAGCCCGACTGCGCACGCATTTGAGTAGACGTGGCCGCGGCAGGTGAAAGTTTGTCCCAACGTTGCGCCGACCGACTCTTCTCCCTGCCCAGCGCTGCTGACTCTGACTCCGCCCCTCCTTTTTGCCCTCCCTCAGCCTGTGCAGAACGTCATCGGGTTGTTTCTTTGGGACTGGCTCCCTCCCACCGGCTTCCAGAAAGCGACAACAGTCACTTGCTCCCCTGCTGTCACTCCTCTGCGTGACCTTTTGTTCCTCAGCACTCCCACAGCAAAGCCCGACATGAGCCAACGCTCGGTCGGGGAAGTCTTTTGCAAAAGACTTCGAACAAAGAACAGATACAAAAATGGGAATGTCGGTCACGTCCGCGCGTGAAACGGCAGCGGTCGGCAGGCCAAAGCCGTTGCCGTCCGCAAGGCATAATGCCTCGGTCTCCCGGGTAACGGCACGCAGCGTAGAATCGTGCAGAGAGGAGCGCTTTTTTACAGTCGGGAGCCTTTTTCCGTGGTAACGCGGCCCGAAACGCTCACCACGACTTCACTCAAACCCCCCCCCCCCAAAACATGCGGCCTGACAAAGACCGATTCGATTCACTTTCACGCGGTTCAGGTTTACTCGGCCTGACCTTTCATTGGTTCACACTTCTCCGAATTTGGACTCCAAATAAGTGTGGACATTTTGGTACCTACAGTACCTTATTTGGGTTTTTTGTACAACTTTTCCACCCATCCATTCTCCGAGCCGCTTCCCCCTCAGGAGGGATCTCACAGGTCTCCAACTCCAGTCCTCGGGGGCCGCTTTCCTGCGCGTTTGACACCTGTGGCGTACGTGCGTGTGCCTCGTCGTGGCCGACAGCAACTTCGACACGAGTGCGCTATTGTGTTTGACTCTTCTCTCGGCTGAAAAGCGTATCGCCGACGGCGGCTCTCCTTGCGCACACGCCAAGGGCGCCGTCGTAATGAAACGGACGAGAAAACCCCCATCAAAGCAACTGCCTCCCAAACGGCTCGCGATGATACTCTGATACCGTGAGAAACCGAGGGCCCAATTCAGTCCTTGATGTTTTTCGTGGCCTCTTTCAATAAGGTGGCTGCGCGTTTCTTACCGACGACAAGAAGCATGACTCCGATGACGGGCAGCAGCGTGACGTTGAGCGTGCAGCACAGCGCCACGCAGGACAGGATGAAGGCGCCGATGAGGATGAGGAGGCCGAGGATCATCAGGGCGGCCACCGCCTGCGCCCACGCTGCTCGTGCAACATACAAACACAGAGACTCGTGAGGACAAATAAACGACACGGACACGCCGCATGTACGGAACCGGCCGTAACGTGAGTTACGCCTGCGACATTGGGAGTTCGTGCAGCTCCACCGGTTGCGATGATGATTTATGGCCCCGGCTGATACCAAGCAAGGTCAGCCACACCCCACAACGGCACGCTCGCCTTCTGCGGCACCACGTGACGCACTCCAGATGGAAGGCGTACGGAAGAGAAGGACAACTCTCCTCACGTGCTTTGCGGGAGCTAGTGTGAAAGTACGCTACGCTACACTTTTTTTGTTGTTTTATTAGAAAATGGGATGTACACCAAAAAGACTGTAATTATTGATTGTTATTATATCCTCTCGCTGTGTACACATTTTTTTAATGTGAAATATCAAATACGATACATACACAGATGAGTATTTTTCGACATATATGCTACTAATAAAAAATATACACATTATAAAAACGTTTTTTTTTTTTTTTTAATGACGACTCTTAAAAACTATTCCAAATATTGACTAATAAAGCTCAGAAACAAGTTTCAGGAAAATGATATTCCAGCTGTCAAAAACTGTCTGTTTGCTTGTGACAGACTCCTTCCTGAGAACAGATTCACCCCCAAAAATGTTTGGTGTCAGATTTTAGGCTAACTAACAGACACACTTTGCAATCCGATCATCGCATTGCCATGTGGGAAACGCAACTCTTTGCGGTCAGTTACCACCCCCCCCCCCAAAAAAAAAACCCCAAAACAACAACAAAACATGCATGTTGAATAGGTGCCTTGTTTTCACAAAAACGGGGAAAGAAAATGTGCGCCTTTCAGTGTGGAAGCTGTAACTGCAGCACACATTCAGGCCAAGCCTTGCGTTCCGTCGACTTTGTCGTTAGTGCGCGGATGAGCCAACACCTTCAATTATCCGTTGCCGTCTACGTGTGAGTGCGTGCGCGCGCGTTTGTGTTTGTGCTCATGCCAGGCTACCGAGCCTGAGGCACGTCTCACACACGCACGCGCACGAGACGTGTTGGACAGGTTGGCTCTTCTCACACACCTTAACAATCCCGTCTGGCGTCCAAAATCGACCAGGGGGGGCTCTGTTGAACTTCTCCCCGATTCTCCGAATTGTACTCGCATTAGCATGACGTCACAAACTAACAACCCGAAATGATTTACCACCGCTTGAGAATACAGTACAGTGATCCCTCAGTATTTCGCGGTTCGTTTATCGCGGCTTTGGTGCATCACGGATTTTTTCAAACATATTCATTAATTTTTTTTTAAGTCTGCAAAAAGTCCGCAAACGGTCCTCGACAAGCTCGCAGTTGTTTTGCTATTTTATTTTTTTTACCTGTATATGTTAATTCGCGGATTTTCGTTTATCGCGGGTGGTTTTGGTCTCCATTCTCCGCGATAAACGAGGGATTACTGTATCCCTTTTTTTTTTAGGTTCCATTTATCTATTTTGGTCAGACCAAATGTCGCGATGACCCCCGTTGGTCCGATGGTGTTGGTTCTGTCTGCAAAGCCAACAAGAAGCGGGTCCAAACAACTCAACGGGAAGTGGACTCTGCCCGCCGCCGCGTTCACCGAGACGTCGGGAGGAATATTCACGGGCGAACGACCACATGGGCGCCGCCGCGCCAAGTACGGGACCAAAGTGTCGCCTCTGTTGTGGGGCAGTGTCGTCGCGGTGCCGTGCCGGGTGCAAAGCGGCGGAACAACGAAAGGCGACGTTTCGGAGGGACTCCGCGGAAGACTTGCTGGATCGACAGTAAAAAAAACGCAGGAGCCGTGCGCCGCTTTGATCAGCCCGGGGCCAACGGCCGTTTGCTACAGTTGGCTGGGAAAGTAAAAAGCCATCAGAAATGAACACGGCCGTGCAAATGTTGTCGGTTCAGCAACTGCTTACACTCAAATTGAACTGATGTCAAATCGGTAAAGCATCGGGAGCGATTCTGTACGCGGGCGCCTGTACTCCAACTTCGGTTGAACACTACTTCCGGGTTGGAGAGACTTGAAGGCCGCGGGTCTCAACCTTGGGCCCGGTATTTCCCTTGTGTTGCCACATCGCCACCCACTTTTACAGATGTTAAGGGCGATTTAAAATGGGATATTGTCTGCCCTGAAAATATTGTTGTCCCTGTAAAACGCACTCGCCAGCCCCAAATGATAAGGCACAGCAGCGCCGTAACATTAAGCTGCGCGGACATCAGACATCGCATGTCGTCGGAATCGGTGTTGTTCGGGAGGAAAAGTTGGACTCCTTTTCGCTTTCAAAGCCCACGATCGTAGGAGGTCTGGGCTCTAGCGGGCATCGTGGTTTGTATTTGTTTGTGTTCCCAAGCCGGATAAGATAACGGGGGGGGGGGGGTCAGTGGATTCCAAAGTTTTGGCCTCCCTAGCCCTCCCCCTCGGTCTGAAGTGGATTCCTCTCGCGAGGTGTTGCATTTTTCCGCCCAAGTACGCCCGCGTCGCGACCGCTAACGACGGCGTCGCGTCGCGGCGTGCCACTTACAGAACTCCATCAGGGACGTGTTCTCCCACTGGTCGTTGCGTCCGTGGTGCTGCTCCCACATGCTGGCGTAGTGCGTCTTGCCCTCCTCGTCCGTCACCCAGCCCGACGTGGCGGCGATGGCGATGATGTCGAAGATGATGGCGAAGAGCAGCAGCAGGGGCACGATCCACCTGCAGCGGGGGTAGGCGATCCCGCAGCGGAACATGGCGAGCTTCGGTCGAGGCGAGGAAGCGAGGAAAACGGGACGGCTCGAGCGGTCTGGCGCGGTTGCCTGCTTGTGGCGGTGTGAGGCGCTGCCTGGGCTTGTTTTTTTTTTTTTACCGTCTTTGTGAGAGAGGAGGGGAAGGGAGAGGGGGGGGGGGGGGAACGCCCCGCCCGAGTTTGCAATGCAGCCGTCAACCCGGTTTGGGACGTACGGGGCTGGACTTGTCTGCCTCGCAAAGAAAGAAAGCCCAACCCAGTGGAGTTCTTCGGAAGGGATTGGGTCATGTTACGTCGTCACGCACGGATGTCAGCCCCACCCTTCGATCCCTTGGTGCTGGTGGTCATGGTCGTGCCGACTGGCGACCACCTGTTTCGAACAACGAAAATTGAAGGCGCCGAAGCAGATTTGAAAGGAAATGTTGTCGAGGTGACGCTGTTTCACCGCACGATGGCAGCCAAAACGTTGCACGAAAGCACGAATGTGGGTGGGGGTGGGGGGGGCAACGCTGCTTCCCGTTGGCCCTTCACTGTCATTGACAACAATTTGATTGGCCCCATACAAGGTAGACAAAAATCATTGAAATGCCAACGAAGGAATCAAATACATGGAACCCATTAAATAGCCATTACAAGAGACCGATACGTTTTTGAGTTCTTTTTAACATCCTATTACCAGTATTTGTTTTCAAACATTTGTCCTTTGCATAAACTGCATACACGGGTGAGCGGGGCTAAAATACCAACTATAATGTGAACGGATTTGACTTAGGACGCTCGCAACCCTCGCGAGGATAAGCGAAGTAACACAGTTACAGTACTTCGAATTAAAGATGAATGTAATCTCGTAAAGCAGACATTGGACTCGAAAAGGGGCGTCATGCCGAGCTATCGCGGGGCATTCTGGGACGTGTAGTATTTACGGTGTATGTCCGTCTGCGGTTGCCTAGGGAACAAGTTTTAACCGGGAAGAAGACATTTCCTTTGACAAGCTAGGAGGCTAAACTATCAGAGAGCAACCTTTATCGAGTCGCTTCGGGCCAGATAAAGTCGATAAGGACAGCTCAGTGATTTATTCCATTACCATTGTGTCTTGAAATGACCTCTTAAACTTGATTCAAACTAATCTGGAGGAGCAGATTAGTTTCACTCCGAGTAAAGGGAAGGAGCTAGCATAAACACGTCATGACATTGCATCTATCGCGGTGCATTCTGGGAGGTATATTCTTCCGCATTCTGCTACTACTGTATATGTCGTTGGGTCTTCAGGGCCTAATATAATGATGCCGTATGTCGTCTTCTTTATTTTTAGGAAACTCAAAATAAAAATAATTAACTAGCGATATTACGGGTTGTCCGCTGTAATGGGGGCGGCGCGCAGGGTGGCTGGGGGGGAAAGCAAGTCTCGCCCTGTGGTGTAATCTTGACTGGCATTTGAGGTCAGAGTATAACGCCAAGACTTGTCTTCTGTCACATGTGATGGTCGCCCAAAGCATGGACCTGTGAACTCCGCAGTATGCTTCAGCGTTTTTTCTCGTTTTTTCCCCCCATTTATTTTTCATTTATTTAGCCACGTAAAGATACAAACTTGTCAAGGTATTTTGGTGACTTTTGGTGTCCTGTGTAGTACGCGTGATGTATTTACGGGCTAATAAACACATTCTCTTACTTTTCGCCATACAACTGTCAGGTAATGATTCACTAACTCATGAACGGATTGCCTCATGAGTAATGTGCACTTACTCGAGTGTCCACAGTGAGGCGACATATGTCTGTTTTTGCGCGGGAGCTGACACTGCCCCGAATACGTGACGTCAAGTTTGAAATGGCGGTCGATGGACATGAAACAAAGCACATGTGGTGCTGGAAAGGAAACATCTAATCATTTGAACGATTGCTGGCATCGCTTGTGTTACACGAATATTTTAATTTTGATGTAGAAATGCATAGAAAAATCTGGACAAAGGTACAGATTCATTTTTGAGGCTCATTTAAAGCAGCATAAAAAAAAAAAAATTAAAGCAGTGTTTTTAAACAATTACAACACAAATGGAATGAAACGAATCCCTTACGGACGTATGCCCACCAAGACACGCAGTTCACAGTGCATTGCTGTATTCACCGTGGGACACTCCCAGCAGGTTTTTATGGCCTCTTTTAGAGCAGTTTAAAAAAAAAAAACAACATCAATGCTTGAAAAGTGTGTTACTGTCGAGCAAAACACAGGAACAAACAGTCTGAGTCAGCGTTAAATCAAGTAGTGTCCCGTAATTACCCAGTGTTTACACGCCAGTACGTTCTCTTTCACTTTCCTGACTAAGTTCCTCCAATCTCGCCATCCCGTCAGCACTTCAGCACAGATCAGGCATTTTCCCACGTCTTGCGACCTCGCGCTCAGACTGCAAGAATTGGGATGGGAAGTCAAAAGTTGTTTTAGGGGTTGAGGACTATACTCTTTTTTTGGCTTTTTTTGTTTCAGACTTGATCTTAGTTTGACTGATTTATTGCTGTATACATGATAGTTGCTCCATGTGCTTCGCTTTAGTTGCTCTATAAATACAGTTGAGATGAGCATTCTGCTAACACACTTTTCAAACGGATCCAGAAACCTACCGACACCCCCCCCCCCCACCCCCGTCCCGCTTCCTCTTTTCCTGTTCGGCTTTAGCCACCGCTCCGGTTACTCCAGTCCAGTCCGCCATGAGAACTCATCAACTGTCCTGTGAGTTTAGCGAGAGAGCGACGGAGCATGTACACCAAAGTGGAAGAACGCGGTTGAAAAGGCGACTATTCCCGATGAACTGACTTTGAGGGACACGAGGCAAAAGGTATTGTCGTCCAAAATCAAACTACATGAGAATCACTCAGGGTTTCCCCGCGAGCCCCGATATTTGAATTCCACCTCATTACGGGGTGGCGCCGCCCAGGCCGCTGCCGCTCCGAGAAAGTCTGAAGTCCTGGCAGATGACGGCTAGCCTGTAGACGTTCAAAATGACCACCAGGAAGTTCTTGATGGCGAAGAAGACCAGCATCTGGTGGAAGACGTCGAAGTAGGTCATGACCGTGAGCCGCACCGTCAGGAAGGGCCGTCCTGGATAAACAAGGCCTCCACGATCCCCCAAATGTCCGTGCTGTGCTTGGTCAGGAGGGACGCCTGGCGTACCTCCCGCTCGTCCGACTTGGAATTCACCACTGTCGGAAAACAAGCGAGAAAAAGCGCCGCAAATGTCAACAGACTCCTTTGACGCCCGCGGGAAGACATGAGTGCAATTCATTCCCCGACTACACTTGTAAGTCAAAACACGCAGGTCCCGAATCATCTTTCCCCCGTTGAATTTACCGTCAATGCCGTTGATCCACCCAAGAAAGTCATCTTGATGAACGATAGCCAAAAGAGACAAGTGACGAAAGTCGATGTGAAAATGTGATGAGAAAATGAGAGCCTCTGCGGTTTCCGCGCTGGCTTTTTTTCCCGTCCCGAGGAGAAAGTTGCTGCTATGTGCCGGGCAGCGGGGGGGGGCCGCCGGAGCAAACATTCAACCGCCGCTTGACGGCAAGGTGCCAAGCGGCGCGCGCCACTTTGAAAAAACGCAGGCGCATACGGTTGGCGTACGGGGGTCACGTCGGCGACCTCGCCGTCTCACTCTGCCACCGAGAGACCCAAGCGCTCGACGGAGATCCGCGAGTCGACTCAAACCGAGGACTGCCCTTGCCCAAGCCAACATGTCCTCATTCTTTGTCATTATTATTCTTGATTTTTATTTTATTTTTTTTGTTACTCACCAGCCAAATGGAGCGGGAACTGCAACATGCTCCACGTCCATACGGCTAAGATGATATAGACCAACTGAGGACTGTTCTCTCTGGAAAGGACAAGACACAGGTCGGGATGGGTCTTTTAGTACTCGGCCTTCCCGGTGGTTCGTCAACAATTGCTGTCATATTGATGAGGGCTCAAAAGGGGCGGAGCTCGGCGTCGGCGAGGAGGGCCACGCACTTGACGTCCGACAGCGTCTCACTGGTGAATTCCAGGATGTCTGCCGCCGTGCCGACGAAGATCAGAAGGAGCTGAGAGAGTTCGTCTCTGGTGACGCCGCCCCCCAAGGGGAGGAGCCACTTTCCCACGATGAGGAGAACCAGCAGGATCTGATGAAGAGCGAGGATCCACTCGTTGGAGCACAGCGCCTGGTTGATGTTCTGCAAAAAGGCAGAAAGGATGAAGAAAAACGCCCACGCCCACACACACACACACACACACACACACACACACACACACACACACACACACACAAAAGGTTGTTTCTCCCGAAAGCGGACATCTGGATGTGTTTACACTTGGCTTGGACTCTTGTAGCTCGCAGCTAACCGGGTTGCTGCGCTGTGACCGGACTCTGCCGGATGTTATTGAAGCCTACCCCCCACCCTGAAAAGGCAAAGGCAGCAGGCAGCAGGCAGCTCTTTTCTTTTTGGGGAGAAAAGCTTTCGGAGGGTGGACCCGTAAAAACGCGGGATCCACGGGTGCCGTGGCGATCTCGCGTTTCAAATGCCGTAGTGGCGTTTCATCAAGGTTCTTATCTGCGGTCATAAAACAAAGGGGCAGACCATTATGGGAGCAAATAGTTTTCTTTGTGGAGTTCCCCAGGGGTCGCTTATCAAACCACTTCTCTTCTCCTGACACAGATGCGCGCATGCAAATGTTCTCTCGGCGATCGCTCTGTCGTCAGACGCAGGACAGGACAGAAAATCTCGTTTGGACGTGTCCACTCGTGCCTCGACGGCACCGTTCAACTTTTCCTGACTTTTGCCAACGGATTCCGGCCAGTACTGCTGAGAAGGCTCTTTGTCTCGGCCGCTCCGACGGTCGGTCTCGGAGACTGCGGGCGTGACGTCAACACTCGCGCCTTTGTGCGATGTTCCTGCCGTGTTTATTCTCCGGATACTGCGAACCCAATTTGTCTGAGATTTGAAAACTTGAATGCACCGAGAGCTCATGTCAACTCAGTGTTGGTGTCATTAGCAATGTGATTTAGCCCCCCCCCCCTCCCACACACACACACACACACACACACACACGGCCCCCAGGACCGGTGATGTGTCAGCGTGTTGGTGGCTGTCTGTATTTGTCTGACGCAAAGTTGGGGGTGGCAGTAGCTCAGTCCGGAAGGTCTCGGGTTGAAGAACTTGGCTGGGGGGGGGGCCAAAAGGCGGCCGCTTCTGCTCTCCCAATGAGTCTGTCGTTGCGGTTTCGTGGATCTTAGAAAGTTCGCCCTTTTACAGCCCACGGATCTTTTGATCTCGGGGAAAAGGCGTCGCCACCGCGGTGCCCGCCGAGCCCAATCCGCAGTCTGGGGCTACGTCGGCGGCTTGCTGACGAAATGCTGAACAAACAGTTTTGGTGAGCAAACACCAAATGGGAGCTTTGGATGATCCGATCCTCTGACAGATTTGGGAATGGGAGTAGCGCTTGTCAAGCAAACCTCAAATGAGACGAAAGAGACTAAATCTACCGAGTGAGTCAACTGCTGACATAAATCACATGTGCAGCCTGGAGTCAGAGGTTTTATTTTGGGGACTATCCAGACGGGTGACAGCAAATGGCTTTATTTGGGGCTACCGTCACGCCTCCAAACGCTGACCCCGTTTTCCCATCAATCAGAAAATAACCTCGTGCACCGGGCTGAAGTCAGCTTTACCTCCAGGTAGTTCTGGTACGTGAGGTTGTCCCCCGTGGTCTCATTCAGGGTGATGACCTGTTTCACGTTCTCCCAGGAGTCGAGCTTCTTGCACTGCAACGAAGGAGAGCCTCTGCTAACAGCTACGTTGGAAGACACGTTCATCCGGGAGCCAGACGGCATCGCCGCCCTCCCACCCGACAACGAGGCCGTCCCGCCGGCGCAATCGAGCCCGATGAAGGCGGTCATCGGGCTCGATGGCTCGGTTTTCGTCAGGCTCGGCGCGGCTGACGAAAACCCGCGGAGAACGAATGCGATCCGTCCCCCAATGGGAACGGATGACGAGGACGTGACAAAACAAACGCCTCTCCCGCCGTTCCAATCCGACCGAGTGAGCCGATTTGGCCGCCGACCCCGACTTAAGTCATGAAAGAATGTACTGAGATCATCCACGCCGCCATTTTCGATCGAGAGGGCCACGGATCACATTGATTTGATTGCCCTTTTTACAATTCGCCACTTTTCCAAAATGAAGGCTTGGCCACTTTTTGCGTTTTCAAACGACAGCGGATAAGCTGAACAACGGCTTCCCCCAAATAAGTTGACGGATCTCTGAAATGACACCAATTCACGCGGCGTCTTGGCCATTCTATTGCGGCAAACTGAGGAGGCGACGCTTGTACCTGAGGGTCTCCGGCTTTGTCCTGCTGGTAGTGCAGCTCCAGGATCCAAATGGAGGGAATGATACTGATGAGAAAGAGGAAGATGGGAGGGGAAAACCTGAAAGGGAACATGCAAAAGTCTCCATGAGAGCGCCCGCATGCCGGGAAGGAAACGAGGTCACAAGCCTGGAAGCAGGGCCGCCGTCCCGCGTTTTTTTCCGGCTCTCCCCGTTGCGACACGCAGGCCGACGAGCTGATCGTTGGAACCGGCACGGCGGCCCTCCGGGGACCCGAGTCGGACACCTGCGGCGTCAAACTCCTTTCAAAGTGCCTCGCTCGCAAGAGCTCCGATCGGGCTCCCATCGCTGCTCCTTGCTCTTCTCTCCGCTTCCACCGCCTATTTGGACGTTTGGTCGCTCGGCGGTACGACATGGCGGCGAAGCGCGTCGGAGGTCGACTTCAGTCGACTCTTGTCTTGGACGAGCTCGGGGGAAACGCTGACGGAAAAAGGGTTCCACTCGATCCCTTTCCACGTCTCTCCCGACTTTTCGTGATGACATCATGACAATGAACCGATCACCAAATTTGGCATCAAATCCCAACGATCTGCCGGTCCGATCCAGCCGATCGGACCGGCGCGTTCCCCATTCAACAAACGATTGGACGAAATGAATCGTATGTTGTGAGCTGACTTTTTTTTTTTCTTTTTTCCTTGCTCGGAAACTTTTCAGGTGGCCAGAGACAGCGTCACTCTGTCCTCTGTTGGCCGCGATGTCACGTGCCTGTAGCGACCGACGACGAGCTCACCGATTGAAGCCCGTTCACATTCCAACGCCGATTTGGCCAAAGAGGGCATTTGGAAGTCATATCTGGGGTTTTACACCTTGTGGATTGCGTGTCAGATTGAAGTCCAGGAAAAAACATGTGTCCGAAGTCAATTTGGGGGTATTTTTAGTCCTCGTGGAGGGGGGGCGTTAAAAAAGGCCTATTGTTAACGTAGCAAAACGAGTTTGTGTCCCTTTTCCTCTTTTGCTGCGTGCGGCTCAACATTTCAACCATCGCTCGTCTTTCACGTGGGAACAACTGCGCCTCAATCCAAACTCCGAAACGGCGACGGTCATCTCGGCCGGCCGGCCGGCTCCGGTCGTAATCGCCCCCCCCCTCCCCCTCGTCCCGGCTATACTCACATTTTGAGCCGAAAAGGACATCCGTTCTGGCCTGATTGTCAACACCATGCTTCCGCGCGACTAAGTAACGACAAAGTTGTTCTTTTTCAATTGCAGGGCAGATTTATGGCGGCGGGGGGACCACCCAGTCCACATTGTCCCGATTAACAATAGCAGCAGTAGACCGGAGCCTTGCTGAGGTGGGAGCTGAAGAAGAAAAAAAACAAAGTGGTCTGCCGTGAGGCTTCTTTTACCATTTGTAATCTTGCCCTTTCCTCCTCTTCAGCGTGACGACCATCTCCAGCAGAAGCGGCGCGAAGAGCAGCGTGAGCAGCCAGAAGATGGGGTCCCCCTTCACCCAGGTCACCCGCCACACGCCCGCCAGCGACACCAAGAGAAAGAGCGCCCTGGTCGCGATGGCGCACGTCAACTTCAACACGCTCAGCATCATCTTTTGCCTCCCCCCGCCCCACACTCCTCCAGCCGCTACACTGCGCACTCCCGACGGATCAACTCGACATAGGCGCGATGAAATTTGCGGCACTCGCACCAACATCAACAAAAAAAAAAAAAAAAAAGTGGGCTCAAAGTTGCAGCTCCACCCCCGAGTGGGAGTGGGAGTTGGAGTGGGAGTGGGAGAGGGAGAGGGAGAGGGAGAGGGAGAGGGAGAGGGGGCCGCCGCCGCCGAGTCAAGCCACTCGCTTGAGAAGAGCGCGACGCCGTTCGCCGGGTGCATGTGGAGGATTCTTGCAAAAAGAGCCGCGCCCGCAAGAGGGCGCCAGAGACATTCATTTTCGATGCGCTGCGGCACCCGCGGTGCGTAAAATCATAAACGCATCGTAAAATGTGCGCTGCGATTAGGAAAAACGGAACACTAAGTACACTCGCTTCAAAGCAACGTTCCCCGTCCAAAATGGAATACTCACGTGGTTTTCACTCTCATGACAAGACGTGAAATGGCATCCTCGCCCGGAGGCTTATGATGAACAATCAATCAATAGCAAGACAAACGCTGAATTCCGAGACTACGCGACCAGGCAAAACTTTAGAGACGCTTCAACGGCACGAGAGAATGCTTTAAAACTTTTAAATGGCCACTGGAGCATTATATAGGAAAAGATGAAATAACGTTCACATTAGAATGCACACGCCGCGACAATGTGACATCAAAATGTACTCCAGCAAAAGCTTCTTTTTTTTTGTTGTTGTTGTTTAATAAGCATTTCTTCAAGATTCAACACGAATCCACTGTTGGAAGCAGTTCCGCATCCAACTCAACGGTTCTTAGGGAGTGATTCTGTTTGGTGCCACTAGAGGGAGACCGTTCACCACCAGCGGTTCTCATCCGACACGCCGACGCACTGTAGAAGGGAAACACAATCAAAAGTGCGTCAAGTCAACAGCTAAGACGTGACACTCGCTATTTCCAACAATTTTTGTTTGTTTGTTTGTTGTTTAGCAACGTAATAAATTCCTTCCGCTCACCACCCAGGGGCCAAATCGGGTGCAATGTGAGCTCAAAGGCGTGGCGGTCCGATCCTTCTAGCTCTAGGGACATGGAATGTCACCTCTCTTGAGCTGGTGTGCAAGTTCCGACTGGATATAGTGACACAGCCTGGGTTCTGGTACCAGCTCTCTCACTCTCTTCCACTCTGGAGTTGCCCACGGGGAGAGGCGCAAAGCAGGTGTGGGCATACTCATTGCCCCCCGGCTCAGTGCCTGTGCATGTAGACGAATCAATACGCACCCAACAGCAGTTCAGCGTACCCAAGTCCTTGGAGGGTGTGCTGGAGAGTACTCCTGCTGGGGAGACTTCAATGCAACGTGGGCAACGACAGTCTGGAGGGGCGTGATTGGGAGGAAGATCTGAACTCGCGACTTCTGTGCTCGTCACGGATTGCGAACACCTTGTTCAAACATAACATATGTACTTGGCACCAGGACACGCAGTTCGATGATTGACGTTGTATCATCGGAGCATGTCTTGGACACTGCTGTTGATCAAAACTCCGATGGTGGGGGAAGATGCCGGTCCGACCTGGCAGACCCAAACGTAATGGGAGCGTCTGGCGGAACTGTCAGAAGGAGTTTCACTTCCGACAGAGCTTTTCCCATGTCCTGGGGGAGGCGGGGGACATTGAGTCCGAATGGACCAATTGTTGAGGCGGCCAATCTGAGTTGTGGCCGTAATGGCGGCAAACTCGTGGTGGACACCAGCATGCCGTCAAGCTAGTCCTAATGGCCTGTGGGACACCAGAGGCAGCTGACAGGTATCGACTGGCCAAGCGGAATGCAGCTTCGGTGGTCGTGAAGCACTCATGGGAAATGAGGCCATACTTCCGGACGGCTTCGAGGAAATTCTGGTCCACCATCCGACGTCTCAGGAGGGGGAAGCAGTTTGTTTGGGGATTGTTGACCTCGACTGTTGTTAGTATCGAAGACCTCCTCAATTTCTTTCACTCTGAGATCTCAACACGAATCCACAGGGGTGGATTGGAAGCAGTTCCGCATCCAGACTCAACGGGGTGGTGTCCCTCTTTTTAGACCGGAGTTCCAACTACAGAGGACTCCTCAGCCTCCCTGTCTATTTTGGTGCCACTGAGGAGGAGAGGGAGACCGTTCACCACCAGCGCCCAACCGGTCTACATGTGTTTTGTGGACTCATCCGGGGACACGCCGACGCACTGTAGAATTGCCGGCAATAAGTCGGAACAGTGAGGGTTGGACTCCGCCACGATTCTGTTCTACCTTTATGGACAGAATTTCTAGGCGCAGCCGAAGCATTTTGTCAAGTCATAGTTTTCAGTCCGAGTGTGAAGATGTAGAATACCATGGCAGTCGGAAAAGGGTGGAGTGCCCACTCCGGGTCGGGGAGGAGACATTTTTTTCAATAGAGAAAAAAGAATAAAGAAGGAGCTGAGCCAAAGGGCGAAGCTCTCAATTTACCCGATCTACGTTCCAACCCTCATCTATGGTCACGAGCTATGGGTCGTATTACAAGCGGCCGAAATGAAGCTCTCCCTTAGAGATAAGGTGAGAAGCTTCATCCGGGAGGGGCTCAGAGTGCTTCTCCTCCACATCGAGAGGAGCCAGATGAGGTGGCTTGGGCATCTGATTCGGATGCCTCCTGAACGCCTCCCTGGTGAGGTGTTCCGGGCATGTTGACTATGTCACCCAGCTTACGCCTCGGTATGAGAGCTGGAAGAAGTATAGGGAGAGGGAACTAAAGCTGCTGCCCCCGCGACCCGGCCCCGGATCGGTAGAAGATGGATGGATGGAAATTAACAGAAAGCAAGGTAAGTAAAATTGTAAAAGGAAAAGAGAAATCAGTCATCATACAACACAATTACATGTTCAAAGGAGTAGGAGTCAAAAATATGACCCTTTTTTTTTTTTAAATAAAAAAGTGAGTTAATCCACTCTCAATTTAATGGCAAACAGTCAGCAAATAAACGGATTGTTAAGAGCATATCACACTATTGCGACAAACTTTTTGATCGACCACGGGTAACACGACTCTTGCGGTGGACTCGGAAAAGAAACATTTTGATCAAGTACAGCAGTCATAAAAAAAATAAATAAAAAAAGCAAGTCCCTCAACGCTGTCCTTCTTTAGTGTTCAACAAATGACCTGACTGTGCTGGACGTTATGTCATTTCCTGGTGAACTCAACACGTGAAATTGATTGTGTGTGTGTGTGTGTGTGTGCCTTCACTTTCACTACTTTTATAAGCTCGCATAAACCAATCAGCTTGCACATTGTCTCCGCAGTCACATAAAAACCTTATCAGGCATTCTAATCACATATCTCATTATCTCGCCTGTGCAGGAAGTCTCTGACTATGCAAAGTCCACCCGGCCGCTGCACACGTGCACACACACATGCATACACACACACACACACACACACACACACACACACACTGTGCTCAGGCAGACCTGTTCTAAAATAAGTGGGGCCCAGCCAGCCTGCCAACGATGGCGAGGGGAAACGACAGGCTGGCCCGTGACCTTGCAAGGGAGACAGGCTTTTCCTGTCTTTGTTCCGACACGTCCATCATCATCATCATCATCTTTTCTTTTTCTCTCTCTGGTCTCTCTCTCATGGTACAAAGATATTTGGCGGCAGTAGGGAAAACAGTAGCAAAAAAAAAAGGTCACTTCCTGGGTCATGATGATGATGATGACGCCTTCTTGTTGTCCCAACAGGTGGCGCTCAACACCACGGAATGAAGTGGCGTAACCTCCCACGGATTTTCCAGCCAAAAAAGACCCAAACCAAAAAGGCTCAGGTTCCAAGTGAATCGGCGTTTATTGTGGGTGAGCATAAGTCACATTGTTCTCAAAAGGATCATTTGCCATTATTATTCGGGCAAAGA
Source organism: Hippocampus abdominalis (assembly GCA_018466805.1). Taxonomy (NCBI): domain Eukaryota; kingdom Metazoa; phylum Chordata; class Actinopteri; order Syngnathiformes; family Syngnathidae; genus Hippocampus; species Hippocampus abdominalis. Next base: position 276,243 of record CM031702.1, read on the forward strand.
AAAGCTGTCGGAGCCACTGATTCGCTGGCTGGATTTGAATAGGAGTGACGTCAACACCAGCGAGCCAACAGCGTTTATCCAATGTCGAGCTGCCCGGACTTGAGGGCAGCTCTTGAAATGCATTGGGAGGGGGAACCCAAATATTTGGTTAATGACCTCCATGCGGTCTACCTTGTATACACAATGATTTTTTTGTTGTTGTTCTTTTTTGAAGACAATTAGGAACATCAGAGCGCCCAGCTGAAAACGTCTGAAAAAGGGGGCAGTTCAGGTCGAAACCTGTAAAGGTAAATAAAAAATATTCTTAGCTTCGAAAAAGGAATACAGCAATCAGCGGGCCCAATTATGAATACCCTACAGATACAGCTTCCTTTGGTTCATACTTTCGATGCTCTCGGTAACATTTACTGACACACAGACGACAGTCGAATGCCTCTGTGCCGCCGCCATATTGGATGTGGCAAAAGTGGAGCAATTCGCCACTTCAAGATGTTCGAGCCAAGCCAGAAGTCATTGGATGAATCTTGAACCGTTGCTTCTGATGGCATTCCGTCCTTCTAACTCACTTTTGAAGAATATTACTGGCATATTTTCTGGCTCCGAGGATGGCCACATCCGATGCGGCAGATGCAGCGACGCATCGTTTTGAACGAGAAGCCCGGTTCAACGGGTGCCTGCAGCAGGAACCTAAAGAAAAGAAAAAGACTGCGGTATCTGTTTGCATTTTAGATGTCCAAAGGCTTTGTGGCTCCTTCGGTTCCTTTTATGAGAACTCACCTCGAGTCTGAAAATGGCGATCAATCATCAGCAAAATGTATTTTGCGCATTTCAACCTCAGAAATTTGTGACGATTGTCTCAACATGACCAATTTTATGGCTCTTGTATTTTCCTCTCCGTGGACGTGGTCACGAGAGAAGTTGTGTCACTTTGCCCATAAAATACAAACGATCGCGGCGATTGTTGAGATCGATCTAGAGCGGTGGATCGTAACCTAGTTAGAGGTACCGAACCCTAATCCTAACCGAACCCTTCATTAGTGAAAAATAAAGATTTGATTTTCTACAAATTCAAGACATTAAAAAAAAACACATTTATTTAAAACAGAAAAAATAAAATGACATGGCCTAAGTATATACATATATATATATTTTTTTAATTCTATTGTTGATGTTTGTGGTTGTTGCTTTTGTTTGTTTTTACTCTCTTTTCTCCTTGCTTATCTCCAAGTACCCTCGTCAGTTTCCACTGAGTGTTTTTTTGGTTTTGCTTTCAACTCTACCGCGTTCCAATATTATCTTCATGTGTTTTGGTTGCTTTTTGCTCTTCCTCTGAGGCCTTATTCTCTCCAGGTTCTCAAACGACGTCCTAAAGCGGCGGTCTTTTGGGATTGCTTTTTTTTTTTTTTTTTGCCCCCACCCCCTCGATGACTTTCATCAATAAAAGCTCACGTTTGCCGGGGTGAAAAGCGAAGCAGGTGTCAGCAGGAGTAAGCGCCTGTTCCCAAAACGCCGGCTGGCCTACGCGCAGTCACACGTGTCAGGCATTTGCAATGCAAGAAATTGCACTTGAAACGGCTAAGAGGTGACTCATTCTCTCTCTCCTTCAGTTCTCGTCTCTGCGTCCACAGCTGCTTATGAGACAAATAGGATTGAGAGCGGCCCGGCAGCCGAGGAGCTTTTCCAGGGTGGAAATCTCAGACAACGAGGAGATTTGCTGTCAAACAAGCTTGCCTTCCCTTCATTTTCCTTTCTGTCTCCCCCCCCACTGGAAGCTGGAAAAGTGCTGCGGATTCTGCATTCAAAACAAGAAAGAGGCTGTTATGCGGTGCTGAGCTCCCCCCCCCCCACCCCCCGCCCCCCTTCTTGGCTCATGTGCATTAAACAGCCCACAGATGTTTTACATCGATGTGAACACGTTCTTCATTTGTCCCCCAGCAGAAGCGGCGCAGGGGATGAACCTTTTTTTTGCATCGGGTCGTTTTGGTTGTCTCCGAGTACGGCGGGCGTCGCCATAGCAACCCCGAGCGATGACTAAATGGCCTCATAAAAGGAGATGAATGGTTAATGCGCAGAGGAGATTAGGTCTGCGACGCAGCCACTGAGTCATCTTTGAAAATCTGCTTTGAAAAAGGCATCGTTGGATTGCGGCTCCCCCTCGGTTTGTTATGGCCGCCATGGCCGCAGCGCCGTCTTGAGATGGCAAATATGTTTTGGGCTTTTCCCTCTCGTCTCCTCTCGTTTTATGAGCACATTCCCCAAGCGGTCGGTCTTTTGCCATCGGGTTCCGGCAGGGATGGTTGTCGCGGTTCATTGCGGGTTAAGCGACGAGGTCTCCTTGGTCTCCAAGGCACGTTTGTATGGCATGTGGGAGGAAACCGGAGCACCCGGGGAAAAGCCACGCAGGCACGGGGGAGAACGTGCAAACCCCACACAGGGAGGCCGGAGCAGGAATTGAACCCACGACCTCTGCAGCGCGAGGTCGACGCGCTGACCAGCGGACCGCCGTGGGGCCTAAATGGAAAGCGAAAGGCTCATTGGAGTCCTTAACTCTGGCGTGAGATCCCGCTCCTTTCCCAAAGCACGAATCCTCCAAACAAATCAAAATAGAAGCGCACAAATAAAGCCGTCTCGTTAGCAACGGACGAGCCGGAGGTAAGAGTCCCATGTGTGGTTGCATCGAAAGGCCGCTACTTTCTCATTCACTTGGCGGGGATTGAGGCTCCCCTTTTCCTCTTCCCAAATTCCCAGACAACCCCTCCCCCTCCCAATAACAGAGCCGCCCCCTCGGGCGCAGGTTCTCATCAATATCCGCATCGGGATTTCCGACGGCGACGTGGGCGATACGCTGGCAATAAGCGCTGGAGCGGGGCCGTCGATTGGAGCAACGGGTGGGGGGGCGCCATCCACATTGAAGAAGGCCCATTGATTGACACACGCTCGGCAGGAAAGGCAACACTGTTGTCCCACACCTTTTATTGCCAGTGGGGCCAAGTAACACGTCGTTAGCCTAATAACCGAATTGCCCAAATTGTTTCAGATTCAGATTCAGAAAACTTTATTTATCCCCGTGGGGCAATCAGAGTTTTTCACTTACGGCCACCATGTCAATACTTTGGTACTGGCTAATGCTAAAAGCTGGTTGGGGGTGGAGGGGGTGGGGGTTCATGTCTGGGGAGATTCTCAGTTCTCCAGGTCAAATGTTAAATTCGTTTGCGTTTTGTTTCATGAAAACCTTCAAGAAGCCATCATGCTAATGACTTTGTTCCTATACTGAAGTCCACTTTTCAGGTGATCTGTCCTTGAAAATGTATTTGACTGTTGACTTGGACAGATATCTTTCTATTACTTATCAAAATAGGCTTGTTACTTTTTCCAGCCTTTGCAGATGACATAACATCAAAATTACATAGGGGGGGGAATGGGGAGTGGAACTCAACCGTTGGCTGGTACCTTGAGGCCTTTGGGAAAAAACAAAAAACAAAAACCAAAAGCAGCATCTCTGGCTAAATATGAATTATTTGTGACTCAGTTCACAATGTGTGCAAAGCTGCGGGAACATGTTTTCAAAGCATCAAAGTCGAGCCAGCGCTAACTTGTGCTTGATTTGAAATCCTAACCCTGGCTTCAAAGGAGTGATGCACCAATTCCATATCGTATCAGTGATGCTCCGATGAGATGTGACTCTCTATCTATCCACCCACCCATCACAATCCTGCATGTTAGGGTTAGGGATGAACCCCCCCCCCCCCATATTGCATAATCCACATTCCCGAGGGCCCGTGTGCGTTCATGCGTTTGCCCGGATACGTGTGCAAACATCGCCGCCCTGTGGACACCGCGAGTATTGCCGTGTAAACAAGCAATACATCATCCCGTTCTGATAAAACAAAACGTGACACGCCTCACACTGCGTTCTATCAATATCAAAACACAGATAAGCAGATTCTGAAGGAACGATACATTATGTATCTGCGCCTGGTTAACCAACCGGGAGGTGAAGGTTTTCTGACTCACACCAATTGCCGGAAATATGAAGCTGTTTATTTCCTGCCAGTACAATCAAATGAAATTGGTTCCAATGGTGAGGGGGGGAGAGAGAGAGAGAAGCAAAGAAAAGGCGGAACATCACGAGTCTCTCATTGCCTTTTGAGGAACCATTTGATGGGCCTATTAACTTTCATGTAACAGTGTTTCTTGTCGGCATCTACAGCCTGTGCGCGTGCGCTTGTGCGCGCGCGCGTGTGTCATTATGTGAGAAATGGGCTTTCATAGTCGGTCTCTTTTACACAAGTCCTGGAAGGCACATACACGGTCGGCGCTGCAAAGACAGCGCGGAACCGACGTCAACTCAAGTTTTCGAGGCGGATGAATCGCGGTGAGTCACCTTTAGTCATAACAAGCAGAATCGTATTCGAATTGGTAAGATGCGTGGCGAATTGTCTCCATTTGGGCGCGATATCGCGTCTAGATTGAGGTACGAGTGACTAGCAAGCTTGGAAATTGAGCGTAATTCGCCAAAAACACTTAAAGAAATGAAGCGGACATGGCAAACACGTCGAAAGGCTTCACGCGAACTGGAAAGAAGCCGTTCCAAACGGTCGCCGAAAGTCCAACGGGCGCTATTTTGAAGTGTCTCGCTGTGGGCACCTTGCAGGACCTGCGGCGATCCATTCAAGCCAGCAAGTTTGGGGAGCGTGTTGACTTGAATCAATTCAGAACGTCGCGATGGAGCCGAACTCACTCAAGGTAATAAAACGGCCGCCGCGAAGCCCTTCGGCTTTTCGCCTTCGCCTCCGCCGCGCGGTCGCCCCCGTCCACGTCCACCGCAGCGCAGCGCAGCGCAGCGCAGCGCAGCGCAGCCGCCCGCCGCCAAACTTGGCCGTTTGTTCGGCGTCGGTCGCATCCGCGTCCGACGTCGCCGTCCGTTGAACGGCTATTAATAGCTTAGCATGCGGGCAAAATAAACAAGACGGCGAGCGAGCGAGCGCGAATGACTTGTTTGTCGAGCCACTCGTTGATTCGCCTGTCCCCCCCCCCCACCCCGCTTGCTTTTGTGTTCTCTCCGCAGTGGGTGGGCTCGTCTTGCGGCTTACACGGACCCTATATTTTTTACAAAGCCTTCAAATTCGCCAGCCGGGACGCGGAGGCTCGGATCCTGTCGCTGGGGGACTTTTTCTTGGTGCGCTGCAAGCCGGACGAGCCCGTGTGCGTGGCCGAGCTGCAGCTTCTCTGGGAGGAGAGGACGAGCGGACAACTTTTGTCCAGCTCCAAACTTTATTTCCTACCCGAGGACACTCCCCAGGGACGCGGCGTCTCCCACGGAGAGGTAAGGGGGCCAATGTTTATTCATCAGCGGCGGCTTTTAATTGTCTCCCAGCCCCCCCCCCCCTTCCCCCTTTTCTGCTTCCTCCTCCCCTTCTCCATTCCGATCCCTGGCATATTGAGCGCATTAATTAGTCGCCTTGGCGGTGTGCGCGTTGCCGTTTTTTCCCTCGCCATTGTCCTGCGTGTGCATTTGCCGAGTTAGTCGGAAATTGCACAATAGATGTCGTGGATGCGAGCTCGCCACCGACGTAAGTCGGAACGCGGAGTTGCTTGTCAGTTACCCCCCTGCGCGCGCCCGTAAGAGGAGACGTCGGTCGCGCGACGTCGTAACCGATCGCTCCCCGTGATGTCTTCGGCGTTGTCCGTTTCACGTCGAACTTTGCGGCGTACGTCGGGGCCGTCGTCAGGGCTCTGTTGTTTTGATTTGGCACCGTTCGTAACAATGAGTGTCTTTCGGTCGTATGTAGGAGCGTCGACGTCAAATACCGACGACACTTGTACGGTACAGTCGTCCGGCGTCATATACATGATCCCTCGCTATTTCGCGGTTTGTTTATCGCGGCTTCGGTGCATCGCGGATTTTTATTTTATTCATTAATTTTTTATTTATTTATTTTTTTTTTAAAGTCCGCAAACGGTCCGCGAGAAGCTCGCAGTTATTTTGCAGCTTCTCGCGGACCGTTTGCGGACATTTTGCGGACTTTAAAAAAAAAATAAAAAAAAAAAATAAAAAAAAAAATATATTTTTAACCTGTATATGTTAATTTGTCGCTACTTCGTGGATTTTCGTTTATCGCGGGTGGTTTTGGTCCCCATTAACCGTGATAAACGAGGGATTACTGTATCGCGTTCTCACTGCATGACAGATGAAATCAAGATTGCGTTTTTTTTCAATAGCGAGCGGGATCTTGGGGGACAGTCTTAAAAAAAATAAATAATAATAAAGAGCTTAATGCGGATTGTTGTCAGCAAACTGCCACCGATCGTCACCTACTTTCACAAGCGCATCTCAACCGATGCCCACTTGGAAAAATAGTGCAGACCTGTTGTAGCCGTCCACCGTGGACATCAAAGTCTGTGCTCCCGTGACCGGACGGAGATGTCGATATTTCCGAAACAGAAAGCGACTGCGCTGACATCATCTTCCCCGCACCACCAAAGAGCCACGAGTAGCGCAATCAATAAAGCACCGAGCTGGCTCAGCGGCGGAGACCGAAACAAATCTTATCTCGGCGGAGGACCCGCTCCTTCCGCACCAAAGCATCGGCGCACCACATGTGCCGTTGGTACGCACGGGCACCAAAAAGTCGGCAGGAGGTGAATATCGGAACGCGCGCAGGTTCGCAAACGAGCGACGTTGCATTCAACGGGAAAGATGGGCCTGAGTCATGCCTGGAGGAAAACAGGGAGCGTCTTTTATTCTGTTCATGAAAGCAAGTCAATGTGGAAAGTTGGGCCGTCACTTTGGAATAGTTTTGCACTTGATTCTTCTCGGGATTATTCCGGCCATGCGCTTGTATGTTCAGCACCAATGGATGACTGCCGATGAACCAATCATGGTTGTGAAGTGGTCCAAAACAAAAGGAGCCAACAACAAATGGGCAAGATGACACAATGTTGTCCTCGCCGACCCCCCCCCCCCCAAATTCTGTAGCGGGCCGCATGAGTTTGGCAAATGTGGAGTCTCTCTTTATTTTTTGGGTGGCGTGGGCAGAAATCTCCAAACATCGATGTAAGCACCGGCGGCCCCCTCCCCCCACACTACTGTAGTGATGTTTTTGTTTTGGCTCTCATATTGCAACAGCACTTTAATGGACCTCCTCTGCGTGCACATTCCTGCTGCTCCTCCTCCTCCTCCTCCTCTAGTCGCCGATTCTCTCGTCTCGCTTCTGCGTGCGCGCGCGCGAGCGAGCGTTGCACAAAGAAAGCCGTGTTTGTACTGGAAGTCTTCCGCTCAAGGTTTACTTGCATTCTTTCCTCTTGAGTAATAAGCGCGCCTATCGCATTTCCCTTTCATGAGAAACATGGCTATTTATGGCCCCCCCCCCCCCCCCCCACCCGCCGCAGCTTACGCGAGCCATCGTCTTTGTCGCTCCGATGAGCCGCCCGGCTCGCATCTCCCCAAGAAGCGGCTCGCATTCCTCCCCTCCAAACGTCCGATTGGCCTTTTGATCACGCTGCGATCATTTCAAAGTCGGGAAGAATCTTTCCCGTACTCGGACTGTCGTCAGAACCGCGTTCCTCGGGGCGCCGGCGGGCGCAAAATCAACAAAATACTGCTTACAGTCAGTCGGATGGAAAATCCTCTGCCGATCTCTCACCACCCTCATTGTTGACAACCGTTTTTATGTTAGCACTGGTAGGCGACCTTGGTGATGAAAGGAGAAATACAATCAAACCTCGGTTTTCGTACTTAATCCGTTCCAGAAGACGGTTCGAAAACCGAATTGTTTGAAAACCGAAACCATGTTTCCCATTGGAATCAATGTAAAAAAAATTAATCTGTTCCAAGTCAAGAAATCAACCTTTTAAACCACTTTTTGTACAATTTCACATCATAAACTGTACACGTGTAATAGGAGAGCGGGTAATATGTCAAATACTGTCCAAACAAACTGTAATATGTTTTATTTTCACCAATTTTAACATGAACATAGTAACATAAGGTTGTTTTATGTTGAGGGGGAAGAAATTTCATCTGTGCTGTATGTTACACATACGTACAGCACATTTGACAATAAAGTTGTATTCCATTCCATTCCATTCCATTCCATAAAAATTGAAGGAGTGAAGTGACGCATTCAAATGTGCTCAGTTAGTTAGAGAACCGAAATTTGTTTGTCATCCGAGGCATAAAAACTCGAAATTTTTGTTGGAAAACCGAATTGTACGAGAACCGAGACGTTCGAAAACCGACGTTTGACTATAGTTGATTATGCTCATATTTGACATCTAAGATGTATACTTAATCATCCACTTATTGGAATTAAAAAAAAAAAAAAAGAGAGAGAACTTGTCTTCACATGTAGTTTTCTTTGATTTGATTGAATTGGGCAAAAGAGAACCGCCGACGCCAATTGAAAGCATTTCATCCATTCTAATTCCCCAATTTTGGCAAATGTGACCTGAAGGGACACGGATGACGAAAGCAGAGCGGGCGTTTTCTGGCAACCATGAGGCGGGCGCTGGATTTTGCATCCATTCCATTTCCTGCTTCGCTGTCATCATCGCACACAAGTAGCAAAAGACGTCCCTGGCGCGGCATTCGGTGTTTTGCTTGCTTTGTGCGGCTCGTGGCTAGAAGTCAGCCCGGTTTACGTTCCTCGCTACGTTTGTCAACGATCTTATCGGGCCGAGTCTGTCAAGCCGATGCATTCGATAGGGAACACAACAAAAGAGAAAACAATCCTCCTCTTTGAGGGAAAAACGATGACGAGGCAAACCCCCCCCCCCCCCCTTCCAAACAAACAGACGATGCGATGCGATGCCAAAAAGCAATTTCCTCCCTCCTCTGGCTTTGCCTGAATTATGCAGCAGCTCGCATCACGTGGCCTTCTTGCTTTCAAGAGCATTTTTGCGTGCGTGTATGTGCTTGCGTGTGTGTGTGTGTGTGTGTGTGGGTTGGGGTGAAAGAGGGGAGGGCGTTCAAGTGCGTCCACGGGAAGGGGCGCTTCTTTACCGTCAGCTGGATTACAACACGAGGATCGATCTGGAAAAGCTTGCGGGGACCTTTGCGACCTTGGCAAAGCGCCGGCAAAGCGCCGTGACGCTAATCGGAGTCGGCGGCGAATGTTTACAGATGCGACGTGTAATCCCAAAAACAAACATGAGCGGGGAAGGCGGGGGGGGGGGGGGGGGTTGTTGGATTTTGCCACTGTGGGAAAATGTCAACACGGATTGGGGGGGGGGGGGATGACACTTTCAGCTCCTCACAAGCTCACATTACTCAGGTTTGGTCTCCACGCGGGCGTGTTAATGGCTTGCAATTGTCCAAACGCGGCGGGGGGGGGGGGTTGTCAATTTTGGATTATTGCAATGAGTTGCGGAGCTTCACTCTCTGGCCACCCCGCATCTCGGGGAAACATTCCTGCTCTTTTCACACGGCTGCAGTATTCCCCCCCCCCCCCCCCCCCCATCCCACAATTGACCCCTTCCGTTCGTCAGGGAGGCGTTTGCAATCACACGTTTGCTACGATAGTTGCCGTCGGGGCGCGACTCTGGAAAATGCTGTCTGATGTGCGATGCGGGTGAAGTCATCCCTAGAAAAATCTTTTGGGGGGGCCGGGGGGGGGGGAACAAAACAAAACAAAACAAAGTCGGTCATGAAGTTCGAATGCAAGTATCGAGCGCTCAGTTTCCAGTTGCTGGGAAATGAATTACGTGACAAAAATAACGTCATGAGTTAGGAGAACAAAAACAAATCCTCTGCTTTTTTTTTTTTTTCTTCTTCTTCTCAGCCAATCCGTGTGGGGAAAATGTGACGACGGCAGTGGGAGGAAAGACATTTTTAGCCTCCTCGCTCGCGCGGCTCCGATTAATAGCCGGCGAGTCGCCGGCTCGTGTAAATGTGTAACCCGAGGCCGTCTGAGATTTGCACGCTGACCCCCCCCACGCGGGCATCAACTTGACAGCATGGTGTGTCACAGGAAGCACATGGGGTTTTTTGGGGAGCGCCTGCTCTTTAAAGCTGCACTTGCCTTCGCTTTCTGCTGTCGTTCTGGTATCGAGGATTGAGGCAACAGTGGTCCAGGTCCAAAGTCTCCAGACAGCTGACTCATCTGTCAATGAGTTGCAGGGGGTGGGAGGTGGGGGGTAATAATGGACTGCCCTCTCTCTGTCAGCATTGGAACGAAACTTTGATTATGATGATTGTTTTTTTTTTTTCGGTTGCCGCCTCCTCTTCTTTTCTGCACCGGATCTTGAAAATGGAGTTGGCCCACTGGAGTTGTCGGTGTCTCCGTTTCCTTTGCCAACCCGCGACGGCGGCTCCGTGCCGTTTCACTTTGGATTCCGCCCCCCACCCCCCCTCTTAACAATGCTTACGTTGCGTCAAATGCAGTCACCACAATAAGATTCCCCTTCACCCGTGATATCATTTCCTCTGCGTTTGTTTCTCCGGCTCTCCTTTTGTGCTCTTTTACTGTGTTGGTTTTATGACCAAGCCGTGTGACCCACAGTGCCTGTGTGGGTTTTTTATATATTTTTTCTTCTCACACGCAGGGTTGGAGGTCAGTTGTTTGTAAAGGCAGCCAGCATTAATTCCAGCTGCAAAAAAAAAAAGAAAAAATCGCAACCATTCTGTTAGCGCCGTCAGTAGCATTATCATACAAGTCAGATGACTAAGAAAATAGTCACACGTTGATAAGAAATAATCCAAGTAGCAGTTCCGTTGGACCTTTTGCGGATTAGCGTGACCCGGACGACTGAGAAGGTCCACGCGCGCAAGGAAAAAAGGCGGCGGATGGAGAGCAGGGAGCGGGCCGCATCGCCAGCGGCAAAATGTTGGAAAAGAAAGAATTTAATGATGACTTTTATTTTTAAATGAAATGTTTTACTTTTGTCCACAGTAGGTGAATCTTCTGACCTCTCTCTCTCTCTCTCTCTCTCTCTTCCTCCCAGCTGACACACACTCACACACACACACACACACACACTTTACAGGCCCGGGACTGCAGCAGCAGTTTTGTATTGATTGCCGTGGCAAAAGTCCTAACACCCTTCCACGCACATGTTCCACACTGTGCTTGTAGTGATGTGAGGTTGTATTCATGTGTATTTATACCCCCCCCCCCCCCCCCCCCCCCTTCAAGACATGTGTGTTTGTGTGTGTGGATCCACAGCTCACCTGCTCACCGCGTTTGGCATGGAAATGACTCTGGAAGAGGCAGTCCATTGAACGGCATTGTTTTGGTGGATTCCATCTTGGGAAGGTCTGATTGTTTGTCATGAAGACATCGGACGGAAAGATCTCAGGCGGCTACGAAGGGGTCCTTGGTGCAAATGGCACACCCAAAAGTGTCCTACTTGAACTTGAAGAGAATCCAGTGGCATTTGGGTTACGCTCGGATGAGATTGAAGATCTGATTAGATGAGAATTCAAGCGGCATTGGCCAAGAAAATCAGTTGACGTACAAAAATTCACCATTTGATGGGAGTCAAGTCGATGAGAAGAACCTCCACCTCCCTCCTCCCCTTTTTTCCCCCTTCAGATTCTTTTTCTTTGTTAATTCCCAAGCAAGTTTGTTTTGGGCCAGATGAGCCAAGAGGCAGTCATGTGGACGAGGAGATAATTAACTCGGATTGTGTTTCATACTCTCTCTCTCTCGATCTGTGTCTGTCGGTCTCATTGTCGGTGTCACCACGTCCATTACTCAATTGCGAATCGCCTCTGGCCTGCCTGCTAAATTCCTGCACTGACCTCTCCAAAGTTCAGCAGGCTCCAACGTCTGCAAGCGTGACAGCGCCTCATGCGCGGGTGTCTACTAGAGAAAGACCGCCTCAAAGTGAGAGGCCGCCTCTGGGAACAGATGTTGTACTGTCTGAATTTGATTTAAAATCTCCACTTGAGCAGGTTTGCCAAATTGTTCCAAGTATTCATGGGACGCCCAAAGTCGCATTTGTAGGAAAAGTCTTTTCGACGTCAACAAAATGGGATGAGACGGTCCAAAGACGTTTCAGGAGGCCGGCGAAGAAGTCCGGTGGCGAGCGCGAAGCTTTTGCTTTCTCGCCACGCGTCCGTTTGGACTTGGGAAGCTCTTTCGTATGGTTCCTGGCTCCCTCGGGGAACACAGAGTCTTGTTGTTCTTGTTGATCTCCTCGTTCTGTTTCCAAGATGCGCCTCGTCCTTCATTTTGGCAGCCAGACTCCTTCTGATAGTTTTTATGCGCGACAGTAAACGGGGTCTCTTTTTGTCTTTGGGCCGATTTACGACTTCATCGCAACGCCGCAGATGGCGGAAATCAGAAATGGCCCCCCCGTTTTCTCCGAGGAAGAAGACTCGCTGGTGGCTTTTGGTCACTTGCGAGGCAACTCTTGCTTTGTGAAATGTTTCCCGGTCCAACGTCCCGACGGCACCTTGGCGCCGGGCAATGAAAAATAGGTCGACGAGGCCGACTGGCCCAACCTGCTTTTCCAGATGGATTCGGTGGAGCGATGCCCACTCGTTGTGCAATTTTCTCAAGGAAGAACATGTTTAGCAGAATCAAGTCAGAAGAGTGGGAGACCAAAGTGTCAAGATTACAAGGAAGCCCTTTTGTCCGGGGGGGGGGGGGGAGGCGGTCATTTTTCAAGAGGCCAGTAAACGACGGACATTTGGATTTCATTGGACTTACCCGAATGAGTCATGGCTTCTCGGTCATTTTCGGCCTCAAATCCAATCTATATCGGTCTGGCCCTCGTGAAAATGGGACTCTCCTACCGGAAAAAAAGTATTGAGACTGTTTCACGACAAGGCTGCTCCTCCGTGAAGCAATGACGCATGAAGATTTTTTCACACTAGCGGGTACAGTGAAACTCCTCTACAACGAAATCCTGTTTGCAGCAAGAAATTTTTCACAACAGGGTTTTTTTTTTCACTGTAGCAAATTTGAAACAGGAAAGTGGGAATGGTGTGAATGCATGAAGATTTTTTTTCACACGAGGGGATATTTTCACCCATGTAGATTTCGTTGTAGAGGAGTCTCACTGTATTTATGGACCCCGACGTAGGATCATATCGTCCACGCTCCGCGGTGCTTTTTGACGACGTTGCCGCCGTCGCGTCGCGATGGGATTCGCATCCGACGCACACGTGCCCCGTTTGAGCACAGGAAGCGCGATGAGGCCGAATGCGACTCACTGCTGGTGACGCGCGATTCCGATGGTCCTTTGTCTCTCCGTCGGTTTTGTGGCGGCACGGCAACGTCGCTCACGGCCAAACGCCACCACTTGACAGCTCATTAGAAGACGAGCGAAAGCAGAAAAGAAAAAAAAAAAGGCAGGTTTGATGTTTGGACTTAGCGCGCGAAGGAGGCACAGCAGCTGAATCAAGACATCCCTCGCAGCCGCCCCCCCCCCCCCCCCCCCTTTCCTTTATAAGGCAATAGTGGCTGGAAAAGGGGCCGGGATTTGATCTGGCCGCGCTGCGCAGCTTAATGTGAGAACTGAATACGGGGAATTGTTTGGACAGAGCACTTGGGGAGAGCGCCGCCGAGTTTGTTTTGACAGCGGGCTCTTTTTGCTTTGACGGAAACGTGAGGGAGGATGTCAGAAAGCTCAAACGAGAGGTGCACGTTTCGGGGCTCCAAACTCTGCGTCAAACTACCCCTAGCAACTGAAATACCGATCCCTGTAAGACCTGACCCGTCAAAGAATAGCGAGAAAATTCGGATTTGGGGGAACTGAGATGTTTATTAATGAACCCTTATAACAAAATCCACCCCAAATATTTTTGCTATATCATGTTGTTAATGAGATATTTTTTGGTATCACCTTTTCGTAAGCATTATGTAGATTACATGTGAAATGACAATTTGGGGAAAATCATATTTGAAACCTGCAGTATCAAATTTGATACAGACGATTTAATTGTAATGTAAAGAATGATAATATGATGGGAATGGCATTCTAGGGCTATTTACCTACACCGGACAAACTACTGAACTTGCGATCGACCAACCAACCTACCATTGTGTGTGTGTGTGTGTGTGTACCCAATGACGTACCTCACTACCCTTCAGAAGCACATGCTAATTTAGCTAGCTACAGGAGCTACGGCCCTGCGGTCTTAGCGATCTACCCAGTGAAGTCGTGAACTTCCTCCCCACTGAAGTTGGAGACCTATCGAGCAACCTACCCAACTACTTGCTCCGCTGACGAGAAGTAGGTACCTACTTGGCGAGCTAGCTATTGTCTCTACTACCGCACCAGATCCAAGCCCTCGACCGACCCGCCTTATTCAGCGCCTCCCTAACCTATCGACATGCCAATCGAGCCAACTGCCACCGACCTACATGTCCGAACTGCCTACCGAATGAAATACCAAGTCCGCCTACTTATGTCTCCTGGCCAACTTCCTTCCTAGCGAGACAACGCGCCTCTGGCTATTTTCACTTTGTCTAAGCAAGCGCTAAACGTCCCAACGCTTCAGTCCGCAAAATGTTTTGGGGGCGCCGGCTTCTCGGTGGCCATAAATGGGTCAATTAAGCCGTGCTTTACGGAGCTGCGACGACCTCTGGCTCCCCAGTGCCAGATCAGTGTTTTAGACGTAAAACGATATGATCAGTACGCTTTTATCGCGCTAGCCGTGGACATGACAAAAGGGCAATACTTGCATTGAGAGATTTGTTGGCTCAAGAAGGAAAAAAAAGAAGACATTTGCTGCCGTCACCACAAGAGTCAATTGAGGCACATTAAAATACATGGGTACCCCAACACACATGTATTTATTTGTTATTGCTTTTGCCTCGCAGCCCGAATGGAGGAATCGGGCTCCGCTGCGATGCGTGTTGCATTTCTCTGCCCCCCCTCCCTAGCACATCTGTCCTCCAGACTTTGGGTAATAGCCGTCTTCCGGTGCACTCTTTTGTCAGTCCCAAGCGTGCCCGCGACATTATTAGGCCTTCAAACGAACCGGCGCTTCTTTGAATGATTAAATAAAGCCAAACACATTTGAGTCCCCACGTCGCGTTGACTTCACACGGCGCGTATGCAGCGGGGCCCACCAGGCGTACCTCCGCGTTCTGATGGTCTCGTTAGCAGTGGCTCTCAAAGCAAGCGCCGCCTCAAAAGAATCCAAGCTCTCCAAGTAGCACCCCCACCCCCAAAAAAAAAAAAAAATCAACAAAGCCGAAAGTCCCTAAAAGACGTTGAACATGATTTGAAGACAGTAGCATGAAATGGTTGACGTCTTTTAAAAAAAAAAAATGTAATGTTGTTTTGTCGCCCCAAGCACGAGGTGATCGCCGTGTCCGAAAAGGTGATCGTGCGCCTCCAGGACCTGGTCAAGTGGACGGTGCCGGACTTCTCGGAATGGGCCCACGGTCTGAAGGCGGAGCCCCTCAAGGCCTCGGCGCTACGCGAGCTGGGTACCAACGGGCGCCGCGAGGCCCTCCATCGCTACCGCGAGAGCACGCTCACCAGCGGGCTCAACTTCAAGGACGTCCAGCGGGAACGGGCCAACCTTGGTGAGTGCTCGCATTTCACCGGCCCGCTGTCTCGGTTTTACCGCGCCTTCCTCTGTTATTTGGTAGCGTCTCCCTGCTTTAAGCCACATGTCCGATGACCGCTCTCTGTGCACAAGTTGGGGGGGGGGGGGGGATTGTCGTTTAGGCAGGCTATGTAGCAAACTGCCCGATCATGCTAGCGAGCAGCGAAAAAGCATGATTTTTTTGCCTCTTCTTGTGTAATTGCACTGAAATTTGACTTCTCTGGGCTAAGTAATGCTAAAGTAGGCTACTATTAGCATATAGCGCATTGGGTTTCTTCATGAGATGATTAGCGCGTGTGTGTGACATGCGCTACTCAAAGCTGCCATTTATTTTATGTTTTCAACTAGAACAATGCTCTGCAAGTGGCAAAACATATGTTGCGGTTGTAATGACGCAATTGCACTGCAGTAGTTTGAGATAGCTTTATGCTAAGCTAGGCTAACTACGCTCCTGGTTATTCGCATACAAGTGGCATTTCCCGACTCTGATGGTCACTTTGTTGTTGTCTAAAGGGTATCGTCATTTGGAAAAGCGACACGGCGAGCGGCTGTTCGCGGGAGGAAAAAACGTGAGTTTGCGTTGGCTTTTGGGACCGTGCCGGGCGGCCGGGCTTACTAAGCTCCCCTTTTGCCTGGTTAGCCGAGGCTTTGGAACAGTTGGAAACACGGCGGGGGCAGCGAGTCGAAAAACATTTCTATTTTATGCTCACGTATGGTTTGAAGCGCTTTCAAGTGCGTACGTGAACCTCGCCGCTCAGGTATTGTTTGGAGGAGTGGCTAACGGCCGTCGAAGCACATACGATAAGTCATTGTGCTGTTGTCCCGGGACCAATTGTTTCCGATGAGTAAACGGCCCTCAGTCGTCATGGTGATGAAAAATGACCAAGAAAGATCCTCTTGTCATCTGTTGTGCTTAAAATCTCAAGCGACCGGCTCTGGAGATCTCTTGGACGCTCCAACATTTGTGTTTGTGAGGAAACGAGTGAGATTGGAGCGAAAAAAAACACCCCAAAAGACACCACCACCACCACCACCACAGCTGGCTTTTTGCATCAAAATATTCAATCGGGCCCGCCGCCGACCTCTGCTGAAATATTGATGGCGCACAGAGCAGGAGCGCGTTGACCATGGTGACGTTTGACGCCATAGCTGACGATAGACGGCGGCGGCTCCGCGCGACACCCCCTGAATGATGCATTCGTTGTTTGTTATTCTGCACGTGAGGAACGAGCTTGTTGTCGTCCCGCCGCCGCAACGGGATCCCGGCAGCGTTCGGGCCTGCCGTTGTCGTTGGTGTGGTGGTGGTGGGGGGGGACTGCGTTTTCTTTTCTCGCCCCGACGGCGTGGCCTCCCTTTTCCTGGCAAGCTGCCAACTGGGACTTAAGCGGCCTTGTTCCGTCGTCGTGTAGCAACATGGCGTACAAGAAAAAGAAACCCACACGGTTTAACTGACACGTATTTCCGCGCAACCCCCCCCCCCCCCTCCCCCATGAGAAAAATGTTCTCACTGTATTTCATATCCACTTCAGTCGCCTTATTTATCTTTATGTCTTATGGAATTGAAGGTCAATTTTTCGCATGACATGTTTGCACTGTGGTTGGGAGGGGAAAAGTCATTTCATCCGTGTTCCACATGGAGCATATTTCACGATACATCGACGGGGCATGAAAAGCGAGCGCTGGGATCAAAGCGCCACCCACGCCTTTGTGTATGGAACAGCGCAGCGTCGTTTCCCCGAGTCGATTTGCTTCAGGCTGCTTGAATAACGTGTTTGAAACGTCCACGCATCCAAATGCTGCGGTGCTGACATCGTGTCCGATGGCCTTCGTTTCATCAAGTCATGCAAGCTGTTTTTGGTGTCGTTGGACGGTTTTCTTTTTACAGTCCAATCCAGCGGGGACGGCTTAGCGGCCACGTTTACATTCTGCCCCTTTATCTTTCCCCGGAGAACTGGCCTGATTCGCTCTCTTTCTTTCCTTTTTTTTTTTTCCTTTTTCTTGCTGGCTGCCGAAATTGCTTTCTGCTCGTATAGCGTACAAGGCGGAACGTCGGGGAAGTTGTACCTGCTGAGACAGCGGGTCGGGCCAAGTGCGGAATAACAACAACAAAAAAAAAAACCCCAAATAGCTGTGGCCCACAGAGCAACCCATTTTTTTCATTTTTTTCCGTTGGTATCTCGGTTTGAAGCTATGAGGTCATCTCTGTCCCGGGGCCTGGTTTCGCCTTCAGTGTTGCACCATCGCGGGCAGGCTAACACAAGCAAACAGGAAATTGTGTCGACGTGTGGGGGCGTGAAGACACACGCCGTACACTCCACTCCAAACATGCGCCAGCCTTCACTTTTTGCACTCCGTGTCAACACAAAGGATCGGCCGACAGACGGCTTGATGGACGCAGTAGTGGCGGCGGCGGCGGGGGGGGGGGGTCTGCCGGCCCGCGTTTACAACCTCAATTCTCGGCGGTTTTCCATCAACTCGTATTGGCCGCGTTCTTCACTTTGTCGCGTTGCTTTTCGAACGTCCCGACGTCGTGACGGCGAGCTCTTCTTATTCCAGGACGGCGGCGCTCCATCGGCATACGTGCGCCCAAAGGGATTGCGTTCCGCACCTGCCCGCCCGCCACGCACAATTGATCCTTTTGCCACATCACGTTAATGGAGCGCCGCGCCGCGCCGCTATTGTGCACAGGTGGACTCGCGGGGTCATTTCAGGTGAATCGCGCCCAAGGACGTGCGGCGAGCGAATACCGCTTAAGAATGGCTGAACCTTGGCGTTCGATGCGGGATGAAAAGATGGCCCGGATGCAGGAGCGGTCGCACGTGCGTAGAAATCATCATCATCTGATGATGGTACGCGTGAAAGAGGATTATTATTTTTTTCCCTTCATTTCAAACCGAGTCAATTCTAAAGCCAAAATGACTGAAAAAGAAAAAGAGATTTTTGTGAAGATGAAACAATGTCTTTTCAACGCCATTGATGATGTGAAAAAGAGAGAGAGAGAGAGAGAGAGAGAGAGAGAGAGTGGTGGGGAAAAGAACCCGAGCCCCCATTTGCAGATTCGTATTAGCATTTTTCTTGCTGCGGGCGTCTCCCCCATCTGCTGCGGGCATGACATCATAGCAGATTGCTGCATTATTTCCAGCACGCACTGTGACTCCATCTCGCTCGCTCTGTTTGTTTGCGGATTTCTTCTTATTTTTTTTTTAAAAAAATTCAGCTTTGTCATCATGAAGACACGGAGCAGCGCCTTTGATTCCCTGCAGGCGTCGGCACAAAATGCACGCGCGGCTCCGAAAAAAGACGTTGGCTGCGTCGGCCAAGGTTACGGGCGCGCTTAATAAAAGCTCGTTGCTTCGAGCGTGTCATCAAACGATGCCTCTTGCTGTTGTTTTTTTTTTTCAATTCCAAATGTCCCCCCCCCCCCCCCCCCCCAGAGTTGAGGTGCTTGTAAGAAGAGTGATTGCACTTTGCTCGGCCGTTGACCAAATCATTTTTCCATCCAATAGCTGTAACCGAGCTGGTGTTGAGCCTTATCACGATGGCTGCTTTCCCGCTGGGAATGGTAAAGAAATGGCAAACGACCAAAGGTTATCTTATCTTATCTTATCTTATCTTATCTTATCTTGCTTGAATACATATCTGAGCTTTTTTTCTCAAGACCTTTTTTTCAGCAGTGTCCATGGATGTGACTGCTGCTATCCCCAAATCTTTCTTGATCATACACCTTGTCGTCTTTGATATTGCTGCCATTATCGCATGGCAGCATCTTCATTATAATCTTCATTACGAATAGTCCCCCCCGCCCCCGCCCCCTCTCTCATATCATTAATTCCCTTCTGACTGCTGGCCGCAAGCCAGCGAATTCTAAATCCGTAAGCAGTAAATTGTGTGCTGGGGTGGAAAAAATCTATTAGATGTACGAGCATGCTTTGAATTTGAATCGAGGAAAAAGGGTGGGTGGGTGTGGGGGGGGGGCGGCGCAGGGACGCTGGAGCGAAAGAGATGTTTCCTCGCATCCTAATCAAATTCAGCGTCGGTGCACTGCGATGTCGGTTAATAATTTAGTTTATTTCTGGAATGTCCCATCATGTGCTTTTTTTTTTTTTTTTTCCACGGAAGAGCGGGAGGGAGGGAGGGGCGGGGAGGGGGGGGGGCGCTTAAACAATGAGCGCGGGTGGCCTCCCAGGAAAGGAAAAGCTCCGTCAATCCGTCCGTCCGTCCGTCTCTCCATTAAGCGAGGCCAGGCCTCCACCGGCAGTTGCGCATCTCTCGTCTCTCCATTAGTCGGGTCTGGAATGGCGCTTGGATGGAGAGAAGAGAAAAAAAAGAGATGCTATTGACGCGACCTCTGCCAAGCCTCCTCAAATAGACACGGAGCCAGAAAGCCGCCTCCGCGATACACTTATCTGCTGCCTGCGTAAATCCGCGACGCATTCATGACATTTGTTTTTCTCTCTCGAGCGCTGTTATTTGGGAGGGATTTTTTTTTTTTTTTTGGTGGGCTCTGACTCACACGCGCAGGCAAATCTTTTCAACTCTCTTAAAACGATCCTCCTTCCATATATAAAGGCCCCATGAATATTTCAACGGGTGAGCGCAGCTTTTGGTCCGCGCGACGATTTTGCCGGCTAACGGGGACGCAGATTGAACGCTTAATAACGCTGCATCTTTTAGGAGTTTGCCGAGTCCATCTGCTTTGCGGGATACCTGGCCTGGGGGGGTGGGGGGGGCGAGGAGTCGCACTCAGCGTGGTCATTGCGGGGTAGAGGGGGGGGGGGAATGCGCACAATGGAAGACGTTGTCGTTGAAATGTGAGAGAACATGAAAAGCGTGACTCGTTGCACTTTTTTTCCATCTTGAACTCGATTGATAACAATTCCCAGTTGGAATAATAAAACCCAAAACAAAACAAGCAACCAACCCTCACGTCACTTGGAGATGAACGTCACGCGTGCCGTCGGCTTCCCGGGAGTCGCCGGCTTTCCATCCGTGACGTGCTCGATGATCTTCTGGAGGAAAATGTGCGGCATTTTCCCACACCTAGTGGAGCAAATTCCCGCCCTCTGGCTTTGTCCTTCCCAGTTAAGAGCGGGAACCAAGCCGGTCTCACGGCCTCAAGTCTTCCTCTTCTCCCTTTTTTTTTTTTTCTCCCCGTCTTCCTCAAGCAAATCATGTGTCCTCTGGCGCCCGCCCGCCGAAATAGGACTGAGCTGATGGTGCGTGGGGGGGGGGGGGGGGGGCACCTCTTTGAGGAAACACACACACGGCAACTTTGATGTCGAATGGCGTGTCGTTCCTTGCCTGACCGAATTCCCAATCCCCCCCCCCCAACTGTCCTCAGGGGGAACTTACCGTTCTGTCAGACAAGCGTTTTGAAGGCAAACATGTCATTCGCCGAACGTGTTTGGTGGGGCCGGGGGGGATCATTTGCCCAGCTGAGCCGAGGGGGGGGGGGGCGCGGGGGGGGGGACTCCTCGCCGCGCCGACAAGCTTCCGAGATGTCCCATCACGGCTGCTCAATTGAGTTTCGTCCCAAGCCGTTGAATAGCGTATAGCGTTCAAAGTTTTGTCTCTAAAATGTGATGAACGTTGGCGATTGATTTTGGAGGATTTATTTATGTATTTATTTTTATTATTTCTTTATTTTTTTCGAAGCAAAAAAAAAAAAAAAAAAAAAGGTTGAAAATGTGTCTGTGAGCAACGCGCTGTGACTTTTCATTCTGTCGAATTCATCCGATCTGCCAGCATGTTGTCAGCGGCTTACTTACCCGCGTGTAACCCCTCAAGGCGGCTGGATAAACGGAGGAAAAAATATGCGCGTCACGTCTCTTGCGTTTTATTATTTTGACAAGTATCATAACACACACAACATATATAGCGGACAAACGAGAAGTTTGGAACGGGTCCTTCAAAGTAAAACCGTAAATGTTGAGAGCCTATTTGTCTGTTCACAACACAGCATGTTGTTGGAGAAGAGCCGAGTGATGAAAACAAAAAAAAAGTACTGGAACATGAAGAGAAAAAAAAAAATCTAACATGGAGGAAAAAGAAAAACACAAAAGGTCCACGCAATGACGACACGCAAATCGACTCCAAACGCACGTTTTCGTCCCTCCCGCGCTTGTCAAAAGCAAGTTGTGTTACGCTGACGCAGCAGCTGTGTTTTCATTTCTTTGTCCTCTGTCAAAAAAACCCAGAAAACGACCATTGGAGCGTTGTTGTGTTTTTTTTCTTCTTTTTTTTCTTTCTGACAGGCAAAGAAAGAAATAACTCGTCCATGTATTACAGGGCCTATTAAATGCAAACTTTTCAATCTGGCAATCAATAAGGCGAGGCGGCATCGGGCTGGCCCAGCGCCAGACACATTTAGAGCCGCCGGTTGCGAGGGAGCCCAGTCCGCTCGGGGGAGGGGGGGGGGGGGGATGTTTCATGTAATGGAATCGCATAAATCGACTGGAGGAAAAGTGCCTCTCTTCTTCTCTCCCCCGGCCGACATGTCGCGTTTCATGCCCGTGTTTTACACGGCCAACCGAGTCAAGCTCCTTTGCCATGTAAACTGCGCCCCCCCCCCCCCCCCCAAAAAAAACCATTCTAGAAATGTTTCCTTTTTTTTTTTTTGTCCTCCTCCTCCTCCTCCTCCCTGTGCCAAAACAAACGAGAGCACTTTTGCGCTTTGCCGTAATTACGAACGGGGAGCCCACATGCACGGAGGGCTCTTGTCGGACGCGCGCCATTACCATCGGGGCGAGTGCATTTGGACATGTCGAGTGGCGCATCACGTTCAATAGAAGCAACCACCCACACCCCCGCGTCCGCCCTTCTCCGGGTGCCGCAGCCACCAAAATGGGGGATTTCACTCCTCCGGGTAAATTAGCCGCACGGTTAGGACGTGAGACCGCTTAGCGTGTTGATGTGGCGTTCTGTAGACGCTGCGGTTATTTAAGGAGCCATGTCGGTGTTTGTCCTTCGAATCGCGAATAGCAAATGTTGGCCGTAAACATCGATGCTCCGACCACGTGTGGCAGTCCACGTCTTTCTTTACACGCACACCTCCCGCGTGGCATCCGGAAAGCGGACGTTTTTCAAGGGAGTTGAGAATGCTTGCGGCGTGGGAGCAAGCGCGCGTCATCTCATACATGCTAGGATGTCATGTATTCGTTGGATCGGTATTCAAAGTTTTTGTTCAGAAAAGCGAGTGGGACACACACAACAAGCCGTGTGATGTAAGCGGCGAGATCATGAACGGATCCGTTCGGCCTGAGCTGCGGGTCTGCTCGTTAGCCCTAGCATCGACATGAAGAGCTAGCCGGCGCTAGTAACTCCCTCCGCCTGTTTTGAAGCGCGAGAACTTGCTCGGGTAGCTGAGACTCGCTGTCGTTCGTCATGCCGCTCTGACAATTGAGCCTGACGAAATGCCGTTTGACGCTAACGCGAGTTTCCTTTGGATCAAATGCTCAACATGAGCATGTTTGTTCTCTCACTTGATCACCAAATACCGGAACAGCGGAGCGCTAGTCACGAGCCACGTGAGCCGCGTTTGCTTCTGTAATCGGCAGCTGCGCACGCTGCCGTGACATAAAGGCGGCATGTTCATCCAAAAAAAAATCACTGAGCCTGTAATAGCGTGTAGAAATTGCTCGATATACGCACACGTCGAAAGATGTGGCAAACGGTTCCGCGCCTCTTCCAAGCACACACACACACACACACACACACACACCCCGCGCGCGATCCAATTATTCCTCATCATCCAAAGCTCCTGAAAGTCATTAGCCACAGATGTCGGTGTGTTGTCGGGACAGAAATGCACAATTTCATGAAACCGTGGCCCAGCTACGGAAAAAACAGTCGCCAAAAAACAAACGAGCAATACGGCGGTGAAAGAAAGAGCCTCCCCTTCTTCTTGGTTTATTCATTGCGGCAGAACGGCGGCAACGAGGCTCGAGGCATCCCAACGGAAATTTTGCAGATGGTTAATCTACATCGGAGTGGGTCCGGATTGGAACCCACGACCACTGCACTGTGAGGCGGACATGCTGTTCACCACCTAATTGAAAAAAAAAATGCGTTAGTTTAGTTTAAAAAAAAAAAAAAAGAGTAGCATTATATTAATAGCCTTGCATATATCTGAGATATTCAAAATGAACAAATATTTTGACTTTCCTTTCATTCCTTTTATTAATGAATCCCCCCCGCTTTGCATGGAGCCTCCTCCCATCCTATGTAACACCTGCGAGACTCACGCTCGTCATCCTCTCGCTCACACGTACGCGACATGGCGACATGATTTCTGGCTTTCGGTTTTGCTGTTCTTGAAAGGCGACCAAAGGGAGCAGGGGTGGGGGTGGGGGGGGGGGGGTTTGACACGGCATCTGTCAGCGACAGCACATGCAAGTGGAAAGAGGGAGGCCCGGGGGCCCGTTAACGGCAACTGCTGCTGCAAAGGCGTCGTTACATAAACAATGACATGGATTCATGAAATTTGCATGAGTCGACGCCGGTCCAATCTGCCATGAGACAAAATGTACCAGAACGTTCCGCTAATTGAGAGCGACGCGCCGCTGTCAACAAAGCGCCATCCGTCACGCGCAGCGGCCCCATCAATAAATAACAAGACGGACGTGCGTGCGTGCGTGTGTGCGTCACACAAAGAGCCCCCAAGTAGAAGGCGCAATATCTCTCGGGACGCGACTTGAATGGCACGGCCGATCCTCTGCGCGTACACTCAAGGCTCCGAATGATTCCCAACCTCGCCAAAGGGAATTTTTATTGCCCAAATTTGCCGCAGGAAAAAGCGACGCAAAGCGCGTCAAGGTATTCAGGCAACGTTTTTGCCGTTTCCATTGTTGGGAAAATGTGGAGGGAAGCCGCTGGGTCCGTCCGGGCGGAGGGATCATTTGGGGCAAAACTTGTCAGAGCTGGCGCCGGGCCCAATCTGCCTTCCCCCAAGGTCGTCGCTTCTCATGAGGGGGGGGGGGGAAAAAAAAAGGCCTTAATATTCAATCATGAACATTCAATTCAATATAGTGAAGAAAAAATACACAGATACACCCGAGATTTCCGCAAAAATGTGAACTGCGATAAATTGTGACATGAGCTGTTTTTAAGGTTCACACTACAGTCAAACCTCAGTTTTCAAATGTCTCGGTTCTCGTCCAATTCGGTTTCCGACCAAAAAGTTCACATTTTTTATGCCTCGGATGACAAACAAATTTGGGTTCTGGAACAAACTGAGCGCACTTGAATGCACCATTTGACTCCTCTCGCCTTCCTTACACGAGGAAGTGACGCTTCCTCGTGTTGCTTTCCATTGTGAGCGGACGTGTTCAGTCAACATTTTGATTTTAAAGCGAGCGAGGTTTCGCTTTTCCAACAATTTCGGTTTCCGAACAGCCTTCTGGAACGGATTATGGACGAAAACCCAGGTTTGACTGTAGTCCGTTTGTCACCCGGAGACCGCTCTCTGTTTTTCATGGCGGGCACACCTCTCGCTCATCTCACTGCAGCTCTGCTTACCTTGCGGCTTGAACATGACGGCGCTTCAGACAGCGTAGTCCAGTCGGCAAATACTGTGAAAGAACAGTGGACCGACCGGCTCACGTCGCCCCCATGCAAGATATTTGCGGCTCTTTCATTTCATACTCGATGGGCGGTGCCCAACGTTTGGCCATCGGAGCGATGAAAAAGTCCGTTTTCCGTTCCGCGTTCCCTTTATGAGGCGTCAAAGCTCGAGAACCTCCCACGATACAGTTGTGTGACAACGTTTGGAGCCCGAGTAAGCTACGGAGCTTTCGGGGACCCCAACAGCGCCGCCGTTTATGAGGCCGCGTCGGCAAAACGCTCCTCACGCGGCCGCGCCCAATTAGAACGCCGACACAAACGCATGCCCCCGGCCTTTAATTGGGAAATGTCGCGCCGGAAGGACAAAAGAGGGACATTTCCAAATGCGCGCACGAATGCGCGGGTCTCGGCAAATGCCTTTGTATGCTCATTAAAGCCCCCGCGGCGCTCTGTGCAAATTGAATGTAATCAAGTGCAACGCGGGGCCGGGGAGAGCGAGAGAGAGAGAGAAACAATCAAAGCCGTCACATTTGGGGGAGGAACAAAAAAAAAAAAAAAAAAACAAAGCCGCTGCCGTACCTGCTGGCGGAAACCGTGGCAATATTTCAGGCGTGCGGCGGGGTGTCGGCGCAGTGCAGCTTGGCCAGCGTGTCCCATTCATTCATCTGCCGGCTTTGGGCTTTCTCGCGGTGCGACGTCATTTTCATTGGCGCTTGGAGACAACAGGCATCACCATGTTGGTCGCAAATTGGAATTTTGTTGGGTTGTTTTTTTTTTTTTTTGTTGCAAGAATGCCACCACTCGTGTTTGCAGAATAGGACTGAAACCGCTGAATGGATCCGCTTGACTCCCTGTCAATGACGCATTTGAAAAGGAATCGTTTTCTTTGTACTGGATGGCTTTTTCTGTGCATGTATAAATCATGAGGACAGGGGGGGGGGGGGGAGAATTTGTTGGTGTATCTCCTCCCCTGCCTCCCAATTCACCCCAAGAATGACATCACACTTTACACTCGAGGTGCACGAAATATCAAACATTGCTTGCATATCATATGTTGCATATTAGACACGACCAAAGGATTACTTTGGACTGTTTTTCTCATTTTCTCACTTTCAGTTATTGGAAATGAATAAAAAAAAAAAAGAAGGCCTTGACACCTGTTTCCTGGCTTACCTTGGCAGCTGCTCGGGTGGTTTTAATGACGTCCGGCTGGTCGATCTCATTGCCACGAGTTTAACGCGCTTCCTTTTTTTTCACCTCCATTACGACTGGATCTCATTACAAAAGGCAAAAAAAACCTGTATACTGGGCCCCCAAATTTCTTTGAGAGCCGAGAAATAACACTCAGGCGCATTTGGAGCGGAGTGACCACTGGCACTATTCGGTCTTTTCAATTTGATGCTGATTATTTTTTGGCAAAGGATGACGCTCATATTCCCGCATTGAATTGTGTGCGTTTGTGCAGGTCAGGAAGAGGACGGCAGGAAGGCGCTGGTCCTCAGCTACCCGCAGTACTGCCGCTACCGCTCGGTGCTGCTGCGTCTCCGGGAGCGGCCCGGCTCGCTGCTGCTCAACCACACGGTGCTGGCGCTGGGCGGCATCGCGGCGCTGGGCGCCGACACGCGCATCCTGTACTGCCGCGACACCTTCGAGCATCCCGCGCTGCTGCGCAACGAGAGCATCTGCGACCACTTTGGTGAGTTGCGGCCCGAGCGTCGCTGCCAAACGTTCCTCAAATCAAATGTATTTGTACAGCACTTTCAAACAGCCATCGCTACTTATGCAGCTGTACTAACATATACAGTCAAGCCTCGGTTTTTGTACTTAATCCGTTCCGGAAGACTGTTTGAAAACCGAATTTTTTGAAAACCAAAACCATGTTTCCCATTGGAATCAATGTAAAAAAAATTAATCCGTTCCAAGACAAGCAAACAACTTTTTTAAACCACTCTTTTTTACCATTTCACACCATAAACTGTACACATGTAATAGGTAAAATACTGTGCAAACAAACTTTTTATTTTCACCAATTTTAACATGAACATAGTAATATAAAAATTGAAGGAGCATCTCTCTCTCTCTCTCTCTCTATCTATCTGTCTTCTTGCTGCACATGTCAATCGGGAAAAAAAAACAACAACAACAAAGTGGGAAATGGGAATTGCCTTTTCCAGGATTCCTTTTGATTGGAAAGGTCAGAAAACCCCCCGCTGGAATCATCTGAAAAAATAAGAATTTGGGCACCTAATAACTTTGGCTTTAATTGTTCAAAAATTGGGGATGGAACCCCTGTTTTGTGTGGTTGCAACAGGTGTGACGTAAGATCTAAAAAAAAAAAAAAAAAATGGGAGTGATTTTGACCTGCAGCACAGCAGGATGCCACGCTAAGTGACTGTTGAGTAACTGCCTCGTAAGAGGCGCAAAGTGAAAGCCACTTTGCCGGCTATTGGAAAAGAAGTCTGCAATTGCCTTTGGCTCCATGCCGCCGTTGCATCGCATCGCCTCGCCAAAGGTTTGTTTTCGGCAGCCGGGAGCGCCGCTTTTTCTGCATTTGGAGGTTGACGAGCGACCCCCAATCATATCTTTCTATCCATTCACCTGTTTTGCGCTGGACAAGCAGCACCATTTCCATCACGCCGCCAAGGGCCCCCCCACCGCCCCTGAGGGCATCTGGCTTCTTCTTATAAACACACCGATGGGTGATGGCCATTTCCTGGCTCCGCGTCCGCTTTGATTCGGATTAAATACCGGCGCTGGAGTCCTGGCGCCCAGCTGTGACATAATCAACTTTTCTCTTTTCCGCAGCGAGGCGACGGAACGCGAGGCTTGTGCGCGTCAGCTGGTCGGCCAGATGAAAAAAAAAAAAGCAACAGAAGTGAGAAAAATGGTGTGATTGAGTCTATTCCCGGCCAGCCCGGTTATGGATTCGTCACAGCGGCGCAGTAGGAGGGAGTTGGGGCACGCCGGTTACATAAGCGGCGGCCGCGGCTCATTCTCCATTTAGATTTAGACGGCGTGATTTCGTCCCATTTGTCAAGGCGAATTAGGAGCGCTCCTCCGACCGCGATTGCGGCGCCAGCGCTGGCCGCCGTCGCCCGATCCTGCTGTACCGTTACGGTGGAGCGGGTTAGGGTTAGGAACGCTCTTCCTGGCACTCGGCGGAGTCCCGAGAGCCACGGCGCGCATTCTCGTTTGAGCCGTGGCGCAGGGGTTGGCCGTTGTCCCACCTCCTTGAATCGCTGGAGTTGTGCTGACCCTCGTCTGTCTGTAGTTGGAGCAGCGGCGTGTTTGTTTTTTTGGAAAGACTCTCGGTCGTGGCCGCGTGGCTTTTATTCAACGGGGATCTCCACTCCAATCTTTGTGCGGAGGGAGCCGCAGGAAGGGCCTTTGATTGCCTTCGAGATGAATCGTGTCGCCATTTGCTGGATGAAAAACAACCTGTGGACGCTTTGGCTTCATAAATCTTCCTAAATAGACGGGAGCAGGGTTGGGGGGGGCACATATACAGAAAAATGGGCCACCCCCCCTCCTCCCAAAGAAACAAAACCTCGACTAAGGCGCAATCTGAACTAGGAGTGTGATGTCACCCCACAACTCGCCCTTTGAAACGTGACATCGTCAAGGACGATCGTGCTCCTTGCGACCGCCGACGGCGTCCAATTCGGTTGAGCGTTTGCAATCTTTTTAACGAGTCGCCGATGGGGAGACGACGACAAAAGTGTCATTGTTTTTCCTCTTGGGCAAACGATTACGAGTGCGGCGGTGGCCAAAATTCTTTGGCAGTGACTCACCATTTGTGTTGCCGCTTCGCTTTTGCCGTCGGAGCTTCGCGGAGCTCGTGAGGCTTTTCCTCATTTCTGCCCGCGTGAATTGACCGGACGCGGTTGACCCGCGTCCCTCGCAAGACGGCTGGAAGTCTTTTGTGCAGTCAGGAATAGAATAAGAGGTGAACATTGGAAATCTTCATTGCTCTTTTACACACACACACACAGCACCAATGAATCAGATGAGAATGAGAATTATTTTAATCCGTTGCAGTAATAAACTTCTTTGAAGGCCTTAATTGGCCCTTCCCGGAACAGCAGAGTTTTGCTTCATTTCATCTGATGAAAGCGTAATGTTATTTCCCCCCCCCCCCCCATCGGCCTGGGGGAGGGGGAGCGGGCACAACAGCGCACAACTAATGAATTAAAAACACACAACTGCGTATTATGGTGATTTTTCTCTGGCTGGCCCTCCCAAATGACTTTCATAATGAGGGCGAGAAATTCACAGCGAAGCGCAGTCTGCTCCATCGCCTTCATTTGAACTGGTGCGTGTGTGTGTTTTTGTTGTGTGTGTGTGTGTGTGTGTGTGTTAGCATTGAAGAAGGTTACTCGGTCCTCACCGTGCCACAAGTACAGGAATGTGTGTGTGTGTGTTGTGTTGTGTGTGTGTGTGTGTGTGTGTGTTAGCATTGAAGAAGATTACTCGGTCCTCACTGTGCCACAAGTACAGGAATGTGTGTGTGTGTGTTCGTTTGTGTGCCGGTGTGTGTGTGTGTGTGTGTGTGTGTGTGTGTTAGCATTGAAGAAGATTGCAGACTCTAAATTGAAAGGTGTCAGAGCGAGGTGGTGTGGAAAATGGAACGGGCGGGCAAGGGAGAGAGTCGGTCGGCTTTCCCCAAAACATCTCTTCTGAACGGAAGGTCAGCCGATGGCTCGCTTTTTTTTTTTTTTCTTTCCGTGAGCTGGGGACGTCCTGGATGTCGTTGGCCATTTTGCGCTACACCGCTGACTTGATAGGGCCGCTTATGCAACAGGGGTCAATGGGGGTCGGCGAAAAAGCCCACGATCACAACTCTGCTGCCATTCACCACGCTGCACATTATTGTCTCCTTTTGACATGAATGGCGACGTCGAAGCGGATGCAGGAAGTGGCCCACTTTGTATCAACATTTGACCAAATAAGGAAGTTATGCTTCTGCAGGAGCTGCCATATTTGTCTTGGGATCCAAATTAGGATTTGTCATCTCTAATTTGACTTCCTCCACCGAGGGGAGGGGAGGCGGCGGCGGCATTTTGGCAAAGTGATACAGCGCTGCTCTAAATACACGTGCGTTCGACCTATTTATCTTCATTTCTAGTCATTGCTACATGGCGAGACTTTTGGTTTGATCGATATCTCTCTCATAAAAAAAAAAAAAAAATTGGCATCATGTCGTCCACGTTCTCCACCGAAAAGAATGCTCACGTCTTGCACTTGTTGCAAAATCGAGCCGGCGGCAAAAGTGGACAAGCAGCTACCATCTCCGCCTGCCCGCTCTTCTCGTTGAAAGAAACGTGATCGGGCGCGTGACTCGTTGCATCCTTTGCAAATTTGCCCGTTGCCGTCTTGGCTCCTTTCTTGCGACTTTGCCAAGTGAGGCGGCGGGTTGCCGGCGGCTCTCGCGGGATTTTTCTCCCAATCGGGAGCTTTCCAAGAACGCGACATCATCGTTGAGGTCCTGCTCTGTGTGAACGTCCCACTGAGTCGTCCAAAAATCCTCCCGTCGTCGTCGACGTCATTATTGCGTTATTGCGCAACGGGAGGCGTCCGGTCTGCTTTCACGCCAGACGGCGATGCCTGTGGTTAGGCTGGCGTGCAAAGGCCACCGCTTTGATCTTTGATGTCCCCGCTGCTGTCCTCAGCTCCCAACTTGAAGGGGCGACCGCGCAAGAAGAAGTTGTCCAGCTCGCAGCGGAGGGACTCGGCGGCCGCCCACGACAGCAGTGGCCCGGAGACCAAAAGTTCCAAGGTAGACGAAACCCGCCGCCGCCGAGCCGTTGTTGATTGTTGCGCAGGGGGGAAAAAAAACGAAAAGTTGCCACTCGGCTTCCGCTTCAAAACCGTAAAGCGTCTCACTCCGCCGTCCCAGGTCAAGGCGAGCTGCCGAACGTTGAGCTCCGGCAGGCTGAGCTCCGCCCCCAAAAACAAAACCGGCGGGAAGGAGAAGGACGCGGCGGAGGAGAGGAGCGAGAAAGACGAGCTCGGGGATTCCTTCTCCTCGCTGGCCTCCCTGGAGGAGGAGGAAGACGAGGAGGAGGAGGAGGAGGAGGAGGAGGAGATGGAGGAGATGGAGGAGATGGAAGAGGCGGCGGCGGAGGCGGCGGCGGCGTCCTCGTCCGAGGAGAGCCGAGAGGACGAGCAGGCCTTCCTGGTGGAGCTCTACAAGTTCATGAAGAAGAGGGACACGCCCATCGAGAGGATCCCCTTCCTGGGCTTCAAACAGAGTGAGTCCACGCGCGCTTCATTCATCTCCTCAATGCTCACTCGGGGGGGCATTGAGACTCCGTTTGCGCTTTGTTTCCTGAATCGTCGAGGCTCCGTTTATGAAAGATCGCTCCAGCCTCGTGGGTCAAAGAACCAAAACGTGACGACGCGTGAGGAGGCCCTCGCCCTTCGCTCGCCTCATTCTCATTGACCTGCG
Source organism: Hippocampus abdominalis (assembly GCA_018466805.1). Classification (NCBI taxonomy): domain Eukaryota; kingdom Metazoa; phylum Chordata; class Actinopteri; order Syngnathiformes; family Syngnathidae; genus Hippocampus; species Hippocampus abdominalis. The sequence goes on from CM031702.1 coordinate 307,763, forward strand.
AATGCAAATGGCCGAGTCCGCTGTCGCGTCGGTTCAAACTGCAGGTTGACAAGTTTTCCGCAAGCGGGCGTTTTGAAGGCGAGGAGGCACGAAAACGCGGAGCTGGATTGCTTTGTCGCTCGAAGGTCAACGCGGAACGCGGCGACTCTGCGGCGGGGACGGGAGAAGACTGAAGGTTGCCGTTCTCGTTGAGGAACCAGGGAAAGGGGGGGGGGGATCAATGCTGTCAAAGGCGCAGATAGGAAAATGTCATTTTGACAAATGCGAGGCTTTGTGTAAGCACAGATTGAATTGGGATGCCCCCCCGCTCCCCCCTCCCCATTTGTTTTTTCTCGCTCTCCTCCTTTTTTCCTGCGCGATTTATTGGCCCAACAAGTAAAAATGCGATGTTGCGGCAAGCAAATCCAAATGTTGAGCGGAGAAATAGCGGTTGATCTTTTTCCGAGCCAGGCAGCCGCGCAGCAGGCTATTTTTAGAAGCGTCTTACGCAACACTCGTAACGCCATCACATGCGCTCGCTCCTTTGCGCTCGCGAATCAATCGAACTTGTGGAAGTGAGCGTGCGGTGTCGAAAGCGGACGTGACTTCACGAGTCGGACTTTTGGCGTTTCTCAGCCGAGCCGGCCAATGGCGCTTCTTTCATGCTGCGTGCGTTGATTCGGGGTCGCGGTTGGCAAATGTTGCCTCTTCCGATGATGTCGCGACGTCCATTGAAAAAGAGAAGACACAGATTTGAAAAAGAGAAAGACACAGATTTGCCAAAGGCCCCCCCCCTCTCTTAAATTTTGCTCGGGCGTTTTTTTTTGTTTTTGATGCTCTGCATTGGTGAAGCAGCATTTGGCGACTCTGCCGCCCGCAATTGGCAGAAGTGTCAGCGCTTTTGTCAGCGCGCCGTCGCTTTGCACCTCCTCGTCGCCCCCCAACCGACATTTGGCTTTCATTTGGCCCGAGCGGGACGATGTCATTTCCACATTCCTTCCAATAAAGTCAACACCCATCGTTGGCGCTGCGGCAAGTCGTGCTTGACTATTTGAGGGCGTGTGTCCCCCCCCCCCCTAAACCCCCACCCCTCCCCCTGCAATGATGTTGTTTTTGTTGTTGTTATTTGTCATAAGAAGTTGATTTGCCAGAGTTGCTGACTTGTCCTTGTTTGTCTGCCCCCCCCCCCCCAGTCAACCTTTGGACCATGTTCCAAGCCGCGCAAAAGCTGGGAGGATATGAGCTGGTAAGTGCTCGCATATGTGCCCGTCGACTCGTCCCTTCCTCCTCCTCCTCCTCTCGGCAGTTTGCCCACTTGGGGGGGGAATTTCACCTGCTGGCGTTCGGGCAAAAGTATTGGGACGGCCCTCGCTCCTTCTTGTGCACTGAGCTCATCTAAGCACCGCCGTTGTCCCAAACGTTCCGACGGCCATCAAGCCGAGGGCTCTCCCAACATTTTGGCTCCCGGGACCCCTTTTCTTTCCCTTGACCTCCTCGAGCGTCAAGCGTCAGCGCCACCCGTGATTTCCGAGCGAACTCGGCTGATCATCGGAGCGCTCGACCGCGTAGTCGTATTGGCCCAGCCCCCCCGTCCCCCCCGAAACGTGGCTCGACATTTTGCCGAGCGATAGAGCGCCGTCGAGGCAAACGATTTGATCGGGCCCCCAAACTCCGCCTCCCGAACCGTCCAAATGATGCCATTGGAATTGAAGGCCGTCGGGGAAAAAGTGACTTGGAGACGCGGCGAGCTGAAGAGTGAGTCTGCAGTTAAGCCAAGCCCCCCCCACCTCCCTACCCCCGACATCCTTCTTGTCAGATTTTTCCTTCCCGTCCCCCCCCCGGGTGACATGACCTCACGCGTCCTCCTCCCCCTCAGATCACGGCGCGTCGGCAGTGGAAGCACGTGTACGACGAACTGGGCGGCAACCCGAGCAGCACCAGCGCCGCCACGTGCACACGCCGCCACTACGAGAGGTGAGTCGGCGCGCCCCCCCCCCCCCCCCCCCCGCTGGGCGGCCTACTCTGGGGAAAGCTTCGGGTCCTTGTGCCTCGGGTCCGAAAAAGGCTCAAAGGGGCCGTGCAGAAAATGGAATTCAAAGATTTGACATTTGGCTTCCTTCTTTCTCTCGCAAAATAGAATCAAGGTGTGTGTGTGTGTGTGTGTGTGTGTGTTTCAATTTGACTAAAAAGGAGTTTGGCCTGCATTCATACTTGAACATTGCGATCTCTGTCCAAGTATGTATTGATGATATCACAACAACTTTCTAACTTCTTCTAAAACATGACAAAGGTGTTGGGTTTTTGTTGTTCACGCCCCAACCTCCATCGGGCATCAACTCAATGCGCATTTTTGCCAAGAGCAATACGAGACTATAACATGAATCCCGAGGACACATCAGCCCCTGGCGTATGTCCTGGAGGCCTGTGCGAGCCGCACATGCAGATGGAGTCAGCCGGCGCGGGCAGCAGATGCTCGTTGGCCCCCGCCTGCTCTACGGGTTTTTCCTTTGGGGAACTCATCACTTCCTGACAACATGAAACAACCTTTTTTTTGTTGTTTTTGTTTTCTGCCATGATGACTTTTGGCGAGTCTGTGGACCCCCCCTGAGCTCACCAGTGCAGCGCATCCAAGAGCTGGAAATTCCTTCACCAACCTGCACGGTGACGCACGCGCACAAGTTTCGTAGTAGTCGCCCTCGAAAAGAGCACTCGATGTCATCTGGTCACCTCCTCCCACCACAAAGGCACTGCGGCAACTCCTCCTCCTCCTCCTCCTCAGAGACGCCATTCCCAAATTAAAACAAGCCTATGGGCATAGGAGCCCGGGGGGGGAGGGCTCCTGCTCTTAAAGCAATTGCGCACGCACTTGCCTTTCCCAAGGTGAAAGGAAAAAGCAAGTTGGCACTCAAGTGACGCGAGTTCGCTCGCGAGGCACTTGAACGTCTCGCCCTCCAGATGCGTTCTTGCATCAACGCAGTTTGAACGCGCAGCTGTGATGTCGAGGAAATGCGTGACCGCAAACGCACTCGAGACGATGCGCCATATTAGCCGAGCTCGTATTTGCGGGGCGGCGCCGTGACCGAGCCGGTTTGCCAGCATGGCCGAGCGCAGGCGTCTTAGTTTGCACCTTTCGTCGCGAGTCGATGCCCAAAGATGACGATGCGCAATATTCCCGCGCCTCTCAAAGCCCCTCACGTTTCATGCCGTCACGCTCCAAGGAGACAAACAAAGCGGGGCTTCGGTACAACGCGTGCCAACTGGGGGGGGGGGGATGAAGAAAAAAAAAAAAAAAAAGACACATTGACGAGCGATCGTTTTTCTGCTGACGCCCAATTTATTTTCTCTTTGCAGCTCGCTCATTAGAAAGAAATCAATAAGCCGAGGGTCTGCTGCTGCGCTTGGCGAGGCTTGAAGGATATTTATTCAAGGGGGGTTGGGGGGGGGGACAAAATTTTTTTAAAAAAAGCGTCCCCAGATGGGCTGTCAGGCGGGGCCGCGCCGCTCGGAATTTCAAATGAGGTCATGAAAAAGATGCCATCAATAACCTTGAAATAGGCTGGCCTTTTTGCGGGTCTGTGTGTGTGTGTGTGTGTGTGTGTGTGTGTGTGTGTGTGTGTGTGTGCGTGCGTGCCGCTGTCACGATGCAGCGGCCGGCGCCTTTTTAACAGCTCCTACATTTTTAATCGGTTGTTTTTAGTGTCAACGACATGGCGCTCGCCTCTCTTGTCATTGGGCGAGGGGAGGGGACGGGCGATGCCGTGTTGCCGTGGCGACGCGCCAAGCCGGTCATTCATTTTTCAATTTCCAAAGTGGAGAAAAAAAAAAAAAAAAAAACCCCCAGCCGAGTTGTATAACCCGTCTCCCCATTTGCCGATGTTTTATCGACGTAGGGATGTCGCAAACGCGGCACTCTTTCGCATCCCGATCCGTATTTGCGGCCCTCGCCAGGAATCGTAACAAATGTACCGCGTGTGTGTGTGTGTGTGTGTGTGCGCGCGAGTGCAGATGTTAGTCAGCGCTATCTTTGCACTTGTCAGCAACTCTCGGCTTCGTCCTTGCCGTACTGCGGAAACCTCACATTGGGCGTATTTCTGGCAGAAGTAAAAAAGGGCATCCCAGGCAATCTCACTTGCCGCAAGGCAGAGAAACACGCGGCGCCATTTCACGGTTTGAGCCGAAAAAGCGGCGGCTTCGGCACGCTGGGGACGGCGGTGCCGGCCCCTGATGACCCGCGGCCGCGACGTGGCGGATAATAATCCATTTTATTGAACCCTCATGCAGTATTTTGAAGCGGCTGCATGAAGGGTATGACGTCCCCAAAATGTCCCTCTTCCAATGTGCAACGACTTTCTTCACTTTTAATTTCTTTTTCACTTTCAACCCCTCAAAATGTTCAGTGGGAATTGGCCAAGACATCGATATATACATCATATGCAAAAGTTATTTGTCACAGTTTTGTCTGTGGTGTCCATTTGTCCAACAGTCCCAAATCGTCCAAAGTGTCCGAAATGTCCCATTTTGGGATCATTACTGCATGGGGGTTAAAAGCGCCTTTCATGCCACCCAAGGACACTGTACAGACAATGAGGAAATACAATCTAAAAATAGAGAAGAGAAATATGAAATAAAAAACAGGGCATAAGAACACAAGACATGGGAAGTGGAAGAAAGGAAGTATTGTAGGCTAGTCCTGAACACGTGTGTTTTTAAACGGGACTTTGGAAAGAGGTTTTGCAGTTTTGGAGGTAACAAGAACGTCACCGACGAACCTGCCACAGGAAATGGGGCCAAAAGTTCTTCCGACGTCAAGAACTGTGGACTGCTTATTCTTGACAACATAATATCTCCCATTTGTTTTATTTTTATGACCACGTACGACTTCCTCTTCTTCTAGAAAAGAGAGAGAGAGAGAGACTTGTTCAAACATTTTTCTGTGGGAAAATGATCCCGAAAACACATTTGAAAAAGCAGCGACAGATGGCGACGCAATTGCTCATTTTTTTACCACTCAAGTCAATTCCATTTAACCGCACAGTCGGGTCTTGTTGGTTTTTTTTTTGTTGTTGTAATCTTCCCGCTATTGCCAAAATGACAAAATTGGCTGATTTTCCTCCTGTGGAATTCTGTCCAATGGTTTCTTCTGTCCCAGCGGCAAAGATTCATCAATTGTTGGGCGTAGCGCACCCAATGACTGACAACATATGATGCACTTTGGATTTTGATGTTTTTATGGGCGCAAGCATGTGTGTGGAGGGAGGCCCTTTTGAAATTTGCTTCGTTTCTTATTTTCACCCCCTCTATTATTTATATATAGGTATATATATATGTGTATATATATATATATATATATACACATATATATATATGTATATCGAGATATGTTTTTCATCCATTCTTGGTCTGGCCTCCACTTTGAAGCGCATGAATGGGGGTCACTTGGAGTGCTTTGGCTTGGAGACAAAAAGGCATGAATCCAAACTGGGGGGCAGGGCGGGTGAAGGGGCAGGAATGCCGCTTGATGCCTCCGTTGATGTCATTTTTTTTTTTATTTCACGGCCTCCCGGGCCAGTAAAATACAATCCAACAAATGATTTTCTGTGCTCGCCCTTTAAATTGTCCTTTGCTGTCTTCCATTTTTTTTTTTTTTTTGGGGGGGGGGGCAACCTCTGTTCCTTTTGTCTCTGCTGCCGCCGCCGCGCGTCGCTGTTGTGATCTTCACGCACTTCAAGAAGCTGAAATGAATTTGGGGCGCAGATGGCGCAGGGCGGTTGCAGAAGTGGAGCAGCCCCGCGGGGCTTTTTCCACATATTTGGTGACTTGTCGGATTCCGACACGCCGCTCGTTCCCGGAACCTGAAACGCAGACCAGGGCAGCGCGTTGCTGGTAAATTCACGGCATGTTTTTGCCAAGCGCTCTTTGTCGCTCTCCGACTGCGCCAGCAGAAAGCTGCCGGCCTCGGCGTTGGTGTGAAAAAGTTGACTGACGTTTAGGGGGGGGGGGGGGGGGGGGGCATTTTGTCGTCGAGCTCTAAGAAAAAAATGTCTTCCCACAATGTTGGGAACTTCCTGACGTTCACTTGGCGGGGGCTTTTTTTTCTCTGACCAGAATAGCATGTTTGACTTTTCCATTTGCGAGCATTTCTACACAAGGAGTCGCTCCTTTCTCACTCAGCCCCCTCCCCCCCCCTTTCATCCCATTTTGACTCATTCAAAGCAGTCGCTGTCATTCCCACACACTGTCCCACCGACCTCGGTGCAAAGTCCCACTTTTGGAGTCTTTTCTGGGGGGGGGCACAACAAAAATGTCATTTTGATTTGGAGCAGGAACTGCTGTTATTTAGTCTGGTTTTTTTTTTTTCAGTGCCATTCCGATGCCTTTGCTGGCTGCGGCTTTCACGTCATCGTCACATTTCCTCTCTTGGCAGGCGGCCGCAGCAGCTGGATCAAATGTCCTTTGCCTGCCTTTTTTTTTTGTTGATGTTCAAAGAGCAAACCAGCACACGAAAATTCCCACATAGTCACACAAAGTCTTTCTTTTTCAAGCAGAGGGCGGGGGGGGGGGGGGGCAAGCAAAACATCTCAGCCTGGTGGATGAATTGTTTTGTGGCTTCTTGAAAAGGACGACTTCCTTTTCATGAAAATGTCTCCCAATGGAGGACATGATGTCGTCCGGTTTTCTCCACCGCGACAGCATCGGCGTTGATCCCCCCCCCCCCCCCGTAATCACGTCCGGGAAAAGCCGAGCGTTGATTCTTCTCTCAAGGTTCAAATAAGAAGCGTGAAACTCCTCTACAACGAAATCATGTTTGCAGCAAAAAAAAATTCACAACAGGGGGTTTTTCACTGTAGCAAATTTGAAACAGGAAAGTGGGAATGGTGTGAATGCATAAAGATTGTTTTCACACTAGGGGGTATTTTCACCCATGTAGATTTCGTTGTAGAGGAGTTTTACTGAAGTATTATATATTGTTATATATTATTATTATATTATTCTTCTTATTCTAATTTGCCGGGCCAACCGCGACCTTCCTTCTGTCCGCCCTCCCGCAGGCTCCTGCTCCCGTACGAGAGGCACCTGAGAGGCGAGCAGGACAAGCCCCTCCCGCCGGCCAAGCCCCGCAGCCAGGAGAAGGCGCCGGCGGCCAAGGTCAAGAAAGTCAAGGGCAAGCAGGCGGCCCGGAAGGAGCGCAGCGAGGCGGCCATGGGCCGGCCCCCCTCACAGGTTGGTTGCCAACGGCCGCCCGCCATCTTGTCGCGCTTTGTTTGCTTTGGGGAGGGCGCGGCGGGTCGTCCACTGTACAACCCCCCCCCCCCCCCCCCCCCCCAAAAGATTGTGGACAAGGCACAGGCCGGACTGCACAACGTCACCTGGTGGACTTGCACCGTGACAATGATCAAATGATGACGATCGTGGTTTGCGCCCCGCAGGACTCCGCGGTGAAAGGGGAAGCGAGCGCGAAGCTGGAAGCGCCGGCCGTGGAGGAAGCCATCGTCATCGAAGAGGAGGAGCTTCACTTGACGCTGAAGAAAGAGGAGTCGTACGGCGGGCGGACGCCGCCGCGCCGCAAAGAGGGCGGCCCCGGAGAAGCGCCGCTCGCCCCTCTCGCCCCGCGGCCCCTTCGCGTGGCACCTTGGCCCGAGTGGAGACAGATCGGCGGCGAGACCGAGGTCCACCCGCCGCCGGTGGCCCAGAGCTCCTACCCGCCTCACCGCCAGGACCAGAACAAAGCCGCCGCCGCGCTGCCAGACTCCTCCTTGGAGAGCCACGGCGGGAGAGTGGGCAAGGTGTTCCCCATGTGCAAACGGGACAGGCGGTCCCCGGAGTTGAGTGCCGATCCCTTCGCGGAGAAGGGGGACTACGGGGCGGTTCGGACGGAGGATCCCGCGCAGATGGCCGCCTATCGCAAAGTTGCCGTCATGTCTCCTCTGGCCAAAAAGAAGCTGCTCTCCCAAGTGTGCGAGTCCGCATCCTTCTCGTCGGCTCGGCCGCCCCTCGCGCCCGAGCGAGACGATGCGGGCGGAGGCGAGCGCGACGGTCGGAGGCGGCACGAGTCGGACGGCGCCCCCGAGGCGGCGCCGATGATGTTGCGGCCGTCGGTCATTCAGCACGCGCAGAGCAGCAGCCGCCGCCGCCGCCGCCGGCACCGCCGGCAGGCCGCATCCTGCAACCTCACGTCGGCGCCCCCTGGCAGCCGTATCTCCCCAGGACGCAGGAGAGCGCCTCGGAAAAGCTCCTCCAGGCCCGGGGCTTCGCCGGGGACTGCTACTCGTCGCCGCACCTGCACAGTCTGTACCGGCAAACGGAGAACTGCCTGGGCCAGGACGAGCTGAGCGGATACGCCGACGAGGCGGGGCGGGGCTTCGTCCGCCCGGCCCCGGAGCAGGAAGGCCCGCCTTACGGCTCGCACTACGGCGACCGGGCGCGCACCGGAGGCGAGGGCGAGGACGAGCCCCGGGATTTGACGGTGTCCAAACGGCTCTGCCGGCGGGCCTCCGCCTTCCCCGAACCCTCCTTCTGCAGCCTCCCCTACCCGATCGCGGACTCTCACCCCAAGGCGTGCAGGGTCCCCCCCATGACCATCTCGCCTCCCAAGCGCGACCCTTCGCCGCCCTTTCCCGCTGGCAAATCCTCATCCGACCCGTCCCTGCCCGTGCTCGTCCGGCCAAGTAAACGAAGCCTCGGCGAAGCGGGGGGCGGGGACTTGCCCGAGAGGAAGGTCCGCGCGGTGACCCCCATCCAGCCGGCGCCCGCCGTCCGACGCGGCGACCCCGAGGAGCTGAAGGCGGCCGAGCCGGCCCGCGCCGCGCACCTGACGGACGACCCCGCCGGCGCCTACCCGCTGCCCCAGGCCGCCCCCCTCTACGCCGGCATGTACCCGGCCGGCGGGCTGCTGTCGCAGCACCCGGGCCTGCAGTACCTGAAGAGCCAGTCGGCCGTGTCGCCCCTGGTGCCCCCGCTGGCCTTCCACTCCATGCTGCTCCACAGGCAGCTTCTGGCCTCGGGCCCGCACCACTTCTTCAGGCACCCGGGCGGGGCGGCCCTCTACGGGGACCTTCTGCACCACTTGTACCCGCTTTCCACCCTCCCTCCGCCGCAGCTGTCCTCGTTACACCCCAGCACGAGACTGTGAGGGGCACACCTGGCTTGTGCCCCCCTTCCCCCCCCCTAAAACCCCTCCTTGCCAAGCAAAGGCAGCGGCTCCGTCGCCAGACTGATTGTCAAACTCTTCTGTGAGACAGACGAAAAATTCCATTTCTATGGATCTATATCCAGATCCATATCCATCTCGATACAGATCGATCGATCACTGCTCTGTATTTTTATCACCACTGACTGTATCTCTTTGTTTGTGTCCTTATTTGCACAATTCTGACGTGGATGTGCTCACTTTGGGTTCGGACTCTCCGTCGGCGGGGGTTTTGGTTTGCTGCGTCCGAGGGCTAAAACCGTGTCGCTTGAAACACTACAACGGCGAACTTGCCGAACAGGGAGGCGCCAAAATAGGTCGTCGCCGGCGTTGTGCGGCTCCGCTTTTGTCGATGCCTTTCCGCTGCGCGGTACGGTCGCGGGTTTGCGGTTCTGCGTTTTACGTCCGCCGCCGCTGGGAAACGAGAACCGCCATCAAGTGACAAAAATGGAGAAGGGTGCTTGGAGTGAAAGACAACGGCCACTCAAGTATCGGCAACTTGAAACTGACAAAAAGTACTCCGAAAATAAACACGCAGCCGCGCTGGGAATGCGTAGCCGCAATCCGAAGCTCACATCGGTGTTTTTAACCACCGAGTCTACCGAGCCAGCGATGAACCGCTTCGTCTTGCTTCGGGCGGGTTTTTAGTCGCGTCGGAAAAGCGATTCCATGTGCGGGAGAGCGCACTGACAAAAGGATCCACTTGAGGTGCTGTGGGACAGGACATGTCCAAATTCATTTCGCATGAATGAATGTGGCAAATTGTTTGGATTATTAGTCGTACTTTTTCTGGGGGCCAAGGGGGCGTCGCACGAGTGTAGTGAAGCAGCCTCTTGTATTCTTGAAAATGACTTGAAAATGACAGTCCAAACACGCTGAAGAAGAAAAAAGATCCACTCTGGTTTTTTTATTGTTTTTTTTTTTTATAATGAGAATGTGGTCACTTAAGATGATATACTTGTGCCTTTTGCCCGTCTCTGGCGTTAATGTTTGAAGCACTAAATGGCGGGAGGTTGCGGGCGTTTAGAAATGCTGGATGCTCGCGTTGACATGTGCCGAGATCCAACAATTTACTGTGACGGGTGCAATCATTTACACTTAAAACGAGGCGCGTTATGAAAAAAACAAAAGGACACACCCCAAAAAAATCCCAACTTGGCTCTCGGACATGAAGTGCTGCCTTCACAAGTGAAAATACGCAAATTTAGGTGCCGCTTGAAGGCTACTAGTGTGTGACCCGTGCCTTCTACTTGCGACTAGTCGTGTCCCGAGTAAGGTTTGGTTGTGTGAGAGTTGAGCAAAGGCGATACGAGTCGTGCAATTGCCACTCACAAAACGCTTGCACTGCCGGTGCACTCATTTGTCCAGCCGGCGCGCGCGCACGCAGAGCGTACTCGTGCGCGGTTGGAAAGATGGAGATTTGAGTATTCTTCAACCGACATGGAGGCAGAGCCGCGCGCCGCTTGACAAAATTGTGCGCTGCAAGTTGACGTCGAGCACTTCACAAGTAGTACTTAACTGGGAGCTACGCGAGCTGGGTTGCCAGCGAGTAGAAAATGGATGTCGAATAGCTTCGTGTTGTTTGTCCCAATCAACCAGCACTGGCTGAAGGGGGGATGGAGGGGGGGGGGGGCAAATCCATACACGGGATCAATCAATTTGACCTTTTCCTTTTGTCTTTGTCCGCATCTTCTCTTCATGTGTGTGTGTGTGTGTGTGCGTGCGTGTATAAATAAATAGCACTGTCGATGGCGCACCGCGCTCAGGCGAGAGTGGCGGTGATCCTATCCCAACTGTTATCATCTGTAAATAGCATCAAAGGCAGTACAGTATCTATCTGCGTGTACGCGGGAAAGAAAAAAAAAAAGTCGGTTACACACAATCTAGCCTCTAACAAACACTACGTTTTGCAATTAAGCATTAGTTGTTCTGTTTTTTTTGGTGCATCCTTAAAGTGTTTTTGATACAGTAGCCATATGTTTACCAATCAGCCAGCTGGCAGAGACAAAAAAATGAACCTTTTTTTTATGCTATGACCTCCTGTATATTTAATTAAAATATTTTACTATCTAAAAGGCTTCAGTGTGTGTGTGTGTGTGTGTGTGTGTGTGTGAGAATGGGCTACGAGTGGAATTGAGGATCTTTCTGAGTGACACGTGGGAAAAAAAAGGGAGTTTTGTTGCCACCCTGTGGCTGAAACGAGCATTTTGACGGATCCTTTGGAAGTGGATTGCTTCCTCACCAGGAGGGGAAAAAAAGATCTCAAACGTGCCAAGTGGCACATGAAGCAATTCCTTCCGGTGCAGATAACAGGCAGTGAATGTCTTCTTTTTTTTCTTCTTGATCGCTCGCTGATTCACTGACAAAAAAAAAAAAATGGCAGATGAATGAGCCAGTCGTAAATAATCAAATGTAAGTCAACAGATTTTCTTCATGTCCACAATTTTTCTTTTGTATTTGACTTTCACTGCACCTTGAACGTGTTTTCTGCCGCTCAATTAAGACTTCTCATCCTTGAGCAATGCTGTGCAGATCTTTTTTTTTTTCTGATTTTGCAGTCAAGTATTTATTCATCTCATTGAACATAAATTGGTGGTCAAAGAGCACACTAAACAATGTGACTTTTTCTACTATGATAACTGCCACATGAATTATGATGACAAATAATGCAAACTAAAAATAGGAATCAATTACTTGACAGTGTTAATAAAAAAAAAAACACGTTTGTGAAAATCAATTTGAAAGTGGAGCCCCGCATTCTCGCACTATGGCACACATGGATTCGCTGATTTTTCTTTCCTTTTTTATTTGTAGTTTGGGGGGGGGGGGGGGGGGTCAAGCAAGTTTTCTGTGGAAAACACTGATGGGCAGCTTCTCCTTGCTTGTTCCAGAACAAAAAAAAGTGTTGACCGCATTTCTATCAGTCATCAATTCTCCTGAGGGGTCTGCTGCATTTCTGTCCGTCCCCCTTTTAAAAGTGAAACGCTGTCTGGTCTTGAGCACCCCCCCCCTGCTCAGACTTCTCCTCGTCGTGGCATCTTTGTGTGAAGCGCGCCCCGTTCTCTTCGTTTTGTGAACAGGACAAAACCAAAATGGCATCCCGCTGGTACGGGCTCGTCGGGATGAATTGCGATTCAGCTTTCCGGGCCGGCTTTGAGGCGGCTCCTCTCTCGGGACGAATCCCTCAGACGGCTCCTCGGCACGGCGACGCCGTCGATGCCGAGCGGCGCGTTCTTGCGGCCCGCCGCCGGAAGGCCCCCCCCGTATTTGGCGTTGTGCTGCAACTGCTGGACGATGGCGGAGAATTTGGCATCCAGGGACCGCCTTCCGGTTTTGGACTTGGCCCGCAAAGTGTTTTCCTTCTGCGGGTGCGAGACGGGAGGAGGAGGAGGAGGACGAGGAGGTCTGTCAGGTCGAGGGACATGAGCAGGAGGAGGCACGGCGGGGCCGGTGGGAGGAAGCGGCGCGCGCCGTTTCTTGCCGCTGTCGGGAGCGGCGCCGGAGCGCAGTTTGGGGCTTGAACGCGGGCTGCAAGTTTGACTCTGGGACAGAACAGCGGTCGCCGTCTTTTGCCGCCATTCAAACGAGGGGGGGCCGTCAAAGAGAGCGGCCCAATGAGGAGGCTCCCCGGCCTCCCGGTCGCCAATCAGGAAGCGGCCGTTGGACTCCTGGATCTTGCTGCGGATGATGTCGGTGATGCCCTCACACTTGCCCGGAGAATTGATGCCTGCAAGGAGCACACCCGGTCAAGACTCGGGGAGGTGTGAGACTCGTGTCTGTCGAAAGAACAGACCCGGCACTCACTGAGGTCATTGTAAACGGAGTCGGCAGGCTTGGTGAGGAAGAGCGACGGTTTCCGTGGCGACGCCGCCTCGATCGTCATGGGCCGCTCGCAGCAGTGCAGCCACCGACCTGCGGAGGACAACCACAAGACGGCCATTTGAGCACGTGGACGCTCACGTAGCCCAAACGCCGTTTTCTTGCCAGCGAACGGCAAGTTGGGATGACTTGGCAAGACTACTGCGGGCCAACGGGTGGGGCGCGCTTCTCCGCCAATGAGGGCTCACTTTGATCGTAGAGGTGCTGATGCAGCGCTTCCTGCCACCGGTCCAGCTGCTCCGGGGTGTCGGCCGTGAAGACCTGGCTCCGGGTTCCCTCTGGCGAAGGGTTGATGATGGACAGGCTCCGAAACTTCTTCTCGCCCCCCGACTGCTTTTCCATCACTCGGATGCGGGTGTCCTGCAGGAGCCATTCAAAAGACCGCCATGAAAAGGACAAAAAAATACAATAAAAAAGCCAAAAGGAAGGAACTTTTGAGTTTGGGGGAAGGCACCGCAAACGTTTCCGTCCCGCTCATGACAATTTCTTCCATCTGGATTTTGGGAAGTTTTACGACATCCAGACCCCCCCCCCTTCAAACCAATTTTGAGCGTGCTGCTTCCGCGGCGTTGTCATCTTCAATCAACGCGCGTGTCCGCCGTGAAGGTGAGCGGCCCACCTTATTGACGGGCAGGCGCAGCGCCGGCCGCGCTTCGGCGTCCGGCTCCTCCGGGCCCAAGTAGCACGACAAGGTGGCGGCGCTCAGCACGCAGAAGAGGCGGCGGGGCTCCGGGCTTGGCTGCCAAGACATCAGACAATGGCGAGACAGACAAAAACAATTTGCACGTGCGCAACTGCCGCTCTGTCCAGTTTTGCAAATCGACAACATTCATATCTTACTCGCCATTTCTTTTGAATGAAACCGTGTCATGCATTTAAAATAGAGTCAAACGTCGGTTTTCGTCCATAATGCGTTCCAGAAGGCTGTTGGAAAACCGAAATTGTTCGAAAACCGAAGCCAGGCTCTTTTGAAAATCAAAATGTTTACTCAACACGTCTGCTCACAATGGAAAGCGACAAGAGGAAGCGTCACTTCCCAAATGGTGCATTCAAGTGCGCTCAGTTTTTTCAAGAACCGAAATTTGTTTGTCATCCGAGGCATAAAAAACTCAAAATTTTTGGTCGAAAACCAAATTGGTCGAGAACCGAGACGTTCAAAAACCCACGTTTGACTGTAGTCCTTTTTTTTTTTTTTTTTTTTTTAAAAACTTGTACAGGGAAGAGCAGGTCACGGGAAAAAAACGGCGCGCAAAAGCCCAAATCCGGCGGCGGTTACCTTCCAGTCGAGGTATCCGTCCATGGCGCGTCGCGTCTTGCACGCCGGCTGGGCCGCCAAGCGGCAGCACAGGTTGCCGTAAAGGGGAAGCCACGACGACCAATCGGCTGAAAGGGGAACAAAGCGGGCAAAAGTCTCTGAGCAGACGGTCAGTTGCAACCTCGAGTTCATTTGCAGGCGTGCGCAATGTTTTGGCCTTTGCTTTTTTTCATGTGGATGTGAGCTATTGGAAGGAGGGCCGGGGGGGGGGGGGGCGGAAACCAAATCCACAAGCATTTGTCAACACCCCCCCCAAATGTCTGCCTCCAATCTACATGGTGTCGTTTTGGAAGAAGGAGAGGCCTGGAACTCTCTTTCCTCACTTGCGCGTTGACCGCGAAGGCCGACGGATTTGCCCAAACGGGATCAGCAGCGATTCAACTGGAACTAAAACTCTACTCCGAAACACGTCACTTGTGGGAGAAACATTTTCCATGTTGGTAGAGATGAACAAAAAAAAAAAGAGATGAACCTGAGCAAGCTTAAGACGAATTGCGAAAATGGATTTCTTACAGTTTTGGAGGACGACCAGCGAGTGGGACTGAAAGCCGCATTCCGCGGCGGGCAGCGTCAGCGTCGAGTAGGCCAGCAGATGGTACTCGGCGCCTCTGGAACGGACGACAAACAGCAGAATGTCGAGTTCCCGGGCAGCCGCAATCAGGCGTCCCCGTGCGGGAAGGCGATACAGTATACGTACGCCGGCAGCGGGTTGGACTGGAGGAAGGCGTCAGGGTCGGGAGTATCCGGCAGAGGGCGCCACTTCCTGCCCAAGGAATTCCGCAGCTTCTTTGCCAGCTTCCGCGGCGTGTTGACCGGGGTGAGCTCGTCCTCCGCGGCGGCGCAGCTCCACAGCTCCACCCGCAGCGTAAAGCCGGGAACCGCATCTTCACTGCCGTGACATGAGGCACAATGGAACCTTGGCGGACATGCAGCCACCTTGCGTTTGCTCACCTTGGTCAACAGTTGGAAACTTTGCATGCAAGAAATAAGGCCGCTCGTTCGAGATTAGAACACATGTCAAACTCCAAATCAATCCTAGGAGCAAAATGCTGGAACTTTTGAACATGTATATATAAAGATGCACACATGCATCTGTGACGGTGCCATTTTTCAGATCCACAAACATGCAGCGTGTGCATTGAGCAGGACTTTGGATTGGCGGCGCGCGTTCAAGGTCGCAAGAGAAGAAAGTCGTCCGCGTCAAGGCAAAAACAAGCTCCGGGGGAACAAATACCGCAATTTGTTTCATATATTTGCCGGCACACTGTCTGAGAATCATTCGAGTTGGCTGCGGCAACTGTTTCGCAATGACCGAACACGAGAGGAAGGCTTGGTGTCACAATTGGGATGAGGGGAACCCCCCCCCCCCCACAAAAAGTGACACCAAACGTCCATTTGCAGGCGGCGCGCTTACAAGACGGCGACTTCTTCGAAGCAGACGTCCGTCACCGATCTGTCCACCACCGCCATCTTGGTGTCCACCACCTGGCAGCCCATCTGCATGACGCAGAAGACGGCCACCCGCCGTGAGCCTACACGACAGTGGGGGGGGGACAGAAAGTTAGGGGGGGGAAAAAAAAACGAGGTCAAGTATGAAAGGCAATCAAAGAAGCAGAATGAACTCACTTCCCCTGTTGTTGAAGTGATCCTGATCCTTCCACATGAGTGGAATACGAAGTCCTGCGACAGAGGGAAGCCTCAATTTTAGGAATCCGCCTGAAATCGAGCGCCTGCTCTTTTTTTCTTTGACAAAAAAATAGAAAGTCAACTCACCAGACAGAGCAAGTGTTCCTCTACATGGCACACGCGCATCTGAATCGCTGAAGAAAAAGAAAAAGACATTTATTTTTTTTTTAAATCAGGTTTTAAAATGAATAGGACAATAAATGCAACAAAACGGTTCCGCGATTGCAGAGGGTGTTGGATTGAATCAACGTTAGGGGAGGAGAAGAAAGGAAAACTATACGCGTTCAAGAGGTGGTCCACTTCAAAATGAGGATGAGCATACGGATTCGTGTCAGGTGAATTCAACGGCAAACTCTCCTTTCGTTTCACTCGTTCCGTGGGCCTATTTCATTTTTGTCGAGCTTCGCATCCAAACTCCAACCACCAAAGGAAGGTCGGAGCCAACGGCCAACCCCAAATGATGCCTGGCATGAGCAAATGGGAGATTGAACTTGATGGGATTGCGAGCTGCATCCGGTACCTGCTGAGCTCTGCCGTCAGAATGCGCTTGTCCTTGGTCTCCTGCATGTGCCCCATGTACGCCTTGATCCTGGCGTTGCAGGTCAGCAGGTTCTTGGAGGCGCTGAGCTTCGGTTCTCTCTTACTGCAGGCCCGCAGCAGCTTGTAGGCGCCCTCTCGCATCCGCACCTCAAAGTCCAGCTTCGCTTGAATGTCGGCGTTCTGGCGGGAGAACGGTTTACACGGTGAAAAGGGCCAAAGTTCACCAACAAGACGCCTTTTTTTTCATATAGCGCATTCACAACGGGGGGGGGGGGGCGGGGAACGCGCTTCACAGAACGTTTGACACAAAATACCAATCACATTAATATATACGTGATGGCGCGAGAGAAAGAGTTTATTCAAGCATTCACCAACACAAGCGCCGCTTTGTGACTGTGTTATTATGTCCAAGACGGCGATGAATACACTCAGCTCGCTCTGAGTTCAAACGGGCGTCTTCCAACGGTGTTGGATTTGTAACGCCAGGCCCCCTTTTGAAGTTTAATGAACGAACCAAATTCATCCTTGGGAGTGACTGGAGCTCAACAGCCATTTTATGTCGCAGCGATGCTGTTCACGATTCTACTGGCAGGCAGGCACTTGTTTTGTTTCGTTTGACTTCGGTCCACTCAACCTGTGTCCGGAAGGAATT
The DNA here is from genome assembly GCA_018466805.1 of Hippocampus abdominalis. NCBI lineage: Eukaryota > Metazoa > Chordata > Actinopteri > Syngnathiformes > Syngnathidae > Hippocampus > Hippocampus abdominalis. The sequence goes on from CM031702.1 coordinate 325,001, forward strand.
GGATAATACCGCATTCTTTCTTACCTCTGCTTCTTGGAATAATGCGCTCCGTCGTATTTTCTTCCTTTTAATCTCCATGGCCACCGCGGAACTACCCGACATGACGAGGGTGGAATTTGAGTTTCGTTTAGAATTTTGAACGTCCCGCTGGTTGTCCATGTTGGTTTTTTTTTTTTTTCATTCGCTGCTCGGAGAGCACGAACACGCCCCTCCTCCGACTTCAAATTAGACGGGCGTGCTCGATTTCTACACACCGGTCAACCGGATCAGCGGTGATTCTCAAACGAAAGAGTGTTTATTCATTACAGATATGTGATGACTATGTTGATGTATTGTAGCCATAGATGAATGTAAGGATTTCCGAGTTTTTATGTTCACGTATTGAATTTGTTGATTGGAATATCGGTACAGTCAAGTTGGCGGGCAACATCGGGAAATAAAGACGTGAATGTGCAAGTAGTTGGATACTGTAGCTCTTTTGAACACCGCTATATGGCAAAACAAATTAGCCCCAAAAACTGGAGTTTAATGTGACACATTGAAATCAAACAAACCACTCCGCCCTCCGGCCGGTACGTAAACGTCCGTTATACACTGAGTGCCTTGACGCTGACAATGGTCCAACGTGATTACGTCACCGTCAAACAAAACGGACGGGATTTGAGTTTCACCTTTTAATTGCCGCTCTTTTAAGATATAAATGTAATGTGTGGAATCCTCTTCCACAGAGTTGTGAGAAATCACAATTCCATATGATTATCGTAATATGTTATTTAGTGGTGACTGGTATACTGTATCACTACTGATATGTTTTGTTATGCGTTCAAACGAAGTCCAGCTGTCCTTTTGCCCATTCTTAGCGTAGACCCGTCCATTCGAAAACTACGAACCCCTCAACTTACATTTGTATTGGTTATTTTGATCAAATTAGAAAGCGGCGGGGCTTCCCAGTCGGAGATGCAATACTGTACTAAGGGGATTTTAAACGTGGCCAATGCGAGCAGGAAACCCGCCCACGCGGTTCCGTCTGGCGGAACTTCTGGTTTGAGTTGGAAGCATCCTTGCCACGGCGAGAAGTGTCGACGTAGGCGCTCGCTAAAGACTACGGAAAAGCTGTTGTCAAGTTCAACGTAACAAACAAGAAACGACTCAGTTGATGTTTTCACAATAAAACAAGAGCATCACGAATAAAATGGGACACGGCGACCGGATCCTTTGTGCTGTTACGTTCAGTGTGCTTTCATTTTGAAAAGCCACACCCGGAATGTGTTGAGATTTGGTGACATCTGCAGGACGGCCCTCTCTGGCCGCTGCCGGCTCACTAGCGAGGAGCAACCGCGGGAGAAGAGGCCGGAGCCGGGCGTGACTGCGGCAGCAACGGTAGGGCTGGGCTCCACTCTCGCAACCAAACACACATAGCGGGACAGCAAAGACATATCGCGAACCAGAACGCCTCACTTTTAGTCATTACACGTAAACAAAAAGGCGTCCTATTGTGAGTCGAGTACCGAGGCGCACGCGAAGTTGACCACAGCGAAAATCAGTGGTGGACGACAAGGAAAGTCGCCTCGCAGATGCTCATCCATGGACGTCGATTTCATTAGCAGTGCCTCCAACAAGTTACGCGTCTTGAAGCAATTCTACCCTCCTTAAAATAAATAAATCACGACAGATGCTGACTTTTATATTGCTGGGGGGGAAAAAAAAGCAAGCAAGCAAACAATGGGTTAGCTAAACATGGAGCTGTCGTGTGGACGGCCAGGCCAAAAGAAAGCATCGTCTCTCACAACGCTTCACACCAAACAACGGCTATCGTTTGCACTTCCCCGATTTGTCTGTTCAAGCCGCCAGTGGATGGACTTTCAAGAACAGTCGGGTCGTATCGAGCATGCTTTGTGCGATATGACACACGATAGCGTCCCCATTGCCTCTTACATGTCATATATTTGAACGGGAAGATGTTGTCTGATGACTACCCCCCCTTCCCCCCCCGCCCTCAATCCGTTTATATTGGCGGGGTGGTTTTGTTTTTGTGGAGCAGCTGTAACTGGCCTGCACGCACCCACTCCTCTTCGTTTTCATATTTTGTTGTCACGATATGCACTCGAGGGTCGCACAGCGTCTCGTTCGTGATACAATGACACGCGTTGGCTTGTCATCGTGTAGAGCCGCGCGTGGTAAATACGACGCATATGGGGAGTGAACACATTCAATATATGCAGTGAAACTCCTCTGCAATGAAATCTATATGGGTGAAAATACCCCCTAGTGTGAAAAAATATTCACGCATTAACACCATTCCCACTTTTCTGTTTCAAATTTGCTACAGTGAAAACCCCCCTCTTGTGAAAAATGTCTTGCTGCAAACAGGATTTCGTTGTAGAGGAGTTTCACTGTACACAGTGATTTCGTTGTAGAGGAGTTTCACTGTATACACTATACTGAAGAAATTTTTCACAACAGGGTTTTTTTCACTGTAGCAAATTTGAAACAGAAAAGTGGGAATGGTGTTAATGCATGAAGATTTTTTTTCACACTAGGGGGTAATTTCACCCATGTAGATTTCGTTGTAGAGGAGTTTCACTGTATCAAATAGAAAGATGAGATTCTTCCTCCCAAAAGCAATCGTGGGTCCAAAAGTGCCTTTTTTTTTTAAACAAAAAAAAATTCACAAAAGTGATCACAATGCAGAGTTTCAGTGGAAGAAAAACCTGGCAAAAAAAGTTTGGTTCCAGTGGCCCTGTTGTGCTGCACTGTGTGTCCTTACCATGAAAAAGGATCGAGGTGCAGCCGAATCACCCTGAAAATGGATCACGTGTGAGAAAATGTCCTGCAGTGTGATGAAACCACGTTCTGCGCCCACAAGCAAAATGCCAATAGAACAAATGTAGTCCATGTTTTTTTTCTCTTACACTGAGCCGAATTATTTTTGCAGAGCTTTACGTCGCACGCCACTGACTCCTCCTCCTCCTCCTTCTCAGCCGCAAGATCTTTGCACATCTCGCATAGAATGTTAAGATAATACCGTCCAGTCCAGCAGCTTTCTTCCCAATTTCTCCCTCCCTTTCCCGTTCCTTTTTTTTTTTTTTTTTTTCCCCTCTTCCTTTCCTCTGCAAATGTGGCCTGTGGTAGGCTGGGTGGCGCCGACCAAAACTAGCGCACTATCACAGTTCTTGCATCTTTTCTGTGGAAATCTGATCGCACAAGAGTTGGAGGTGATGGCTCCAAAGACCACTCGTAGCTGAAGTTCATGTGGATGCGTCGGTTTATAACAATTTGTGAGTTCCTGAAGAAACTGTTTTCGGCACCGAGTTGGAGGACTTTGTTGTTGTGTGGCCTCCCCGCGGCCATTGTGCGCGAAAGGAAGTTTAGGAAGTGACTTTGGTTTTCTTCTGATGATGACGGCGATGTCTGTTTTTGAGCGTCACATTACAGTGGAACCCCCAAAGTAGGAGATGCTTACGGAGCTGAAGTCTCACACACGGCCACGGTTTAGAGTTGCTTTAGATCTTGCTTGAAGGTTTTTTTTTTCTTCCCCAAAATATGGACTCGGCTTTGGAGCTTTCCACTCTGTATGCTAATGTCTTTTGGCCTGAGGTAGAACCGATGTCGTTGATAAGCTTCTCCTCGACTAAAAATAGCAACAGCGACTCTCACTTCTGCCCGAGTCGAAATGCTCAAGAAGGTCATGTCGGCCAACTTGCGTTTTTGTTCCACAGTTGTGATGAACTGGAAAGTCGGCCATGTTCAATATTTTCAGCTCCCTTGTTATGAAACATCATGGGCGTTCCTCCACTTCTTTTTCCTGCATTTAACTCCATGGAAAAAAAAAAAAAAAAACAACCACAAGTGACCTTCACATCTGTTTCTGGGTGTGACACACGCCAGTGCTACTCCTTTTTTTTTGTGTTTCGGGTCTTGATCTCTTATTTATGCAGCGGTTCTAGTTCTATTGTGATTGTGATGCTAATGTTGACGTTGCCCCGCAGTGTGAGAGTGCAGATTCCCCCCCCCAGCCGCACTTTTTATTTTTATTTTTTGGGTTTGCTGCTGAGTTTTACGCCACGACGCCGTGAACTTGGACAAAGTGATCACATGCTCTGAAAGGAAAGTGGCCGTCCCATTTGTTGTCTTGGTTTCTTGGCCGAACGCTGCGAGATGAGCGCGGAGATATTTCCGCTGTTCTTGTTCAAGAAATGTCACATGGCGCCAGTATTGCTGGGAAATATTTTGCAGCTTTTTTTGGCTGACTTACTGTATTTGTTGTCAGCCCAAACATTTGGCCACGCCTCAAAGGAGGCCGTGCGTATGCGTGTCGTGTTACTTTGAAGTGAAAGTGGGTAAAAATGGTGTCCGCTTTGGCTGCTCAGTTTGAGGACCTTTTGTACTATGACACGGTCACTATCACATTCTAAAGGGACATAGGCGACTCTGACAGGGTAACCAAAACCCCGTTGCACCAAGTACATTTTCCGCCTCTCCCTCGACCTCGCCGCCAGTAAAGTGTCGGTGAAGGGGCATATTTCCATATGTGGGTCATGAGGTGCACCGAGGTCACTGAGCACGCGGCGCATTGGCTTTTACAGCCACAGGGTTCCCACGGGTCCTTAAAGTTCATAAAAAAGTTGTAAAATGATGTTCTTAATTGTCCTTAATTTTCAGGGAAAGCTTCTAAAATCAATAAAGATCCTTAAAATATTTTTAAGTCAAAAATAAATTGAAGTTTTATATTTTCTAAATTTAATTAAATTAATTAAATCCACCGGGAATCCCCTGCCGAGTGGAGAAAAGGTCCTTAAAAATGGTTAAATTAGCCCTCAAAAGTCCTTAAAAGGTCCATAAATAAAAAGCAAGTGGAAGAGTGGGAACCCTGAGCCAGCCGTGTGTTTCTGTGTGTGTGTGTGTGTGTGTGTGTGTGTGTGTGTGTGTGTGTGTGTGTGTGTGTGTGTGTGTGTGTGTGTGTGTGTGTGTGTGTGTGTGTGTGTGTGTGTGTGTGCCGATAACGGCGCGGCGGCGGAAACGGGTGCTGGCTAAAGAGAGCAGAACTCGAAGGTGCTTGTTTGCTCCTTTGACTGCCATCTGGTCTCGTATGGGACCACCCCTGCGCTCCGCACGCAAGCCACAAGAACACACCCGAACACAACACATAGAGCGCCGTCGCCACCAGGATTGGGCTCCGCTGCGGGTGGAACACTGACACCGGAGCACTTTGTCTCCTGGCGTGGATCTCTTAGCCCGCCGCGTCTTGACGTCTTGTGTCGACGCCGGCGTCATTCAAGGATCTGTTGACCTGCTGCCACTGTCAAGTCGAATGAAGCGCGCGCCCAGTCAAGCGCCAGCCCCTGCATGAGTCGTGTAACTCTTTGTCAAATATCGTGTGCCTCTGAAAAACATTTGCAAATATAATCGCGAGCTAGCATAGCCAGGCTCTTTCTGGACAGGTCACCTAGCATTTCAAGGCTCTTGATTGGACTGATGCTTTCTTTGTGCCAAAGTCTTGACTCGCCATCCGGCCGCCGCCCCCCCCTGACCGCAGAGTCTTTTGACGCGGCGCATGCAGCCCCTCGGGATCTGGTCTAGTCTTGTTTTTTTTTTTTTCTCTCTCAGAACATCAGCGCTCACAAAGACAATCTCTTTGTCCATTGTTTCACATCTTGGAGTCCATCATAACTGATCCCGGGGCAGCATTTTCCCCGATTAGGTGCCCTTCGATTGACTTCACCTTTGAACTGATGCCTTGAGGTGGCGTCCGTCCTTTTGTGGACATCGACCATAAGTCGAACAAAAGCAAGCGCTTGGGCTTCTTGCTTCACCCACCAACATTGTTCTGTTGGGTTTTTTTCTCCAGCGCTGATACTGAGGATTCTAAATTTGTTCCGTCAAATATCGTCCTGGTAAAACATGGCTTCCTCCGCCCCGTTTGTGTGCCTGCGACTGGCCGTTTAGGGGGGGCGGGAGACAAGAGTTGTGGATTGCAAATGTAGTGCACGCGTCAGGGCACTCGGTCTGCAAATTGTCGGATCCGAGAACCCTTTTCCTCAATGCACCTTTTGCCATTTGTCACCAGATTGACTTGAGCGCTTTTGCCATTCATATCCAAACCGGAAAGCTCCCCACAGATGAGCGTCCCCCTCGACAGGAAGCGCTCTTCTTACTTCTTGACTCTTCAGCTCCTCCACACAAAGAATTCAGTCATCTTGGAATCATCCCACCCTCTCACTCCCCGCTGTGTTTGGGTGCGCGTGTGTGTGTGCCTCTCTCTCTCTCTCTCTGGGATGGGGAATTCCTGCTGAAAGCAGGAGCTGGCCATTCTTCTTCATTTGCGCCAGCATGACTTTGCTGACACGGTCGCACAAAATGGAGGCGGAGCACGACTGTACCAAAACCACTTTTATGAGGTGCACATGGAGAACCTGAAGTCGGGTGCGTGGACTGATTTGGTATGTGGATACTTGAAACCGCTGTTAAAACGTGAGACCCGACGTGTGTTCTTCCTGCGGTCGTATCGGATGGTCTCCTCCAAAATAAACCCAACAATAATTGTGAACGAAAATAAGGTTAAGCGTGAGCTCCGATTTCTTCTCCTTGTCATTTTCATTGCAGCAATGTGCTAAATTGCTGCTTTCAGTGGATTGAGTTGAGTTTGCTGCCATCTTGCGCTGAGATCTTGAATTTGTGCTCGCAAGTCAAAGCAAAAACAGCGGCGAAAAAATGGCAGGGTGATGCCTCAACAAGGAAAGGAAGTACAGTATGGGGGGAAAATAATCAAATATTCCAATAGGGCCGATGATCCCATAGGAGGACTCGTCAAAAATCGGCTTGACAACGATGACAATTCCCCAAACGGCCTCGCTGCAGCTGTGCCGTGCTTTCGCCTGCGGTGGCTCGTTGTTGACCGGCTTGCGTTGACGATGCCGGAACACTTCCCCTCCCTCCCTCCACCGCAGTCTCGCTAACTTGGCACGCTGCGGTTATTGCGGTGCGCTCACGATGCAGGCGTGGGGCCGTTGCGTCATGGCCATGAAACCGGCGCAGGAATTTGCGCGGCGCAAATTGTGCATGTCGGAATTCAACAAACGTTGTGGGCAAATATGGCAAGAGCTTAGTTGAGTGAGCACCAAAGCATTTGCTGTTTCTTTGGCTTTCTTGGACCTCTTTCCAAAAAGACCAGTTGTACTGTTATCGCTACGTGTTCGATACTCCGGGTATGTTAACGCAGGTCAACAGCAAGCCAAAGTCATTTCTTCATGAGCCAGGAAACTGAGCGTCTTGCTCCTTTATTACGGTCTTCTTGACAGTGGAAAACTGTGACATCAGCTCAAATGAAATGTAGAGTGACACTGAAATGAACAGATTTCAAACATGCATTAACATCGTGTACATAAATATGACACAAATCGTCCGGTGTTAAACAAAAGACATAAATGCAGCTCAAAGAGTGACAAACGACGATAAACAATGCGTTTTCGCGATTCGTTCGCTAATGCTAATTAGCTCGCTAGCACCGACCTAGCATCGTCGCTACGTGGTTAGCATTGATTTAGCACCATCGCTACGTCGTTAGCAGTGCTCTGAGCTAGCGACTTTCAATGACAACAATTGAAGAAAAAGGATCTCCGAATCACATTTCTAAATAATTCTAAACACAAGCAGACTTACAGCCATTGTTTTCGAAGGTGAAACAAAAGGAATATAACTCGGGAGGACCAGTTTTTTTTTAACATTGAAACAAGTCAAACACAAACTGTCGATTTCACAAGGGTTTTGTTTCCATTCCAGAAAAAGCCAAAATGGACGTCCTGCAACGTGTTGCTTGTTGCCAGGCTGCCGTTGATGAAAATGTTGACCCGAGGGATGATTGAGTCGGCGTACTTAGGAGGTCAAGCGCACACGAGCTTAGCTCAAGAATCGTTAATTCCCTCTTTAACGAGCCTTCCTTGGCACTTTTTGGGCACGCGCGCCCGTTATTTCAGTGGCTGCTTGAAGAGGAAAATGAATGACCAGGAGCAGCGTTTGAGCCCGCACCGAACCCAAGGTGCAGCTTGTGCGACTTCCAGTCGCGCGTCGACGTTGTTTAGCCGTCATCTTGTGACAACGCGGCGGAAAATTCAAGAACGGAAACGTCCTTTCGTGCGCTCGGAACGACGGCCAGTCAGATGACGTCGATTCCGTTCGGGACAAACACGTTTTTTCTTGAGCCCGAGCACGAATGAATCCGTGACTTTTGGCGGCTTATTTATTGCGCAGCCAACTTGCCCGTCGGCGCGTTTTTGTTTGACCTCCTTTCCAGCTCATATGAAAGAGGGGGGGGCGGGGGGGGGGAATAACTGTCCTGCTGGGAAGGCCGGCCAACATTCCGATGTCGCTTCCTCCGCCCACATCTGGCAGTGATCAGGGTGAGAGGAGGAGAGAGAGAACGGCAGGATGCGTCACACCAGGCTGACTCGGAGTCCGTCGGCCGCTCAGGCAGGCAGCGCCGCTGCTTCGCTTTCCGCCGACGGACCGAGCGCGATGCGGATGAGCGCGGCTTTGGATTTGAAGCCGATGCCCGAGAGCCGCACCGCCGCCAGTTTGGCCTTTGCGCACCTGCCCTTCACATCATTGAAATCTCAGCGCGGGCCAGAAATTCTTGCCTTCTTCATTTAGCTACAGCGAAAGCAGTCACACTCTGTATAAACCGATTGTTGTTTTGTTTATGGACAAGATGAAGTGTTGTGAGTTTTTTTTTTTTTTTTTTTTAAATCACATTTTCTTTCTGGATCACATGACGGTGCAGTAAAGTTCGCACTCTCGCCCTCCCCGTAGGTGTTGTAGCACAAGCGGTCGCAGCAGCGGTGCAGACATGAGCGTCACCTCCTGGTTCCTGGTGAGCAGCGGGGGGACTCGCCACCGACTGCCCCGCGAGATGATCTTCGTCGGGCGGGACGACTGCGAGCTCATGCTCCAGGTGAGGACGCCGCCGCCTTCATTGAACTGCAAGGGCGTAGGCTCGAGCTGGCTCAGTTTTCACGCGCGCAGGCGCAAGGATTTTGGACGCTCCAGTGAAGTGGCGGGCTTGCTCCAAACGCAATTGCAAAACACGTAGGCGGGCACACGCAGTCGGTGTCCGTGGAGCCGCAAGAGAGACTCCCTTGCCTGCAGGGCTTGCTTGGGAATACTTGTGGTCATTGCGCTATTCATAGAAAGTGGGGCAGATATTTGGATTCGATTGGTTTTCTGGCCGCGGCGCTCTCTGCCATCCTGATTTTTAGACTTCCAGTTTTGAGACGTCCCAACGTCATTGGAATTGGCTTTGTAGGCATGGAAAAATACACACAAGCAAATGCAAACAAAAGTATTGCAGGGTAATCTGACACCAGACAAAATGTCATCCAAAAAAGAGGATCACCAACAAGGAACGGCTTGGCTTCTTCCTTGCCCCTTCGCCCAGTTTCTCAAAAATGGGTTGAGTAGTTTGCGCAATCCCGGGGAAGCCGACGAAAACAGAACCTCGTCGGCAGATGTCAGAAAATCGCCCGCCTGCCGTGTTTCTTTCCCCAGCTGGCCTGAAAAGGCTGTCACAGTGCGTTCCTGCCATCATCTCCCTTTTTCTCTGACGCAATGGCGTGCAACAAGTTGCTCTCAATGTCTCTTGACCCGGTTTCACCGCTGCTCTGCGCTAGCTTTTATCAGGCTAGGATTTTTGAAATGTTTTCTCTTCCCCCCCCGGACCTTCATTTTTGGCCTGGAATCGTGGACATGTTTCTTGTCCATGTGACCGCTCCAACGGCGCATCCTTATCATCCCACCTATGGTCACGCGTCTCCAACGGCGACAAGTAGCATGAAGCACGTCAATGAGCCTCAGTTTGGACCGAGGCTCATTGGCAGTCCCATCTGGATGTGCTTCCGAGCGAACCGCCGTGTGTGTGTGTGGCGACGGCAACAAAAGTTGGCGCCATCCCAACGTTGTGGTCAAACAAGCCGCTCGATCCGTCCAGATCCCCCTTTGAGCCGGCCTAATCCCGCTAAAGTCATCTGCGTTGCGAAAGGCGCTTCTCCAAAGCCTTTCTTTTCTTGGGCATCTCAGCGCCGATCGAAAACCTTTTCTATCGCACAAGGAGAACAGATGGCGCCAAGAAAGGCGTGCGTGTGTGTTTTCGAGGCCGCTGGGACTTGCTCAAATTTTGGGAGTGAGGCAAAGCCGTTCTCAAAATGCCACCAGAATGCATTTCTTCATTTGACCCCGACGTGCTCGGAGGAATAATCAGAATGCTCGCGTTCTTCGCGCCCTTCCGCAGATGATACGTGCCGACACGCAGCCTTCGAGGGGTTTGTCCGATATGATTTCCCTTCTCCGAGTCATGGCGTGATCGGGAACCTTTTTTTTTTTTTTTTTCCAGCCTGTGAGCTGCTCACGCCATGTTGTTGTTTTTTTTTTTTTTGTGCTTTACAGTCGCGCAGTGTGGACAAGCAGCACGCCGTCATCAACTACGAGCCCGGCTCAGACGAACACAAGGTCAAGGACCTGGGCAGCCTGAACGGGGTGAGTGTTTTCCGACGAAACGTGCCCAGGCCCCAAAAATACAAATGAAAGAATGGCGACGAAGCGGCAGCGCAGTGCGCGGGGACAAGACGTCTCGGTTTAACGGAGATTCATCCGGAGAGGTCAACTTGTTTGTCGCCTGCCTGGGGAGCTGCTCTGCTATCGATCGACGGTGTCTGATGTGGTTCACACACGCTTTTGCGGGGGGGGGGGGATCGGGGCTGAGCTGTCTTGCCAATAGTGAAACCCCCCCCCACTACCTATTTAGGTTTGCCTATAGATGCCACAAGATGGCGACAAAGCACTACTTTTCAAGGAGAGAGGGCGGGGGGCCTGTGTATTTTGCTTCAGCATCGTGACCCTTGGGACCAGGATGCCCAAGTAGTAGCGTTTCATGTTGCTAAGAGATGATAAGAGACCATCAATTCCAATGTTTCCCAAAACATATCCAGTGGATTTAAAAAGTCGACACCGCGCTGTTCAGGTGTCAGGTGTTTTTGTGCAAAACTTGGTTTCATTGGACCGTAATACGCTTTCCCCCCCAAGTGTTTTGGGAGATGTTATGGTCCAATGAACCCAAGATTGATATTTTGGGCCGTGATTGGGTGTTAACGTGACAACAACAATAATAATAATACATTTTATTTGTAAGCGCCTTTCACAGCACTCAAGGACACTTTACAACCAAGAGCAACAATAAAACCCACAGATCAAATGATAAATATAAGAAGAGAGAGATTTAAGTAGAATATGAGGGCGGTGGCGGCATCGTGCTCTTACGGGGCTGTTTTTGCTTCAGCTGAAACGGAGGCAATAGGCAAGGTGGGAAGGAATGGGCGACGTTTTGACACCTCCTTGTACAAAACCGCAGAAGTACAAAAAAATGTGGGCACGCGCCTCCTATAACCGTCGAAAATGCTGATCAGCGGGTGCTGGCTCCGTTTAATGTGAATTGGTTGGTTCTGAACACGGCCACTTGCCCGTTATTTATTTTCTTCCTTCCCCTCAAATATTGCGTCTTTATTTGCACCCACATCAAACGAATGGTAGGAACCGTTTTTTTTTTCCCCCCCCCCCATCACGTAGAGCTGGCATTTGAACAGCGGTGTGTCGACTTTTTATACCCCCCTGTATATTCTGCTCACCAAAGACTGACAATTGTCTGATTGTGTAAGCGTGAGCCTGGCGAGTTGCCCGTACAGGATGTTTGACATACTCGGCCTGGATGAAAAGAGGATTCCTCTGGAACGCTAGGCTGCGGTCGCCATATGCCGTTGAGTCATGAGCGCCCCCCCCCCCCCGCCGTCGCAACCGGGTCGGATGCAAACGCAGCAAAAGTCGCTCACATCCTTTGCAGATGTTGAACAGGAAGTCCGAGTCACGGGCGCTTCCCGCTGTGTCACCGACCGTTCTCGTTTGTTTGGACGAAGGCAACTTTGTGGTTGCTGACTCAGGAGATTTGTCGAGTCGCTTGGGGCCATTTTCTCACTGCGCGTTGACTTTGGTCTACGGTCGTTGGAGCCCGTCCGATGCGAGGATTTGCTTGGCACCAGCCCGTGCTTGATTCGAGTGCGTCACCTTCCCCTCTGCTTTGCATTTCTCATGACTTTCCGCAGACAAAAACGGTCGAAATAGGTCAGTAGGTGGAGTAGACGGATACGGGATGAAAACATTTGGGGCGGTCCGGCTCTGATGTGCGCCTTCTTCTCCCCACAGACCTTTGTCAACGACGTCCGCATTCAAGAGCAGATGTACATCACCCTCAAGTTGGAGGACAAACTGAGGTTCGGCTATGATATCCTTCAGCCGCCCCCTGCACCCGGTTCGTCATTTCATGGGCAAATGTTAGGCGTGCTTGCTTGCTTGTTTCCTTAACCGGGCTCTCTCACATACCAACTGGTTCACGGTGGAGAGGGGTCAGCTCACTGTGCCCGAGGAGGCTCTCAAGGTGAGCTCCGGGGCGCGGCTCCGCCCGCGCAAAAGAGCCTTCGCGGCCTTCGCGGTGACCCCGTCTCCTCTTTGCAGCATGAAAAATTCACCAGTGGCCTCCAGCTGAGCAAGAAGCCGTCCAAAGGGGAAACCGCTGCATGCAAGCCCTCCAGTAAGACGCCGTCAAAGACGCAAAAGTCTCCCGGCGGCGGCGGCAGCCCGAGGCCTGGCCAAACGACCGCAGACGGGCTCTCCCCCCCACCCAAAACCGCGGACGCTCACAAAGCGGAAGAAAAGGTTGGAGGTGAGCACGAGAGAGAACCTCGAGACAGAGAAATAGGACGGGGCCTCCTTGAAGAAAACAAAATGGCACGCACGCTTGCTGGGGTCCTCCTCCGTGGTCGCTGGGGGGGTTAACTCACAATTAAGTGGCATCTTCCAAGAATCACGTTTTATTTTGGAAAGACACTTGTTAAAATAGGATTTTCTTCCCTGACATTTTTTTGACTTTATCCTTAAACATCACTTCTTTAAAAAAAAAAAAAAGAAAATCTGCATAACGCAGACTTTTTTTTTTTCCCCCCCTCATATTGTCAACTTGTTTTTCTTAATTCCAATCGCATTTAAGGATAGATGTGGTAGGTGAGTTTTAATTGCCAATCGGGCTCTTTGGCAAAATGTCTAGCCCGGGGGTCGGCAACAGGCGGCTCCAGAGCTGCATGCGGCTCTTTAGCGACATCTAGTGGCTTCCTGGAGCTTTATAAAAATGTTTGAAAATAGATTTTGATAGTAGGCTAATATCGCTCAAATAGATCTAGATACATGTTGCAGCTCTGAAAAAGGAGAGCTGTGGCGTTGGTTTTTTAAAACGTACACTTTATTTATGCTTTTAACAGTCTCAACAAATGTCTGCGTCCGACTCTGTGCCTTCTTTCTTCTCGTTCGACTCGAGAGGCGTTCAAAGACAGCCTCCGAAAAACGGAAATTCATGATCCCTTCACTGACACTAAAAAAAGCGAAAATAATGCACCAAAACAAAAATATCAAGCGAGGAAATGACAAAATAAATTCTATGGGAACACACAACAAAGGAATGAATAACGAAAACAATTCTGAGACAGTCCGGTCTCCTACATACAATACAGCATGTGTTCCCATCATTGTAAGTTTTATAGAAGGCTTTTATTTTTTTTTGCGGCTCCAGACGTACTGTATTTGTTTTTTTTGTTGTCCAATATGGCTCTTTCAACATTTTGGGTTGCTGACCCCTGGTCCAGCCCGAAGGCACAGTTGTCAAACTCATGTGATGAGCCCATTAAACATTTATTTGGTTTCACTGCCCTAAAGGGACCCGTGGACCAGGAAAATGTCAAAACCCCTGCCAATTCTCTGGAAACTGGTGAATTGAGTGATAAACCACAACCCCCCCTGCCCCCAAAATGTGTTTGCACATTCCACAGTCAGTCTATTAAAGCGCGTGTCCGTGCTGTCTCCAGGAGACGTTGCAACGCTGCCTCGTGGGACCCCCCTGTACGGCCAGCCGGCGTGGTGGGGCTACGGGGACGCGGACGACGAGAACTCCTTCAAGCAGCGGAACAAAAAGAAGCACCCGCCGACAGGTAGGACGCGCTCTACTCGCGCCGTCCAATTTGAAATCTCGCCGCTGACGTGACCTCACAGTTGGGGAAAGTGGCCCATTTGCAGTGTCAACGCTCTCCAATGACCTCCCCCCCCTTGTTTGTGTTGAAACGGACGCCGTGTTTGTGCGTGCACTGGTGATGTACACTCAAGTGCGCATAAAGCGGTTTTTGTTTCGCAGATCTGGCTCGAGATGGGCGGCTGGCCCCGTCTGAGTGCGGGCTCACGTTAGCGGATGCCGCGTAGCGAGATTAAGGACTGCGCCAGTGGTCAAAGAGCTTAGCGATACCAAATCGGTTTGGCCAGCCTGGTTTTGAGGGCAAGGGGGTGGGCGAGGGGCGGGCGGGGCTCCCCCCTGAAGCAGCCTCAAATCTCTCGTGACATCTGGACGGATACTTGTGCCGGCATCCTCAGCTGCCGGATCGCTTTTCTTGCCACTCGTGCAGATTCGAGCTGCAGTTTGGATATTTCTTTCTGGTGCTGTTTTGCGGACTCGCGCCGCGCAAGAATGGGATCGGCGACGTCTGCCCTAGAAGTAGGTGAGGTTGGCAGACTTAAAAAAAAAAAAAAGATCTTGACGCGGCCATCGCACACACAGGCGGATTTAAACTCCAGCTGTTCGCTGAGCACGCGCTAGTTCTCAAGCGAAGCCTCGGGATGCCGTCTGCATCGGTAACAAGCGGACAATCAAGGTTTACTGTTGTAACTGTACTTTTACTGCGTGCGCGGATGCTGTGGTCGGCTCGCGCCGCAGAGCTCGACAAACGCAAAGAATTGTATTTAGGATGCTCGTAAAGCCCGGCTGTGGCGTGTTTAGGACGATGCCACTGAAAGATTTATAGGCTTACTTATGCAAATTATTATTAGCATCGTGGATCATCTTTCCATCCCATACGAGCAGACCGGCGTGCTGGCAAAGCAGCTTTTGAACACGTCTTACACGTGACTTGTCTACACAGATGAGACCCCCGAAGGCTTATTTTCTCACAGAGGAGTAAGACCGGAGCCGCACTTTGTTTGGATGTTATGAAGATAATTCTCTGCCCGTGCGCAGTACACACGGAGCGATGATGTATCTGAAAGAGGGTGCGCAGCGATTTGATGCTCGAAATGGGAGCGATTTCTCGTCGTGCCAACAATTAAACTCGCTGGCGTCTTTTTTTTTTTTTTTTTTTGCAAATCCACAGAGGGCAAAGAGGCTCGTCGCGGAGACGATGGCCACCGCCCGGCTTACATGGAAATCCCCACCAAGGAAAATCATCACGTCGCCGCCAACGGTATCCATGAGATACCCACCAAGGACACGGAGGGGACCGGCTCTCGCGGCGGCGCAGGTGTGAAGCCGTGGACGCTTTGCTTCCGACTCGTCCAAAAAAAATCAATCGGGACAAAAATATTGGCACCGAAAGGAAGCCCGAGCTTCACTTGATATCTGATGCGGGAACAGAAAATGAGCGATCGCCAATGTCTATCCACGTCCAGGGTTCCCATGGGTCCTTAAAGTTCATAAAAATCCATAAAAAAAGAAGTTGTAAAATTATGTTCTTAATTGTCCTTAATTTTCAGGGAAAGCTTCTAAAATCAATAAAAATCCTTCAAAATCCTTCAAAAAATCAAGTTTTATATTTTCCAAATTAAAATTTTTCTTAGTGTACTTAATTTGAATTGAAAAGTATTTTTCATTTTCCTACCTGCAGAAAATTTGACCTACAGCATGTCAAATAAATGGTTTGCTGATTGCCCCAAAAAACCTAGATGTGCCCTTCCTTTGGCAGCAAGGATTTGAACACCAGCTTAGCGATATGTGGCTTTCTGTTCAGCCCGCATATTGCTGAAACTTGAGAAAAAGTCCTTAAAAAAGGGCTAAATTAGCCCTCAAAAATCCTTAAAAGGTCCATAAATAAAAAGCAAGAGTGGGAACCCCGACGTCGTGTCTCTTATCGACACCCAACGCAAAAACCGCCTGTGCTCGACAGCTCAAGGCCACGCCTCCTTCACCATCGAGTTTGACAGCATTTCCCCCGGGAGGGTCACCATCAAAGACCAGGTCTCCAAGTTCATGCCCGGCCAGCACAGGTCGCGCGCCAAGAGGAGCGGCGCGGGGGCGGGCGGCGGCGGCGGCGGGGACCTGAGCACCTTGCAGGCGGCCATGATGGCGTCGGAGAGCAAGGTGGCCGATTGGCTGGCGCAGAACGACCCCACGCTGATCCGCGGCGAGTCCACCGAGGAGGACAGCAAGAGCAACAAGAGTGACGTGCCCGTGCATCTCAAACGGCTGAAAGGTCAGCAACTCCGATGGCGCCCGGCGCACGCAAACACGGGCGCAAACGCTTCTGAGTCTGAGTCTGACTGCGGAGCGCTCGGTTAATTAAATGGAGGCCGATTGAGGAGGAGGATGTATCGGGGGGGCGGGGGGGGGGGTCCTCTGACAGACAGGCGGCTGATGAAAATGGCTCGACTGGATAGCAGGGGGGGGGGGTTGGAGTACATGCGTGTCAGGTGGCTGACGGCGAGTCTCCTCTCATTGGTGCTGATGTCTGCTAGCTGACTTGGGGGGACTGCGACATGTCTTAACGTTTTGGAAGACGGAGAGGGTGGCGCATGTGAAAGGCCTGTCGCCGATGCCGCTGACGGTGGATGTCGGGGAGTAAGCGCTCGGCGAACGCCCCCCCCCGCACTGCTGACCGCTGCAAAAACGCCCGCGCCGATTGGCCAAAGACAGGAAATAGAGCGAGGTTAGTCGTCGCCCGGGAAAGAGAGGCAACGATGTCTCGGTCGCGGGAGGTCGAAGAGCCAAAGAAGCAACGACCCACACAGAACAAGGACCGCACTTGAAGCGGGGACGAACGAGCGCGTGGAAGTAAGTCATTCGGGAGCCGATTTAGGGCACCTGTCAATCATTTCTCACGCGGTTGCTGTGTGGCTGAGGCCAAGGAAATGCATTCCTTTGTCTTGTATTATATGTGATGTCATGAAGTCAGAATATCATTTGTTTGTGTGAGGAAGCAATTGAGATCCTCTGATGAATGTCGCAGTTGCTTTGTGGAACCCCCAAAATAACGGCGGACCACCAAGAGCAGATGACCAATACGGAAAATGGGCATTTGGGACACTGCAGCTTGACTCTCGAGCGCTGCCTTATTCAGCCCTTTTGTGGATTCATGTATGGAGACTGGATGTCCTCGGAAAAACATTCCCAGCTTGTCTTTCTCGGTTAGGCCTGCGCTTGACAGGCGATATGTCCAGCGTGGACAGTGATCGGCACAAGGAAAGCATTCCAAAGGCCCCCCCCCCCCAATCGTGTATTTTCTGATGGCGCGGGAAAGACGTGGTTGCCGTTGAACGTGTTTGTCGATGTACGAGTGGGTTTGCGTCCCGAGTGTGGGCAGAGGCCGCCGTGCCTGAAATGGTGGCAAGCGGCGCAGAGCGCCCGCGTCTCCTCAGTGACATCTTTGTTCTCCACTCACAGCTTCTTTGTCTGCGTCGCGTCGGGGGGACCAAACAATGGAGGGCCTTTGTTTATCGGCTCATCTGCTTTAGCTTTCATACATTCTTGCGCTTTCAATGGATTACAGGGTTGGTTTTTAGACAACATTTTTATAAGAGAGACGCTGACTCGTCAGGTCCTCTTTGCTTCGACTTGAATGTCGGAACGCTACACTGAGCCCCCCCCCCCCCACCGTTTCCATCTGCGTCTCAAATCCAGACATACCCTCTTTTTCTGCAGCCTCGTTTCTCAAATCTCCTTTCAACCCCCCCCCCCCCCCCCCCCGCGTCTGATTTCATCCCCACGGCCCTTCCTCCCCTCTTTACGCGTTAACACCATTCCCACTTTCCTGTTTCAAATTTGCGACAGTGAAAAAACCCCTGTTGTGAAAAATTTCCTGCTGCAAACATGATTTGGTTGTAGAGGAGTTTCACTGTAGTAGAAGTTTGCTGTTCACAAATTCACCCAAGTTTTTTTCCTGCTATTCACTTAAAAACTCAGCTATTGATCTATTTTTATGCAGTCTAAAATGTTGGGAGATGGTGCAAAGCCCCGGTTAAGGAGCGAAGCCTAGCCTGGCTTGTCACGGAGAGTCTGACCATACTCGTCATTCCAAATACTCATATTTCAAATAATTTTTTGGAATTGAGTCAAATGAAAATGCTGTGAATCAACCCCCCCCCCCCCCCAAATATATATATATATATATATGTTGTTTGGGGTATTTTTAATGAGGAAAAGTATTCCATGATATAGTTTTTTTTCCCAAATAAAACATTCACAGGCGTTGGTGACATTGCATCAGTTTCACAGTCATGTTGTGAGCTGCTTCTCGGTCGATCCGTTTTTGTGTGTAGATTTACGGTGGAATTATTCAGACAGCACAGGCAATTCCAAACTCTTCTGGGAACAGGGGGGGCGAGTTAGCGCCTGCTGATGTTTACGTGTCACTTCTCATCCTTGTAGGCAGCAAACACGAAGACGGCACTCAGAGCGACTCCGAGAACGGCCTGGGCCTGCGCTTCGCCAGCCGCCGTCACGCCCTCGAGGAACGTCTGAAAGCGGCGCACGCCCATGCGGCAGCGGCCGCCGAGAACGCGGCGAGCGGCTCCCGGGGAGGCGGCGGCGGCGGCGGCGGTCGAACGTCCTTCATGATCGAGCTCTACGACGAGGACAACCCCCGCAAGCGGCGCTCGTATTCCTTTTCCCAGACCGCGCCGCTGCTGGGCGGAGCCGGCGGCGAGGGGCTGTGTCCGCAGCCCCCCTCCCAGCCCAAGGTGTTCAGCATTTCCACCTCCGCCGGCACGGCCTCGGACTCAGGTAATTGATTTCTGCAGCTGCGCCTTCCCAAAATTGGACTTTCATGAGTTGCTCATAAACGGAATTCTTCACCTCGGGGGTAAAAAAAAAGAAAGCGAGACATTGAATGAACATCCGACATCCATCATTTTTTCTTCTCTTTCAATTTTGACACATCACTTAAATTTGAGATCATTTGATCAAGAATACATTGCAAGTGTTTCCGCTAGGCGGCGATGCTACGGCCTCGTCGTCGCCTCACCGCTTTTCCGTGCCAGATCTCACCCCGGCTCTCCTCCGAGACGTCGCCCCGGATACTTTCTCATCTGCGTTTCTCCGCGGTTTGGATTTTCCCGCAGGGAAATTCCCGGCCCCGATCTCCGCCACCGTGGCCGCCGGCGCGCCCACGGCGGCCCGCGTGCTCCTCAAGCAAAGGTCGGAAGACCCGAGCGTGGGGCGGAGCTCCGTCGGCACGGGCCTGGCCACCGGAAGCCCCACCAGCCCCAGCGAGGACGCCTCCGTCGCGGGGCGAGCGGCCGCCGGGGAGGCCGGCGGCGACGACGACCACAGCGATAACGGCACCTACACCATCGAGCTGGAAAACGGCAACCTGGGGGAGCAGCAGCAGCAGCAGCAGCAGCAGGAGGAGGAGGAGGAGGCCCGGCGCATGATAGACAAGGCAGGGAAGCTGCCGGCGCTGCAGGCTCATGTCGTTATTCGCAGTGACTGGCGTAATGACCCCGACGCTTGTCTTTGTAGGTATTTGGGCTGGAGCAGAAGCAAGACTCCTCCGTAGCAGAGCTCCAAGGGGAGGGAAGAGGAAAAGCAAAGAAAACCGAGACCGGGAAGGAGGTAATGACAGAAAAAGATGGCTTTTATTGGCTGAGCAGTCAATTTGTTTGAAACATTCCTGTCACACGGTTTCAATTGACCCGCCTTAACCTGGGAGCGCTTCCTCCAGGCCGGGCCGGAACCTCACCGCGATGCAAACAACCCTTTTTGTCACAGGTCGTGTTTCGATGCAGCTCTCGTACAGTGAAACTCCTCTCCAACGAAATCTACATGCATTGTCACTTGACTGTCCCTCTTCTCTCTTGCAGGACTCCAACTGGGTCTCTGAGTGGGCCAATTTGGCCGCCAACCACACCCGGACCGACCCGGAAGGTTCTGGTGCCGAGACCACCACTTTCTTGGACAAACAAAGAGGTACGCGCCGACACGCTGGAGTCAACGGCTCGACTCTGACTTCGCCCATGCGCACTTTTCAACTTTTCAACAACTGAAACGTCAGCCGTGACGACAGATCCCGGCAGGCAGGACCGGGACAGTTGGTCTGAATTTTGTCAAGCACGAGCCAAGCTTCGTGTCGCTCATACGTTAACTTGCAAAGACAAAAGTGTCGACGGCGAGGAGACGGATTGCGAATCTGTCACTCCGCCAACATGAAAGCAGACACTGAGTGCAAAGCGTCAAATGTGAACATACGTTGTGACCGAGCAGGATTGGAGGACTCGACTGGTGACTTGTCTGTCCCAAGTCATGAATTGACTCGACTCGCTTGAAATGTAGTTAGCGTCAAATCTCTTGCATAGTACGCAAGGCGACATTTTTTTTGGGGGGGGGCGTTTGTTTGAGGGTACACACGGGATCTTCCCACCACAATGACAACATAATTGGGGACTTTTGGGACTGAAATTTGAAGGATGGATTTATGGTGGCGCTCCCACCTGTGCCGCCCCCCTCCTTGATATCACCGGCGTCTCAAATGAAATGACTAAATCGCAACTTTGCATTCAACCCTTTCAGGATGTGAGTCCTCAAAGTCCGGCACGCCCCTCAACCGAGGCGATTCCTCGTCTTGCCTGGCCGACCGCAAGCGCAGGACCCTGCCCCCTCTCCCCACCGACGACCCCCGCAGCGGCGCCAAATCTCAGACGCCGAGGTCCGAGATCGGAGAAAAGCAGGACACGGAACCCCAGGAGAAGGAGAACAAGGGCGACGGGGAGTCTCCGCCGCCCCCCGGGGAGAACGGCGACATGACCGGCGATCGCAAACCGAGAGCCGCCTCCGCTTGTTGCCAGGCCGCCGCGCGGACCTCCGGCGGTGCGGAGCGCAGGAAGGGCTCCGAGATCAGGAAGGAGGAGGAGGAGGAGGAAGAAGACGGCGGGGACACGTCCGGGAAGCCCCTGGTGCGTCAAGGCAGCTTCACCATCGAGAAGCCCAGCGGCAGCATCCCCGCCGAGCTCATCCCGCGCATCGGCGGAGCCCGCGGGCGCAGCGACTCGGTGGGGAGCATGGACACGGCCACGCTCCTCAAGGACACGGAAGCCGTCATGGCCTTCCTGGAGGCCAAACTGAGGGATGAAAACAAGCTGGAGCCAAAAAGCGCTCAAGCCGGCGGCGGCGGTCGGGTCTCCGGCTACGGCCTCCGCCCCCGGACGGGCTCCGTCTCGCCGGAGTCGGACGTGGACACGACCAGCGCCGCCAGTCGCGGGGCCGGCGAGGCCGAGGGGAAGGCCGGCGGCGCGCAGAAGCGCCGCTCGCTCAGCAGCATGCACCGGGAGAAGAGCAGCGTCAGCGCGGCCTCCAAGTCCGCCGTCCCCGCCGCCGGCGCGCGAGACCGCTTGGAGAGGAAGGCCAAAAGCAGACCCGCGGAAGCGCCGCGCCGCTCGCTTCAGCCGTCTTCTTCCAGAGGACGCCAACCGTCGCTGGATCTCACCGATGACGATCAGACTTCTTCCTTTCCCATTTCCGATATCCTCTCCTCGGACCAGGAGACGTACTCCGGGTACGAGGGGAGATCTGCCAAGAACGGTTCCTCCAAGACGGGCCGGAGTCTCCAGGCCGCCGCGTCGTCCTCTATGAGCAAGCAGGCGGCGGCGCTGCCTAAGCCGCGGCCCACCCGAGCCTCCCTCCTCCGCCGAGCGCGACTGGGGGACACCTCGGACACGGATCTGGCCGACGCGGACCGAGCGTCGGTGGCGTCCGAGGTGTCCACCACCAGCTCCACCTCCAAGCCTCCGTCCGGCCGCGGGGGGCTGTCGCGTCTCGACATGCTGGCGCAGCCGCGCCGCAACCGGGTGGGCTCGGTCTCGGCGCGCAGCGACTCGGAGTGCGTCACGGCGCGCGTCTCCGCCGCCGCCTCGCCGCGCCTTTCGGCCGAGACGGCGCTGCGTCTGGGCTTGCGCTCGTCCGCGCCCGCCGAGAGCAAGCTGGCACCCAGGATGAGGGCCAACAGCGTGTCCAAGCTGAACGAGACCAGAACCAAGACCGCTACGACCGGGTACTGCTCTCCCACAGGTGAGGAAGCGCGACCAAAACGCATCGTTGGCGTGCGTGGAGGCCATTTGTCTGTTGTCACTCTCACCGCGTTGTGAAGGATGTTGACTCCTTTACGGTTTTCACCGTCCAGAAGGCTCTCGTCCGGGGCCTGGCGGACCTGGTGCAGATGAGGAACTAGCTGGTACTGTACTGCCACTGTAGAAACTTGTTAGGAGAGTGTGCATGCATGCGTGCGTGTGTGTGCGTGCATGCGTGAAGACCCAGAGTTTTTCAAGACATTAAAATCGGATTGTAAAAAGGCACTGGTGATGCGGGCACCCGCAGCGGCTCCTCTTATTGTCTGTTTAAGAGGGAGGAAATGTCATTTGTGCTGTATGTTACGCAATTTGATGTGGTGTGTTACACATCCAGCACATTTGACAATAAAGTTGGACTTGACTTGACTTGACTCGAATAGCTTCGCGGCTGTGAGAAGTGAGACGATCAATGGCCGCCACTTCACGCCAGTTAGCGCCATTGACAGTCTTGTTCCTGCTACGAGTGCACTTTATTTTGATAAGATAAGATAAGATAAGAAAACTTTTATTTGTCCCGCACTGGGGAAATTTGCAAAGTCGGCACTAAAATTTGTTGCCAAACAAGTTTTTACTTGTGTACCTAATGAAGTGTCCAGATGCTGACCCGGTTCCTGCGATGAGGGCGCAAATGCTGCCCTTTGCACTCTCGCCACTTCAGCCTTGAAGTCAAACTAGTCGCCGCCGCCTTTGGAATATGGCTCCCCCTTGTGGAGTTTTGCATTCTCGGCACCATTCATTGGCACCGGGTGAATGCAGGTTTTTGTTTTAGGTTTTTTTTGCTTTGTTTCAATTGTGTATTTTTTTGGGTGTGTGTGTGTGTGTGTGTGTGTATTTAACAACACTTTGCTTCAAGAAGCTTCTCTCCATTCTTAATTTTCCAAGAGGAATGAGAACAGCACAGACTGAAGTCGAATGCATTTATAGGATCCGAGTTGTACGATGCTGACTTATTTCTTAAGTTCACGGAAAAGATGTTTTTGGACAATAAACGAGGTGAGACTAAAACGCCACCTTTCTGCCTTGCCAGTGTCCAGCAGCAACCGGTGGAGACGCCTGCCTCCCGAGTACGCGTCCACCTCGGAGGAAGAGTTGGTCTCGGGCCGCAACTTTTCCAAGCACGGAGGAGGGCGCCCCCACACGCGGCCGCACCACGCCGTGCCGGCCCGCGGCACCCGGCCCGGCCTCGCCGCCGCCGCTCCGGGCTCCGGCGCGCTGCCGGGGGTGGGTGCGGTGGTGCTGAAACACCGCATGAAGGAACAAGACGAGTATATCAGAGACTGGACGGCGCACAGCGAGGAAATCGCCAGGTATTGATCTGCACATCAAATGCTCAAAAGTAGGGCTGAACCTTTTTGACAAACGGCTTCTTTTTTTTTTTTTTTCCTGATTTCGCTCGTTCTTGCAATTTAATATGATTTCCCTTTTCCAAGTCCGCATCCCATGTGCGTTTTTTTTTGTAACTAAACAAGCAATTTATTAAGATGTGTCAAAATAAGCCATATCCGATTTATGATCCCGAAATGTTTTTGAATTGAATGGAATACAACTTTATTGTCAAGTGTGCTGTACGTATGTGTAACATACAGCACAGATGGCATTTCTTCCCCCTCAACATAAAACAAGAGGAGCCGCTGCGGGTGTCCGCGCCGCCATCAAAAGAAAAGTTAACCAAAAATAATGACAAAATAATACAAGACAACACATGAAACACAGACAATTGTGCAATCTTAACCACTTTCCTGCATACACTTTGTCGTTTGAAGCCGTAATAGATGAAAGAGGAGCGAATCAAAGTGTCCTTTTCACCAGTGGATCAAAGACGTCATGCGGCAATGTGCACACGTCTGCTACAAGCTAAGCTGTAGCAACAAGAAGCGGTAGCATCCAGTAACGAAAAAGAGAGATTGGCTCTCTTCTCATGTCCCATGTAAATCCGCTTCAATTCCAAGCCGCGACTCCCAGTTCCACATATGCATCGGCGCTCCGCTAACACTAAAAACCAAATGAACCCCGACTTCATATGAAAGAGGCTTTATTCGCTTCCGTTAGTTCACTTACGAAAGCCTGACGCGCAGTCCTTTAGTCGTTTAGATAGGGGGGGGGGGCTACCAGTGGACTGAAATGAGGCTGGGGACAGGGGGGGGGGGATAATTGGAGGAATTGTTCAGCCCTACTCCGAAATGATGGCTGCTTGTTGTTGACGCTGTTCTAAACCACCTTGTCTGATGGTTAACAGGTTGTTCCCATGTGTGCGCAGGATCAGCCAGGACCTGGCTAAGGACCTGGCCACCTTGGCACGCGAGATCCACGACGTGGCCGGCAAGATCGACTCGGTCAGCTCGTCGGACACGGCGCCCAGCACGGCCGCCAGCACGGCCGCCACCACGCCGGGCTCGGCCGTCGACGCCCGCGAAGAGGAGGAGGGCCCGGCGCGGCCCCGCTTGCAGGACAGCATGAGACAGGTGCCTCCCATTCCATCCTCTTCTCGATTACGTAAAAACAAAAAACGTCTCGCAAAATGAAATTGTGCCATTTTGATGAATTTCCCATTTTTTGAGTCTTTTTTTCCCCCTGACTGTCTGCTTCTTCTTGACACACGGTCAGCTGGTGGATCGCGTGTTTGACGAGAGCCTGAAATACCGCAAGATCCCTCCCGTCATCTCCGGCGCCGAGACGCCGGAGATGAACGGCAAGCTGGCGGAGCTCCGACCCCGCGCCCCCGAGAGCCACGAGCCCCGGGCGCTCAGGAGACGCACGTGGAACCGAGAGGAGGTGAGTGAGAAATTCACGTTTGCACGCACGCGCGGCGTGTTGACGCTTTGTATTGGTGTGTCCTTCCTTCTAGGCCGTTTTGGACAGCCTCCTGATCCACTCGGTCTTTCAGCTGTCCACCAAGATCAGGCAGTCTACTGATAAAACGGCAGGAAAAATCCGGTCATTATACTCTCATGATTATTTGTTTTGCACTTGACGAAGATCGAAGTCGGTCGGATTTGGTCCTGACGCTGTCGTTGCCGTCCAGGCTCTTGTTCAAGGATCAGGACAGGAACTGGGAGGACATCGAAAGGAAACTGAAATCCGAAAGCGACGCGCCACTCTTGAAGTCGTCCGGCAATGTACTCGAGCGTCTTGGACATTTCACGAGCATTGCGGTGGGTCTCAGGGGGAGGGTAGGCAAGTGATGGTGTTGTTGCTGTGGCTTTGTGCAGGAGATCTCCTCCGTGCTGCTTGAGCTCAGAAGAGTCGAGAAGCAGCTTGAAGGTAAAGACGCCGCTCACACACGACACGTGTCCCCTCCTGCTAGCGTTTGATGCGCTCCATTTGATGCGCTGGCTGGCAAGAGAAAACCCGACGCGCTCACCGAAGTTGAAAGCGTCCACATGAAGGAATTTTCTTGCTCGTACCTCATATCGTGTCCCGCACTTGGTCGCCAACCGGCTCCCCCTCAATCTGTGCGTGTCTGTGCCCGTGTGTCCCAGTGATCAATCTGATGTTAGACCCAGCCGGGGCGTTGGATGCGGCAGCCGGCGCCGTCTCGCCCACCAGGGCCGAAGGCGTCAAAGCCACACCCCCCCCGCCCGACACGGGACCCCGGCAGCTCCCGGCCAAAGAGCGGCTGCCCGAGATCCTCCCGCCGTCCGACGGCTCCTCCGCGGGTCTCGGTGTCGCCTCCGTCGGCGCGCTGCCTTTCGGCCGCATGCGGCCCAGCGGCAAGGAGGCCCTTGTGCAGAAGTGAGCCAAAAGAAGCGCTGTGATATTCCTTCTCGTCACTTCAAATTGGCGAGCGAAAAATGACAAGGATTTTTTTTTTTTTAATCCATCGCAAAACAAACAAAAAAACCCGACATTTTAGGCTCAGATGAAAAACAGGAACTGGAAAAAAATTGGCCCTTGGGCTGAATGTCAATGCCGTATGACCTAAAATGTGAGAAAGAAGAAGAGTTTTTGGGTTGTCGACCGAAAACGACAAGAAGGAATGATGCAATGGAGCCACACATGAACGCCAGCATTTGCTCTCGTCCCGCTGGTGTGTGAACCGTTTGTCGCTCAGGTGCTGCCTCGAAAAATGTCGCCCTTCCAACGGGACTCGCCCAGAAACTTTTGAGGCAAACGGAATGCATATTTCACCATTTTGTTTTTGCACTTGCGTATTCAAAACAGCTGCAGCCTTAACGTGACATTGAAATGCAGACACTTTGTACAGGAAATGGTCCCTCTTCTTTCACAAGTCAACCCATGCAGTTTGGTACACAATGCGACACTTGACAGCCCTCCCATCGAATTTTTTAATTTTTTTTTAAACTAGCCCAGTCAACGGACTTCTAGTAGCATGCGAAGAACCGAGCCTTGTCTCCCTGCTAGTTGCATATCGCGTGTGTGGAGCCTATTTTTGGTCCCCCCAAAAATTCATAATAATCCGAATTAAATCACCACCGACCAAAGTGAATGACCTAACGCGCAGCTCGGCTAATTGTTAACTTTTGTTCTTGCTGCCTTATCTTGATTTGGCCCGTCTGATGCGTTGCCCTGAAGCTTTTAGCACCACCAAAAGTGTTTGGTATGCAATTGGACTTTTTGTACTTCCATTTCAATTTTTTTTGGGGGGGGGGGGGGCTTTTAACCTCCTGTTTTATAATATTTGGATACCGATGTTGTTTTGTAGCCATTTTAACGTTAATTTGTGTCAAAGAAGCCACTGGGCGTTTCTGTTCCGCCCGCCTGCTCCGTCCCTCTTTTCTGTTTGTATCGCGTGGCTTCATGTTGTGTCCAAATGTACGTTGTTGTGTTCAAGGGGTCGACGAAGATTTTGTAGCAGTTTTCTCCACACGGATCCACTTTTAAGGTCTTAAACCACTTTCCGAATAGCTTCTCATCTTGTAAAATCAGTCGTCGCGCGGAGAAGCTTTGCGCTGTGATGAGATATGCAGAAATTGAAGGGGGAAAAAAAAGGATTTTTTTTTTGGTCTCAAGGTTTCACTTTAAATTCCCAGCCTTTTTTTTTCTAAGTAAAACATTTCAAGTGAATATTCGGTACTAGTACGTCTTCATTTGTTTGTAATTCTCCTTGTCTGGTTAGTTATTTTGTTTGTAAAGAGAAAACAAAGCAATTTTTATTTATTTTTTAATATTTTGTGGATGTTTTATGTATTTTATATTTTGTTCAAACGGCAATTGTACTGTCAATAAAACAAGAGCCATCCACTTTTCGGTGTTAGGCTTGCCTTCTTTTGGATTGTGCGAATGCTGACTCTCATTGTGGGTCTTACTTTTTTTCTTTTCAAGGGATTTGTACGTCAATCATTTGGGATGTTTTTGTAAGATTAAATACACTATTAAGATGAGGGGGAAAAAATACAAATATAGTCAATATTACAAAAAAAGATAAATACTTTTTACTACATCATGCACCGGATGTGAGCATGAGAACCCGAAGAGGCAACCACATTACTTTTTTTGAGACGCCAAAATATTTTAGGAACGACAATTCAAATTTGAAACTGTTGTACCACAAGTTTGAAATTGTCTGACAACGATAACAGCAGTAACATGCCCCGCCCCCCAGCCGCGCGGCTGCGCAGCAGCAATCATTTTGGATGTTACGATGTTTTGTAGAAGTGTGCCAAAACTACAGCACAGGCAGCTAAAAAGAAAAGACAAGTCGCAATGAGATTAAGCCTCGAGGCTAAGACTAATTGACTTAGAAAACGGCAAAATCAATCCAAAGTATTATGACTAAACTTAGTTGACCCTAGGGTGAGAAGCAGATGTCTTCTAAATAAAGAAAACATTCACAGCGTGTGAATCACATTTTATTACCACCGTTGAACGACCACATTTACTTTGACTTCATCGACAGGACATAAGACGTGGAAGCGTGGCGGCGGTCAGCCAGGGGGCCACTTCATGCCGCGGCCGCCCAGGACGTGAACGTGGATGTGGTAGACCGACTGGCCGCCGTCGGGACCGTCGTTGATGACGATCCTGTAGCCTTTGGCCAGGCCCGCCTCTGCAGCGCATTTTTTGGCCACGATCAGCAAGTGGCCCAGGAGCTGACAGTGGAGGTGGTGGACAGGGTGCACGTGGTCAAACAACAACACAAGCATTGCATCTGGTCATACATGCGCTAAAGCTAATCTATCCTTACTGCAGCATCGGCGTCCTCCGCTTTGGACAGCTGGATGATTGGCTTCTTGGGGACCACCAGGAGGTGAGTGGGCGCTTGGGGGGAGATATCGGGGAAGGCCACGCACTGTAACACAAGAAATATACACTAGGAATAAATATGGAGTGTTTACAAACCACTGACAAAACAAACATGCCAAAATAATAGACCAAGGAAATACAATTAGAATTGAGGGAAGGAGGTACGATATGACAAAAATCTGAAAACGCTTAAGAAAAAAAGTAAATGTTTAAAAATGATGGTAAAATAGAATTAGTATAATTTTATTTAAATCTACATATTGACCAAAACAAACGTGTGGCGGGGGCTACAATATGAACAGATAAAAATGTTTGATAAACAGTAAGCGCTTTGTTACAGCTGCAGTTGTTGTGAAAGCACTATATAAATCAGGTTGTATTGTATTGTAGTTCAAAATTAGACCCCGAACGAGAAAAATAAAATAGGAACTTGGCTGGCTTTGATCTTCATGTTTGTGAAAATGTTCCAATATACGCACACAGGGCGTGTGTGTTCTGCTTGGCAAGCCACATTTTAGCCAGAGATCTGACCCAATATTGGTACCGTGTGTTGCGGAACGGGTAAGCTCATGCATGACATGGGAACTTGATGATTTGGGTTGTGGAAGTGTAGGAAGACTTTTAGTGCGTGTGCGTGTGTGCAGAGGCTGCAGGAAGTTAGCATTAGCATTCTCTGAGCTTGTGCCTCGCTGCAGTATAAAAGTGCCTCGGGTGCGCCTTGGGCTCACTCAAAAAAGCCTACCTGATCGTCCTCGTAGATGAGATTTGCAGGTATTTCCTTGCGGATGATTTTTCCAAATATTGTGTCTCCGCCAGGTCGGGCCACCTGTGCTTTCGCTGTTTCATCAGCCATGTTGGCACGGTCGCAAACTGACGCACACTGACGTACCGATTGGGGCGTAAGGGAGCCCGCTGACAGCTGCGTAACGTCACCGGAAGGTCTGCTGTGATTGGTCCGTAACACTCGGAAGGCGGAAATAAGCGCGAAAGAGTCAAGATGGGTACTCGGGTGAAGGTGAGCAGCAAACATTAAAACAGTGGAATAAAACGTGATTGCTCTCGACTTTACTCAACATCAAAATAAAATTGTCATTTTTAATTCAGCTGACACGCATGTTGACGTTTGTGCAGGTGTTACGCGTCTTCAAGTCGCTGCACAGAACGAGGATGGCTGTATTCAAAGATGACGAGAGAACACTGGCAGGTCTTGCTACTCCAAATCTGTTAGGCTATACAGTAGTTGTTAATGCTCCCCCGGTTCAAATTCCACCTTTGAGTTCCCAAGATCTCTATCAATCCAAATTATTATATCGCTCTCGTTCAGACTTTTTCGAATCGCATCATCATCCGTGGGGGTTGAGCAAAGTAGCCTGTCTGTTTTGACATAGGGAAGGCGTGGAAAGGACAGATAGCTGTTTCCAGATGTAGGGAATGCAAGTTAAAGAGTCGTCAGAATTTTTTTTACAGATACCTGAAAAAAAATCGACTTAAGTACAGTAATTGAGGATTGTTTCATAGTTTGTTTACTTACCACAGATGTTTGACATCATGCTTTGAATAATGCGGAGCCAATGTAAATAAAGCCCCGCGGTATGCAATTCCTAACTTGTGTTCTTTCGGACAGCTGCAAAATTAAAAATCAACGAGGAGTTCCGTAAAAACAAACATGAATCGTCACAAGAAAACATTGAGAAGGTGAAGTGCCTAAAGCCAAATTGCCACTCTGTTGGAGGAGTTGTGAGACCATTGAGAATTTGTTCCGCTGTTGCAGATGATCAAAATGGGCTCAGATGTGGAAACAGTCCTACGAGAAGGCGTACTTCAAATGGAGCATGTTGGCACCGAGAGACTCTGTGAGTCCCTGTTTTCACACACAATGACAAACATGAACAGATTCTCTGCATTGCCAAAGATGTTCCTGATTATTTTTATCTGAATTTTTCTCACAGTGCTTCGACCCAGGGAGGATCTTCTATTAGAAAATGTTCCCTATTGTGATCAGCCCAGGAAAAAATCATGACAGAGCATCTGGTGGATGACTCAACAAGGAAAGAGACTCGTGTTGAGAGACTTCTGATCATCCACTATCTGTCACATTTCATTTGGATTAAGATCTGCCAAACAAGGTTATGGCTACTACATGGAAAGTTGCAATTTCATTTCTCATGTGCAATTAAATGATATTCAATTGTTAGGTTTTTTTTTTCTCTGCCTTGGCATTCAACTTACGGAACAGTTGGCACAATAAAGCATTGGACTAAAGCAGTGGTTGAAGAAAATTTTCCAATACTGTATAAACATTGGGAAAATATATATATATTTTTAATGAGCAAAGGGCAAAACACATTCATTTTAAAAACATTAAATATTAGCCTCCAAATCTAGCAAAATACACAAATATATGTTACTGTAATAGTTTGAGCTAAAATATTATTTCTCATAGGGCGGCCCGGTAGTCCAGTGGTTAGTCGGCTTCACCGTGCAGAGGTACCGGGTTCGATCCCAGCTCCGGCCTCCCTGTGTGGAGTTTGCATGTTCTCCGGGCTTGCGTGGGTTTTCTCCGGGTGCTCCGGTTTCCTCCCACATTCCAAAAAATGCAATGGGCACTCTAAATTGTCCCATGAGTGTGAGCGTGGATGGTTGTTCGTCTCTGTGTGCCCTGCGATTGGCTGGTTCAGGGTGTCCCCCGCCTGCTGCTGGGATAGGCTCCAGCACCCCCCGCGACCCTAGTGAGGATGAAGCGGTTCGGAAAAAGGATGGATGGATGGATTATTTCTCATTCACCCTGTGTTCTTATTGTAATATATCTGCTAATATGTAAACATAAGCCCTGTATGACATAAGTAAGTGCTTTTTTGTTGATGCAGAAAGTGACGTTTGTTTGTTTTTTTGAGAGACTTTATTACTCATTTCATAGATCCTGGCGTAAATCGCAAGTGTTTCCCAGCGAAAATCAAAAAGTTGCGGCGGCAACGTAAGATGGCTGCCCTCTGGCTTCAACCACGAGGGACCTGTTGCTAGTCTATTATATATGTCCGTGGTACCCACACGGAGCATATATTTGTACTGAATGACTCACTAGAACTACTTCCGTGTTGACGGTTGTAAAAGGCAAATGTGTTAATCAGTCTAGAAGAAACCAGAGTTGTACATTTTCTTTCTTAAAATGTCTGATACATTTCCTTATTACCCGTGGGAGGTTCGCACAGGACGCGTCATCAATATGCGCGCGTTGCTGTGACAACCCTTCTGCGAGGCGTCATGTTGCTGGTTAGCCGTGACATGTTAGCTTTCGACCGATGATGGCAAAAACATGGTATGCAATGGTAGTTTATTTATATTCGCTCGTTTTGTGGTTCTTACGATACAACAGATTGGACATAAAGTGACGGGACGTTTGTTTGTGTCACGCTTAGCAGCACGGACAAGTTGTGGGACTTGGCCGCCGCCGAGGTCCAGAGTCAGGAGAGAAGCGCGGGAGAGGACGCTGGTGCTGGAGCAGAAGCAGGCGGGGAGAGGACCGTCTTTCTCATGGGAAGCAAGGCTGGGGTATGTCTGGGGTAGTGGGGGTGGTCTTACTTTACATTTTTATAACCGAGTTTGTTTTCTCTTCGGCTAAATGCGACATGTTTATCTTTCGTCACGACAGGGCAAAACGTCTATTCTGCTTCGATGCCTGGACAGGCGAGTAATTCAGTACAGTTGTTGTGAACACATTGGATTAGAGATGCCGCTAAAGCTAAAGTGTTGTGTACACACCAGGGATGAACCAGCAAAGCCCACTCTGGCTCTGGAGTACACATTTGGCAGGAGAGCCACAGGCCACAACACGGTGTGTACAAAAAACCCAAACTCAATACAATACATCTTTATTCATAGAGCGCTTTCACAACAGATTAAATACAGTGCTAATATGGCCGCCTCGTGACTGTCAAATCTGAATTAGCTATCGCATGGAAACCTGACATTCCATTTCTACCCATTATTCTACTGTGACTGTGTCCGATGACACTTAATGTCTCCAGCCCAAAGACATCGCCCACCTGTGGGAGCTGGGAGGCGGGACTTCCTTGTCAGATCTGGTGCAGATCCCCATCACTGCTGCCAGCATTCGGTAATTCAGGTGTACAATGGACAGCTCAAATCTACCTGCGTTGATTTGTTCATTCGTCTATGCCCTGCAGGTCCCTGTCCGTGGTCTTGGTGTTGGATCTGTCTGCTCCAGCCTCCCTGTGGGCCACCATGGAGACCTTGCTACAGGTGGCGCAGGCCCACGTGGAGCAAGCCGCTTCTCAGGCACGACTTCTCAACAAGAGCCGAGCGGCGTCCAAGCACTCTGCGTCCATGGCCTTCGCCGCACGCGTCCTGCCCAAAGACTTCCCTGTAAGTCCACACGTCTTGCAATATTACGCATCACACACACCCGTCATGATGACTGATGATTGAACAGGACCGAGAGCTGATTAGCCCCTTTCCAGTTCCTCTGCTCATCATCGGCAGCAAATATGACCTTTTTCAGGTAAAGCAGACACACACACACACGCACACATACACTCAAAATTGTATCCATAAAAAATGTTATTTGGGAACAAGTCACATCATTTTTTTTGCATGTGCCTTTGCAGGAATTGGCGTCGGACAAGAGGAAAGTGGTTTGCAAGACGTTGCGTTTTCTTGCCCACTACCACGCCGCCTCGCTTATTGTAAGATGACTTGTCACATCCGCGACTTCACGTTCACGCCGCTGTCGTGCTTCATTTCTTCTTCTTTGCTGTGTTTTTATTGGTTGTCAGTTCAGCAGCATCAAGTCGGAGAGCCTCATGTCCAAGACCAAAAGCTTCTTCTCCCACCTGGCCTTCAACGTGGACACAGGGTGAACGCGGCGCGCAGAACCGTCTTGCCCCGATGCTAAGATAGCACCACACCACTCGACCGTCCAGTTAGGTTGGCGCAAAATAAGGAATTACAAGCCAAGTTGCAACTAAAATAAAGCCGCAAAAATGCAATTTGAACGTGGATCCATATTGCCCGTACAGGCTGTAACCTGTTTTCAAAATTCAAAATTGTAAGTGTACTCTGTAATTGCTTATCACTCGACTAATATCGAACAAAATTGTAATTTTGTAACATCATGATTTGATATTATGATTCACTTTGAGTGTAATTTAGTATGTCGAATGATTTTTTTGTACTGCTTTGATTTTTTTAAATACATTCTATAAATATCAGATTGTTTTTATTTTGAGTAACTTCATTTAAAAGCCAGAACTGGTTAAAAAAAAGGAATACAAATACATACACAATATAATGTATTGTGATTGAAAATTATATTTAAAAAATGACAAAATGGTATTGACAATGACTATTATAATTATTTCATTTATTTGGTCAATCTGTGTTATTTAAGTCCATTTTTTGAGTTGACAGAAGTTTAGCGCAGAAAGTGATTAATGGTTTGTAATTCTATACACACATCCAAAAGCTTACTCGAGAAAAATAAGGCTAGAGACAACAGTGAATTTGTTAAGCGCCGAAAACCTTTTTGGCTGAGGTGTCATCTCTGTAGTACTAAATGACGGCAACAAATAAACAAGTTAGCTGAAAATGGAAACTTAATGATCGTGATTGGAGTTTCTTGTGCCGTTCCTTTGTAGGAGAACGCTGTCGTGTGACTCCAGCAAGCCCCTCCTCATTCCAGCAGGTTCCGACTCGCTCAGCCAAATCGGTGAGCCCGGCGCCCTCTGGCGGCCATGCACCTCAACAGCGGTACCGACATTTGTATATCGTTTGACGTGGAAAAAAAATCTGGTAGGCTCTCCTCCCGCGACGGACGTGGACATGACTTCCCTGCACGCCAAGAACCCCAAAGACCTCTGGAAGAAAGTCTTTGAGCGCATCTTCCCTCCGGAGGTCAGCTGTCAATCCGCGTCATATCGCCGGCCATATTTTGATCCCGTTTCATTTTGACGTGTGCAGAACACCGGCGAGAAGAAAGAAGTCAAGGATCCAGCCAAGGACCCGCAGTACACGGAGCTGCAGATTGACGCCATGCGGGCGCAGAAAGACCAGGTCACGACAAACATGGCGACAGTTTGCCTTTCCGCATTAAAATAAAATAAATTAAAAAAAGGAAAATCAATCATGAAGTGAAGAAAGCACTTCTACAATTGCTGAAATGTACGAACAAACGTGATCACGGAGAGGCTTTTTCCCCTCGCGAGTCACGTGACGCTGACCTTTGACTTCCGCTAACCTGTTCGGGTCGTCGGATGAAGTCCGTGACCAAGAGCAGCACTGGCAAAATTCAACCCGGCTTCAGTTGCGCAATAGTAGGAAAAGTAAAATCGTCCAAAAAAAATAAATAAACCCCAATAAATATCAACCCGAAATAAAAAATAAATAAATCGTCCATCCGCCTGTTTTCTACACCCAGTAAATATTTGTTGTTTGGGCCTTCCTGTGTGACGTCATTTTGTTTGTCAGGATAATCCCTGCCGGTGGATTTGACGAGATTAAAAAGGTATTTTCTGTCTGCAGGAGTTGGAGGACTACAAGAAGGAGGCAGCAAAGTCCTGGAAAGGCCTCCAACTGGACACGTAGCCAGACGGACCGACCGTATCACCGCATTTCCCCGAGAGAAAATGCGCTCAGTATATTTTGTATTACAGTTAAACCTGAGTTTTCGTCCATAATCCGTTCCAGAAGGCTGTTCGAAAACCAAAATTGTTGGAAAACCGAAACCAGGCTCTTTTTAAAATAAAAATGTTTACCGAACACGTCTGCTCACAATGGAAAGCGACACAAGGAAGCGTCACTTTCTCATCTACCCGAGGAAACGTCACTTCCTCGTGTAAGGAAGGCGACAGGAGTCAGATGGTGCATTCAAGTGCGCTCAGTTTGTCCGAGAACCGAAATTTGTTCATCATCCGAGGCATAAAAAACTCACAATTTTTGGTCGAAAACCGAATTGGTTGAGAACCAAGATGTTCGAAAACCGAGCTTTGACTGTATTACTGAGAAGGAAAAAAAACACCAATAGTTGCTATTGATCACGTCGGATCTTGAAAAGACGGACACGGGGCGGTTTGTCCGCTTTTTACGGCTAATTTAAAACCCTACTTTGAAATCCTAACTGTAGTTTAAACCCCAACTCTGAAACCTTAACTGAGCCCAGTACAAAACCCTATTTGGAAACCCGAACTCAAGTTTAAAACCCCCAATTTAAACCCTATCCCAAATGAAAAATGGCATCGTGAGCGCTGAAATGTTTCTCGAGGACTTCTTGGTACAATGTGGCCAGAAAACAAGGTGACGACCGCTGAGGAGAAGCCAATGGATTTATTTTCGAGTGGCAACATCCGCACATGAGGCGCTCCGTTGTTTGGGCTCAATCCGGTGATGACAATCGGATAGGCGGGGGGGGGGGGGCATGAAAGAAGTCCACGGAGCTCATGTTGCTTTGAGCACATCCGGCCACCAACTGAGATGGTGCGTGGAAAAAGAGCGCAACTCTTCTTTTTGCGGGCGTCAGTGGAGCACCAGTTTGTCTCGGATCCTGAAGCTGACGATGCCCAGCAGCAGGAGGGCGGGCAGGAAGGAGTAGAGCAGCACAAAGTCCAGCGTGTAGCGCGACGCGGCGCCCGGGTAGCCTTGGTCTACGATTTGGTCGCCCTCCGTGATCAGGCAGCGTCCCGCCGGCGGAGCACCCGACTGGTCTGCGGACAACCGGGCGGTGCCACGTGACGCGCGCGAGCAAAACTCCCGCACAAAACTCCCAAATGTCAACACGGGGGCTTACTGCACGCAAAGCGAAGCCCGTGGAACTCGGTGACGATGAGCAGCTCGCAGCTGTACTTCTGGAACGTCAGGTAGCTCAGCCACTGGAACACCGTCGGCATCTGCGCCGTGCTTCTGTTCGCGGGGCAACACACAGAAAAAACGGTTCTTGCGTCGTCTCGACTCAGGTACAGTGAAACTCCTCTACAACGAAATCTACATGGGTGAAAATACCCCCGAGTGTGAAAAAAATCTTCATGCATTCCCACTATTCCCACTTTCCTGTTTCAGATTTGCTACAGTGAAAAACCCCCTGTTGTGAAAAATGTCTTGATGCAAACATGATTTCGTTGTAGAGGAGTTTCACTGTACAGTAAAACTCTTCTACAACGAAATCTACATGGGTGAAAATACCCCCTAGTGTGAAAAAAATCTTCATGCATTCACACCATGCCCACTTTCCTGTTTCAAATTTGCTACAGTGAAAAACTCCCTGTTGTGAAAAATTTCTTGATGCAAACATGATTTCATTGTGGAGGAGTTTCACTGTATTGCAAACTCCCATGGAGACAGGAGTCTTCATGTGCCATCAAAATGCGCCCCCTGGTGACGGAAAATAGCACGGGCCGCAACACAATGACTGGGAAACGAGCAAAAGATGCCTCGTAGGCCAACTCTCACACAAACAAAAAAAACAAAACACAGCCCACATGCACGCCCCCCCCCCCACAACCCTCGAGCCTTAAAAACCCAAAGCAAACGTCTTGAATGGATCAACCGTAGGAATCCGGAGCCCACGAGGATCCCGGCGATGTTGAGCAGGGCCACTCCGGTGTTGACCATGTTGGGGTCCTGGACCACCCCCAGCAAGACCACCGTCAGCAGCTCGCCTGCAAGACGCACAACGAGGTTACTCGGGGCGAGGGGCGACCCGCCGCGCGCCCACCTGTGATGTGAGGGACCATCACAACCGCGGTGAAGCAGGCGAAGCGCCACATCTCGGCGTGCATCCCCACCGTCCTGAAAGGGAAAAGGATTGGCTCAACAACAAAACATGTCATGACCTCGCGTCCGACTGTGCGTTCAGAGCGCGTTGAGCGAGCGGCGCGGCGGCGTACCAGTAGAGGAAAGAGGCGAAGAGCAGCACGCTGATGGCGCTGAAGGGTAGAATGTGGAAGACGTAGGCCAGGAACATCTGCCACTTGCCGTACAAGCCGTCTTGGCTCTCCTGGTCGCCGATGGCTCGCAAGGCGGGAACTGCGGCGCCGCGGCAGATTCACGAAAAGTACAACTACATATTGGCTTTTGGGGTTTTTTATGTTCATGATAAATACAGAGCAGTGAGTCAAGTTGAAACGAGCGTCTATGAATACGTTAAAGGTCATTGCCATCTGCCTTCTTTTTCGTGCCACTTGTCTATCCGGGGGCAGGAACGATCGACAAGCAACTAAGAATGCGGTCGCGCGATCGGACGCCGGCGAGACTCACAGAGGGCCACGGCGTTGAGCATTCCGGTGTAGGGCGAGGCGCCGACGCATTGGTAGATGATGCCGATGCGGTCCTGCACGGCACCTTTCGCCACGTCGGCGTCCAAACGCATCACGAAGAAGGCCACGAACAGGCCGTAGATCAAGTTCTGAGACAGACGCATCAGGACCCCCATTCGGTCTCGCGACAGGTTGCGCATGGTCCGCCTCGGGAAAATCAAAATCAACAAATCATCTTCATAACATCGTGCACTTTCAAGTATTGAGGTTCCTTCACAGTCAATCTTGTCCCCATTATTCTAAAAGTGTGTTGAAAATTGCCTTCAAATGTTTCGCTGACATGTTCAAAAGGCAAAGCGGTCTGAGTGTGTGTGTGTGTGTGTTAGCATTGAAGATGACCCGGTCCTCACTGTGCCACAAGTACAGGAATGTATGTGTGTGTGTGTGTTAGCATTGAAGATGGCCCGGTCCTCACTGTGCGACAAGTACAGGAATGTGTGTGTGTGTGTGTGTGTGTGTGTGTGAGAGACCTAAGTAGCACGGCCAGCTTGGCAGCGCCCGTGGGCGACTCTTTGCTCTTGAAGGGGACGGCGGCCTTGCGGCGGGCGCGCAGGCTCTGCTGCGTCCTGGCCAGCATGCGCTCAAAGATGGCCGACTTGCGGTAGGAGCGAGTGACGTCGTGCATGCGGCCGAAAGTGGCCGCCTCGCGCTCGCCGCTGCGCGTGTCCACCGACGTCAAGTCCACTGTTGCGCGAGGGACGGCCCGTGAGCCAGCGTGCGCGGCACCGGTGTTGCGTCATCTACGGGACCAGTACCGTAGATGTCGAAGGGGTTGCAGTATTCCGGGCACTCGTACCCGCAGCGGCCGAAGAAGTCCACCATCTCGTCGGGTTGGCCGCAGAAAACTAACTCACCGCGGCTCATCAAGGCGATCCTGCTGAACACCTGCAAACACGCACACACAAGAAAATGACCTTGGAGAAGGTCATTTCCTTTATTTTCAAACAAGATGAAATCATAGTTACAGACCTGGAATGCATTTTTGTTTTGTTTTTGAAAAGTACCGGCCCATAATGTCATGCGAATATTCATCGATGGGGGGTACAGTGACCAATCCGGATACGGACGAGCCGTTGGGGAAATGCCCACCGCGTCCCCATGTATCCGACGCACATTCTACTATGTACGTGTTTTGTTTTGATTCTTTTGTCTGTGAGAGTCATGAAAGTGGAGCAGCGATTCCAGAATCCTACTGCCCGTGTGCTCGTACGAGCGCGGGGGGCGTGGCGTCCGTTGTCTCGGTGCGTTTTTTTTTTACCGTGAAGAGTTCGGAGCGAGGCTGGTGGATGGTGACGATGACGATGCGGTTCCTGCGGGCCAGCTGGGCCAGCAGCATGACGATCTGATTGGCCGTCATGCTGTCCAGCCCCGTGGTGGGCTCGTCCAGCAGGATGACCCCTGCCCGTGACGACACAATCAAGGCGCCGGCTTGAAACTCGAAAAGTTGCCTGCCCCGCGTGCAGATAAGCGCCCGCTTAGGTGGGACTTTGTGAGTCTAATGAAGACAATTAAAAGATTGGCTCTCAAGCTGCAAATTAAACGGAGATTAATTCATTTTCTGCTTGATTGCAGAGGAAGCCAACAGGAAGCCCTCACGCACGCACGCACGCACGCGCGTGCGTTCGTGCGCTCATTCTCATCCTCAACGATGAGGACGAGGGCCTTCGTCCTCAGCGGAGTTGCGCAGACCCGACAAAGCGAACCCGGAGCGCTCGTTCTCATTGTGCTTCGATGACAGCAAATGTTACTTTGTCCTTCATCGGACTTTTGCAGACTTACGGGGGTCCTGAAGGAGCTGGCTGGCGATGGAGACCCTCCTCCTCTCGCCTGCGGAGATTCCGGCGAACACGCGGCCGCCGATCACCGTGCGGGCCACGTGACTCAGGCTCAGCTCGGCCATCGCTGCCGACACCTTGAAACGAACGACAGCTCGTATTTATCGAGCACCTTTTCGGGTGACTTCAGAATGAAATCAAGGATCGTTCCGTTTCATGGTCTGTCAAAGGTCACGACATTGTCGTTATTTTCAGGGTGGAAATAACTCATACATTATGAAGTTGTGCAATGTCAATATGACACATTGTTTTAATGCCTTCTCTGCTTTTCTTCGATTGTACAAAAACGTCCTTTTTGTGGAGCGCCATATTTGATGATGACGTGCGAATTTTCAGGGCGTGGTTTCCTTCACTCTTCCCGTTCCTTTGAAGCGTTCCATTTAGAAAGATTTGCTCCCACCTTGGTTTGGACGGCTTTGGCCGAGTGCTTTCTGAGCGCCAGCTGCGCCGTGTAGGTCAAAGTCTCCTCCACGGTCAGAAAACTCAGCAGGTTGTCGCTCTGGTATAAGAAACGAAAACCAAGAGAGTATTGTTTTCGCCAGCCAAACCGCTTCCGTGTTTCTGATGTTACTCCGCCACATCCATCCAAATCTATGGGACAGATGTATCTCAATAACTGTTGTTAAAATCAGAAATCAGAGAGGATAAACGGTTATTGTGCTGATTACATATGTGCACAATTTAATTTTGGTTCAGTGAAACTCCTCTGACAGGCAAAATCATGTTTGCAGCAATTTGACATTTTTGCGGGCCACAACATGTGGGGGGCACTGTAGCAAATCTGGAACAGGAAAGCGGGAATGGTGTTAATGCATGATTTTTTCACACTAGGGGGTATTTTCACACATGTAGATTTCGTTGTAGAGGAGTTTTCACTGTACAGTAAAAAAAAACCTGTTGTGAAAAATGTCTTGCTGCAAACACGATTTCGTTGTTCGAGTGAAACTCCTCTACAACGAAATCATGTATGCAGCAAGACATTTTTCACAGCAGGGGGTTTTTCACTGTCGCAAATTTGAAACAGGAAAGTGGGAATGGTGTGAATGCATGAAGATTTTTTCACACTAGGGGGTATTTTCACCCATGTAGATTTCGTTGTAGAGGAGTTTCACTGTGGACACAAATTCATCCAAATATGAGATGATGCAATCGAATATCTGAATCCCCAAATAATCGCCAGCTGCAGCCCTCGTGAAAAGTGCAAATTGTTTGATTGCCGAGGACGTCATGGTGAAAACTGTGTGCCGCTGCAAGGTAAAGGTAAACAACAACGTTGCAACATGGGGAGGACCGGAGTGATGCACGTGCAGAAACTCGACAACGAATGAAGACGACGACGCCGATGCGCATTTGACAATTACACACACGCGGGCGCTGCTCGAACCTCCGGCCCGCCTCAATTAACTCGCGGTCCAATCGCATTCCTCGGCAGAGTCTCTCATGCGAATGACTTTGATATCAGGTGCTCATATCGACTCCTCATCTGCAGCTTAGCAGCCAAAGTTAATGACAAGCTTTCGAGTGGGCGGTTATCAGCCAGCCGGGAGATAATTTGAAAGGGGCTGTTTTAAGACCGTGTTTTTAATTCGGGTCTTGGATACACTTGAGCACCTCTGGCTGATGGATTAGGAGCATGAGGAGGCGATGGAGGAGCAAAAAAAAAAAAAAAAGAAGAAAGAAAAAAAAGTTCACCCACGTACTGACAAACTTTCTTCCTGGAGTTTGCGAACCCAAATAGCAACACACGTTGCGTGTGTCACCTGCAGCACGTATGAGAAGCAGTCCTGGAACTCTTCTCTCGCCAGTTTGGTGCCGTTGACAAAGACTTCGCCCGACAGGCTTCCGGAGTTGCCGATCCTTCCCGAGATGGCGTCCAACAGCGTGGTCTTTCCGGAACCTGTGCGACACGCAAACGCACCAGCCAAAATATACGGACACGGTTTTTGCTTCTGGGGCAAGTGGGAATTTTTTTTTTTTTTTCCCGCATCGAGCTTTTTGGACTCTCCGAATTCTGCCCAGCAACAGATTGCGCCAAGGCCCGATCTGGCAGCTCACCCGAGTTTCCCAGGATGCCCATAATCTCCCCGCTGTCCACGTGGAAGGACACATCGTTGAGGATCTGCCGAGTCCGTCGCTCCGTGAAGGAGGGCAAGTCCCACCAGGGGCCAACGCGCTCGCTGCAAGGAAACAAAAGTGGCAAAAAAAAAATTCTGATGTCCGATTAATGTAAAAAAAAAAAACGGAAAGTAAAAAAAATAAAATAAACGGATACATTCCGCTCCAGACCATAAATGTATGCAGTACATAAATCATATAAGGGAACGGATTTTGGTTCCGAGCACCAACTGTGGCTTCTTTTGGTGTTTTCCTAAACAGGCGTTTGCGTGCGCCGTTGTGGGCGTGAACACGACCGACCAGATTCCCGGCCAAGAGAGACGGCTCCTCTCGCTCCTTGAAACTGCGCGAAAATCAAGATACGCGCACAAGCGCCTGCGGCGTTTTTACGAAAATAGAACGCGTTTGGTCAAGTGGATAGGTTTGAGACAACCGGGGCCCGCCTTCCAACCGGACCGCGGTTGCGCCTGCGCTCACCTGACCGCGTAGGTGATTTTGCTGGCACTGAGGCAGCACGCGGGCCCGGCCGCTTCGTCCGCGACGTCCCTCTTGGCCTCCGGCACAAAGCGAAAGGACCGTGCGGCCCCGCCGAGACGCTCCGGCGGCACCGAGTGCTGTGCGCTCATCTTCAACCCGCGTCCGCCCGAGCTGCAGCTCCCCCGCACACTAACCTCATACATACATAACAGCCATAAACACGCTCCGGGCTTATCGCGGGGAACTTTGCTCCAGGCTCGTATAAAGCGGAAGGGCAGAAGCCAGCGGCGCATCCCAAAAGCCGCTGAGGTGACGGGACATTGTTTTGGAGGAGAAGTTTCTCGCGGGGCAGAGGGCCAAATCCGGAGGAGCAGGGGAAAGGACATCGGCAAGAAGGGGGGCGCGCAGGGGGCGCCCCGACCGTCGGAGGACCGGACAAACATCAAGTTGCGTCATCATGGACCCAAACAGTAGCCTGACTCGCGCCAACGGACCCTCGCAGGTCAGTCACGGACATCCTCCTTTCATGTTTGTTTGTGGTAGTTGACGGTAGTTTGGGTTCGCTAACTCCAATGGAGTTTGGGAGCGGACAAGGAGTCAGCTCGGACTCGAGGACTAGCTGACGTTTTCATTTCAAATGAACGCCTGCGCCTGCGCCAATCGCACTTTGAGGACAGAAAACGGTTGCTCGAAAAAAAAAAAAATCGGATTTGATGTTTGTAAATCTTTTTTAGCGAAATCTTTTTCCTCGTCTCTTGGCAAAGGGTGCACAAATGTTCAAATGAAAATGTGGTTTTATACGGCGTGGATTATGGATGGAGTCCGTCTGAAAAAAAGGCCACCAAAAGGCCAATGAATACTTTGCCCGCTCAAAGCGCGCGCTGCCTTTGAGCGTGTTCTACGCCGTCGCGGCGAGCGTTTTCGGCCACAGCGCGAGGCGCCACCTGGGCTAACATTTTGGAAGCGTGCCGTGTCGCGTGTATCGTCGGAAGCGTTTGGAAATGGAATATTGAGCTCGTAACAAGAAAAGAATCCAAGTCAAGACGACATTTGGAGCGCAGGAAAGTCCCGACGTCGCTGAGGACCCGAATGTCAAAGCGTACGCTCGGATTGCTTTGCAGCCGCACGCGGACGCCGGGCTGTTCTCGTCGGAGGAGGACAGCAGCCTCTACTTCACGTACGGCGGTGGCCGCAACCAGCTGGAGGTCAACAACCTGCACTACGAGGTGACGACTTCGACGTGGCCTCATCCATCACACCAGCGCACGCGTGCGGCCTTCGAGCCAGTGAGTGTGCGTTGATCCCAGGTGGACACGGCGGCGCAGATTCCCTGGTACGAGAGGCTGTCGGAGTTCAAGCTGCCCTGGGTGGTGGATGGCCACAAGCGGACGGCCATCGACAAACTGAGCCTGCGCGTCCGCAGCGGGCAGATGCTGGCCGTCATTGGAAGCTCGGGTAAAACTCAAAACAGACACCAAACGCACCTGCGCTGGCAAAATGGGGCAACGTTGAAACACATTAACGCAAGACTCCCAAAAACATTCGAAACTTTCCCCAATAGTCCCCAGTAGTTAAAGAAAGAAAGAACGAAATAAAATGAGGTTTCTAAAATGACAAGAAGAAAGATGATGGTGATCTCAAGACCTGATTTGGGGACAGAAAGGCAATTTGTTGGGGGGGTTTTCAGGCATTCACTTCTGGCTTCACTTCTGTTGGCAGCGTATTCCATTGGTGCGCAGCAGAGCAGCTACATGCGGCTTCACCATGTTTGCTTTGAACTCTGGG
The DNA here is from genome assembly GCA_018466805.1 of Hippocampus abdominalis. Taxonomy (NCBI): domain Eukaryota; kingdom Metazoa; phylum Chordata; class Actinopteri; order Syngnathiformes; family Syngnathidae; genus Hippocampus; species Hippocampus abdominalis. Next base: position 368,976 of record CM031702.1, read on the forward strand.
CTCCACTTACTGACCTGAGTCTGCAGAGCTCTCCCGGGTTTATCGGCATTTCTTTCATGGTTTCGGGACCCGAACCATACAGTGATTCATAGATCGGCATCCGGATTTCTTTTCCAAAAAATCTCTTCTGCGGCTGACTGGGAGCCAACGTAAAGCCTCGAGGACCGGGGCAAAAACGTTCTGATCACTTTGGTCTGCAGCATTGCCACTACTCCTGACAGAAATCCTTGTGGTTGCGCCGGTGCAGGCTGCGGCAAAACCTCGCTGCTGGACATCATCACGTGTCGCGACGAGGGCGGCGGCGTGACATCCGGCCAGATTCTGATCAACGGTCGCCCCAACACGGCTCAACTGGTAAAGAAGAGCATCGCGCACGTGCGCCAGGACGACCGCCTCCTTCCTCACCTCACCGTGCGCGAGACCCTCGCCTTTGTGGCCAAACTCAGGCTGCCCACGCACTTCACGCAAGCCCAGCGCGACCAGAGGGTAAGGCAGAGTCGACCGACTGGCCCCTGTGTTTTGACTCGTGTGAATGAAGCACACCAATAAAGCTGCCTCGCCTAAACGGCATGATTCGGGATTGGTCGCCAGTCAACCACAGGGCTCTGCCAGTTGGGTGGTCGGATTCCAAAAAGTTGTTCCTGTGTTGTTTGCCTTGTAAACTCGATGCCGTTTGACATCTGGGACAGACCAGAAAGAGGGTTCGGTGTCAGGAACCGATTCCGAAATGGGTCAATCTGGTAGCCTCGACAACTTTCGACAACGGTCCATCCAAGTCCGACTCGGTCAAGCAGTGTGTGCGGTCCCTAAAACAGGCTCCAGAGTTCTCAGTCCGGTACCCTTGACACCCGTGGACTATGGTCCATCCAAGTCAGACCAGGTAAGGTAGAGCGTGTAGTTTCTGAAACCGATTCCGGAGCTGTGAGTCTGATACCCCTGGCAAACTTGGGACAACGGTCCATTACATGTCCGACTTAGTCGAGTAGAGGGTGAAGTTCCCACAAGCGGCCTCAGAGTAGTTTGTCTGGTAGTAGTTGGTGGGGTTCCAAAAACCTTTCCCGAGTGACTGCTCTGATAGCGTTGACTTCTGGTAATGGTGAATCCAAGCCCAAATCTGACCGGGTCAGGTGGATGTCAAGGGATCTCAAATGTTTCAGAGTGGAGTGCCCTCCTCAAAAGGTCCATTCTGGTCTGACCAGGTTGTGGCCATGTTTCCTCTCAGGTGGACGATGTCATCGCTGAGCTGCGACTGAGACAGTGCGCTCACACCAGGGTGGGAAATGATTACGTAAGGGGGGTGTCCGGAGGGGAGCGGAGGCGGGTCAGCATTGCAGTCCAACTCCTCTGGAACCCGGGTAAGAACCCTCCCTCCCCCTCTCCCCCTCCCAGCCCTGGCTCAGCTATGAGACCGATCCCCAAAGCAAGCATTTAAGTTTCCAGGTATCTTGATTCTGGACGAGCCCACATCAGGTCTGGACAGCTTCACGGCCCATAATCTGGTCATCACGCTGTCCCGCCTGGCCAAGGGGAACCGTCTGGTTCTGCTGTCGGTCCACCAGCCTCGCTCAGACATCTTCCGGCTCTTTGACCTGGTGGTCTTACTTTCCTCGGGCTCGGCCGTGTACTGCGGCGCCGCCCGGGACATGGTACCGTACTTCACGGCGCTGGGCCACCCCTGCCCGCGCTACTGCAACCCGTCTGACTTCTACGGTAGGACCTGGAGGCTTCTCTGCCCCGTAACCGCATGCAACATCTCTGACAAGCTCCTTGCGTTTGCACGCCAGTGGACCTGATCAGCATAGACCGCCGTAGTCCGGAGCAAGAGGCCCAGTGTCTGGAGCGGGTCCGGGTGTTGGCGGAGCAATTTTCGGAAAAGGTCCGGGACACCGATGACCACATGTGGAACAGCGGGACGGGCGTGGCGCACTCTGAGAGGTTGCTTTGTACTTAGCGTGTTAGCATTTTATCAACCGCCATTAAAAAGGGCACCTGATGGCAGGGCAAGAGGAAACATCCTTATCTTACCATAGCATGTTGTAACTTGCTTATCTTGTTATATGTCGGCATAGCAAATGTTCCCATTTTATATTACCTATCGACAGGCCGAGAGTAAAGATCCTAAAACGAGTCAGGAGCCCAAAAGATCAGCCTTGGTGCTTTCCACACTGACGTTACTATTTTTCATCAGCATTCTGCCCGCTTGCACCTGATCAACTCTCACTAGGCATAGAACACGACTAGAGGGCACAAAGTAAAATTCGGATCTGCCTTTGCACCCTGGACCCAGGTTGCTATCTTGCTCGACAGTTACGTGTCAGCATTTCTTTAAAAACAGTACCCTGACCGAAAAATCCAGTTTCATCTGATTTTCGTACAAAGGTCTTTGTATATCGGCATGCTAACGGTTAGCATGTTAGCATTTGCTGATATGTACCCAAGTGCCAGGCAAAAGCCACATATCGATACGCCCGGTTAGCATCCCCAACGCTAAGATGGCAAATGTTAGCGCTCGATCAACAACCATGAGAAATAGTGGCCGACTATAGGGTGAGACATCAAAGCCTCGAGAGTCCGGGCCACCGCTCGACTCCGTACCGTTATCTTGCAATGAGGTTGCTGTCTGGCCGCACGTTATCATGGTAGCAGCTGACATGCCGGCATCTCATCGACAACCAATAAGAGACGGCATTTGCGGCAGCTCCCCGCCGCCCGACGAGGCGCAAGAGGACCAAGTCGTGGTCATCTCCAAGGGAAAGGACCGACCGCCGGGACGGCTCCAGCAGTTTTCCATCCTCATCAGGTGAGAGCAGGAGAGAGGCGGCAAAGCAAAGAGACGCCTCGTGGCGCCAACCATCTCCTCCTCCGCCAGGCGCCACATGTACAATGACTACCGAGACCTGGTCACCCTGCTGGTCCACGGCCTGGAGGCTCTGCTGATGTCCCTGCTGGTGGGCTTCCTGTACTACGGCGCCGGAGAGCAGCCTCTGTCCATTCAGGACACCGTGGCCCTGCTCTACATGATCGGAGCGCTCACGCCCTTCGCCGTGGTGCTGGACGTCATAGCGAAATGTGAGAGTCCGTTCGTATCAAACGCCGCCTCCAGTTGATAGGTCAAGGTCATTCCTCGTCCTCTGGCGAGTCATATCAGTTATCAAAGATGATGGACTTTACATGACACCCAATCACGAGATGGTAAAGTGCAGATAATCGCTTGATTGAGCAGCCAGCAAGTCTTGAGACCAAGGTCCACCATCGACTCTGTGGAGGATTTATTTGGAACGTTGGCCAAGACTTCACACCGAGAATAATACGGCTCAGCTATTAGACAGGTGGCGCTAACTGAAGTCGAACATGCCTTGAGATCTGAGCCAATGTTATTTGTAGGTCACGCAGAGAGAGCCATGCTCTACCACGAGCTGGAAGATGGCATGTACTCGGTGACCTCCTACTTCTTTGCTAAGGTACAGCACACAAAATCAGCACCAGGGGGCAGCCTTGCTCCACGTCGGACCCACGGCGGGTTAACCCGTTTGAAACATTGCGTAATCCCAACCTCTAGGGCAGGGCTGTCAAACTCATTTTTGCCGAGGGCCACATTTTAGTTACCGTTTGTTTACCTTGGAGGGCCGTTATGACTGAAACCATCTAAAGAAGTCAAGACTGTTGATACAATTCTCGAAGTTGCTAACATGAGGGTTTTGGTAACAAGAACATGCTTGGAACATCGCTCTTATTTATGAAATAGGAGAATTTAAATTTTTGGTACACATTTTAGAAAGCATCATCATGGAAGTTGACGAGTTAAATGTGATTTCACGGGCCACATAAAATGATGTGGCGGGCCAGATTTGGCCCCCGCGCCTCGACTTTGAAAGCAGTGCACTAGGGGATTTAGGGATTTATCCTGGATGACTCAGTAGTCCGCCGCGAATGGATGAGAATTGATTAAAAAGCGAACAAAGCCCGCTAACTTCCCCTAATATTTTGGGATGCAATGCTAACATGCCGCCATTTGGCAAGATAGCAACTTGGGTAGAGAGAGCTAAGCATTTTGTGCAAAGAAAATCCAATTGTTTTGCTCTCGTTTGGCTCCCGGCTGTCCAAACGTGTCGGCAGGTTCTGGGGGAGTTACCCGAGCACTGCGTGTTCACCCTGGTCTACGCGCTGCCAATCTACTGGCTGGCGGGCCTGAACCAGGCGCCGGACCGCTTCCTGCTCAACTTCCTGCTGGTGTGGCTGATGGTGTACTGCAGCCGCGCCATGGCGCTCTTCGTGGCCGCCGCGCTGCCCACTCTGCAGACCTCGGCCTTCATGGGCAACTCGCTCTTCACCGTCTTCTACCTGACCGGGGGCTTCGTCATCAGCCTGGAGAACATGTGGCTGGGTGAGCTGAGGCGCCGAGTCGGGACCGTCCCGGCGGTGGGACCTTTGAAAAAATGGGCTTCCTACGTCTTGCAGTGGCGTCGTGGCTCTCTCACACCTCCTTCATGCGTTGGGGCTTCCAGGGGCTTCTGCTGGTGCAGTTCAGAGGAAACAAATACCCCGTCACCATCGGCAACTTCACCCTGGACGTGGACGGTATACACGTAAGTGCGACAGATCTACAAATGTACAAAGGAATAAATCAGTCATTCAAAAATCAATATTTTGGCGCGCGTGTGTGCGGTCAGGTGGTGGAGGTGATGAACATGAACCAGTACCCTCTGTACTCGTGCTACCTGGTGGTGCTGGCCGTGTGCTTGGTCTTTATGGGGCTCTACTACATCTGCCTCAAATTCATCAAGCAGAAGTCCAGTCTTGACTGGTGAATGTGATTCACATCATCGCAAAGGTTTTACATTTGGCAAATTTGGACGCCACGCAAGCCAGCTGTGGGAAATAATCACAAATGATGCTTTTCATAAATACAAGAAACAATGGTGGAAAAAGTGAAGGGATTAGCCTCTTTTTTTTTTTTACCCAGAGTCGAACCATGTTGGTATACCGCAGTCTGCCGCTCGATGGCAGCAGAGCACCGCAGTAACGTTGAAGTAAAGGCAGTCACGTTCGATTTTTGCATGTTTCATTTTGTATGGATGGAACGGCATTAGGCTAGTAGTGTAACGTTATTAAACAGTGGATGAACACTGCGTGTGTATGTGTGTATTCGTATCAAGTCACTAAAAGGAAAAGGCCTTGAAGATAATTCATCCCAAAATAAAAATATTGTACTTGTAGATTGGATGTTGTATGCGTGTATTTTTTGGAGCACTTTAAGTGTTTGATTGATTTAATTTCAATTATTTTCGTATTTACGCATGTTCATACACAAGCTGTATGTTAAAAGTCTAAATGAGTAAAGCATTCAGTCAAATGACGTCTCTTAAGTGTGTTTCTTTTGGTTCAACGTCTCTTAACAATGGCCTTTTTTTGTGATAGCTGAAAGTAGAATTACACTGGCCCACATTTCCTCTTCTTTTTTTTTTTAAATCAGAGATGCAAGTCACCTTTTCTGATGGTTTTGCACCGATTCCAAATCTGCCCTTGTACTTCCTCAAGCACATTAAAAAAATCGTAAATATGCATTACAGTTTGTGAAGGGTTCGGTTCAGCAACAGGTGGAACTTTTTTCTGCAACATCATCGCTATAAATTGGAAGGCATGAAAACAAATATGTTATGAGGCAAGATTTAATAGATCAAACAGCAGCAAAATGCAAATATCTCTCAAAACTGATGTGCAAGAAAAAAAGTAAATCGGCCTCAAAAAGACGGTGAGGGACACATGAAGCCGTCAGTGATGAAAATGGGCTGCTGACTAGCGGAATGACTGCATTTGCTGATCTGATTTCAAGTCTTAGAGACTCGAACATCCAATTGTGGTCGACAGGGAAATACAATTGAGTTATTTGAAATGCTGAGTCATGAAGCACAGTATCCCTCATATTTTACAAATATGTAGATATAGTTTTGTGTTTTGCGTTGCATAGCACTGATAACGCAACACATGGATTCCGAACATTTATTAGCATAAATACTTCTGTACACGGTTACCACAGTCCGATTGAGGATAGTGGAACGCCACTCACATCATGTATGGATAAAAAAAAAAAAAAAATCTAAATGGGGGCGGGGGGGAAGTTGGGTCTTTATTCGTTGACGGGTTGAGTGTTGACTGTCCTCTCTTTCAGTTTGTCGGCGTAGAACTTGAACGACTCCTGCAGAAGAAGAAGAAAGAAAGAGAGGTCGGCATGAAACCCAAAATGACACTCGGGTGCCGTTTTGGCCTTTGTGAAAGGAGTGCGCCCTCCTGGGTGCGCTTAAATAGCTTGCACTCTCCAAACAGCTTGTCTCGTTTCATCTTTAAATCCCCATTAATACACAAAGAAGGGATTTGACGCGATCGCGCGAGCATACACGTAACGTCTACACACAGAGAAAGCCTCCTCTCGGTTAATTAATCGCTGTTTTGATCCACGCCAGGTGTTTTGTGTGTGTGTGTGTGTGTGTGTGTGTGTGCACGCGCATTTCTTGTTTGGCTGGATAAAGGCTTTTATGGAAAGTACAGCAGTACCTTGACTGAAGAACTTAATTTGTTCTGTGAACAAAGGGCAAATCAACTGAAATAACATGAATTTCAAGATTTTTGAGGGCAATTGCAGTTGCATCTCTATGGCCCAGGAAGAGTCAAAATAAACAGGCAAGTAAAGTTTGGGAAAACGGCATCCCCACCCTACTTGACGGGCAGGTGAATTGTCGCGAGTGAAGCGCTGCCGTTCAGGAGCGAAAATGCTTTTTATTCTCATTGGCGGCGACGCTTCTACCTGCCTCAGTCAAGCTCCGAGCTCCGCCCCCGATCGTCACGGTTAAAAAAGTGGGGAAGACAAGACAGGACCGCCCCCCCCCCCCTTAAAAACGGGCGAAGATCAGGGAGGCTTTCAAACATGGCGTCAAGCCGGAAAGTGCCGCTCGAGCGCCGCGGTGGAGTTTTTACGACGGCGCTCGGGTCCGCCCGCGTCCCGAAGGCCGAGCGTCACATCACTCTCCCGGCCGATGTTGAATTATACAAGAGCCTCTTCTTAACTTGGTCCCGCAGGTGAGCCAGGCCGGCGGTGCGCCCGCCTCCGGGGGTCTCGGCGGCAACACGAGAGCCCTCTAAAAGTGTGTGTCGATACAAAATGTCTGCCCGTTTGCCTAAAATAGGCCCGCACCCACTGACGTCATTTGACGAGTGCTCAAAGGCTCCCGAGTAGCAGAAAAGAGCCAAACGGCACTCAAAGCTCAATCGCTTCTGCGTGGAAATGACATTTGAAACATTTACTTCCACACATACCTCCATTTTTCAATCCGTGTTTGATTTGCAAAGTGAATCATTTCCACCATATTTTCCTTCATTTCTTTCAATGTATTCTGAGAATGATTCCTTAAAAAAAAAATCTTTCACTTTTTCATCAAATAAATAGCGGCGGCACTCACAGGGGGCTCGGGGAAAGGCGGCGTTTCTCCTGCGTCGCGGTGCAAGACGGCCAGCCGCTTGAGTGACAGCTCGTCCATGACCAGCCCCTCCTCCAGCGCCCGCTCGTACAGCGCCTTGGCCGACGCCAGGTCTTTGTCCGCGACTGCCGCAGGAATCGATGCGCAGCAAAGAAAACACATTTGAGTTGGAAACGGCGCGCCTTTCGTGACTTGACCCAACACTGGAAACGTGCGCTCGAGTCCAATTCAACTTCCAAGACGGATTTGGCAGCTTTTCGAGCAACTTACAGCTGCGCTCTGCCGATATGACGAAGGACTTGATCGCAATTCAAGTCGTCGATCAAAATGAATTCAAAATCTACTTAACGGGGGAGACAAAACTTGGAAGGAAAAGCCATTAGCAGACCTTGCTTGCTCCAAGTTCAAGCACTTTAAAAGCACTTTAGCCACATTTGCGGCACTTCATGAACCTTGAACAAAGTACAGTATGAGAAACAATCGGAAGCGTGGAAAAACCCTGTCAACCCCGCGCGAGTCGACGTGCCCTTTTTTTTTACGGACATTAAAAATCACTCGGATGCGCAAAACGGCTCCTTTTGTCACGCAGCGTAAAAATTAGCGCTACATCCAATCATTCCTCCGCTTTTTTCCTTCCAAAAGGGAAAATAACCAGGTTACGTCTATTGAGCAAGAGAGAACGCGAGCCCAAGTGCGCGAAAGCAAGTCCCCTCGGGGCGCCGCGCGTTTGAGCAGCTGGCTAATGCGAATGAAATAGTCATGTGCGCTCGTCTTTGCCGTGATAACGGGGCGGCTTGGGGGGGGGTGTTCGGGATTATAGTTCAAAGGACGACGGAAGACAAGAGAAGTGCTGAGTGGCGGGTCGTGTAGCGATTAGCACGCTAGGCTAGGCAGGACAGCTAACTCATTAGCGGGCATGTCCTTTTCAAAAAAGGCCAGCATGTTTTCTTACACCGTGGCCCCGCACACGCATACGTTGAAATGAGCGCTCACCATTCGCAGGCGTCGGGGACCGAGAAACGCAAAAAAAAAAAAAAACAAGCAAATCAAGTGTCCAAATCATGACCAATTTGAATAGCTCAAATCAGTCCTTCTCCCATTGCGGCGAGGGGCGGGGAGGGCCAGCGCCCCTATCGTGCTATCCCCCCCCCCCCCATTACTAGAATAAAGTCTAATTGCACATCCACGACAGTAGGTGGCAGTGGCGCTCTCATTGGTCTATTTTTTTTAATTGTAGGCAATATTCATGCACGTCAAATCTTTTGTGTTACAGACTAAAAAACAGTGTCAATAAAGTTCTTTTTTTTGATAAATTGATCTATATTCCCTTTTTTTGTCTGCTTTAATGGGCACACTGTAATGTTCTAGAGAAGCGTTCTTATAACAATTTTATGAACAATTAAAACACACCGTACATCACCCTAGAAAAGAAACGGTGTACAAATGATCCCCAAAAACGTGTTAATTCAGCCACACCAACTACGGCACAATAAGCACGCGGACGTTACCGTGACACTTCATCAAGTAAGGGTAGACCACTTCCTTCTCAGCAAAGTCCGGGATCAGGCTCTGCAAGGTCTTGATTTTGCCCACCTACCAAATTGCACACAAGAACAATTGTCACATCGGGAGCTTTTTATTAATTGATTAATACGGTGCTATTTATTGTTTTTATTTGTTGAGATTTAGATATTTATGTTTTTTTTATGCAGTTCAGTTTTGCTGGACCTTCATTTTAGCTGTGTGTGTTTCAATGCACTGCAGGTTTGAGAGGAAAGTCCATTCATCTGTGCCGGATGTTGCACATGGAGCATATTTGACAATAAAGCTCGACTTGACTTCACTTGACTTGAGGTGGGATGAGCCACACATGCTAAATGAAGCGAATGCAGCTAAACGGCTGTCGGCATTCTCTTTCATGAAAAGCAAAATGTTTCAATATGTACAAATGGATGAGCCGGTCTTTTATGACACTAAAGTCATCAGGTTTTGAGAGGATTAGCATTGAGCCGTCAGGCCTTTTGCTGTACCGCCCATAAGGAAACACAAACATCAACAAAAATTGCCAATGGGTCCATTTTGGAAAAGTCGGAACATTTCGAGATGGGAAAAGTCAGTTGAAGGTACAGTGAAACTCCTCTACAACGAAGACATTTTTCACAACAGGGGGGTTTTTCACTGTAGCAAATTTGAAACAGGAAAGTGGGAATGGTGTTTATCATGAAGATTTTTTCACACTAGGGGGTATTTTCACCCATGTAGATTCCGTTGTAGAGGAGTTTCACTGTATATCTATATATTTTTTTCTTCAACTAAACACTTTTGACCTGCAAGACAACACTCGGCTTTAAAAAAACAAAAACACAAAAAAAACGTGACTGGACCTGTCCTGGCCGCTGAGATGCTCGTGCCAAGTAGGACACCAGCGCTTCCTTCTGCTCAGCCAAGGCGTTGACCCTCTGCAAGAAGAGACGGAAAATATGGCTTCAGAGGAGACAAATGTGGCATTTGAAATGGGGGGGTGTCAAGCCGATGCACAGGTCACGTCAGTGCTCGACAACTGGTGCGATATCCAACAGGAGGTAGAAATGCATTTTTCAAATTTGGAACTGAGCCGAGCGCTCTACTCCTATCCCCATTCTGACTTGACATAACTTCTTGTTTATATCAAACACACACACACACACATTATTTATATATATATATATATATATATATATATATATAAAGCTTTCCAGGATGCATATAAGTCATGTCTGTAATGCTGTAATGTAATCCATAGTTTGTTAAATAGTGATGAGGGAGGAGTGCAGTGAGCAGTAATGCATCTCATTCATTCATTCAAGACCATCATGTCAGACATGGCTGTTTAATTACTGAAAAGGATCATCACCCCAAATGTCAGAAAAAAAAGGGGGGGGGGGAGGGCAGACATGGTGAGATTGATTTCATTTTACAAGTTCTATTTGTTTCGATTCTGACTATATTTAGGAGGTGAAAAATTGTAATAATGATGATTTAGTCGCCAAAACCAGCATCGTTGACTTAAACCCAACAAGAAGCTGCTCTATTCCTGCTTAAATAGTGATGACGTGCCAGCGTTAACATGCGTTTTCATTAGTGTGCACTTAAGTGACACATGCCAGCAAACGACTGAGAGGGGTGATCACCCAGCCAGTGAGCGAGAAGTAATGGCCGTGAAGCGGCAGCAAGCCTCTCCCCATTTAGCGCCCGCGTATCGCCTCTTTCTTGGCCATTCTCTCACCGTCTCATCCGCCCATCGAGCGTCTCTACATATTCATTTCCCCGAGCTCGCGGCAAAGCCATCGAGCTGTTACTCAGGAACTGCGTGTAAATAAGTGAAGTAGAAGCCCGAGAGTCAGTCGACCGCAGACCGCCACACTCGGTGGGATGTGGGACGCAAATGCAAAAGGTGGGATAAATTAGTCAAAACCCGTGGTGGCGAACGCATGCGGCCGTCGCAAGGGGTTGAGACTACTGGCCAGAAGCATGAAGGAGTTGGGATAGACTTAAAAAAATAAGTCTATCTTGCCATTTTGTTTCTGCTGTGAATGATTCTTATTGCCTTTACACAGAAAGCACAACACAGGCAACACTTACGGCCAGCATGAACTTGGCTTCCTCTACTTTGTCCAAATCCAGAAGGTTTAGGAAGAGATCGGAAGCCGGCCTGTAACAGGCAAAGTGGTTGGCCAGCCGCTCAGCCATGGCGCTCACTGCAACGCAACAGGAAGCTTTTGGTCAAAGGCGTTTTCTGCCCAATCGGTCATCGTGCGCGTGCGTCTCGGCTTACGCTTGTCGATGGCTTTGTCGTCCTTCTCCTCCAAAACCTTCCGGAACACAAAGGCCATACTGAGGCTTTTGCCGTCCGCACTGGTGTAAACTTCCTCGAGCATCTCAACCGCTGACTCCAAATCACCCCTGAGGACAAAAGCAAGAGTGCGGGGTCAGAGGGGACATTCAGCCTTTTTTTTTTTTTCTTGACCGTGGAAACTTTTGCTCTGCTTTGTTCGCTCGGTGAAATGTTTGGCGCACGCAAAGTGAAAGCTCGACAAATATCAGCCAACTCAATCTGGCAACCTGGCCTTGGCGAGTACACTTAACTGTGCCTCTTCCCCTTCCACACTTGCCGTTGCGATGAATATTTAACCGCGGCGGCGTGCATGCGCACGCCGCCGATGTGCAAGTGTCCAGAGGTGGGTGAACATATCCACCCTGATTGTTGCAACCGGGACCGTCTGAATAATTCAGCGGGAAGGGGTGGGGGGCGCTAAATGCGGTTCTCTCTGCTTTCCGGCCCCGCGCTCGCTTCCCCACACCCGGGCTCTTAACCAGTCAGCTTGACTGCGGCAGAGCGGGGACGCCACGTTGTCAGAGCGGCTCAGGGCGCCGCTCCCGGAGGTCAAGGTTCAAGCTGACAGGGCCGAGCAACGATGGCCAACCGGGCGTGAGGCCGTCTTGCCGTTTCTTCCGCTCTCGGCGGCGCCGCCGAGTTGGCGCGGGGACGCCTGTCGCGCTAATGCGGCAAGCGGCGCCATGAGAGCACGATGCGCAACGCCTTCTTAGATTTTTGTCCGCTCTCGTTTGAGAGGCGACGCGACGGCGGTGGAGGACGCCCGTTTTCAAGACATTAAAAGGAAACCATGAATAAATCCGACGATGCCCGCGTTTCCCATTTGCTCCGGACGCCCTGCTTGCTAAGCTTTTATGCTACGAGTGTGTCCAAACAGGTCTTGTCACTGCGCTCATGTGTTAAAACGGTTGCTCTTTGTGTCAACCAACGCGTGCCTTGTACTTTACGAACTCATTGGCAGAAAATTTTGTTTTTTTAAGTTTTTCAACAGACCGACGGGTGTGACAGCCTGCGCAACTACTGGCTAACTGATGAGCAATATTATTCTTAGTGGGGAGGTTTTCCCCGCCACCGTGACTATGAACCCCTAAAAGTCTGTCAAAATTAACTCATTCAGTACCAGCCAATTCTGGACCAAGTCTGAAAAGACGTTTAAAAACGTCTTTGGGAGTGAATGAGTTCAGGTAAGGGATCCTATTTCTGGCCCGGGCCTGGATCTTGAATCTCTCGATTCGGGATCTCGCGGGCCAGTCGTGGCATTCCAAAGAACCCGGTAAGGACTTACCGCTTGATGTGAGCCAGGGCCTTGTTGTTGGTGAACAACATGGTGGACAGGTTGAGACTGGTGCCGAGACCCTCCATGAGCGACTGCACCTCGGTAATTCCCGCCACGTCGCCTTGGCTGCCGAGGGCCTGCACCAGCCTGGTGACGGCGAGCTGCGAGGGCACGTGGTCCTGACGCAGCATCGACTTGAATGTCTCCACGGCATCTTGAGGGGACGGGAAAACCAGATCCCATGTCGTGCTTGGCAAGACTTTGGGTTTGTGTGTGTGTGTGTGTGTGTGTATCGTCATTACCTTCGGTCTGGCCTCGCTTGCTCTGTGTGACCACCAGCAAATTGGTGGCAATGTCACTCAGCTGGAAGCTTGGAAATCGAGACTGGGCACTGAAATAGTTGAGAGGTTGCCGTGTTTGACCATTTCCAAAAACGCAAAAGCAAGTCAATCCAATTCCAATGAAAGTTGGGACACGGTGTCAAACATAACAGAACAGTGACTTGTAATTCATGTTCAACCTAATATTGAATTGAATATGCCACAAGGAGAAGATATTTAATGATCCGTTTTGTTTTGAGCAAATCATCGTGTACTTAAGAATTTGATGGCTGCACCTTGGCCCCAAAAAGCCGGCACAGGTGGCAAAAAAAAGACTGAGAAAGTCGTCGGAATGGCCATCAAACAGGTGCTTTGGAACATCTTACAGGTGAACAGGCTAACTGGGCAAAACCATTTCAAATGCGGACTCGTCAGACCACAAAACACTTAACCCTAAATTTCTTTGCCGTCGATTCACTTAAATATCGGTTGAACATGATTTGAAAATCATTGTCGACTGTTTTTTAGTGACGTTGAACACAACATCCCAACTTCACCCGGAATTGGGTTGGTACAATGTACAATAAAACGTCGTTTTGCCACAACTTTAGGGTTATAAGAGTATAAAACGGTATGAAAATGTACCATCACAATTATAGCGACCAAAATGGCTAAATCCATCGCACAAAAGGTAATTATCACTCTCTGAAATGTTGTCATGCTTTGTCGGTAAACGATTTCATCTCCAATTTTGACCTTTAGGTAAACAGTACATCGATTAAAAAAAAAAAGAAAAAAAAAAGTGGATCCTCGAGGCTCGGGCAGGGGGGGGAAATTAATCCTTAGCTTTTAGTCTCTGCAGTACTCCAGTAAATAAAGGGTTGGCCCTAAACACACTATTACGCAAGCCAATGGAAAAGAAAATCATCCTCTACACGTGGGACAGGGAAGAAATAACGTTCTTGTCGAAGATAGTGGCATCGGCACTCCAGGTGGAGCTTTATCGCTCGCAAGCGTACCCTGGTGAGCTGAAGCGAGAGGCCCGTTAGCTTTCAACATGACCGAGGGACAGGGATTTGTCAGCAATGAAAGCAAATCTTTTTTTTTTCCCCCCCCCTAAGCCGAGGCAAGACGGTTAATAAGGAGGCATCACATTTGGGGCATGGGGGGGGGGGGGGGGGGGAATCCTGTGGACAAAGTCGAGACAATGCAAGTTCCACGATGGATGCCATGTCTGAGCCTCTTACGCCACCCCGGCAATAAAACGGACATGAACGGCTTGATGGATGCCGGGGACGTTTTGCTCCGCGTGCGCCACGGTGCACGTGGACCGCATGTGGCCGGAGGGTGATTCTGCAGATCAATGCTCCCCCCCCCCGTCATCTCCTCTTCATCCCAGAGACGGACTGGCATGCCGTCCTCATTTCTTTGCCACCGAAACCTCAATCAGACTCGTCTTTTTTTTTAAACTTCTTTTTAGAGCCCCGCAAGCAGATTAATCCGTGCGCTCAATTGAGCATCCGGCGAAGCGGTCCTTATCACCACGGCGACACCGGGGGGGGGCACGCGGGAGCCGCTTGCGACAGGGTCACAGCGGCAACGGGGGTCGCTGCGGTGGGGTCTGCATTACTCTTATCGGGTGGGAGAGAACCTCAAGAGGCTCTCTGGCGCAGGCACACTTTCCCCGAGACCTTCTCCTTCCAGGCATATTTGCACTTCAGCCAATGAATCCATCATCACCAAACCCTCAATCCCTTAATCTGGTCACAAGCCGCCCCCCCACCCCCACCCCTTCGCTACTCAATTCTGTCCAGATTACCTCCAAACAAACGCACAAAGAATTAATGCCTATAGCGTCTTCATTAACCTCCTCCGTGATTAAATCTAGACGTCCTCGCCTTTTCTCCGCCCCCCCCCCCACTTAGCTTTTTTTAAAATTTTTTATCTCCTTATTTCTCGCCATTATCACCTTCTCCAGCCCGACTCTCCTCTCAGCTCATTTCACTCCTGGGCGCGAGCGCAGATAAAATGTGAAAAAAACACAAGCGCGCTTTCACGCAGTGCAGGGGAGGCCGTCAACTAGTTCAAACAAGAGCAAAGATGGGTTATCGCTCGTACTGCGCAGGTCTTAAAGCGCGGCGGAGATTATTTCTCATAACACGGGAGGCAGAATCATGTAGGCTGATAAAAACACAGACGGCCCCCCCCCCCCGTTCCTGTACAAATTAGTTACAGCATTGCACAGTAAGTGCTTGCTTGTTTTTCCTCTGAAGGACAAAGAACAAAAAAGCAGATTGGCAGCACTCAACTCCGATTCCCCTATTCCGCTCTACAAGCTCTCACTCGCGCAACCCGACCACGCGACATATGATGATATAAGCTATTTAACACTATTAAACTACCTGAAAAATTAAAAGACTTTTGATGTTTTATTTCCACCTCCGGGAGGTACGGCGCTGTGAAAGAATATTTGCTCCCTTCCTGATTTCTGTGTTCTTTGCATATTTGTCACAAGGTTTCAATTCATCAAATACATTTTAATATCGCACAAAGGAAATACTAAATGCACCAAAAAAAAATATTCCCAAACTACCTGTTCCTATGGTAGTTTTGGAACCAACATCAGAGCAACGACAACAAGAGGAAAGCGCAACATTTCCCATCATTGGAAACGCTCGTTGGGCAGTTTCCGACTGACTGGCAGACACATGGAATTGCCCGCGGACGCTTTTGGCACATGTGACGACGGTGAGGCGACTTACACATCCTTGAGCGCCATGGCGTCCTCCAAAGCTCCTCCGGCCAGCAGGGAGCGGATCACGTGGTCGTACGAGGCGGCGCCCAAAGCCACGCCGCGTTTGTCCGCTTCCCTCAGCATCCTGTAGGCCTCTTGACAGCGAGCGCAAGAGCAGACTTATCAATGGGCCGCAGAGGTGACGTTTGAGCTACTTAGCCAACATCGGGGAACATCGACGCGTTGAGGAAAACGTAGCCGGATCTCCAATCAATTTGAATATCATGGGAAATTTCAATTAGTCACTACAGCCTGAAATATTTTGCGATTTTCACTTTGCATCATTTTGTTGATTGAATAGTCAATAAGAAACCACGTAAAGTGGTTGTCATGTGGAAATTATGCAGAAATTTGCCATCTGAAAAGCATTTTCACATGCTTTTAACTCATTCGCTCCCAAAGACGTTTTTAAACGTCTTTTCAGACTTGGTCCAGAATTGGCTGGTACTGAATGAGTTAATCAATCTGGATGAAAGTTTCCCTTTTTGAATTCAACTACTGCAATGAACTTTTCTGCCAAATTCGGTTGAAACGAGTCGGTTCCAAGTTGTGACGCCTTCCTTAAGATTTCCTCTGAATTCAAAATTTCTTTTTGGGAATTGCGTGGCAGTCGTGCATCTACTTCCTCACCTATCTGACCAACAATGGTGCCTGGACCTATCAAGACTTTTTGCAGAGAGACATTTTTTGCTGCCCCAGCATTCTGCTTTTAACATTCGACCAAACTCAACAAATTGGTCGGCAACTGAGGCCTTCTCTTACACTCTCATTGGAAAATGGGGGTCAGAGTAACCTTTGGGCTTCATTAACGGCATCTTACCGTTGGCTTTTCCCTTCTTGCAGAGGGCCAGAACTCGGATTTGATACTGGGCGTCACCTTCCGCACCTCTGCGGGGTGTTTCTGGTTTGACCTGCTGCGTGTTGGCAGCTTCTTCGTACCAAGTCTGTAAAAGACACACACACACACACACACACATGCGCACACGAGATCAAACTCAGACTGATGTCTCCATCAAAACACTGCCCTGGCTCTCACAAGTTGCTGCACATATTCTGCGTGTGTGTGTGTGTGAGAGAGATGTGGGGCGGCCATGCCAGGGTCCCCTGATGCTCGATCACCCGTGTAGCAGCGAGGGGAGGGGGTTAAGCTGTATTGGCTGGGGGCAAATTAGGGCTGACACCCGGCGGGGGCGGGGATAGGCAAAGAGATGCGTTCATGTTAATAGTGTGGGGAGCGGGGACGTCAACTGGAGTGCCCCTGGGGTCACCTAGTTCATCGCTCGGGGCAACGGCGATCGCTTCCTGTCTCGTCAAAGCTTGGAGTGTGAGGGGGGAGAGGGGGAAAAAAAAAAAAACATTCAGCAAATGGAAAAAAGCCAGCCCTCTCGTGGTTTGTTGTGCTAAAGCGTCTTGATTTGGTCTTTTGACAGCTTTCCTGCACACATAAGAGCAAGCGAGCGAGCCATATGGTGGCATTTAGCTGCTGGCTTAATTAGTTGGGCATTACAGATTTGCACCCACACATGCAGTTGTAATTCCTTTCGCCAGCCGGCCGCTCTGATTGACCGCGCTGCAATCCTGTTTGCTCTGCTTCATGTAATGAACAGAGGTTTAAAAAAAAAAAAAAAAACTGGGGGGGGAGGAGGGGGATAGCGAGGGCATACGGAGCAATTCCTAAGAGGGTTTATGCACATCCCCTCACATTTTAAGGGGCTCTCTTGATACAGACAAGAGGGGGGGGGGGGAGGTCAACATGCTCTTTCAGTGATTCAGTTAGCTGGCCGCTAATTATTCAACTTGACGGTTGGATATTGAAATGAGTGATTGTGACGCGCATCGGCATGAGGACACGTTTTGTTGGATAAGTACTTGCAATACGCCTGCGGTCTGAATCAAATCAATGGACACTTTTCAATGTTACAGTCCACTTGCATCGGGGGACAAAATACGGGGCCAGTGACCAAACTTGCCCCCCCCCCAATCTTGTCAACACGCGCATAGTTGCAATTGCACATTTACAAATTGACAAAAGTTTGCAGCCCTACGCTCGGTTCTCTCCTGGGAAACTCACCTAGTCGCCGTTTTGGTGGTCAGTCTAAAGGCTGCCATTTTCTGGCATCTTGGTGCCATGGACTCCTGAGGTTAGCTGAGGAGCATCGGTTGCTTTCCTGCCATCTTGAGGATTCCATAGACACTTCTAAACCACTTCTGTCAATTACTTGTGTGGTGTTCGATATTTCTGGCAGTCTTTACGCTCATTGTCATCCGGTCCAGGCTTTTTCAATGATGTTTTTCCACTCAAAGCATGCATTGGCCTTGGGAGGGGGGGGGGGGTCTGCGCTCCACTGCGTGCCATTGCAGTCGTCACCACAAAATTGAATTGAAATGACTCAGAAAAAGTGGAGAGTCGGGTCACTTAACTACAGTAATTCACGGCAAAAATCTCTGGCCACATATTTTGTGCTGATTTGGGTTAATCAATCTCTTGAGCACAGAAAATGTTCAAAACGACAACAAAAGGCAGCAGAGGCTCCATATGAGAGACTATCTGAACTTCATCAAAGTACTGTAGTTGTCTTTTTCCATTTACAGTATAATGTGTGTTCAACTTGGTGTTTATGTGTCACATTAGACCGCAGGCGTGTTTCAATTCCTTCCAGTGCTCCTGGGAATCCCAAGATTTCTCTACTCCGTCGCCTCCTTTCCCCCACCAGGAGCCTTCTGGCTATTATTCTTCTGAATCATTTCCTTAATACAGTTAGCGCAATGCGCAGGCTGTAGCATATCGTGCCGTGAAACAGTATTTGCCCCCTTCCTCATTTCGGTTCTCTTTGCATATTTATCACACACACAAAGATTTCATTTGTTCAAACAGATTTGAAAATCACACAGAGACCACTCCTGGGAATGTTTGCCACTGTTCCCAGTTGTCTCTTTTTGTGGATGTTGGCTCTGACAGTGGTTCACGGGAGTCTCGGAAGTGGCTTTGGAACCTTCTCCACAACTCACTCACGTTTTATTTCTTTGGATGGCGGCATGATGCGTTTGTTTCTTGAGATCTTGTAGCCCTATTCCACTTTGTCTGACAGATTCTGTTGACGTGATTTCTTGATTCAACAAATGTGGTGCTCAGGTGTTGCCTGTGAAAATGAACTCGGCTTTCCCAAAACTGTCATTAGACCCGGTTACTTTGTGATTTAAAAATCTAAAACTAGCATAGGAACAGGTAGTTTGGGATTTTTTTTTTTTTGTGTGTGTGCATTTTATATTTTCTTGGGTAGTCTCTGGGTGATATTAAAATTGGATTGATGAACTGAAATCAAGTGACACAGATGCAAAGAACACAAAAGTCGGGAAGCCGTGTCGATTTTACCTCGGGCACCTCGAAGGGCACCTCCTGGCCGTTATTCTTGAGGACCTCGGCCAGCATGCGCAACGTCCTCTCCCGGGGAATGACGTTCTCCTCCTGGATCTTGGTCCACACGGCCTCCGCCTTCTGCCAGTTGTTCGTCTCCTCTAGTGGAGGGGCGGGAATGAAATAATTCAATTTGAAAGAGGGGGAGTGCTGGCCTTGGTGGCAGAGGGTCATGGTGACAAGAGGCTAATCAAGGCACGAATTTGTAATTGGTTGACAATCGGCACCGCTGCAGCGGCACCACGCTATTCTGCTTGGGGTCCCCAACCACAACAAATAGACTTACTGCAGAGACGGAGGAGGTAACTGTACATCTCATCACGGTCGCACTCAAATAACTTGGAGGTCATGTCCACCATCTGCTCCAGGACCTCCATCTCGGGGGCAAAAAGATTTGGAGTTTCATCATCATAATTTTGTATTGAATCTGCGCTCCGGTGTGTTGGTGATTGTGTTACCTGTTGGTTGGTGATGCATTTCTCAGCATACCACTGCAGACGCCCTGGCCTTGCCCTCAGTCCAGGAGTCTATGAACGGAGGGGGGGGGGGATGCGAGGGGGGTTAAGGCTAAGGATTTTATGCCAACATGGCTAGTCTCATGAAAGAAGCGGGAAAGGAAAAAAAAACCCCGTTAGTGCTGCACTTTTATGCTGACCGCAGAGCAAGTTTGTGAAAATCATGATACAACTGCTAGATCATTTTATGAATTCCAATCTCCTTAAAATTGATTAGAAAACAAATGTAAGGGAATGAACTAACGGTCCAATTTCAAGGTGTTTCATTAAGGCAAGGTTAAAGAAGTACATCATTGCATTTTTTTTTTTCTTCAACATAAAATACTCATTACCTGAAATGTTATTTCTGCTGCCGTGGAGTTATTAATAGGATTTAGATGTGCATTATATCAGCGGTCCCCAACCGGACCGGTTTAATGTCAGACCATATTTTCAGGGACCGGCCTTTAAGGTGTGACGGATAAATACAACAAAATAGCATGAAAACTGCGGTATTTCCAAAACGTAACAATAAACACGAATCATGACACGAGGGACGTCCTATTTGCTAGCAACACGCTCCGGTCGCCATGGTAACGTGTAAACGTGCCTTCAAAATACAATGAAAAATACGACGATTGATCTCGGTGTCGGTGTAGCACAGATTGACTTTGATATGTGGAGTGACAAGGTGATTATTACGACAGAACAGCGATCAGGATTTCATCGGTCTCCTGGGGCCTGAATAAAATCAGAATAAGACTAGGATTGAGAGACCGCCCTCTCGTCTCTCAGTGGTAATCTGAGAGCAAGGGGGGTTAAAAAAAAGAAAGAAAAAAGGCCAGGAAATTAATCTGAACGAGGGAGGGAGGAAGGGGATCAACGCCGCTCAATTCCTGCTGGCCCTTTTTGATGGGAGCAGCATCAAGAAAAGATTGGCAGGCTTCATCCCTGACTGCTGCTTCCTCTCCCAATCTCTCTCAATCCCAGCCTCTTCCTGCAAATCTCCCTTGCTCCTTCTCCTCCTTCTGCGCCGCCCCCCCCCATCCATCCGTCCGTCCATCCCAGGCAGAAGCATTATGCGCTTACCCGAGCAGCCAAAGGGACAAATTAAAATGTGTCGCACTCACTCTCTCCCCCCCAGTCCGTCTAATCTTCTTAGAGACCAAAGCCCAGTGCCAAGTGTTCCCATTTTTTCAATTCCTTTTTATTTTGTTTGTCAGTCTCCACGTGCAAACACACACACACACAGGCACGCACGCACGCACCTCGTTTGGAATCCCTCAGGCCCCGGGGTCTAATCTGTAATTAATTTTGAAAAGGCAACATTTATTTTTTATTTTTTTGGGGATCTGTTCGCATCCACATGTCTAGTTCAAATTGTGAAAAATGTGTCTACGTCTAAGGAAAGAACTCTCAGCTCACCTACGCCTCACAGCAGCTCTCCATCTTTGCTTCGTGTTGTAACGTTTTAATTTCCTTTCGTCACCGTGACCATTTTAAGCACCCGCAGCAACACACGAGCTCGCATAAAAACACATAATGACTCGCCGCTCTTTGGCGATGCTACCTAACCTTGACCACACGCACGCGCGCAGGCACAATAATAGGCCTCATGACGATCCGCTACCTAACCGTGAGCATTTAGCACAAAATTGGCCACCTCTCTCTATCATTACATTTAATTAGCTGTGATTAATCAGCTGGCAATTATACCAAACACAGCTCGAAGAGAGCCACCACTCACCGGGACCGCCACTTGACATGCTCTCCGTTGACGTTGGCGCTTATCTGTGCTTCTCCGCACGTTTTTGTGCTTTTGGCGTTTTAATGAGTGCAACCCAACTATCCATTATCGCCTCAAGTATTAAAGATATGATTGATGACAGCTGAGAGCTGCGCTTGCTTGACCAGAGATTTCGAAACCTTTTTGTGAGTGGTTATGGTAGCAGACAGCTACGTATTTTTTTGAATTGAATTGAACTTTATTGTCAAAAAAAATATTTTTGTGTGCCGATTAATCCATGAGCTACGTTATATATATATATATATATATATATATATATATATATTCATCCATTCACAGACATTGTTACTTGGCCACTTGTTACCAATGACTTATTTAACACTAACAAGAACATCCAGCACAACTCAAACAATGAATGTTTTAATATATATTGTCAAGATGCTTTTACTCCCTCTTCAATGAGCGGGCAGCATATTTCAATACTCTCTGAGGGAATGTGATGAACCTTGAGCCTGCCTGACATATGGTGTGTGTGTGTGTGTGTGTGGGTGTGGGTGTGCGTGCGCATTTGCGTTGGGGGAGCCACCTCTGGGGGTTCAAACCCATGTCTGTCACCAACATCCTTGACAGTTTGTGTGTTCATCTGCAATCTGTAATAAGGCTTTGCCACTCTCGCTCTCTCACACACTCACCCCGTTGGCATTGAGCTCACGCCGTTGTAAGTAGGATAAGGGCCGTATAGACACAATAGCATGTCAATAGCGCTTCAGAGGGTCGGGAAATCCTCAAGAGGCCCAAATCCCTCTTTTAGTGCCCACGAACGGGGACATTCTTCAATCTGTTGCGACAACATAATGGCCTTGTTCCCTCTGATGTCTCATGTCCTGATCTGTTTATTCGTCAATCTCCCTGCGCCGATACCCAGTTTGTAAGCACGCAGTTCATCCGTGTGTCACTCGCTTCTCATCGGCCCGCCTGTCCTCTCTTTTACACTAATCTCGGAGCTTTCTGACAGGACAAGGTTGCATAAATGTGTATGCAACATGTATATCTAGGTCATAACGGAGCCTACAACTACAAAAAAAAAAAAAAAAACACGAGGCCGCGCATACACAACCAATTTGGACAAAAACAAAAACTGGAAAGTTTCCATCAGTCAAGTTGGTGCTGGACTTGATGGATGTAAAAGGTCCACATACACTTGTTCAAATGCTGGTTCTTTTTAAATAAATGAGAGCATCAAAAGTCATTTCAAAATGTTTTCCACCATGAACATGACCTCTGAATTGTACAACTCAATGGAAAATGAAAAATGGAATCTTTTCCAGAGGGGAAACAAAAATAAACAACTGAGCTCATGTGGTGGCACGAGTGTGTACACTTTCTTGCCACTGGAATGCGTTTGGAATTCTCACACTCTTAAATGTGATTTAGCTCACATTTCAAGTGCCTCTGATGAATCATCACATTTAAAGTGAGATGAGAGAGAGCCAGAGACAGAGAGAGCCAGAGAGCCAAAGAGAGAGAGCCAGAGAGCCAGAGAGAGAGAGAGAGAGAACCATGAACAGAGCTAGGTAGAGAGTGAGAGCGAGCAAAATACATTGATGATCCCATTGGGAATTAAAAACGGATTGTAAAAATTCTCTTTTGTTCAGATGCTGTATTTTCTACTTTCTGACCTCAATGATCTTGCGCGCCTCCCGGTAGCGACCCGTCTGCAAGAAGGCGAAGAACAGGTCGTAAAGCATGGTCATCTCTCCGCGCTCTTGGCTCACCACGTCCATGGCTGTGGGAGGATGACAAGAGTGCTGAAGGTTATTTCAAAACAAAACAAAACAAAACAATGGTGCTCTCTTGCTCAATTTTTTTTTGCCACACTCTCGCCGTCCTGTGGCTGACAGTGTATTCCGCAGAGATAGAAACTCTTGAGGATATTTTGGGCTGCTCAAATAAACACTAAATGGAAACAACTTAGGGGGGGGGGGGTGCTAATGGTGGACACAGGGGCGACGGGTGAGAGGGCCTTGGAGTGCAGGGAGTCTGCGGGGCGAATGAGGAGATGCACTCCAGAACCACTTGCCCCTCTGGCACATTCAAGTTGACCTTTTCATACAAAGCGAGACACGATGACAAAGGAGAAATAAGCACAGATAAATGAAGAAATAAATAAATGGCGCAACATAACGGTGTGAACTTTTGGGAAAATCTAATATTCTTGGGTTGCTGCAGGCCTGTCTAACACAGATGTGGAGGGAATGCAGTCTTTCCTTTTTTCCCACACTTCTACTTGCTTTTAATTTATGGACCTTTTAAGGACTTTTGAGGGCTAATTTAGCAATTTTATAAGGACTTTTCCTCCATTCATGCAGGGGATTCACGGTGGATTTAATGCCCCCTCAGCAATATGCGGGCTGAAAAAAAAGCCACATATCACTGAGCTGGTGATCAAATCATTGCTGCCAAAGGAAGGCACGTCTTTATTTTGAGGGGCAATCAGCTAAGCCTTGATTTGACAGACTGGATGTCAGGTATAACAGGTCGGGGAAAATTAAAAAAAAAAAAAGAATTCATTCTCAAATAAAGTACACTAATAAAAATTTAAATGTAGAAAATATAAAACTTCAGTTTATTTGTGAATAAAAATAAATTTGTATGGATTTTTATTGATTTTTTAAGCTTTCCCTGAAAATTAAGGACAATTAAGACCATCATTTTACAACTTCTTTTCTTATGGATTATTATGAACTTTAAGGACTTGTGGGAACCCTGTTTTTAGTCACATGAGTTTTCTTGAGGGGGGGTTAGGATTTGCTTGCGGAAATTTCGGAAAGAAGGACCAACTTCCCATAAAAGATCAAAAAATGAGACCACCGGATTAGCCGTCAGAGTTCCCGTTTTCTCACAACTCACGAGAGTTGGGTCTCTTGTCGATTTATGTCCAAGTAGGGGGCGGAATGATTGAGCGACTTCTGGAAGTCCCGGCGGATGTATCCCCCTTACACTAGGCGTTTGGAGATTTAATTTTGAACAGCCAACGGGGCCTGGAAAATGTTGCTTTGAGACCTTTCTGCAGGAGCTCCGTGTCACCCTTCTCCACCAGGCTGACGATGATGTCGTGGATGCGCGGCAGGTGGCCGTAGCGCTTCTGACAGTCCAACGCTGCGTCGAGAGCGCCCGACAGGTCATTACTGTCGGCACGCCATCCAAAACACACACACACACACAAAGGAAAAGAGAGAGAGAGAGAGAGAGAAGGAGCGAGTTAGCCGCGCAATCAGTTGAGGATGTATGGGGAGAAAATACAGGGCATTAACCCCGCGCCCCGGCATTCAAGCACAATGACCCGCCGCAACAATACGGGCCGTTTAATGCGTGACAGCACAACTACAGGTGATGAGGCCTTTTGGCCTCAATACATCATTCTCACACAATCGCGCACCGGTGAGCAGGGGGCTAATGTCTCTGCGCACTGGCTTGAAAGCAGACAAAAGGGCCGCTCTTGAGCTTCTCCAACTTCTCTTGACGTAGCTTTTGCTTCTCTCGTCATCGCCAGAAACTTTTCCTCATCGCTTTTATTTTGAGTTTTTTACCTTCACTCTAACGTCTGCTCCCGCCCTCACAACCTTTGATTTGTTGGAATTCAAAAACTTGATTTCCTACAGGATCGCAATGGAAATTGAATTAATCTCAAAACCAGCATTAAGGCTCTCATCACAGAGGAAAGTGAAAATATTCACCTTTCGCGCGTGACGTCACCGCCTCGGCAGAAGAACTATTTGCACCTGTCCAAACTACCCGTAAAGCGTATCGTTCTGTATCCGTTTACAGAAGCCATTCTCTTCTATTCTTGTTGTACTCTACTCATAGACAAGGGGGTGTAAAGCAAACTTGGGCAAACGATCGAAAGGTGAAGACAGCAGGCAGCGGTTGAGGCGGTGGGTGTCATGTCATGGCTCCGTTTGACGTCCACTTTGATTTGGCAGTCGTTAACTTTTGCCTTCCGTCGTGGCTCGCTCGCGTGACGGAGCTGGAAACGGGTCCATACGCTCATCTGGAAACGTTTTCGGAATATATTTCAGGAGGAGCTCACATGCACTGTAATTCACATTAGTCAAACAAAGCAACGCAGTTAAACAAATCATTATAAAAAATAAAATGAGAATTAACTCTTTATTATCTAAAATAATTAATGCTTTTTTTTTGGGGGTTTTTTTGAGACGACTCTATGAGGGACTTGGCCCAAGTTTACATTTTAAAAACCAAACGTTTAACCAACTCCGCTTTGGATTCTCAATGAGCAGAAATCTCACTTGACATGACACATCATTCAAGTTCAATCAATCTTGCGTATCGGAGGCTTGTTTTCCCTCACCCAAAAAATGTGGCGAGTGTTTCAAAAATTCCTTCAATTCCTGACTCAACTCACGGCCTGGCATGCGGACTCACAACCGGCAGACGGGACAAGTTTGCCCGATGGATGGATTGATCAAGAAACGGAGCGGCGGCAGAGCCGAAGACAAGCTGAGGGAGGGAGGGAACGGGGGGGGGGGGCACGCGGGGGGACTTGCTTCACTTCGATCGGCGCTGCTGTGACAGCGCTGCTGTCACTCTGTTGATTGGGTAATTACCATGTCAATCACACAGAGGTCAACGCGGAAAGCGCTTGGATGGCGAGTGGGGAGAAACGTTCAAACGATACAGTGATGTCGGTTGATTTGTGCGTGCGCGATTTCGTAAATAAACCAGAGAGCAAGCAGGTATGGCCTTGAATTCACCTTCTGTGCCACCACCGCAGAGGCAACGGCGAGTGCATTTCTGATGAGGGAGATGAAGGAGGACAACTCTTTTCAGCAATGTCACTCAAGAGCGAACAAACAATACGGCGCCGACATTTTGGCCACGCACTCCTTTTCTTTCTCCTCGAGGGGGGCTCGCCTCGCCGCCATCATATGTAGATCCTTTCGATAGGAGACATCCAAAAAAAAAAAACATCGCTTGGCCTGGCGTTGCAATTACTCCCTCCCCCTTCCCGCAAAAAAAAGAGCTAAGCAGGTCCAATGATGGATCATCCACCACCCGCCTCCCTCCCTTACAATTTAAATGTCATTTTGCATTACAATTTACCATAGCACAGCCCTGTTATTGTCCTTAGCTTTGCATGTCAGCTACTTGCCAGCCAATTAAGACCCGCAGTGTGTGTGTGTGGGTGTGTGCACACACACCCACATACACCCACAAACGAGGTTGCTGGTGGAAACCTGAAGGATTAGACAAGAAAGCTAATTGTGCCTCATCCTTGCTCTGCTGCCCTCTTTTGTGTGACAAAGACGGTTGCAGGCCCGTGATCAAGCCGCTGTCCTCGCACCAGAGACGACGGGTGGGTTGTCTGGAGAAGACAAATGAGCTGTTGATCATGACACCACTAGCCTGCTGTTAGGGACATTTGCAGAGAGACATGCCATCAAAGAGATTGGTGTCAAAAAATGACAGTCGGCGCCTTCGGGAAAGAGGGTGCTTCCAAAGCCCGTGCTACATCGTTGCAGGAGCAAATTCCCCCCCAACAGGAAGGGAGCTCCTTTCAAAACATTTTCCACCAATAGCGTGATAACTTACTTGAGAAAAAAAAAAAAAATCCTGAGGAGAAATGAAACACGTTGGAGATGATGCGGTTGCACAGATGTGCACACCCTCGATCAACTCGGGACAGTGGCAGTGTCCACCTGCCAATCCCCCGTCAAGTTAAAACATGAACTCCAAACTATTGCTGGGGGCAAATTTTGATGACTGCGTTTGGAATGTGCAACAAATAATTCCAAATCCTACATTTGCTCTGAATGACTACGAAAATGTCGCGGTATCGCTCAAGTAGAGATGCTCATGTGCTTGCAAACCTAAAAAAAAGTATACATTGGTCACAGCGAGAGCGTCTCCAACGCCGATGATTATCATTCCCGTCCTCGTCCTACCCTCTCTCCCCGCTCATTGGCATTTTCTGTCGCTCATCACTTCCAGAACAAGTGGCGGCCAGCGCCGGCTGCCAAACAGAGTGGAAAGCGGGTTCGCTCAGACAATACGCGGCAGACGGGCGGGAAGGTTAACGGGGCGGCGCGTATGATGGGCTGTCAAGGGCTAATCTGCCGCACAAGTGTTCATTAAGTCATTAAGCGGCGACGCGGCGGATGAGACTGGCGCGGGCGGGACCCGATGCCGGCTTTGTCCTTGTGTATCGGCGCGCTGCCTTCGCCTCCTCTCAACAATCAGCTTGTCCGCTGAGTGACGGAATGAAAACAACAGAAGAAGAGAGGAAGTGGACTTCCCCCATCGGGGAAAAGTTTGAGTCAAATGTTTGGCGCTGGATCGGACGGTGAAAAGGTGATGAGCCTACCTTGCGTTGCCAGCCACCGACACAAGGGGGCGTGGGGGATGATATGATATTTTTCACAACTTTTGAATGGAACATTGGATGGGAATAAAAGCAAGCCAAGGGTACAAGTGGCATCCTTCTCTCAAGTGTGAAGTTGTGAAGTACACCAAAACATTTGAAGACAGCCATTGGGCCAAGAAATCACACGGGGGAAACGACCGTCAGGGCGGGCGCAGGGTTCGATTCGTTTGCATGTTCTGCCCGAGCCAATTTGTAAGCCGGTGAACTAAAAACAGCTTAGTGGAAATATGTCTGAAGAATTCCAAGAAGCCGATGTCGTCTGGACCCCAATTGTTTGGCTGAAGCCCGCCAGTGGAAAATTCAAACTAGTTCAGGATTAAAGATCCCAATGATACTGTGGTGAAATAAAACATTTGGTGGAAGGGACACGTTGCATGCGACACACAGGACGCAACCTGCTCTGACAACCTAAACCAAGACATTAGAACGGGAGGTACCAAAAGCCGTGTCATATCCCGAGGACCACGTGCAAAAAAAAAAAAAACCACGCGAGCTGCGTTCTCAGGGTTCCTACTTTTCCACCGGCTTTTTATTCATGGGCCTTTTAAGGACTTTTAAGGACCAATGTAGCCATTTTTAAGGACTTTTTCTCAATTTAGCAGGGGATTCACGGTGGATTTAATGCCCGCTCAGCGACATGCGGTCTGAACAGAAAGCCACATATCACTGAGCTGGTGTTCAAATCATTGCGGCCAAAGGAAGGGCACATCTTTATTTTGAGGGGCAATCAGCTAACCCTTTATTTGACATGCTGTATGTCAAATTTTCATTTTCCTACCTGTATTACAGGAATGAAAAATACTTGAATTCATTTTCAAATAAAGTACACTAAGAAAAATTTAATTTAGAAAATATTAAACTTCTATTTTCGAATAAAAATACATTTTTAAGGATTTTTATTAATTTTAGAAGCTTTCCATGAAAATTAAGGACAATTAAGAACATAATTTTACAACTTCTTTTTTAAAAATGGATTTTTATGAACTTTAAGGACCCGTGGGAACCGTGGTTCTGTTGGTGCGCAAGGCGGCTTTTGAATGAGACCCGCCGGCGTGTGTTTGTTTTGGTTTACTGCTGATGACCCGGGAGTAAATTAGCCCACTAATCTCGCCAAGGCAGCCATTAACAAGTGAACCGGGCAACTGCTTGCGCCGGAATTACTTCAAAGATTAACAGTGGCGGGGGAGCACCTGCAAAGTACTACTTCCAAGGCAAACACGCGATGTAAGTACAGTACGTGTACGGCGTCTGTGTGTTTGCGACGTCCCCGAACGGCATGGCTGGGCTAAATCTAGCAATTAGCGCTCTGTACATCATTAACATGCTAATGAGTTGCTCTACTTAGAAGCTGCTCTGACAAATAGAGCACACGGACGCGCGCACACGCGCGCAGGGGGCGAATGGCACAGAGGCGCCGAGGAGGCGGGGCCAATACGAGTGACCCCGCGGCCAATGTTTGATAACACTGATCTGCATTTGACATCGAGAGAGAGAGAACACACACACACACACACACACACACACACACACACACACACACACACACACACACACACACACACACACACACACACACACACACACACACACACACACACACACACACACACACACACACACACACCTTGGGAATAGAGCAGTGGGTGGGGAAGCAGGGGCGGGGACTCATGGGAGAGGTTGCAGCTGCCGAGTCCAAAACAACAAAGCCACATGCACTCGGGAACACAAAAACGCACGCAAATGAGCAATTTCCACATCCTCTCATCCGTCTGAGGCGCTGAACCGGAACGTAACCTCGGCTATGATCACAGGGAGGGATGAGCGGCGGGCCCCGGTACCACACTCGCACGCATCAGACACACGCCGAACGGATGCGGCGCCACAATCGGCTGCAAGCAAAGGGTGACTTGGCGTTACCTGTTCAAGTAGGCGCTGACCAGCGGCGCGCAGAGATTGGCGCTGGGCTTGGCCAGTCCCAGCGTGAAGATGGCGTCTTGAAGGCGCTGGACCACGGGGGGGCCGCCGTTGGCCACGGCGGCGCTGAGGGTGTGGAAGAACATGGTGACGTGGTTGTCGTTCAGCGCCACGTCCTTCTCTCTCATCTCCTTCAGGATGTCCACGGCCTCTGGAAGAGGAAGCCGCCAGACAACACGGAGAGCAACAAATGAACACGTGCGATCGGAAACAAAGGGAAAGTGGGGTGCGCAAATGCTTTCATAAAAGGCCCTCTTAGCTAATTCCACGCGGGGAAAACAAATCCATATCAAAACAGCATTTTGCTCGCAGCAGGGGATGCAAATGCAACCCGGGATAATGCCAACTCTGCTCTAATTGCTACGTGCGGTTTTCGAAACGAGACCACAATTAGGGGACCCCTACGACGAAGGCCATCTTTTCGCCTTGGCCAGGCAGAGAAGGGGTGGGGGGGCTGGCTAAATTATAGGCACGCGGCGCCGAGGACCAGCCGCGGCCTCGACGAGACCTCTGGAAACGGGATGATGGGCCCGTCCCATTTTGCATGGAAATGCGGGGCTATTTTCCTCGCTGCGCACCCATCTGGCCAACACAGGAGGGGGAGGGGGGCTGAACAGGGGAGTGTGCACACATGCGTGCGTATTACGAGGATAAAGTCATTAAGATGCATTTACCATCTATTTAGACAGCTGCTAATGGGTTGATAGCGATACAGCCGCTTTCCAAACCAGATACTCATCTATACACCGCGACCGAGGGGCAGGACGTGAACGTGCGCGGAATATCGGTGAGGATTCCAGTACGCAGGTGTGGCTGTAACTCGAAAACGCAAGGCCGGGCATCTGAACTAGGAACACACCATTGTTTAGCATGTCAGGATACAGCAAAATTCTCAAGTTTGCTAGGCTTAGGTCGAGGGTCGGCAACACGCGGCTCCAGAGCTGCATGCGGCTCTTTAGCGACATCTAGTGGCCCCCTGGAGCTTTATAAAAATGTTTGAAAATGGAAAAAGATTTTGATAGTAGGCTAATATAGCTCAAATAGATATAGATCTAGAGTCGCGGCTTGGAATTGAAGCGGATTTACATGGGACAGGAGAAGAGAGCCAATCTCTCTTTTTCGTTACTGGATGCTACAGCTTCTTGTTGCTACAGCTTAGCTTGTAGCAGACGTGTGCACATTGCCGCATGATGTCTTTGATCCACTGGTGAAAAGGACACTTTGATTCGCTCCTCTTTCCTCTATTACGGCTTCAAACAACAAAGTGTATGCAGGAAAGTGGTTAAGATTGCACAATTGTCTGTGTTTCATGTGTTGTCTTGTATTATTTTGCAGCTCCGAAAAAGGAGATCTGTGGTGGTGGTGTTTTTTTTTTTAAACGTACAGTTTATTTATGCTTTTAGCAGTCTCGACAAACACAGGCACGTCTGCGTCCGACTCCGTGCCTTCTCTATTCTTGTTCGACTCGAGAGGCGTTCAAAGACAGCCTCCGAAAAACGGAAATTAATGATCACTTCACTGACACTAAGAAAAGCAAAAATAATGCACAAAAAAATAATAAAATCAAGCTAGGAAGTTACAAAATAAATTCTATGGGGGCGTTTGTGAACACACAACAAAGGAATGAATAACAAACAATTCTGCAGCATGCGTTTCCTTCATTGTAAGTTTTATAGAAGGCTTTTATTTTTTTGCGGCTCCAGACATATTTGTTTTGTCCTATTTGGCTCTTTCAATATTTTGGGTTGCTGACCCCTGACTCAGGTGAACAGGACCAGATTTAACATTGGCTGTTTGTCTTATAATGTGGTTTCTCTTATTTGTGTGTGTGGGGGGGGGGGTGATATACACACACACTCACGTGCGTGAGTAGAAAATGGCAATTATAATGCATTGGGAATAAGCGAGACGAAGACTTTCACCCTTCCCTTGGAAGGTCACGCGCGTGTTGCTGGTGGATCAACGCCCTCAGTTCTCACCCCCCCAACTAAAGTCGGCGATCTCCGATTCGCGCTCTCCATCACCCTGTGACACAGCCGCTAATCACCCAGGGCCAATGGCTCGGAGCTGATCGGGCCAAATGGAGCGGTCCGTCCACCATTCGAGCCACCCCGCGCTTCCCGGCGGGCATCCGCCGCCGCTTTTACCCGCCCGTCTCGCCAGTATGCATAACCATCAGCTCAGCCGAGCATCTGGGGCCGGCAAAGCGAGCCAGACCACTCACACGTGCATGCGAGCGAGCATCAGGAGACAGGGGAGGAGGACAGGCAAACTAACATCACACAGTCCGGTGGTTCATCTAATGCTCCCTGACGCGGGAGCGGGCGAAAAGAGACAAAGACGACCGACTCGCGGCACCTGGCGGAAAAGAACGACAGGCGAAGTGAAGGCCAAGGGCAGGTCAAAGAGACAAGTGGTGATGGAGAGGTGTAGTTAAATCGAAAAAGGCAAGACAAGCGGAAGACTGAGGCAGTGTCTCCGATTATGTGAGCTTTTCACCATAACCTCTTGGAGTGGTTTGTTTGCGAGGGGTTGGACTACTTCCCCGTCTCCCCTATTGGCAGTAGACGGCATGCTTGACAGAGTTGAAGGCCAAAGATTGACTCAAACGTCGGAAAGAGACATGAATCGTTTTCTAACCTACGACCCACTGACAGTTGTTTATTAAATGCGAAATTCAAGGCACGATGGCAGTTAGGTCTGGCAAAAGAGGAGTCACAAAACATGCTTATTTATGTTCATCTATGTCTGGAAGCGCAAAAAATGAAAAGCCTTATAATGAAGGCAACCCATGCTATATGGATCTATATTAGCTCTCTTAGCCTACTATCAAAATGACAAAGTTGGCTACAAATACACACGAGACTTCATAATGAAATGTTTTTTTTTCTTCCCTGCAGTGCATCCTGTAGAACAGGAGTGCCCAACCGTTTTGGACCGAAGCTCTATTTTTTTCGATCCACCAGCCTCCCGCGATCGACCCGTGACCATACACGCGCACGCCAGAATGAACGAGGCATCCAGATGTAAAATACAATCGTCAGACAGAGAGGTTTGAAGCAGATGTGAAGGCAGATGTTTTGAACAAAGGTCCAAGACGCAGCGGACGTAAATTCATTGATTAGACGAGGAGGAAAGTCAAACGTGAGCAAGTTAACGGGCATGAGTTGAACTACAGCAAAAGAAGTGCCGTGATAAAAAAACCACGCCGGTCAACATGATCGTCATCTGGGGGCGCGGTGTGTGCGCGCTGCGAGCCGGGAAGCCCGCCGGTGCCTGAGCGGGGGTGAGGGTGGGGGCCATTCGCTAACATCAAGGTTAGCCAAGTGTGCTAATGCGGGCGACAAGCGTCTCGCCCGTTGCGCGCACTCAGGCTAATGGCCAACGCTTTAGCGCGGCCTATGCACAAGCCGCCGCGCGCAGACGGACACTCCAACTGTCGCGCCCAACAAATACCTTTTGCTTGAATTCACATGCAAATGTGTGTGTGTGCGTGCATGCGTGTGTGTGTGCGTGGATACACACCACTCAGGCACTTTGGTGGACATGATCTGCCATGAGCATCAAGGCGGATTTCAATAATTCCACAAAAATGCACAGAGTCCTGTAATTTTCCCCCTCTCATTTCTCTCTGATGCAGGGGTGCGTGCACATTTGTGTGCGTGCGTGCGCGCGTGTGTGTATCTAGAGATGTCAAACGGCCGTGCGAGGAGGGAGGACAGAGGACAGACACGGGAAACATTTGGCTGTCATTGTGTGAATAAAAAGAGAGAGAGAGAGAGAGAGAAAAAAAAATAGAAAGCAAAGCGGCAGCACTGATGGTAATTGGCTCCTCGATGAGCAGAAGGAAATTCACCGTAGCATTGTGAAAATGCTTGGCTAATTTGTATGCTTTGAGGGAGGCAGGCGGACCGGTGAGAGACACACACACACACACACACACACACACACACACAGGCACTCACACACTTTGAACATTTTTCCATAGAGCATGAGTGACTACTAAGAAACAAAAGAAGTGACAAGAAATGACCATGACTTGATGGGGGACACGCCATACATTGCGCCAGATTAAAAAAAATAAAATAAATGAAAGGAAAAAAAAAATCAAATTGACATAAAACAATCAGTCAGTGAAGTGAGGCTGAATCAATTTAAGGGGAAAATGAGTTTTCTTGTCCAATGTGCAATACTTGTATCTTTGTATTTCAACAAATTATTGATGTACATTTTACTCATTCAGTACCAGCCAATTCGAGACCCCCCCCCTTTTTTTTTTTCATTTTACCCCTAAGTATTGGAAAAATTAAAAAAAATATATAAGTATCTGGGGTTGAACGTGTGTAGTGTGAAAAGACATAAATGTCTTTGGGAGTGACTGAGTTGATATTTGTGGATGTTGTGTTGTCTAATATCTTAGGATGTTAAATTTTTTTATGTATTGCTATAGGTTTTATATATGTATTTTTTTCTTAATAATTTTGCATTTTTCCAATCACGATTGAAGCATTTTTGTCTAATATTCTTGTCAAATACATATCGGTTGTCAAACTTAAATGATCCATCCAATTTATGGGGCCAAATATTTTTGCATACTTTTTGTTGTTTTTGCATTTTTAGACTATCCCGCCCACCCAAAAAAAAAAAAACCCTCAACTCAAGATAGCTTTCAAAAGCTGTAAATTTCCTGCAGTGCAAGGCAACTGCAATCTTTGAAACTTTCTGAATTGTTTTTCTTGCTCAAGCAGAGATGGCGGCTACGTATGCTATTTGATCTTCTTCTGATATGAATGACATTCCCGCTAACCCTGGTTGACAACTGTACCCAGGGGGGGTTGTGACAACACTTCAATCATCAATCCAAGATCCGGTATTGGATACAATCCAACGCGATCCGATTCTTGCTTTGACCGGTTTTGATTTTGCACCTGCGATGCAACTCAAAATCACTCCGTTTATCAGTCTGGTGAGAAAAGAGCTGACAGTTTGAAAAAACGAAGGACGACTGTTCAACGGCCGGCGTGTCAGTGCAAGGATGCGGAAGTCGAGAGTAACCAAATGACTGGGAGAGAGAACTCACTGGCGACAAGCTTACCTTCCATTCGGCCATTCTTGGCCAGCACCTTGACAAGTGCGATGTATTTACTGCTATCGAGCGCCATGGATGAATCCTGACGGTTCCTGAGGAAGGAGAACGGAGAGAGACAGACATTGGGGATTCATGTATTCCGCTCATCGTATTGTAGTCAGATGTGGCGAGCAGGTGACGGATGGAAGAAACGGGAAGCGGGGGGTGAGGGGGGGCGGGGGGGGAGCTTTCCTGCGTTTGACGCAGTCAACAGAGCGGGCCGGCCGGACCTTGCATTAATGTCTCTCCCGATAGCGATCAAGTTCAACTTTAATGGTTGCGGCATCATGTGTGTGCGTGGCGCGCGCGTCGTATCCCGCTTAACGCACATTTCCCTCTTCAGGTTGAGCGCCTCCTCCGCCTCGTTGTGGCGGCAGCACAGGTTGATGAGGACGGCGTAGGCCCCGAGGCTCATCTCGTCCTGGTGTTGCCGCTTCAGCTCGAGGGCGCGCTGCAGGTTCTGCAAAGAGGCGGAGGCTCTTAAGAGGAGAGCCCAACCATTAAAAATACAGCAGACCCTCATAGCACAATGCAATGCATTTTGCATCATTAGTTACCTTGGAAAGCCCAACCCCCCCCCAAAAAATTTTTTTTATTTAAAAAAAAAAAATCTATTCAAACACTAAGTGGAGGCCCTACAAAGGCTGAGGAGGCAGAGTGGGTAACTTTAAGACGAAATGGGCCACACAGCTCATCCGAACGGCTGCCAACTAACTAATCAACGCAAAAAGCAGTGAGGAGGTTGACTACAATCTTGAAGAGGGCTGCACTTTATTAGTCGCGATTAAAACTGTGAAAAAGTTCATTGAATAAAAATGACTAGTACCAAGTTCTGCCGTGAAGATATGAATGTCTTCTTGATCATCTGGAGAATGACATTTTTCATCGAAAGGCTGTTCTCTAGTTTTATATTCTTGTGTACTTTGTGATACTTTGGATGAAGTATTGTTTTTCTTTCATCATATTTGTATTTGGAATATTCTGGTATTTTTCCGAAAACTGTACAACATTTGCCTTCTATTTTAGTTTGTACATGGTATGGTATATGCTGTCTCCTTTGTGGTCACATTTTGCAACCAGGGTTCCCACTCTTTCACTTGCTTTTTATTTATGGACCTTTTAAGGACTTTTGAGGGCTAATTTAGCCATTTTTAAGGACCTTTTCTCCCTTCAGCGGGGGATTCACGGTGGATTGAATGCCCGCTCAGCAATATGCGGGCTGAAAAAAAAGCCACATACCACTGAGCTGGTGTTCAAACCATTGCCATCAGCGAACCCTTTATTTGACATTCTCAAATAAAGTACACTAAGAAAAATTGTAATTGAGAAAAGATTCAACTTCTATTTTCGAATAAAAATACATTTTTAAGGATTTTTATTGATTTAGGAAGCTTTCCTGAAAATTAAGGACAATTAAGAACATCATTTTACAACTTGTTTTTTATGGATTTTTATCAACTTTAAGGACCCGTGGGAACCCTGTGCAACATATTTTCCATCAAAATGTTTCCGGCCAACTGCCGGTCAGACGTACACATTGGAGAGGCAGAAGTGTCATGTTGCCGGCATCAAAAAGTGATCTCAAAAAACAAAACAAAAAAGAACCCTAAAGCAGTGTACCTCCTCAGCCGAGAGAGCCTGGATGACCTGCTTCAGCGTCAAAGCCAGAGGTTTGTTTTCCGCTTTGAGCTCGGCCAGTTTCGCCTCCAGAAATGGCACTCTCCCCTCAAGTCCCTGACGGTAAGCAAACATAAAGGTTAACTCTACTCAGAAAGAGATGAAAACAAAGAAATCAATCAAAAGCCCAACACTGTTGTTCCCACTTACATTCAGGCGGGGCGCCGTTTGCTCGTTTGGATCCACCAGCGCGATCACATCCTGACACAAAGACGCACGAGGTCAATATGCAGAGTCAGGTCAGACTTCCTTTTGCCATTCAGCGGCTCGGTGATCAAGTGCTCTGCGTTTGTTTGTACCTTGATGAGCTCCGGAACGTGGCAGGCCTCCAGCAGGTTTCTGACGCCTCTGTAGATATTTGCAGAGATGACGATGTTCTGTCGAATAAAAAAAAAAAACGACCAACGGATCAAGCTAATAGCACTCGTGTTCAAGGGGCAAAAGAGGTGA
The DNA here is from genome assembly GCA_018466805.1 of Hippocampus abdominalis. Taxonomy (NCBI): domain Eukaryota; kingdom Metazoa; phylum Chordata; class Actinopteri; order Syngnathiformes; family Syngnathidae; genus Hippocampus; species Hippocampus abdominalis. The sequence goes on from CM031702.1 coordinate 406,042, forward strand.
AGATTAATGAAGCCATAAGTAAGAAGTGGTTAAGTTTGGTCCAGCTTTAATTGACTTGAGCCGCGGAGGGCCAATTAGGGGCTGCCACAGAGTTTGCATTTAAATTAAAGGATGAATGAGGATGGAAATTAAAAGGTGAATTTAAATGCTCTTGGGACAGACTACGAGGGGGGGAAAAAAAATGAAGGTGGCAAAGAAATGACATTGTAAGCAGGCTAAGCATCTCGAGACGCTTTTTTTTTTTTTTAAATCTGCAGATGTTAACGGCAAGATGTTTACGGTGTGGATTACTGTACGACTTATATCGGGATTGCAGACGGAGCTGAATTGCTAAGAGGCGGCTTGTGAAACATGAACTAATCTGTCGGAACACGTCTGGAAGTCTCAGCTCAGAGTTTGCACGCAGACGGTAATCTGGCTGCTTGATGACGCACTGGAAATCAAGTCAAAGCAAGTTTAAAGACAGGGAGGTGATGATTCTCTGCACATTAAGGATACGCTGAAAAGAAAGATGGTGGAAGGCAGCCCAGGTGACAGTGAAACCCGTTGACCGTGTTTTGGTCAAATATTGGGGAATTTGACATCATATTGTTGTTGCTGTTTTTTTTTCATCTCAGACCTCTTGTATTTTTCAATAAAACGAAAATAAATGCATTTAAGACATCAGCCACGTTGCTACATTTTGGTGAAACCTATGCCGTGTACAATAAAACAAAATAAATGTTTAAAAAATCAACAATTCCAAGACGTAATGGCATGACCAAGTATCCTTGCGCAGTGTCTGAGTGCTCAAATGTATTTGGTCTGAAAAGGAGTGGTATTGGTGCATGACTCATCTTTTTTTCCTTTATTTTCCAACGTTTGTATTTTTTTTCTCCCAAATTTATAGTAAAGGTTTGAATATTTTTATCAGAATTACTTTCTTGTATGTGTCAATATACATTTTTGGTGTAATAATTTGTTGGTTTTTTTATCCTGATTTTTCAGTACAGTGAAACTCCTCTACAACGAAATCTACATGGGTGAAAATACCCCCTAGTGTGAAAAAATCTTCATGCATTCACACCATTCCCACTCCTGTTTCAAATTTGCTACAGTGGAAAAAACCCCTGTTGTGAAAAATTTCTTGCTGCAAACATGATTTCGTTGTAGAGGAGTTTCACTGCACTTCATATCCAAGTATTTTTTCCCCCCAATGTTTTTTTCTTCGAAAAAGATTTTTTATGTCTCACACGTGGGTGCAGGTGTGTACCTGCGCCTTCAGCTGGTTGAAGTAATTCCTCAGTTTGTCTTCCTGCGCCTGCACATTGCTCTCTGACATGCTGTCGATCAGATTGTACAGGAAGTAGGCGACCGTGTCTGGAAGTGAAAACACACACGCGCACTCGCACGCATTGAGTAGCAGCTCAGGGAATACATTTCATTTGCCACCACGTCAGTCAGTGGATCCATTTGTGTGTTTATATTTTCGTGTCGGTCCTGCTGACAGAGGCTGCTTTGGGGTCGCCGTGTGTGCCATGGCTGGCTGGCGCTGACAGCAGCGGCTAACTTCAACACATGCGTAAGTGAACGCCCGCCCACCCGCATACAGAGCAAGGCTCGCAGATGTTGTCTAACGGGATGTGACACGGATAGCAATCTCCATCACTTGCACCAGCACACGCGCACATACAGTGACATTAACGCTTCACAAACGCACGTTTTACCGCAGACAATTCGCGCTCTTTACACGCTGGCCACACACACACACACACACACACAGTCACAACTCAGTGCTGTGTCAGCGGCCAGGCTGCATTTCCGCCCATGGCGAACATGGACATTTCTTTCACACTACACACACACACACACACACTATTTTTATGTCAGTTGAATTATAACTGCAAATCACCGATTCTGTAAAGGTGAACGCTGACTTGCGGCAAAAGCTTACCTGCCGGTTTGGTGTGTGCTTTGCTGAAGCGTTCGTCTTCATACAAGAGCTTGGTTATCTGTTTGAAGAAACAAAAGAGCCGTTAGGTCTCCATCGGAACCAAAGGCTCGGCTAGTTTGCACTGGAGCTAACGCAAAGTTTTATTCCAACTCTCCCCCATGAGGATGAATGTTGTGTCTAGAACGATTTATCTTTTGAATTCTCTAGTATGTGTGTGTGTGCATGCATTTCCTTCACATCAGGACAACAAACGGGGAAACGGAGCTCATTACCTTCACCATACTCTCCGTGTCATCAGACCTGCAGTAGGGGGCAGTGGAGGACAAGGCATTAGTTCTCATTCCACACGCTGTCGTTTCAAACACACACCAGCAAGTTCAGATACTTTTGTCTCTTGGAGCATAAGAAAAAAAGACGACGCGGGTCTACGGAGTAATTAGCATCATTTAAGTCAACGGTGTCTTTCTTCATGTTTTCAACACCACATGAACGTCATCCTGAGACAAATCTGCTCGGTCGTGCCTTTCTCACCGCCAAATAACAATTCAATTGCAACGTGCTGATCAGCAGTTGTTTTAATCGACTCCATTTGTTGACTGCGCGGCTAGCAAATCAGCCAACATTGCAGTCACATCACTATGGCGACAAAAGTGACACGTATGGCACTAAAGGCCGCGCGCGAGGCGCGGATGAGGCTCGACGCCCTCCGGCCCACAGGATAAGAAAGACGAGACAGCGGGACAAAAGCACGTCAAACCACAAAAGACACACACACACGCTAAATGATGACGCGCGCCATCTCTGGTGCTGTCAGCGAGCCGGAGAGGAGAAGAGGAGAGGTCTTTAATGATTAAATTATCCCTTGACCTTGTCTTTGACAGGTCCCCGCAACACAATGGGGCGCGCGCACACACACACACAAAAACACACACATGCACGTCCCAATTACTACCCTGTCAGGGAGGCTTATGGAGTGCACGAGTGTGTGTGTGTCTTAACGAAAGAAGAGGTGAGGAACAGAATTAAAATCCAAAATGGATGAAAATAAAAATACAAAAATATGTTGGACATGGTGATACGTGCACATCCAGTAGTGCCTTGACTTAACCCACAAAGAGCTTCTCAAGCAACTCAGCAAAGCTGCACCAAGTCTTTTTTTCCACCGACATGATGAAGCAATGCCTGAGATTTGTCGAAATTGTATTGCTGCTGCACCGTTTACGGTGAAATATCTGATGCGTAAAACATCATGCCGCAGCATCGATGCGATTCATTTATCATTGTGTGTTAACATTAAGGCACCGTGATATCATTTTAGATTGACAATGCGTAATCGCTTTTATTTATGATTAGTTTAACAGTAAACCTCAACAGCAACTGTCAAAAAACAACTTGCTGCTACACCTATTTTGTTGAAGCTGCTTTTTGTCAAGTTAAATTTGCAGCCACTATCTAGTGCTACACGGACGAAATATGTAATCCATCCATCCATTTTTCCAATTTGCTTCTCCTCAGAAGGGTCACGGGGGGGCCAAAGCTTATCCTGGCCGGACGTGCGAAAAAGTTGACTACCGGGCTGCCTCGAATATGTAATATGACAACAAAAAAAAATACTTTCACTCTTGGCAAGTAAATACTAACACAAAAAGTTTCCATCAATTCCCTGGCTAGAAAAAGTTTTCATGTGAATTGTATTATTATTATGATTATTATTTTATTTTATTTTTTTAAATAAATATTTGTGCGGGTATGGATATGACCTGTATTATTGGGATGGACTCATAAATGAAATGTTGTGATTTTGAACACGGTTCTCTCGGTTAAACTGGCTGAAAATGAAATTTAGCTGAACTTGGTGAAGTTTGCTTTTGGTTTGTTTGGGTCCCAGCGGACAAGTCGGCACTTTGCTGCGACTCACCTCCAGCCTGGCTCTGGCATGAATTAGGAAAGAGGGTAGGGGGAGCGCTATTGGTGTGCAACAACGTCGCGTTAAAACGCTAAATATTCATAAAGACCCCGTTTCAAGCGGAGCCCGCCAGTGTGACTGGGGTCGAGGCTTCTTTGCGTGCTAGGGTGAAACCGAGGGAGACCGCAGGGCTGGTTCGGGCTATTTGGTAGGAGGGGGGTAGGGGGAGTTAGAGGCTAAGGGCAGCTGTGGGCATCTGCCCATTTGCATATCTCCCACGGTGCTTTGGGGCGAGGGCCAGCGGATGAAGCCTCCATATGCATGAGGCAGCCGGGTGCGTATGCTGCCTTTCTCCCCGCAGCTGCACGCACGCGTACACACCGAGGCTCTGTCGATGGTGTGATAGGCAGCACATGTCGTATGCAAAACATATGCCGCTGTGACCTCCAAGAGTGCTACGGGCCTCCCTAAAACATGAGTCCAGAGTCGCGTGGCAAAATATGGAAATGTAGGAGCGCGCGGGCACGCGCATGCACGCGTGCGGCGGAGAAACGGCCAGTGCACACAACAGGTTAATTGACTGACTTTCTGAAGCCCTGGATGAGGCTGCCGCGGAAAATCCCAAGATCCAGCGGGGGGTGGGAAGGGTCCGACACTGGAAAAAGACAGGAAAGGGGAGATGAATACACGTAGAAGGCCGTTTGTTTAATCCGCGCTGTTGATTTGTCGGCAAATGGACACCGTAACTCTCCTTGGATGAAAAATGGAGTCCTTACTTTTCCAACGGAAGAACAGGATGAGGGAGTTGCACAAGGGTTGATGAGTTTGCGGACGGTGTTTGGATTATTTTATTTTGATGATTATTTTTATTTTTTTCAGAAATAGGGAGAGCGGGCATGGATCAGGGTTGGATTCGTCAAGTTGAAGGTGGTCAAGCTTGTAGGTGAACTGTCGGTGCGTTTTTGTTTTTTTTTAATAGCAGAAAGTCTTTAGCACCCTTCAAACTCCAAAGTGTCTCTTTGACACGCTCAGCTCCCTGCTTCACTCCTGACCTTCACCACTTCAAATCCACGCATTGATAGACAGACAGACACGCATGCGCGCACAACACACACAGTATATGTGAAGGCTAACATCGTCATTTCAGATGGCAAAAAGTGTTTGTGGCTCACAGTGTTGTTTTTTCCGTGGATACCCGTTCGAAATGGCACTTTGAGTGTAAAAGTTTGCCGACCTGGTCTAGCTCCTTTCTTTCCATTTTTCTCTTTTTTTATTCAAACTAAACAAATCTGAAGTTTACCCATGCACGTCACTTGACACTAAGAATCTGGAGATAAAGCTGTGAGAAAGGGTGCCACAATTATTTAACGTGATCACCTTCTTCAAATGCGTAAAACGGCACACAGAGCTGACAGCAAATGTGAAAATGAGTAAAGGAGACGAAAACCAGCTAAAACGACAAACACGGGAAGCGTCATCTATTATTTAAGCGGGCCCCCTTTACGCCACACTCCTCTGCCCAGTGGAGGCGCCTCTTGTCCTTTGCTCTTTACATATTCACACACACTAATCTCTTAAAAAGCCCGATGAGCGCCAAAGAGGACGCGAGTGCGTGTGTGTGCGCGTGCGCGCACTGGGCCAATTAGCCCGCAGGCCTAGCAGCAATTTTTATAATGACGGGTGCTCAAGATGCAGGCCATGCTTGTTCGGAATGAGAGGAATAAACATGGCAGAATGTGTGTGTGTGTGTGTTAGCATTGAAGATTACTCTGTCCTCACTGTGCCACAAGTACAGGAATATGTGTGTGCGTGTGTGTGTGTACATACACAAGGTATAGAGTTGAGCCAAGTTGCTTGTAGCCACCAATCGAATCTCCGAAGTTAAGAAACCCTCTGATTGCAGTGAAATGCCTGCATCCTGAAAAATGCAAAGACAGTATTCAAATCATTCAAGAGGGTACAAAAGTTCTGACGCTGAAATGTTCCACTGGCAAAGGCGACTTTTCCAGTTAGCGGCAGTTCAGCGCATCCTCTTTTTTTCCTCTGCTCTGCGGGAACAACAAATATTCAAACGGCAAACTGTGGTGTGTCGTCCTCTCGCTGTCAATTGCGGTAGCACTACAGCTACGTGGCGCTTCGCATGTCGCGGCACAGCGAGGTACTACACGGAAGGCGCGCAACTGTAAATTCCATCTTGCCAGTACCTGTACTGTAAAATCCACCCCACCCCCCCGAAAAAAAAAATGTGTGATGTAGCAGGGGTGCAAACAAGGAACGGTGATACAGTGGGGGTTCACACTATTTCCACACACAGTACCTCGAGAGCCTGTCGAGCAGCCTCAACGCTGGAGAAGACCGGATGGATGTAGGTGGATACGGTGTCGAGGTCCAGGGTGACGTCGAGCGCCTGCATGCCCTTCATCACCTCCACCACACCTTCAAAACACACAGAAAAATCCCACATTAACTTTATCGACAAACAAATGATGAACACTTTCACTTGGCAGTTCCCCACCCTGTGGTGCGCACACTTAAGCGCAAGCCTGCAGCTGTGGAAGCTGCAGAAAAGTGCAGCTAAGCAATCAACATATCCCCCCCCCCCCCCACCCCCCCTAACAAAATGCTCATGGATGCCAACCGCTCCACCTTGGACTAGAGTGGAATGCGTAAGACACGCACTTGGCCTGAAGTGGACTCTTGCGAGTGTTGCCCTGCTCTCCAGCAGAGCCCTGAGGTCCTGCCCAAGGGAAGTCAGGCCTAAACAGCCACATGCATATGGAACAGCCACAGCGCACCCCCCCCCCCCCCCCACAGAAGTATGAAGGAGGCAGCAAAGCATCAGCGCTTTGCACATGTCAGCGAGGGTGCCCGCGTGAGCTAAAACGAGTGCTCAAACACATTCCGTGTGTACACATACATTCACGTTTAAGTGCAGTTTTGGGACGGAAATATCCCCGCAGCTATACGGCCGCGTCCAGCACATAACCAACCTCCCATGCGGCCTTCTGCAAACTACCTAAAAGTGCTAGAGTTGGCACACCTCAATATGCCGCGTGTATTTATGCTCGCCACTCAGGTTTGACAACACACACACACACACACACACCCTGGTATCTGGAGCTCCGTTTCCGTATCCTCTTGGGATGTATGTGCTCACCTGGCAGTCTCGCTCTTTAGCTAAATAATAGAGGAGTCCCAGGCTTTTACACGCCATTAAAACCTGTGTCCGCCTGATAGCAGGTACGGCTACCTGAACCAGCTCCGTCCCATTTATACCCCTCCGGTCCATATCGCTCATTCATGGGGTCCTCTCGCTATCCATTTTCTTCTCTCACTCCTCCTTTTCCAAGAAAAACAAGCAATCTTCCTCCTTCTCAATGGACTATCGCCCCATTCAGCCATCGGCTGGTCCGTTCTTATCCCCCCCCCCTCTCATCGCTTTTCCCACTGCTTATTTATTTATTTATTTTTATGAAAGAGAAGCGGTAGCTGCTGAATAATCCATCATCAATTCCACTGCAGCAGACAAACAGCAAACAAGTGAATGGAGACCTGGGGCGGGGCGGTGGGGGCGCCAAGTCCACACAGAGGCCACTGTGGAAAATTGAACAGGAGCCATTCGTAGCCACTGAAGACCAACAGAGGTGAGGCGACATTCAAATCCTGCTCGCAGTTTGAAAATTGCAAACTCCTTTCAAATAAAAAAAAAAAATGGAGGCACACGTAAAGCTTCCATTGTCAGTACTTAAAAGTGAGATGAAAACAGTTCCACAAGCAAATTGCGGTAAAAGTATGGGTGACAAGACCTGGAGTTACTCGGGAAGTGGGGGCAGATTATGACGACATGCGAAATATAGCGCGAGCTCACGTGGCATCGAGATCTCATGCAAGTGACACGCTCAAGCTTCGGGCCTTGTCCGAACAACTTTGGTTTTTGCGCAGGGGCTAAGAAGTGAGTCCAGAAGAGGCGGAAGTGCGTTGAGGGGGTCCTCTCCAGGTCTGTTAGCGTGAAGGCTGACACAAATCCGGGCGAGAAGTATCAAAGTAGTGAGTTAAGGATGGCAGCGGTCACAAGATATCAGCGTCAGCTTCATGTCTTGCAGGTTAACTGTCAAAAGATGAGAAGTGCGCGCCGAGCCCTGAGAAGAGCGGCGGAGCCAACCGCTCGCTGTTGTCTCTGCCCCCCGACCTTGGACGAGAGTACCTGTCACTTCTCCTCTTCGAACCCTTGCGCCCCCCCCCCTTCTCTATGGCTGTGACTCTACAGGGGGGGGGGGGGGGGGCGCTCGATCTTGCAGCGAGGTCAAGACTGCAGAAAACAACAAGCGCGCAAGCAAATGGCACATTCTTGACAGGAGCTTGGGGATCACACACTACTATTAAGGAAACACCGTGAGGTTCCCGGTTTGAATCCCTGCCGCGACCTTCATCACATGTCCACCTCCTGTACCTACGCAAGAGTCCTAAAAGCACCAAGTCTGAAAATGTACACAAATACCAGAGTCTTCACTGTCAATTAAATACAAGACCAGTTTTGAGAACAACAAGAAAACAAAACATCTGCACTTTCCACTTTTCATTTACTTTCAGGAATCCTGGGAAGAAGGGGGATGTGGGTGGGGGTTATTTGTCCCGTTTTAGAGGAAGCAACCTCGCCATGTCCACGTTTATGACAGCAAAATGTCATTAAAAAAAATCCACGTCGCCAACATTCGCCGCTTCGTATTTCTCCTCATTGCAGCTGTCCCTATTACCCCCCCCCCCCCCCCGCTGTATCAGACCCTAAAATCTCAATCAAGATCTCAACCACAGATGATTTCACCTTTTGTTTTGGTGGTTGGAGGGGCAGGGGGGGGGGGGGGGGGGTATCTAAGGAATAGAAAATAGCATTACCTGTTTTCAAATGAAGAGAGTAAAAAGGAAAAAGTTGGCTGAAGAATCAACACTCAAGTGTAGATATCGGAAAACTCTGATTAAGTTCAGCGACAAAGCATTTGAACCTCCTTTCTTCCAACCACGACCTGAGCGGAAATGTGACGGTGAGAAATTTGGATGGACAGCATCAGAGAGTTCAAGGTGAGGTCGCATCAGCAGGCAGGTGCAGACCGGACAACACTAGTGCAAAATATCCCCCCCCCCACCCCCCTCTTTTTTCCTCAGCAGAATCCTCACCCCCACCCTTGTTCTACCGCGTCAGAAGTGATCAAAAGTGGCGAGTGCTGACAAGCCATGACTAGCTGGTGGCAGGTGGGCAGTGCGGGTCGGCATATGCTTCCGCTAAATCCACACTTGATCAAAATGCACCCCCTCTCCCCCCCCCCCCCACCCCACCCCCGCTGTCCTTTTGCGCTCCCCTCCCAATTCCGCAGCTTCGGACCGCTCTGCCCGCTAGTGACACCTGTGGACAAAAAGTGACACGGCGCTTAATATTTCATGGAGCGTGCACAGTGGGGCGCGTAATCCAAAGTGAATTCCCTCAGAGCGCTTGCATTTACATGAAATCAAGTCACTCTGCATCAGTCACATCACCTGCAAAGACCCCCTGCCCTCCGCTTCCTCCCTCTGCAAGACCCTCTCTGTCCACACACACACACACACACACGCGCACACACACACACACACACACACACACACCTCCTGCAACTAGGGAGTGTGTGAGAGCGAGCGCAGGGGGAAGCGGCTGCATCATTCATGAGGGTTAAGGCGGACCAGCGAGTGAACGAAAGAGCAGTTTCTCCACTTTCCCTCCTTCCGTTTTTACACCGTGACGACTAAATGGACGCCTCCCTGGCGTTTGCGCGTCTCCTAAGAAGCCGCGGTTAGGCCCGTGTGTGGGTGCACGCGTGCGGTTTCAAATCATGCCTCCTTCTTTTCTACGCTGCCAAGTCAGGCGCCAAAGACTCACATTGACGAGCCGTCTCGACCGCACAAGAGGAGTTGATGCTGCGCGGGACCGCGCGCTTCCTCGTCCCTGTCAAATTAGCTGACAGTGGCAAAATGCATCATTTATTAATCGCTCTAAAAAACCCCAAAGAGAGAGGGAGGGAGGGAGGACGGCGCTTGGCAAACATCAAGCACTTAAAAGCCAAGCCGCCGATGCGCGTTTGACAGCAAGTCCGCTAACGAGCGCTGGATTCTGACAATGTCGGCTATCTGTCACCGAGACGATTCCACCCCCGACTCCTCTTCCTCCCCCCTTCGTCCTTCGAGCTCCCGCGGGACAAAAACACGAGGCTCGGCCGGGGAATAGCCGTCAAGTGGCAGCAGGAATCGTCTGCAAAAGTAGCGAGCCATTAAAACTGTCACCGGGAACAAAAGGCGAGAAACTTTGACGACGCCGTGACAATGTTTCTCACAATCAAGGAGCGGGAAGAATTTTCATCGAAAGCTCACCGTCACCGGCAAAAATATCATACTGTCATGTATCAAATGAAAATGTACAAAGAGGTGAAGTGAAGCAGCCTGAAAGAAAAAAAAAAAAATCGGATTTTTCACATGGCGAATCGTCAAAAACCATCAGCAAACTTTGATGCCTGTCAGGTAAATGTCGCAGGCAAGAAACCTTTCCAAGTTGCCGTTGTCCATCCGTCAAATGTATTAAATTCCACCCCCCCGCCCCCCGAGTGAGCTCTGGGGGTCAGATACAAAGGCCAGGTCAAGACTCCAGGAACGGACTGAACGGGGATTTCAAAGCTGAGGCTTGTATGGAGTTGTTCCACTCTTTTGAATCTATCAAATATTGAGAAAAAAATAAAATAAAAATGCCCATCCTTCAGTGAACTCACAGAGAAGACTGAGCGAGGTCTCAGAAATGCCGCAAACCTCTGATGGCCTGTAGGTGGCGATCAAGTCCACGATCCAGGTTGCCACAAAGATCAGAGGGGGCTGGAACAAAGCCACTCAACATTTTCACTGCCAATGACATTTCCTCAAAGTCAAGAGTGTTGTTGTTTTTTGCGATTGGGAAGTTGGGAGCTCCTGGAGAGAAAAAAAAACAAAAACTTTGCCATCTCTTGGCCGAGCCCTCCAGAGAGCGAGCGCACGTGTTTGCTTCATCTCCTCTCGCTCAAACGCTCTCACGCTGGAGGGGGGGGGGATCAGACCTCTTTGCCCTTGGCTGCCCCGGTCCGGTGAAATCCGTCCCAGTTAAGGGGGGTGGTGCCATTAATATTTGAGGTGAAGCGCTCCTTTTAAAAGCTTCTTTCTGCTAGAAAATACCTCTCATAATCCGCCCCTCCACATTGCAAAAAATAACACAAATGGTTGCTTTTCAGATGGGACGTACAGACAAGACGGTTGGTTGGCAGCTTGCTGTCTATTTTTGTCATTGCTGGGGTGTCACGGCAGCCCTTCCTTGAATGCTACAACTAGCAGACAATAAGTCGCAACCCAAGCAAGAGCTTTTTACCAAAATGTCGAGATTCAATGCACATGAAACAACCAAGAGGAAAGAGGACATCTATATAGAAAGATGCCACAGACAGGAGAAAAGAAAAAAAAAAACATTTCGGAAGGCATCCCATTTCAGGTTTAACTGGCCCTTCCACAGGGTTCCCACTCTTCCATTTGCTTTTTCTTTATGGACCTTTTAAGGACTTTTGAGGGCTAATCTAGCCATTTCTAAGGACTTTTTCTTCATTCAGCGGGGATACATGGTGGATTTAATGCCCGCTCAGCAATATGCGGGCTGAACAGAAAGCCACATATCACTGAGCTGCTTTTCAAATCATTGCTGCCAAAGAAAGGACACATCTTTATTTTGAGGGGCAATCAGCTAAAGCTTTCTACCTGAAAAAAAACTACACTAAGAAAAATTCAAATTTAGAAAATATAACATTTCAATTTATTTTCGAATATAAATACATTTTCAAGGATTATTATTGATTTTAGAAGCTTTCCCTGAAAATTAAGGACAATTAAGTACATAATTTTACAACTTTTTTTATGGATTTTTATGAACTTTAAGGACCGGTGGTTGTGTGACTGTTAATACTTATACGATCATTAAAAAGAGAGCATTTACAATGTTCATGTCTTTCCTACATGAGTGCGTGCGCGTGCGCGTTACCAGCTGCGTTGTTGTCCTTCACGTGCTGTGCCAGCAGGGGCCAGAAGTAATGAGGTCTGATGGGCAAGTTGTGTTCTTTCATCGTCTTCATCAGCTCCAGAGACGCATCTTGAAAGAAAAGAGAGCAGCCCTTAATTAATGACGTGACCACGGTTTGGCGTTTCACAAGCTATGGTGTTTTGGGCGCCGTACGGGTCTTCTTGGCTTCCAGGGCGCACGACAGCGTGAAGGGGAGCGGCGAGGCGTGCAGCTGGGCGTCCTGCAGCTCTTTGCAGTAGCGGCTGATCTTCTCCAGTGGCTGTAATGCAAACACAAACGACAAAAAAGGGTCACGACACGTGACAAGAGCATTCAGAGCGCAGGTGCCCGACAAGTGTTTCCCTCTGACACCAGCGAATGAACGACTTTCCAAGAACATTTGGAGAGTGAAAAGGATGTAAAAAGTAAAGCTGTTCATTTGTGGACTGCTTGGTCACCAGGTCAAATGTATTCGTGTCATTTTACTGCGCCACACTAACAGGATCGGCGATGTGACAAGAGTGTCTGGACAGGGTACTTTGCAAAAAATCTGATCTGGGCTACACGACAGCTTCTGAGCGTGTTTGCTATACAGTAATCTATTTTTTATGTGTCCTGGTACAAGTTAACTACTTTTGTGGGAGGTAATAATAATAAGAAGAAGATGAAGAAGGGAGCTTAGTTTCAAAACAGGTTTCAAAAGGGTGCCCGGTGCCGACATCCTATGACTCAGTGAGCGCGGGACGTCAATCACCGTGTCCATGTTGATGCAGTGTCTCAGGAAGAAGTTTCCCAGGTTGGCCGAGTCGGCGTTGACGTCGTCCGCCTGCAGGCTGGGAAACGTCCTCAGGATGAGGAAAGCCGTATCGTGGTGGCCCCGGGTGATGAGACTCAGACACAAGTTCATCGCATCTGCAAGGTGAGAATCGTTTGAAGACGGTCAACTCACAGCGCTCGCCGAGCAACTCATTGAAAGACGCGGCGTGGCGCACCTGGGACGTAACCCCTCTCGTGCCTGAGGAGCGCCACTATTTCGGGGATGTGCTGCTGATGCCCGGCTTTGGCCAGCGTGAAGATCACATCCATGACATCTCGGTCCATCAGATTGCAGTCGGCGCTCTCCGCCTCCTCCAGCGTCTGATGAGGACCGGGCATCCTTATTGATTCAAATACTAAAAAGGGGCGGGGTGTTCAATGTCAAGACAGGCAGACACACCTTCTTCAGACTGTCCATGTCTCCCTTCTCGGCGTAGGCGTTCAGCAGTGACACAAACGTGTCGGGACCCGGCTCCATTCCAGCTCCCCGCATGACGGACGGGATGTTCTTTGCGCTCTCGATGTCGCTGTTACACACACACGACATTCGGAGCACGTTTTCCCACACGCACAAAGCGTTTTATGACGCTGCCAGTCAAACCGTTTCATTTCAAGTCAACAAAAATGTTGTTCCACACATCAACGCGTACAAGGGTTTGTTTCACTTCATTTGCAAGTTGTGGTAACAATGACATACAAGCAATTATTTCATTTCGGGGTTTTTTTTGTTTTATTTCTGACAATATTGGATCATTACAAAGACAAAAGCAGCAGCACTCACCCTGCCCGCGCGTGGCCCGTTATCAGCGCGTTGAAAACGGCTTCGGTGATGGGCAGGTCTTTGCTCTTCATGAAACCCAGAATGGCGCTGGAAATGAAGCGAGCATAACAATTCATGGTTGGCGATTCTGAAATACGTACACAAAATATCCTCAACGATTCCAAAAAGGCTTGAGTTGATAACAGTTGCAAGGAGCCCGTTTTTGACCATTTAAGAGAGGAGTGATCCTGACTCGAGGATATGAGCTCATCATCATGTCGCCACAAGGCCAAGGCCCAGTACGGCGACAGTTCCGCTTCACTTTTGGCTTTGGTGTTAAGACACTTTGAAAAGAGAACATCGTCACACAGCCGAGCTGGGCCAAATCATGGGCAAAGATGCTTGATGTAGGGGGCTGTTCATATATTAACTAACCCACTCTGATGTCACAATCTGGGGGGGAAAAAAAAACATCAGAAGGGCTCGCTCGAGCACATTGAACAGAAGATTGACTTGGCCGTTGCTGTTGTTGTTGTTGTTAAGTCACCCGCCCGAGACGCCTCAGGATAATCCTGAGTAGCGCTAGACTGCCATTCGGCTGTTGCAGACAGCCACTGCTGATGCCCAGCAATGATTTTCCCCAAAAAATGGCCCCTTGAGAGAGCAGAAAATACTGTACATCCACAAGCTCACCTGGCACCTTCAATGTCTCCATTTTGGCAGTAGGCTGCGATGAGTCTCTGGTACGTAACCTATAAACACAAAGGACCAAACTTCAAAACAACCATGTGCATTAAAAATATGTGCAGGAATTTAAAAAAAATTCCTTATTATGCTAACGGCGACAACAACATCCATCATGTCAGTGGCCGTTTCCGTGCTTTCGTCTTACTCGGTTCGGCAGGACGTTGGCAGACTCCATCTTGGCCAGGAAGTCGGTAGGCGAGAACTTGAACTCATTCTGCAGGTACACCTTCAGCAAGGCGTTGTAGTGGCTCACGTCATATTGCGCACCTTGGGGAAGAATGGGACAAAGCCCACTGCTGCAATTGCTCGAGTCGACAATAAGACGTTTTGCCATGACGCCACATGTGCTTCCGGGGTGTGAGAAAATGCATTTGAAAACTCGTCGATGGAGGGCTCCGGTCCCGTCCGTACATCTTGGGATTTTCTCTGTACAAACATTTTCCAGCTCCACTCAATTGATCTTCCTTATTTGCCCGTTGCACTGGATTTCATTTCGCCTCTTTTGAAATAAATCCCCCCCAAAATGGCATCGCAACAGGTTTTGTCATCAGCACTTGCCACTAATTTTCCTGCCACATGGAAGGATCTTAGCCCCTATTGTTACAACCATTCTGTGTTAGTCTATACATTATAATAAGGTATAATAATGTGGATTTTTATTGAGGCTGATACCGATTCCGATCATTTGGGAGGGGCGGGAAGGGTATTCAGAATGTCATGTGTAGATAAGAGTAAAAAAAAAATAATAATTTAAAAGAAGCAAAAAAAAAAAACCCAGACGACTTTTGCTCATTTTAAGCGCTAATAGCAACCGGGCCGTCGTTCCAACGTATTGAGATTTCAGCAAAAAAAGTCCATTGTGCGATTCCTCTCACTCACCCAGCTCCTGCAGCTTCTCCCAGACGCGGTGAGCCAACTCGGTGCGCTCCTCCAGGCCCATTTCTGGCAGCAGAGAGCCGCAGCTCCGCAGCAGTAGCAGGGCCTGGTTACCACTCGGATAACCTGCGACAACACAGAGCCACGGAAAAGGCAACATGCGTCTTTGGAGTGAATAAAAGCAGCAAAGCGGTCCAACTTTCTACTTGCACTTCTTTGTATTTCATCCGACTCTTAAATTGCAGGTGTGTATGTCTGCCGTAGTTACCCGCTCTGGAGATGTCGTGGAAGATGCGCAGCAGCAAAGTCCTGGTGATGCGACCGGTCCTTCTCACCGAAGCGTCCAGCTTGGCCAAGGCCCAGTCGAACTGCTGGGCCTGTTTGGTGCGCACGGCCACGCTGAGTTCCTCCTTCTTCTCCACGGCCACTCCGTAGCTGCGGACGCATCCCGCTGCATGTGGCCGCGCATGACTGGAGGGGGTGAGTGGAGGAAAGCAACAATTACATTCAGCGGTCAAGATTATGACACACAACAATCAGTCACACTTACATTCCCACCAATGGACAATTTAAAGTAGCGATAGCGGTGGGCTGCGGCACATTTTTGTCCCGTGAGAGCTTGTCAGTTGTGCAGTGGGAAATTATGACAGTTCACTTACCTGGTCCAAAAACTTGTGACCAGAAAAACAATTACATGGTAAGATGCTGCGTGACATAAGCAACAACATCAATGATAATTAGTCTGTGGAAATTAAACCGGATATTACATCGGTTCATACACAATCTAAAAACGATGGTAATAACTATCTTGCAAGTGTAAACGTCCACAAAAAAAAAAAAAAAAATCAGTGTTTTACTGTTTGATTCCAAGGTACCAACATTCTTGTTACGTATGTTAACCCGGTTTCGTAACAGGGTGTCTTTAGATTTACTTGATACTAAGCCACGTGAGCAACAGTAACAAGAAACACTTTTATCGTACATGAACAGATTTGTCAGGAAAAGTACGAATCATGCTTGTTTGGTGGTTGTCATTGAGCCTCAATGACATCCGCGCATCCGGCTAACGCGCGTGGTTGCTGGGTACCCAAGCTAGCGGCTTACCTGGACGCGTTCCCCACACTCGGGTGCGTCTGTCGGGTCACAAGTCCCGTCCTGCCGACACCAATTCTTCCGCTATAAAGCCGACTGGGCGGCGGTCCGGTTCTTCTGGTCCCCGCGATTTGTAGCAAGCCCGAAGGCGAAAACTTGAGGAACCGGGTAGATCTCAAGAGCGCGGCCATGTTTGCTGTGTCGCAGGAGGGACAGACGAGCGAGACTTCCGTTTTACGTCACCAAAGCACCGCGAGATTTGGCACGCGATTTGAACTTGCCATTGAAGCAGTATGGAAAACGCCAACTTATTTCAGGAGATACTTTTTACAGCTCAACTAATCAAATATTTTATATATCCGCTAAGTACAGAATGAAATCATTATTGTCTTAAGAAAGTTTAATGATCCCCCAAAATTCACCATCTCAAAAAATTTGAATACAGTACTGTATCACATACACAAGCGAAATGAACTTTGCCATCTGATTAGTATTTTCCCGTGGTTATTGGATCCGTATGACATGTTTCACTTATGTAATGGAATCACTGAAATGACTTGTTCATATGAATACGTACATCTCTTAAACAGCTATTCGAGGTACCAATATGAATGAATGAAATCTGTGAGTCAATTTCACAGATTAAAAAAAAAAAGGACAACTGAAAAGATGACATGAATGTAACATTCCCACAGTATTACATATGTTTGCAACGTTTGAGTGTTTACACCACTGAATTCTGTAATTGCAGCATTCCTGTGGAAAGAAACGTACGATATGTCGCACTTAAGATGTCCAAATTATGATTTTCTTATAAAACCAATTGTCAGTAATATGCACTTTCAAGCCATTCTTAAAAATTATACAAACTTAAATGAAACTTAAATCGTTATAAAATTAGAACGAGGGATGCCACAAAACAAATAGGGGTTCACCAGTTAAGCACTTTATTCATCGATACAAGCATACAATTATTCACACTTTTTTTTGTTTATTATATCACAAACTTTTAGAAAAGCCGTTACTTTAATTCCTGTATTAACGTACCATGAACTTTCCTCTTTCCTTTTTTAAAGCTCTCCGCAACTAGCATCCTTGTTTCCTCCACACTTTTCCTTCGCCTCGCTCGCTGACTACGCTCGTTCCACAGCTCCAAAGCCAACTCACGAGTACGATGCGAATGATCCAGAGTCCAAGCCTGAAGGAATTCACACTTCTTGGAAGCCAGGAAGTATTTCTGTCTCTTTGCTCCTTCTTCTCCCTTCTTTGAGAGAGAGGCTCTGGCTCGAGAGAGCGCCGAACGTATCTGACTCAAGGCCGCCAGGATGTATCCTGTGGCGTCCTCTTTGTCTCTACCTGTCAGGACGTGAGCGGTGGCTTCTACCGCCAAGTCTGTGGCGTGCGATTCTTGTTTGTGGAGGTACCCTCCTCCTAAGATGAGCGTCTCGCCGCTGTGTATGGCCTGTTTAACGGAGTCGAAAACCTTGCTGGAGCTCAGCGCCTCAGACAACGTGAGCATGGTGTCACAGAACTCAAACAGCAGCGAGTCAGCATCACCGTTGAGGAGCTGCAACGTGAACGTATAGCAATAGAGAGCGTTGATCACACTGTAGCAGACCAATGGAGATGGATTTGGACACAAGGAACTCAGTTTGGGGATTTTGTCAAAAACCGCAGGAACAACAGAGACCGCGGAGCTTGCCGTTTTATCCTTGCTCTTATTCACTTGTTGGTCTGGATTCTGAACCCCCCCCTCCATCGACTCCACCAGTGTTCTCCCTGCCTCGTCGTGTTCCTCCCACCACGGCCTCCACACGGGGATGAACCCGCTCAGAGCGCCCCGCCTAAGCAAACCGGTGAACTTCTCCTTCTCCCCGTTGTCAAGCAGCGCCCACAGCTCCTCTTCTGAGAGCTCGTCGAGGTCGAGCTCCGACAGATTTTGGGCCACGCTTTCCGACGGCTCCTCGTCTGCTTCCTGGTCTCCAATCTCTTCCAAGGTTCTCGTGATGTTCTCGATCTCCCCCATACTATCTTCTCCCGATTCCTGAAGCTCAGCTAATCTGGACAGCAGCTCCACAGCCTCAACGCCGCCGTCTTGCTCCATCCCGGCTTCTCTTAATACGCTTTCCATTCCTCCGTTTGCCACTTGAGCCTTTTGTCTCAGTCCGAGAAGAATGTCATGCATTTTCTTCTTTCCCTCTTGGTCTGTTGCCGCCATGTTTTTCAACTCCTCAAAGACAGCCTCCTTGTAGAACTCCTCTGAGCACACCGAGTGATCCGGGCTGCGGTAGCAAGCCACGCCGCAGTAATGCAAGTTGCACCTAGGACAAGTGTAACACGCAGGCTTGCAGTTGCACAGCATGCACACTTTGGAGATCTTTCCATCAGCCGAAGGCTGAGTGATGAATTCCTCCTGTCCAGAAGAGGCCCCTCTTCCGGGGAGCAGGATTCCATCTCTGCTGGCCGCCGAGGCATCCTCTGCTTCCTCCGGCCACTCGTCCTTTGGACCGATGTCCGTCAGAAGAGTCCTCACTGACCGAGGAAGTGTCCGTCTAATTATTGGATTCATTGTAGTCAAAACAGAGAAGGAGAAAGCGGCGTCTTGACCGCTCGAACCGAAAACCTGAAATACAAAACAAAGGAGACATACTAGATCACGTGCCGCATAACCAAGTCAAAAAGATGCATTTTAAAAATCCTTAACGCAGGTTACAAACTCGGCGAGTGCTACAAATTAAAGCATAGACACGTTTCATTCCGTTTATGACATTTCTACACCCACTTAAAGTGGATCTTTCACTTACCGAGTTGTATTAGCAAACACGTCTGTGCTGTACAGTCGCAGTGAGTCGGTGAGCCGCCATCTTGGATTTTGATGACGTTTTCTTAAAGCAACAGTCACCCTTCTGTTGCCCCGCCAACATGTAGTACGTAGTATTAGGTTCTACAAAAAGAAAAAGAAACCCGTTCATCTAGGGTTTAAAGTAATGTTATAAGCAACTATAAACATTTTTGGGGAATGGACGTTGATTACGCACAGATTTTCACAATTCGCAATGAGTTTGGCCTATTCGGAATGACTGCACCGTGCATATCGGGATAGAGTTCAAACGTGGCCTCTCGTTTTTAGAGTAATAAGCACACTTTGAAACAGATTCAGTCTGTCTCATACAGTTCTATCTCTGTCCATGTTTATATATGTCTCCCTGACGCTGCTTTGTGTCCACATCTCCCACAGGGCTCTTTGCTTGGAGGTGATGGTCTCCTGCCGGGGGAGTCAACCGCAGTAAAGGTCACGCAGGTGGGGGGGGATGTCACATGGTTGTCCACCCCTCACTAGGCAAACGGGTCCTCGTGATGCCTAACACACCCTGCGGGCGGAAGACAGAATACGACAAAGGGGGCAAAGGTTGACGTGTGCCATGCTGTCTTTGCCCCCGCTTGCCCTGCCCCTGGCAGCTGTGCCAACATTCCTGCTGTCTTCTTGTGTCACCTTTGTCCCTCTCTGAAATGTCCTGTGACATTGCAACTTACTGGGATGCAGAAGCTTGGCAGATAAATTGTCAACATGTTTCAGTGAGGCTACATGTGAGTTAGTGCTTTATTAGTGAATGAGTGCACAGGATGTAAACAGGTTTTGTTGTTGTTGTTGTTGTTGATATCTTCTAATGTGCTAAGAGGGTTTCACCCATCTTCTGGGAAAGCAGTCAGGACCACATTGGTGCATGTTGAACTTGTCCAATAATTACACACATACTGATACTGAGGCCTAATTCCAACCCAATTGCCCTTTTTCAACCAAAGTCAAAGGCCAGGACTGTGTTGATTAAGCAGCGTACATACAGTACATCCCAATAATCAAGCCTAATGGGTGCCATTCAAAGTCATCAAAGGTCTGATTATCAGATGTCCCGAAGAGATTATCTTGCACGATTATCCTTTTGGTTTAGGGTTGTACATTCCAAAAATATGCATAGCAGGTGAATGGAACACTCGAAATTGTCCCAAAGTGTGAGTGTCAGCGCGAATGGTTGTTTGTCTACGTGTGCGCCCCGCGATTGGCTAGCACGCGGCTCAGGGTGTGCCCCGAAGACAGCTGGGAGAGGCTCCAGCACACCTGTGACCCCCATGAGGAGAAGCGGATTAGAAAATGGATGGATGGAGTACAGTAGTGTTGTTTTGGTGGGAGGTGTGTAGTAGTCACTCCCATTTGCCGCCCTTTTTCATGAATGAAGCCTGGAATGTTAGCTCAGCCCCCCCCCCCCCCCCCCCGACCCCCGTCATGAAAGCATCAATGCACACCGTCAATAATTCAAACACCCGGATCCATTATTCACTTAATATTTTGTCCTTCCTGCTCACAGGATGCCTTCACGCATGCACAACCTCCTCGTGCTCCTTCCCTCCATTGACAAGCTCAGCACGTGTAAACACATTGGCCGCGCTTGCCGCCTGCGAAGCGCCTCCCCATATGCACCCGTGCGAGTGTGCGCAGTGCATAGTAGCGTGAGATGTGCTGAAACACAGGTGGAAAGAGCGCTGGCCTCTCAGTGACCCAAACTGGCAGAGAATGAAAAAAAGCACATGGTGGAAACTGATGATGCGATATGTGCCGATCAGCCAGAAGATGAGCTACGCCCAATTTGGATTGATGCTTATCCTTCTGAAGATCTTGTTGACTTTCAACATGGCCTCAAACTCAAAATACATGTATTTTAGGCCCTCCAAAATGACCAACTCCTACTGAAATGAGCCCCCCAAGTAGGGGCCGATTCCAATAGGTGTACACTGTACAATGGCCCTTCAGCATACCGACGGCTCTTTCCATTGGACACAAAGGAAAGGCAACGCAAATGATCACGCGTTGGGTGTCGAGCCGTACTTTTCACAGGTGCAGCTTGTGAAAGCTTTGGGAATAGCACGTCCGACCCAAGCCACACACTTGGTAAAACCGTCGGGTTGTCACATAATGTTGTTTGGAAAGTGTGTGTGTGGGGGGGGGGGGTCTTCTTCATAGTGGTAGGGGCTTAACCTTGAATTTACCAAAGAAGAAGGCAAAGGAAAAGACACAAAAATACATTAGCAAAAAACTGTGCAGGGTTTCCCCGAGTACATTGGTGGTAGTTTCACTGCTTCGTGGCTGAATTTGCAACGGAATAAATCTGTCTCCTTTTTGTTTTCTTGTGGGTTTTTTTTCCCTTCAAATGATTTAACGTCACGTGACTGCACGGCCACAAGTTTTCAATTTAACCAGCCTCATGGGTGTGGCTGCAAGATGCAAATGACTCAATTGGCTATTGGGGAGCAAATGATTCTGCTTCGCAACAAGTGGCCTCAAAGCATCGTATCGGTTGCGATTCTTTCAAAAATGGTTTGCATTTTGGCAAAATGCCCAAGAATTCAACAATTATTGCAAATGTGTGTATTCTGGTTCAAATGTACCTATTTGAGGGGCTAACAAAGATGACCCCCAAACCCACAAAAAAGAAAAAAAACTCAGTCGGGAGGGCCCTCCTGAGGGTCAATAAAATCCCCCCCCCAACACCCGTTTCA
The DNA here is from genome assembly GCA_018466805.1 of Hippocampus abdominalis. Lineage (NCBI taxonomy): Eukaryota > Metazoa > Chordata > Actinopteri > Syngnathiformes > Syngnathidae > Hippocampus > Hippocampus abdominalis. The sequence continues at coordinate 427,811 of CM031702.1, forward strand.
CCAATCGACACGAGATTTGGTGGATATGTCAATTTTAACAGGACACCGAAAAGTCTCAAGGAGTCACTAATGAAATGAAACAGGAAGTTGGCCAGTTTGCATTGAAAAAACAGGTTTTTTTTCTTTTGAAATATCTGTTTCAATACAAGTGTGTCCTCCACATCTTCTCATGAGTGCCTTCCCTCCGTCGCTTCTCCATCACAGCCTTCCCGCAGGAGACGACCCGAGAGCACCAGTGTATCGGTGTACCTCCGACCGCCTAACCGTCGGGCCCTCCCTCCCTCCCTCCCTCTCCCCGCATACACGCAAAGAGGAAAGCAAAGGAGAGAAAGTGGATCCGTGTCCCAGGGATCGGGTGTCTGTCTTGACACATCAGGAAGTGAGAATGTGATGGCGGCCCAACAGCAGGAAGGCTGTTTACGTGTAGCGGCCGACTGGGCCTCGGTGGACGGAGGTGTCATACGTGTGAAGATCACAGCTTCACGCTACTGGCGAGTGGGCCGGATGCTCCAAGTGGCTGAAATGGCGCAGAGAAGCGTGCTGTGATCTGTCCTGCGTCTGCGGGGACTTTAAAAGCTACCTAGGCTGGGCTGGGTTCACACAGCATGTCCTTTTCCAATTTGCTGCCAAAACCCAACATTTTCATGTCCCGTCAAGTCATTGAGATTTCTGCCTTTTTTTAGCCTTTGACAAATTTCAAACGCAGCTTTTTTTATACATGAGAAAAGAATAGAATCGAACTTTCCTGTCAGAGGAACAATGGAAATCGGTTCGTCAAAGTATTAGCTACTCCCCCAATGAGCAGGAATGATTACTTAACTGCCTATTTGAATATACTGTACACATTTAAAACTTTTTTTTTTTAACCTCATTTACAAATAACCTGGCCCGTATGCCCCTTAGAAAAAACCCAACAAATAAATCATATGGTCCTCAAGCACATAAGATGATGTCGGCTACCTGGTGGAAAATCGAAAATGACTGCAAGGTCAAAGATGGCAGAACATCTTTGGCAAGTGCTTCTCATATCCTACGCGAAAAGATCACACGGTGCAGCCTCACCATAGGGTAACCGCGTCACATTTTCAGGGGGGAACGGGGAAGCTTTTGGCATTTTTGGGGAGAAGAGGGGCAGACGGGCGGCGTTTTTTTTTTGGTCGCAATAATCACACACTCTTGCTGTGTTAGCGTCGCCTCAAAAAAGGTTGTGCGTTAGCGTATTTGACAGCGCTCCGGTCCTGGCTGTGATGTTGACGTTAGTGCATGGGGACACATCACCCAAAGCACAGCAAGAGCTGGGGGAGGGGGGGGGGGGGGTTGCGTGTCCTAAACTTCCCAAATAATCCGATCCAATGGAGTTGCGCATTCGACACATCTGCCACCACGGAACGAACGGATGAAATTTCCTCAACAATGGCCAAGCCCAAACAAACGAGAGTACAGACGCACAGCCGTCATGGTAACGCGTGACCTCACAGTTCCGAGCAGGCAAATAGCTCGAGTCTTGGTATCGTTAGTTAGCATATGCCAGCTTGTGTGGGCGCCAGGGCGTGGAATGTCGCCTTGCATCAGAGGAAACCGCCTGCCATGGCGCTCCGACGAAGTTTTGGGCCTCAAAGTCGTCGGCCTCGATTGGTCAAGAGGGAATTGTTTTTCGGTTTGCAAACCTTTGGGAAATTGCTTTTGCTCTTGAGAAAAAGTAGCAGGCACTGACAAGCCATTGGCCATCTTCAGGGGTCATACTGGATCTGGTCAGGGCCAAAGTGCAACTCGGCTTTTATTCGACATCCGTGGGCAGATGATGTCGGCCGCCATATTTGCATAGGGGAGCTCCGACCGGCGACCTTAAACCACTTCCAAGCGAGCGCCAATTGGTCTCTGCTCAGTTCATGCTCAACAACCTCCTGCCTGCGCCTTCCTTTCGGAGCCCATCCTCCTGATTGTCAGCTGACTTTCTGACGTCCACCAGCCCCTTGGTGTCTTGTCCATCTGCGTATCTGTCTCCTGTCTGGCCTCCAGCCGCTCCGTCCCTAACCTATGTCTGCTCCTCCAATCTGTCCATCGCTCTTGTCTTCATCCTCTGGCCTGCTGTCGATGCGTGTAGCTACAAAAAGTGTGTGCGTGTGTGTGTGTGTGTGTGTGTGTGTGTGTAAGCGGAAGGGGTGTGAAGACAGCTGTCACGCTGTCTCAGGATCATATGATGGCTGTCAGACATGCTGTAAAATAACTGGCATCCAAACCCCCCGCACCTCCCTGTCCCTTTTCCTTTTCCAGACGCGCGTACCACACACATCACTTTTGCTTTTTCGATCCTTTTTTTTTCAAATAAAAAGATTGAAAGGATGTTGTCATGTAAACAAAACTATTGTGCCGCGTGCATTTGAAATAACGAAGTCACTCATCTTTATGTATTGTCCAAAATGATTGAAAAGATGACATTTTTGAAGGGTACCAAGTGGTGTTGTCCAACTCCTATTTAACTCAACTCAACTGTATTTATAGAGCACTTTCATACAAAGTGCTGCAACTAACATATAGACAAGTAAAGCAACAAATGGGTTGAACAAGATCCATCTCATAAATTGCCTCTCGACTGGCACTCGTAGGAGGGAGCACATCCACTAACTCCTATTCTGGCTTCCCTTCACTGTCTCCCTCGACATTTGCGAGTTCTTTGGAAGATTTGTGTTCAAATCTTGAAATGGCCTGGCCCCCCCCCCACCTAAACTCTCAGAGCTCCTCCGCACTTGCCCGGTCTGCCTCAGGTCTGCATGGGACCAAGGGATGAAGCCTTTTCCCTCTCTTTGGAATGAACGCTGGGCAAGCCCCCTCGCCGCCCATCCCTCAAACTCCTCTGAAAACTCCTTTTTATTCTTTGGCTTTTGACTCGGCGTGAGACTTGATTTTTTCGTTTGAGTTATTTTTGTGCTTTCCACCGTCTTTGTTATTACTTTCTTATTTGATTGTTTTTTGTTTTTTTTGTCGGAATGAGTTTTGCTCCATGTACAGCACTTTGTCCACAGCGGTGGTTGTTTTATACAGTGAAACTCCTCTACAACGAAATCTACATGGGTGAAAATACCCCCTAGTGTGGAAAAAAATCTTCATGCATTCACACCATGCCCACTTTCCTGTTTCAAATTTGCTACAGTGAAAAACCCCCTGTTGTGAAAAATGTCTTGCTGCAAACAGGATTTCGTTGTAGAGGAGTTTCACTGTCGTGCTCTAGAAATATAGCTGAGTTGAGTTTGGCAGGTCACCGCTGGGGTAGGTCGATAGGTAGGTATGACTCCTTTGTTGTGTTTTCTCCTCGCCAGTCCAAATGTAAAACCAACGCGCGCATCGCATCATTGATCTGTTTTGGACCGTTCTGTCCGGCTAACTTCCTTCAGGTCGGCGGGTCTCCGTCAGGCCCGACGGCGCTGTCGTTTCGGCTTAGCGCGGGGCCCCCGGAAGTGGTCGTAGAGATGAATAAGTGACGAGGCCGCATATTGGACTCATGTTATATGTAGGGAGGCAAAACAACCACAACCGGGTGCTTGTTTAGCTCTTTAAATGACAGAGAGCCCAACTTGACATATGCACACAAGCACTTGCAAGAGACCTGCTGCCTTTCGTACTGAGCTTCTAATTAGACGCACACACGTGCGCACACACTCACAGTGGACCCTGGAGAGAGGCCTCAAACCTGCCTGTCAGCTGCAGTTAGATCACAGTGTACTGGCTTCACAACACACACACACACACACACACACACGCACACGCTTCAGAGGGAACTTATGCTTCACATGAATAATTTATTTTCAATAAACTGACTGAACTGCCCAATCATCACACATCAACATGGAGAACTTCATGTAATTCATCCGCAAACACATTCGTGCATTGGTCAGGAGGTCGGCGGGTGGGCTCGTGGGTCAGTCGGCAGGGAGCTAGAAAGTAGGCGGATTACCGGTGGTTAGGTAGGGAGGCATGTAAGCTTTGGCATATCGCAAGCATGGTAGGTTAGTTGGTAGGGAGATATGTCGGTGAGTGGGTTGTTAGGTCAGCGGGTGGTGGATAGTTATGTCGCTAGGTGGGTTTGATCGCTAGGTAAGTGGATAAGGGAGGCAGAGACGTGACTTGGTAGGTCGGTGGGTTGGTTGATTGGCTTGCTAGGTAGGTGAGGTAGGTACATAGATGGGGGGGTTGCATGCAGAGGTTGGTACTAAGGTGTGGTAGTTAGGTAGCAAGCTAGGTCAGTCGATCAGTGGGTGAGCAGGTGAGTCACCGCGTGTGATGTTAGATTGGTGGCCCGCTTTGTCAGTAAGTCTTTATTTACCAGGAACTTTGAAGGACTCAAAAGGCAAAAACGGTGTCGCTCTTGAACACGTCATTACTGAGCAAAATGAACATTCCTTCCCTCGAGTACGACGGACCAAACAGAGCAAGACCACAAGCGTGAGGATGAGGAGCAAGAGGAAGAAACGCCGGCCGGCCTTCTCCTCTCGCCTGCTCAGGGAGAAGATTGTCCTTTGCTTTGGTGAATGATTTCTTCCGGCTGAAGCGTTCCTCCCGATATCGTTCGGGGACCGATTGCTTGTAGAGTGCCGGCATTCCCCGGGTCACCTTGGCCGACGGGGCTCAGGCAGACAGCCGATCGATGGCCTTTATTGCCATCTGACTTGCCATTCAGGTTGTTCTTGTCACGAGAGGTTGTGCAGAGCGCGGCTTTGGTCCCTCTTCAACTTTGGACGCAAACATGGTCGAAGAGCCACGTGGGACAGCGAGAGGGTCGGAACGAACTCTAGCGGTGAAGGATCTTTACTGAAGTTCGCACGATCAAGAGTTTCGTACTATTTGTTGCCGTCATTTACTTTTTTTCTTCAAATTGGTCAATTTAAACTACTTGATTTTTTTTTTTTTTAACCCTGGAGAACCCGCGGGGTCAAATTTGGCTCCTATAAATTCTGCTACTCAAATGCCATCCTTAAATCCCAAAGGGTCAAATTTGGCCCTAATCCTAAATTAGGATTAAAGTATTAAATATTTGAAAAAACATATATTTTGGTTTTCAGTGAACATGTAGCAGCCATTTAATGTAAAATTCATCATTTTCCAAAGAAGAAAAGGGGTCTTGGGTTCTCCAGGGTAAATTCTACGATCTCATAAAATGATCGGATCGGGCCTTGTGATTGCAACATTGTAAAATTCTCAATTTAACAAAGCTGAATCGTTAAAAAAAATATAAGTGGTTAATTTAAAATAAAATAAACATTTAAATTCAATTGTTCCCAATCAAAATGTGTTATTTTATTTCCAATTTTATGTCCACATTTTTCTTTCCTTTTTTTTAAATTAATTTTTTTTTAAATCTACGAATGAACCGGCCCATCTGTCCGTTTCAAAAATCAAATGTGGCCCAAGAAAGAGCACAGAGGCTGGCCTACTTCCTGCTTCCAAATTCTCCTGCCCAGTCATGAAGTTGGACCTTTGGACTCCTTCTTTCGCCAAAGGCGGGTTGCAGTACCGCTCTCTGGCTCTAGGTGGTAGTGTGGCCCCACTGTTCGAGCAACCGGCCATCCTGTGACGGCGCTGACAACCCAAGACGATGCCGGTGAACCCGCGAAGTGAAGCGTCACAAGCTATATGGCCAACACGGCTCGGGGACGGTGCTGTGACCGTGCTTCCTTTGGTAGGGGCCGAAGGCGTTCAGTTACACTCCGCTGCAAAGAGTACAAAGCGCTTATTTTAAGCCACTGTGTTAGGATATACTGTATGGTGTGGATAAACAGAGTGGTAGGTTGAAATGGATGATGGCTCGAATAGGATGGGTGAGTAAGTATATCGGTAGGTTGAGGTCATGGGTTGGTGGCTCCACCAAGGCCCGGTGTTGACAAGCATGGATGATCTCCAGCACCTTTGACCATGTTTAACTGCCATACGTATGGCTTGTTTATAACAGCCCTCCAATATGGCCGCCGGTAGTGCATTGTGGGTAATTGCTAAAAGGACGTAGCCCTCTATTCAATTCAAGATGCCCACTGGAGGGATGTAGTAGGTACCTACCCGCTAGGTCTGGCCCCCACAATCTCACCATTGGCGATTGGTGTTGGCTTAAAACGATCGCCTTGCCAATCCACTCGAATGGCTTACTCACCACCACTGCTCGCTCGAGGCAACACTCAGACTACTCCATTCAGGAAGTCCAAAGTAGGGCGGAGGTGACGAACCCTTTACATGAGGCTCTCTCGCCTATTTCACGGGTCAGGTGGTTGGAAATCGTTGAAAGTGTTTCATCAAATGACACCTTTTGCATGATTCCTGCGAGGACAATGTGGGACCATCTTGCTACAGATCGTAGCGAGACTTCAGAATGCTTCAAATCAACTGTCTGCCCACATTATAAACTTGGGCTGATTTTATTCGTGCCCTAAGTCTCTATTTCATTTTTTTTTTTTTTTTACCTATAGGGGGCTTGAATTTTGGAACCTATCGACATCATGTAACGTGTTACGATCCCATGTTTGGACAGGTGTGAAACTGGTTTTGGGCGCCGTGTGCATGTCTGATGTTGCTCACTGTGCTCCAAGGGACGCAAAGGGAGTTTGTGTGAATGCTCAGATGCACAGAAAATTAGAGCGACCGAGCGAGCGAGAGAGTGAGAGTGAGAGAGGGAGAGGAGATCTCCTTGATATTCAGTAAACAGTTGGTTAATGACTCTAATTCCATGAAGAAGGTGGAGCATCTTGCCCCCTTCCCATAACATGCATTCAAATGTATGCTACCTCGTTTTTCAAGCATATAACCAAGAAGTAGATTTGCCCCCCACACACACACACACTACTCATTAAAAGAGTCCTCAAGAGAGCAAGTACATTAAAAACAGGAAAAATGTCATGCAAATCAAACGAGCGTTGTACATTTGCGGGCACAATTTGCCAACAATTATCGTTTCAACCCGTCTCCTCGGCAGACAAAAGCAAGGCGCGCCCTCCGAGGAAATCAGCTTTTCAAGAGCTCTTGTGCTTGAAGAGCGAAAGGGCAAGGTGAGGCGGCGTGATTGCTCGGTGATTAGGCCCGAGTGGAAGGGAAGCCTCACGACCGCCTGCGGGTTCCTCCTCTTCTCTCTCTCTCACAGACACACACACACACACACACACACACACATACAAACAGACTGCGCAATAAACAAAGAAAGAGCACTTGACTCTCTGTTGAGCCACTCGATTGTTTTAGGGAAACATCATCAAGAAAATTGATCTTGCCGCCTGCTTCCGACACACGGTGGTTAATTAAAGCAGCACGGCGAGTACAGCATACAGGATTTGTAAACATTGTATGGTAATAATGCAGTAGCGGAGATTGGACTCATCCAAGCAGACTGTTTACCACCAAAAGACAAACGATACAATTAGGTTTGGTTCCTGGATGATCTGCACGCCGTTTTTCAGCGCCCAGAAAATGCCGATATCTACAAAGTAAACATTTTCAGTTACTGGATTGACTTCCTGACCTCAATCTGACAACATATGTTATTCGATTGAGGCCATCGGTAGATTATAACATGTCGCTGAGGGTGGCAAATTTAATGACATCAGTTTTAAAGTTGAAATGTGTCAGTTTGACCCATCACATTTCATGCGTATGGCTAACTGTGAATCCCAAGATGCAACAAGGCAAATACACGTTTTTAAGTTTGTATGTATTATTTCTTTTGTTGTTGTTAATCCTCCTGTTATGTTGCATGTCCAAGTGAAACAGTTGAAAAGTTTTTAAGTTTGTATGTATTATTTCTTTTGTTGTTGTTAATCCTCCTGTTATGTTGCATGTCCAAGTGAAACAGTTGAAAAGTTCAAAATTCCAGAAATATTTCATTTCAGGTCTCATCTGGACAGACGTGAGCATTCGATAGCTTTGGCGTTGCAGTTTTGTTAGCCTAGCATCGCAAATTGCCAATAGAGTAGTGCTGCAAAATTACCGCATGGCAAAACGAGCGGCAGTTTGAGAAGCTTCACGGCCGGCACACGACTCCAACGCAAAGAGCAATTTTTTGCTATCGGTGGCCCCGACGCGGATGAAAATACGGAACTCTTCATTTGCGCAAAGCAAACTGAGTTTACAAGCAATCACACTTGTTTGACGGTTTGCGGGTTGCAAAAGGTTTATTTTGAAATTCTTGTGTGTGAAATCAATGTCTGGCACATTCTTGACTTTACGCCATATACCCAAGGACCGTCCTCTATTATTGATGACCTACTTAGCGTTGCAAACAAGACACACAGGCGCCAACATGAAAAACCTCTTCAATGATCACCGCATGGTGATGTCTGTCAATGATCCGAGCGTCACGTCGAGGGAGTGTTTATGACCCTGAACGGGGAGCGTAACTGTATTGCTGCAGCGACCATTATGTTATGCGTGCTTATCTGTCAATCATCTGGCTCATACGGAGAGATCACCTTATAGCTTCCTTCCCGGTCGGCTAAGAATAGCTCCAAAGCCTTTTGATGAGGGATCTCACTTATCTCCTAAGTATTTCAGGCCAACTGAAATAGAACATGGAATATAATGTCATCTAAATAATGGAACAGCAGAAACTTTTAGACATGTACATTTAGGGAACTACCCACAACATGATGTACATCTACACAATAAGGCCCAGAAAAACGAAGGTTAGTGCAGTGTGTTCCAACAATTAAACGGGGATCTTAGAACAAAGGATGGTCTCTGATGTCGGACCACCGAACTCTAGCTGAGTTTAACGGCTTCGGGAAAGCAGCCTCATGGTCCTGTGGGTTGAGTACTTGATGATCCATCTATCTAGCTAGCTAGCTATCTTTCTAGCTATCTATCTATCTAGCTAGCTAGCTATCTATATCCATACATATTAGCTATCTATCTCCACACATTTACAGGAGTACAGTACATAAAGAGTACACAAACACAAATATGCACATTTTCAATGTTTTATATTTGCTTTATTATTTTTTTTGTAATGTTCATGTATTTCCTTTCGAGTTGTGCTTTGTCGTCTATTAACTGTAAACAAAAATAAAAAAATAAAGGTGTTTCTGTATTTTGCAGAATGTATGGCTCTAGTCCAGAAATAGTGAAACACGTTTTAAGTACTCTGTGGGAAAGTGCGACGTAAACGACTTTCCAAATGTTTATATTAAGACGCCGTTTACTGCATATATAGTAGATACGTAGGCAGTTTATGTTATATGTGACGCAGAGCGCGCACATTGACAGATGTTTCGAGTGTGTACCTAATTATGTGTCCACACACACACTCCAACCACGCCGAGGGTCGAGTGTTTACAGTACGCCAGCGGGACAAGTGATGGACACCTCTTCCGACCAATCGAAACGCGATCTCAAATCAGTGCTTGAGCAATCAGAGACGTGAGGTGAGCGGTGTGGCTCCGCCCTCCCGTGGACGTCGAAAACAACGTCATGAGCTTCATACATATAACTTAGCTTTAGCCCAACATTAGCTTCGCGCTTACGTGCTCTCTCAACAAGTGTGTCCCTCGCTAACCGACAGTCCGCCTGTACTCACTTAGTTGACACCTCGTTTCAAACATGACTTTGAAAGCGGAACGCCCAGGCGTCGGAGACGGGCGGAGAGGGCACCTGACTGGCTAGCTTTCAATCCCGTGCTAACGGCCGATGGACGACAGCGGCTAACGTTTCAAGAGCCGCTAAGCCTATCACAACAAGCCCAGCTCCTTAAACGCAACCCGCCTCGGAAGCCACACAAAACAAGGACTCGAAGAGGCTCCACGTCTTGAACAGTAAGTACACGGACGGGGCACACTTCCTGACACAAACGTAACATCGGCTAGTGTTGTGTGTGTGTGTGTGTGTGTGTGTGTGTGTGCAATTTGACGACTGTCAAGTGAGCGTCGTCTTAATTGGTGTCCGTTCCAGCTTGGGCTTAATTAACCTTCCATTAGAACCGCCCTGCTCACCGCTCGCGGTGGTCAAGTGAAATTGTTCACTTTGTGGACTCGGGCAGTTAAATCCCGTGTTAGTGTTGGCACCTTGATATGAAAATTGATGCCGTTTGGAGCCTACCACTGCAAAGACTGTGGCCGCGTTGAAAGGGCCTTTAATGTGTTTGCATTCGGTTTCGTCTGTGGTCTCTATAACCTCACGTTATTAGTGGCAAAGGCAATCTAGTTGACAGCGCCTCGTTTGATTGGCTGCCTTGATAGTTCGGGTTCCACGTTAGTTTAGTACAAGAACACGCGCGCACACGCTGTCTTTTGCAGGAACACCGGCCAATCCTCCACAAATGCTCCCACTGGGGGAAATGATGCCAATCGAAAGCATCGATATCGAGTACATGTAAAGTGAAAATAAAGGGCTTCGGAATTTGACACACCACACAGGAGAGTGGTTTCAGCCCTTGCCAAATTTGAATGACAACAAAAAAAAGGCAAGAATATAGAAATGGAGTCTTGAAAATCATGGACATTGAAGTGGTATCTTTGAAAATCGGTTGCGCATTTATCGAGAGGCGAAGGATGGAAGGGCCACATTGAAATCAAGCAAAATCAATATTGTCTACCGTCGAGTAATTTTGGTGTGAGGTTAGCGATGAACATCACCCATATAAAATCTGCTATTAATCGATGCCCATCACCCCCCCACCTTGTAAAGCTGCCTATTACGATTTTTCTTTCCTCATTATACCTGCGCCTTGCGTTGAGCAGCAAGCTTTGAGCACCCGATCGTGTGATGACCGAAGTCACGACCGGCAGCTGAACCATCTTCTGCATCACCTTGAGAAGTTGACAAACAACACCGGCGTCCAGCCCACAAAAGCGTCTCCCACTGCCGGTCGGACCTTGACCGCAATCCTCCGTCACGCTGCTCTTCTCGACGATTCTGGCCACACATTAGCTTGTGGCTAACCCCAAATTCTCAGATGCTAACTTGCCACCTTTCGAAGTAGTGGCATTCAGAGAGCATCTTAGAGCGTTGAAAGAAAACACAGCAAAATAGGCCGCTGTATGTGAACGGGGAAGGAGCTGGTTGTTCGTTACAAACGTAATCGCTTCTACGGAAGAAAGTGTGAGTTGGCGAATGGCCATTTGATGGGGGTTCTATTTTATTTTGACCATGTCCATTCCAAGCGCCGCTCTTCCAGCAAGTTGACCGCTTCTGATGCATCTTGTGCTTGTGATGAGTCATCAACCAGGGGCCATTTAAGATATCCCCGGCGAGTCCTCCTTGCTTGGAAAAGCATTCTCGCTATCTCAAGCTGGCTAAAGTCCAATTTGCAGGACTTTTCACATAATGCACTTTTAATGGCAGTAAGCATCAGCGCGGTCCGAGCTCGTCGGACAGCCCGGAGGAGCAAGTCGGCTGCTGTGTGTTTGTCTGCGTTTGACAGGCTGATCCCGGCCTGCGCGCGCATCCTCCGGCAGCTAACTAACCGCTAAATCGACTTAGCTCGTTAAAACGGCCCAGCTTGTCTGAGTCCGCCGGCCCTCCTCGGTCTCGGTGGTCACGGTTTGTCCCAGACCAGACTTGACTGTCTTTCCTTTTTTCTAACTCCATTTTTTCTTTTTTTTTAGTCGGCCCCGAATGAAGCCGTTCATGGCTCGAAAAATTTAAGATAATTTTGCTACTCTGATCCGATTCCAAATTCTTACCAATGAAAAGTCGACGAAGCTGCTCGCTAGCTGCTGCCTCACAAAACTCGGCACCGGACATGAAGTCTCTCGATCGGTATCTTGAAATTTGAGTTCCCGGTCCCCGTCGTTTCACCGCCCTCTGTCTCGCCCCGTCCTTTTTTTCCGGAGGCAGGCGCGGGTCGTCTCCGCCGAGCCGAGCGGAGCCATGGGTGCCTTCCTGGACAAGCCCAAAATGGAGAAGCACAACGCCCACGGCGAAGGCAACGGCATCCGCTACGGGCTGAGCTCCATGCAGGGCTGGCGAGTGGAGATGGAGGACGCCCACACGGCCGCGCTGGGCCTGCCGGCGCCCGGCCTGACGGACTGGTCCTTTTTCGCCGTCTATGACGGCCACGCCGGCTCCAGGGTCGCCAACTACTGCGCCAAGCACCTTCTGGAGCACATAATGGGCGCCAGTTTCGGGGCCGCGGGGCAGCGGAGCTCGCCGGCCGGTTCGGAGAGCGCCGCCGCCGGCGCCGCCGCCGCCGCCCCTCCGGCGGAAGGCGCCCCCACGGTGGAGGCGGTGAAAGCCGGCATCCGGGCGGGCTTCCTGGGGATCGACGAGCACATGCGCGGCTTCACGGACCTGCGCAACGGCATGGACCGCAGCGGCTCCACGGCCGTGGGCGTCCTCCTGTCGCCCGAGCGTTTCTTTTTCATGAACTGCGGCGACTCGCGCGCCGTCTTGTACCGGAACTCCCAAGTGTGCTTCTCCACGCACGACCACAAGCCTTGCAACCCGCGCGAGAGGGAGCGCATCCAGAACGCCGGCGGATCCGTCATGATCCAGAGGGTCAACGGCTCGCTGGCCGTCTCCCGGGCCCTGGGGGACTACGACTACAAGTGCGTGGTGGGCCGGGGCCCCACCGAGCAGCTGGTGAGCCCCGAGCCGGAGGTTTGCGAGATGCCGCGGACCCCCGAGCAGGATCACTTTGTCGTCCTGGCGTGCGACGGCATCTGGGACGTCATGTCCAACGAGGAGCTGTGCGACTTTGTCAAATCCAGGCTGGAGGTGTCGGACGACCTGGAGAGAATCTGCAACGAGGTGGTGGACACCTGCCTGCACAAGGTTTGGTCCCCAGTGTGCACCCGCGCCCGCGTTTGCTGGCTGACTTTGATCCGCTTCCTCTTTCCTCCCACCCTCCTTAGGGGAGCCGGGATAACATGAGCGTGGTCCTCGTATGTTTGCCCAACACCCCCAAGGTGTCCGAGGAAGCCGTGAGGAGAGACGGCGAGCTCGACCGCTACCTGGAGTCTCGCGTGGAAGGTGGGCATGAACGGCCGCGTCGCATTCCCCCCCCCGGAGGTTTCCGGCTTCTCGCCCTTGCCCCCGACTCGGCCGCTTTCTTTCTATTATCAAACCGAGTCGCAGCGCGCCGACCGCAGAAGAACGACACCGCGGTGACCTCCTTTTCCATTTCGGCGAGCTCGTTCCCCCCTCGCGTCCCTCCGACATGGTTTTCTCCAAGCGCCCTCGAAGCCGCGCAGGGCGGACCCGTCGACCGTCCTCGCCGCCATGCTACCGGCAGACGTTCCTCCCCTGGCGTAACGCGCTCTCTCTCTCTCCGCTGTGGTTTTCAGCGATGCTGTCGCTTCCGGCCGACGAGGGCTTTCCCGACCTGGCGACGGTGATGAGGAACCTGTCCGCTGACGGCAGCATGCCGGCATTGCCGCCGGGGGGAGGCCTCGCCAGCAAGTAAGAACCCCTCTGCCCCCCCCCACCGCAAGGTGTTTAGTCTTTGGCCGCAAACTTCAACGCGCCGCCGCTTAAAGGGGACATGTTATGGATGGGAAATGGACTTTTGAAATTGCTCTGATGGTTTAGTCTCGGAGTGAAGTGACACAACAAAGCAGCCAAACTAGCGGCTAATTGAGACGATTAGCCGCTAGCTTGGCCGCTGCGCCGGCTCGATATCCGACATGTCCGAGTCACTGCCGAAGTCAGTCCGCCCGACTCTGGAATGTCATCCTGTCAAAGCTGAAAGCAGGTTGACGTTGGATTCCGTACTTGGTTTTGTAATTGCGCATTTTCACCAAAGAATTTCAGAGACCTGGGGGTTATTTTTTTTAAACGTCCTAACATATCCCCTTGAATTCATTCAGTGCCAGCCAATTCTGGACCAAGTCTGAAAAGACGTTTAAAAACGTCTTTGGGAGTGAATGGGTTAAATGTCGGCACACGTCATGGGTTACTCATTGACGTTTTCCATAACGGCGTTTGACTCCTGGGGGACTCGAGTATCGGAAGTGAAATTGTGGCCGCCTCGGTGGTCTCGATGGCGTTTGCGATCGACCTCATGTTTTGCTTTCATTGCACTGTTCTTCTTGCAGACAAAGCGTTATCGAAGCGGTCTACAACAGTCTCAGTCCCTACAGAGAAGAAGAAGGGGTCAGTATCCGCCGCGCTATCCGAGACTTTGTTGCCTCATCATTTGACAAGTCCAAATGAGAGCGTCGGCAGGCACGTGCGGACCGTCGGCAGTTTGCCCCTCGGAAGGGTCGCGCCCCGTTAGCGTGGGTCGTTTTGAACGGCCTGTTTGAAGTGAGCCGTTGTCCCCTTGAAACGCTTTGTTCGGAGCCGCCATCGTTGTCACGTCATCGTAAGCCGTGTTTCATAAGAACGTCTCCCTTTTTGGAGCGCTACCCAGCTCAGGTCTACTGAATTGACCCCCCCACCCCCCTTGCCGCAGCATTCCGCTCAAATGCCCCCAAATGTTCGACTCCTCATTTTTTTTGCCCTTCTGCAAAGTTGTCCCTTTTTGGTCCTGCGCGATCACAAACGGCTGGACAAGCGAGTCCGTTTTTCTTCCCGGTTCTAAACGGTTGACATGAATCCCGGTGCGTCATCTGACCAGATGGTGTCAATTTTTGTACTTGGTCGCCACGACCGCGTTAGGTGTCCAGTTCCAATTGAATTCATTCCTCTCATCAATCAATCAATTTCTCTGTCCATTCCAAATGAGCCGCGTCTGACATGCCCAAGTTGTACGAAAATAACTTCACGCATGTCAACACTGTGCACCGGCAGCACCCGCACAAAAGGGAAATAAAGGATACAAATGTTGGAAGTTGCATAGTGCTTTTTTTTGGGGGGGGGGGGGGGGGCTGACTCATCCAAAAAAGGGCGTAACCTCCCTCCACATGACTTTCCCTGCGGCTTAGCTTATTTCATAACGGACACGTCTCTTCTGTTTCGGCCAGGGGTGTCCACACTTTTTCGTTTCAGGGCCGCATCCAGAAAAAAAAAAAAAAAGAATCGAAATTCATCCGCGCTCGAGTCAGTCAAGAAAGCAATTTTCTATGTGCAGCTCATTTCAGCCACTCTCTGTTAGTTAAAGGTGCTAAGGAAAAGAGTTGAGGATATTTTTTTGGGGGGTGGCCAACAGCGCTCTCGCTCTCGCAGCCCAAACTCCACATTTAGAACCCAAAAAGTGTCCTCAGGTGGCCGTTTTTCAAACGGTGCCTTGAGAATCATTCCCGTGACGTCTTCATCAATCAGCCTCCGAGCACCAAGTGGAAAAAAACCGTTTTTTTGCCTCGAAAATGGATTGACCTTGATTCCGTGCAGTGTTTTGAAGATCGCCGGTGTTCTTTTCACTTTCATTTATTTGCACGTCGGAATCTGGAGGAAAAACAGCGCAGCCCCCCCCCCCTCCTCCCTCTGCCCACCTTCACCTTTTTTCACTCACCCCGCGGCCCACCTCAAATGTTATTTCCGTGTTTGTTTATCGTTGGTGCCGTCGC
Organism: Hippocampus abdominalis; assembly: GCA_018466805.1. Taxonomy (NCBI): domain Eukaryota; kingdom Metazoa; phylum Chordata; class Actinopteri; order Syngnathiformes; family Syngnathidae; genus Hippocampus; species Hippocampus abdominalis. The sequence continues at coordinate 443,224 of CM031702.1, forward strand.
GGGCCGCCATTGTCGTTTGCTCTCGGCGTACCATTTACCGCCCCCCGTGCTGGTTTTGAATTGTTGAATTGTCGGACGTAAACCCAGCGTTTTTTTTGGACAATTTGACAATAAACGCGGTGGCCAAATGCCGATCGCTTGTTTGTGAATGAGTTCATTGATTGGCAGTCAATTGAAGTCTCTGCAATTGCGTGGCGTTGAGAGCAGGAAAACGAATCCCGACGGTCACTCGAACCGCGCCGTGTACAGTAGATGGAGCCGTAGCGGGATGTCAAGCGTCTAATTGTGTCCCCCCCCCCCCCCCTTCTGCTTAACGCAGCCGTCCTGTTTCATTTGGTAAGTGACGCTTGCCCTCCCCCCCCTTTTTCCCTCCGACTGCCCCCTCACGCCTCCACGCGTGCGTGCGACCTCTTGCGGGCATGTCCACCGGCCACGTCGTCCATCCGTGTCCACTTAACGCTAGCATGCGGAGGCGCGTCTCGTGTGCCGACAATGGACTGTCCCCTTTTTGCCCTGACGTTCTGTGCGCATGCATGCCCCCCCCCCCCACACCCCCCCTCAACCCCTCCTGGCAGGCTCTTCAACTGCACGCACGCACGCATAACAGCAAAGTCCCTCACTTCCTGTCACCAAGAGCGGCGTCCTTTGACCTCTTCTGTTGCAAGTGTGACCCGCTTGCTTTCCTTTTGACTTTAGCGTCCGGGTTGCTCCGCGTCGGCACATGATAACCAAAAGTTTCTCTTTTCCTCCTTCTGTCCGTCCCTAATGTGAATTCTTCCTCTCCTCCATTTTTTTTTTTTTTTTTTTTTTTTTTTACTCCTCCCTCCTCTCTCCTCTGTTTGTGGCTGTCCTCCGCCAGAGTGGCGCCAACCTGGAGTGTCACTGGTAGAAGTTCCTGATCTGCGTGGAAAAGACCAAAAAAAAAAAAAAAAAGCTCCATGATTGAGCCCCCCCACCCCCACACCCCGCCCATCTTCAGTTTCTTCACATTTTCTACCGCTAAGAATTCCCAAGAAGAAAACCTGCGGTTGAAAATAGGAAGATGATGATGATGATGATGGCAGCATCAAGAAAGCACCTTTGGATTTGTGCCCGTTAAGGCGCCCCGCCTTTGCCTTCCGCCACTCTTGAGGAGCGTGAAAGAAGTGAGAAGCCCAGCGTGTCCATCAACGACTTCCAAAGCTCCTGGCTACTCCTCGCCGGACTGATGGTTGAAACACGAAGCCTGAAAACCATTTCCTGGACTTTGAAATCCCTTCCTTTTTATTTTTTTGTTTCTGCCACTAAGTCCAAAGACGGCCACACCTGAACACGGGGGTGGGGGGTGGGGGAGGCTCACCACTTGGGCTTAGCACGGTCCAAATTTTCCCCTGCAGTCCAAACTGACAGTCAGGTGTGCTTTCCGTTTGTAATCGATCCTTTTTTTTCACGTGCTTCCTTTAGCTCGCCACTTGGCTGATGTTCGTGGACCCGACACGCTTTTGTTGTCTTACATCGGATGACTGTTGTCAAGAATAGTTTCCATATCCAACGTTTCGAATGATCTACTTAGATTTGGAGTTGTTTTTTTTTTTTTTTGTTCCTTCTTCAAACTCAAGCCTTGTGGCCTGATCCGTGCATATGCGATTTGTCTTTGCTGAACCAAGTCCGCGCGACTTGGTTTTGGACCCCCACACGCACCGCGTTCCGACGCCATAACGTTCCAAAGGGGGCACGTGCGAGGCTAAGGGAGATCCGGACGCGCCTTTTTTGACACGTGCTCCATCCTGCTTGTGCTGCCACTTGCCTTTTTTTTTCCTTTTTTTTTATTTTTTATGTGAGTTATGTCAATAAATGGCGACACTTAGTTGACCTCCCCAAAGCCACTTTGAAATGATGCAAAGTTAAGCTGCTTGAAACTGAGGAGTTTTAGCGGAAACCAACATTACATTGTAACACCATACTGGAGAGAAATCCCTTACAAATCATACGACTGCTAATCTTTTTTTATTTTTTTTCACCATTTGGACTGCAGTACTTGCCACATTCCAAATGCTGTCATCCAAAGAGAAACGTATTTCCAACTTATTTGTTTTGTCCCCCCACGCCCGTCTTGGTTGTTTTTCCCAGAAAGAAAACTACTCCTGAGAATTTGGAGATGGAGAGTTACTGAAAATGTTTTTAACAAGAAGCATTTTTCACATTTTTAAGTCGTACTAAAAACGCCCCCCCCCCCCCCCCCCCCTCGTAACAAGGCACTACTTTTTGCATAGTATTTGACTGAATGATTGAGAACGTTTTTGTTTTTGCAGATGCAAAAATGAATTTTCCCCGGCATCCTCCTCAGAGGAAGTTTTGTTCTCGGCCACGATGCCAACATGGGATGAAGTTGCAATGTTGTTGTTTTTTCTGTTCCTGCGCATTATTTATGTCGACGGGAATCATCTTGGGATGAATGCGTGATTGTTTTCAAAGTACGTCGCTCCATCTGGCCTCTGGTCAGAAATGGCTCCAAAGACGCCCGCTTGGAGATTTCCAGGTTTCCGGCAGGGAGATAAATGAACGCAAGCTCCCCTTTTGTTGCCACCTTCCGCCGATATGCCGACGGCAAAGTTTACGAGTCGCATTGGGTGCGGAACACCGACATACGACCAATCATTGCGCGCCCTCGGGCATTGCGATCGTAAACCTCAGGAAAAAAGAGGATTTCATTCAGCCGTGGCAATGAACCCCAAATGCCCGTCGTTGCCACCTTTTGGCATCCGGACACGATTTGCCCGTTGTCTACTTTTGTTGACGGACAAAAGTCAGTTGACATTTTCCAGTGCATTTTTCACCGATCCCAGGGGTCCTTCTGTATGATCTGTCCATTTTGATCGGAAACGTCAATAAAAAGATTTGTTTGAAACCAGGTAGAGCAGCCTTTGCCTTTTTTTTCGCTCTCTCTCTCTCTCTCTCTTTTTCTGAGGGCGCTGTTGCCAAAACATGAATTGGACCCAAATTCCCTTTGTTGCCGGGCAGACATGAAGCGAAAATCCACCTGTCACGTCCCACGGAATGCTGTGCTCTCTGACCACAAAAGCGCCTCCCAAACGCAAGATGAGACCATCCTCTCTCACCTAAAAAATGTGAAGAAGTGCCTTGCTCATTTTTTCTGTCCTTTCGTCATCAAAAGTCGAAGCTGGCTCGCTTTCACCGGAGAAAGCAAGCTTTTTGTGACTGAAGTCACAACAAGAGACAAACACGGTCTGCTTGAACTCCGACCACCCAACCAAAAGGTTCTGCGGTCTGTTTATTGAACGCACCACGTAAGCATTCCTTACCGTTTCACTTCGGCAATGTTCTCGGGCTGTTTGGTGTGACCGGCTCTCTTGAGGTCATGCCAGTGCAGCCTCTTTATTGGGTTGAGGGCGGGACTCTGACCGGGGCCACTCCACAAGGCGTAGTACAGTGAAACTCCTCTACAACGAAACCTACATGGGCGAAAATACCCCCTAGTGTGAAAAAAAATCTTCATGCATTAATGTGAGTGTGTTGACATCCGAGATCAAATTTGCTACAGTGAAAAACCCCCTGTTGTGAAAAATTCCTTCCTGCAAACACGATTTCGTTGTAGAGGAGTTTCACTGTAGCTTCTTCTGTTGAAGCCACGCCGTTGTTGAATTACTTGTGCGCTTTTTGTCATTGTCCTGTCGCAGCACCCATCTTCTGTTGAGCTTCAATTGGTGAACACATGGCCTCAAGTTCTTCTGCAAAATGTCTCTGTAAACTCGGGAATTCATTTTTTCCTTGGATGAAAGCAATCGGTCCAGGCCCTGAAGTAGCGAGCAGCCCCAAACCATGACGCCCCCTCCTCCATGGCTTGACAATTGGGATGAGGTTTTGATCTTTTTCCACCCCGCAGTGTGACTGTTGACATTCATATCATTGTTTGTGTGGTACGAGTTCAAGCAGACGGCGTTTGTCTTTTGTGGTGACTTGGATGAAGATCAGAAGACATTTTGTGACCAATTGATGCAGCAATGCGGCTCATTCCAAAAGGCTCACTTCCTTTGCTCAGAAGCTCTATCTGCAGTCATTGACCAAACTAATCTCTAACGCTCACATTCCACAGGTCGGGAATTCAGTGTGCGCATGCGTGCGGCAGAGATAAAAACAGGAAAGAACCCTGACCTCCACACACACACACACACACACACACACACACATCGAGAGAGACGCAACACTGCCGGCGCGTTCAAACGGTCAAGTCATCCGACGCCATGGAGCTGGCCACCGTGAATCCGGCCTTTCAGGACGAGGAACTTGGAAAGAAAGCGGAGGACGCCGTCCCTTTTGGCCCCGCCGAGCCAAAAGCCAAGGCGGCGGACCCCCCCGCTGAAGAATACGCGCAAATCAAGCCGTACGCCGGCATGCCCAAAGAGGTGCTGCTGCTTTACTCGTCGCGGCCCTGCTACCGAGTCCCGCGGGAGATCCTGTTCTGGCTGATCGTGGCGTGCGTGCTGTCGCTGGTGGCCCTCACCATCAGCCTGGTGGCGCTGTCGCCCCGCTGCCTCGGCTGGTGGCAGGTGTCCCCCGTCTACCAGGTGTACCTCCCTTCCTTCAGGGACTCGGACGGAGATGGCCTGGGAGACCTGAGAGGTGAGTCGGCTACGAAACCCGAGCTCGCCGACTTTACCAGGAAGGACCGTTGAGTTTTCGAGAGAATCCACATTTCCTTTGATTGAAGCGACCCGCGAAAGAACCTGGTGGTGCAGATGGCTGAGGCTTCGTTTGCGCGTGTGCCCCCGGCAGGCGTGCGAGAAAAGCTCGGCCATTTCCAGTACCTGAACATCAAGTCGGTTTGGCTCAGTACTTTCTACCGCTCTTCCACGAAGGCCGCGGGCTACGGCGTGGAAGATTTCCGGGCCGTCGACCCGCTTTTTGGCACCATGCAGGACTTTGACGACCTTTTGGCCGAGATGCACAAATTAGGTGACTCACTTGCCGCAAAGTTGACGGCGGTAGCCGGGCACGCTTACGCTTGGCGCGATGTGACCGTCTCTGCTCCCGCCCAGGTTTGAAGCTCATCGTGGACTTGGTTCCCAATCACACCAGCGATAAGCACCGCTGGTTTAACCTGAGTCGCGCCAGAGATCCACACTACCGCGACTACTACGTCTGGGCTGACTGCGGTGCCACAGAAGCCAAGCCCAATAACTGGGTGGGGTCCCGTTTCATCTCCCCGTCACACTACCGAGAAGTCGAAATATCCGCAGGCTGCCGTTGCCAATGTCACTTGGATGAGAGAAAAACGTCGATGCCCCGAGACGAGATGAAAACACTTGCTTGATTCTTCTGGCACTGACGCAATCAAAGTCAGGGGTTGCGTAGAAGAAAACGTCAACCTCGCGTTCCCCTTTGAATCTCTTGCTTCCCTTCTTCCAGGTGAGCGTGTTCGGGAACTCCTCGTGGACGTACGATGCGGTGCGAGGGCAGTGTTACCTGCACCAGTTCCTCAAGGAGCAACCTGACCTGAACTTTCGAAACCCTCGCGTCCGTCAGGAGATGCTCGTAAGACCGCCGCTGCGCACGCACGCGTCGTTTCGGGAAGCCTTGCCTCCTATCGCAGACCGCTGCGACGAATTGCCCTCAAGGTGCCGCAGCATCTCCATTTGGGTCAGACCGGGCCTTGGCCAGATGACATGAAGCTTCTTCCCTCACCTCCATGCTGACATCACAAGATGGCGCCTGAGCAAAACTGTCACGTTAGACATGGCTTTGGCCTGAGCGGAAAAATGAATTGCAAACCCATTCGCCGAGCCCTTCGACTCCGCCGTGTCATTTGCAGTCGACGGCGAGTGGCACCACGAGGCAAAATGGCCGCCCCCGGAGACCGCTCAAACGAGGTGGCTTTTTCGGCTAAATTCATATTTCTGCAAACGCAACGTTAATCGGCACCCCCTGCTGAGGCTGGCGGAGGCGTCATCCGACATACTGTCAAGAAATGTTTTGACTTGACTTCCCCCTTTCGAGGTCGCTGTGGGCAATTTCACCCAAACATTTTAGCACGGCTAATTGTCAAAAAGAGAACGATCGCTCCCAGCGAAACCTCTTTTGCCGCCGCTTTCGTCACCTGCTGAGACATCCGCACGATATTACACATTAACTTGAGCTTGTGCGCTTTTTACTACTGTCATGCAGCTCAAAGTGCAAGTGTCTTTTTTTTTTTTTTTCCAGGACATCATCCAATTCTGGCTGGGCAAGGGAGTGGACGGCTTCCGGATGGGTGCGGTCAAGCACCTGCTGGAGGCCGCGCACCTGCGGGACGAGCCCCAGGTGGACCCCAATATGCCCCCTGTGAGTCGGCTCGCCAGCCGTCGTCTGCAAAAGCACAGAGGCCTTCGCGGCTTTTTTTGTGTTTTGCCGTCAAACGTGCGAACGGGAGACGCCGATTTCAGCAGAGGAAGTCGTGAGGCAGCACCGTTAGACTGCAGGCAGGATTCCGCTCAAATCGCTACTCAGGGGGGGGGGGGGGGGGGGGAAGCTGCACTTCACTGGCGTGTGATGGCTCCCCTAGTCGCACACAATGAGGATTCGATGCTCTTTCCAAACGCAACAGGCACTCCTGCGCGCACGTGGATTTATGGTCAAATCAAACGATTCGGCCAATCAGAGGCAGGCTTGCAATCAGATCTGACACATGATAGCAGGCCGCTTTATTCTCAGTCACTGAAGATGCCACCTTCAGAAGTGCGCCGCAGTTCCAACTGCTGTTTCAGCACAACCTCAACAAGTTTCCTTAATGATTGATTTTTCTTTTTGTGTGTGTGTGTTTTAAATGAAGACACGTACACACCGCACACATACACGTTGAATTGAATACAACTTTATTGTCAAATGTGCTGTACGTATGTGTAACATACAGCACAGATGAAATTTCCGCGCCGCCATCAAAAGAAAAGTTGACCAAAAAAATGACAAAATAATACAAGACAACACATGAAACACAGACAATTGTGCAATCTTAACCACTTTCCTGCATACACTCTGTTGTTTGAAGCCGTAATAGATGAAAGAGGAGCGAATCAAAGTGTCCTTTTCACCAGTGGCTCAAAGACGTCATGCGGCAATGTGCACACGTCTGCTACAAGCTAAGCTGTAGCAACAAGAAGCTGTAGCATCCATTAACGAAAAAGAGAGATTGGCTCTCTTCTCCTGTCCCATGTAAATCCGCTTCAATTCCAAGCCGCGACTCCCAGTTCCACATATGCATCGGCGCTCTGCGCTGTCACAGATATCACCAATATGTCCATGCAAAGTCAGCTGGGACAATCTCAATCCTACCCACAAGCCCGAGGAGGACGGAGCGCTGTCAAAAACTAAAAGATGGCTCTTGTATGGTTGTCCGGGGGGCTCGCGATGGGAGACCACTGAGCAGGATGCTCCGCCCTCTTGCAGGAGTCGGTGACTTCCGAGCGAGACCTCCACCACGACTTCACCACCACGCAGCTCGGCCTGCACGATCTGCTGAGGGAGTGGAGGGCTCGCATGGACGTCTTCAGCCGGGAGCCGGGCAGACACAGGTACGGTGCCCCCCCCATCGCAGTTGGAAATGTGAGCGTCCCATTTTCGAGCGCTGCGCGTGCGCCCTTTTAGGTTAATGGTGACCGAGTCAGACGATGGCAGCGAGGTGGAAAAGACCATGATGTACTACGGGACCCCCCTGGCGAAAGAGAGCGACTTCCCCTTGAACTTGTACCTTCTGGACTTGCCTCACAACACCAGCGGCTCGTGGGTCAAACATCTGGTGCATCTTTGGATGGCCAACATGCCGGCGGGACGCTGGCCCAATTGGCTGGTGAGTCGCACGGCCGCCTTATTAACGTGGCCTTCCTGACATGGCCATCGCCCCCCCGGGGATCAGGTCGGGAGCCGCAACGCGCCTCGCATGGCCTCGGCGGCGGGTCGGCGCTACGCGCGGGTCATCAACATGCTCTTGCTGACGCTTCCCGGTACGCCGATCACCTACTACGGCGAGGAGATCGGCATGGAGGACATCAACGTGACCGAGAGTCGGTTTGAGGACTCGGCGGGCAGATACGACGAGGTAAACTGCACTCCGCTTGCTTTTTTTGCGAGCCAAGCTTCAAGGGTGCGGTTGGCCATCACGGCACCGAGCAACGCATGGAGTCCCAACTTTTATTTGCCGCAGAGCGTGAGCGGAGCCCCTCAACGCTCTCCCATGCAGTGGAGCGCCGACGCCAACGTGGGCTTCAACGACCGGACCAACGCGACCTGGTTGCCCGTGCATCCCGACTACCGCAGCGTCAACGTGGAGGTACGCCGCGGCGCCCCTCCGGACAACCGCCTTCCCCTTTTCCGCACTGGTTCCCACGCGTCTTCTCCTCGTCCAGGTCCAGAAGGGAGATGAAGGCTCGGTGCTGTCTCAGTACCGCCGTCTGAGCGCGCTGCGGCAGTCGGAGCCGCCCCTGCAACGGGGTTGGTTCTGCCACGTGGGCGCCGACGGCGGCGGCGGCGTCTTCGCCTACTTGCGAGAGCTGGACGGGCTGGACCGCGCCTTCCTCCTGGTGCTCAACTTCGGCAGCCGGGCGGCCGTCACCGACCTCTCGGCGGTCGCCGAGCTGCCCGAGCGCTTGCGGTTCGCGATGAGCACCGAGCGGGCCGACGACGGCGGCGGCGAAGCGGTCAGCAAGTCTCGGATCGCCACCGAGGCGGGAGAGGGTTTGATGCTGGAGTTTTCCTCACACGCTCGCTTCCACGCCAACCACCCGGGCTTGTGCTACATCTCCGAGAAGGCCTGCTATTTCGGCGCCTTGGACGTTCTCTATACCTGCTAACGGATGCGCTCGGTCGCGCGCCGCTCAATAAGAAACCGATTACTGCAGTCACGTGGCTCGTTGTTCTGTCTCCTGCTGTCGTGCTTTATTTCTTCCTCCTGCGGGGAGCACCGGGCGGTTCCACATGCAGCTCCTTGTAGAGAAACGCCAGCTGGAGGGCTTCCTGTGTCAGGTGGGGAAAAAAAACACAGCGGGTCACATTTCGTCCTTGGTGGACATTGGGGGTGAAAATCTGAGCAGACCGCCGCTCGTTGACTCCGCCCACATGAATTGAGTCAGAGTGGGCGATGTTCAGGCACGCCAGCTTTACCTCCTCCAGAACGGACTCCCAGTCATCAGGTCCCCCGTGGTTGTCTCCGGGTTGGACATTCACCACGATATTACGTTCCGGGTCTGGAAGAAAGTACAGGGCGAGACAAAAGCCAAGGTGAAGGGAGTTTCTCCATCGTTCGACTCGTCGACCAACTCGACCCGTATCCATCCCGCTCGCTCCTCGTCCATCCTCTTTGAATTTCGACGATCCGCCCGCCCGCCCCCGAGTGCCCTGACCCTCTGCCTCCCCATCTCGGCTGTTTCACAAGCGCGGGCTTGACCTTGACAGCTCCCCCGGTCCGCGGCGTCTAATCTCCGGCTCTGATACGCTATCTCTTCAGCATGCTAATGGGCCCCCGCCGCCCGGCCTCCGCGCCATCAGCACTTTATCAAATAGACTCCGGAGAGCCGAGATTATGCGCACAGACGCGGACGCCGCCCCCCCACCCCCCACCCTCCCTCCCTCGTGCCGCTGCGGGCGGGTGAACAACTGGGGCCAAGTGATGCGATGAGGTCCGATTAGAAGCGAAGGGGGGGGGGGGGTCTGTGGGGCAATGAACGAGTGCAATTAGCGAGCACGCGCCTACGCGGCGGAGCGCAAGGTGACCTCCGCTTCACGTCGGTCGTGAACCGAAATGACTCGCGTGACGGACGGCCGACGACTAGCGGGAACCATTTGCGGCGACCCGACACGTTAGCGGAACGTACCTGCTTCGGCCGCTTCCTTCAGTTTCTCGGCGTACTTCAGGACACCCGCCAGAGGCGTCCTTTGGTCGTCGGCGGAGGCTGTGAGCAGCATCGACGGGTAACGCTGAAGGAGGGTCGGGAAAGGAGGAACCGCGTTAAAAACGCCTCGCCTTCAAAAATCGAGTGAACCCGTTCACTGCGGGGGGGGATTCCTTTCAGAACGGTGAAAATTCTCCAAATGGAGTCTCCAGAAGGTGTTTTTTTTTCTTTTTACAATCTTGTTTTATCCCCGCCACACACTTAAAAGGCGCAGCTAATGAAACCACATCATCGATTGTGAAGGCAAACGTCTTGCCAAAACGGCAAGTCCTGTTGCGTCTGCGCCCAAAAGCAAAACGGAAAAAGCTGCGACCAAAAAAAAAATCAAAACGATGTGAATTTCAAAAACAAAAGTGAAAAAAACCCCACGACAACTCTGATGTGGCGACACGCAAGTGCCAAGAGAAGCAAAAAAACAAACCAAAAAAAAGACAGTCGTGCATAAGTCATGAGTTCAATGACCAAGGAGGAAAAATTTGAAATTTGCAACTCGACTCGTTTTTTTTTATACCTCTTTTGTTTTCCCTTATCGACTGATTGTACATTCCAAGAAAAAAAAACAAAAAACAAAAAAAGACAACTTTAAAGCGTTGAGATGTGCGCTTCTTTACCTGAGAAGTAATGTTGCAAACTGGGCAATAGGAGGCGATGGTGAGCCTGTGTTGCGGGTTACCCAGGGGGTCCCCCCACTCCTCCCTGTCCTCCAGCGTCAGGGGCAGTTTGGGGTCCTCCATTGTTGCCAGCACATCCAGGAAGGGACTCTGCCAAACGGTGGGGAAAACACCAGCGTGGTCAAAGGACTCCTCTGCATTTGCGGCCCCGCCCCCACAGCAGATTTTTCAGCGCTCATTTGTTTTTTGTTTTTTTTTATTTATGATGTCTGACAAACTCCGCGTACCTGTAGCGTGACCGCCCGCATCATGTCCGGGCGTCCGTTGCACAGCGCCCCCACCGGCACGGCTCCGGCGCTGCGGGCGGTGACGGCGGTCCTCCGAGGGCCGGAGACCCCCGAGGCGAAGAGGTGAGCCAGGCAGGCTTGAAGGTCTTCCACGCTCCTGCGCTTCCCCTCCACCCGTGCTCGTCTCTGCCACGCCAGCCCGCGCTCTCCTCCGCCTCTACGCGACATGGCAGTGCCATAGAAAAAACCCAAAGATAAACGCTTCGATTCGGGCGGCTGGCGATGGCGGCGGATGCTACCTTATATGGCAGTAGGCCAGAGCCCAGCCCTGCTCCAGCAGGAACCTTTTCTCCGGGCAGAACCGCATGTCGACGTCGCGGCCGTAAGCTCCGTAGACGTGTACCAGCAAAGGAGTGTCTTTTGTCATGGGCCCGCCGTGAAGCAGCGTCACCGGCACCAAGGTTCCGTCCTACAGCGGGGGATGCGATTCTCGGCATTTCACGTCATATTGTCAATGCGACCTGAGCTCGGCCACGTCAATGTGTTTTGAACGACAATGAACAAATATAATATATTTAAAATACCGTATTTTGCGCACTAAAAGACGCACTGGATTATGAGGCGCACCTTCAATGAATGGCTGGTTTGTCAATTTTTTTCATGCATTGGATGCTTCGCATTATTAGGCGCAATCTACAATCCCTCCACTAGATGGTGGTACGCTCCTTCCATTCAATTCGAGAGGCGTCCGTTCAACTTGAGAGGCGTTCATGACCGCCTCTGAAAAACCCAAGTTCACTATTACTGTGCTTTAAATGAAACTACGAAAATTGAAAATCAAGCGAGGAAATCACAAAATAAATTCTATATCCCCCCCCCTACAGAATTTATTTAGTGATTTCCTCGCTTGATTTGCTTCGTGGTTTCATTGAAGTAATAATTCATTTATGTTTACCGTAATGACCATACACAAGGCGCACCGGATTTTAAGGCGCTAGGTGAGCTTTTAAGAAAATGGACGACTTTTTGGTGCGCCCTATAGTGCGGAAAATACGATAATTGAGAAAGAAAATGACAAAATGCTCTATCAATAATGTATTAGGCAACCCCCCCTAAAAAAAAAAATACTGCTAATATGAAACTGAAAGGTCACACTGAGGTAACCAAAATATTTGGAACAGGTGACTCGGTTGCAGGTGTCCCTACATGTGCTTGTGGCTTTTCTGGACCGTTTGTGACGATTCCAACCTGGGTGAAATCTGCCCTGCTGCCACCTGCCAGTGTGAGCTGATGACCGTTTTGAGTGTTGGCACCTGGCTGCGGGCCTTCAAGCGCGCGGTGATAGCATTCCCCTGGTTGGTTGGAAAGGGAGCGGGCCCGTCTCCCGCGCCCGGTGAAAGGAGGCCTTCCTCCAGGCCGAGACGGTAGGATACCGGGGGACGAACCGGAGAGGAGATCAGGAACTCCAGTGTGCCGCGTGGCTCTGCAAAGCCCGGATGCTGGCTTTCAACCGCGCACGCCCAGGAGGGCAGCTTCAAGCGTACCAGTCGGTCAGTCAGGGAGTGAGTGGACTACGGTACCAAACCTTTTTTTTTCTTTCCTTAATTTACCTGCAGAGTATAGGCTGCCCTCGGTCGGGAGAGCGGAACGACAATCAGCTCCAGCTCATTGCTCATCGTCGCGGCAACCAATACGCAGTGGTCCCCCACCACATCCATGTCTTTGAGCACGGTGCCGGGACACGGGGTGAAGATGGCATCCCATGACATCATCGAGGGCTCGGAGATGGGGGCCTTCACCACCTGAATGGGGGGAAGGCGCCGTGGTTTGGTTTTTGTCTTCAGACACCCGTCCATACCCGAACTTCACTTCCACAGGCAACTGGTGGCATAGTTATGACACGGGAAAAGTACTTTGACCGAATAAGGTCAAGGGGGCCGTCCAAAAAGATGACCTCATATTGTTTATGCAGCGATACTTTGGGTTCGTCCTTCATTCGCACTTTCGTTGGACTCATGCTTTTTTTTTTTTTTGTTCTATCCCAAACGATTGAGAACAATTTTTATCCTGAAAAAATTTTCTAAAGGAAAAAAAAAAAAAACGGACCATTTTCAACAGTGCCTGCGTGGCTTTTCTCCGGGTACTCTGCTTTCCTCCCGCATTCCAAAAGCATGCACAGTAGGCGAATTGATCACTCAAAAGGTATGAGTCTGGGTGCGGACGGCTGTTTTGTCTCTGTGTGCACCGCGATTGGGTGAGGACGTCCCCCCCGCCTACTGCCCCCCCGAGACGGCCGGTCAGGCTCCGGCGCACCCCGCGACCCTCGTGAGGAGAAGCAGCTCCGAAAAATGGACGCAGGGATGCTCGTGTGGAGTCTCTCTCTACCTGATATTCCCGTCCGGGCCCCGTGTTGGCGAGGATGATCACGTTGCGCCTCCAGTGTTCCACGTAGTACAAGAGCTGCGGCTGGCGCACCTGAACCAGGACGGGTTCCAGACGGGGGTCGGAGACGTCCACGAGCAACACCTCGGAGCTGCTCCTGCCGCTGCAGGTGATGCTCAGCACACGGCCGTCTCTTGAGCGAGACACCTCCACGAAAATACTGAGGCGGGGAAATTAAAGGGGGGGGGGGGTTAGGCACGTTTGGGATTGACGCTTCTCTGAAAATGACCCTCAATGCCACAAGATGGTGTCAAAGCACTACTTTTCTATTCGGGCTATGGCCTGACGAAAAATCAAGCTCCTCCCCTCCCTTCAACATAGTTCCTTGGCGCCAAAGAACTTATTTTCATTGACAGGGCTTCGGCATGAGCTCAAAAACAACAACGGACGACGGACAGAAAAAAAAAGAAAAGTGCGAATAGGTAAATGTACTACAAACACCGGGATGAATTTTTAAGAGTGGGCCAAAAACGTCACCTTCTAATGCTTCTTGATACTCACTCCGGCTGCGATTCCTCATACACGGAGCGTATCGTGCTTCCGTTTTGCGTGAGGTCCAGACGGTACACGTTGCGGCATTTCAGACCTTCCCGGGTGGTGTAAAACAACACCTCGTCTGTGGCCCACTCTTCCAAAACACAAACATCAGGTCATACGTTCGCTGCCATCGTTGGACTTATCCAAGCCGCTTTAAGAGTGTTTTCAAAATGTACCGAAGCTCACGACGTTGTCCAGCGTGAGTCCGCGTCTTTGGCCCAGCTTCACCACCGCGCACCTGCGGATGGATGTCACGTGACCATCATGCATTCGTTGGAACGAAACAGACAAATGTGTCGGGATTCTCTTCTCCGGTACTGACCTTGTTGTTTCTGCGCTACACGTCTTCAGAGTGGCGGCGAGATGCTTCTCCTGAGGGGAAAGGCGTAGTCTCTGCACGGTCCACGCTTGCGTCTCCTCGCCCGTCGCGACGCATCCCAGGTCGAGAACCGGTTCTGGTTCCGACTCGCCTGCGAGCCAAAATGCTGGTTTTATCCGCAACGGACACGGAATGCTACGGGCCATTTCAGATCAGCGAGCAAAATAAAATGAGAGAAGTCAATACCAAATAATTCTACAAAAATAGCAACGCATTAGACAGAAACAATAGACAAATATTACAAGGTGACTTCATTTGTTTTGAAATGATGAACTGAATCCATCTTTGACTAAGTTTCTCCGAATACTTTGGATCCTCTGAAATCGCGGAATTGTGCATCAATTGGCTGCAAAATGACGTCAACATGTTAGTAAACATCGTTGCTTACTTTTCGTCTTTTCCATTCTGTAGATGCAGTTTCCTTCCACAAAGTAAACATGGTGACGGCCGTACACCTGTGTCAAGAAAGATCGAATCCAACGTGCAATATCTTAGATACTTGGAGACATTCAAGTCGGGTAGCAATACACTTCCGCCATGATTAATTACCACTGAGTGGTCAGGTGCGTCTGAGAACCTGCCGTAAGTTGCCTTCAGGTGTCTCATGAAACGCGCCTTCAAGTCCTTGTACGGCTCAAGGTCGCGACTGAAACGGTCCGAGGGTATTTCCTGAAAAGTGAAAACTATTTCAACACTTCCAAAGAGAACCACTTCGGACTTTTCCGGTTTCAGAGTGGGGCGAAACGAAGCATTCAGTTTTTTGGCCATACTTACTTTCGTGTAGTAACGACAACGGACGCGCTTCGTGACAAAAACATCCCGAAAACGGGAGCGAAATGTCACAGAACGCGCAGCGAAACGGAGTGCGGCGACAACAGCCATTACATTGCTTTACATTTCACGCGCCGTCTCGAAGGAAGTTTATCGGCCGCCATGCTTCCCTAAACAAATGAGGCGGCAAATGACGTGTACAAAAAAATTCAGACGTAACTAATCGATACCAGAGTTGACCGGTGGCTTGTTTCCTCCTTGAAATCGAGCTCGACGGCTCTGAACACTACTCTTATGTCTCAAGTGTCCAAAGTGTACGGAAGCGATGTGAGGTTGTGAATCTTGGGACAAGTCACGCCAGTGCAGCCGGTCGTATTCGCGTCGGTGTACTTTGCATTGTTCAAAAAAAAAGAAAGAAAATCACTCGCCGCTGCCTTAGCCCGACAATTTTACCTGGACACGCTCCAACGGCGCTTTGAGAGGAGAAACATGAACGAGGACGCGTCTTGTGCTGCTAATTCCCAAACGTCTCACGACGGTGTGAAGACAGATGTCGCCCGAGCCAGGTGGACCCTCCTCAGACAGGTAACGGCACCCTTTCAAAATGTATAAACGCCGCCAAAACCATAAACAAAAAGTGTGTTATTGGAGCTGAGTGGAACCGAAGGAGGACTTGCATGATAGGTTCGTGACCCCTTTGAGCCTCCGTATTGGTTGTCCTGCTTAAGCGTGACATTCTTTCATGATTAACCTTCTATATACAATCGAAAACAATTACCCGGTTCGTCCATTATACCACAAGGATAAAGAACGGTTTCACTTGTTCAATTGACTCGTTGATAAAACGAGCCTGTTTGAATTGGGCGGCCCTCATCTCACTCCCACATGACGATGGGCCAAATCAACTGCGGACGCAATGGCTGCACTGAGAGCCCCTAATGGGGGGCTGAGACCTGAGATGCACACGGGAGCGAGCCCCTGGAATACAACTTGGTTTCTGTTTGCCCTCGTGGAGGCAGCATTTCATCACCAAGACGGCAAATCACGCTTTCCAGTGAGTACGCGGACCCGATGAGCGGATGTAGTCGTACCCAAACCGGGCCGGTGACTTCACCCTGTTCGTCAAAAGCAATCTGCCAAAGCAGCTCTGCTTACCCTTTGATTTTCACCCTCCAGGTCCGGATTAGAAATGAGTTGCGCTTGCACGTTATTTTCCAAGAGGATGCACTTATTTTTTTGGCAATGAGAAATGTTTTTATAGCAGTCATTTCTGTGAAGGTTGATGCAAGTGAAGACTCTGGATTGTGTTTTTGTATGACATAAAGCAAATCTCAGAACAGGAAAAAGCAAAACTTTTGCATTTTCCTTCAGTGGCAACGGATAAGCTTCTTCTCCAAAGTTATTGCTACCTCAATATCAATAGCGGTTTTCCTTCGCTAATCAGCTCAGCCGAAATGCTCGATTCACTTTGTCCTCCTCCTCCTCCTCCTCAGGTTTTGCGCGGGAAGCGGGCGGACAACCCGGAGGTCAAACAGGCATCCGTCCGCAGGTTCGCCACCTTTGAGCTCTTCGGCAGGACGAAGCCCACATCCCACGATTCCTCAGAGGAGCAATGGGTGGAATACACAAGTGTTTTCTTTCCCGATTACGGCGCCTTTCTCAGGTAGGCGCTCCTGAGTCCATGTCGGCGTACGTCGCAATCGGAATGTGAAGCGTGCTGTAATTCCATTCAATATTTTAGGGACGACCCGGGTCCGCTCCGAGTTAGCGAAGTGCTCAACAGCTTCGACAACACCGGCAATGTCTGTGAGTACCCTTCTGACTTCCTCCCTCGCCCGTGCGTCTTGCGTTGCGATCTGCCATTGTCCGCGCTGACCCGCGCCGTCCGAAAACGTTAAACGAGCCTCACGCTGTGTTCCGGCTGAGCAAATGATTGGCGCTTTGATGTTGTTTGCCGTATCATGCGCTGCCCTTAAAATGCCCTTCGCGTGGAAGCGCACAGCAGAAGGAAACGGGAGAAAGAGCGCTAGTTTTGTCGGGGACTTCTTCTTTTTGCACTCCTAAGAAAGTCACTTTTGATTGGAGTGATTAGTATTCTGTTCATTATTATTGTGTGACAGCTTTTCGAGATGTGCGACAATCTGCTCTTTATTGACTGAAAAGGGAGCGAGAGCTCAAATGGGCCCCGCTTCGGTTTTTACTTACATTTAAATGATTGGAACATGTTGAACGGTTATGATGGTCGACCCTGAGCGTTTTATGAAGAAAAAAAAAATAAAAAAATTCACTCTTCAAATATGACACACCACCGAATGATCACTCTTGATCGTCATCCAACGATTGGGCCGAAAGGGTTCGCGGTACGCGTGCGCTTGAGACAATGCGTCCCATGAGCCGATTGTCCAATTAGTAAAAAAAGATGGCTGCCGTGGAAATGGGGGGTTGACTCTCCGTCGCGTCTGTCAAAAAGTCCTTTCCAGGTTCACGTTGGTCACGTCGCACTCAAAAGTCTCTTGCGCTCTTGTCGCGGAAGCCCGAGTTGGCCTGGCCGCTCGGACTCGCCTTACTTTGCGATGCGCGTTCATCAAGAGCCTCCTTCTGTGCCCAACCGTGCTTGAAAGGCAAGCCATGTCAAAGATGAGAGGTTCGCGTTAACCAGCCAGATGGCACCGCGGGAGTCTGGGTCAAAGGGGAAGGCCGCGG
This sequence comes from Hippocampus abdominalis, assembly GCA_018466805.1. Lineage (NCBI taxonomy): Eukaryota > Metazoa > Chordata > Actinopteri > Syngnathiformes > Syngnathidae > Hippocampus > Hippocampus abdominalis. The sequence goes on from CM031702.1 coordinate 460,871, forward strand.
CTCCAGGCCACTCCCCCCCCACCCCCCCCGTCGCGGCGACCGCCCTCACTTACGCACGTACGCTCGGCCAGGGAGACGATAGCATCCAGTAAAAAGACGAAGGTCCTCATCGTGCCTCAGTTGATGATGATGATGATGATGATGATGATGATGCCACTTCTTCCAGTCTTCCCCCGTGTTTCGGCTTCCTCCCAGCTGGAGGCACGCTTGGCCAGATGGGGAAGTGAGTTCCCGACTCAACTGGTGGATTAGCGCAGCCGGAGATGAGAGTATCTGTTGAGCGGGGGGGGGGGAGCCTGCGGGCGGGGCAAGGGGCCATTGGCCCGTCTTTCTTGAACTCTGCATGGTTGCGCCATTATGGCGAGGTCGTTTACAGATCATCTTAGGAAAACCAACTTTCTTGAGAGCACACCTAGAGAAGAACGCTTTGCATTTAAGGGAAATGGACGAGTCGGAAAAGAGTCCCGAAAACCGCACCTCTAAAATTTGGTGAGTGACGCTCCTTGGGCTGATTGTGAGTAAATTGGGTGTCGTAGTTGGTGCCAGAATCTGGCCCGACAAATCATTGGGGGCCATCTTAAGCGCCGGTTGCAAGCGCCGGGGCTCAAACCAATTTCGCTGGTGGAAAAATGTGGAACTGCTGCCAACCTGGGCGCTGGTGCAGTGGAAAAGGGCAGTGTCTGCATGTCTGTCCTGACAGAACTCACGACCCCCCCCCCCTCGGATCGGAACCAGCACCCCCGAGACCGATCGGTGGCGCTCACCCTTGCCGAGCTTTTTTTCCCATCTCCTATGGGCCGAGTATGTTTGTTTGCCTTTCTGGGGATTATCGGTGAAAAAAAAGACACCCGAGAATTGCCCCCCCCCCACAGGATCACATCTCGATCAAACCTGCCGCGTATTTCTTGGACGAGCGGCGACGGGGGGTCAGGAAAGTTTCTTTTGAAGGTTTGCCATGAGAACGGAAATCGTGGATTTCTGAAGAAGACTCCGCCCAAAGAGGGCGGCGACGGGAGGCGGAGCCTTTGTACCGGAATCGACTTGGCGCTTGTCAGGTCGCCCAAATGGGCCCCCGTTCGTCCCCGAAATTGCCGTCTCCATTTCTTGCGATTGGAACACGGTGAAGCGTTTTGAGAATTTGCTCTGGAAAAAGCGGCGGCGGGATCGGATCAACGGAAGCGAGGAGGGAGCCGTCCCGAAAGCAACTCTCCGCCGGGCGCAACCGCACCGTGCTTAGGACGCCGCTCACACCTCACCGCCCGAGTGCGCATTTGCGTGAAGGAGAGCAAGTTCCTCAGACAATGAGCCGACCCCCCCCCCCCCCGCCCCTCCCCCGCTCTCCATCCCATGTTTGGGACTAGCAATGCGTGAGATCAATTAGAGCTGGTTGAGAGGAGGCTCTGAAAGGAGCAGAGGTGACCCCGTCACAGCCCCCCGGGGGTACGCTTGCGTTTCTGCTGGAAACGGGAGAGGAGCCCTTCCGAGTCCACACGGGGCCACTGACGCGCCGCCGCCTCCCCCCCCCCCCACCGCCCGAGTGTCGCGCATCCACCAACGCATCTGGCGTACCTCGGCCACCTTCCCCTCGCCGTCTCGCTAATCCCTCACCCCTGAGGTGCGGACAAGCCCGGAATCCTTCGGGGTCCTTGTCCCGTTCAATAGCGGACTCCAAAGGCCGGCCGGATTAGGCCCGCCGGCCCTAAAACGCCGACTCGGCTTTAAATTGCGACCCCCCCCCCGCCGACGCGACACGGTCGCTCTCTTTCTCTCTCCCCTCTGCGCTTTTGTGTTGGCGCCGCCGCCGCCGAGCGCGTACGTGAACAATATGTGACGTCTTAGCCGACAATAGGCCGGAGTCGATGGTTTCACTTGCGTGAGTGGCGCGCAGGCGACGGAGAGTGGAACGGCTCCGTTCGACTTGGTCGATTCCGCCGTGGCACCGTTCACGTGCGTTTTGGAGCCGCTCGTCTCAGCGGCCGCGCGTTGACGTTTGGTGAACGGAGGCGTTGACGTTTGGGTTTTGATCTCAGGGTTAGGGTTAGGGTTTGGGTTTGGTTAGGGTCGGAGATTCCACGCCTTCAACACGCCGACATGTCGGTCTTTCCCCCGAGGGGTTCGGACCACTAAGAATACATCCCGTGTAGGTGTGGTGTTTTTTTGTTGTTTTTTTTTTTGCGTGACTGTTTGAGGTGGATGAGCCGATGTTGACTTTGCAAGGCTTTTGGCTAAGAGGACCGCAGCGGGGCTTTGGGGTGACTCGAGTCAAAGATCACATGCCTGACCCTGACCAGGTTGGAATCGCTCGCTGGAATTGTGCTCGTGCAGTCTGGTCTTCCCACGTGGAAGCGTTCCAACGGCCGCCGCCGCCTTTCATTTCAACTGGCAGCCAGTTTTTGGGTGAAGGAGGGAAGATTTTGAAACCATCGATATCCTCCGTCTTTTCGGTCGGATGCTCTTATTCTGTCATACTTTGGTCGGTGTGGGGTGGGGGGGTGGGGGTACGCCTTCTGGATTAGGTGTACCAACCGCAATGGCATCGTGCACTTGAAGTAAAGCTCTCGAGTGCGGCCGGTGTCGAAGGCTCGGGGGCACATTGAGAAAGACTTGAGAAAGCCGGTTGACTTAATTGAAAGTAATTGATTTTTCTCTGGAGGCCAAAACGACGTGGGGCAAGGAATCGGCCTGTCGTCGCCGGGTTGTCCTCATGCACTCTGGGATGCAACCTGACGCCCTGAAACTGCCCCCCCCCCCCACACTGAAAAAGTCCCTGCAGTAAACCACCATGCATCTTGAAGCACAACAGGGATTGAAGGGGAGCTTTTGGGCGTAGCTTTGCCCTGGAGCCCCCCACACCCCCAAACCCCCATTAGAGTTGATGGGATACACGGGTTGAGCTTGTCTATGGGCGTGCGTGCGTGCGTGTGTGCACTAGCACCAGCAAGCAGCGGGGAGCGGGCTCAGGAAATGAGTCGAGCGTTAAAGGGGGGGCTTCCCTTCTCAGTGCCGTCGTATTGTGAGCGCCGCTAATACTCAGCTAATTACAAGGACATACTTGAACAGCAAGCATGTCTCCTTCCTTTTCTCAGACCCCATAGAAAATCCGCTCACCGTGGAATTAGGTGTCGGGGGGGGGTGAAAAGCAAGAGTAATAAGAAGAGGTCGTTCCCACCTCCCTTAAAAGCAAAACCGGCCCTCCCTCCGGACGGCTACAATGATTGGATTTTTCTCCATTTAAGTCTGCCAACCCCCCGACATTAGCCCCGCTTAATCGCCTTCCTGTTGGTTTTGAATGAGAGCAAATATTTGTTATGCGCGCAGTACGCGGACTAAGCCTTGATAAATAGTTGACGTGTCCATGATCCTTTCGCGTCCAACTTGTTTTTGGTGCGAGGCGTATTAAACGCTACGCCAAATGGCTCAGTGGCTTACTCGGATTGACGTCGGTTGGCTCCGTTGGCTTTGGCTACAGTAAGGCAACCGAATGCGAAACAAACTGTTCATGTTTTTGGATAAACAGAAATCGATTTACTGATCAAAGCTTAGATTTTCAAATATTTATATTTTTTTATATTTAGGAAAGGGCATGTCAGGGTTTTGAGGTTTGCATCGTGGAGCGTGGAGGACCCAAGTGCAGCGAGGCAAAACCGGGGAGCAGAAGTCATATCAAATACAGTCAAACCTCAGTATTCAGACGTCTCGGTTCTCAACCAAAAATTTTTGAAGGGAGTTTTTTATGCCTCAGATGATGAACAAATTTCGGTTCTCGAACAAACCGAGCGCACTTGAATGCACCATTTGACTCCTCCCCCCCTTCCTTACACGAGGAAGTGACGCTTCCTCGTGTCGCTTTCCATTGTGAGCAGACGTGTTCAGTCAACATTTTTATTTTCAAAAGAGCGAAGTTTCGGTTTTCCAACCATTTCGGTTTTCGAACAGCCTTCTGGAACGGATTATGGACGAAAACCGACGTTTGACTGTACATACACACTTATGCCGACATATCTCTCGATACATACGTACGTAAAAAGAGAGAGAGAGAGAGAGAGAAGGAGCCAGATGGACTGTCATGACAAGACACAGGGAAAACATAACCGGTGGCATGAAAAGGCTGCACTGAAAGACGGCACATATATGCAGGAACAGGTCCTCATCGCGAGATCATTAGCAGCCGGGGTGGCCGGCGGTTGTGTGACAGGAGGTGTCGGGAAGCTAACTGATTTCTCAAATAGCCCCCCGAGAGGGGGGCGCATTTGGATGGCCGTAGTACGCAATGGGAGCGATTATTAACAGCAATATTCATGAAGTAGCTCAGCGTTTTTGCTTTTTCTCCTGGCTTCCGTTGACTCCGACGCTGGGACGCTTTGTCTCAGTCAAACAATGAGGGCGCCGTCTGACGAATCGCCAAAGTCGGCAAGCTCGGCTCAAAACGGCAAGAAATGATCACGGGCTTTATTTGTGGCGTCATTCCGCCGGTCGCCGCCTCCCCCGTTGCCCTTCTTCCGACAGCCCGCTCCGCCGCTCGCCGGTGATTGCCGTCGCCGCGACAAATCACGGATTCTGTGCCAGTGTACCAACACGCAGGCGCGCATGTGCACACACACACACACACACACACACACACACACACACACACACACACACACACACACCTCCCGGAGAAGAAACACTTTTGAAGCTTTTATGCTGTTTTCCCCAAGTGGCTGTTTTTGAGCGCAGCCACAATGGAGGGCCTAATGCGGATTTGTTTAGAGAGCTGCTTAATTGGAGTGGGATGCTCTAATTGCACCTCTTTCATTGAGTGTGTGCGTGGGGGGCAGAGGGGCGGTGGGGGTGTACATTTGGCCACGGCACGTGCCAGAGCCTCACCTGGCCTTTGCGCCGCGTGTGCTTGGATGCAAAGCGGGCGACGTCAAGTGTGCAATCGCACGGCGTGACGGCGTGACGATGACCATAAACGGTATCGGCATCCTCCGAGCTGGCCTCGGCGATGTAAACACACACCTGCGTGTGCTCGCAGGGCCTCGGCGGGGTGGGGGGGGGTACGCGCGTCTTTTGTCACTCCGCTCCCCGCCTCCCCCAATCGACCACGTGGTTGTTGACCAAAGCAGCATGCCGATTATTCGTCCTCAAGGAGGTTGAGAACCGATATTTGGGGACCATTTTTGTTTGCGGTCAAAATGGAAAATGTCGTCAAACTCTCCATTGAAATGCCTCCAAGCAACTTTTCAGATTTGCAGCATGTTTGTGTCTTCATCTTAACTCATTCACTCCCAAAGGCGTTTTTTAAACGTCTTTTCAGACTTTGTCCAGAATTGGCTGCTACTGAAAAGAAAACAGACGTCTTTGTTTGATGATTCAAACTAAAAGTGCAGGGTGCTCCCCCCCCCCCCGGGGCTCATTAGCATGTCGTGGAGAAGCGACACGGGGTGAAAACTGCCAACTCCCTCAAGCTTTTCAACAGTTAAGTCGACCAAAATGGTAATGCAGCGGAAAAGTCCAAACTTGAGGCAAAATGGCCCACGAGCAAGCAAGCAAGCAAGCAAGCAAGCAGGTGTAAAGGACTCTGAGTAGCTGCTATTTATTTGTCGACATCCATCTTTGAAACTTCAAAGTGAAACCCTCCCAAATAGGAAGTCCAAATGAAGCCGCGGTGGTCAATCGAGGGTGTGCGTTGCCGGCACACTGCAATGATAGACATCTGCTGCCAAACTAGCAGGTAGCGAGCTGCTGGCGCATTCTGCTGCCGAACTAGCGGTTAGCGTCTTAGCGCATTCAAAAGTGCAGAGGACAGATATCATGACACTTTTAGCTGCGTTAGCTTGTCTGTCTGTCCGTCTGAGCTGCAGCGGCATGGCTTTGGGAGTAGCCAGCGCGCGCACACACACCACACACACCCACACACACACACACACATGCCCACGCTGTGCCTCCAGTGGGGCTGTAATAGCGGGGGTGAGTATATTAGTTGCTACAGTCCAAGTGTTAAGTGCTAGCCTGGTGTGTGTGAGATCAATGTCAGATGTGCTATCCTTCACACATACCCCACAACACACACACACACACACGCACGCACAGCTATATGGCCCCGGGTTGAGCGCGAACAGAAAGGCATCCGTCTCTCAAACTGAACTCTGCTACTCTGCTGCATTTTGTCTTTCCTACGTCCAACGGGAGCTCTTTTCAGCGTCGCCTGTTGACAACGGTTCACACAGTCCCAATTGAAAGCCTTTCATTTTCCATTTGCCCATTTTGCTGACAACAAAAACCTTCATAACGTGAATTTTATGATTTACGAGCAGATTTTCCCCCAGCAAATAATGAAAAGTCGGGAGGGGCCGCCGTTGAGCAGCGCCGCTCCATCAATACTCGGGCTGGGCACTAATGCCCTGCTGTCTGCTGATGGACCTTGGCCTGCCTCCAGGGACCATTAGCCTCACCAGGACACACACACACACACACACACACACACACACATGCACACGCAATGTCCAGAGAGCGTCGGAAACCAGCATTAGCATGCCGCGCGCACTTTTAGTCCAGTAAACGAGTGTCGCTTTGTTTGATATCCAATAGGCTGAAGTGCTTTTGATGAACCGAAGCTTCCGATCGGCCAAAAGGAGCTTTGCGGTGTGGCTCGGCCCCGATTGCGATTCAAATCATTCCAGTTGACCAACGCCCGCTCCATCCACAGCCGCTCTCGCCATTGTTACCGTCTTCTTTTCGTAGTCTCACTCGTTGTTGACTGGAGAGTTTTGAGACTGCCTCCCCTTGACTTCTCCAACCGGAGTTTTGTCAAGTAACCGCGTTCCAACGAGGAGTTACGTGCGTCCTATCGTCCTATCGCATTTCAGAAAGTATGTCATATCCAAGCGCGCTACATTTGCGCCAGCTCCCGCGCCGTGGCAGATGCGCGCAATCGAGCGTGAAACTGAAGCGGGACCGCGCTGGACACATGTGGACGGCGGCCCATAAATATTTATTTGTCGGAAAGTGCATGCTACATGTCGATTATGGTGACATCGCTGCGGAAATGCATATCACATCATTGCGGGTGCACGAGTGGGGGTGGAGAGGGGGTGGGGTTAAAAAAAAAAAACAAACAAACGATGGCAATCGTTCAACTCAATCAATCCCACCCTGGATTTGGTTTCGTTGGCAAACTGCCGATTGTTATGTCAAGGTGACAGGAGAAAACCGCAGCGGTTCCGTAGTCTTGCTTTGCTGACCTCCGACATATAAACCCAAGTAGCGATTCAATTCAGGCTTCACAAACTATCCGAAAGCTGAAATAAAGCTCCTTCCTCTCTTATTTTCTGTGATTCCCCCCCCCATTAGACGACGAATTACAGACACAAGGCCGTCTTTGTTGGACTGGCTTTATTGAGTTAAAAAAAAACAAAAAAAGAACAAAGGCCCCAGAGTGCAGCCAAACAATAGGAAGACAATAACAGGAAGGAACGTGTTGCTAACAAAGCCGCGGTTGGCGTTTTGGATGAAACCAAAGCATCGGGGTTACGCATCGGCGTCTTTTGTTGTTTTGGGGGGGTGACGGGCTTTGTTTGTCTGTTCAGCCGTCTTTGTCTGCCGTGACACCGCAGCCAAACTTTCTTCGGTTCTCGCCGATGGATTGAAGGAAAACGGGATACGTCGTCCTCCCTCTGGCCGGCGGCGGCGGCGAGAAAAAGACTTTGTTGTCTCCGGTCTCAGGAAAGAGGCCGAGCGTGTGGATTGAATGCAGTCGGAGCGCCATCTAGCGGACAAACGCTGTCAGGATGCCGTTCTTTGTGGCCTCTGAAACCCAACGGAAAGTCTGTGGTGGTTGGGGGGGGGGGGGGGGCAGTCTGCCACTTGGTTTCCCCCTGCACACCCACAAGTATAAATCTATGCACCGTATTGGCCCAAATATAAGACGGTGTTTTTTTGCATTGAAATAAGGTCGTCTTATATTCGGGGTCTAGACATTATACCCATTCACGACGCTAGATGGCGCCAGATATCATCGAAGCGAATGCCGAACTTGACTCTTTAGGCCAAAGCGAACCCCTGTCATGAAGAATAAAAATAAAAATTGCGGTAGCATCAAAGAAGAAAAATAAAAAATAGCGTTAAGAAAGAAAAGAAAAGAAAATAATCGCCGAAATAACAGAAAATGGAGAAACGTAGCTCCGTCGAGTACGCCTTTGCTGTGCGCGCCCGCGGGCATCATGGCAACCACGTGATAAGCCTTCAAGTGTTGTTTCATGCGAGTGACTTCCACTCGTCAGAAAAAAAAAAAAAGCAAATCAACTTCCACTCGCAGTCGGCAAAAACGTAGCACTCGTCACCTAAACGGCAGCGCTGGGAATGACTCCCGTTTGTGTACGCCACCGTTTTCGCTGTCATCATTTTTGGCGGGGGGGGGGGGGGGGGTAGCGTGGCTCGCATGTACGGGTGGCGACTGCCTCTGGAGCGGCCGTGTGACAGGCAGATCGCCTCCCCCGCTCTGCTGCCCATTGTTAGGAGGCTGTCATCAAACCCGCCTTGCGCCATCGCGCCTGCCCGTGTTTTTTTTTTTTTTTTTTCCCCCCCGCTTTTACACTCGCTTGTCTGCGCCTTGGTGAGTTTCGAACGTGGACCCCCCCCCCCCCCCCCCCGCCCCCTTTGGCGTAGATTAGTCCACTCCAAGCCCGTTTTCTTGATGCGTTTTGTTTCTCGTTTTGCATGTCGACAGAAAGGGTGCGTTTCAGAAACCCCCCAAGACGGCCGATCGTGCTGGCGCTGCCCGCCCCAACGTGCCGCCGTTTGTCGGGAGCAGCGCAGGAGGAGAGAAGGCATTGGCGGCAAGCTGCTATTGCAGAAGTGAAGTGTTTTTTTTTTTTTTTTTTAGTTTTAACTCCGCTCTCCCAGTTATCGGCGACGCTATTCGCTGTGAACAGTCTGGTTGAAAAGACTCCAGCTGCGCTGACGAAATTGGGAGCGCCGCGCGCTGCGAGGCGGGCTATGGAGAACATTGGCTTGACAAAAGATTGCGGCCGCCTCCGGGAAAGAATCAACTCCACAAATTGCAATTTACACGAGGAGCCGCACGCGCAGCCGCCGTCTTTTCTGGCCTCGATAGTCGATCGGCTTCGCGAATACCATTATTATTATTATTATTATTATTGTGATTTATTTCTTTATTTTTGGCCAACAGACGGAAATGGTGGGATGCCATCAACCGATCGGCTCTTGCGGTTAACCACCTGCGCCTTTCCGAGCCCGCTCAAGGCTGCCATGCGTGTCGGCCTGAAATATTATGGACGGAACGTGCTTTTTCCCCCCACCCCCCCTGCAATTCGGGACACCGTGAGACAAAACGTGAACACGCCCCCCCCACACAGGCCGAGGCCGGTGTCCTTCTCGGTTTCATTTCCTGCGGCGCCGAGGAAACGGACAAACATGTTGGCGTCACGTCCTGCGCCGGACAATCGCACAGGAACAGTTTCTGTCACGAACATAACAAGGCCCCCGACTCCAGAAAACGCATTCACGTGCCGCGACAGAAACGCGCCGAGCCACGCTATTGTTTGACGTTTCTTGCCTACATTTGAAGTATTGTGTCGACCGACTTGCGGCATTCGCGTCTCCGGCCGAGCTTCTCGGTCACATAAAACGGCTTTACCTACCGATAGATAGATGACACGGTTTCAAATTGTTCCCGATACCGCTTTGGATGCGTCATTCGCGTTGAGAGCCGATGTGGCGCCCCCCCCCCCCGAGGATCCGTGACTCACTTGATGGAATTGGTGGCCCACAGGCCACATGGCCGGCGCTCGGGGTAACCGCCCCGTTTCATTTGGGACCGTAAAAAAGCGGATTGTGGAGGGGCAGTTGAAGCTGTTGTCACACTAGATGGCAGACGTTAGCTTAAGATCGCCTTCGGAGAGGAAGGCCGCATCAACTGAGAGCAAGGAAACGGTGGCTCTTGGGGGGGAAAATTGGAAGGCGATTACATGCTCGGCAAATTTAACCCTCATGCAGTATTTCTAAGCGGCTGCATGAAGGGTATGACGTCCCAAAAATGTCCCTCTTCCAATGTGCAACGACGTTTTTCACTTTTCATTTTTTTTCACTTTCAACCCCTCAAAATGTTCAGTGGGAATTGGCCAAGACATCGATATATACATCCTATGCAAAAGTTATTTGTCACTGTTTTGTCTGTGGTGTCCATTTGTCCAACAGTCCAAAATCGTCCAAAGTGACCGAAATGTCCAATTTTGGGATCATTACTGCATGAGGGTTAAACACAAAACCGTCTGCCTAGTTTGTCTCGAGATGCTCTCTTCTGTTATGAAGCCCAACATGCTCGTTTTGGAATGTGGGAGGAAAGCAAAGCGCGCACATTGGGGCAAACCATGCACAAGTGCGACGCCAACCCGTGACCTTTGAACTGTGTGACACGATATGCTCACCACGAATCCGCCTTGCGTCCGCCACATTAATCAACAAATGCGGCGCATGTTTGGTCGAGAACCCGCGAGGCCCGCTGCGGCGCGCTTTTTTGTGGCCGCGGCCCCGAGGTGGCTGCACTTTTGACTCTGCGCTGCCGCATGTGGCCTTCGGGTGGCAGCAGTGGCTGCTGTTTTGACCGCCCTGCGTCTGTAGAGGAAGAACGGTGGCTTGGGCTTCCATCGGACAGACTCGACGCTGACTGTTGAACAGTCGACTTGGTTATCTGTGCGCTGCAGTATTTACCCGCCGTCACCTGTCCTCCATTTTGGGACCCATTCACTTCTCCTCTAATGAATGTAATGTCCATGAAGTGACTTCAAAAACAAAAAAAAAAGGACACTTGATTACACATTGGCGCCCTCGATGCGTTCGCCCTGTGATGTACGCTCTTAATTGATTGACCCCTCGTTATGGATTGCCTCGCGCTCGGCTAACCCCCCCCAGCCCCCAAACGCCGCAGTCGATACCTCCAAGCCTTAGAATTCCTAGGTGGCAAAGAGGTGACGCGCGTGTGTGTGTGTGTGTGTGTGTGCGTGAGAGAGAGAGAGAGAGAGAGGGTCCGTTTAAGAGGCGGAAGATATTGATCATGTGCAGCCGTGTCGCCGAGTTTACCCGTCCTTCCAAACTGCTGGCATCATCAGCCACGCGCACACGCTGCTGATGCCGCTCTTCTCCTCCTCCTCCTCTTCCTCTTGTCACTTTGTCCTTTTTGTCTCATTCCTGTTTGTGTGTGTGTGTGTGTGTGTGTGGTTATTTGCATGCTTGAGCTGCAGATAAAGCCTAAATTGAGCTGTTTTGATTGTTCAGCGAGAGTGCCTGCAGCACATGGCAGGCCCCACGGCTGAGGAGTATACACACACACACACACACACACACACACACACACACACACACGCGAGCAGCAGCACTGCGTATTTGTATTATTAAGTGGAGTTGGCAACGGCGGCGGAAATTCTTTTAATTACTCGTCAGAAGAAGTCGGTGTCTGCGCAAGCCAGGCAGCCCATTTTGCTCACACCGACCGGGCACGCACGCGCGCACGCACGCACGCGCGCACGCAGGAACACTCTCCCCGCACGTCTTAACGTCTCAGCGCGGCTAATCTCGCTTTCCACGTCTTGTTGTTGCAGCCGAGATTAGCTGCGGGGCTTTCCCTCCGCCACATGAAGCCATTTTGAGAGTCGTCGTCGTCGTCGTCGTCGTCGTCAGCGTCACGCGGCTCGTCCCCCCTGCGATCGCCGCTTTGGTGTGTTTTGCGTTTTGCGCGGCTAACGCCAGCAGGTCATGTCTCGTACGTGTATCGGGTCATGACTGGGTGAGAGGGGGGAGGGCCTTTTTCGTCATCTCAGCTTGGCGTTTGTCGGACGGCGCGGCCAAATCGAGCGCTAAGCCGTCACGTGAGCTCACCTGAAGAAAAAGAAAATGGGCAATGAAACGGTGCCGGCGTCAAAAATATAACGTGATAAATGAATAAATATAGAAAAATTTGCATCTGGATGTACAGTATAGAAATCAAGTTTAAAAAAAAAAGAGCTGATGTACAGGTCATCTAATCTACACGCACAGTTAAATATAAAAAAAAAATACACTGACGACGCAATGCTGCACGAAATATCAAGAGTATTATTATTTTTCTGAAAATAAGAAAAGTGCTGTTTTGAGGGAAGGCATTGCCGTTTGATGATATTGATATTGCAACAGTCAGTTCAAACCATTGCGCTGCGAGGCTTCCGCTATATAAATATGATAAGCATCAAGAAAGTCGGATCACAAAAATGACGAAATGTTTTTTCTTGTTTTTTAACAAAATAAAGAGGATGTATTTTGTCATTGTCGAATTTAACAACAAATGAATGTTGCTGTTGTATTTCACAAGTATGTTCTGGGTGTTTCTTTGAGAGCCATTTTATTTCTTGTTTGTTCCCCCCACCCCTCCTTTGCACCAGAGCACAACCGCACTGATAGCATGCAATTATCGAAACGGCCACTCAAAAATCAACCGCAAACGATTTGGCTCACGCTTTTGACAAGAGACAAGGCTTTGCTTCCTCTGTCCTTGTGCGCGCCGGCCAAAAACATGCGCCGGACATTGTTCTGTGGAAGAGCCGCGCATGCGCGTGCGCGCTCGGGGGGGGGGGGGGATGATGCCTGGCGAGGTGGATAAAGTGGTGCTATTGTAATTCGATAGATTGCTTTCCCTCAGATAATCTGCCTTAAACAGATGATCATTTGGGAAGTAGATTTGATTGATGCGGGACAGCGAGCGAGGCAAGCCCAGAACGCGTGCCTATTTTTAGTCCGCCCCCCCCCCCCCCCCTTTGCTGGCGGGTGAGAGAGACTCACCGGGCTAGCAAACATTTGAAAGGATGAGCTTTGTGTGAACACTTGGCCACCGAAAAATTCACGTACGACTCGTCTTTCGGGAGGCCTCAACGAGCACCTGGGGGGGGGGGGGGGGGGTTCTGTCTGTTATAGTCGGGCACATTTGAGGAAAGAAAAAAAAATGACAGCAATTCCAGGGTCCGTACTAGGGCAGACTTAAAATGAGGAAATGTGCAAACCAAAATGGCATCAAAAGTACTTCCGAGCACAAACGGCAGCATAGTCCCTCTTGGGGACTTTCAATTCACCGATTTCTTTGGGAACGATATTTTGTTATTCGACGAAAAATTGACCGATCAGCTTTTTTTTGGTTTTTTTTGGGACAAGATCAAGCTGAAGCAACAAAAGAAGGACTCCATCTCGCGGCGTCTTTGTTCCATGTTACGCTATTGAAGTGAATTGAGGCGCTTCATTTGGACACAAGTTGTCCTTTGTCGCCATCTTTTGGCAGATATTGGCAAAGGAGGAAGGAAAAGAAGGGTTTCAGCTTATTTTTTTTTCCTGGAAAAGTTTTGACCCTGATTTTTTGAGACAGTTGCGTTCCAGTGGCGCTCATCTTGGGGCTGACGAGTGCCCCCCCCCCCTTTGATTGAGGAGCAAACCCCCCCCCCCCCCTTTTCCTTCCATTCCGCCACCGTCATCATCATCTGCGGCCGCTCTCCTGTCCTTCCGCGGCGACATAATCCTCCGCTGGAGCCGCCGGGTTGCCGTAGAAACGTCAATAACATTCCTGCTCGACAACATCTTAGCGTTGCTTCAAAGTGCTCCGGGAGCAAAGCGTAAGCCCCTTCGGCCGTCGCGGCTGCCGCCCAAAATGGCGGCCGTTGCCTCGCCCGGTCTTGGATTATGTTTCGGCCGCGGCGTCTCATGCGCGGCGGCTATCAGAAGTCAGCGCAAATGGAACCGCGGTACGACGCATTTCAAGACATCAATTCAATTGATTTTGGCAATTGGCTTTTCCCGACATGTTCTCACTTTCGAGGCCTGGACAGTTTCGTTTCATGTACGGGACAATTCCAAAGGCTCCCCATTAAAACATTAAAAGCGTTGTGGAAGGCAAAGCAAAATATGAGGACTTCCAACAAAAATTTCACGGTTTTTTTTATGCCTCGGATGACCAACAAATTTCAGTTCTCGAACTAACTGAGCGCACTTGAATGCGTCACTTCACTCCTCTCGGTTTCGCTTCCTCGTGTAGCGACGCTACCTTGTGTCGGGACGCTACCTTGTGTCGGGACGCTACCTTGTGTAGCTGTTATTTTTGCATGGTGTATCAGCCCCTAATCATGGCACCAAAGAAAGCAAGTGGAAGTGGTAAACCTGGTGAAGAAAAGAGGAAAATAGTGCGCAAAACTATAGAATTTAAGAAAGATTTGATCGCGAAATATGAGTCAGGTGTGCGTGTGTGGGTTTAAAAAAGTTGTTTTCTTGATTTGGAACGGATTAAAATTTTTTACATTGATTCCAATGGGAAACATGGTTTCGGTTTTCGAACAATTCGGTCTTCTGGAACGGATTAAGTACGAAAACCGAGGTTTGACTGTACTTTTAATAAATATGATCAGAATTTCATCATCATCAATGTATTGTTTTGACCTCTTTTTTGTTTTTTTTTGTTTTTTTTTGTTTTGCACACGTCTGTGAAACAGGTACCGTAGAAATATTCACAATTAAGCTGTTGTACTTTATTAGTTGTGTTTGCGTGTGAGTGACAGCATCCACTAGAGTCCACTCTCGTGTCACGTAACGTCACTTTCCGTCACCTCCCCCCCCCCCCCCCCCCCCCCCCCTCAGTCCATCTCAATGAAGAGTCTCCCACATCGCCCTCGATACATTAGCTCTCCCGAACGCCTTCCCACGGCAACGGCCTCATTGGATTCGATATCGAAACGACGAAATTGAGCGGCTGCGCGCGCGTGCTCGCCAGGAAGGTGACAAGTGAGGACGCATAGACGCAGTCATGTGTGTGAGATTGCATGTATGTGTGTGTGTGTGTTGGGGGGGGGGGGGGCGATAAAGCCGCTGCCTGGGTGACAGCGGCTTCGGATTGTCCTGTGGACAGACCTGTCATCATCCCAGTCAAATTATTCTGATTGGTTGCTGATTTCCCGGTGGCGTCCCTCTGTCTTGTGTGAGCGCGCGTGCGGGCGGGCGGGCGGGTGATTGAGATCCCCGCACGCTTGCATTTGTGCATACGTGATTCAGCCCGAGTGCCTTTTGTGTGATTTCCTGCCGGAATCTCCCGGCGTTATCGTCTTGTCGTGGCGTCCCCCAAAGGTGTTCGCCGCGGGGACTTGCCGCCATCTAATCACTTGATGTGATTTGTGTGGGTAAAACAAACGCACCTTGCACTGATGAGGACCTCCCCCCCCCTGCTGTGTGTGTGCGTGTGTGTCAATGCAGGGGTGGCTTGCTTGATTCAGGCGCTCTCCACGGCCTCCGAATCAACGTTGTCAAGATCGCGCCGTTCCGAAACTGTTTTGGGTGACACGCCGGAGCGCATGCATGCGTCACTTGGCGCAATCGGAAGAAATGGGGGGGGGGGGGCAGCTTTGAGTGGACGCCGGCGATGTCGCGGTTCGTTCATTTGCACGCCTCGTTTTCGCACAGCGGAGAGAAGGGATGCCGGTCTTTGCTGAAGATTGCCGACTGTCAAATTTGCCTTCAGTGCCGCTTTTCAAAGGTGCATCTTTGAGGCATTTGTCGGGAAAAACGTGGAGGGGGGGGCAGGTACACCGGGTAATATTTCTTGTATTATCTGTCGCTCGCTCTCTCTTACTCACTACCTGATGTGTCTGTGTTAAGTCTGTGCAAAGACCTTGATCAAGGCTATAACAGCACGTCGAGGCAGGATTGAAGTCACTCATGGCGAGGGTGGTCGGCCCCACGGAGGGGGGGGGGGGAGGGAGTACAGTCAAACCTCGGTGTTCTCGTCCAATTCAGTTTTCGACCAAAAATGTCGAGTTTTTTATGCCTCGGATGACGAACAAATTTCGCTTCTTGAAAAAACTGAGTGCCCTTGAATGCACCATTTGACTCCTCTCGTCACTTCCTCATGTTGCTTTCCATTGTGAGCAGACGTGTTCAGTAAACATTTTTATTTTCAAAAGAGCCTGGTTTCGGTTTTCCAACAATTTCGGTTTTCAAACAGCCTTCTGGAACAGATTACGGACAAAAAACGACGTTTGACTGGACTGCAATACTGCACTGCCCCTTTTTTCATATGTGCTGTGGATCCCTTTTTTTTTTTTTTTTTATGGACTCCCCGAACCACTTCGACTTGTTCCGTTTCTTCAAGGTGATGCTTACCACGATTGTCTCGACACGGCCAACCGAGCAGTGCGACGTCATGGGGCGGCGACGCCGTTATGTCTCAAAACCCTCCGCCGCCGTCCGCATTGTTCCATCGCGCCCGTCGCCGCCCGCCCTTGATCTCAAGTGACGGCTTTGCGTCTGCTTTGAACGGCTCTGCAGAACGTCAGCAAACGGACGACTTGATCTCGTGGCTCTTCTTCCCCCCCTCGCCGCTCGCGCAGCCCACCCGGGAGACGAGATGTTGCCAATCTGTGCCAGGGCTGCGAAACATTAGCGCCATGCAATATTCACGAGGACTAAGTCAGGCTTTTAGCCTCGGCCGGCAATGTTTACTGTATTCTCACACCGCCGCGCAAGCTAGCTCGTCGCGCGCACCCTTGGGGATTTTGAAATGCCGGCGATTTTAGGACACGGCGCTCGAATGAGCGAGCGAAGCCGCCTGCTCCAGACTTGCCTTCCAAGTGTATCCAATCACAAGGACTTGCAATGTCCGTCCCAATAGCAGGGACATCCCGTGGTGTTGCGTTCATCCGGTCTCGGCCCGCACCCGCCTCAGCCACGTTTTCCGTGATCTTTTCTCCCCCCCCCCCCCATCATCAATCCGGTGGATATTTTTCCAATTCAGCGCGAGATCAAGCACGGATCCGAGCGTCACGGTTCCGAAAGCTTCCAGCGAGCCATCCAAGAAGCGGTCAAATTTGCTGCCAAGCGAGACTCCGCCAGGAGTACTTTTTAGCCTTCCGTGTTTCGTATTTGTTCCCGGTGCTGAAAGAAGGGAACTCTTTGGAAATCACCTGTGACCCGGTAGGCATTTTTGTCAAAAGCGCCGAGGATGTTTGCGCGAGCGAGCGAGCGAGGGAGGGACGCGTTGTTGTGGAGATGTGCATTCTTGCACGCGCTTTTGTATGGCCGACCTGTGACCGCGGCGCACAATATTCCCTCCCTCTCTCTCTCTCTCCGCGGCGACAATGCGCCGCCAATCCGCCGGCGACAATGAATCTGCGTAAAAACCCGCGCGAGGCCTGCCTCAAACCCTCGCCGGATAATAGTCATCAGCTCTTTGAAAGACGGCGCTATAAAAGCTGCCAACGAAACCTTTTGGCTCTTGGCAAACTGTTGATCGTGAAAGGTGGCGCATCTCCACCAAACTCCGTCTCATTGTGGATTTTCTGATATGAAACCTTTGTCCCTTTCTTCAACTTCTTCTTCTTCTTCTTCTTCTTCTTCCTACCCCCCCCCCCCACCCCCTGCCGAGCCCGATCGCGTGCGTCTGAATGCCTCGTGTATATTCAAGGTTTTTGCCGCATTGTCGGCATGCGGACAACTTCCTGCATTGACCGCATCCTCCATTTTGCCCC
Source organism: Hippocampus abdominalis (assembly GCA_018466805.1). NCBI lineage: Eukaryota > Metazoa > Chordata > Actinopteri > Syngnathiformes > Syngnathidae > Hippocampus > Hippocampus abdominalis. Next base: position 478,396 of record CM031702.1, read on the forward strand.
TCTTAGCGGCAAGGAGAACGGCGCACGGGGGGAAAACGGCGACCAAGTGCAAACATGTTTGTCGGACTTGTTTTGAAAGGAGTGGCGATGTTTTTATTTTGTTCGATTTCTTTTTTTTTTTGCACGGTGTCTTTGGCAAGCGTCTTCGGTGCCCTCGCATTGTTTTGATTCCTCGGCGGCTGTTTTCTGCCGCAGCCTTTTGCGCGCGCTATCACGCACGACGGCGTCCTTTCCGACGGCCGCAAACACACGGCGAGTCGTTATTATTCATCGGGCGGCGGTCAGCTGGCAGCCCTCGCCGGGCCGAACCCGGCCTAACTTAATCCTCCTCCCGCTCGACTCTTCGCCGCTTCCTGCCCGACAGCCGCTCTTGAATAATTGCAGTTTTCTTCCCCCCCCTTCTTCTTTTCAATGCATACGTGATGGGTTCTCTGAAGCGTCTCTCTCGGCGCTTTTAATCCCACCTCGTCCAACTGAAGGGTCTGGTTGCAGGCGCGCACGCATCATCGGCGGCGCGTGCGCACGCGCAAGCACTCCGAGGTCAATTGCTGTTTGTAACGCGACCTTAATGCGAGGTGGCGTTCTGTATAACAAAACACTCGAGTTATTCATGTTGCGGCGGCGGCGGCGTGCTCGGCGTTGAGGCGCGCGTCGCATGCGTGAAGCCGTTTCAGCCGCGTTATTAGTGCCGCTCGAGTGGGGAGGAGTCACTTTAATTTGCAAAGAGGTGTAAACAGGATCCCGGGTTTTTTTTTTGTTTTTTTTTTTGCTCTGCTTTTCCACACAATGCACATCCCACGGCGCGCTCGTCGAGTGCTCCCATCACTCCACAAACAATACGTGCAAAAAAAAATCAGTGCAGCCGAAGTGGCTGCCGGTTTACCGCAGCCGTGACGGATCGAGTGCTCGGCATCGACGGTGCACGTCAACACTTGGCTTGTGTATGCTAGCATTTCCTCTCTGGGCTTCGGTTCCCAGATGTCAAAGGGCAAGGTCTTTCCAAATCAGATGTCTTATGTGGCCCTTGGAGTCAAAGAAAGGGATTCTGATTCGTATTGCCTTTGTGAAAAACACATTGAATAAGAATAATAAGAATAAGAAAACCTTTATTTGTCCCGCACTGGGGAAATTTGCAAGGAGAAGATGAATCCGGCCATTTTTCTTTCATCCGCCGCAACGTTTTGGCCCCCTGCTGTTTGGCTAAAATTGACGTCAAAGTGTTATATATATATACGGATTATCGAGGTTTGACCATCCACTGAACCGCTTAATCCTCACTATGCCGGAGAGCCGTCTTCGGGCAGTTGAATTGGTTGCCAGCCAATCGCAGGGCACACAGAGACGAACAACCATCCACGCTCACACTCACACCTAGGGACAATTTAGAGTGTTCAATCAGTGTGTTTTTGGAACGTGGGAGGAAACCGGAGCACCCGGAAAAACCCACGCAGGCCCGGGGAGAACATGTCCACACAGGGAGGCCGGAGCTGGATTCGAACCCGGTACCTCTGCACTGTGTGCTAACCACTATATATATATATATATATATATATATAAAATCCATTCCAGAAGGCTGTTTGAAAACCGAAATTGTTGGAAAACCGAAACCAGGCTCTTTTTCAAATAAAAATGTTGACTGAACACGTCTGCTCACAATGGAAAGCAACACGAGGAAGCGTCACTTCCTCGTGGTAAGGAAGGCGAGAGGAGTCAAGTGGTGCATTCAAGTGCACTCAGTTTGTTCGAGAACCGAAATTTGTTCGTCATCCAAGGCATAAAAAACTCGAAATCTTTGGTCGAAAACTGAATTGGTCGAGAACCGAGACGTTCGAAAACCCAGATTTGACTGTATATATGTAAAACATTTCACACAAGTCAATTTCCCCCAAGCGTTTCCACGTCAACGTTGCAACGATGCCGCACTTGCTACCTGTTAATCATCATTAGAATTGTGAAAACTGGATAAAAGGCTTACTTGCGTTAATGTTTAGCAGTGTAAGCGCTAATACCAAAAGCCCAAATGCTCCCACCCCCCCCCCCTCCAGCTGTGCAATCACAATTTAAAGGTGCATAATTTCTTGGGATTATGCGATTAGGAAGCTATTGTGGTCGATTAACGTGTCAATGAGGTGAGCCTGTGATGAAATGGCTTTTGTCAGCCGGCTGGCCGCCGCCGCCGTTCGCCATTGTCCCGTTTCCTGTACGTGCGTGCGGCGGACAGGTGGGGGGGACTCCAAAGCCTCCTCACCTAAGCCGCCGTATTTATTTATGATCATATGTGCCGATTTATTCAGTTAAAGCGCCGGCTGTTCACCTCGCTTCAACTCTGGCCCGTCACGAAGGGTCTACGCCGGGCTTGCGCGGAGGAGGCGGCGGCGGCGGCGCGGCCGCGGGCTCCCTCCGCCGCCGCGAGCCAGCTGTCAGAAATATTCCATTTAATAGCATCTCTCGCGCTCGCTTTTGCGCCTCGAGCTCGCCGAGCTGGTCCGCTGTCGGCTCGGGTCACTCCGGATCGGACTCCGTCTCGGGATGATCTCCGTGACAGCACCCACTTTAGACTAATCTCTCCATTTAGACTGGAGTGGCCCCGCGGTGGGGCGAGGCAGCGCGGCGGCGCGGTCGGTCGCGGGAGAGGCAAAATGACAGAGATGAGGAGTTAGCCCGGAGGTGGCGAAGCCAACGAGGGGAGACGTTGAACCGTTAATAGCGAGAGAAGGGAAGTTTATTTTTAAGTCAACTGAGGAGTCTTTTCATAACTCTGGGCTTCATTTATACCAGAATGTCCGTTTGTATTTATGCAGGCCCGCCGGCGTGTTTATGTGAGCTGGCGAAAAAAGTTTTCACCGTGGCCACCGATGTGTAGCGAATCAGCCCCCCCCCCCCCGTTCAACTCACTTATTGAGGCTTTTCCACCAGCGAAAAAAGGTATGGTGGTGCCTTGCCTCGATGAAACGTGCAAACTTGTTTTGCTTTGATATGCGAGAGCAGACTTGAGAAGCAAGCGCCGTATGCTTGCTAGAGAGTTGCACTCGCGTCCCGAGAGGAACGATTTGGCAAACGGTGAACATTTCTTCCAAAAAAGAAGCTTCAGGCTGTTTGAAGTTGACCGTCACGGTCAACATCCAACAAAGAGAATGACTCTTTGTGCCATTCAAACACCGACATGAGGGAGCCTTTCCGTCCGCTAGCCTCATGCTAACGCTAATTAACGTCGGTAGCCCGGTTTACATGGAGCCTCGTCTTCTGATGGCTTGGAAGCCCAAATCCGAAGTGGTGGCAAGTCCCGCACAGGGTTCAGTCGCAACAGCCAGGGCCGCGTGCTGTCTGCGCAGGCGTTGCCGGGATGCAGCCGCCCAGAGACCTCGACGATTACGCACTCGGAACTCCGGACCGAGCCGATGTGTGACCGGAGCATTTGGTTTTGGGCCCACGTGTTCCGATGGAGCCGTTGCGCCGCTCCAACGTAGCGCGACAAAAATAGATGGCGTCATGCTCCCAAAAATGTCGCGCGTGCGCTTCTGCCGCGGCGCCATCACACAAATGGGGCGGCAACTTGTCGACGCGGAATGGAGCCGTACGTCCGGACGTCTTTGCGGAGTGATGAAAAGACGAGTGGCGTACGGATGAGCTGAGAGAGGAATCGAGATGCCCTCAAGGAAGGTTGAATTGGAATGTGTTCTGATTGACTGGCGCATCCCAGGCAGGGCTGAGCTCGCCGCCGCCGCCGCCGATGTTTCCAGCGTCGCCGCCGCCGAAGTGACATTCACGGGAAGCGCCGACAATTGGACGTCGTTTAGTGAGGTGCGCGCGCACGTGTGCGGGCTCGCCGCTGGCCAGATAATATTGCACAATGGCTTCTTTCTCTCCCTCGATTGCAAGATCACCTCCAACCCGTGGCGCCTCACCCCCGCGCTTATCCTCTCCCGTTTTGCCGCCCCCCCCCCCCCCCCTCCGCCCATTCATGCCTCCGCGTGCCTATTCAGCCGGCGTAATGGGCTCTGGCCGAGTCGCCGGCGCCGTTCAATGCAGCCGGCGGCGGTTTTTGTGCGGTGCCGCCCATTCACCTGACTCAATGGGGCTATTCGGACGCCGGCGGACCGGACCGTTGACCGGACAGGTGGACGGCTGACCCGGAGCCGGTCCCGCTTTCTTTCTCCCAGGTGCGCTCGTCTGGCACAATGGCGCTTTGCGCTCTTTGTCCCGACGAAAAACGTGAGTTGCTAACGCTTTTGGGCGGAAGAAGCAATCCCGTATGTGGCGGATGCAAATGAATTGGCATCGCCGAGGGAAGGCGGCGGCGGGCCGTTGTCCAGTCTTCCCGGCGATAACCGCAGCTGCTTGGCCGTTTGCCGGGTGGTGTTGCACGGCGACCGATTATCGGACGATGTCAGGAAAGGCGTCTGTGAGAGGCGGGGTTTGCGGACGTCTTACTCACAGGTCATCATGAGAGCCACCAAAGGCCAGATCTCGCCCGTCTCGGGGTTCATCCCTCCGAGAAGCGGGCACCACGCCAAAGGCGGAATATTGCCGCCGCTCGCATCTTCCTCGCCGTCGGACACCACTCCTCACATCTCACACCTTCGCGCTCGGGGATGGGGGGGGTTGCATGTCAAGATAAGTGGAAAAAGAGAGGCAAACGCACACGGGAAAGGGCGCGCGCGCGCGCACCATCGGAAATACAGCGACATGCGCGCGGGCGGCGGGGCTCATCTGCGCGCCGCTATACGTCTCCATTTTCTCTGCGGTAGGCGGATAAGTGGCCCGGGCGGAAGCAGCCAGGGAGAAACATTGCGCCGGCGCCCCCCAGCGGTGCCTCGCTGCGTTTGTTTGTGTCGGAGGCCGCTGGAGCGCACGTCCGGCGCAAAATGTCGCCCCCAAATATGTCTTCCGTGACTCGCTGATTGAGGCCCTTAGCGGTGGAGCTAGCTTGCTTCTTTGCTTTCCGCCGGGGGTTCTTGCCATTCGTGTCGGGACGCCAGGTCAGACAATTTCAATCGGCCGCCGCACTTCGGGGCGGTGAACTGGACTCAAGGGCGGCCGCGTGAGCGCTCGATAGCATCGATGTTGACGCGGCACATTGAAAGTGAACACAAAAACGGTCCGGCAAGGGATCACGGTGGTATTTTATTTATCATCTGCAAAGAACGACTCCTATTCCTGCCAGATGGATGAGCCGAGAGTTGTCGAGCTGGCTTCTATTGAATTGAATTGAATACAACTTTATTGTCAAATGTTCAAATTCTATGAAGGAGAAGAAGATATTCCAGTTATTGTGTGTGTGTTGGGTTGTGTCAAGGTAACAATTTGATGTGAAAAGACTGCATTTTGGGGTCCAAATGCGACTTCTTCCGTCACCGTCGTTCCTTTTTGGCACGCTCGGAGCGTGCACACCAAGGTGAAATTCCACTCGAGTAGCATTTCCAAGAAAATGAGTCGGGAAGGCGTTTCAATGGCCGCGCCGTCCCTTATTTACACCACGTGGAAAACAAGCGCGCCGTCCCGCAGCGGTGACGCTTCTCGCCGGTTGGTCCTTTCGGCACCGCGTTTTGCCCGCAGAGCCTCTCACGTTTGCGTCAAGCTGTTTACTGTCTGCACACGGATTAAAAGGTCGCGCGCGGCCCGACTCACGAGAACGCACGTGCGCACGCGCTTCCCATCGTTTCAAAGTCCACTCTTTGTTTTCCCGTCGAGTCGACGACGCGCACTCCTCGGCGCAAACCGCATTAGCGTGAATAGCATTGTTGTTTCGGCGGCGGTTACGTCGTGCGCTGGCGTGACCCGATTTATTTGTTCCACTCGGGCACCTCGGACGAGTGAGCGGCACTGATACACTTGCGATCCGGCTCACTTCTTCTGGAGTCCCTCGGCCTCCTCTGCGCCCTCAAGTGGTCGCATTGAAGAACAACTGATCGCACGGCCTGACTTTCTGTTGTCAAACTGTGAACCCGAACCACCTTTGTCGCCACGACTCAGGAAGCCGTTTCAACAACTTGAGAGCATTCAAATGCGGACGCTTGTGTTGACAACGGCGTTGATTTTGCTCTTGGAAACACACGCTAAACGAAACGCGCCGCTCGGGTCTCGTACGAGCGACGGAGCGGTTGCGTGGTGTTGATTTAGGGCCCGTTTGGAGCATTTTGTTTGGTCACGCAATACTCGGAACCCCCGCCGCCGCCGCCCGCTTCTCCGGAGCGATTCATCAGCACATTAGTCCAATTTGCGCGCGGAATCAAAGGCAAACAAAGTCCGGGAGTCGGGACGACGCAATTGGGGCGGCGCGGGGCCTTATCTCCCGTCGGCGCCAATCACGCAGCTGTTTTTCCCCGGGTACTGTTGACACTTCCAGCGTCGTCATGTCAGTGGATGAGCTCCTCGCTCTTCCTCATACGCATGTGCATTGCGTGCGCGTGTGTGTGTGCGCGTGTGTGCATTGCGTGCGTGTTAACCAATAAATCCAATTTTGAAGACTCCCGACATTAAACATTTGTTTTCTTACCGGGTTGCTCTCGTTTCATCTCTCATAAAACGGTTAAAGACGGACTGATGTTTGTCGAGCTTGTCAAAGTGAAAATTCCCCCCCTCCCAACGCGCTCGAGACCGCAGGTGGGCACGTGGCGGTCCGCCGCTTCTTGACAGCAGAGGTCCGGGCTCAGATGTAATCAGCACCTTTCCGCCGCAAGTCATTTCTCTGTTTGTTTGTTTTTATTCTTCCAAAGATTCCAAAGTTGGGAGAGCCCCCCCCCCCCGCCTCTTGGCTGTACGCAAGGAGAATTGTTGTCCTCGATCTACTGTTGTGCGGGCCGCTGGGGTTCACCAGATGCATTTGCTGCACTTGTTTCCCTTTTTTCCTTTTCCGGCAACCTCTTCCCTTGCCTGTCAATCACCCCCGTTGCCTTGGTGACAGGGTGCCATTTCATGAACATGGAAATAGCGCGTTAGGCATGCTTGGCTTTGCGTGTTGGACATATGGCGCATGCTACGGTGGCTTTTGGGGAGTTAACTCTCTCTCTGCTGTCTGCAGGCACTTTGGCTTGGACCCAACACACACACACACACACTCGCACACACACACTCGCACACACATTGCATGACGTATGATCCTTTTGCTCATGTTTCTCCCACCAGATAAACACAGCTTGCTTTCACCAGTTTGTGTGTGTGTGTGTGTGTGTGTGTGTGGGTGGGGGGGGGGGGGAGGATATATATATTTGTATACAGTCAAACATCGGTTTTGGAACGTCTCGGTTCTCGACCAATTCAGTTTTTGATCAAAAAGTTCAAGTTTTTTATGCCTTGGATGACGAACAAATTTCCGTTCTGGAACAAACTGAGTGCACTTGAATGCACCATTTGACTCCTCTCGCCTTTCGAACAATTTCGGTTTTCAAACAGCCTTCTGGAAAGGATTATGGACAAAAACTGAGGTTTGACTATATATATATATATATATATAAAACAGAGAATAGATTCCCCAAATTAATCAGTAAGTGAATGTGCAATTTCTGCAGTGTAAATATTTGGAGGCTCACTCGAAAATGCCATGGTAGCCACCTGTCATTCATTTTTTTTTTCCACGAAATCCTTGTTTGAGCGAGTCGAGGGTTTGACACTTTTTACACTCGGCGTTATCGTGAAAGGGATTCAATTCCGACCATGATAATCAGTTTGGCTTCGTATTTCCTGAACGCGGGTGGAGGATCGTACCCATAAGTCACCCGCGCGAGCCCGGCGCCGAAACCTCCGGAACAGCGAGAGGCTCAAACCCGCTCACAGGAAAGGAACAAACGGAATTGAACGGTCACACGAGGCCATCGGTCAAATCGCTTGTTGCGGCCGCTTCATCTTCCAGACACTCCAAAAGTTGCCGCCGCCGCCATTCCATACGACACCGGCAATCGTGGCGCTTTGGGCGGGCCACGGGGGGTTGGGGGGGGAAGGTAATTTGAGCGAGAGAAAATGACACCTCCGGGAGTTCCAGGAGGAAAGTGGAGCGGCGGCGACGAGGAAAGGAAAGCAAAGAAAAAGAAAAGAACAATACACGGTGATTTACGCAAAAGTCCAAATGGCAGGGAATTGGCGCGGCGACACCCGCCTCCGTTATTATATCAGCATCAACAACAGCGTGCTCGTCTGGTGGGGGGGTAGCGGGGGGGGGATCATGGCGCGACGCGGGCAGGAAAATCAAATAAGACGCCGTCGCCTCCTCTTCTCTCGGCGACACAAACAAAACCCCAAAGGAGCGTGTTTTTTTTTTCCCCCCGTGGGCTCGTGCCGTGAATGCAACTCGGGGCCCCGCTCATCTCGGCTCTTTGTATTTCTTTCCTTCTTTCTTTTTGTTCTTCGCTCTTTCGGGCTCCCGTTGCGCTGCCGTGGCGCCGCTCCCATTGTTTGTCGGGGTCGGGCGGAGGAGGAGGAGGTGGTATCAAGATGAAGAAGGGGCCAATTTGATGGATGTTTGTTGATATCTCCACCACGAGGCCTCTGATTGCCCAACATTAAACCGGCAATAACAGAGCAATCGCGCCACTTACACCCGCCGGCCCAATTGGATCAGAGCTCCCGTCACCCTTCGCCTTCCCTTTCTGGCCGGGTCGATGGCTTGCTCTTTTCTCCTCTCCGCCGACATGCTTATTAGCCGATATTGATCAGGCCCGCTCAATCGTCGGCTCTTCTCATCCGCCGCGTATCGACGGCATAATCAGCCGGAGCGGAATGCTCCCGCGGATGTCGGATGCGACCGACCCATGCGGTGCAAGGAGCCCGGCGGATGAGATGTTCAACATTTTCGGGCCGGCGGTTTGTCGAACCGCAAAAAACCGCCTCGTCGGGTATCGGCCCACCGGGGAAGTAAGAGAGGAGGCGTTTTTTGCGCTAGCTGAGCCGCCACCCTGATTAGCGCTCTGGAATCGCTCTGCTGGCGTCATGGTCAAGACCTTGCCAAGTGCAACCGAGACATGAGCGAGTCTCGAGACCCACATTTCTGCAGGTCGAGACCGAGATGGGGGGGATATCAAGGCCAAGAAAATGGCGACGCGATGCCGCTTGTATGTTGTGAGTGCGTGGCGGCACCCCCGTGGAGTGCTCCGCTGACGATGCTGCCTCGCTGCCCAGCTCCGGGGCTCCGTCTCTGGGGAGGGAAGCAGCTGGCATGGCCCCTCGCTCGCTGGAGGGCTGGCGCCCATCTCCTCTTGTGCCACACACACTCACACACACACACACATGCTCAGGCGCGCTTCTGCGTGGCTCGTTCTGCACATTAAGTTTTAATCAGGCACTTAGCCGGGCATCTGTTACGGCTCTGTCCGCGCGGCGCGGGAAGGACCTGTCGCCGCAGGTTAAGAGCCCAACAGATCCGCTGGCTGATCGAGCCCTGGCCCACTTAGATGCTGACGTCACGCCCGATGGATGCGCCCGCCCGCTCGCTCGCTCGCTCGGAGGAACCACTCGAACCCCGTCGTTTACAAATGGCATCGTAAAGTCGGGCCCGTCATGGCGGCCATCTTGGGCATTGGGGAAAGGTGAAAGTTCACTTCTTGACTCAATTTGGTTTTCGCCCAAAAATTTTGAGTTTTTTATGCCTCGGATGACGAACAAATTTCGGTTCTCGAACAAACTGAGTGCACTTGAATGCACCATTTGACTCCTCTTGCCTTCCTTAGACAAGGAAGTGACGCTTCCTCGGGTTGTCAGTGTTGTTTTTAGCATTCTCGCTATCGTCCGGGAATGTGAACCTGTGAGCATAAAGCACCGCGAGGCAAACTATCCCTCATCTTACGCGGAGAATCGCTTGACGTGAGGCTACAAGAATGATACGAGGCAAATGTCACTTGTCTTGGACCAGTCGGAAAAACGCGTGCTTTTGTTAGCTTTCCGTGTCATCTGAAAAACACACAGTCAAACCTCGGTTTTGGAACGTCTCGGTTCTCGACCAATTCAGTTTTCAACCAAAAATGTTTTATGCCTCGGATGACGAACAAATTTAAATTCTCGAACAAACTGAGCGCACTTGAATGCACCATTTGACTCCTCTCGCCTTCCTTACACGAGGAAGTGACGCTTCCTCGTGTCGCTTTCCATTGTGAAGCAGACGTGTTCAGTCAACATTTTTATTTTCAAAAGAGCATGCTTGGGGTTTTGGAACAATTTCGATTTTCGAGCAGCCTTCTGGAACGGATTATGGACGAAAACCGAGATTTGACTGTACTGTCAAATCTCCACGTTCAAAGCAAAAAGTGGTCCTGTTTGGACTGTCATAAACACGGTGTCCAATTTCCCACTGACTCGTAAGAATCCACTCGCAAGTGGAGCGAGGTGGTGCAAAGTGTGTCTGCCGCCAATGTGCCACGTCTTCATTTCTTCCTTTTATTGTGCGGCGACGACACGGTCGCGCTGGCGCTCGCCCGCCAACCGGCCTGCCGTGACTTATCTTGACACCGGCTCGGCAATCACCGGCTGGGAGATGGAGCTGTGTTTATTTTGTGTCCAAGTGTCGGCGAGGGCCACAATGCAAACACACACACACACACACACACACACACACGCGCGCGCAACGCCCCATCGCAACACACACTCTTTCAAATGAATGGATGATATCTCGCCGTCGGCTATTCACGCGGCCCTTTCTCTTCCTCGCCACCGGGATGCCTAATCTCAGTGCATTGCCGGCGCGCCTGCAATACATTTTCACTCTCAATCTCTTTTTATTGCTTTTTTTTTTTTTTCTTTTTAAGGAAGGTCCCCTTTGGGTTAGAAATGGTGCATTTTTTTTCTGCCATTTCGGACTGAAAGTGTCTCTCTGAAAGTCCTGCAGCTTTTGAGGCAACGCACCCTAACGGGGGGGCGTGACAAAAGGATTTTGGACAACTTTTGACAACGCAGTAGGACTGAATTTTTAAAACTCTAACAGCTCTTTAAACAGCTCTTCGGCTGGCGCCAAAGCGACATGAGAACCATCCGGATGATTTGAAGCGGGTGCATTGCTCCCGGGGGAGCCGCAAAACGGGCGCGCGTTTATGCAATCACCGTTGGGGGGCGTCATGAAATGTCTCAAATTTTTGTTTTGGTTTCCATTGCATGACGACAATCCGCACGCACGTCGTCGCTCGCCGCCAGGCAGCCGCAATCTCCGTATCTGATGCCGCTCTCGTTCACGCCGTATCGATCTTTTGTCCCACCCCTATTGTCTCCAAACAAATCATGATCTTCCTGCCGACCGGTGACGGAGCCAATCGCAGACCCCCGCCGGCTCTGATTGACGGCTGACTTTGTGTGGGGCGCCCGCTGGTCACCGGTGGCAACAAATTGGCCTCGTTTTGCAGGCCGAAAGGCGGCCGGCCCGCTGATGGCGAGGGAGGAGCGCCCAAACAGAAAGAGAAAGCCACTGTTCCTCCCACTCAATTACTGACCCTCTGAGCACGGGCCGCGTCTGTGTGTGTGTGTGTGTAGCCCCCGCCCACTCATCTCAAGGCTCTGTCAGTTGTCTATTGTCCGTCTTCTGTCCCAGCCTGCTGCAGCACCTCGGGAGTGACATCGTTCCGACTTTCATTTTCTGATTGACTGAAATCATTGAATAGAAAAATGGAGACAAAGATCTGATCTCGAAAAAGCCTGACCTGACGATTTTATTTTATTTTTTTTCCACATAAGCGACAGCATACCCCTTCCATGTTCCAACCTTGTTTTATTGTCCTATCGGAACACACTCGCCGTGAATTCCCTGCTAAATTGAGAAAAAGTCCTTAAAAATGGCTAAATTAGCCCTCAAAAGTCCTTAAAAGGTCCTTACATAAAGTGGAAGAGTGGGAACCCCGTTTTTTCTGGGTTTTTGGTGTCGTGACGTTCCCAATGCGAGCCCGAAGGCAGTTTCATGTCACCACAGCAGGTTAAGGCCAAAATGGCCGCCCCCCCCGAGATGGTTATCAATGGCCGGATGTATTTGCGTCATTCTTTCTTCCACAAACTCCATCTGCACCAAAAGGGCCGCGTTCAGAGCAGTGGAGGCGCACAGAATTTGGTGTTTTCCCGTCCAAGCTTTCCTCAACACAGTCGGACGAATGGAAGAAACAATGGCCGAGTTGGGCCGGAACAGGAATGTGGTGTCGCTCCACCATGGCAAAAAAAATGGTTTACTCACCAGTTGATCTGGCTCCCGTGAGGTCCGAGTCTGCCACTCCCCCTCCCCCCCACCCTTAAATCACCATTTTCGAGGTTACACAATTGTCAAAGTCTGCCTTGTCACATTTTCCACCGTGACGTCTTGGGAACAAAAGTCTAGCATCCGTCTCCCCGGCGAAGCCCCTCCCCGCCCGGCCCGGCCGATTGAAAAGAGGCGCGGGGGCGATGAGGAAACGGGGGCCGCGCTTTAGCCACGCCGCGTGCTAGCCGCCGCGCTCACACAATCGCTGAATGGACTCATCGCGGCCGGGGAGCCGCCGATCGGCCTGCTGGCTTTGTGGAAAGCGGGGGTCCCGTCGAGGGCCCCGGCGGAGGGCCGGTGTGAGAGCGTGCGTGTCCTGAGGCTAGCCGAGCACGTCCCACTTCCGACGCGCCATTGTGCCGAGAGTCTGAACGCGCCATTGTTTGCCCGTCAAGAACAAGATCGCCCAGAGAGACACACCGCAGACTCGGAACCAGGATGGTGGTGTGCGCGTGCGCGCGTTGTCATCACACTTGCACGGGGGAACGCCTTTCCGTTTTGTTGGAGGACTCAAGAGGGGGGGGGGGGGGAGTTGGAAGTTGAGGTATTCATGCCGTATATATTCAGTCGTTTAAAAGGTTGAGCCTGGAAATTTGAAAATAAAATCCATGTTATCTGGTCGAAAAATCAATCAACCAGCTTTCTTCAAAAGCAATGTCTTTGGGGTGGGGGTGGGGTGGGGGTGGGGGGTTAACAATGGCCTCCGCAAGCACAGTATATGCGATTTTCTCAACAGCGTTTAAAATGAGACGACTCTGCCGCCAAAAGCATGTCGTGCGCCAGACGGAGGAAGACTCTCTCTGAGTAAACTAGGCGCCGAAGCGCGAGGAAGTCGCACTTCTTGCCCCGTTCCGACTTTATTCAAGTCAAGTACAGTCAAACCTGGGTTTTCGTCCATAATCCGTTCCAGAAGGCTGTTCGAAAACCGAAACCAGGCTCTTTATAAAATAAAAATGTTTACCGAACACGTCTGCTCACAATGGAAAGCAACACGAGGAAGCATCACTTCCTCGTGTAAGGAAGGGGGGAGGAGTCAAATGGTGCATTCAAGTGCGCTCAGTTTGTTCGAGAACCGCAATTTGTTCGTCATCCGAGGCATAAAAAACTGGAAATTTTGGGTCGAAAACCGAATTGGTCGAGAACCGAGACGTTCAAAAACCAAGGTTTGACTGTATCAAGTATCAAGTACAACTTTATTGTCAACTTTATTGCCCGTGGGTACTTTGGCGCTCCGCCGCTCTACTGTTCGGAAAAACAAAACGACAACAAAAATCCGAACCGGGATGTGCAACTTTCTCCGTGGCCCACCCGAAACAGGTGCGCAACCCATTCCAACAGTGGCAAACGGTCAGACCAAAGTGGCTTTCCAAGTGACAACGGAAGGAGGCGGGGGGCGAAGGCGAACGGAGCAAGAGGAGGATTCGGGCCCAGGAAAGGTGACAGCGCGTCGGGAGACATGGCTGCCAGCTTTGCTCTCCAAAACGGAGTGCGAAAAGTCATTTCAGCTCTGATAAAGCTCCAAAGCACCCGGGGATGCTTGCCCCCAAGTCCCCCCCCCCCCCGCCCCCCTTCCCCAATCAGCGCCTCTCCAGGGAAACGCCAGCGCACGGGCGGCCTTAAGGCAGAGACTCCCCCCCCACCTCCACACACACAGAGACGCACGCGCATGCCAAGATTGTTTGCGCCGCTCGGCTTAAGATGCAGATCCCAGAGCCCCCCCGGCTCTCCTTTTGCCTTCTGACATCGGCAAAGAAAAACACCGCCGCCCTCGTGCCAGTCGTATTAGCCCGTGGCGTCAAATTGGATGACTCTTAACGCAACCACGTAAAGGCTCGCCAACCTGACATGGCAGTGGGAAAAACAAACAAACCCCAAGTCGTGGCCACATACCGTGGATGTCAAGGGCCTTTTCACACTGCACTTAGCACGCCGTCGCCAAAAAGGTTCACCGGATAGGCGATACGAGGGAGCACAGGCGGCACCCTTCCATTTTCAATGGCTACATCAAGGGGTGCCGGCCACTTGTCAAGAGCCCCCCCCCCCCTTGCCCAGCCCCCGTTTTTTCCATGTGATCAACTTGACGGTAAGACGGCAGCACCCGTCGCTCGTGCTGCAGCATCGCCGGCTCGTGAGAGCAAAATACAGCGACGGTCTGGGATGGCGCTTTGGAATTGCTCCCATTGTAGCTTTTATTCGGAATCGCTTTTAATGCCTAATCAGGCATTAAAAGTCATCCACAGGCGCATGGCGAGAGCTACCCGAAGGAAAGTGGCGGCGTGCTTGAAGGACCAGGCCACAAAATGATTGCCTGGTTTTTTTTTTTTCCCCCCTCTTATCGCTCTGGACGAGAGGTGCAAAATTGAATGCATTACTCGGCAACAAATCCATTTGATCAAATTCATTGACAACTATTTTCATGATCAGTTCTTGTTTCATTTGACCCCACCTACCGTCCGCAACTGCACCGCCTCATTTTTTTCTCGTCTTTTTTTTTTCTTCTTCTTTTGACACCTCCGCACACACTTGGCCATCTTGTGAAGTGCGCGCCCCCCGCGGAGGGCGGGCCCAGGGGGGGGGGGGGGGGGTAATCCCGGCCTGCAACTAAAGTAGCCGTGTGAGAGGACAGATTGTCAGTTGATCATGGCCGGCCCGGAGCCTTATCCCTTATTGGATCGGCCGTGGAGGAGGCTTAGGAATTATCTGAGGCCTCGCTTAATGTGGAGTCGGATGAGCGCCGGGGAGTCACACGGCCCCAAGACAGAGACGCCGGATATTTGTGTGTGTGCGTGTGTGTGCGTGTGCGTGCGCCGCGGCAGGAACGACACGAAAGTGCGTGTGCACTAAGCAACACTTAACCCCATCTTGACACCATCTCGCCCGCGACGGGACCTCGTCTATGTTTGGAACGGCCCGCTCGTTCCCCTTTCTCGGCGCCGCCTTTTCTCGTCCTCGTTTTAGCCGTCCCGTTTTGTTTCGAAACGTCTTTGCAAGCAACGCTTTGATGATGATGATGATGATGATGAGCAAGCCATTTAATCATTTCATTTTGTCATCATTTGATTTTTCAACCCATTTTACAAACAAGCTCTGATCATCGCGTTTCAATTCATCATATCTTTGAGTCACATTTTTCATTTGCTTTTTCATCTCTTTTTTTAGTTTTGTCATTTAATGTCTTGCTTACATTCTCTACCGTTTCCTTTTTTAACCCATTTTAATATCACTACAATCGCTCTGATTAGATTTGGATTCAATTACATGTAAAATGTCATGTAATTACACTATTATTAATACTTAATTACACTGTTATTAATACTTACCAATATGAGGTATCGAAATAAGCCGATACCAGCCACCGATACTTATGGGGAGGTGTGATACCTGTGTCCTAAGCGGCGGCGACTTCACGTGGCTTAACTTCCCGAGTTATTTCCGGCGGTAGTCCCTAGAATTGTGCTGGGATCCCCGCATCCCCTTCGCTTAGCGGCTAATTCCCTCACCTGAGAGGATGTCTGGGTTACCGGGTTATTTCTCGCGCACGGGCACACTGGCGATGACCGACGGCTAGCTAGGCTCAGATGAGCTCTGAGCCGGCCCCAAGACGTAAACCCTGCGGCGTCGCCGGGGGTCAGCGGCGGGTCAGCAGGCTGCGAAAGGGCCAGGCTTAGGAACCTGCCCTTTGCCTTGGTCTCGGTGGGACTTTGCTTGTTGCGTTTCATTTGCCAATGAAAAGGTCGCGCCGCCGGTGGAAGCCCCGCGTCCGCTTTTCAGGCTAGCGCTCGCCCACTCTTTGCTTCCTGCGTGAAGCTGACGCGCACACACCGGCGCGCACTTTGCTTTGCTCATCTCCTAATGGAAGGTGAGAAATAATTTCATTATCCGCAGGAAAGCGTAATCTGCTCTCGACTCCCGCTCCCTTCATTTCCTGCCGAGCACCTCGAACCTGCGAGGCGAACGCACACACAGACGCGCAGGCGGCGCCGTTCCCACGTCTGCACGGACTTCGCTTCAAGCCGCTTGGACTTGACCACGATTGTGGTCCCCGGTCTTCTGATTGGGCTCCCTCAGACCGCTGCGGCTGCCGCCGAACGTTTGACTCCAGTTCTCCAGATTCGATACCGGCTCCCCGTCAGCTGTAGAATCCCTTTGAAAATGGCGCCGCTGCTCTATAACTCACCCGATGGCTTCGACATTCAAGAAACGCCGATTGGAACATGAACCCGGTCGGGTTTTGGGGGGGGGGGGGGGGGGTCAATGAGCTCAGAGCTCAAAGCAAACATGGTGCACCCGCATATCGCTGTGATGCTGCGTGCAACAGGAAGAAGATGCCATCAGGAACGGGTTAGCCACGGGTGGAAATGCATTTCAATCTAGCTAAAAAAAATATTTTTTTTTAACCCCCATGCAGTAATGATCCCAAAATTGGACATTTCGGACACTATGGACGATTTTGGACTGTTGGACAAATGGACACCACAGACAAAACAGTGACAAATAACTCCATGAAGCTGAAATGTTGCATAGGATGTCTATCGATGTCTTGGCCAATTCCCACTGAACATTTTGAGGGGTTGAAAGTGAAAAAAAAATGAAAAGTGAAAAAAGTTGTTGCACATTGGAAGAGGGACATTTTTGGGACAATCCTCCTTCATGCAGCCGCTTCAAAATACCGCATGAGGGTTAAAGTCTCGATCTTTGAATTCAGCCCTTGAAAAATGGGGAGCCGAAAGGAAAAAGCTTTGCGATTTCATCCCTGCGAGTGTTGAGTGGCCTTGCATATCAATGCCGAGCGCGGCGACACATTTGCGCGCCAATCGAAAGGCACGGCGCCGTTCCAAATGTCAGCGCCTTCAAGCCCGTTCGGACGTATCTTGACACAGTCTGCTTTCGTTCCCGCCGTGCGCACGTTTTCGGACACTTTATCAATAAGGCGTTATTAAATCCCGCTTTTGCTCCGGCTCATCTTGGCAAGCGTGCGAGGATGATGCGCGCACACGCACACGCACACACACACACACGCACACCCGCGCTCACCGCTGTCCGGCCCATGACTTGAAGATGCAAGCGTTGGTAAGCCGCTTATTATATTGAGCGGCTCGCCTCTCCAGCAGACGCCCTGCTCGCTTTGTGCTCTCCTCTTCTTCATTCGCTCACTTTTCAAGCGGCAGCAAGCATTCCTATCTTGTTCTTCTCTCGCACTACTTCTCACACACACACACACACACACACACACACGCAAAGACGCCGATGCACCAAGGTGCCAAAGCCAAAGCGACTCCTTCGAAGCCAGAAAGCTCCATTTTTATTCAAATGAATGTTTGCTTCTTCTAGTGCCAAGGTATGAGTGTGTGTGTGTGTGTGTGTGTGTGTGTGCGTGCGCGTGAGAGTGACTGACATGGCGGGTCTGAGCGGAGCCTCCAAGTGTGTGTTACATGCACAGCAGAAGGAGAAGGGCTGAAGCTAGGTGATAAGCCAGATAGGCCTGCATGCTGTGATTATCACCCAGTGGACCTCCTGTCTCACACACACACACACACACACACACACACACACACGCATGCACAATGAGAGCGGGAGTGCGTGGCATGGATTTAGGGACAGACAGACAGACAGACGTGCAAAAGAATAAGACTTGGATGACGAGGCAAAGTGGAAGCCGGCTGGAAAACAAACGAGGCATCCTGTTGCTTTACGTCTTATTGGAATCAGTCATCGGTTGCTTTGGCTGACTCTTGGGGTGTGTGTGTGTGTGTGTGTGTGTGTGTGTGTGTGTGTGTGTGTGTGTGTGTGTGTGTTCCCAGGTGTGTGGCCATCGGAGGAGGTCATGGCTCATTACTGCCTGCGCAACCGCCGCATGTTCACGTAAGTTCGACACCAATCTGTCGCACAATGAATGAATGAATGAATGAATTTACCGGTGGACTATTAAAAAAAAATAATAATAAAAAAATCACCTGACACCTCGCCTCCAATGAACGGCGAATTTTATTTTATTTATTTATTTATTTATGTAGTTTTTTTTGTTTTTGCTCCGCCTAAATCTCAAGTCATTCCTTTTCAGCCCTTGGTACAATCTCACGGATTTAATTTCCACCATTTATCGGCCAAGTCATTGTACTAAAGGGGAAGGAAGTTGTGCAAATGAAGGCCCGGTTGGGGCCCACACACGCCCCCCCCCCCCCCCCTCTTGGTTTGTTTGACCACTTAGCATTCACGTGACCAAACGGCCCACTAATATAATCATAATAATACATTTCATTTAAAAGCGCCTTTCAAAACACTCCAGGACACTTTACAATCAAAACAAGGACAATATGCCTCGCTAAAATGAGATCATCAAAATGCCCTTTGTTGTGTTCAATTCAGCTACAGTGAAACTCCTCTACAACGAAATCCACATGGGTGAAAATACCCCCTAGTGTGAAAAAAATCTTCATGCATTAACACCATGCCCACTTTCCCGTTTCAAATTTGCTACAGTGAAAAACATGTCTTGCTGCAAACATGATTTCGTTGTAGAGGAGTTTCACTGTATCTAACAAACGGATTGCTTCACTGCTTTATGGTAAATAGCAAGAAAAAAAAGGTTTTATCCCTGCAGATTTTTGCCGATAAATCAAATCCAAAGCGACCCTTGAGCACCAACGTTTCATGTGACTTATTAAAGATGACACCAGGTGGAACGTCACCCTTTGATCTCCTGTTTTTCACCTTCAAGGGGCTGGGCTGGGCTGGGCTGGGGGGGGGGGGGGGGGCTCACGGGAAAGACGGCTATTGATTATCGGGCGGCAAAGTGAAGGTCATTGAGACAGAAAGTGAGAGAAAAAAAAAAAAAAAAAAAGGAGGCCGCGATGAAGGTGGCCGGGATGAAAGCGGACAAGGCCTGAGATGGCGGAGGGGGAAGGACGGATGATGAAAGGCCGTCCATCAAACTGCCAAAGTCGCCTTCTCAACAAAGTGAATGTCTTCCCCTCTCTGTCCTCTCAGGGGCGCCGTTTGCGAGTTAGGAGGAGGCATGACCTGTCTGGCTGGACTCATGGTAAGTCTCCGCGCGGGCACACGTTGGCAGGGAAAGGTGGCCAATGAAAGGGCCATTCCCACCCTTGGAGCTCTCACGCCACGCTGCTTTTTTTTTTTCTTTCCTTTTCACTGTACAGTGAAACTCCTCTACAACGAAATCATGTTTGCAGCAAGAAATGTTTCACAACAGGGGGTTTTTAACACTTCGGGGTATTTTCACCCATGGAGATTTCGTTGTAGAGGAGTTTCACTGTATTTTCACCCATGTAGATTTCGTTGTAGAGGAGTTTCACTGTACTTTAGTTCATGTGCATTCGCGTATGTCCGTACATAAGAAAGAAGGTTGGAGAAAAATGGTCGACTTTGCGACGCAATACTTTTTGTTTCTTTGTTGGTTTTATGGTGGCACTCAACAAATACAGTGAAACTCCTCTACAACGAAATCTACATGGGTGAAAATACCCCCTAGTGTGAAAAAATCTTCATGCATTCACACCATTCCCACTTTCCTGTTTCAAATTTGCGATAGTAAAAAAAAACCCTGTTGTGAAAAATGTCTTGCTGCAAACATGATTTCGTTGTAGAGGAGTTTTACTGGACTCCCAATATTAAAAAGTAACAATACAGTGAAACTCCTCTACAACGAAATCTACATGGGCGAAAATACCCCCTAGTGTGAAAAAATCTTCATGCATTCACACCATTCCCACTTTCCTGTTTCAAATTTGCGACAGTGAAAAACCCCCTGTTGTGAAACATTTCTTGCTGCAAACATGATTTCGTTGTAGAGGAATTTCACTGTAATACTCAAACGAATAAGACAAACGAAAACGAATTTGAACTCCTTTGGTCCACACCAAATGAAAAAGGAAGCACATTTGCAGGCACGGGTGCGGGCGCGCCAACGCCGATGGATTCGCATCATCACGTTGCGGATGAGACGGCGCAAGCAGAGACGCTTTCGACGAAGCGGCGCAATCTCGTTTCCGCCTTCCTCCCTGGCGGCCGTGTTTCCGACTTGTGCGCCGCATTTCACGCGCGCGGGCGGGCGGCTCCAACGGAACGCGCACCCCCATCGCGCGATGACATCGGCTCGGCCGGGTCTCGCCACACGCGTTGACGCGTTTATTAGCCGGGGGTCTTAAAGGCCCCTCCGCTTGGCCGACGTGACTATCCCATCGATCGGCCGCGCGCGTGCGTGCGTGCGTGAAAAGCAGCTTTTCATCACTCACCGGTCAATACCGCCGTGTTTTGACATTGCCGGCTGGAGATGAAATCCGTCAGTTTGGGCGTCTCCCTTTCCGTGGCCCTCCTGTGTGTGTGTGTGTGTGTGTGTGTGTGCGCGCGTCGCTGACACTCCAATCGTTAGTTGGATTTCTTTCGAAGGGTCATGTGATCCATTTTGCTCAGACTGGAATCCGGTGAGCGGCACGACTCTTCAAACCCCCGACGTCGCTCACTACACAGCTAGGTGCAGGCCGGCGGATCTGCGAGAGGGAGGGCTGCGCTGCTCTGGGGGCGGTCAATCAGGGCCAACCACACAGCTCGCCGCCAATCGGCAATTGTTTATTGAATGCCGGGAGAACAACAAAGCCCGACTTCACACTTAAAACGTTGACGTTCGTTGTTGGTGCTCCAACCGATCGGCCGCTGATCCTTTTCAGCCGATTTCCATGGAATAGGATGTGATCGGCATATGTCGCTCGATGTCTTTGCTAGCTGATCCCAAGCAGTTGGAAGATTGCCAAATGCGCGGCGAGTCCAGGCGATCGCTATCGGAACCGGTATCGGACGGTCTTCCTCGCGGATGATCGCTATCGCAATCGGCAGCATCAACCCCAGATCGGAAGACTCGGAAAAGATCATCAAACATCAAATGTCAATCGGAGACAAATGTGACCCGGGCGAGCCTTTAAAATTGGGACTTGAGTCATTGAGTGGAAAATTTGCCGGTGGATGACGGATGTGGCTCGCGGTTCCGCTGCTCTTGGGCTGCCTGGTCGGATTCCGGATCGTTCCGCAGCTCAGCCTGCAGGTTGCTTCCTGCATTGGCGCGGATGCTAAGACACGCGTCGCTCTTTGCTGCGAACGCACGCACACACACACACACACCCTGCAGGCCGTGAACATGTGTGTGTGTGTGTGTGTGTGTCTCCCTGCATGCTTCACATCTGACTTTTCTTTCTTGTCCGCGCGCCAGCGCTGACAGATAACGCCGCCTCGGCTTTGTATGCATGCAAAGCAAAAACGCGCGCGCCCAAAGTGACAGCCTGACACAAAAGTGAGTGATGTATTCAGAAAGCAGGAGAGAGAACGCGGAAAGGGCTTATAGTTAAGCACACACCTCTTTATCTACATCTGTCACACACACACACACACACACACACACGTGCACACACACTATCCACTCTCCGCTTTGCCTCCCTTCCATTTTTTTTTTTTTTTTTTGTCATCTCCCTCCTCCGACGCCTCTCGCCGCCGCCGCCGCCGCAAAGTTACGTGAAGGGCATCAGGCAGGCCCGGCGAGCCGAGCGCAGAGTGACAGCGGCGAGCGGGAGCGATGGCTCGGCCCGATAAACAGCCGCCGTCAAATGAAAAGGCTCAGCGCTTGCCATCATCTCCCCCCCCCCCTTCAGCCCCCTCCCTCCCTTCCCCTGTCACAATGCAATTACGGAACAGAATGATAGCAAGATAGCGGCCCCCACCGCTAGCCACCATGATAAAAGTATTGACTGATTTGATTGAATGATTAAAATAATGCAGACATAGAAATGGGCTGAAGATAGAAGTGGGGAAAGATGGGCGGGGCGGGGGCGGGGGGTGGGGGGGGTGCAGGGAAGCCGTCGCTGCTGGGCGTCTGGCGCCCATGCGGCGCGCTAACGCTGCCCTGGTGATTTCAGGTGGCCGTGTGCGCTGACGCCAAGGAAGTGCTGCTGTCGGACGGCAACGAGCAGTGCGTCCACAGTATCCTTTGCTCCCGCTGGCCAGCTTCTGCCGCCGCCGCCGCCGCTCTTTTCATTCCAATCAGGCGAAAGCGCCAACGTTATTGATATCGATGGACTCATTTTTTGGGGGCGGGGTTGCCACCAAATCACGCATAAGTTGTGCACTTGCTCGTTTGTCCCGACTCGGAGGCCCGTCGTCCGTCCGTCCGTCCGTCCGTCCGTCTCGGCGACCTTTCCCGGCAACTGGAAGCAGGCCGGCTCCCGTCGCCGCCGTCGTCGTCGTCGTCATTGTCATTCCTGTTGCCTTTTCCGCTCTGGCCCTCGCATTTCGCTGGAGCTACACAAACAAGCAAAGGCAGTTTTGCCGCCACAAAAGCAGGAAATGTGCGAAAAATGCGCATTTTGACCGATACGGCACCTTCCAGATTTAGCCCTGCTTACAATATCTCGCCGTGTCTCGGCCGGCAACCGTCACAATAAGACCAAACAATAACACACACACACACACACACACACACACGCAGGCTTGCGGCAACAATGCACCATTGACCCGCCCGCTTTGTTTCAGCAGCAAGAAAAACACACAGGCAGAAATTGTCCGAAGGATTTCTGCTCTCATGCGAGCGGCCGCCGTTTGAGGCTGCGATGGAAAGCGGACGTGAGGAGCTTCATCTTCTCTTTGACCTCATTCCTAGCGTGCGTGCGCGCGCACGGCGCTACTTCTGCGCCCTTCAACAATCAATCATCTGGATAAAAATCGATTTCGAAATATTCCCGCCAGCGTGATTGACGGCCGCTCCTCGACGGACGGCTCTGAAAAGATGGCCGCCGCGCGTGTTGCTCGGCACGATGCCCGATAGCAAGCGGAATGGCTCTCTTGGGTCGAGCGGCCTTTTTTTTTTTTTTTACGAGCACTTTGAAACAGTCAATGAAAAACCTCCGGTGGACGACGGTCACACACTTGACTTTGGAGTAAGCCGATCCTCCATCGAGCGTCTCCAGTTGGTCCAAAATGCCGCCGCTCACCTCTTGATGGGTACTCGCAAGAGGGAGCGCCATCACTTTGGCTCTGGCATCCCTCCACTGGCTCATTTTAGAGTTTTTGTTTGGAGATCCGATTGGTTGTTTTTCAAATCTTGAAATGGCCACGCCCCCACCTGACCTCTGGGAGCTCCCGCCCCCTGCAGGGGAACGAAGCCTTTTCCCAAGGCCGCTCCCTCTCCTTGAAATGAGCCCCCCTCGCCGCCCCCATCCCTTCAAACTCATTTTTAGTCTTTGGCTTTTGACCCGGCGTGCGACTTGATTTTATTTTTGGTTGGACTTTTTTTTTGTGCTTTCTACCGTCTTCCCGATTCAATTCTTGTGCGACTTGTTTTGTAGCGCAGTGTTCATACGGCGGCGCTTGGAGAGAAATCCACTTGAGATTGCGTTCCGCTCTTTGTGGTGATGTCACAAAGCCGCCCACCCCCCCCCACCAAAAAGCGAAAAGAAAAGCAAAAATCGCTTCAACCTTCCTTCAGTTGTGTGTGTGTGTGTGTGTGCGACCTCTCCCCTAGTGGTGCGCCGGTGATGGGATTACAGTAAGCCGCTGTCATCGCCATGCACAACACGCCGATGCACAGGTGGGGCGTGTGGCCGCGCGTCGGTCTTTCAAACGCCAGTCCGGCCTCGTAACTCGCAACTGCCCCACTGTCATTCGAACTCGGCGGATTTGTTTGAATTTTTACGTCCGTATTTTCATTCTGGTGGATTTGTTTTTGGTGCGTGGGAAAGAAAATGAGAAGACGAGACGTTAGCAAAGCAGTGCGTCTTTCCCTTCGGTTCATGTCCAGCCGAAAGTTCGATTTGCATTCGTCAGTCAAGGCGCCGCTGTCGGGTTCGTGCGGTTCCCCCTTTTCTGAGAAGGCCTCATTTCATCTTTTTCTTGTCTTGTCTTTTCTTTGTGTGGCTCGTCGCGCGGCTTCTTTGTCGATTTGTGGATTTGTCTCTTTTGCGGGCCTTTAAAGACAAGCAAATCCCAATTGAATTGTGGCGCCACTCCACAAGCCCGCGTATTTATAGGCAAGTCCACATCCATCGGCCCGCCGCACGTGCGGGTTAAAAGCTTTTCAATTGATCCGGCGATGGGGGGGGGGGCGCGGCCAGGGTGCCGTTGACCGCATCTGAGCAGACGTGTGACGCGACGCCGCGTTTGGCCTCCCGATCGGCGTCGGCCACGGAGCCGCTAAAAAAAAAACGGCGTCATGGGGTGGAGCCAAAACGATGACGACACGAAAACGAAGTTTGGACTGTGAGTGGCTCCACTTTCCAAGGTCTCCCGCTTTGCGCGTGGCAAGATGCACCCGATTGCTTTTTGCTGCAGAGACGCATGCACTCCGAGTCCCAATTGATCATTCTGGCCCAGGAGATCCTCTCAGATTGGGATCATTTGGTTTATCAATGGAGAATTTTCTGATGAGAGTTTTTGTCAGTCATGAAACCTGTTCCTGCTGGGGTTTTTTTTTTTTAATGTTTCACATCACATGACGTAAAAACGATGTCCTTTGTGTTCTGGTTGGTCTCATTCCAACTACCGCACGAAAGAATTCTGGCGAACTTCTTCTAGTTTCTTCCTGGCGTGACATATGTCACGCATCATGTACCTAACTCGTGTTGTTGCGTTCGTTGACGACCTGCTTTTGAGCAAGCTGGAGCAAGAACTACGCCCGCTTTTACACGGCGGCCAAGGATGTCGAACGTCGTCCGCTTCTCGATTTCCAAAGGCGTCCTTAACTGCTGCTCGTCAGATGTGCGAAGGATCGTGGAGAGAAACCAGCAAGCGGGCAAGTTTGGCTCAACGCACGTCTCTACCAGGTGAGGAGGACGCTTTGGAGAGAGATGACCCGTCGGTTGCGCCGTGCATTTCCGCCATCTTTGAGGAGGCCGATCGGTCCGTCTCTGCACCGACCCAAATGATTGTGGTGCTCTCGTCGCGAGGAGAAGGAGGGAAGGAGTGGGAGGGAGGGGGGGAACCCCCAACCCCCTGTTGTGATTTTGTTTCTAGCGGGGGCCTAATGTTTTGTGTTAAGAATGCCTAATTAATAATCCCGGCAATCTGACAGCGTGAGGAAAAAGGGCTCATCAAAGAGCATCGGCAGAGCCCCCAAACCACTTTACAGCCTTGAAAGACGAGGGGGGGGGGGGGGGGCGCAGGGAGTGTGTTCTCTCTCTGTGACGTCGGCAAACAACAACAGCTTCAATGTACACCTGATCACCCCCCCCCCCCCAAAAAAAATACAGTCAAACGTGGGTTTTCGAACGTCTCTGTTCTCGAACCAAATCGGTTTTCGACCAAAAATTTCACGTTTTTTTATGCCTCGGATGACGACTGAAAATCAGTTCCGGAACAAACTGAGCGCACTTGAATGCACCATTTGACTCCTCTCGCCTTCCTTACATGAGGAAGTGACGCTTCCTCGTGTGGCTTTCCATTGTGAACAGACGTGTTCAGTAAAGATTTTATATTTTTTTTAAAGAGCGTGGGTTCGATTTTCCGACAATTTGGGTTTTCGAACAGCCTTCTGGAACAGATTATGGTCGAAAACCGACGTTTGACTGTACAAATCGAAACACACATCGGAATGGCGACACTTCTTGAACTTTGTCGACGTTGTGTCGCAGGGCGCTGAGGTGGGACCAGGAGCCGCACGTGGCCGCATTCCCAGCCCATTTCGACGTCGTCATCTGCTCAGACTGGTAGGTGCGCACCCCTCTTTTAGCCACCCACCCCCCCCCCCCACCCCCCACCAGGAGTCCACCTCACACATTCACACACGCGCGCATGCATACATGCGCTCGGATTGGTCGTCCGCCTCCATTTTACACTAAATTGCTTCGTTTTCATGCTCGGCGTCCCGGCAAATGGACGACTTTAGGCAAATTGCAAATAATTGCGTCTGCGGGCGCGGGGAAGATGCAGAAAGAGTCGGGAGGGGCACGAGGAGGAGGAGAAGACACAAATGGGGCGCCGGGCGATCATGGGCGACGTGGCCAATTAGCCGCCTCGTCTTTGAAATGCAGATCTGCTCTCACCAAAGCTTGAAACGGAACACCAAGTCACGCTGCAAACGCTAGGAAATTTCCGGGCAAAGGTCGGCTCCATCGCGGGGAGATTCGACATTGACATGCGATCGGGCGAGAAAGGAATCAATTCCACGTAAAGCAACGGCGCCGAGGACAAACGACGGTGCCGCTTTTTCTCTCCCCCGCTCGCTCACTCGCTCGCTCCGTCCTCGAGCGACGCTGCGCTAATTGCAGTGGCGGCGGTTGGAGAGTGACGGCTGAGCGATGAATGGGCGCGTCATTGCCATGATCGCCTAGGCCAAAGGTCAACAAGACGCCGTCCGCTTCGATGATTGACATCTCCCAACTGTTCGCCGCCGCCGCCTTCCCGTCGAATGTCGAGGGGGGGGGGCGAAAGAACAAAGTCTTGTTTTTGCTCCTGTTTTGAAAAAGCGGAAATGCGCGCCACTGTTGCCCATCACAGAACGGCATTTCCAGAAGGAAAATCCGATTTGGGGGGGGTTGGGGGGGGCTACTGGATTTTTGCCTTTGGTTTTTGAGGACGAATCAAAAAGCGGAACGAAATGACGACCGTCATGTTGGCGGAAGAAGACTTTGAACTTGCCGCCCTTTCGGGTGGTTGCCAGGCCGACAAGGTCGGATGAACACGCGTGTGTCCGTTTTCGGCCGCCGTCTTTTGCGGGCCCGGTCCGGACCCTCCCTCCCTCCCTCCCGACGCTTCTCTTCTGGTTTGTCCAAAGGCGCTCCCTGTTGGATCAACTGATGATGTCACTGGTTTCCTCCGGCCGGAGGGTGACAAAGATAGCCGGCCCGGCCCGGCCGTGCACTTTGACCGGGACCGCCCGGGAGACAATAGGGTGGTCTTCGAGGGCTTGGCCGCTCCGTTTGAGAACGACACCTCATCGCCGTGCACGCTGCCCGCTTGTTGAGGCCATGTGACAAATCTCGTTTTGCTTCGGTTATTGCTCCCCAACACTCATTTTTAGGTGATTTTTTTGATAATTTTTTATTTTGTAAACAGCAATAATGACTCATTTTGTCCGCTGGCCTCCCAGTGACTCGCTGTCCTTCCTTTGCACTTTTGCGTGTGTGTATGTCGGAGGCGGCGCCTCCGCCCAAGCCGCTCGCTTCCTTGTTGTTCTTCGCCGCCCGCTTTTCCTCTCCGAGTGGATCCGCGCGGCAAACTAAAGCAAACACAAACTTCTCACCTTTCAAGGCGAATCGAGCTCAAGCCGCCGCCCCGTTTGCCCCCCCCCGGCAAGAATAATAAACTCGCCGTAACTCCAGCGTGCGCACATCCTGGTTTCACGTAAGAGTGAAGAGTTTTTTGGGAGGATTCGCGCCACATTGCTGTCCCGCCTGGAAACACGTCATGCACCTTTGGAGTAACGTTTCAACAAAATGTATTGGATGGGGGGGTGGTTCCAATACGGGGGGGGGGGTCCAGATTGCAGCGGCATCCTGCAGTGGGATGTGCCGGATTATGCCAAATTTGTATTTTAGTCACATTAATCAGACCTCACATTAATCAGACCTCGTCTGGCTTGATGAGCACATGGTTGTTTTTTTTGGGGGGGGGGCGTTTTTGGTCAGGAGGCTTGTGCCACTTGTTGTTATTATTATTATTTTTTTTAATGTAGACATGATTTAAATTCAGTGTCTGTTATGACACACACACACACACGGACTTGATCTTGTGTTTTTCGATGGACGCTGCAATCATTGTGCTTTAAGTGTAACGAGAAAAAACATTTCCATGTACAGTCAAACCTCGGTTTTCGAACGTCTCGGTTCTCATCCAACTTGGTTTTCGACCCAAAATTTCATTTTTTTATGCCTCGGATGACGACCAAATTTCGGTTCTCGGACAAACTGAGCGCACTTGAATGCACCATTTGACTCCTCCCACCTTCCTTCCCCGAGGAAGTGACGCTTCCTCGGGTCGCTTTCCATTGTGAGCGGACGTGTTCAGTAAACATTTTCAAAAGAGCCTGGTTTCGGTTTTTGAACAATTTCGGTTTTCTGGAACGGATTATGGACGAAAACCGAGGTTTGACTGAACTTTAGATTTGACTTTCAGATAGTTGGCTCAGGATTTCCATGTGTCCAGGAAGCATGAAAAAAATGCAAGCATGCTTGGAGGATCAGAGTGCACCTCAGAAAGAAATTCAACAAACACACACACACACACACACACACACACATTTTTTTTTCCGACTGCACGACGCACTCATTGAAGGACCCATTGAGTTTCGTTCCATGACGAGACCTTTTTAACTTTTTCCCCCAAATGCCAACTTCTTTCAGACCTCAATTCAACTTTTGTCAACAGAATGAAAATAAACACGCCGCTGCCTTGTCAGCAGCTGCCATCACGACAATGCGCGCTAACCTCGCTCGCTCGCTCTCTCTCTCTCCCAGTTTGTTTCTGGACCAATACCGAAGCAGCCTGGTCGGTGCCATAAGGAGATTACTGCGCCCTAACGTAAGTGTTGCGCGCATGCGCGCTAGCGTCTGCTGTCTGTGCTTATTCCTCTCAATCAGCTCGGCGCTCTCCTCAGTCCTAATTAGGCCTCAGCGCACAATTAATAGCGCGACGGGCTTCATATCGCGTCGCGCTTTCATGCTCAGGCGGCGCTCTGATCCGCGCGGCTCCGCCTCCCGGCCCTCCCCTTCATGCTAGCAACCCGAGCGACTTCTCCCTTTTGGCCCCGCGATAAGACCGCACGCCGCGACAGCCAAAGCAGATGGGGGGGGGGGGTCGCGTCGGCGTGTTCTGGTGGCAATGAAAGCAAAAGGTCGCAAGAGATACGCTTGAGATTTCTCTTCATCTTGAGGCGAGCGCCGCGCGTTTCAAGTACAGAGGCGGGGCCGGCGGAGGGAAGTTTTGAGAAGAGGAGATATTCAAATAAAAACGCCGCAGATGCAAGGAGAAGAGCTTGAAGGCGAGCCGCAGCCAGAAAATGGCGCGCGAATTACACTTGAAAGTTGAAGACCGACTGGAGGAAAGATCACACGCAAAGACGTTTCCTTTCAGGCTTTCGAGTGACGGGAAGGCTTCAATTAGCTGAAAATCGTTGTCATGGTTGCTCGTCTTTTGGAATGGTGAGGAAAAAAAGCACGTGGATTTTCATCCCGCCACAGGCCAGGCGCTTTTGGGAGGTCGCGCGTCATGGGAAATCTGCTGCATCTGCCGACTGCGAAAAGACAAACATTGAAACTGGCACATTTCAAGGCCAACCGCGACCACGCTCACAGCGGCGCAGCCCTCCCTCGGCGAATAGAATCGGATCTCCTGCCGAGATCATTGGGCCGCTTATATGATTTGAGTGGCGGGCGTCCGTCGGACAAAAGCTTGCTGCCGCCGAGGGCCCCCCCCCCCCCCCCCCCCCGGCCAAATATGGAATCATTTGCTCGTGAAACAATTCAAAAAATGTGCCCGTTTAACGGCCCTCGTCGGTTGTTTGTGACCAAAGTGCGCCGTGCGGGTGGCGCGATCGCTGTCGGGGTGTTTGATTTCTCATCGGCGGCTGGCTGAGGCTCACGCGCCGCGTTTGGATCAAAGAAAACAAGGCCCGGAAACACGCTTGGGTGTTAATTTGGTCCCCGCGCTCCCTTTCATCGGAGCGATAACAACACCATCGGCGGGACATCAAACTCCACGACGGAGGATTTCAAAGGAACGTGTTGTTAATGGCCTCGCCGTCTGCGCGCGCACATTCCAACCCTCCTTTCTTCCTCGCAAGCGCACGTCGTATTCCTCAGGCGGTTGTTGAGACGCGTTTCCGCGCAGCTCGGAATTTTGCCGCGTTGAGGAAACGAAAAGGCCGCGCCGCTTTCCGTTGACGCTCTTCTTCCCGTCCAGGGCGTGGCCTTGGTGTTGGCCCCGCAGCGAGGCGACACCCTGGCGAGCTTCTGTCGGCTGGCCGGGCAGGCGGGCCTCCTGGTGGATCAGCGCCGGCAGTACGACGCGCAGGTGTGGGACATGCATCTCAAGGTAACGACCGCCGTCGTTTTATGCTTTCTGCCAACGAGCGAAAAGAGAAAAAAAATAATAAAATAAATCAGCACTGGCGCGTCATGGCGATTTGTTCGATCGCTGGCAGAGGAAATCGAGCAACAAATCAAAGCAAGCGACCGCCACAAGAGCAACTGATCCAACCGACGAGCCGACCCAATCGAAGCAAACGACCCAAACTTAACCGATCCGCAACAAGACGAGGCACTGCTGGAAAGCAACCTTCGAAACAAACAAATCCAACGTCTTCCTGAAGCGGCTCAAGCGAGTGACAATTGGACCCCAGCGAGCGCTCATTCGCCGACAATCATCTCCCACTTTGCTCTCCAACGCCTTCAAGGAGCCCACCGACAAAGAGCTCGGGCCGCTTGGTGCCAATGGAATGGTCTGGCTGCAAAAAAAAAAACAACAACAACAACAACAACAACAAAAAAACGAGCGACCGAGATGAGCCATGTGAGGGTCTTTGATTTTTCAAGCGGCATTTGGACGCCAATCGACACTTTGCGCCATTCATCTCCGTTGTCAATAAGTCTTTCAGTCCGGCATTGGAATGGCGCGCACGCCGCTTTCACCTGCCGCTTGGACGGAGGAAAGCACCGCAGTAGAAAAGAAACGGCGTCCCGCTGCTCGCTCCATTCACGTGCCGTCGCGCGGCGCAGTGACTGACCGCTGGACAGCTGGCAGCCCCGCCCCCTTGTGGCCGGCCAGCGCAATTGGCGCTGACACTGCGGCGACGATTGCGCCCTCCGTGTGTGTGAGTGTGTGTGTGTGTGTCACTGATATCACATGACACCCACCAGGCTCCTCCTCTTCAAGGCACAGACGTTACAATCGTATTTTCGAAAACGATCGTATTTTATCCTTGCGATTTCCTTTGTTTTTCGTTATGTACGTGTTTACACATGATTCATTGAGTTGATGTAAAAAAAAAAAAAAATTTAAAAAAGATCATATAGTCCCTCGATTGCAGGCAGGTCAAAAGTGGGGGTTTTTTTTTTGTTTTGTTTTAGCAATACGGTCGCTAATGATTAGAATGGTTGAAGCTGACCCTTTTCGTGCCACTACAAGTGTTTGGAAATACAGTCAAACCTCGGTTTTCGTACTTAATCCGTTCCAGAAGACTGTTCGGAAACCGAAACCATGTTTCCCATTGAAATCCATGTAAAATGTTTTAATCCAGGGCGGCCCGGTAGTCCAGTGGTTAGCACGTCGGCTTCACAGTGCAGAGGTACCGGGTTCGATCCCAGCTCCGGCCTCCCTGTGTGGAGTTTGCATGTTCTCCCCGGGCTTGCGTGGGTTTTCTCCGGGTGCTCCGGTTTCCTCCCACATTCCAAAAACATGCATGGCAGGCTCGTTGGGCACTCTAAATTGTCCCTAGGTGTGAGTGTGAGCGTGGATGGTTGTTCGTCTCTGTGTGCCCTGCGATTGGCTGGCAACCAATTCAGGGTGTCCCCCGCCTACTGCCCGAAGACTGCTGGGATAGGCTCCAGCACCCCCCGCGACCCTAGTGAGGATGAAGCGGTTCGGAAAATGGATGGATGGATGGATGTTTTAATCCGTTCCAAGTCAAGAAAACAACTTTTTTAAACCACTTTTTTTTTTACAATTTCACACCATAAACTGTACAAATGTAATGGGAGATGACCAATTTTAACATTAACATAGTAACATAAAAATTGAAGGAACATCTCCCTCTCTATCTGTCGTGGGGCGTGCGCCTCTCCCAGCTCTCAGCAGGCAGTAGGCGGGGCATTTCGGCATCCCGAACTCCTTCGCCAACACAGACACACGCACACCTGACTCATATTTCGCGATCAAATCTTTCTTAAATTCTATAGTTTTGCGCCCTATTTTCCTCTTTTCTTCACCAGGTTCACCACTTCCACTTGCTTTCTTTGGTGCCATGATTAGGGGCTGATACACCATGCAAAAATAACGGTCCGATATTCCGTAGTTCTCACCAAACACGTCTGCTTTAAAAAAAAAAAAAAATCAACACACACACACACACACACACACACACACACACACACAGTGGGAGGTGAGGTGCTGCATACAAAAATGAGGACGACTTGGGAGTGTCCCCCTCTCATCTGAAAGTGATTAAGTCTCCTCTGCCTATCTTCTGATAAACACACTGAAAGAATGTGTGTGCAATGGACATATATATTGGCGTGTGTGTGTGTGTGTGTGTGTGTGTGTGTGTGTGCGCGTGTGCGCGCACATATGGCCCCAGACTGCCCATCTTGGACGCACGGCGACAGAAAAAAAAAAAAAGTGATATCACCAGCTCGCACGGACCAGACATCACTTCGAAGGCATATTGGCCAGACATGACACGCAAACCTGCCACGTGATGATATCACACCCAAACATACACGGGTAAAACACACACACACACACACACACACACACACGTGTGCGCCAATAAGCAGCTGCTCCTCATTTGCACTTCAGATTAGCTTTTCCTTGACGAGACGTGTTTACTTGCAGTGGGAGGGCCAAGAAACAAAACAGGACAATATGCACAACCTGCAGCGGAATACACACACACAAACACACACATTCAGTCACACATCACGTCGGCTTCGGACAATCAAAGAACCAAACGCAAAAGCTTGATTCTGTGGAAGAAGTAAAACCAAAAAGCCCGAACAAGTCGCAGAGCGGCAGCCTCAAAGGATTCTCACTTGCTGTGTGATTGGCCTCACTTTGCTTCACCTTCCCCAACATTTTGGATCTTCTTTAACGCGCACATTTTCATCCCTCCTGGGAAATTCCTAATGGAACTTATCTTGGTGTGTGTGGGGGGGTTTTTTTTTAATGTGTGTGTGTGTGTGTGTGTGTATTTTGTGACGATGGCGGTGGGCCGCAAGCTTGCGTTCTTCGTTGCAAAAAGTAAGCCTCCAAATTGTAAGCGCGAGCGTGTGTGTGTGTGTGTGTGTGTGTGTGTGTGTGTGTGCCGGTGCGTGCGCGACAGGCAGAGAGCGGGCCCGGCCGGCCCCGGCGCCTTATCCCTCTTATCCCCGCCGTTGTGGACCAGAGAGGCAAGCAGCTGCAGCAGGGACTGCAAGCAGGCTGATAATGCCGCCGCTATTTTCCCAGCCGCCATCTTAATCTTGTTACTGCAACGCTTGTGAAGAGTGAGAGTCATGAATTTTAATTTCTCGCTCTCGCTCACACGCGCGGCGCAGGAGCGCCTGTTCCCCCCCCCCTCCCCAACCCTTTTCCAGCCGCCGCCGCTGCCGACGCCAAACTCGGGCTGACGTTTCCCCCCGGCACACATTTCCTCTATCCCAGCGCACTTGTTGATTCACACCAACCCGTTTTTGCAAAGCGCAGGCCTCGCCTCGGGTGCCGTTTTGCTCGCGCCTCGGTTTTCGAAATGAAGCGCACCCTCGAGAGCCAGACGGTAACTCTCGAGTTCCCCAAATAAAGGTTTTCTTATCTTATCTTATCTTATCTTATCTTATCTTATCCGGGTTTGAAAATGAAGCGGGGAGCAGAATACCCGCTTTCCAAAATAGCGCCGTGCCAAATTGGGATCAAAGTCAACAGGTACCCAAAGGAGCCAGGCGCTATCAAGAACTGGCTCCCTAAATAGCACGGTGCCATTATACGGAAAGAGCTAGACCCCCACTACCCCACCCCCCAAAAAAAGATACTATCCAAGCATTGAGGTACCACAATAACTGCCTACAAAAGTAACCTGGTACTGAAACGGACTGGCGGGTGAGAGACCAAAATAACAAGTGATGCAAGTCATCAGTTGGCCCAAAAAGGAAAAGTGACAGAGAAGTGGAGGGGGGGGGGGTTGTCCAAAAATCGAGCAACCTTCTCTCGGCGTACCAAAGGTGCAGCAGTAACGGCGCCGTGCCCCATCGAACCGAGCGGTACCGTTTGGTCGAAACATGACTTTTGCTTTGATAGAGACCCCCCCCCCCCCCCGCGCCCCCCCTCCGTCCGTAGTCCCGCCTTGTCCACTTCCTCCCTGCTGTGCTGAGAGGAGATGTCGAAATGAGGAGGGCGCACAAGAGAGCGGGAGGGGGGCACAGAAGCCCCGGCCAAAGTGGCACTAAAATAAATGACTTGCACCTTGCAAAGAGAGGGGGGGGTGGGGGGGGGGGGGTCGGGGAGGCGATTTGGGCAGCCACCCATGACGCTGATTAGGCAGCCTGCGATCAGGAGGAACAGCTTTGCTTGTTAAACTTTTCACCTCTTCCAGCTCTCAGCCCTCCTCGCCCCCTCCCTCACCTGTTTTCCTTCCCTTCCTCCCCCCCCCCTTGGCTCCTTCCGCCCGGCGGCATTTAATGTGAAAGCTGCTCAACGCAGTGCTCTTCCGGCAGGGTGGGGGGGGGGGGGGGGTTACACAGGCAGCTGCCCTTCCACGCCCATTAGCCCTTTTGGCTGAAGGTTCTCCCCCCCCTGTTCCCTTCTTCTCTCTTTAAGGGAGGGAGGGTGGGGGGGGGGGGGGTCACAGGTTCAACCGCCGGCCGGTGCCCGGAGGGGAGATAACGACAAGGCGGTGGGAGGCTTGGGGTGTCTCCTGAAAGAATTGAGCAAACTGCAGCAGGCACCTGGATGAGCAGGTAGCCAACAAGCTAGCCAAGCGCCCTCCAAATATCCGCGCACCAAACTCGCAAGGCACTTGAAGGGAGAAACAGGTTCTGAAAAGGAGATGAAACAACATTACAGCAAGTAGCGACCCCCCCCCCCCCCCCGAAATTTGGTGGTCATCCGAGGCATAAAAAACTCAAAATTTTTGGTCGAAAACCGAATTGGATGAGAACCGAGACGTTCGAAAACCCAGGTTTGACTGTACCTCCATTAGCAGTTACTCATCGAAAGGCACAGAAGCTGCAAAACGCCCCTCAGAATAACGGGGCCCACCGCAATTTTCAGCCTCCAAAATAACGGGGCAGTGGGGAAGGCAAGCCAAACAAAACAGGTCGTGTTCTGCCAAGTGAAAAGGAAGCTAGCTTGTCTCCTGACGCCGCCGCCGCCGCTTGTGTCTTGTGTCCGTGCTCAGATGCTGAAGGAAGGCAAAGAGGCCTACGACCAGAACCTCCACTACCCTCTGCTCGTCACCTTGAGCAAAGGAGCTCAAGCTTAGTGAAAGCCAGGCGAAGGACTTCGTTCAACTCTGCAACCCTATCGCGAGGCAAGTGAAGATCCGTCTCATCGCGCGTCCTCCTTCCTTTCGGACACGTAAAATGAATTTGTTCAATCTTGTATTTTTTTTTCCCACCATTGCAAGAGCTCGTTGTTTTCATCACATTACTTGAAGGCATTTGAACCTCAAGTGGTCACGCGTTGGCCATCGGGCCACCGTTCATGTCGAACCCCGCGCGTTGTCCATGCGCCTTTTCTCACGCCTCCGTGTTCAGTTTTTGCCGTGCCTTCCATCCGATGTGGACTTTCGTTTGCTGGCCCGCTCCACAGGCCCCGTGCGGCCTTCTCTGACCTCGGGGTTCGCTCTTGACCATCAGCACAATCTCATTTTGTCACTTAATAAAAACAACTCGCAACACATTCTCAGAGTATTTTTGGGGGGGTTTGTCCCCCCCCCCCCGCCCCAATTCTCACATTTACTTCCAGCAAAACAGCGAGCGTTGGTCATTGTGGAGCGCCGCTCTGGTGGCAAAAGCGCCGTGTCGGCACCTCGTGTGTGTTCTTTTTGTCAAGAATTAAGGCGTTAAATGCTTACAGATGTAATAAAGTTTCATCGGGCCCCCCTGATTGGCTGCGGGCCTGCCTTTCCAACACAATGGCCTCCTGCTGGCTAAGCTGGTGCCAGACAAGCTAACACACACACACACACACACACTCGCACACACATATCAAGCCCAGTCAACCGTCTTCCACTCGGCGGGAATAAAAGAGAGAGGGATCAAGAAGGGAGGGAGTGCAGCTAATCCTGCAGCCTCACTCTTCTGTTTATCAGTGAGGAGGAGGAGGAGGAGGAGGAGGAGGAAGGAAGGAGGAGGGCGAGTTGTCAGGGAGGGAGGAGCTACAGCGAGCGAGGCCTCCTGATCCGTCTTTTAACATTCGAAAGACGCTCCGCGCGCACTCGCACTCTCCTCCCTCCAGAGCGGAGAGAGGGCCCAAATGGCCGAGACGAGCTGCAAGTAGTAAGAAACGCGAGTCAATAAATGCAAGTGAAAGCCAGTGATGGAGTGGCCGAGTGAGTGATCGAACGCGGGGGGGAGGAAAAAAGAAAAGGGAGACAGAGCGCTCCCCGACTCCACACAAGGGCCCCATTAACTTGACCACTTGCCCTTTGCGCACAAAGGCAGGGCCGGCCCATCGCCACTCCCACCCAATTATCCGCGATTAGGCTCAGTGCACTGTGTCAAGACGGACAAGGTGGGGGGGGGGGGGCAGGCGAGTGAAGGCAGGGCAGCAGAGAGAGAGAGAGAGAGAGGAGAGAAGACCAAAGTCAAAGAGAAGCTTCAGATTTTGCGTCCTCGGGTGACGTGGACGACGATGGGACCCTTGATTAGGTACATCTGCTCACGAGGGAACACGTTGCGAATTTTAGATGCCCCCAAATGTTCAAAGAAGCGAGATCGTTTTTTTTTGTTGGGTGTACTCCCAAGTTATTTCGTCACGTCAGTGGCGCAAAATAATCCATTTTTGGAAGTTGATGTCTCCTTTTGTTCCTTTCAAATGCTTCCAGCGCGTACGGCGACGAAACTCACGTGCTTTGCGGCATAGAAAAAAAATAAATAAATAATCTCATCAAAGGAGGAGGCCGTTTTTTCCCCAACAGCCCGAACAAAACAAAACATTTTTTTTTTTTTTAAACAGCTCAAATGTTGGCATTTCTCTGCATTCAAAGATACAAATAAAGGTTGAAAAGAAGAACACTGTCGAGCTTCCCTGTCGTAAATCACGATGCCTCCATTTTCAAAGCGTTTCTTCCGCTTTGTGCCGATTGATGAAGACATCGCAGCCAATGAGCTTCAAGTCACCGTTTGGGAAAAAAAATGGCCACCTTACGACAGTTTTTTTTGGGGGGGGGATTTGGGTGATGTTCAGGGCAGAGCCGGATCTAGCTGTGACATCGAAAGGGCTGTTGCCCCCCCCCCCCTCAAAAAAAAAGTGCTGAACTATTTACTTGATGAGATCAACTTGACAATTCATAACTGATCTGGAATTGCTTTCAAAAAGTTGACACATTTGAAATCCTTTTTTTTTCCCTCAAAGGAAAAAGTTTGCTCACCCCTGAAAGCAATCCAAGCAAAGCATGAAAGAAGCCCCGTTTCAACCTTTACAGCCTTCCAAAGGACACTTGGTCAGGTCTGCTTGCATCCCCACCATACTTCCTCTTATCGGCCCTCCGCAGCCCCCCCCCCGCCCCTCCCCCCCCACACACACAACAGCTCAAGCAGCATCCTTTCCCCTCCGAATGGCTTTTTGGTTCCGTTTGTTTGTGCTCATGGAGTGGAATGCCAAAATGTCCCTGAAAGCATTTTTTCCTTTTCTTTCTTTCGCTTTTTTTTTTGTTTTTTAATGCGAAAGGCCATCCACTGTGTGTTGCTCCAGCCCCCCCCCCTCCGCCCTCTCCCCCCCCCCCCCACACACACACTGTAACATGGCCCACAAGATTGGCCTTGATGACAATAATGTTTTCCATTTCAGAGGCCGTATTTGCGGAGTAAGTGGAGGTGAAATTCAGTGGTATTAATGCAGTAATGGAACGGGGTGGTGGCGCTCCACTGCTGGCAAAAGCGCCACTTTGATTGTGTTGATTATGATCTGTTTTAAACAAACAAACAGCCACCCCCCCCCCCCCACCCCGTCCCTGCCTGTGCAGTGCTGAGATGCTCTTACAGGACATTAAAAAAAAAACATTTGAAAAAGAAAAATCAAAAAAGAAAAGAAAAATCAGCTGGCCAACGCTTCTGTTTCGTCATCGGAGAAGGAAAAAGTTTCTTTTCTCAAACAGAAACTTTTCACAAAGGCACTCGTTTAACCGGAGCGAGGCCCACAAGCTCCGCCGGGGGACTTGTGATTGAGCCCTGCGGTACGCCGCCAACGCTTCTGTTTCGTCATCGGAGAAGGAAAACGTTTCTATTCTCAAACAGAAACTTTTCACAAAGGCACTCATTTAACCGGAGCGAGGCCCGCAAGCTCCGCCGGGGGACTTATGATTGAGCCCTGCGGTACGCCGCCCCCCCCCCCCCCTTCCCCCCCCCCGACGCCCAGATCTCGCGTCATCTTCCCCGGTGCGGAAGTTAAAAAGTGGGAAAATATGGACCCTTGTCGTCCGTGAACACGAACTCGAAGCGAACGTGGTACGTTCGAGATGCTAGCGGAAGCCATTAAGTCTTGACGTTAGCACAGCTGGCTTTGTTTTTTCGACCGAGACCTTTGAGGTCGTCGGCATGTCGCCAACGACTCACCGTCATGAGCTGCGGACGAAAAAGAGAAAGACGCGTCCATCAGGGGGCGGAGCTTGCGCAGGTGTACCTTCAGTTTTGTGCCGTGCGAGTGCTTCCGCGAGGGCTTGAGGCAACGGGCCGCTAATGAAGCCGCTTTCGTTTGATTGTTGATCAAGTCCTGGCTCTTGAGACAGCCAAAAGTGTTTGTCTGGAGTTCCCCCCCCGCCCCCGACCCCCTTCTGTCTGCTCTTTAAAAAAAAAAAAAACACACACATCACCCCATTCAACTTTACCATACGTGTTTCCCAACTTGCGGTGCGGCATTTTGACTTTGCCGCTGCGGTCGCCAGGGCAACGGCTGGCGGCCCGGCGACCCACGTTTGCCGCGGGCCATTAAGGGTCGCTCAACGAGCCTCTCTTCCCGCCGCCGGCGGGATGGAGAGGGCCCTCGTCTGCGCTTTGAAGGTCAACGAGGCCGGCGCCCGCCGCTCTCGCTCGCCGACTCTTGCTCTTGCTCCGGCCCTCGCCGCCCAATGATCAAAAATCCGTCGGTGCCGTCTTAAGCTCACTCCGATATGAAGACGATTGTCAC
Organism: Hippocampus abdominalis; assembly: GCA_018466805.1. Taxonomy (NCBI): domain Eukaryota; kingdom Metazoa; phylum Chordata; class Actinopteri; order Syngnathiformes; family Syngnathidae; genus Hippocampus; species Hippocampus abdominalis. The sequence continues at coordinate 517,619 of CM031702.1, forward strand.
TAACGTACCGAACGTCCTTGCTCGTCCTTGCTCGTACCTGTGCCGCATAAATGCGACGGGTATTCGATGAACTCCGCTCAAGTCATCGTGGGAGCGCCATTGTTGAACTCAAAATGGTTTGAATGCTCTGAGCGGACGCGATTCGCGGCTGGAGAAAAGGTCGAAAGTGAACCGGCTCAGGCTGTGACATCACGACCCACCAAAACTCGTTCAGAAATGGCCGCCGAACACAAGAACAACCTTGTTCAAGTCACATTGATTTCTATGGCCCTCGTTCCCAAAAATTGGGAATTTAGGGGCGCGGGGGGGGGGGTGACTGGTCAGATCCTCCACTCAGCACTTGTGTGTCTCCCGAGGGGGGCAAACGTGCATCGCTTATGTCCACGCTAATCCTTGTGTGACAAAAAGGCATTTTGCCTCAATGACCGAGTGTGTGGGCGGATCCACTCGTCCGTCCCCCCCCCCCCCCCGCAAAACACACACACACGGGCGCATTTCCCGTCCGTATGAGCACAAGGACTCTGGTGCAATTAACCTTTAGCTGATTTAGTCCTCGTAGCCTGATTGAATAGAGCCCGAGTGTTCCCTAAGCCATAAATGCAGCCTTGTGTGTGTGTGTGTGTGTGTGTGTGAAATGTTGAGCGAACGAGAGGGCCTACTCCCCCCCCCCCCCCCCCGTCTCCGGTTGTCCTTTAAATCCGTCTGAGTGCGTTTGCCCTGAGCGAGACGGCCATCGCTTGCCTTGGCAACTTGTGAACTTAATAACCTCAGAAGCCCCCCCCCCTCCCCAGCCATCCACTTGGCAGTTGTCGGTAGCGTAGCCGTGTCATAAGAGCGCACTCCCTTTTTGTTCATGAGAAATCCAATTGCTGTCTGTTTGTTGCAGCTTCTTGATTGGTTCCGCCTTCAGCGGTCCTAATGGGTCCCGGCGGCTGTTTGTCGTCGATACGTACGTCACCGCTGTTGATGATGGCCACGACGCCGCGGGCTGAAGATCATCAACGTCGCGACCTCCTGTGTTGTATTGATTAGAAAAAGAAAGAAAAAAAAAACAAACAAACCTGTTCTACATGCGCCATTTATTTGGCAAACCGCGACTGGTTTGATCACAAACGGTCGCTTTGCTTGCGTGTGGATGATACCAATGCTCTTGAGCTAGCTTGGATAGCGTCGTAGCCGAGTCGCTTGCGTTTTGACCGTGAACGCTCCGCCCCCTTTTGCCATCTTTCAGCAGCTCCTTTTCAAGGGAACATTCAGCGCATTTTCCAACGGAGGCGGGCGTCGCGTTCTTTGCGCTTCGTCCTCGCCCAGGAGGGACGGAACAAAATGGCCGTCAATCACCCCCGGGTGGAGGTAGCGTGTTTCTCCCGCGTCACAATCAGGGCCACGTAGCGCCAGCTCGGCTCGGCTCAGCGGCGGCGCGTTTCTCGCGGCTTGCGCGGCTCCATTAATTAGCCGTTTGATGCTGTTAATTGGGCTCCCGCTGCTGCGCTAATTGATAACGCTGTTGCCGTTGCCATTTGACGAAGGCGCGAACACAAACACGGGGCGGGGGGGGGGGGGGGGGGGGAGTCATTCAAGCCGGGTGAAAAGCGGGCGGACGCGAAGCATGAGAATCGTAGCGGCACGAGGCTCCTTTTGGCCCCAAACAACAAAGCGACTGCTGATGGGCTGCTGCCTTTCGCGGCTTCTCGGCGCTTTTTCAGCTAGCCGGACTTTAGACTTTTTTTTTTTTTTTTAAACAGGCCGGTTCCTTTTTGTTCGATCTGATGACAAAACTAGGTAAAAAAAAACTTTTAAAAAACTAGCAAGAGGTCAAATCAACTGAATTTGGGCTCTTCAATGATTGATTGAGGTCTTACAAGGGCAAAATCAAACAGGGAGGGGCGATGTTCGCAAAGTGGATAGCACTGACGATGATCGGAAATGAATGGAAGAAGCAAAATATTTTCCAAATGCGGCCGCTCCTGTTGAATTGCCGACCGGGAAGATTTGTGCTGAATGAGTTGTGGCTTGTCCGAGCTGAAAAACTCTTGCCGTCTCTGCTTTCTCCCAAGTGTCTGCTTGGCAGCTTTGGCCGGGTAGGAGCGCTAGTCCGCCTGCTAGCGCGCCTGCTAGCGCGCCTGCTAGCCACCGTTTTGCCACCGTAGGTGTGATGCGCATTAAAGATGCTCCTCATGTTTGGCAATCTCGGCGGATGATTCCTGGTTGGTTTTTCCGTTTGTGTCGGCGGCACTTGTGTCCGAGAGCGGCGCCTTTGGGCGCGCGCGCGCAAATGTAAATGCAATCTGCCAGGACCGGGCGGTAATAGCAATATCATCTTCCTATTACCGCTCGCATCTGCATCACCTCGCTAATGGCACTACTCAGCTATTCATGGAAATGTCGGCTGTCAGCCGTAAACAGCCGGCTGTCGCCGCTCCACCAAAAACAATATTGCGGCTAGCTCGCGCCGCCTTTTCAGCGCCGACGAGACTCGCAATTGTCACGGAATGGAAAGAACGTCAAAAGACAGTTGAGACCCAACTTCTCATTTTCTAGCCAAGATATCGTCAAAAAAAAAAAAAAAAAGGCTTTTCTTTTTGGGGGTTTTTGATGTCTTTCGTTTGTTTACTATGAAGCCTCACACATTTAAGAAGTGAGATTTTCACATGATTGACAGTCTTCGAAGTGGGATCAGCGAACCGCCGATTGTTGACACGCCGGACGGCACGATATGCTTCTGTGCGCATTTCTTTGGTATTGCTTGAGGCTGAACGGGATTTGCTCAGCGTTTTTTGGGGGGTTTTTTGTGCTTCAACACAAACTTCATTGGAATGAGCAACTTGGAAAAAATGTCGCCCCCATCCAGACGATCCTGCTTTGACGAAATCAAATAAAGCCATTTTTTCCCCCCTCTCCCAAATCCTTCCTCCTTCCTCCTGACGCCTCTGTAACGGGGGGGGGGGGGGGGTCTCTTGCAAATTCGACTTCCCCCTGCTGGACTTTGACTTCCACGGCGATCGTGCACACACACCACTTTGCTTTGGGCATACCTGTTACACACCTTCTGTTGTACCAAAGATGCACCCCCCCCCTGCACAAAACCACCCCCCCCAGTTGATGCTTTTCATCCATTTTCTAAAGAAAACTACTCTCACTCTTCAACTGGTATATGGCCTTCCTCCTGGCCCGCTATTATATGCCTTCCCATTAGGAGCAATTACTGCTCAGTCTCCAGCGTCGGCGCTAACATCCGCGCGCAGTTTTTAGCACTTTTGGTCAAAGAGTCGGTTTCACTTGTGTCAAGTCAGCTTTGCGGATGCCGGAAATCAAGTCGCCCGATCCTTTTCCTTGCCGTGACGACACACGGAGGAGAATTATTGTGTCCTTTTGCCCACACGGCGGCGACGTCCAGGCGCCTGTTTTGATTGAAAGCTACGATTTTGTTGTGTATTGATGACTCCCAAATTCTCAGTAGGACTGTTGTCATTGAAAGTGTTTTTGTACCAAAAAATGAAGAATGGAAAAGAGTACCATCAATGTACTCCATTTTGACCACGGTGTGGTCAAAATGTTGAAATGACCCGATTGAGTTGAAAGCCGCTTTGTGTATTTTTTTTGGACCCGCTTTATTTTGGGGGTTGCAGAAAGTAGCTCGCACTGTGTCATGCTGAGCGCCGTTCCCAATATTCGTCACCTCAAGCTTCCGTGCGAACTTCCTGAGAGACTCGTAAACCAGCCGTGACCTGACAAAATGGCCGTCCGGCGACATGAAAGACAACTTCCTGTATTTAGCCCCCCCGGCGTGCCGATGGCCCACGAAAGCTGCCTCACATCAAACGGCGGCCCAATGTGGAAGCGCCCCCCCCCCCCCTTCTGCAGAGACAATAACAACCCCAACAGTGCAAGGCCGGGCCAATCCGGATGGGCCGCTCTTTTTATGTTCAGACTTCAGACAATCTCGAACGACTCTCGACTTCCTTTCCCGGGTCGGGCACCGACCGGTTGCACACTCCCAAGACGGGGCGCTCCAACCGCTCCGACCCACGTCGTAGCGCAGACGTTAACATCCCGTCATGGGGAAAGGGCGTCTCCTGCCGTCGGATTGATACAAGGACAAGGCGCAAGCGGCTCCATCTCAACATCGGCGCGGCCCCCCCGGGAAAAGCACATTTGCATACGCGGCCCGCCTCCCGACATCCGCGGCGCCGCTTTCCTGACAGGCTTAATGAACTCGTCGTTTAAGTGGTCAAATTATGCACTCATCCCTTTGTATCCCCCATCGCCGCCACCCCCCCCCCCCACCCCCACCCTATCCATCCTGTCTGCGCACAGGTGATGGAATGGAAAGTTTGCCCATTCATTTCAGCTCACGGCCCCCCCACCCCACCAGCCGGTCCCACCTCTCTCCGCCGTCGACATTAGCGCCGAGTGCCGGCATTCACGGGAGGGAAAAGGCAGGCGGCGCCGCCAGGGCCCTTTTGTGGAGAGAAATCATGTCGGAAAAAAGAGAGCGAGCGAGCGGCGAGGCTGTCACGGACCTCAATGGCGGCATTATGTAAATGGCTGACATCCTCTGATGTAAAGCTGAATAGAGACACATTAATGTCTTGTTGTATATTTAAAAAGCCCGAGCCCGACCGACTCCTCGGGGATTGCGAGCGGCAGATCCCGTAATCATGTTGACGAAGTAATGGCAGAGAATTAGTTGTCCATTAAAAGTGTATTATGCGCAACGCTGGCATATGAAATGACTCTCAAATAGTGCGGCGGCTGAGGGGGGGGGGGGGGGCCGGCCGCCACGGTGCGCGCGTTTGTGCCTGCGTGCCATTCCCAAGTCGGGCCTCGGCGGTGGCAGGTGACTGACATCTTTAGACTTTGCGCAATCAAAGCAGGGTGGCTGTGTGGACGTGTGCGCAGCGGGGCCTGAAAGGCTGTAATGAGGTTACGGGGGGGGGGGGGGCACGCTCTCACACGTATGCTCATTAGCATGCGCACGCACGCCAGCACCTTCCTGCGCATGCGGGCGGTGACGAGTTAAAATACAGCGTTCGGGATAGCTACGCCGTATTCCCCCCGCCATGTGGCGCTTCGGCGTTCACGCCCCCCACCTGCTTCCAATACGGTCAAGGCCATTCCATCGCAAAAGTAGCCTTCCCGAGCACCTCCGCAATTTCAACGGCACCCCCCCTTTCATCCTCCTTTAGCATGTTTGGATAGCGCGTCATTTTTTTTCCAACGCGCTTTTAAACGAATCTTTCTTCCTGGGAGAGGAAGGGGGGCGGGGGGCGTGGCTTGTCGACCACAAAACTACTTTTAAAGACATCATGATAGGAGACAACAATGGATAAGACAAAAACATCCAACAAAAGCGGGTAACAATGTACTCATCCTTTTTTGTTTATCCTCACACAGTATGCATCAAGAATCGTGCCCAAAGTTGCGCATTATAATCGGAAGCGAAAAAAACCCCCAAAAAGCTTGAGCTGAAATACCCCAAAAGATGAAACACTTTCGGGTTTCATTCTTCTTCTTCCAGCGTCACAGTGTCAAAGAAAACAGAGTGCCGCCATCCACTGGCCCACAGTGGAACTGCACCTCAAAAGAGGCCGAACAAAAGAGGGACAGAATGTGTACCTAAAAAAAAGAGTGGGGGCCAGTTTACTGTGCACGCGAGTCTCGTTTCCTTCAGCGTATCAAAAGATGTTCTTGAAATGATCTTTATCGGGCTGCTCAGCTTGCTCGCGAGCTGATCATTTGAATTTGGAGGAGGGAGACCGAGAAGAGCGGCTGGATAGGAGCTCGAGAGTCGCGGACTTGGCCACCCCCGGTTTAAGGCTCGAAAAAAATGTCGAGGGAGTCTTTCAAGATGGGATTTCCACATCCCAGATTTCCACGGAGGCGGTCGAGAACGGAACCCAAGCAAAAGAACGAGAAGCGGAGTCGAGTCTTGCGCAGGTCGTGTCAGTTGGGGGGCTATCAGCCGCGTGTGTGAGTGGCAGCCTTTCTAATCTGCTGTCATATTTGTCACGCGGCCTCATGTGTGGCTGCCGCCCCCCCGCCCCCCCCCTCCTCGCCTGCGACGACTTGACTTCTCAATTTGTCACTTTCTTTCTCCTTCCCGGTGTTTTTTTTTTTTTTTTGGACGTCAGACAAATAGCGGTGAAGTTAAAATAAACATCGAGGCCCCCTCCCCCCCCCTTCCTTTCTGTTCCATGTTGTCGAGGCGATGGGAACGCAATTCACATGTCAAAGAATCCCCCCCCCCCAACCCCTCCCCACTCGCTCGCCCATCTCTTCCTCTTCCTCCTCGGTCCTGTCCCCCCTCCACCCCCCACCCCCATCTTGTTCTTCTTCTGTCGTTGACATTGTTCCCGAGCGCCGCTCCTTTTATCGACGTCGCCGAGAGCGGCGCGGGGGGAAAAAAAAGGAAAAGGGACAGGGATGACAAGCTTTCTTTCTCCGCCCGTTTGCGGCGAAAGGCTTCTTGTCACGCCGCCGACGGGACGACTGACAGCTTCCACTGTCGCGGGAACACGCCTGCGCCATCGCGGCTGTCACTCAAGAGCCAGCCGTCCGTCAGCTCGCCACCAGGCGCCAGCCGGCCCGGCTTCTCCTTCCTGGTTGGGGCCGCTTTTGCCCGATCGGTCGTGATTATTCGAGAAGTCGCCGGGCAGTACTTCTGCACGTGCCCCACCGCCGAGCAAAAGTATTGGAACGCATCTCAATCCAGTGGGAGGTGGGAACAAACTAAAGCTGCCAGGAATCGGGATTTCTGTTGATTTATTTATTTTATTATTTTTTGACAGCAAATCTCCGAAATGAGGACGTCCGTGATCCGTTGAGGATGCTGGTATCAAATATGCGGCCCACAGGCCCGTCCGGGTGTCCGTGTTTTGCGATCAGGCCACGGTTCTGTTTGGACCAACAGCACCGTAGGGCTCCCACTGCCGGCACACCGTCATCACCCATTAGTTGTGCATTCCAATGCCTCAGTGTTTTGCAAGGTTTCGATCACGGTTCTGTTTGTGCCACCAACAGGTGAAAGCACTGTGCAAGGGCTCGAAAGCCACCTTGTGTTTAGAATTATTTAGAAATGTGTTTTGGAGATGTTTTTCTTCATTGTTGCATTGAAAGCAGCTCAGAGTACCTAACGACGTAGCGATGGTCATTACGTAGCACGATGCTAGTCGGTGTAGCGAGCTAATTAGCATTAGGACGAATCGCATTGTTTATCGTTGTTTGTCACTCAGTCATTTACTTTTGTTAGTTTTTTAGCTTCAGCCATGGTTTTTGTTTGATACTTTGGAATATTTTGGTTCTTCGGACTTTGTTTGTTGAGGTAGTTTAGTTTTCGGTGTTTTTCTCAATACAACTCGTCCAGTTCACGCTGCTCCTCCCTCCTGCCTGCTTTTTGGGGTCCTCCACCACCACGTAACGTGACTCGCAGTCAAGTTCCGGTTAATGTTTACATGCGGAATCTTATTTTGAAAGACGCGCTTTTCTTTTGACACAAGCGCCAGACAACCAAAAGCTGATTGCAAAAAAATATATATATATCTGTCGCCAGGGGTGTCCAAACTTTTTTTATTTGAGGGCCGCCTACAGAAAAACGGAAGAAACACTTGAACTGTCATGTCACGGGCTGCTGAAAAATGGATGGCCCCCAGGCCGTAGTCTCACCCCAGATATATGCAGGAGGGGGGAAAAAAAACAATTTGGTGTAACTTCTAGAGAAGCAATCCCTATATTTTTACAATCCAAGTAATTTTGTGTACAAATGTGCAGTAAAAAAAAAAAAAAAAGACTGTCAGGTGATTTGCAGGCAGCTCATTTGTGTTTTTTATTTTACACGCACTGTGAATGTGAATGTCAAACTGCACCGAGCAGCCGCAGCCCAATCCCATCTCTCCCAGGCGGAACCAAAAACCGGGGCAATCTGTCGGGGGCTGCTCCTTGGCCATGGTTCTTGTGATTTGGCCACAATTTGGACCTTGGCAGAAGACGGAAGAACGCATTTTTGCTTCCCAAAAATGAATTCTCCGGTGTTCTGAAAAGACATTCTGTGACCATCTTACTTGTCCATTGTGGAATTGTCCCTTTGCATATGTGGAAAAGCTTTCCGGTGTAACAAAAGAAAAAAAAGCATGCATTCGTAGTAGCCGTCGTCCCCTTGACACAAGCCCTCCCCCCCCCCCCCCCCCGAGGCCACCGCCGCCGTCGATCCGCTGTGAGCGGCAAACAGCGCGTCCAAAACCGAAACAGCGATTGGTACTATTGTTGCAAGTTTTTGTTTCCACGTTGAAACCGGGCCCCCGAGCAAAATGGCCGATTTGCACTTCGGTTTCCGTCCCGTCGTCTCCTCTTCTCGGCGTGTTCCGCTCGGTCGGACGTGTCCTTAAATGCACGAATCGGAATGAGAAACATTTCCCGTGTCTGCAGGAAGCGGCGTTCGGTTGTGGTGCCTCGGCGGAGGTTTCCTGCCGCAGCGATTGCCATTGTCGTCGTTGTGCCGTGACTCCCTGCCGATCTCTTCTCTGATCTTCCTGCGTGCAAGTCTCATGCGCTCGCAAATGTCTTTTTCTTTTTTTTTTCACCCATTTCAGGGGAGCTTAATCGTTGTGACATTTCTCAGTATGTCCCATTGTGCCCGCCCACCTGCCGTAAGTGACATATGCAACAATAACATGTCCCCCCCCCCCCCCACACACACACACACACATATACACAGACTCCAGCCTCATCCTCCGCGAGTCCGAAATATTCATCCATCCATCCATTTTCCGAACCGCTTGATCCTCACTAGGGTCGCGGGGGTGCTGCAGCCTATCCCAGCTGTCTTCGGGCAGTAGGCGGGGGACACCCTGAATCGGTTGCCAGCCAATCGCAGGGCACACAGAGACGAACAACCATCCACGCCCACACTCACACCAAGGGACAATTTAGAGCATCCAACCAGCCTGCCATGCATGTTTTTGGAATGTGGGAGGAAACCGGAGCACCCGGAGAAAACCCACGCAGGCCCGGGGAGAACATGCAAACTCCACACAGGGAGGCCGGAGCTGAAATCGAACCCGGTACCTCTGCACTGTGAAGCCGACGTGCTAACCACTGGACTACCGGGCCGCCTAGTCCGAAATATTGTACAGTGAAACTCCTCTACAACGAAATCATGTTTGCAGCAAGACATTTTTCACAACAGGGGGTATTTCACTGTAGCAAATTTGAAAGCGGAACGTGTGAATGGTGTGAATGCATGAAGATTTTTTTCACACTAGGGGGTATTTTCACCCATGTGGATTTCGTTGTAGAGGAGTTTCACTGTACTTCCTAACCAGACGTCTGACAAGGCCATTTTCAACGTGAGCACAAGACGTGCCAGATGTCTGAATCGATGTACATCGCAGTATCTTCGTGTATTTCATTTTATAAGATTAGATCAAATGAACTTCATTCATCCCACACTGGGGAAATTTGCAGTCTTCAGCAGCAAAACTGGGGGGGGGGGGATAAAGTGTTTCATTGCACAAAATCAATGTTTCAGAAAAGCACTGTACACAATTCAATATAAGTGCAATATAAAATAAAGCATTAGCAATATATTTGTAGAATAAATATCCAAAATTTTTGGGGGGTATTTTTGTATACATTTCTCAGTGCATCTATAATAGATTCAATCAAAAATTAAACACATACTTTGAACCCCCCCCCCCCCATTGCAAAGAGCTGCCGTGAATAAACCCGACCATTCAAGGATGGCATAAAAATGTTGAACAGCAAACAAACAAGAAGGTCAAGAGGTCATTTGGTGTTTTCTTTTCACACAAAAACGGAAAATTTCAATCTCATTTAGGTGCTCTGTTCGTTTTACACGTCATTCCAAATCTGCAAAAAAATGATTTGTTCCGCTCAGGATGAAGCACAGGACGACGTAAGGCCAAAGTCCAAGCGCTATGAAGCCATGTCTTCCATCTAGTTCACTTAACCCCGGAGAACCCACAGGGTCAAATACAGTGGGGGCCCACCATTTGTGGGGGGGAGGGGGAAAAAAATCCGACATATTGAAAAAAAAGTATGCAGGCATCCATGGCTACACTTGCACAATTTAATCCGAATCAAGTGCTGTGTATATTAAAAAAAAACAACAAAAAAAACAAGACTAATAAATAATTGTGTTCACTTTTTGACGCTTAGCATTATTTCTCGAGGCAAAAATCTTCCTAACCCCGCCCCACCTGAAAATCCAACAACATGCTTTCTTTTTTTTTTTTTGCAGTTGGATGCAATCCAAAAATATATTGGGGCGGGCGGGGGCTCGGCCTTCTTTCCCCTCCCATCTCCCGCCTGGTCTCCTCACCTCCCCGGCTCATCGTGCGGCGACAATGGCCGACCCGAGGGAGGCCGTCGGGGCACAAAAGGAACGACGGAAATGAGGGCTAACTTCTGGGAAGTCTGGCCCCTCGCGCTCATTACCTCCCCGCCGCCTTCCTCCATTGCCGGCTCGCCCCTTTTGTCTCCGACATGGGGGAGAACCCGCGGGTCAGGTTGGCCTCGGCTGGTCTCCTTCTTATCCGTCCGTCCGTCCGTCTGTCCTTTTCTCGCTGTGCGTGCTTGCCCAAGTGTCCTTGTTCACTGACGTGAGTCTTGCGCAAGGCCAAATGGGAGTCTTAAAATGGACCGACGGCCCCCGGTCATTTGCAGATCAGCTAACGGGCAAAACAAACATTTTCTTATTCATCATTCATTTCATGAGGATGAAAGAAAATCAAGCAAGAAGAATATTTACAATTTTTTTTTTTTTCCAGGACGTCACGTTTGACCTCTGAAAGTTGGCGCAATTCAAAGTTTACTGCGCGTTGTAATCTCAAGGTATGACGTCTCAGAAAAAAAGGCTCACCTCCCCTTTCATTCACAAATATGATTCATTATTATATTGCAAGGAATATTGATTTTCATATTCTTGATAAATCCTGAAAAGTGGATGCGCAAGAGAAAACATGAGAATCCACACTAAAAAAAAAAATAATAATCTCAACATTTGTGAAATCCATGAATGAATTTAACCCCCATGCAGTAATGATCCCAAAATTGGACATTTCGGACACTTTGGACGATTTTGGACTGTTGGACAAATGGACACCACAGACAAAACAGTGACAAATAACTCCACCAAGCTGTAATATTGCATAGGATGTCTATCGATGTCTTGGCCAATTCCCACTGAACTTTTTGAGGGGTTGAAAGTGAAAAAAAATGAAAAGTGAAAAAAGTTGTTGCACATTGGAAGAGGGACATTTTGGGGACGTAATACCCTTCATGCAGCTGCTTAAAAATACGGCATGAGGGTTAAAAATAACATGCAAATGCAAGTCAGATGACGGCTCATCTTGACAGTGCAATAAGAAGAATCAACAGCCATGCAGCAGACTGGATTCATGTCGGCGGTCGGTATCGGGCAGCGGGGGCGTGGTCACCGTCGTCGGATATTTCACGACGCGCAAACAATTAGGATAAAGGTCAGGAAGTGGAGCTCTCTGAGGCTCCGACGGCAGCTCAGCTTCTGGCTGACAGCCGTCATTCCTCGGTAACTTTTGAAACGATCATTTTGGAATGATGAAGGTGAGTGTTATGATGTGTTGCAAAGTGCGCAAAAAAAAATAAAAAAAATACAAGTAAATGTAAAAACTTTGGGAACGAGAGCTTCACTGCAAGGTGAGCAGTTGAAATGGTTGCACTCGACTGCATTGTTATTCCCGAAAAAAGAAAATGGACTCTTGTTTTTGCACTTTCACGAGAAAAGATTCCAGCTGTGATGTACCCTTGAAGGTTTTTTTGGGGGGAGGGGGGTTCCTGCGGTTTTGTAGCATTCCCCCCCCTCCGATTGTACTCAAGCGTGATTTGCTTGGGCGTCGTCGTGGTCCCAAGTTGTTGCAATGTCGAGGCGGGGGTGTGACTGGAGAACCAGAACTGTTTACGTTGGCATGGACTCCATCAAGCTCTGGACGTGGAAGCAAAGTGGCAATTTTGATTTCTTTTTCTTTTTTTTTTTGTTATCATTGCGCAAACAGCCTCTTGAGTTCCTCCGTCCGAGCCGCTCGGAAAAAAAAGACGAGCAGACATGTTTGGAGAAAGTGTTGTGTCAGTTGGAGGACACTTGAGTAAATCCGTTTCCTGAATAGACGCCGCGCTTGCGCTTTGTCGACCGTTTTGCACCCAAACGAAGATTTTGCCCCCGTTTGGTGACAAAGGCGAAGATGTGCGGCGGCGGCGGCGGCGGTTTGCTGAATGCCTTCATTTCCACGCCTGCTTCTATTCCCTGCAGCATGCTCGCCCTCTCCCAGGAGAACAGTGAGTTTGTGCTAGGTGCGTTCTGCTCAGAGTGTGTGTGTGTGTGTGATGGGGGGGGGGGGGGGGGGGGCATTCATCCGGCACATATGGTCGATCCGCAAACGCCACATCCTTCATGGTAAACATTGACGGATAGTGTTGTGCTTCTTTCTCTCGGCGAGCCGGACGGGCACACTTGTGCTAAGTGCTTCATTGCCTGGCCGAGAGATGCCGCAAATGGGCCAAGAGAATACGGCTCATAAAGCGCCCCCCCCCCCTCCCTCCGCCACCACCCTCAACATAACCCACCGGCATACCCCACCCGAACCAAGCCCTCGCGCCTCCTCGAGCCGGACCTTTTGTCCCAGCCTGCTATTCTGCGCCCCGCAAACCCCCCCCCCCTGCCCCCCCCCCTTCTTTATGCGCCTCTTTTGCTTTTGGCTGAGCGGCCATGTGAAGAGGTTCATTACGGCCGCGGCTGGCCCCACTCAGGTATGGCGGCTCTGTTCCCACTCGGGCTCCCTGGAAAAGGGAAACATGGCACACAAAGGTCCTGTTAGCACTTCCTACGAAATTGCCCGTTCTCTCCGGAGTTACGAGGCTCCAATTACCCAGGGGGATGTTGTACACCCCCCCCCCCGCCCCCCACTCCCACCCCACCACCACCTACACTCACACAAACACACGTAACATAAGAGTCGCTAGCCAAAAAAAAAAAAAAAAGTCCCCATGCTAGGTGGCTAATTAGCACTGATGAGTCCTTCACTCCCGTTTTCCTGGAGGATTTTTGCCTTGACGTACTGTCCGCTCAGAAAAGGGGGACCCCCCCAAAAGAAGGGCCCTTCAGATGCGTCTTGGGGTTGTGGATCCACGGATGAATGCGAGCCTCCCCTTGCCCGATGCAAACATTGCCGCACTTCTAGGTGACCCCTGACAAGATCCACAAAAATAAATCAAATCAAAAATACCCCCCCCCCCCCAAAAAACAACCGCAAATCCCTCAGGATCGTTGGCGTGTTGTAAACGCGAGAGAACGACCGGAGCGGCCATTTTGCTGGGTGTGTTCTTACTCTCTTTCCATTTGGACTTTTCCCGTTGCTTATTTTCGCAATAAAGAAGTGAGGCACCGAGAAGGAAAAACTCCCTTTCATGCCGTCTATCGCCGTCTCTTAATCGTTTCATCTTCCCGGTCAATCGTCAGGCGCTAACCGGATTACGCAACGGCGGTCAAGGCACGCATGCGCCAGGGCGCCGGCGGCGGCGGCGGCTCGCCAGGGCTCGCCGTGGACTCGCCGGCACCACGATATGCCATCTGGCTTCCAATCATATCGCTCGACGGGATTACGCACGGGCCAAATGAAGCTCGGCGCGCCACGATCGACACGTGCATCTTTTGGAAGTCGCCGGCCGGCGACGCTAGCGCCCGTCCGAGGTTGACCCGGGAATTGATCACATTACGTATCAGATTTTTGGGAAAACTTGCTTTGGGCACGATGATGACATCCACTCTACTTCCGCCGGTCAAACCGACCAAATCTGGCTTTGATTTTGTCGCCTGTCAATTGCTTGTCAATCCGATACGATGCCGGCTTCGAATGAATCACTGAATGAATCAATGAATCACTTTGCTAACAACGAAATGAAGTCGGACCGGACCCGGGGAGCACGGCAAAAACTGAATCGCAAGAGTCAAAGCTAGCGCGTGGCAACCAGACAGCGGGCAAAAACCATTTCTGGCGTCCTCATACTTAACCAACGAAAAAGGTCAACGGCGACGTCTGCCGTTTTCATTCCACCAGTCGAAACGCCCGCCGCATTTTTCCCCTTTGTCCTCCTGTTCGTTCTTTGCCGTTCCGGGGCCTCGTCGTCCGCTTCGACTTGCCGGCAAACGGCAAGAAATATTTTGCGGCACAAGCGATTAAGCGGGAGAGGATTATGGTGAATGAGGTCAGCGTTGCCGCGAATTAAAACGCCGTCTCCACCGGAGGCCGACTCGAGCGGGAGAAGGCTCGTATTAGAAGAGGAGGCGCTCCGATGCACACACACACACACACACACACACGCCGCACCGTTAAATATTGAAGCGAAAACACCAAATCCATATGAAAGATTAAGAGTGCATGAAAATAATTAAGGATTACGGCGATGGAAAATGCATGCGGGGTGTAACCTAGGAGCTGATGAGAGGAACAATGCAACATTAATGGTGTGAGTGCTGTAGCCTCATTAAAAGGAATGCGGCGGCGTGTCTGGCCGCTCCCGCAAAGCTGCCGGCTACCGATACCGGATCAGCCCCGGTCACACAGCCACCAAATTAAACAAGCTAATGAGAGCGTGCCGGCTCAGGTGGGGGGGAGATGTGGACGGACAGGCCCTTCGTTGCGCTATTCAAATGCATTTGGCATATAAGGGGGGGGGGGAAAAAACCAAAAAAAACGCGGGTGTCCTGGTGGACCAGTGGTTAGCGTGTCGGTCTCACAGTGCAGAAGTACCAGGTTCAATTTCGGCTCCGGCCGCCCTGTGTGGAGTTTTCATGTTCTTCCCGGGCCTGCGTGGCTTTTCTCCGGGTACTCTGGTTTCCCCCCACATTCCCAAAAACATGCATGGCAGGTTGATCGAACGCTCCAAATTGTCCCCTAGGTGTGAGTGTGAGCGGGAATGCTTGTTTGTGTGTGTGTGTGTGCCCTGCGATTGGTTGGAAAACCGGTTCAGGGTGTCCCCCGCCTACTGCCCGAAGATGGCTGGGAGAGGCTCCAGAACCCCCCCGCGACCCTTCTGAGGGTCTGTTGACGTGACTTTTGCAAATCTTTCGACTCTTAAACGCCTGTGTGGGGTTCAGGGGCCAAACGTTCCTTCCGCTAAAGGTCTATCACGCCTTGAAGCGTGAAGGGAATTCCACTCTTAAGGGCACTTGGCTTCGGGCGGCGTCAATTCTGATGCTTAAATGAATGAATTGAATGACTCGAATGCGGCGCATCTGTATCGACTGATTTATTGAATCAAGTGTATGCTTACAGGTTCAGGTGTATTCAAGCGCACGCAGGCAACTTCACACCTCCGCACAATTCAGCTGTTGCATGTTTTGGTTATGTGAGAGCAAACCCACACAAAAGCATCGTAAAACGCGATACAGTCAAACGTCGGTTTTCGTCCATAATCCGTTCCAGAAGGCTGTTCGAAAATTGTCGGAAAACCAAAACCAGGCTCTTTTGAAAATAAAAATGTTTACTGAACATGTCTGGTCACAATGTAAAGCAACACGAGGAAGCGTCACTTCCTCGTGTAAGGAAGGCGAGAGGAGTCAAATGGTGCATTCAAGGGCACTCAGTTTTTTCAAGAACCGAAATTTGTTCGTCATCCGAGGCATAAAAAAACTCGAAATTTTTGGTCGAAAACCAAATTGGTCGAGAACCGAGACGTTTGAAAACCGAGGTTTGACTGCATTTTTTTTTTTTTTGGGAAGTCACACAACTCACGAGAAGGCAGGAGGACATATGCAAGACTTGAAGTCACATTGCTGTCAGCAGACTTTTTTTTTCTTTTTCTTCTAATTTTTATCAAAGAGTCTCATCCATCCTGAATGCGGGTGGCAAGGGCGCGCTCCATTTTCCTTTTCGGGGACATTGATATTTGAACAGTCTTTTAATTACTCTGATGAGCGGACTCCCCACATGGCTGCTTCCCCACAAAGTCGGCTCTCTGACACGTTTCCTCTCCCCTCGGCCATGAATGAAAGACAAATGAAAGCCATCGCCTGTATAAGGTATCAATCATTGGCGCCGGCGGAAAGGAGATTGGGGCGGGGGGGGGGGGCGGGGGGCAACCGAAGAATTTGGGAGATTGACCTCTTGTGGGAAGCGAGGATTAGAGGCCCAACGTAATAATGGGAAAGTCATTGTGTCAGCGGATTACGCAACTATCTTTATTTGGCAGCCATGTCTCGCGTGTGTGGGGGGGGGGGTCACAGTAATTTTTCTTTTTTTTTTTTTTAGAGGTGCGCCAACCCCGCATAATTTTGTCTGCTAACACACAATCCAGAACGTC
Source organism: Hippocampus abdominalis (assembly GCA_018466805.1). Taxonomy (NCBI): domain Eukaryota; kingdom Metazoa; phylum Chordata; class Actinopteri; order Syngnathiformes; family Syngnathidae; genus Hippocampus; species Hippocampus abdominalis. The sequence continues at coordinate 533,972 of CM031702.1, forward strand.
AAATGGAGCGTCTGAAATTAGCATCGGTGCTAAAACTCAGTACGCCATCGATTATTTGGACCCAAACAGTTCCTCTTTAAGTGTCGACAGACAATATAACCACACCCACAGGCATATATTCTTTCTCCTCGACAGAAACGACTCATTAATGGACTCAATAGGAACAATGCATGCGCTGCTTCCATTTCGCCCCCCCCCCCACCCCACCCCTTCACCTCCTACAAGAGCGGCAAAAGATGAGCGTCAGATTCCGCCGCCATTATGAATTCTCGCGCAATCCTCCCGTGATTGAAGGGCGCCATTACACGAGGTTACGGAGCGCCGCCGATAATGGCGCTCGGGGGGGCGGCGGCGGCGGTGACAGCGGCGTATCGAACGCGGGTTAGAAGTTAACGCGGTGATCAAATGGCCGAGAGCCGCTGGCGTGATGTGATGCGATAATAAGCACGCCGGGCGGCGAGGCGCTTGTTATTTCACCCGCGAGCGCCGCTCGTTCCGAAAAAGGACGGCTCCGGTGTGCGACGCTTCGCATTAAAAATGGCCGCGCGGCGGCGGAGTGAATACCGATGCCCAAAATGGCCGTTTCTGGCGTTAATGTCTACGCTCGGAGGAGTCGTTAAATCGAGCCGAGGCTGTTTGTCGAGCATTTAATCACGCACAAAAGAGTCTCCGAGGCTTTCGCGGGCTCACAGTTGAAAGATCGGCCACACTTGCCCCCCCCCCCCCATTACCCGCAATGGGGCAAGGGAACATTCCAAAAGCCACCTGGGGAGTCAGATAGATAAGAGTCCATTGAGTGAAATGAAGCGTTGCGAGCGCACTGAAATCAAATTAAAAAAGATCACGCAGGAAAAGCCAAATTTCACATGAGCAACACTTCAAACATTTTGTTGAGTTGCCCAACAAAAACGTTTGTCACCTAGAAATTTGGAGTTGACTCTTTTTGTTTTTTTTCCTTTCACTCTTTTCGACAGCGTCAATGCAGGAAAGAGTCAAAAGTCTCGAAAAACAGTCGTCTGGACAGGTGGGCGGGGGGGGGAGAATCGACGCAACCCAAAATGTTGAAAGCCATTTAGGACAACAAAAAAAACCAAAAAAACAAATATGTCGGGAGCCGCAAAAAAAATAAATAAAAGCCTTCTATAAAACTTACAATGAAGGAAACACATGCTGCAGAATTGTTTATGTTCTTCATTCCTTTGTTGTGTGTTCGCAAACGCCTCCATAGAATTTATTTAGTGCGATTTCCTCGCCTGATTTTTTTTGTTTTGGTGCCTTATTTTCGCTTTTCTTAGTGTCAGTGAATTTCCGTTTTTTCTGAGGCTGTCTTTGAACGCCTCTCGACTTGAACGAGAAGAGAGAAGGCACGAAGTCGGATGCAGACGTGTCTGTGCTTGTCGAGACTGCTAAAAGCATAAATAAAGTGTACGTTTAAAAAAAAAAACAACACCACAGATCTCCTTTTTCGGAGCGGCAACATGTATCTAGATCTATTTGAGCGATATTAGCCGACTGTCAAAATCTTGTTCCAGTTTCAAACATTTTTTTTATAAAGCTCTTAGGGAGCCACTAGATGTCGCTAAAGAGCCGCATGCGGCTCTGGAGCCGCGTGTTGCCCACCCCTGGTCTAACACGATCAGACAGGCCAACAGAAATTAGCATAGCCAGAAGGCTAAACGGAAGCCCTCAAACAACTGCAGCAATTTAAGGATCGATATTCATTTGTTCAAGTTGGCGGTACGTACAATACAAACGGCGCACGTCATTTAGCATCCCAGGCGTCGTGTCATTCTCTCAGCAAGGAGCGCCAAAATGTCCGACTGGGTGAGAGTGACGGGGGCATCGTCTTCTTTTTTTAAAAAATGTTTCGATGCAATACGCGTGGTTGTCCCGCCGCCGCCGCCGCCGCCAGCGATGGCGGCGCGACACCCGGTGACAGAGCCAGATGAAGTCGGGGGCGGCGGCGGCGGCGGCGAGAACTCCATTAAAACGTCGCCGCGTGATAGCAATCTGCAACTTTATTATTCGCCGCCGCCGCCGCCGCTCTCCAGCCCGTATTATCAGAAAACACAGTCATTAAAAAGCATTTGACCTTTTTGCGGCGGGCGCCGAGAAATTAGCTCCCGTGTCGGCCGCCCTCCTCCTCCCATCATCGCTCTCTCGCTGTTGTGCGAATAAATCACTTGACTGCCAATTGTAATGAAACTCCTCCTTTTCGCTCCGAGCGGCGTCACGGCGCGGCTCTGCCTCGACGGCGCCCGAAGAGATAGCGCCCTAATTAAATGTTACATCTGCCAATTGTCTCACTGCGACGAAGAGGAGGAGGAGGAGGAGGAGGAAGAGTCAGCGGCTGAGGACGAGACAAGTGCAGGTGAGACAATGAGAAGGAGACAGGTAGAAGGAGGCGGACAAATGAGACACTTGGCCTCGGTGTCACCGCGCTAGTCGCTATTGATTTTGTTACGTCTGCCGGCGTGCGGCTTGAAATGTCGCGAGCGCCAGCGCGCGCATTTTGGCCGAACGCGTGGCCAATATGTTTCCCTGCGATAACGCGTCGGCTTTGCGCCGCCTGCTCGTCTCGACACGCGACTCGGATAAATCTCGCCGAGCGCTTTCATCCATCCGTTATCCTCCCACTCAAGGGGGGGGGGGGGGGCCGCTTTTTTTTTTGCCCGATACCGCCATCTGCTGTTGGCCGAAATTGACGTCAAAAGTGCCCTCGGAGCGGCGTCGCAAGCATCACGTGACGCGAGCCCAGAAAAACAGGTGACGTCAAAGTAAATGCTCACAACCGAAAGGCGGAAAATGTTTGAAAGGCAACGAGTCAGCTCGGAACAATTCTTCCATTTCTTCTTATTTTTTTTTTACCTTCTTTTTTTTTTCCTGCCCTTCCCGCAAAAAACGCCAAGATCTCAATCCGTTCAAATCTCAACCGCGGTCGACTGTAGCTCTTCCAATCCCCGACTTTTTCCACCTCGCGTCGTCATACTCAAATGTTAAAAGACAAGAAAAAGAAAATGGCGTATTCCGAGCAAGCGGTAGATATGGCCTTTTTTCCGGTTGAAACGTAAACTTACGTAACGTAACGTAAACTTACGTAACGTAAATTTTGACGTAAACGTCAAAATTAGTCCGCAAAATGAATAATCAAGGAACGTACGACGCGCGAGAACCTGAAATCAAATGAAGCGGAGTAGCAAAGTCCTTTCCTTTGGCAACTCCCAGAGGCTCTCCGATGTGGGCCCGGCCGCCATCTTGTGGGGGCCACGCGCCGCTCCTTTTGGAAATCGCAATATTTGCATATTTATCGGCTCGCAGCCCTGTAAGCCGCCAGCCGAGCGTCTCCTCCACACCTACGCGGCTTTTGTTTATCCCCCCCGCTGAAATGAGTCGCTACAGATCTGCCCGAGCAATTAGCAGAGAACGCCGCAGGGGGGGGTGGAGGGGGCGTTCGGCAAAATGCGCACACACGTGACCTCGCCCCTCAGATGTGTGCGAGTGTGCGTTGGATTGGGAGTTTTGTTCAACGGTATGATGTGGTTGTATTCCGCAGCTTTTTTTTTTTCCATATGGAAGCATTTTATCGGGCACGTCATAATAATAATTGACATAAAAACACGGATGAAAAGTGTCATCGGCACAGAGCGCTCATCTAATGGCAATGATGTTATTTGTAGTGTCGCGCTGGTTCTGTTGTGATTGAATCCGTCGACTCCCCCACCTGATCGCTTGATCGTTTTCGTACGCAGTACGATAAGTTCGGCTATGTGCAAAGTCTTCATTTTAGCGACATTTGCGACTCGCCTGAACTGTTGAACAAATATCAGATGTTGACTGGGACTTTTTTTTAAAAACGTGAACGATCTAATGATGCCGCTGTCGAATGGATGAATTTGAATCCAAGAAACCCAAACGCAATGGAACCAAAATGAAGATGGCCCCCGATGCGGGCATGCATCCGATGACTTCCTGTTTGGCGTTCAAAATGGCCAAACTCCAGCCTGCTGCTGCCGGCCTTTCCAGGGTTCCCACAGGTCCTTAAAGTTCATAAAAATCCATCAAAAAAGAAGTTGTAAAATAATGTTCTTAATTTTCAGGGAAAGCTTCTAAAATCAATAAAAATCCTTTAAAATGTATTTTTATTCGAAAATAAATTGAAGTTTTATATTTTCTAAGTGTACTTTATTTGAAAATGAATTCAAGTTTTTTTCATTTTCCTACCTGTAGGAAAATGAAAATTTGACCTACATTATGTCAAATAAAGGGTTGGCTGATTGTCCCTAAAAATCAAGATGTGCCCTTCCTTTGGTAGCAATGATTTGAACAGCAGCTCGGTGATATGTGGCTTTCTGTTCAGACCGCATTTTGCTGAGAGGGCATTCAATCCACCGTAAATCCCCTGCTAAATGGAGAAAAGGTCCTTAAAAAATGGCTACATTAGCCCTCAAAAGTCCTTAAAAGGTCCATAAATAAAAAGCAAGTGGAAGAGTGGGAACCCTGCTTTCGCAGACTGCGTGTTTTTGTCATGAAAGCGCGTTGCGGCGTGTTAGCGGACAGGTGGGAAAAACGCGGCCAATGAAACGGGGGGGGGGGGGGGGAATGACGGGAGGATCAGCGGCGGGCTGAGCCAGAGGGAAGACGCGCCTTAAATTGGATTTAACGGCAAATCATGGACAACAATAGCGGAGGTCTGGCCCCCTCCCCGAAGCGAGGACCCACGCGGGCGACGCGAGTGTGCCGCCTATAAAGCGCCTCATCTCGACCAAGGTATGAAATCGCTGTGACTGTAAGCGCCTTCTTTTAGCAGCCGTGACTTGTTATCCGTTTAGTGCGGGGGGGGGAAGGGGGCGGGGGGGTTAGCGACATCCGGAACGAGGGCCGCCGCCAAGCTCGCGTTTAGCCGCCGGCGCGACGACTTGTTGCGGCGCGGCGCGGCGTGCCGACAGATGCCAACGAGATTGATTGTTTGGAATGAAAGCGTCGGGTCGGCTTCGGAGGCACGTTTTCATTTTGTTATCAGCGCCGCTTTCGGCTCGGACACGATTTAAGTGGAGAATTAAACGTTGTTTTGATGAAATGGCGTTTTGCGGAGTCGATCCGCCGCGGTGGCCTGCTACAGGTGCCCCAACGTCATCGTTTTCAAGCGCGTTTGAGCTCGTGATCAGCGCCATTTCTGATTTAATGGCCAATTAACACGTTGCGAGATTAAAAAAATATATTTACAACTTCTAATTGCCATTTTGGGACGTTAATGTGGTGATGGGGAGCGTCCATAAAATAGAACAATAATCATCGACAACGATTGGGCCATCAAATTAACTGTCAATGATTTTTCTTGGGCGATTAATTATTTGGTATTCTTCTTCTCTGATTTTGGTCAGTGGACTGACGGCGTCAATCCAATTTTTCTTCATTTGCAAACATCCGCCTCCACTTTGGGAGCGAACAACAGTCAAAAGGTTTTGCGGATTATCAAACTGGCGAATAAATCATAATCAATGTAGGTTTTGTGCATCGTCTGCGATGGGATGTTTTTCAACAAAGGGGTGGAATATTTCAATCCAATCAATCAATCAATGAATATGATTGGATTCACCCAACAATTGGAAAAATAATCAACAGATGAATTGATTCAAAAGTAGGCGTGGTTACAATCGTATTATTCTTCAAAAACCGAGGCAATATATTTATAAATATACTCCACCCTTTTTAGGGAGGGGGGGGGGGGTCCGTCCCATGTTCATTTGACGGATTATGAATGGCTGCCACTACTGTCAGGCTTCATTTTAAGCCTTGCACAACGGGCCGACTGTTAAACAGCAAATGATGACAAGTGTCAACAAAGCTGGAAATGGTGAGACTGCGCCACACACACACACACGCACACACACACACACACACACACACACACACACACACACACACACTCCACCTCCCACTGACTGTGATAGTAAACAAGTGATTAGCATGTGAAACGCAACTCAGACATAGTGTAAGCAAGCAGATGTCTTTTGTCTTAGAGGGCGAGCGTGTGTGTGCGTGCGTGTGTGTGTGTGCTGCTTTCTCACTCAGTGATGCACCCAAGGCCACCCTTGCAGAACCCTACTCTTCTTCATGCCCCACCCCACCCCCCCCTCCACCCACCCAGAAAAACAAATAAGCAATCAAACAACACTAAGCCAATTTCCTCCCTTGCTTGGCCTTGGTCTCACACCCGCCCCAGACAAACACACACCTCCTTTCCTGGGGCTGTAGTACTGGCGGGGAGTGTGTTGTAGTGCCAACAGAGCTGCGCGGAGGTGTGTGTGTGTGTGTGTGAGTGTGTGTGTGTGTGTCACGGGCCCAGATAGCTTGCTCCACAGTATTGGTCCTGATCCGGCCTGCAGGCCCGCAGCCAAACTATTTTATCTCTTAATGCATTAGAGTGATCTTCCAATTAGCTCTGCGCTCATAACACCTCCACCCGTGCATGTGTGTGTGTGTGTGTGTGTGTGTGTGTGTGTGTGCTCACGTGCTAAATGTGTTTTTGTGGCTTGATGGCAAAGCGAGGAAAAGTGAAGTGGCGAGGGCGGGTGCTAGGTGGTGGTGTTGTGATAGTTCTGCTCGAGAGGTGAAATGAGGTGCTTATTGTGTGTGCGTGTGGTGAGGGGCTGCCGGGTATTAGAGGATGGAGGGGCGGGGGCTGTGGGGGGGGGGGCGTTAGTCCGGAGCTCCTGTTGTAAAGTTTTCTGATAAGGAGAACCCGGCCCTTGAGCATCCATTCTCCTCGGTGTATTAGCGCCGCCTTATCAGGGGTCCAGATAAAAAGCAGCATGCCATTTGCCTTCGGTGGAATTAAGCCCTCCTCTTCCTCCCCCCCCCCCCCCTCCTCTTTTTCTTCTTCTTCTTCCTCCTCCTCTTGTCTGGCTGGGCTAAACCGGGCCGGCCGCGATTAACCTCGACACTGTCCAATATCCTCAGCAGACTCCCGGCCACAGATTAGCCGCCATTAGTTATGACCAACTAAATTAACCACCGCCGCCTCCCTGAGAGTGCAGCAGTCTCACCCACACCCAAACCCACACCCACACCCACACCACTTGGGAGTGGGTATGTGGGTGTGTGCCCTCTCTCGTCCGATGCATCCTTGTCCTGAATAAATGACAAGAAATCAGCCACAGTACTTATTCTGATTTTCTTTGAAAGGCGCTTATAAATCAAATGTATTATTATTATTATTATTATTATATATTATTATACTTTGCCAAATTATTTTCTGCTATGCCCCCCAACTCCCAACCATAATAACTTTATTAACGTTGGTTTTTAGTCTGTAACAGAAAAAAATTGAATGGCATCAATTTGCCTTGTTTAAACTGTGAATATTTTAGGACAGCTCATGGCACCATTTCATTCTGAAATCTGAAATAAAATAACATCAATAAATAATTCAGGTCAGCAACATTTGTAGCAACGCCACTCGAGTGAAGCACGCCTCAGAGTAGAGAGTGATGCCGCCGCCACAGCAACGCATGTTTTGGTCTTTCGAACGGGAAAAAAATATCAAAGCCCCCCCCCCCCCCCCCCCCCCCCAAATACGCCTCTCAGAATTCACTACTACCGAGTCGAATAACCAAAAGCATATAATTGTGACGAATCCCACTCATCCATTTTCGCTACTATACACTGTAAAAGAGAAAAAGAACACATTCGCTCTCATTTACGAAGTGTCATTGAACACATCGCAGGCAGCAGCGACTTGACTGCGTCATACAAAGGAATGGCGGCCGCGTTCGTGCGACTAATCCGGTCGAATAAATGAAAAATAATGAACCGAACAACAAGATACAGCCAAATTGACAAGAAATAAATATTACGTGGAACACGGTATGGCAGGAGCGATGGTGAAGCTGGACTCAGTCTCGGACAATTATCTGTGCAACGGACGAGAATTTGCTTATCAACTCAACATGTAAAAAGTTCCGGTCGACAAAACGTCACTTTAATAGCGACACAGAAAGCAACGTGGCCTTAAAAAGTAAGGGAACTACTTGAGCACACCACACAGCAGTATAAAGAAAAATAAATCAAGTTTATGTATCAATGATGGCGGAAGTGACGCAGAAGCGCAGTGTGGCCTTGCTACCCGGAAATGCAGAGTGGTGGTGAGTCGTCTCTCGTTGATTGTCCGGATTAATGAACAATTCGACATTGAGATTTCAATTTGTTTTTCCTTCCACTCCTGTGTGGTGTGCTCGAGTAGTTCCCGTAATTGTTCCGATCCCGCATTGCTGTCTGTGTCGCTATGAAAGGGACGTTTTGTCGACCGAAACTTTTTACGTTGATTCGCAAATGCTCGTTCGTTGCGCAGGTAATTGTCCGTGACTGAACGCGGCTTCACCGTTGCTCCCGCCATACGGCGTTGCGGGTAATGTTGATTCCGATTCAATTTTGCCACACCTCGTTGTTGATGTCGTTATTTTTCCATTTATTCGACTGGATTCGTCACATGAGCCCGCGGCCGCCATTCATTCGTATTACGCAGTCAAGTGTCTGCTGCATGCGGTGTGTTCACTGACACTTCGTAAACGACAGTGAATGTGTTCCTTTTCTTTTACTGTGTATAGTCGCTAAAATGGATGACTGGCATTCTTAGCCTTTCTTCGAGAATGTAGTTAAAAATGCCATGCGATCACACGCGTATATTAGACAGTATTTAGTTAGTCAGTCAAAGCCACGAGGAATGCGGCGTGATCATTGTCCGGGACTGATTATGGTTGGCACCATTACTCCCGCCATACTGTGTCGCAATGTTAAAATAAAAAGAACATTTGCAATACACTTGAGTGTCAGTGATGTTTTGAATTATTTTTTAAATTAATTTATTTTTTCTTCTTTATTCTTCGATTGCCTCTCCCTCGGTGGAGGCTTGAAGTGTGAGCTGATTTGGCGTCATTCAAATGGGCAAAAGCAGACCAGGCTCGTCGGCCTCCGTCGTCGTAAAAAGCCCACGCGGACACCGAAGCAAGAAATGCAGCGCCTTCCCCCTCGACCCGCTCTCCCATCGCCACTCGTCTTCACAACGGGGAGCCGCTTTATCTCCCGTCTGCAATTGGAAGGTGAAATTTAAACTCTCTGAATGAAGTTGCGGGAGGTGTTCCCAAAGGCGGCCTTGGGAGAGCCGGAACACAACAATCAACCCGAGGCTCCGTCGGTCGCGTTTGACTCATGACTATTTTCAAATCACCGATTTTAAATCCAAGAGCCCTGACAAAGACGCGTTTGGATCGTCACTCTCGGAGATCATTTGATGCACTACTGCAATTAGTCGCGCTCTTTAGGAACACACAAATCGTGTACGGGCTAATTGCTTCACTCATTTTTGCTGTGTTTATTTCTTTGTAGGTGGGAAAAACTCCTTCACCATAAAAAAAAAAAAAAAAAAAGAAGATTGTCAGCTTGTAAAGTATCCGCTAGAACTATTCGCTCCGGAATACCGAAGAAGTCTTGATGACACGGAGCCCACTGTGGCGGCGGCGGCGGCGGCCTCAGAGCCAACCGAGCATCCACCACGCGGCGACGGCTTCCTCCTTAAGAGAATGAGTAATCTGCACGCGGGCAGCCATTTGCCGCCTGTCACTCAAAGTCCCCACCCCCCCCACCCCCCGAGCCCGCCGCGTTCACTATCAGCCCTGCGCCCGCCACCGAGCCCTTGGTTCCCCCTCCACTCCTCGCCTCTAATACCAATTTAAATCGCTCGCAACGTGCCTTTTCCTCCCGCTGCCATTATTCAAAAAGATCATAATAGTTTTCCCTGTGCCCAAAGCACAAAAAATCAATTATTTCCCCACAAAGACTTGAAAGTACTTAGCTCGGGCCTGCGGGGGGGGGGGGAAAAGCTGTGGGTTATATCAAATTGAAACTGCACTCATTACACAGGCACACAATTAGTTACCTCTGGTCTGCCCGCCGCGCTTTAATTTCCGCCGACGGCATATCTGTATTATAACAGAAACAAGCATGCAAATGCCATTGTTGGGGATTTAGAGAAATCAATAGGATGGCTGGCGAGCGGCGTTTGGTGGCGCCGTCACTCAAATTCTGCTGCCGGCGACTGATAAAGGTCTGAATTCAAATTAGCGCCCGAGCCGGCCGCTGACATCACAAGTGACATCCCAATAAAAGGCGCGGCTTCATGATAGTTGTCATTTATTCCCGCTCGCGCCGTTTGCGTCTTTGCCCGCCCCGCTTTCTGCTCATTGTGTGCACTTGTGTAACTGTGTTTTGCATAAAGGGATTAGGGGAGCCTTAATGACAAACTATAATTGTTTTTTTGGTTGTTTTTTTGTTTTTTTTTCACCCCCCTCCTTCTCCTTCCTCCTCCTCCTCTCTGCACTGGCTCAGTGCTTGCTTGCGCCTGTGAGCGAGAGACACTGAAAATATGTCTTGGATGAATGTTTGATGCACAAGGAATGCACCGTTGCAATCATATTGCTCGCTTGTGTGTGTGTGTGTGTGTGCGCGCGTGCTCGCGTTTCTAGATCTCAGAAGACAATTGGTGTGTCAGTGACAACTCTGGTGTTCTGAAATAACGTCCAGTCATGAGCCAGGAGTTGCTCATCAACAATGGACGCCGGCCCCTTTTGTGCGAGTGTTAGCGAGCGCTGCTTTCCACACACACACACACACACAAAATCATGCAGCTGCTGACTTAAGCCTGGCCAGTCGACATTAATACACACGGATTAGCCCACGAGTCTGAATATGCAGCCGCTCTCAATGTTTTAATTGGAGGAAAACCGCATCTGAAATGTTGTTCGCCCCAAAAAAAAAAAAAAATGTCTTCATTTCCTCCTTTGACATTTATAACACGACGCGACTGTTTGAAGGTCTCATTCATGTGCATGTAGAAAAAGGCTTTTATTGCCATCCGTGTATCGTAGGGTTTTTTTTTTCCAACAGATCCCAGGAACATCGGAAATCTCAGTCCAGAAAAGCGCAGTGCTGCGAACAGCAAGGATACTGCGCAGAACCCTCGAGCTTCCTGGCCTCTGGTAGAGGACCCGAGCTGAACGGGGGACGGACACCACCCGAGGGGTGAGACGAGGATTTTATATACATTGTGTATATATATATATTTTTTTTTAATTTATATATATATATATAATATATATAATTTTTTAATTTATATATATATATATATATATATATATATATATTTCAAATTTATATATATATTTTTTTTTTTAATTTATATATAGATATATATATTATATAATTTTTTTTAAATTTATATATATATATTATTTTTATATTTATATATATTTTAATATATATATTTGAATTTTTATATATATATATATATGTATTATTTATATATATATATATATATACACTCCACCCCCCTTTGTGAGGATAAGTGGATTGGAAAATGGATGGATGGACATGACGAAGGCTCGCTGCAGTAAGGCATCGAAATTGAAGGAATACCGCATCTGGTGAAAGTGTCGCGCGAGACCTCAAATGTAGGTTATAGAGGCCGATTGAGACCTGTCAGGGGCAGCATCCCACCCCCTTGCCCACCCCCTGCACCCTTTCACCTTGTGTGCCAACGAGATGTTCACTTTGGCAGCCCTGCCCAAAGCCCGGTTCCTGCAAATAAAAGCGCCGTGCCCCGGGCTGAGCCAGAATGAAGTGGGCCAAAGTATGCAGGGGAGGGGAGAATGTGCCCTTTGTTGCCCCCCCTGGCCCATTCTCTCCACCGCTCACATCCTGCCCTCGCCCGCTCCCCCCCCGCCCCCCCTGCTCCCACAGTGGAGAGCTGACCGGGGAGGGGGCGCCGTCGGCCTCATTGAGCAGCGGTTAAACGTTTTCACAGCGGCACAAAGCAGGCAGGTGCGCGGCGAGCCCAAAGACGAACCCGGGCAGAACAACAGGTTGACCTTAAAGGGACAGTCATCATGTAGCACCATTAACCCGCCCCCCCCCCTCCCCTCAACACCCCCCCCCACCCCCTCCCTCCAGCGCTCACTCTCCTTCTTGCCTCATCTCGCTTTCTTCGTGTCGCTCGCTCACCGACATGCGCGCTGCTTTCATTGGCAGGCGAGCTCACACCTCACTGGCGCTCATTTCACATAGATGGCAAGTCAAGTGCAAGTAAAACACACACACACACACACACACACACACACACACCAGAGGGGCATATAATACCTCAAATCACACATGCTAAGATAAGCACTCGTGTCATAATATGGACACACTCAGGCGGGTGCACACATTGTCTTTCTTCTGGACCAACCAAGTGTGTGATGATCAGTCGGAAGGCTGGAACAGGCGATGCGGTGTGTGTGTGTGTGTGTGTGTGTGTGCGCGCGTGCGTGCGCGTGCGGTACGGTGGGCTGAGGGCGGCGTTGACTCCACTTTCGTTTATCGACACTCAAGGAGCAAATCTTATTCCCGAAAGGCCTTTTCGAGTTGATTGACCAACACGTCGTCTGTGGCCGTCCAAATTTGCAGGCCGCGCCCGCCCAAAAGCCGCATTTTTTGGGCCGAGTGACGTCACTTGGCCCGTGACTCGACTGCGTACGTACTTTCCCAAATTCTTGAAAGACGGTTTGCAGGCTGGCTCCTCTTCGAAACAAACCGTGGCAAAGTTTGACAGCCGTAATGTGAACCCGGAAATTGGACACGGCCCGTCTGTCTGTTTTTCCATCCGTCAATGCCTGCGTCCTTCTACGTGTCTGCTTGGCTCTGCTGCCATCCGTCCGTCCGTGCCATCCATGAAATCAAATCCGATTGTTGATAGGATATTCTTCATCGACCAGAATAGTAACTTGGTCCACACAAAAAATGGCCGCCGCGTGACTCGTGAAAATCCAGATGTCTCGCTGACGCTTATTGAAATGCATTGGAAAATTTGGGGGGTAGTTATTTTTCCCCGAAAACTATCGGGGGGGACAATCCACAAACAGGTGAACCGAAGCGGGAGTATTTTCGTAGTCCGCTGCGGTAGTGAAGCCGTGTTTATCATTTTACTTCCGCACCCACCAAATGTTTGGAATTTTTTGCTGATTATTCATCGAAGGCCATTCGGGAAACATGCAGCCCCGCAGACCGCCCGTTTGAAATGTCCGTTAAAACAAGGTTAGCATACCGCAAGCGTCCATGATCGCTCTTGATTTTTTTTTTTCCCCCCCCCCCCCCCCTTTTCCGTCATATTTGCGTTTTGCTTCGAAACAGCTTTTTCTCCAATTCTTCTCTTCGGCATGAAGAGAATCCTCTCCCGGCGGTCTTTTAGCTTCTGGGGAAAGGCAGCAACCGTTTGGCTGTGTAAACACGGCATGATCGGCTGCATTATTTAGGGAAAAATCTTTTGACGACGGATGCGCTCTTTTTTTGTTGCACATTTTGCCCACTAGTGTATTTCTCTGCACGACACACACACACACACACGCACACACACGAAGCCGCACGCAGACAGGCCATCCCGGTGCAGTGCCATTAACCAAAGTAAACAGAGCTTCAAATCCCGCGCGGCCGCCTCGCTGATGCTACGAGATTTTAGCGTCAGCAAATCAGGTCGCATCTGACTCAAGTCGGGCCCGGCAGCTGCGGCGGGTGCTCGGACTACCTAGCGCGCTGCTCGCCCGTTGTCCTCCATGTTGAGGGATGACAGACGCCGCGCACTCGGGACCATTGAGTTCATTAGGGACTCCGCCATGCACGCTTTGGATATGAGCGGTCGTCTTTTAGTTGGCAAGAAGCCTTCGTGTGCTGGAAATATATCGACGGTGCCTTCAGATGTCAAAAAAATACATAAAAAGAGTCAAGAGAAACGTTTTACTGGAAAACCTTGATAGCTGACAATTGTATTTCGACTCGGCGATGGTACGGTCTGAACATTCGGCAAGGCGGATGCGAAACCGAATCGCAAGTCACAGTTGAGTGGAACAATACATACCGACCGAGGTCCTGAACTCTGCAAATTTAGGTTGTCCTCATCGTATCACATGAACACGTTAGATCGGTTGAATGGGTTCAAATTGTTTTCAATGTGCCAAAATATGTACGCTGAAATGTTCATTGGATCTTTTCAATTGTTTTTTGTTGTTCACAAAAGAGAAGTAAGGTGGGGCCAGGCCATTTCAAGATTGGAAAACCGATACTGTAATAGGATCTTTCAAAAAAAATGTAGAGGCAACCAGCGAAGGAAGGCCAGAGTAGGATTTACTGTATGTGCTCCCTCGTACCAGTACCAGTCCAGAGGCCGGCAGCGGCGTTCTGGAGCAACTGGACACGCCCGATGGAGGATGGGCTGAATCCAAAGTAAGCTTTTACAAAGCTTGCTGTTGAGTGATCACTTGAAGAGGGGTGGGAAACAACGGAACCAGGTGCTCTCCAGGACGGGACTTGGGCAACCCTGCTCGAAACTGCCTGGGATGTTGACTAAAACCAGCTCAGTTTCCTTGAATCGCGTCGCTTGCTTTATATTTTTCCAGGGGGAAAAAAAACAAAAATGGAAATTGCAGACGGTTGCATGCGACGTGACGATACCTGGAAAATGCCTCAGAAACGTGATCACATCGCTCCTGTCAGAGAAACGAGACGTGGCCGTCAAAGGTGCGACATTTGTCCTTTCATCGACCTTGTACATGACACATTGCAATAAGCCCTCCTCACATGTCTGTCTTTTTTTTTTTTTTTATTTTAGCGGCAGTCTTTGAAGACCCCAAGCATCCAGACTGGTCCAGGTAATTGCGGCCGGTCTTCAGGGCGTGTCCGGACACCCACAACCCAACCTACCCATTAATAGTTGTTCACATCGGCCAGACCCATTGGCTAAATTGGCTAAGAGGGGATTCCCGCAGTCTCGAATCCCATCCGGCTGCGGCCGTAATGACTTGTTCTCTTTGGCTCTCCAAAGTGTAGAGTTTTTACTTGCGGATTGGCATTTAAAGGATTAGCTCGCTTGGCATTCCTGCGTAATTAGACACCACGGCCGTCAGTCAAGCAGAAGCCAGAAGCGGATTGGCCGACGTGTCAAACGAGCTGCGTTGCTCGGGGGGGGGGGGGGGGGCGAAGCGAACGTCCCCGCCGGCCATTGTGCCTTTTTGAATCGGGGAGGAAGCCGCTCGCTCAAGTGGAGGGAAGCAAAGCTCGTGGCGAGAGCCGCAGACGTCAACGGCGAGGAGCGCTTAAAGCCAAAAGGTTGTCGCGTAGCGAGGACTCGGAAGGGGTGGGGGTGGTAAAGCCAAATGGGGGGGGGGGGTTGTCTGATCTGGATCACGTCGTCGGCGTTGATGAATGATAGATGAGAAGAGCATTACCAGCCCCGCTGCTGCGGCCTAAAATAAAACCCCACAGTCATCTATCTACTTCGCCCCAGAACCCCGTCCGACACGTTAGCCAAACGCGACCGTGATTTTCGTCACATCCGAGCCTCCGAGCCTCTCATTGTCCTTGAAAAAAAAACTGCAAATTCGCTTGCCACTCATTCAAGTTAGGCAGTCAATGGAGTCCTTACACTACGCACTTGTTATTTTTCTTCGGAGAAGGAAATGAGCTCCGATCACTTTTGAGTGGGAAATGCTGAGGATGTATTTGAAACTTTTGTGACAAGGTGTGGAATTACTCTGTCGCCACACAGAGACCATTATCCACCCCGCGGCAACGTCGCCGA
Organism: Hippocampus abdominalis; assembly: GCA_018466805.1. NCBI lineage: Eukaryota > Metazoa > Chordata > Actinopteri > Syngnathiformes > Syngnathidae > Hippocampus > Hippocampus abdominalis. The sequence continues at coordinate 549,633 of CM031702.1, forward strand.
AATCCAACTGCTTTTATGAATTCACCGCGTCGACCGCTGTGATTTTTTGGCGCCGTGACATTTAAAGCGGAGACTGAGACCGTCAACGCTAATGGAAGCTTCAAAAAAAGCCACGCGCTAAGGCCGCATTGCGGGAAAGGAAAACGCGCCGTTATTTCATCATTTGTGCCAGATAAAATCGTTGCGAGAGGAAACGAAACGAGAGCTACTTCTTGGCCCCCCGCTTCGTGCGACTTGGGGAAAAAGGACACGTTTGCTCCAAATACTATTGGTCGGATATGATCAGTCACCGCGCATGATTTGTAGGAAACATCGAAACTTCAGTCAAGTCAAAAGGGACGAGAGAACAAACGGGCACAACAACAGCCGCCGTGGCGGCAGCACTACGCGTCTGTTCTCGCTCAACCTCTTGTTTCCGTGTTCACGGCGGCTTTTCTCCCAACTATCAACAAGGCCACCCGTGAGAAAGGCTCCTTTCCTCTTCCTGCAAGGTGAACAACTCCGAACACGTCGCAACTAAGTCGTCAACGCCGTCACCTCGAAAGCCAAAAGGTAAGCGGAGCTGCGTTGAGCTTTGTCGTCTCGCACACTTTCACTGTAAAAACCAGGCACAACGTCAAACCTTCCGCGGCGATCCATGTCCAACGTACACGTAAACACGTTGGCCGGCGGTTCCGCTGCCTGGAATGAGATGAGATGGAATGGAAGCGAACATCGAATGAGTCATTTTCTGAGCCGGTTGCCCCTACGCGCAAAATGTCAACGGCAGATTTGAAAGGCTCACTGCCCTCGCACCGAGCGGGAGGCTTTGGCCACAAAAGTCCGCCGGCGTCATCGCCGTGGACGAGTCGAGCTGCTTTGGCGCCTTCAAACGCTCTCGATCATTTCACCGAATGCACAATGAAGCCCAAAAAGTTTGGGTGTCAACGCCGATGGCGTTTGCGTCCTCTTGCCTGACATTCTCGCCTCCGAGGCGGTAATTGCCGCACGGCGAGAGAGAGAGAGAAAAGATCAGCGATTGAATAACAGCGGCGAGATGGCAATGAGTCACGACGACGCCCATTGTTATGTTAGACCCGCAAAAGGTCGTTAAGATACGGCGGCATTAAGATCGGCCTGACGAGAGCGCAAATACGCAGGCGGGGGTGGAAATTAAGTGTGCGTAAGGGCTTTTTTTTCTTTTTTTTTTTTCCTTCCTTGTCTTTTTTTTTCTCCCTGGCTTCGCTTCTCTCTTTCCCCACCAATCTGGCTGTGAAATCTACTCTTGCCACCAGTAATTACAAGGAACAACTTCATCTGGCTGCAGCCCAGATAAGGCCGTCCCCGAGATCTTTATCGCCGTCATCACAGGACAAACGCCTCCTGCCCAATTCGCCCCTAATCTCCTGCGTAAACAATACCGATATTTCACCGCTGCCGAGGAGGAAGAAGGGGGGGTGCGGGGGGGCGGGAGGAAGGTTTGAGTTGAGGACTACGCCGGCAAAGATGGAGCTACAAAGTGATAGCATCGCTCCCCCGATTGGAGCTCGCATGCGTAATGGTGTTCCGTGATGCCCCGCCTCTTCGGCACCGCGCGGGATTTGAGTCTTTTCATCAAATTCGCCTCATTTTGCTCCGTGCATCGGTCGCATTATTCGGTCTCTGCATCTTCTGCACGAAATCCAAAAGCGAGGCCCGCATCCAGAATTCCACTTTCGTCGACATGCTCGTTTTTTTTTCGTCATTTGGTGCCTTGACGTTCTTGCGTATGTCGTAGGGCTGCTTAGGCCATTTTCAAATGCTTCTTCTGTCGCTCCAGATTGCCATTTTTTGCCATCGCTCAATTGCAAATGAATGAGAATTATCCATCCATCCATCCATTTTCCGAACCGCTTCATCCTCACTAGGGTCGCGGGGGGCGCTGGAGCCTATCCCAGCAGCCTTCGGGCAGTAGGCGGGGGACACCCTGAATTGGTTGCCAGCCAATCGCAGGGCACACAGAGACGAACAACCATCCACGCTCACACTCTACCTAGGGACAATTTAGATGCCCAACGAGCCTGCATGCATGTTTTTGGAATTGGGAGGAAACCGGAGCACCGAGAAAACCCACGCAAGCCCGGGGAGAACATGCAAACTCCACACAGGGAGGCCGGAGCTGGGATCGAACCCGGTACCTCTGCACTGTGAAGCCGACGTGCTAACCACTGGGCTACCGGGCCGCCCCTGAATGAGAATTAAAAAAACAAAAAACAGAAAGAAAGTCAGATTGCAACATTGCTGCTGGCGAGCTGCAATTGCAAACTTCCGCTGAGGCACATCAAGGTTAAAAGTGACCTGCTTGCTTCTTTAATTTTTCGGGCTACCGGTCGATCGGGTATTGGGCCGCCCCTGTCCTACACCAACTTGAGCCTCATATTGGTTCCGAGTCTGATTAGCGGCTAATAGGCGAGCTTCAGTCAAAAGCTGATACCTTAGTGGAAAAACATTCGACAATGACATTAATGGATGGGGGGGGGGGAAAAACAAGTATTTACAATAAGTAGCCTCTCAGCCGCGGTCCAATGGTTAGCGCGTCGACCTCACAGTGCAGAGGTCGTGGTCGATCCCGGCTTTGGCCTTCCTGTGTGGAGTTTGCATGTTCTCTCTCCCCTTGTGAGGATAAAGCGGATCGGAAAATGGATGGATGGATGGAACCTCTCTGCCATTGTTAGCCTCGCAACCCAGTGTCTCAGCGTTTACATTTATACAGTGTAGACTGCAGCATTTACATGATGCATTGCATTGTCGTCGCACCATGTCTAGGTGGGGGGGGGGCATTTTTCCTCTTTCCTACTCAACTGTGAATGGCTCCCCCCGCAGGCACCGGACTGGGTTGAGGAGGATGAGACCTGACCGTTGATTTCATCACTTCTACCTCTTCAGCGCAGGTTAGCGAGGCACACGCCGCCGCCGCCGCCGCGCGTTCTCGCCAGTGTCACCTTAAACGCCGGCCACTCTGTGCGGAGAGGCTAAATGAGCCTGGACATTTCTATTGTCATCACAACACAAACAGCAGTGCTGAGGCCATCTGTTTCCAGGGGGAAAGTGTCCAATAAGCAGCTTGGCAGCCTTTCTGCTCTTTTCATTTGACTCGACTTTCTCTCGCGCGTTGACTCCCAGGCCTTGATGATGTCGTCCGTCTTGGCGAGCACAAAAACAAGAAACCCGGCCGGCTATTTTACCATCCGGAGGGACAATTGAATTTCTACACGCAGAAATGTTTGGGGGGGAGGAAAAGGCCGAAATAAATAAAGTAGAGTGACAATGAACCTGTTGCCGTATTCCCGTTTTTACATGACTTGGCCACCAGGGGGCAATATGACTTGGAAGGACTACGCCGTTGGAATGCTCTCCGCTACCACCGTGACTATCGATGCTCTTTGTTCGCCCGGTCATGGCGTTTTGCATCATGCGTTAGTATTAAGCTGGTGGAAGGCAAGCGTTTGTGCTTGTTTTAAATACACAAAAGGTTTAACTGCCTTTGTTTTTTTTACGTTGCCTTTGACAGTCAAATGTTGTTGTTGTCGAAAAAAAACAAGTTACGCATGTAGAATGGACTCCAAAATTCAAGTGTTTCCACGTTCCCCGATTATGCGTGAAACGTATATAAAATAAGACATTTAACGTGGGCCGCAAGCTTAGCTATTATGAAAAGGTGAAGTTGGGCAGAGTGAGAAGGGAGGGGGGCAAAGACCACTAATATGTGTTCTTACATCCTGTTGAACTTTTCTCGATGTTCCAAGATCCCACTTATGATTTTAAAAAAATACAATTGAGCTTCAAATCACAATCGTGAATAAACACGATTCCATTTTCGAGAGTTCCGTTCGCTTTGTGCTCTGTTGCTGATTGATTGATGAAGACGAGAGACAAATCTGTGACTTCGCCAGTGCGGTCTTATCTGGAAGGGACGAAAATGCTGAGTGTGCAAAGTGAGAATTGTCTTCATGTCTGGATTGTGTTCAATGCGAAATGAGACTTTTGCTCAGGGCACATCAAAGGGGGGGATTTTCCCATTCAAATGTGACATCCCCCTTGGATTGGAAAAAAAAAAAAGAGAGAGATTACATTTGAGACCGTGTGAAGTTGGATGTAAATAAACAGAGAGAAGCGTGTTTTGGTCACTGAGTAATGAGTGCGTCACGTGATAAGCGTTTAAGCCTGGTCTGTGTTCTTTGTGACGTTGAAACATCAAAACAGGCTAACAGCATGACCGGCTTACTGGCCGCCGTCCCTCGAGGGATAAATGCTCGCTGCGTCAACAGCGTGGCCGCGAGACGCTTCGTTAGGTACACTTGCGGCGAGTTTGCGACCGGCTGTGGATTGCGTGCGGCCGAAAAACGCTCCGACAAGACGTTTTCCGACAAAGGAGCGGCCGACTCGCTCTTTTATGAATCGAGGAGGGGATGACGAAGGAGTCGCTTTGGCCCTGTGATTTCACAGCTGACGTCGTCGTGTCTCGGTCGGTGACTGAGGCAGACAGACGAGGCCGCCTGTGTTTAGCGCGGATGTGTCACGGTTCCGGGACAAAAAAGCACCTCGGCGCGATGACTCATCTGCGCTCGGCTCGCTGTCCTGGCTGACTCGGGCTTTCCTGTCCATCCTACTTCAGACGTGACTCAGTGGGCGCTGAGGCGAGCTGTGATTGGAATGGAGACAAGTCGCGCAAATGGGGGGGAGGTGGACACGGAGAGGGAGGGGGTGGGGTGGGGGGGGGGGGGGCTCGGCCGTCCGCTGTCGGCGCTGTGACAGTGAAGACTCGCGTCTACGACACGAGGGGCGGCCCACCCGCCACACAAACACTCACCTTGTCTGGGCCGGTGAGCATCAGTGACGGAAAGTAGCCATCCATCCGGCCATTATGGAATCCGCTTCTCCTCACGAGGGTCGCGGGGATGCCGCAGCCTATCTTTGGGGCAGCAGGCGGGGGTACACCCCGGATCGGCTGCCGGCTGCCCGCAAATATTGGCGCAAATATTGGCGCTCGCAAGCAGCAAGAAATTTTTCACAACAGGGGGGTTTTCACTGTTGCAAATTTGATCTCAGATGTAAACACACACACACACACTTATTTGACACTTGATATCGTCGGGTAGAAAGAAAAAAAGGGAAAGAAATTGCAACATTTACCATCAGCATTCACTTTCACTTCCATCAATTCCTTGGATAATGTCTTTTATTTTGCTTCCTCCGTCTTTCATTTTGATCACTTTTCGCCTCTCTTCCAGCGCCAGAGCTCTTCTTGTCTTAGCTGCTTGACATCCAAAGTTCCGTTTTGTAGCCATTTTCGCAATGCAACGTTCTCGCTGCGTCTAAAACTAACAATGACAAATACTTCCTGGACTACTGCACATGTGTCAACCAGCGCGGTGGTTGCTGTTGCCGTTTCCGAATGAAGCAGTAGAGCTCGCTGTTGGAGTAGACTTTGTTGTAGTGAATCTCGTCGCGAGGCAAGAGCAGAGAAAAGATTTCGTGTAACGCAACAGGGTTTTTTTTTTTTCGTTGTATGGGGGGGGGGGGGGGCAGGAGAGTGGGAATGGCGTTAATGCATGAAGATTTTTTTCATACCAGGGGCTATTTTCGCCCATGTAGGTTTTGTTGTAGAGGAGTTCTACTGTTATATATATATATATATATATATATATATATATATATATATATTTATATATATATAATGTATTTATTTTTAAATCGGTGAGTTGACTTTCGTTTTTAGAGAGGGTTTGTTCGCTTTTGGAATGCGTTCAGAAAAATGAATCGGAGCTCCGCCCCCAAAAAAGACGACGACGAAATCGTAACAATGTGAAAGTTTTTCTTGGTTTTTCTTGGTTTCAAATGGCTTAAATCGCGTGTCGCGTTGCAGCCCAGGGTACAAATCCTGGCGGCTTAACGTGCTTTTTGCTGCTGTAAATCCTCGTCGTGGGAGCCCAAAGCTAGTTGCCATGACGACCATAATTTGTCTTCTAAATGGGAGATGTACAGGTGGAAATGCCCCCACCCCCCACCTCCCAAAAAAAGGCAACCTCGACTTCACACCGTGTTTGCCTGACTCTTGACCTTTGCACCCCAGTCGACCCGGTCCTCAAACTATGACTTTGCCTTCCCGGCTTGCATCTTTTTTTTTTTTTTTTTTTTTCCCCAAAATTGGCGATAGTGAGCCGAAAATGTGCAACTGGTGAGTAGCAGAACGATGCAAAAGCTGTCCAAATGTGAAGCCTGCTTCCAGAAGGTCAGACTCATACGTTCCAGAGCCAAAAGGCAACGGAAGCGTTTGCTCGCTCGCCGTCTGCTCTTGACCGTCCTCGCGCAGCGATTCACATCGTGCAACGTCGGGGGAGCCGAGCCAGACGAGGCTGTAGAAGGCCAAGCTCATTAAAGTCGGCGTATTAAAAGTGCGCCGGGCTCTCATCCGGCACGGGAGGAAAAAGACATCAGTGATGATACCTTTCCGCCCCCCCCCCCCCCCACTCTCGCTTCACTTATCCTCCGCTCCCCTCAGCTTTCTGGGGAAAATTACAACCTGACTGCTCGCTTTAATCTTTCAGCATCTAAGTGAACGTGACAGGCTCTTCTTTGTGTCGCCACCCCCCCCCCTCCCCCTCCCAGCCCCCCGCCTCGTCCGCGCCGCCCCAACCTCCTCGTGTCGCTTTCTTATCATTCACCCGATGCTTCAACTTTTACCGTGTGACAGCACAAGTGGGTTTGGAGGACGAAGGGGGGGGGGGGGGGGGGGTGTAGGTAAAAACAAATCAGGCTCAAAGCCGAGCTATCAGCCCCCGTCTCTCCCTTTCCTCGGGAAACAAACACGACAACGAGCCCGCAATGAGCAGCGCCGGGGTATCGCCGGGCCCCCGACGGACGCCACTCGCGCTCAACGCTCGGCCGTGACGGGCCTTCGAATGATCTCATCCGTGGAGACGGAGGTGAGGTGTGCGCGCTGAGACACTTGCTCTCAAAATAAATCAGAAAATTGCCCCCGGCAGGCAAGTGAGAAGGCAGAGATGGTCGGATTTAACAGCGCCGCGTGTTTCGATAAGATAAGAAATCCTTTACAGTCAAACCTGGGGTTTTCGAACGTCTCGGTTCTCGACCAATTCGGTTTTCGACCAAAAATTCTGAGTTTTTTATGCCTCGGATGACCAACAAATTTCGGTTCTCGAACAAACTGAGTGCACTTGAATGCAGCATTTGACTCCTCCCGCCTTCCTTCCACGAGGAAGTGACGCTTCCTCGGGTTGCTTTCCATTGCGAGCGGACGTGTTCAGTAAACATTTTTATTTTCAAAAGACCGTGGAACGGATTATGGACGAAAACCGAAAAGTTTGACTGTATTTGTCTCGCAATGGAGAAATTCCCAATTCACAGCAGCATAGTTATGAAAGGAAGAAGTCGAAGAACAAAATAGAGGAGCTGCTGGAAAGGCGGCCACTCACGCAGCGCCATCTTGAGGTCAAAATAACAAAATAAATAGATGCTAGAAATAGCGAAAATACAGTGAAACTCCTCTACAATGAAATCTACATGGGTGAAAATACCCCCTAGTGTGAAAAAAATCTTCATGCATTAACACCACGCCCACTTTCCTGTTTCAAATTTGCTACAGTGAAAAACCCCCTGTTGTGAAAAATGTCTTGCTTCGTTGTAGAGGAGTTTCACTGTAGCTAAAAAAAAATCAAGATGCTTTGCCCTATCGACAGTTCGACAGCCGCCAAGATGAGGCTCTTTGGCCACATATCAAAATGGAGACTTGGGGTGGGCGGGGCCAGATCATTTGTTTCTTCCAATGTCATCACCAAAAGAGCGTAAGCTGCTCTCTCTCTCTCTCCGAGCGACGAACGCTTGCCAACATTTGAGGTTTTGGTCAGGGTTCGAAAAAGGTGGCGAAAGCGCGCAAAGATCTTTTGCCAGCTCGCGTTGCGTTGCGCGTTCACAGGCGTGATGATGATGATGACGGAGCTGGTCTGCGCTGGCCCCGCCTCCTTCTGTTTTCCTCTCTGCCATTGGATAGCCTCGTCGGCTTGCCCCTCTCTCGAAAGACGCCGCGTCGTCACTCCCCCCGAGGTAGCGTGCCCCTCTTCTTCCATTGAGCGGGCGACCAACAGCACGACAGAATTGGGGGGGGGGGATTACATGCAACTCTTGAAAAAGTCAACATTGATCACATAATTTACTCCTCTCTGTCAAGCCACAATGCTATTGATCAAATAATTCCATATGCGGGCCAAATTGCTAAAATGGGGCTGCTGCGCTTGAAGCGGCCCCCGTAATGGCTTTGCCATTGATTGCGGCTGGGCTCGCCGCGCTTCCCCCCCCCCCGCGCAAACAAACCCCGGCGGAGGCAGGAAGGACGCCGCCGTGGAGCGGACGAGCCTCGACCGGCGATGGCGGCTCGTCGCTCCGTTTGTGCGCGCGTCTCACATCTGTGGGATTTTGGCGGCGGGTTTCCCCCCCCCCCCCCCCCCCCCCCCCCGAGCGCAGCGGCTGAGTGGCGGGTCGCTTTTTGACTGGAATGACTGGAAGATGAAGCCCCGGCGCGGTGGCCAATTTGACCCCGTTTTTACCCGGGCTGACCGATTTCCTGCCAGCGGTCGTCGGCAGCCTGCGGTCACACGCGCGCACACACAACCAGTCGGTGTGTGTGTGTGTGTGTGTGTGTGTGTGTGTGTGTGTGTGTGTGTGTGTGTGTGTGTGTGTGTGTGTGTGTGACACAGCTGTTCAGAGTGTGTGCGCTACCTGTAGACACAAACATGCACAGGTCTCACTTGCTGTTTTTGGAGAGTCTGGGCTGCGTGGTCAGTTTCTACACTGGTGTCATCTGGCCCAAAGATGGCCTTTGCGATGAGTCTATTGACCGACCGGCCAAGCGAGTTCTTGGGCTATAGCCGTGAGCAATGCCGCGTCCCGAACTTCGGTCTTCCTGCCCGGACGTTCTCACCGACTTCCGTCGGGGTATTTCACCCCTCCGGTCCGGGGGAAAGGAAGCCGCGGGACAATTCTTGGTCCGTGCGCAGGGTGGTCAGTCTCTTGCTCGGTTACTTTTCGTAGATTGGCGGCAGGGGGAGTGCGTTGGAAGATCGTGCCCTCCGAACCGTATTCCGTCGCGGTTTTGATACCTCCCTCAAGGATGAGCTTGCTGTCTGCGATGACTCCGCCTCCCTTGAAAAACGAATTCGTCTTGCCGTGCGTTCGGACGACTGACCTTACCAGCGCGCCATTGATTGATGCGCGCCATTGACCTTGGTGTTGAAAATGTCTTGGGAGTTAGTACAGCAAATTGCGGGCGTCAAAATGTGCCAACATGGAACATGAGTCTCCTGTGCCCCCTCCCATCTTTTGGCAGCCTGCCTTTCAAATCGATTTGGGAGTTTTTCCCCGGCTGTCCAATGGCGAGCCGCTGGAATTTGGACGAAAATTGCATCGGATCTCTGGCCCCAATGCTTGGAGGGACGACCGTTGACCGGGTTGACATTTTGGCTGGGCTCCCTTGTGTCAAACAATGAAAAAAAAGACAGATGACAGAAAATCCAGATGAACCTCTTGGGCCACTTTTGTCATCTTGAGCTTTCTCGATCGCTCTTCACAAGCAATCCCTCAACACGAGCTGGAGTTGTTTTCGTGCATTCGCGGCAACGACGACGAGCTTGCAAAGTCGCGGACGTTTGGGAGGGAGATGGAGTGTGACAGCAGAGGAGAGAGGGTGAGAGTCCAGCTGGTGGCGAGCCGTCCGAGTGCGACGCCTCCTGTCTGGCCGCAACGGGTCCTCGCCGCCCTGCGCTGCGGCACGCGTGACAGCGGCTGTCAGCCTCTGTTACGGTCCCCCCCCCCCCGCGCCGCCTCCGCAGTGGCATGAGGCCCGTGCCAAAGTCACCGCGCCGAGTACCAAAATACTACTTTCCGAAAAGGTCTTTCCCTTTCATTTTTTTACTTAGCGCATCAGATTTTGGAGATCTTTTTATTCTTTTCCTGTAAAAGCTTGCAGCACACGGACTTGACTATGCGTTGGGGTCATTTATAGCTATAGCGTTGGCTGGCATTTTTGCACATGGCGGGTGAAGTCATGGAATCGTGGTCGGGAGCGTTGTCTCTGGGCTGCAGAAAGGGCCGTAACCGTTCCGTTAGCACGTCGAAGGCGTTTTGCATTATATGTTAGCATTAAGCTAGTGGCCTTCCGTTAGACAAAGTTGGTTGAATATTTTAGTGTTTTAAATCACAATTTTTCATTTTCTTTGGGAGGGTTTTTCAATCACTTGTTACAGTAAAACTGGGAGTGACCCCCCCCCCAAAAAAACCTAGAAAAAGCTGGAAGCAAGAAAGACAGCACTCTATAAAAATAGACAGAAATGACATCATTAAACGGCATGTCAAGATTTCAGATTTGCTTTCATAGACTGTGCAGCTGCGCCTGCTGTGTGCGCCTAGGCCACCAGGGGGCAGTATGAGACTTTATCCTTCGTACACGTAGACGGGAAGAAGACGGTCGCAAGTGCTCAGGGAGCCGAAGTAATATTGGCGACGTCGTCTTTTCCGCAGACGACTTGTCTTCAGCCCTCCGATTGGATAAAACGCGCTTCCAAAAACGAGTCGTAGTGCCACCTGTTGATTTCGCACGAGCCCGCCCTACGCATGTATTTTTCATGAGTTATTTTGAAACACAGCTTTTGTGGCTAGGGAGGGTGTTGTGTGTGTTTTTTTTTGTTTTTTAACTCCGGGATAAGATGTTCTGTGTTTTTGTGTGGCCCCAAGCACGCCGCCCGAGTTCAAAGCGACACTACTTATGCTCTGCCGCTGTTGTTCTGAAAGTCATGCGCCGCGCACAAACACCGCGCCGTCGTAATCTTTTGAGGCATTAATCTGCCGCGCAAACAGTCTCTCCAACTTTTCTGGAAGGGCTTTCCGTGCCGTTTCTGAGCAGGCTGAAGCGAGCTGCAGAGGATTTGCGTCCATTCAGCCTCAGATTATTCCCTCCGCAGCACAAAGTAAAAAAAAAAAAAAAAAAATGTACACATGCAAAATGTTTGCCAGGATTAGAGGACACTTGGACTTGAGAGGCTCTGCGGTTGTTTTGTTGCTGTTGTTGTTTTCGTGGCCAGCGAATGCAATCGCACATCTTATTTGTTTTCACGTTCCGTACAGAACAGCCGTTCGAGAGACAATACGAAGGCTGGCGTCATCCGTTGAGTTTTGACTCATTTCGTGCCAGCCGTTTTCTCTCAAAGTGGGAGGCTTGGCGACAGCCGTTTTTGACTGTTTTGAATCATTTGTTCAGAGAAGTGAATTCTGGAGGTGTCGAAGCATGGAAGCTACCAAAAGAAAGACCCTGAACCCTCCTCTTCTTTCTTTAAAAAAAAAAAGTACAGCCAAACGTCGGTTTTCGTCCATAATGCGTTCCAGAAGGCTGTTCGAAAACCAAAATTGTTAGAAAACCGAAACCAGGCTCTTTTTAAAATAAAAATGTTTATTGAACACGTCCGCTCACAATGGAAAGCGACACGAGGAAGCGTCACTTCCTCGTGTAAGGAAGGCAAGAGGAGTCAAATGGTGCATTCAAGTGCGCTCAGTTTGTTCGAGAACCGAAATTTCTTCGTCATCCGAGGCATAAAAAAACTCAAAATTTCTGGTCGAAAACCCAATTGGTCGAGAACAGAGACGTTCGAAAACCCAGGTTTGACTGTACATTTGACCTTTTACCTTTCCAGTTGAACATTGGTAAGGTTCTTGAAAATACTCGTTTCCGAGACCAATTCTGAGACCAAGAGCTTTTTGTCAACCGATCCATTTCAAGCCGAACTTTCACTTTGACGCTGTTTTTTTTTTTCTTTCTTTTGCATTTGTGGTACCTGGAATACCTAAAGAGTGCTTCCCTACTAAATGCCAACCTCAACAACACAAAACAGATACAATCTCACACACACACACACACACACACACGATGTGCAGACCAAGATCTGATCAAAGCCATTCCTGCCATCTAATGGTGATTTCTCATTTGGAAATCATTCCCATACCAATTTGAATTTTAAAAAACACCAAAACGTCAAGTACGTGATCGGCTTTTTGTAAACATCATTTCACATTTTTGGCAATGGACGAGTTAAAAGCATTTTCATTTGATTCGATGTCGTTTGCGCAGATTTTTTTCTTCATTTGTAGCTCATACGTTAGTTTTCGTCAAATTATGAAGATCCTCCATTCCAAGACACCCAAAACATCTCCCTCGTTCTTATGTCGATGACCAATAGAGAACCGGCGAGAACACGCCGGACTGGATGTGGAGGTGTCCATGTTGGCCTCCTCGCTAACCTCGCCGCATCCATATTCATGCGCGCGGAAGCAGCGGCGAGATGTGGAACATCTCTGTGTCTCATTTGCATCTGATAAATAAATAAGGCGGCCCAATCAAGTGCACCGTGTGACCGTCTGTCTGTCTGTCTGTGTGTTTGTGTGTGTGTGTGTGTGTGTGAGATATGCCCCTGAGCTGGTTAAAATTGCATGACGGTAGGCGGACTCGTATGCAGACGAGAGTTGGGATTGGTCCAGTCAGGTGGGGTTTTTTTTTTCCTCTTTCTTTTTTTTTTTTATGTGAGGAGACAACAGCGTGCGCCAAAGAGAGAGAGAGAGAGAGAGGAACAAGAAGTGCTGCACATGGGAGGGGGGCCCTCCCCCTCCTCCTCCTCCTCCTCCGCCACCACCGCCCTCCCCGCAATAATGAATTTCAAATAAGTTGTTCTCTTCAGGAGTAAGTGGCAGCCACTCCTTAAAGCCGCTTTGTCCAGATAATTGAGTTTCCAAAAGTTTGGAGGACGAGGAACCTCAAGAGAAGTTTGGAGGGACGAGGCGGAGGAGGAGGGCGGCGGGCTCCCGCCTTTATTTATCCGTTGCTTGAGTGCATCGCGACGATGCTTCCGTTCACGTCCTGAATTGGCGCCGGGATTGGCCGCCCCGACGCCGACGCAGCTCTGTGGACGCAGACACCCGTCCGGCCGGCAGTGCGGGAAAAAGATGAATGTTTCACGTCTCGCGTGCGGGCTTCCGCGATCAGCGAGCAAGCGAGCGTGCGGCGCCAAGGCGACGCGGACTCAATGAGATGCATTAGTGGCGGAGATTTGAATTGACAATGTCATTTGCCGCCTCTTGGTCTGTTTTTTTTTTTTTCTTCTCCCGAAAGGGTCGGCGCCACTCGGGGGGGCCCCCCCGGTTTAATTCGCAGCCGGGCCGAGCAGCCGCCAGGGTATTCCGTCATGAATATGTTGAGCGCCACAATCATCACACGGACCACAGCGGGGAGACCGAAGCCCCCCTAAAAAAATAAAGCCAACCGCGTGGGTAATTTGTTTTGAAGGCGGTTTTTCTGCCAAAGTTCCAACGGTTGTTCGCAAGCCGACGTGTTCAAAATGAGCAAAAAGACAAAACTCTTTGCCCGCGTTTTACCGCAAAAACTTTCAAAAATCATGAGCGTTCTTGCGCGAACATAGGACGGGAATAAACAAAAACGAAAAAAAATACACCCCAGACATGTTTTGTAGCATTTACACGGCTTCATTTTTTAAAAAAGGCCTTTAGACGCTCTGAAAATGGACAGTCAAACCTCAGTTTTCAAACGTCTCGTTTCTCGACCAATTCGGTTTTCGACCAAATATTTCGAGTTTTTTATGCCTCGGATGACGAACAAACTTTGGTTCTCGAACAAACTGAGCCCACTTGAATGCACCATTTGACTCCTCCCACCTTCCTTACACCAGGAAGTGACGCTTCTTCGTGTTGCTTTCCATTGTGAGCAGACGTGTTCAATAAAGATTTTTATTTTTAAAAGAGCGCGGTTTCGGTTTTCCAACAATTTCGGTTTTCGAACAGCCTTCTGGAACAGATTATGGACGAAAACCGAGGTTTGACTGTATTTTAGTTTTATTTACTGCTCATGTCTGTAGGCAAACTTAGAGGAAAGCCACCGGCACAAACGTTTGACTCTCGGTAATTTGACTTCCTGTTTTGACACTTGGCGGGAAAAACCGTGATCGCTCGACATCACAAATAAATCAATACATCTCTCATCTCAAGCCCGTGAGCCAAGGTGCAAGTCGCCGCCACGTAAATGTCATCATGCGAGCGTTGCCGCATATCCGTAGCATGTGACCGCATCGGCGTTGAGCCGGAGCTGTGTGACAGGTGAGTTGCGAGAACACGCCTCTCTGCCGTTTCCACGGACTTCGTGACAGCGTTGGCCTTGGGCCTGGATCCTCCTTTCCCAGCAAAATTGAGCGACATGAGCTCAAAAGGGGTAATTGGCCTCCCTCGCCTCTTGTTTAGCGCCTGATTGTACGTTCTTGAGTGTGTGTGAAACCCAAACCTTTGCCATTGTGCACGACGAGGGTTGGGAGCGAGACGCCATGTCTGCACGGAGCCGTCCGTCTCTGCGGCCAAATCCTCGCGTCGACGTCGAGCGTACGCACCCGCGTGATGATTGCACACCGTTGAAAGCGCAGCCTCTCAACACAACTTTGTGTTTGGTGGAGGCGTGCGTCTCCCAATCTGATTCAGATTGACAGGATGCTTAGGAGGCTTGCTGCTCACTGTAATTACACGCACTTGAGAAATGTCGCCTCTGTGCGTTGAGGAGGAGGGTGTAATCAACGCTCGCTCGCTCTCCATCTCTCACACGCATATACACACACACACACACACACCTGACATTCTTGCAAAGATTAGAACACACCTTTTTGTTGCTTTGGAATCCAATGAAGGGCATGATGAAAATCAGACGTACATGCGAAGGAAAACCTTGCCCTAACACCAACCCTAACACTTACCCAACCCTAACCAGAATCGTAAATCCTTACCCGAATCCAGCCCTTACCCGATCCAACTCTAACCCAACCCTAACCAATCCTAACCCTTACCCAACCCTAATCCTTACTCTAACCCAACCATCACCCTTACCCAACCCAATGCAAACCCTTACCCGAAACCCAACTCTAACCCTTACCCAACCTAAACACTTACCATAACCCCAAACCTTACCCTAACCAACCCTTGCTGAACCCTAACCCTAATCCTAACCCTTACCCAACTAAAACAAACCCTGACCCTAATCAACTCTAACCCTTACCCAAACACCACCCTAACACTTACCTTAACCCAACCATTATCCAAACCCAACCCATAACCCTAACCCTCACTCTTACCCTAACCCCAACTTTTACCCTAACCTTACCCTAACCCGACCCTGACCCTTAAACTAAATAACCCTAACCCTTCCCCAACCCTAATCCTAACCCTTACCCTAACTTACCCTAACCCGACCCTAACCCTTAAACTAAATAACCCTAACCCTTCCCCAACCCTAATCCTAACCCTTACCCTAACCAACCCTATCCCTAACCCTTACTCGAACCCTAACCAACCCTGACCCTTACCCAACCCTAACGCTAATCCTAACCCTCACTCTAACCTAAGATAACCCTTACTCTAACTCAACCCAACCCTAACCTTCATCCTAGCCTTTCCCCAAACCCAACCCTAACCTTAAACCCGAGTCCTAACCGCAACCCTAAATCGGACCAAACCCTCATCAATTACGGTCATATTTTTTTCATCGACATGAGGCGGTCGTGTCTGGACGTGTGAACTTCTGCTGTCAGACAGGCAACAACAAGCAAACCCAAACCACTTATGCACCCGTGCGCGCACACACGCACAAATAGCTGCGAGTGTTAAGAGCACGCACAAAGTGTGAGCAACAGCCAGGCTCGGGAATAACATTACATCCCTGCAGGCAAAATGTTAAGCGCAAGTGGAAGTGACAGAAGGAGAAGTGATTGACGGACTTGACCTTTTTGCAGAATCCGACCGTAAATTCCATCCGCAATTTCCGTACTCGATCGGCCGCGGCGCAACGCGAGCATAAGAAAGCGGAGGCCACGGCGCGTGCACGGAATGCCGTTTGAGTGACATTTGGCCCTTCAAAGTGCAGCGAGCAAGCCGTCTCCAGCTCCCATTTCTAATATGTTGATGTCCTGCATGAGGAGGATAGCATCACTGGAAAATAAGAATGGTCTGCAGCACATTTCAATCAGAGGCTTTACGTGTCCCTGAAGGTATTCTTGATAGACTTTGGACACTTTGGACAATTTTGGACTGTTGGACAAATGGACACCACAGACAAAACAGTGACAAATAACTCCACCAAGCTGAAATTTTGCATAGGATGTCTATCTATGTCTTGGCCAATTCCCACTGAACATTTTGAGGGGTTGAAAGTGAAAAAAGTTGTTGCACATTGGAAGAGGGACATTTTTGGGACGTGATACCCTTCATGCAGCCGCTTAAAAATCCTGCATGAGGGTTAACCAATTGAAAGTGTCAATGGAAATAGCTGGACAATCTCCTCCTGCTTCTGCTCATTTCTTTCCTCGTGTGTCTTTTCATGGCGCTCCGCATCTTGACCGATAAGCATTCGAGAGGAACGCGGTTCGTCAAACAAAGACTCGAGCGCAGGGCGACGAACCTTTGGCATCGTTTGAGAAAAATGGCGGTTGCTGTTTTCTGACACCCAAGCAGGGCAACGCCAAAAGGGGTGTGGAGGGGTCTCGGAGGCATGGGGGTCTCTTACCGTGCAACACGGGGGGCGTCAGCGAGTCGTCTCCACGGAAAAGAGTGAGACTGTGTGTGTGTGTGTGTGTGTCGAGATGCATCAGAGCGCAGGCCACACATTCCCCAGGCAGCCTGACCACGTAGTGCTTTTCGATGTTTTAATCTAGGACACTTGTGCGTGTGTGTGTGTGTGTGTGTCTGATGGCATCCAACTGTGACTAAAGGTGAAGAAAGGAAATACACTACCACTTGAGCAAGCAGCTGTCTGCCATTGCACCCTCCAAAGCATCTGCAAGGTAAGTTTGCCATCCATCCAGCCGCACCGATGCAGACTGTCCAACAGCGCCGACAACTCCGCTGAACAAAACGGGACTGTGAAAAATGCTCCCCCATGACAGGCACGCAAAACAACAAGCGCCCCTGTGTTTTGTCCAGCGGCCACAGTCCAATTCTTCCCCCGATCAAAATCGGGCCGGCACACGCGTACTGCCGAGAAGGCGCAACCACCGAGCAAAGAGCCCTTCGACGAATGTCGTGGCTAAAACGCCGAAAACAGTCCACAACTGGTCCACACCAAAGACAACAAAACACCATGTGACAAAAACAACGAAAAGCAGAGCTCTTGAAGAGCTCCTGCCGACAGCTGACAATTACGCTGCCATCTTGGATGTTTTTTGTTGTTGTTGTTTTTTGAACATGTTACATGTACGGGCATTTTTAGGCCATTGGAAACAACAAAGCCAATCCAAATTTTCGACGTGACGCAAAAGGGCAGACTTGGCATAAAACAAGTCCCTTCATCTGCTAAAGGATGTCGTCTTCAAAGAAGAGAAGCAGCCACTTTGTGTAATTGCTTATTCCAAGCGGAGCGAGGGGGGCCTCACTTCTGGAAGGATCACGCCGATAAGATGCTCGCACGCTGCTTCAAGGACGTCGGGAGCGGCCGCCACCGCAGTCTCAGAAGAAGTCGACGGAACGGTAATTGGTTCGAGATCAACGGAGCTGCAATTAATTTACTTTGAGAGCCGGACAAGGGGGGGGGGGGGGGGGTGATGGAGTAATCACAAAAGCCGTGCAAAAGCAATAAGGCCGAGGAAATGTGATGCAACGCCGCCAACGGGGGGGGCCAAGGCGCCGCCGTGTCCGCGCATCTCGCCGCCATCCCGTCGCCCCGGAATTGAAAAAGCACAACAGCGACGTTTGGTCTCTCTACTTAATAGTTCGACCGGAGCGCCGTTTAATGCAGAAGGAGGCCCCCGGCTTTTAAAAACTATTTAAAAAAAAAAAAAAAAAGAAGCCATGCAAATCACAGTGGTGCGCAAAATGAAAAACACTTCCGACAGACAACAGGGCCCTGCGGGACGCCCGGGAGGCACTCGGGGAATGCGCCGACCGCGGGGTGCTGTATAATGACCGCGGGGCCCCCGGACGGCAAGGTACACGCTTGTTATGCTAAAAGGCGAGAGCCGTCGCTTCGGGGGCAGCGGGAGGGCGGGCGCTCGCATAAACACGGGGAGGGGACGCAACGCCGGACCTTAATAAACTCGTGCAAATGGCCGCCGGAAAGACGAGAATCAAGACAAAAGGCCTCCGCCCCGGAGTTTTGGGATCTTTTTTTTTTGGGGGGGGGGGGGAAAGTCGCTTCTAGACACTTCACTCAGTTGGATTTTGAGCTAACACGAAAGCCAGGCGGTGTGTCCGCGTCTGTCACGGCGCGGCGGGTCAACGGGATGTCGAGACCGGCTTCGCTTTCCGTGAAATTTGCACCACTCATAAAAGGTGTCGTGTTGCCAATGACGATAATGAGCGGGCTCAACGTTCGAGGAGAGCGCTCGAATGTGAGAACGCGGCCTTTGGTCTTGCGCGCCTCGCATTGTTTCGCCAGGTCATCGGAGGCGTGGCCTTTGAGGAGGGAGCCGCACATTTACCATTAGCTGACAAGTCGCCCGCTGGAAAAGGAGACACTTAGCCCATTAAAGATTGCCCGATTTTTCTCTCCCCTTCCCCGTTTCTCCGCCGTGACATTTGAGAGTCCCCGCCAAAGTCGAGTATCCAGCCCCCCCCCCCCCCCCGCCCCCGTTCACATGGCCTCCACTTAGGCCAGGTAGGGAGAGCTCCGCTGCCGTCGCCGCATTACAAATGGACTTCATTCACCAAGGTGAAGTGTACCAGGCCGATAAATGCACTTGCTTGAATGTCAGCAAATGTCAGCGCGGAAGCCATTTGCCGCCACTTGAACAGCCCCTCCCCCCCGGCCGCACGCCTGACTGTAGGAAGGAGGAGGCGGAGTTTGCGACGCACCTGTATAGAACTAAGACTAAGGCCGGCTCATTTCCGCATGCTTGGGCAATCGAGCCACCCGAGACGTTTTCGCAAAAAAACACCCGAGCTGCCGACGACGACGACGACGACATAATCCTGCCCTTTTTCTCCTTCCCCCGTTCAGGAAGGAAGGAAGAGTATTAGCCATCCGATATTTACGGGCACAATGGCCTGTCACGCACGCAAACATTCTGATGTTGTAACTTTCCCGGACGTTAGCGCCTCGCCAACACAAAAGTCGGCTTGCCCGACGTTCATTCCATAGAGAGGGAGCGGCCTTGGGAAAAGCCCCCCCCCCCACCCCCCACCCTCTGACCTTCGTTCTCGGGACCTGGAGTAGTGTCCGGTCTGCAAACCTGAAAAGAACTCTGAAACGAAGGGATGCCAGAGAAGGAGAGAGTTGCTCCATCTTACGAGTCGCAGTCAAAAGGCAAGCGGCGGCATTTTGGACCAACTGGAGACGGAGGATGGCGCCTTACAGCCATCTAGCCGTGATGTGACGAAGGCATGAATGACGGTTTCAAAGTGCTCAAGAAGAGAAAGCAGAGCTTTTACTTGAGCCAGCCGCCGTCGATGAAAGAAGCCGGATTCGGACAACGGCACCGATTTGGTGGTCCCGATTCAAATCGACGTCCACTTTGAGACCCAAGTTCCAGACTGATGCCTTAAGATAAGGAGCCTTTGGGGCCACGTCCGCAGGATGGGACGGACAAGGGCCACTGGGACCACACGCCATCACTTCAGGATGAATTGTACTCAACGAAAACTGAAAAAATAAATAAAACAAAAATAAAAAATGACAACTAAAAAACAACAACTGAAACCATAGTCTACATTTATCGAACTTACCAAAAAATAACCACAAATCTTTGTCAATTCATTTCTGAAATGGGGTTTTTGTGATTCATTTCAAATGTCGTCATTCGTGACGGTTTACTTTGTGAAATAGACTTATTGTGACAACTCCGATAACAACACAGAAGAGAGCTGAAGAGAATACAAGCGTGTGACTGTCAGAGCCCAAAATCAAAATGAGTTTCCAGCACCAACTTGTTTTGAAGAGGATTTTGTGTGCACGCTTGCGTGGACCTTTTTTGCGGTGAGGCTCTCTTGGTGAATCTTCTGAGCATCGCCAGCCTGGTCCATTTGAGCTCCGCTTCATCCGCTTTCGTTCCAAATTGTCAAAGGGGCAAAACGCCGGGCAAGGATGCGTGTTTTGACACCCGACGGAAGACCACGCGGATTCCATTGAAGCTCTTTCTTGTCATGAATGCATTTTGGTCTCAGGTGATACGCGACGTGCGGCGGAAGATTCCGAGAACAAGTGAAACGGTAGTCGCGCTAATCCTCCATGAAAAAAAAAACGTGCTCCGTGGAAACAAACAAACAAAAAAACGAAAAAAAGCGATTAGGGCATCCGGTGTCAAAAAAAGAAACCACTTACCTGCACCAAAGGTAATTTGTAACCATAGCAACCGCTTGTGAAAATTGAATGGGGGGATTAGAAACGGCTGGGAACAACACACACACACATTTACGTGTGTTTGTGTGTGTGTATATATATATATATATATATATATATATATATATATATATGCAGAAATGGTCTGACTTCAAATCATACTGGAGGAGAAAAGTTACACACGGACACCAAAAGGACAAGGTACGTTGATAAATATATATATTATTTTATTGAGATATTTGATTTCAATCATGATTAAAAGAATCGCAACATCATTTAATTTCATTCACCATTTTGGCTGTACAAGGTGTGTGTGGGGGGGGGGGGGGGGGGGAATGAAGCCCGCAGGTCTCTGCTGAAAGCTCCCCAGTGACTGGACATTGTGAAAAACTTTTCCCTTCTCGGTCTCTTGGCTCAATTTGGAAGAAAATTTGGAACAGTGTGACGATGCCAGAGTTGCCTCAACGTCACCATTTCTTGGTTTCCCAAAAGCAGCCAGAACCAAACATGAACCCTTTTGACAGGAAAAAAACAATATCCGAAAATCAATAAGACGATTTAGGAAATAAATAATAACCAAATAAGCCTTGAACCATGGAGCATTCTTGGAGACACCACTGTGTCTCTTAACGCATCTTTTCGGCATTGATGCGTTTTATTTGACAGGGGGGTGTCCAGGTTTTTTGGGGGTTTGTTTGTTTTTTTGAAACGTAAAATTGTGCACGTGTATTTGTTTTTATTTGTTTTTAAATGTGAAATGTGCTTTTTCTTCTTGCTTAGGGTCAAACGTTGAGGTGGAGAGCGGGACGTTGGCGGCCAGGCTCAAAATAGAAGCGGCCGATTCACACCAAACATTCCGCGCCATGTCAAAAGCGCCAAGCTGCTTCTTGGGCCTGCGTGACGTGGGGAGGCGGCTTGACTTCCTGTTGGGGGGAGGGTGGGGGTGGGGGCACATTTCATAAAAGGGCAAAAACAAACGTCTCAATGGTGGGGGGGGGGGGGGACATCCACCTGCATAGGAAGGAAGGTCACTTGTGTGGATTTGGTTTGGTGGGGGGGGGGGGGGGTCACATAGGAGTTGCGGACATGTGATTTTAACCTCGCCGTGAACTTCACCTTCCGACGACTTCCCATTACCTCTGCACGACATTCGCAAGGGGTTTTGTTTTTTTTCCTCGGATGCTACAAAACCACATTTGTAACTTGGATGGAAAAAAATGTCAGCATGTCATCATCGTGACGACGGGGCCGCTTCCCCCCACCCCCCACCCCCCACCCAATAGGATCCCAGGCCTACGAGAAAGAAGAGAAGCCACAAGGCGCACATCAATAATGAACGACGAAGGCAATAAACAATGGATGATGACGAGATCAGAAAGGAGCAGGCTTCCAAATATCTCAATCAACAATTTGATCTCATGACAACAAGGATTGATTGGAGAGCTACTTGGAGAACGATGACAAGAGATGACAAGAATTGTAATCGTCGCAAAAATTTAAAATAGGATGGGTGAGGCCTTACAATGGGGAGCCCCCCCCCCCAAAAAAAAAAATTGCATATTGGCCTCCGAATAAAATCTGAGGTTTTGTCCAATGTTTTCGTTTGATTTGAGTTCACAATAATCATCGTCCGAATGGTGATCATCTCCGGGTGTTCTCGTGCGCTCCGTTGCTTGCATTCATGTTGTGCAAAGCAACGAGGCCACCGGCGAGGCTGGTGATGAGACCTGGACGTGAGGAGGGGGCGGGGCGGGGAAGGGGGCGGGGCGTCTCCGTCCACGGGAGACGCGCAAGTGCAGCTGCCACGCATGAATGTTTGATCAACTCGCCGCGAGAAGGACGCCACATTCCATTTTTATTTCGGTTTTAGCCCTGCACTGTCTGCGGGTTATTGAAATGTTTGTCGATCATTGTTCTAATGCGAGTTATGCTTAATAACGTTGGCCTGTGATTATTTTGGAGTCGTAAAACATTCAATTTAACGTTAGTTCAACTGGTGTTGTAGCCTATGATTGATGTTAGAACATCCCAGAATCGCGTACACCCACTTAAAAAAAATCCCCACTACACCCCTGTGCATTACTATTGTCAAAAATGTGGAGTGAGCAATCCAAATCACGATATTTTATGATGGCCTTATGATTAATTCCACCGTGATGACGATGACAAAAATAATTAGCATTTTATTTAGAGCGCATACACTGTGTTTTTGTGTATCGTTGCACACACCAAAGGTCGTCCACATTCTTCGGAAATCAATGGAAATTTCTAGCAACAACATATGAATGACTATTTACAAATATAAATATTTGAAAAACAAATATTGTGAACATCCAATACAAGTGCTGTGTCTGGCATGACGCTCTGGGGGGTGCCTAATCTTTCGAACTCGGCCACCAAAATATTGGACAACTTCGGCAAAGTAAAGCGGCGCGACATCCCGCCACCTGCTCAGAATTGAGGATGACGATACGTTGTCGAGGGCGGGGCGAGCGACGCTTGCGATTGGCTGGCTGGGACCCGCCAGGGCCGCTCCTGCGATTGGCCGCTCGGGCTGATAGCGGATATCGTGTATCGGCATTATTATCGACTTATATTTGCTGTCGCATGGTGAAGACAGAAGGCAATAAAAAAAATTTCTATGTCAATCTCGCCGTCTGGCTGCACCTTGCAATGGAGCGCGCGGCTGTCCAAGCAGGCACAGGAACCGCAGTGGAGGCCGGGCCGGGCCGGGCCATTCTCGCCACCTGACGTCCGTCAACACATTAAAGCGAGGCTGAGCACGGACACGCAGCTTTCGACTCGTCCCACAGTCTGGCGTCCAAGTCCTTTCTGGAACTCGCAAAGCCAAACGGCGCCTCTGAATACATTGACAATTTCGATTATTTTGCGCGGAGCCTCAAACCAAATAGTAAATAAGGACAAGGACAAAAAAAATGTGGGGGTAAAAAAAAAAAAAAATCTAAATATCGAACTGCCTGCATCGATTGTCATCATCCAGGTCCGACGGTTTGCGAGGTTTGAGAAAAGGCAAGCGGACTTCTTCTTATTTGTTGAAGATGTTTCAACTCAAATCCAAAAGGGCGTTTTATTTGTGTGGCCTTTCCGATTCAAGGTGAAACAAAAATAACCGTTAGAAAGCCCAGACTGTTTTACGAGGAGTAGTTTGTTGGCGTTGATGACATTCGTTGAGGTTTCCAGTCTGTTTGTAAGATGTCCTACACTGTGAGCGTGCCTTGAACGCACCTCGAGTCTGGCGCCGAAGTGCCCAACGCGAGAGAAAATCGTTTTGTTCGTGTCGTGAAACTCCATCGTTACAGATTGCCTGTGTTCTCCCACATTGTTGTTGTTGTTGTTTTTTGTTGTGTGAACGCCAAAGGGGTGATCTTAATCATTTATAATGTTCGTCTCAAGTGATTACTGTACGCGTTAGAGCGTCGGCTCGTGAGTGACGTCACGTCGATCCACGCTCGCTAGCACTTTGAGCTCGCGCGCTATTACTGTAAGCTTATGTTATATGATTAATTATCATTTTATGTTTGAGCATCATATTATTTCATGTTAAGCATTCCCAAATTATATTCTGTTGTTTAAAAATTATTTAGACATGTTTTTATGTTGATATGTTCTGATTGGCTGGTAAAGTAAGAGAAGCAGGAAGTGATTTTAGTTATGGTAGTTGTCTTCTCGAACGTGCTGCGGTGCAGAAATCTTTTTTTGTGTGTGTCCTTTTAATAAAGCTGCATTTAAAGGATTCCCTCTCTCCTTTTGCCGTTCGTAAAGTAGTGCTATCCACTGAAGAACAACGAACTTACATTACTATTCCAATGACAATGAATGTTTGGATGTGGATTTGTTTATCGTGTTCTTTACGTGTGTCGTTGCAGAGCCCCTTGAATAAACCTCTGAAATAATATTCATCAAGCTTAGGAGAGCTTGGAGAGCGGGCGTCATCCTGGCGGCACGCCGTGGCCGTCCTGGTGAAATCTGATGGAGATGACGCTCGCTTTTGATCATCCACGAGAGCGGTACCGGTGACCTCCAAGTCCGGAGTTGCAATTGGGAAATGTGCGCATTTCGGAGGCCACCTGTTTATGCCTCGCGGTGGCGGGAGCAGAGGAGGCCTAATTGATTCTTAAGTGGTGTCTCTATGGAGGAAAAGAGGGCGAAGAGGATAGGGCTTGGGTGGGGGTGGGGGAGGGGGCGGGGGGGGGGCACCATTCACCACTTCAGGGAGCGCCGTGTGTGTACCTGACTGGATGCGCCAGGATGGGAGGAGAGAAGCGGTTCAGGGCCGTAGGGTTCAATGCGAAGGATGCTGCGGCCGGAAATCGGGAAATCAACTCCGCCTCAATGAAATGATATTCAAACTCGCTATTGCTATTCGCGTTTCAAATAGACACGCTAACGTGCAGCCCACCATCACCGCCACCACCTGTATTTTTCTATGAGACTCAGCAGAACCGTTGAAACACTTTCAAACAGCCCACGTAAACGTAAGGCCCGCGGGCCAGAACCAACCCACCAGTAGGTGCAAATGTGGCCTGTGACTGCCGTGGTTTAATCAAAATAACTGTTGTTGCTCATTTTGTCCAGTGGAGGGCGCACCGACGGACATTTCAATGTCGTTCTCTGTCAATGATCTTGCCAAGTGTACTTTTTTCAAGTTGCTTCCGAGCGCTAAACCTCATTCAACGTGCTCATGCGAAACAGTGAGTAAACAGGAATTCGACTGTCATCATCAAATAAAATCATGACCCCAAAAAAAAACAAGCATAAATCACAGATGGTGATCCGGTGGGGAGATTGTAAAGTGAACTTGCTCCTCTGCACCGAGGCAATAAACCGGCGTGTCAAGCCTCATTCAGCACACAATGGCGGATCCATCACGCTGGTGACACACACTGCCAA
This sequence comes from Hippocampus abdominalis, assembly GCA_018466805.1. NCBI lineage: Eukaryota > Metazoa > Chordata > Actinopteri > Syngnathiformes > Syngnathidae > Hippocampus > Hippocampus abdominalis. The sequence continues at coordinate 574,936 of CM031702.1, forward strand.
GCAACCCCCCCGTCGCGCCACCCGCCACACACACACACACGCACACACACACACACACACACACACACACACACACACACACACACACGTCACCTTCTCTGCATAGAACTGACTAATGACGCAGACGCGCAAATTATATACTGTATATACTGTATATACAGTGTATATATACATATATATATACACTATATATATATACACACTATATATATATATATATATATATATACATACACTCTATATATATATATATATACACTATATATATACACTCTATATATATATATATACACTATATATATACACACTATATATATATATATATATATATATATATATATATAATTATTATATATTATATTATATTATATTAGGATCCCTCCATTGAGGCCAACTTGGAGGAATTTTTGTCCGAATCTTCATTAGAAGTTGACACAATGTAAATCTTAATGTTGAGGAGGGTCTTGTGTGGTGGGGAAGCAGGCGGGGTCGACTGGGGAGGGGGGGCACCCCTCATTAACTGTCGCTAACAAGCCGTGTAAATACACTGATTGGACAGCTCGGATACAAGCGCGCGGCCCTGCCAGGAAGTGCCCCTAATGAGGGCACACAATGCAAACCACATACAAGAAGAAGAAGAAAAAGAAGCAGGCTGGAGGGTTGGGGCTGGGGGTGGGGGTGGGGGTTGGGGGGCCAAGAAGAAAAGAGGTAGAGAAATGTTTGAAACTTTCTGTTGCGACTTCTACTGCGTTTCGAAATTAGACTTTTTTTTTTGTGGTTCATTTTACAAGCCTCCTCAATATTGCGAGGCATGAAAACTGCAACGCTGAATGTTGTGCACGTGTCTACATTTGATGTGTAAAAAAAACAAACGCTTGTCCGTTAAAATAAAACTGCCGAAAATGTAAATTGGAGAATTTAAAGCAGCAAATATTTTCGGGAGTTACACCGTCAAATATTAGCATCGATATTATATATTTACAGGAAAATTATGACCCACTGGTAAGTCGACTCTAGACTGCGCTACGATAATGCAAAGAAAGGTAAATGCAAATGAAATATTTCAGTCCAATGCAAAACGGGAATTAAAAATCAAACCATTCAAGTTTACATTCACGTGAACCTAAAAAGTCAAATAAAGACTCTCGAAAGTTGCAAAAAATCGGCACGCTTGTAAACACGCTTACACGACCAAAAGCTTCAACGCAAGCTTGTTTTGCACACGCAATAGAGAAACAAGAAATGACTCCTTATTTGCTCATTTGACATCGATGTGACTTTTCCACAATTAAATCCACTGCATCGGCAGCAATTAGTCGTTTTCTGTGGATTTTTTTTTTAAAACACTTGACATTTGAAGGGATACTCACGTGGGGCCGCTGTATAATTTCCACCTTGTCCACCCATGCAACGCTGCATTACAAGCGCAAAAAAAAAAAAAGAAAAATGAAACACATTTCAACACAAAAATCATTCAAAATTACAAACAACCAAAATGTGCCATTTCAAATTACACACACACACACACACACACACACACACAAACGCACACGCACAGACACGCACAGACATGCATGCAAAAAAAAAAACAACAACAAATTTCAAGAGACTTTGCGCCAAATCGATCAGAAACGTTTCTTACCGTATTCATGCTGCGTGTCGCTCCCTCCGTGTGTGCTGCCGCACTGTGTGGCCAAGCAGGGTCCTGCGTGTGCGCGCGTGCGTGGCTACATCTGCACGCGCACAGAGAGAGAGAGAGAGAGAGAAAGAAAATTTTCACAGGAAGAAAATAGCAAGGAGTTGTATTTGTGACCTCTCTCTTTTTTTTTTTCTTCTCGTGACGTCACAAGCCCAATCTTCATCCACTTTGCAGGAGCAAGATTGTAGCGTCGTAGCGACGATAACTAACAACAGTTGTCCCAAGCGAGTGTATTGAGGATTTAAAACTATAACACACACACACACATTACACACACACACATTACACACACACACATTACACACAGTAATCTGCCCCCCGCTGCTCGGAACATTGAGCAAGCCCTGGGATAAACACACAATTAGTGGCAGGTGAATAAACTTGTTTGGGAGGGGTGTTAATTACATGCTTAACGTAAACAAAAGGCGCGTAGAAGAATGTGAATTAGCATTGCACCCCCCCCCCCACCACCCACCCACCCACCACCCACCACCTACCACTGCCACCCTTTCCCATTCAGGTTTTACATTTCACCTCTTGTCCGCTCTCGCAGCGATTTCCGAATTGCCTGCGAGGGTTGAAAAACAACAACAAAAACCACACAAAAAAAAAAAAGTGTCCTGCACTAATGCCAGATTGACACCCGCAGCTTGACACTGGAGTGGCGCACTAGTAAATTGGAGCGCCGGGAGAGCCGGTCAGGTAAGGAGGCTTTGCATTATGCGGCCCTGCTAAGCCCTTCACTTGTGACTTCATTTGGGCGAGGCGCATTGAAGGCTTGCAGCTTGAACCCCAGCGTGAAAATACCGCCTTTTACTTCCACTCCGAGGAGGAGCCCCCCCCCTCCGCCCCCCCCCCACCCTCCACCACGCACACACAGCCCCCCCCCCTACCATGCCCATCTCCTTCCATCCAAAATAATAACTTCCCTTCCCTGCGTTGACGTCGAGCAACTCACCCAAATGTCCTCGCAGCTCGCATGCATGGCTTCAAGTCTCGCGAGTGAAAGTCGGCGCAAAGTTTGTGGCGCGGGAGAAGGTGCACGTCTAGAAACAGAGAGCGGAGGAAAAGTTTTGAATTCCGCAACGATTTGCAGGCAAAGGCGGCTTAGGATCATTATGTCAGCTTTCCGCCGTTCGGATTAGGATGTCTCCAATCGGGCGGCGGCGGCGGCGGCGGCTCACAATGCGCGTCACTGTGCCTCCATCGGCGCGATTTTGACACCCTGGGTTGAATATGAGCCGCGAGCATGAAAATCACACCGAGCGCCGCGGCTACCGCACTAAGCCGAGTCCTGTGACCGTGGATATGTGGACATGGATCGTGTCCTTAGCTGCAAGAAGAAAAAAAACAGAGGGGTGGGGTGGGGGGGGGGCATCAAAAGTCACACATGAGCAGCGAGGTTTTTTTAACTTGGAGGGGGTGGGGGGTGGGGCGAGAGAGTGGAGTGAGGTGAGGTGAGGTGAGGTGAGGTGGGGTGAGGCGGGACCGACCGACCGAGTTAGCCGGCCCGGACGCGAGCAGGGGGAAGCGGCGTCACATCGCAGCCTGCACCGGGACCACCACAGCCGATCCGGAGCACCTATCGTAACAAAGTGAGACCCAAACACACACACACACAACAAATAAAGATGACATGCAAAGGTTGTTTTTTTTTTTTTTCTTTGTTGACCAAACTATCGTCTTCCTGAGTTGCAAGGGGGTCCACTCGTCGCCCTCATTTTGAGCCCGCTCTGCCCCTCCGGCCTTGTCTTCACGCAAGTCCCGCCATGCTTATTTTCTTCATTTATTGTTGTTGTTTTTGTTGGGTTTTTTTTTTAAATACTTTCACCAGCCCCCCGTGAAAGATGGCAATAATATTCCAGCCTGTAATTCCGTGCAGCGACGGAGGCTGGGATGTATAAAAGGGAGGGGAGGGGAGGGAGGGGGAGAGGGGAGGGGGGCGGGGGGCGGGGCGGGGGTTGCCGTGGCGATGGAAGACTCCGATAACCCCCCGCGCGCGCGGCACTGGTGGTGAAAGCCTCGCGCTACGTACTGGCTAATGATTGGCACGCTTGACAGTGATTGGCAGCGCCGCCATGGCAACGGCGCGGCGACACCAAGAAGACCAATAGAAAAGGGAAACAAAATGTTTCAATGCTACACTCAACGGCGGATTTAGGGGGGAGATATTATGTGGCCGGTGTCATTAGGCGATAGCCATTGAATCATTCGATCTGCTTCTTTTTTTTTTTTTTTTTTTTTTCTTCCCATCCCTTTCCCCCTTCCTTCTTCTGGGGGGTCAGGCGCGCAAAACTCGGCGGCGCTGGCTGCTGGCGTCGGGCTGGTCGGCCCCCGTTTTTTTTTCTTCTTCTTCTTCTTCTTCTTCTTCTTCTTCTTCTCCGTAGTTTGGCTTTCTCTCTCAGGTCATTTCCATGGTTTTCCGATCGCCTTTAGAGCTTTATCCCTCCCATTTCTTCCTGCCCAACTTCGCCGATCGCAGCGGGCTGCTCCTGGCGAACAGCGCGCCGGCCGCCCGCTCCCCGGAAGACTTGTCCATGTTCCAGCTACCCACGCTCAACTTCTCCCCGGAGCAGGTGGCGAGCGTCTGCGAGACGCTGGAGGAGACCGGCGACATCGAGCGGCTGGGCCGCTTCCTGTGGTCGCTGCCCGTGGCGCCGGGCGCCTGCGAGGCCATCAACAAGCACGAGTCCATCCTGCGCGCCCGCGCCGTGGTGGCCTTCCACACGGGCAACTTCCGCGACCTCTACCACATCCTGGAGAACCACAAGTTCACCAAGGACTCGCACGGCAAGCTGCAGGCCATGTGGCTGGAGGCGCACTACCAGGAGGCCGAGAAGCTGCGCGGGCGCCCGCTGGGTCCCGTGGACAAGTACCGCGTGCGCAAGAAGTTCCCGCTGCCTCGCACCATCTGGGACGGCGAGCAGAAGACGCACTGTTTCAAGGAGCGGACGCGGAGCCTGCTGCGGGAGTGGTACCTGCAGGACCCCTACCCCAACCCCAGCAAGAAAAGGGAACTGGCGCAAGCCACCGGACTCACCCCCACACAGGTCGGCAACTGGTTCAAGAACCGGAGGCAACGAGACAGAGCCGCGGCGGCCAAAAACAGGTCGGTCGCTCGCTCCATCGCTCGCACGCACGCACGCACGCATGCTCGCCGTTCCACTTGCCGCTGCCGGTCCGCGTTCCCCGACCGAACCGGAGCAGCCGGCCGGCCGATGCGGGCTGCCCGGCAAGGGGAGCGCCTTGGAGCGGCCGCGGATTTGTTGACGTCCCTCCGAACGTCCCCCAATGCAAGTGTCCCAACACTCACGTTGGGTGGATATAATAATTATTTTGTTTTATTTTAAAAAAAAATAATAAGAAGAATACACGAGAATGCATGCAACCGAAACGAGGAAATACACGCAGAATTTCAAACCGGAATGTCTGATCAAATCAAACGACCGCCAATGTGACGATCGCTCGATCGTGTTGACACAATTGGACGAAACGAGGTAATTTGTTTGATCCTCGCTGTGAAAATGTGAGTCTCGCCCTTTTTTTCGCACCGTATCACCGAAATCGCGCCCTCTTAAATACTATTCGTGCTGCTCGAAAGGTAATACCGCATAGCTGAAATATTTCGACAGAGAGATAACAATGGAGGGAGAAAATAGTTTCGTGTGGAAGAGGCACGGTTGTTGTTGTTGTTGTTTTTTTTTAAATCGAGCTGAAAATGCGGCGCAATTCGTCCATTCGAGCGCACTTTGCATATGAAAAAGTAGCGATCATACAAAATCTGACACCGAAAAACAAAGAGGGTGAAAATCATCAACTCCTCGCGGTGTGATTTGCGAAGGCTTTTGACGTCACTTTGCATCGTGATCGAGGAAGATTACCCCGCGCAGGGGATCATGGAAAAAAAATAAATATCCTTTTTTTCGTATTTCAAAGCATTTGCAGACTAGGCTGAATTCATAACGTCAAGTGTGCTATCACTGCGCTCGTAATGGATTAAAAACTGCCAGCGCCGCCGCCGCCGCCGCCGCACCGACCCACCACCAAGATGAGCTGCAGGCGGTCTTCCTGCCGCAGCCCGCAACGCACATTTCTGATCCGGCAAGCCGCAGTTATTATCAGGAGTGCGTCGGCGAGCAACGTTTTAGGATGATTGCCGCTGCGAGCGGCCTCACGTCACTCGCAGCAAAGCAGAGAAAGTGCAATCTGCACTAGTTGCGCTTGAATGGGGCCTGCTTCAGGAAAAAAAAACAAAAAAGCTTTGCACCTTTATTTTGCAAAAGGGGATTTGCTCGACGAGGAGGGCCTTTTTTTAGGGGTGGAGGGGGGGGGAAAGAGGAAAAAGCAAAAAAAGAAAAAGCTGACTCGCCGTTTCAACTCTGTCCCGGCGTGTCTCTTTGGCTTCAGGCTGCAGCACCAAGCCATGGGAGCGGGCGCCATGAGGTCCCTGTCCGAGGCCGGCCTGACCCCTCACAGCTCGGCCGAGTCGCCGTCGACGGCGGCCAGTCCCACCACCAGCGTGTCGAGCGCGACGGAGCGCGCCGACGCCGGCACGTCCATCCTCTCCGTCACCTCCAGCGACTCCGAGTGCGACGTATGATAGCGAACGGCGACGCCAAAAAGAGAATTATCCACTGGACCTGAGAGGAAAACTACTACAACAACAACAACAACAACAGACTCGGATGGAGGAGTCACAAGGACCGATCGCTATAAATATGACGTAAAAAAAAAAAAAAAAAAAAAGATACAGCACGTGTTTGTTTGTTGGTCGGTGGGTTTGTTGGGTTTTTTTTTTAAAATGAGAAACGCTTTGAAAAAGACAAAAAAAGGAGCCAACGCTTGACGCCCTTCTTCGTCGTCTTCATCACACGCCAACAATACTCAACTTGCATGAACAGTCCCTTGTTTTGATTTTTTAAAATTTTATTTTGAATGAAGAAATCGGATTCTTCTGCATCCAGAGGAGCAACGAGCAGAGGGAATTCTCAACGTTTGGACCCTTTATTTTTGGGGATGATGTCACAGACCAAATGTTTTTTTTTTGTTTTGTTTTTGTTGTTCATCAGACAATCATTTCAAGTCGTAAGCACCTTTTTTTTGTTGTTGTTGTTGTTCCAAAAAAAGAGAAAAAAATCATTTTTTCCTTCGTCACCGTCTGCCTGTGCGGGGCCAAAACAATGTATCAGATTTTTATTTTCAAGATATATTTTTTTTTGGGGTGGGGGGGGGTGGGGGGGGGAGTTTAATATGGGAGGATGTCGCTATATGCGAAGAAGAAAATGACAAGGGCATCCTTCTCCCGCGGTGTAATATATAAGGTGTAGAAATATGCTTGTACATAACGATCCCTTCCCCCCCACCCCCCCCCCCCACCCCACACTTTCCGCCATCCAATATTTGCTCCAAACTGCAAAACACTCACGCGTGCTCGAGTTCGGCCTGTCTGTTCTCTCCTCTGTGACATTTGCGCATATCACAACGTGGACCTTCCTCCTCGTCCTCCTCCTCTTCCTCCCCCTGCCCTTCAAATCCTGTTTTTATCTGTGAATATCATAGCATCTTATGTTGTTGTTGTTGCTGTTGTTTGATTTTTTTGGGTTTGCTTTTAAATCATCAAATATAATATTTAATTGAAAGGTGAGTGTCTCGAGCCAAGTTCATCTCGGACCTTGATTGGATTGCGGGGGGGGGGGGGGTCTTTAGCGCTCATCTCTGCGGGCTTATGCTCGTTTGCAGCGTGCACTTTGCAAAAGTCACCTCCGGCTTTTCCTCGCCGTGCTTAAACCGGGTGGGGGTGGGGGTGGGGGCGACACCAAAACAGAAAGAAAGACAAACATCGCGTAGTCTCGTGTGTCGTTAAAATAGGTACACCGCGCCTTCCATGTAAACGGGCCACATTCTGACAAAATAAAACAAAGCAACAACCAAAAAAAAACCAAAAACAAAACAACGAGCGCACCTTTTGTTTACCGTTGCCGCTGAATGCCGAAATTAAGTAAACGCGCCATTAAATGGCCTAATCGCGATGGGACTCCTCCCCTGCTCCAATCTGCTATTGTGGCCCCCTCAAAAGAGCTTTTCTTCCCGGAACGACAAGCACCCCTCTTACCCCCCCCCCCCCCTCATCTGCTCTGGCTTTAAAAAAAAAAAAGAGGGGGATTTCTCCCCAGCAAGTCTCTTTTTTTCCCCCCTTCTGCTAAACCTGCAAGCAATGAGCGCGTTTGTTCCAGGACACTTGCGAGAGTCGTTTTTTGATCACGTGCAAATGTGGATCGAAGAGCGTCCTGTCATGATTTTGCAGCTCTTATTTGGGATTAAAAAAAACAAACTTGCACACACACTGACGAGAGGATGCAAAAAAACGTGGAGGTTTGAGCGTTTGGGGAGGGGGGGGGGACGCTGGAGAATTGTGGGGAAGAAAATGGAGAAGGCATTCTTGAAAAAAAAAAAATCCCATTTGAACAACAACAAAAAAATCCAGATAGCGTTTTTTTTTATTATCATGTATTGATAATTCATTCAAAGTATATTTTTCGTGCATGTGTACCCCCCCCCCACCCCCAGAGCCAAAAAGTAGACCTTGCACATTCATATAAAACACGAACATGTGTATTGTTTTAAAGCATGACTATGACAAATATTTCAAAATAAAAGATACGCCAGAGGCAGCTTTTTGCTACACACACAACTTGTAAAAATTTTTTTAAAATGTTTTTTTTAAACGCGTGTGGGTTACGACATTTGGACCCAAAAGTGAATCTTCAATTCAGCAAAGTGTTTTCGAGACGGAAACGAGACTTTCTGATGATGTCACACAATTGCCCTTTTCACGTCTGCATACCCAAGAACTCTCGTGCCATTTCATGCCAAATAAAGAAGTATACACTCATAAAAAAAAAAAAAAAAAGAGGACATCTCTTCTGCAGTGTCGGCCGACTTGTACGCGAAAAGTGAGCACAACTTTTGGGAAAACTTTGAGCAGCGTGACTCGACCGTGTGGATTTGGCGCAAGCTTTTGAAAAATCTTCACAAGACGTCGATGCATATTTCCAGAAATATGGATCAAGTCCACTTGGGGCCTTCGGAGCTTTTGGGCGCTTCGGTGTAAAACATACGTGGGCGTGTCTCTGCACGGGGTCACGCACAGTGTGTGTGTGTGTGTGGGGGGGGGGGGGGGTGGAGGGGGGGGGGGGGAGTGTTCGTGATGTGTCAAGTCAAATATGGATCAGCACACAAAAGAACTTAGCGAGGAGTAATCTGTGTGTGTGATACTACTTACACGAGAGTCAACGACAAGAATGCGAGACAATCGCACGCGGCCCCCGAGCGCACCTTTTCCACTTTGGACTTGAATTCCACGAGGAGCTGCCCAATTCGGCTTGTCACGCACGGCTGCTTTTTAACCGCTTTTTAAAAGTGGAAGATGGGGCGGGCCGGAGGGGGGGGGGGGGTGTTAGAACGAGGGCCAAAGTCTGGCGGGGAAAAATATTTGCCCTGCCCTGTTTTGTTTAGAATTTTTTTCCCCCCTCGTCCCTTAACTGCACACACGTTGGCCGATGGGGTTCATTCACGTCGCAGCAAACAAAGGCAAACGGCTCCTCAAGAGGCCGCCCGCAATATCTGTTGTGGTTGTTTTTTGGGGGGGCTGAGAGGCACCTCGCAAGCTTGGAAATGGACTGTGCGATTGCAAGGGACAAAAAGGCACACGCGTATAAGGCGCACCTGAACACCAATCAGCCAATGAAATCTGAAGTGCAGAATTTGCACCGCATGCCTGCCTCATATGGCAACTGGCTCACATTTTTTGGGGCTGCCTTCTATCAAATGCCTAAGAGCTCCAAAAAGGACACTTGGAAGGCATCAAGAATGACACTGCAGTACAAAGAAAATTACACAATACTTTATGATTTATATCATAACGTTAGGATTGTAATTATATTTTTGTTGTTATTATATGTGACTAAATAAAATCAGGTGCGTTATTATTCACCATTCACTATTTTTAAAGACAATTTATTTACACACAAACACACACACACACACACACACACACATATGTACTGTGTATATACAGTATATACAGTATATATATATGTGTGTGTGTGTGTGTATTACTGCTCAAAAAAATAAAGAGAACACATAAAGGGAACACTTGAAGTTACATTGTGCTGTTTAAGTGTTCATTTTATTTTTGGAGCAGTATATATATATAAATCTATCATAGATTATATATATATATAAATAATATATATGACATATATATTTATATCATATAATATATATGATATATACATATATTTAATATATTTTATATATATATAAATATAATATATATATAAATAATATATATGATATATATGTGATATATATATGATATATATGATATGTATATATATATATATAAATATATATATATATGTGTGTGTGTGTGTGTGTGTGTGTGTTAGTGTATAGACATGACATTTTTCATGTTAACTTCCAACCTTGTCATCGTGTCTACTGTGTAAATTACACGAGCCGTGCACCTGCTGCTTGTTGTCCACCAAGAGCACACAACACAGCAACACGTGCACACCTCCAATATCACACACACACACACACACACACACACACACACACACACACACACACACACACACTCCACCCACTGTTTGAAGATGTTCTCCTGTTAATTTGTTGCTCAGACATCATCGAGTAAGTGTGCGTGTGCGTGTGAGCGCACACTGGCCGTTGCGCGCGCACACACAAGGCTCATCTCTTTAAAACAAGCGGAACATGAAAGCATCCGAGCAGCAGCAGCAGCAGGCTTACTCGAGCGACTCTGAGCCATGTCGCGTGCACGCGCCCAGCCTTTGCGTGCACATATGGGGGTGGGGGTGGTGGGGGCGTGGGCGCGCGTGAGCGTTTGTGTTGTTGTGCAAGGCCACTGGGTGCAAGCTGTGTGATCTCTCGCCCTGTGCACACCGACTGGACAGAGGGCTGAGCAGCTTAAATACAACCCGAGCACCTGGGTTTTCTCCCGACGTTCTCAGGCCTTCTTAGCCTGCGCGCAGCCGCGTGTTTAGCATTGGACGGCAAAACATTTTGAGTGTGTGTGTGTGTGTGTGTGTGTGTGTGTGTGTTATTCCGGCCTGCCATCTGCTTTGGGTTTGCAGGCACACAATCGCACCTCAGGACACATGCGAATTAGCTTGGCGTCAAACCATATTGCACACTTTTCACAGGATTGATGTTGTCGTGAACTCACTCTAGTCATGAAGCCACACCGCGTCAAACCCAACCTTCAATGTCATTAAATCGACAACGTTTTTCCTCTCAAGTCACCCCAACTTAGTTCGGTCAACTTGGCCTTCGCTTCACGAGGAATTGCAAATAGCCATTCGTGATTCAACGGAAGGACGTGTTTGTTTTTGGGTTGCTGCTGCACAACCTTCCCGCATTGGCGAAAGGAGTCTCCAGACGTCAGTCAGAATAGGAAGTCACTCCGCCAGAAAGCGGAAACGTCGAGCATTGGCATCAATGGCCAACCGCTCCACTTCTCCTGCTTTTTCCTGCACCCTGAAATGACAAACAGTCGCACTGCCAAGGCTTCGACGCGCATTCCAATTCCACCATCGCCAGACGGAAACGGGCATATTGAGACCATGCCCTTTTTTTCGATGAACGGCGACATATTTCGGCCAGGCGGAGACCCCAAACGATGCTCGTGAACGCGTTGATCGTGAGGCTAATCTGTACAGTGCACATTGCACGTTCTTCCGGCTCATCAATGGCAGAGATTTCATTCGTTTCAAGGCAGGCCCAAAGCTCCCCCTGGTGTGACGCAACCTTTTTTTTTGTGTGTGTACGAAGCTCAAACCAAAGGTCAGGCTCGCTTTGCCCTTATCAACTCAGCCCCCCATTTAAACGCTATATGGGATGGATTATTGGTGAGCGCCTAGTCCCAGTTCACACACACACACACACACACACACACGCGCGTACACGTACACGCACACACACCGCAAGAGTGCACAAGGGCCTTGGTCAGCCGAGGAGAGCCAAACGTGTTCCTTGACTGCCATCTAGCGGAGCTGTCTGGAACGTTTTTCCATTCGTGGCTGATTTTTGGTTTTGTACCCGCTCGAGACTTGATGAGGGACACCTGCACGGTTTTATGAGACTCAAGCCAAAAGATTCAGACTTTAAAATAGCGCCAAGTGTCAATCTCAACAAGCAAGCAATTATTTATTTTTTTGTAACGTCACTTAGTCTGACGTGGTAGAGTTGGACACGACCGAGGACAACACCACCGTCTTAGTGAACGTGCGTCTTTCACATGGAACGTGAAGCGCAGGGCAGTTCCGAAATTGATAAATTGGGAGAAAAATATGTTCGATAGATTGGTGGATTCTGTTGCCTGAAATATGCAAAACGAAACGGAAAATGTGAGCAAAATATAGAAATACATTTTTTAAAAGTACGACTTTTTAGATGGTCTTGAAAAGGGAAGTCAAGTCATGAATATGGCGATGAATTATTGCGTTGGTGGAATATGAATGAAGCAGCAAAAAGGGCCACTTTTGATTCCTCCCCGGGGGGCGGCGGCCATTTTAACCCGGAAATGACATCCCAGTTGCTGAGGGCGGGCTCAATTTGCGAATGTCACCTGACCAAACAGGTGAGCCGTGACTGGTCGCTCCCCTGAGCCCAGCGAACCAATGATGCCATTTTCAGACACGTGTGGCAAAATGGCCGCCCCCGGAGCTGCACCAAAACACGGAGTCATTCACGTCCCACAAACGCAATCCTCACCGGAAGGCCGCCGTTGAGACGAGTGGCACGCAAAGAACCTATTCTTGCTATTCTTGTCGAGGACATGTTTGACTTGATTTCCATTTCAAACAGAGCCACTCTCGAAATTATTGTTGACTAAAAAACAAAAATGAATGACATCATGTCACCATTTAGAATCAGTCAAAATCAAATCAATAAAATGCACACCAACACCTTGACAACGTTAGCGTCGCCGTGTTCACGTCAAAGGCGACGTGACAACGACACCCGCGGTCATCACGGTTTGATGACGTCAAGGTCAAACCGTGTTGGAACGCTGAAGCAGCTTCTCCATATATATAGATATAGACATACTATACAGTAATCCCTCGTTTATCGCAGTTAAAGGGGACCAAAACCACCCGCGATAAACGAAAATCCGCGAAGTAGCGACCAATTAACATATACAGGTAAAAAAAAACAAAAACATTTATTTTTATTTTTTATTTTTTAAAGTCCGCAAAATATCCGCAAACGGTCCGCGAGAAGCTGCAAAACAACTGCGAGCTTCTCGCGGACCATTAACATTTTTTTTTTAATGAATATGTTTGAAAAAAATCCCCGATGCACCGAAGCCGCGATAAACAAACCGCGAACTAGCGAGGGATCACTGTATATCACAACTGACACCTTTCCCAATGTGCCAAAAGACGATAAAATTGTTCCTGATTGAACTCGATGCCATTTACACAGGCGAACTAAATGGCTTAGCGCCAATCCCGGCCCCAACAACAACAACGGTCACGCTTAGAATCCGTCGCTTTTTAACACGGCTGTCCAACATGCCTGATGGCCTTTAAAAGACGCACGAGATGTTGTGTGCGCGTTTGAACGGGTGGGGCGGGGGATTAACACGTCACCTGCTCACATTCATTCATTTAAATGTCAGGCCAAAGCGCATGCACGCACGCACGCACACACAGGAGGACACTATCTTCCCCCCGCGCGCTGCACAGAGCTCTCTGTCATCGGATGATAACCGCATTCTCGTTGGAATTCATGAACACCGGCGTTGCGTTGAGTCGCAAACAAACAAGACAAAAAAAACCTTGCGAGACATTCAAACAACGATGAAAAGCAAAATAATTGCTCTGTCTGATAGCGGCGATGCCACCACGCCAGCACGTTGTGGCCTCTGCGGTCACTTCATTAAGGTACGCCAAATGCAATATTGAGTGAGATGAGCAATTTGATCAGTATGGCTTTGGAAATGCAAGGGCCAAGACTCGAACCCTGGGCCTCACGACACGATCTTAATGTTTCCAAAATGAGCTCCTACCCGACGATCCGATCGGTATACCGTGTACCTAATAAAGTGGCCCGCGGGCGCCTCGGTGACGTTTCAGTTGTGCAAATGTAAACGTGCCAAGAGCCCCCCCAAACCTTGTCAGGTCATTCTCAAGGAAATGCAATGATCAACCGTACCGCCAGAGGGCACTGCGGGTCCAACATTCACTTTCAAAGCGACCTGAATACATTTCGAAAAAAAAACCCCGTTTTGAACAAGAAAAAGCAGCCCGCCGCGAGGCCTTTCCTGAATGCACTTCACCTCCTGATGGACTCCTTTATTTGTGTGAGTGTGTAAGCGTGGTGGCAGGTTGCCGAGGAGGGAACCAGGCCCTGGACGCTTGCTGTTGGACAGCCGAAGATTTCCACGGAGCACTTGTTTATTCTGAACCAAATAACCGTCACTTATCTTGACCACGCGCTACTTTGGAGCACAAGCTGTCGGCTACGCCCAACCGAGTCCATGACGACAACAACAACAAAAGTGGATTCCGGAAGTTGAAGGAAAAGGTGACCAAGTGACATAATGTGTTAAAGAGACGCCGCCCTGTGGCGTGAGGCCGTACTAGAATGATGGACTGTTCCAAAGTGAAGTCTGCGACGACGCACATCTGCCCCCTTTTTTGGGGGTGGGGGGTAATTGTTTTGCAGTGCAGTGACACCCAGTGTCAAACCGTCAGCACTCGTCCACCATTTGGGGCTTGCGGAGGTCTCCGATGCAATGAGGTGGCATCCATCGTTCACAACCACGATGTCATTTGCGACTTCTGTCATCGAACGGAAGATCATTTGGGTTGTCAACAATAGAGCTGAGACGGGTCCTCGATTCATTCCAGTATCTCGGGCAAAAAAATATACTCGAGACATTTGTTTCTGCCTCTTGTACATGTTGATCTATTTATTTATTTAAGGTACGCCGTCATCAAAAAGTCAAACCGACTGCAGCAACAAGTGTTGACGCTCGGCAGGACGACTACACGCCGCCAAGGCGGTGAGAACGAGGCCAACTTCAAAATAAACCTTACCACCCAAATCACATCTGGACATCAATGCCTTGCATCACTTTTATTTTGAAGTTTTTTTCCCCCAGCGGCGCGTTGCCGCGTGTCCACTGACTGGCGTCTTTCTGTCTTGACTGCTATTCCCAACTGTAGTCGGGGTCACATATTGAATTGAATTGAATACAACTTTATTGTCAAATTGTCGCCACCGACATCAACAACGACACAACATTGTCCTGAAATCAAGTTCAACTATGATTTAAAGAACCTCTAAAAAGTCTCATTACGCTGATATTGTATTTTACGGGGGGCCTGTTGGCAGCGCTAGCGGCTAACAGATAGCCGCTAAGCAAGTGAGAGTCGTCGGATTGCTTTTCAAAGGCAGTTTGAATCAACAAAATGGCGACACACTTTTTGATGCCGACAGCCTGACACGGTTGCCGTCGATCACTTTTGAACAAGTCAGGCTGACTCAAACGTGGTTCCTTTAACGGGCGAAATCGCTACTGTGGTTCTGACGTGTACTTCAGTCTCACAGACCAAAATATGGGGAGAGCTTTCTAAAACCTCCCGAATGTTCTCAAGAGGACAATAGTGTGCTGTTAAACATAGTTTAAATTCAAGTTAAAAAAACAAACATTGATATTCAAAAAAATAAAATTGACAGTTCATTATTCAATGAAAATGTGTTTTTTTTGGGTCTATCTCTCTCTATCTTTTGATATAATTTTGCGTCATTATATATATATATATATATTAGAGTGGAAAACCTGATTTCAACCAGACATCAAGAAAAACAACACATCACGAATAAGTTAACACCTTTCTGGAGGCGTCACTGTGAACACAGCCGCCTTTAATGCGTCCCTTGGACCTGAAATTCGCCCAATCCACTGACAAACACTCCCAAAAGGTTGTCGTTTATCGTCACGTCCGACTCATTTCATGGAACGCCATTCGAGAGTGACAATCGCTGGGAAAAGTCATCAAGAGCGGATTGAATGTCTTCCAACTTGTGCAGGTCGGACGTGCATGGCCACCACCTGGGAAACCACCTTCACCTTTCAGTTTTTCGCGTCAACGTTCAGCAAACGGCTCCATCTTGCTCCACTTTTTTGACTGTAATACAATACACACACACACACACACACACACATACTTATATACGCCACAATGTGTGACTGTATTGTTGTTGGAGCTTTCGCAAAAGCCGCCATCATTTCTGAGGAGCCGCCCGGCCACGAGACGACCGGCGAGGGAATCTGCCGCGTTTGATGGTGAACTTGCACAGCGGTTCTTGTCAGACACAGAAGATGAGGACTCGGATGAAGATGGATCCCAAAAATAACGTACACGGACACGTTCAAATACTTCAATAAAGTACAACCGGACTCGGTTTTGCTCCTGCCGCCTTTTTCAAAACAAACGTAAGCGTGCACGCGTGCTGCCCTTGTATTTTTTTTTGGTTTTTGTTTTTTAAGCTGGCGTACGTTTTACCGTGCCCGCGTCCAATCATATACAATGCGTCTTGCGTATGTGTTCAGAAATAGCACCCGGAAGTGACACTGCGCCTTTAACCCCCATGCAGTAATGATCCCAAAATTGGACATTTCGGACACTTTGGACGATTTTGGACTGTTGGACAAATGGACACCACAGACAAAAGAGTGACAAATAACTCCACCAAGCTGAAATTTTGCTTAGGATGTATATCGATGTCTTGGCCAATTCCCACTGAACATTTTGAGGGGTTGAAAGTGAAAAAAAATGAAAAGTGAAAAAAGTTGTTGCACATTGGAAGAGGGACATTTTGGGACGTAATACCCTTCATGCAGCCGCTTAAAAATACTGCATGAGGGTTAAACACGGTGCGCCGTCTGGTCCTGAAAATCCGGCAATGTTGAGATGGATACGTATCATTCAGTTTAATTCCATTTATTTGACACAAAACAGAACCAGCAACTCTTTTTTTTTGGAGCCAATTGTGGTTTTGATTGTACATCGCGTGATGACAGCATGAGAAACTTTCTGGCGCGCATGTGAAACCTTTCAAAACTTTGAAACGGTGACTTTTCAAAGTTCTTCGAATCACGTTTCCAATGACGGCGCGATCTTCCGCCATTTGTCGGCAGTCAGCGCGAAGTGCCTCCGTCGTATTGGTGGCTGCTTGCAGGCTTTACAAAACGTTTGACCCCTGACCTCGGTGATGGGGAGCTAAGTGAAGAGTTTCCCCAGTGGGACCAGTAACGTGTCACGCGTCACCCTAGAACGGAAGTTCCCTCCTTTTGCACATCACATGCTGCACCTGACAATGACCAAGTGAAAAAATTGTCATTTTTTTGGTTAACTTTTCTTTTGATGGCGGCACGGACACCCGCAGCGGCTCCTCTTGTTTTATGTTGAGAGGGAAGAAATGTCATCTGTGCTGTATGCACATTTCGACAATACAGTTGTATTCGATTCATTTCAAATCCCATTTCAATGGCAGCTTTCAAGTTAAACGGGTCAACTTCAAAACAACTCGAGCTGCCTGGCCACGCATTTCCATTTCCGGATTTCTCGCCGCAAGAGGCATTTCGTCAACATGCGACGTTTCATCACGTCACGTGATTCGAAGCGTCCCACTTGAAGCGTTTGGTGGCCCGCTCGACGGCTTTTGCGGGATTCTTTGCTCACTCATGAGCGGGGATGAACTTCGCCTTGACCACGCGCTGCCATGGCGACGCTTCTGACGTCATCGCGGTTGTTCACAATGCTTCATATTTGTGCGGCGTGTCACTCCAGAACACATTTTTTCAGTCTATAAAAAAAAACCCAAAATCAAATGGTGCAAAAAAAAAAAAACAAAAAAACCTGAAAGCACTTGTACTTGCTCTAATTAAAAATAAAAATAAAAAGCACACGAGATTATCAAGCAGAAGGTTCGGCTTAATACGTCACAGTTTGCTTTGAATTAATTTCAATCCAATGTCTGCGTTATTATTCTCCGCGCAATGTCACAAAAACACGGTGGCAAAGGGTTCTAGTTTGGAATAATAACCAAGACGACGGAGTGAACCTTTTCAAAGCAATTGAAAATTTTGGAACTTTTGTCAAACATTTGCCGTTGTTGGTTTCCTGCTCGCTTCGCGCCAGGTAGCAAAGGATCAAATGAGAGTCCTCGCAGAAAAGAAATACGATTCGTTGCTGCGGTTCTGTTCTGCTTCGCTAAAAATGTATCCGACACGGGAGGGAAAAAGTCAACATAAAAAAAAAAATGGTGTCGAATGAAAGAAATGGTCCAAGTGTATTCACGTTTTTTATTGTAAAGGTTATAAGAAACTATAGGCGACTCCTTTGAGGCTTCATCGTGTCAACTTCACATGCAGTCTTTTTTTTTTTGTCTTCTTTTCTCCAAATGATGATCATAGTAATCATAATATCAAGGATGAGTCAAAGATATTTCATCTCATCGCAGCTCTTTATCGAAGACGCTCGAGGAGGACGCGCGACTCCTCTTTCTCCTCGCAGCATAAAAGCCAAAACTAAACAAGTTGGGCTCGCTTGGAAAAGCCTGTAAACCAAGAAAAAACCACGCGACCCACCGAGAAAAAAACAACAACAGTTTGCAATCATTAAGACGTTTTGATTTGGCGAGTTCCATTTTTGCTCAAATACTTTGGCGTTTTTCCACCCAATGGACCCGCCTCACCTTTGGTGCCAATTGAAGAGAGAATGTCCTCCTTTTTTTAAGTGCTTTCTTTCACCCCCCCCCCCCTCCTTCCCACCCCCGAAAAACAGACAATAAAATCCCACCGGCACACTTGTGCATGTTGTCCTCCTCCAAAAACCTTCTTCTACGATCCCAAGTCCACCAAGTTGGACGACATCGGGTTCAGAATGGTGTCGTGATGCATCGCGTGGTGGTGAGGATGATGATGAGGAGGAGGAAGAGGATGGTGATGGTGATGGTGGTGGTGGAGGTGGTGGTGGGGGTGTTGGTGGGGGTGGTGGTGGTGGTGGGCCGAGTCAGCGCCGCCGGCCACCGGGACTGCGGCGGGTCCGGGCGGGGGCGGCAGGCCGTGCAAGGGGGCCAGCTGCCCTCCACCGCCGCCGCCGCCGCCGCCGCCGCCGCCGCCGCCGCCGGCCGAGCCGAGCAGCAGCGCCGGGCTGGGCGAAGGGCGGTGGTCCGGCGTGCCCGCGGGCGTTTTGTCGTCGTCCGAGCTGCCCAAAAGAGTTTTAGTTCCGTTCAGCGACGAAGTCAACGCATTGCCGCCGCCGCCGCCGCCACCGCCGCCGTTGTTGTTGTTGTTGTTGTTGTTGGAGTTTTCATTATTCTCCCTGCGAACACGCAAAAGGCCGTCAAGGTTTCTAAATACTGCCGAAAATATTGAACATATCACCAGAGCTATTACGGGTCACAACAGCAATAATAATAATAATAATAATACGCCCGAGATGAACGAAACAAAAATACAATACAATAAAATAGAGAGAGAGAGAGAGAGAATAAGCTTCCCACGTGACCAAGCGTGAACTGCACCAATCCAAATGGCTCCACATTGAAAATCATTCATTCGTTTTGAACGCACCTAAATAAAGGCCACAGTGTGACCGCGCGTGCAATTTCATTCAAAGGAAAAGTTACTCTTCCAAATGAAATACGTCCAAGCTGTGACAGATTTTATGACGGAAACGATTTTTTCCCCCCCCCACGTTGCATTTGGGGGCTAGGGGGGCGGGGGTCCTGAATTCGGATGAATGAATTCGAACATGTACAAGATTTTGCATCATCTAAATGTGGCCAAGCAACGTGTATTATTTGATTATTTTCGGGGGGAAAGAGAGACGGAGCGTTGACAATGACGTCACTTTACCCTATTCAAAACACGTGTCATCGATGTACAAGATTAAATTAAGCACAGCCCGCACTGTTAAAAAAAAAAGACCAAATTTGGAGTTCAGCAACTTGAATCCAGTTTGAAAGGGGGGGGGGGCAATTTCGTTTGAGGGCTGCCTGTTGTGAAAATGGGCAAACGAGCGTTTGCAGAACTATTGCTTCTGTTGCCCCCCCCCCAAAAAAAGCCAAAACAAAATAAATTCTATAAAGAAATCAATAAAAATAATCAAATAAAATAAAGAACGATATCAAGAAAAAGAACACAGCAAATTAGTTTGGGAACAACTTGCTTGTTTTGTTCCCATAAATGTCAACCATTTAAGATTTGAAAGTTTTTTCCAACTTCATTCACTGTTTTTGCCCCCCCCCCCCAAACAAAAACACAAACTGTTTTTTACACGAACCCTCTTGAAAACAATTGCGTTTTGCCTTTTTTGAGCGCTACACACCTTTACAAATTCTGCCAGTTTGTACAACCCGGACAAAAGTGTCAATGTCACGGGTACAAATACCCACTTCACAAAAGTGTCGTTAAACCAAAAGAAAACAACCAAATGGCTCAGTAATCGCTTTCTATTAAAAATAAATACATCCATCAATAAATAAATAAATAAAAGCGAATGTTTCACACGTTTTGTCAAGTGTGCAAATTTATTAGCTCCACTATTTTTTGATCCACGTTGCTAAACTCATCACACGATGTCCTTTTTTTGGGGCAGTTGGATGTTTACATTCTTCTTTTTAGAGGTTTTCATTTGGTGGCAATTTTTTTTTTCCTGTTGTGAAAATGGGGAATAACTCCAATAAAGGAGCAAATTCTGCAGCTGGCTTTTTTTTAAAAAAAAATCTCTTTCTGACTGTGTGGGACGACGTGATTGATTTGCAGCTTTCAGCCTCGAATTGGTGGCCGGGGGGGGGGGGGGGGTTGAAAGAAGACACCGAGCATGCGCGCGCGCAGCAAACACCTGACAGCAACTCGTCTTCTTTCACTTGGACGCGCGCGCACACCACTGGGGGTGTTTTTCTGCGTATTCATCTGCGGCAAAATTCTGACCGATAGCGCCTGAAAAAAAAAAAAAAAAAAGCCACGGCAGGCGCGTCACAACGGAGGTTATTGTGCACGAAACTTCGAGCACCTACCGAGAGCGCGGCCTGCCATTTGGGCTTTCGTACATTCACTCGAAGCACTTGAAAAAGATCACAAGTAGGTCAAGTTTTTCGCCACTGAGGTCGCACCGCGACTTTTGACCCCGACTTTTATTGACCGATCGCAACACGCATGTCAGCGATCGACAATAATGATAATAATAATAATAAGAAACAAAATCGCTGCTTATTTTCGGGCGAGAAAAGAGGTTTTAGGTCCTCGGCCATTTGGGGGAAGGGGGGGGGGCACTGTTGTCGTGACGGCGTCGTCAGATATTTTGACGCCATTGACGTCATTAGGCCTCGATCGTTTGTGTACATCCCAAGGATGCAAAGCGCAGTGCAATGGAGAGCAAACGTGAACGTCGGGGTGGTCGCAAAGGGAATCCCAAGTCAGATATGGTTGAGTTAGCAGGAGTGGAATCGTGCTCAAAAAAAATCACGAACGCACACAGTTGCATTAATTAGACGAATGCAAACATGTTTTGAGTGCACATTATTATGATGAGGTCAGGGTGCAAAAAAAAAAAAATTGCTCTGTGGAAGGAAAAAAAAAAACATCGACAAATAAAATAAAGTATGATTGAGATTTCTCTATGGTCGGGCTCGGAGAAGTTAGGCCAGGAGCCCAACGTGTGGTTGGGGTAGGAATAAAAGTGGGCTTTGAGCAATGCATGATGATTTTTTCCCCCCCCCACCCAATATCTACATTTTATGGTTATTTATGACATGATATATTTTAGGGTGGTTGGGTGGTTGCCGATATAATAAATGCTCGCTCTATCATGATCGATGTTCAACTGCGTCTACTGGAAGTGTTCAGTCAGGCCCCAGTTGCGGTTCACACGTCCCATCAAGAATCAAATATTCTTGCTAGTTTTACACATTTGGCGTCTTGCTTGTTTTGCCCTCCACTAGATCAACTTTATGAGAGAGGCCCAATTCAAATGTGGAAAATCCACGTTGTCCACAAACAAATGAAAATAAAAAATGTCCAAATGATTAGAATAGCAGTCGGTCGTTGCCACTTGGATCAGAGCAATACGGAATCGGGAAGCGCAAATGTTTAAAAAAATAAGATCAAGTTGTATTTTGAAGTTCAGGACCGCGACAATAGCGGACGAAGCCTCTTTTTTTTGGGGGGGGGGCGATTTTCGTGCGCCGGCTCACCTCTCCTTGGCCTCGGCGGCGCGGTCCCGCTGGCGGCGGTTCTTGAACCAGTTGCTGACCTGCGTGGTGGTGAGTCCGGTGGCCTCGGCCAGCTCGCGCTTCTCGCGCGGGGACGGGTAAGGGTTGTGCGTGTACCACTCGCGCAGCACGCTGCGGCTCTTCTCCTTGAAGCAGTAGCTGGTCTCCTCGCCGTCCCAGATGGAGCGCGGCAGCGGGAACTTGCGGCGCACGCGGTACTTGCCCACGGCGCCCAGCGGCCGCCCGCGCAGCTTCTCCGCCTCGATGTAGTGCGCCTTGAGCCACAGCTGCTGCAGCTTGGGGTGGTTGTGCGCCGAGAACTGGTGGCTCTCCAGGATCTTGTAGAGCTCGCGGAAGTTGCCGCGGTGGAAGGCCACCACCGCCTTGGCCTTCAGCACGCTCTCGTTCTTGTGCAGGTGCTCGCAGGCCGGCAGCGACCACAGGAAGCGGCCCAGGCGCTCGATGTTGCCGCCCTGCTGCAGCACCTCGCACACGCACGCCACTTGCTCCTGCGTGAAGCCGAACGTCGGCAGCATGGACATGGTGACGCGCACCAGCTCGCGGCGGGGCCGGTGCCCGCTCGCTTCAGCGCGCCAGGCGACGCGGTGCTCCGGCCATGGGGGCCCTGTGGTGGTGGTGGTGGTGGGGGCGTGGGGGACGTCAAACAAACACCCCCCTCCTCCGAGGTCGAGTCGCGCCTTCCTCCGAAGTTGCTGCGCAAAAAGTTGGGAATGCCGCCGCCGCCGCCGCCGCCGCCGCCGCTCTCGTCGTCCTCTCGCGCCTGCTGCTTCTCAGCGCTCGCGGCGGAGCTCCCTTTTAAAAATATTCTTCCAAGCTGCCAAACCCGCGCGGACGCGCAGCCTGATTGGTCGCTCGCCCGAGCCCGGGGACCAGACAATAGCCCGGCGTGGAATTATTCGCCATGGTGACGCTGTCACTCAAAACAACACACAAAAAAAAAAAAAAAAAGTAACCTGACGCGCGCGCGGAGGTGGAGGTGGTGGAGGCCGACACGCCCACCGCTGGAAATATGACGCGCGCGCGAGCGCGCACACACACTCAAGTCCGAAACACTTTGTTCTTTTCACGTTGGAGAGGTTCACCTCACTTTGACGGACACCTGGAGGAGCCAAAGAGCGTCTGGTGACGGGCGCGCGCGCGCGCGCGCGAGACTCTTTTGGGAGCGAGCACAAATCAACCCGGGACGACGTTCTGCGCTCACTTGGAAAAAAAAAAAAAAGACTGAAACTCGATCACAACGGTGCGTGTTTACCTAATATTCATTTACATGTTTTTCTGGGGAAAGGGGGTGGGAGTGGGGGGTGGGGGTGGGGGGGACCGTGAAAGACGCTGTTGGAGTTAGTTATAAGCGCGCGTGTTGTCCAAGTAAAGTTTGCTCTGATTTCGAAAAAAGGCCCGCCCCTCCCGTTTACTTTTCCTAATGGGAAAATGTGACTTTTCCAAGTCAGATTCAAAATGTGTCAGCTGAGAGAGGCAAAGTGTCACCCAGCTTGAAATTAATTAACAGTTGTTTTCTCATTAAATGCATCGGTTTTATTTTATTTTATTTTATTTTTGGGGGGGTGGAGTGGATTTCACCAGGGCACAAATAACATAAAAATGGATTATTGCCCCCCCCCCCCCAAAAGGATATTAAATTTGGGAGAAAGTTAAAATTATGGTATAATTTATTTTTGGTTTCCAACGTGTCACTCCACAAAATGGGACAGAATAAGTGGCAGATTGAACCTATTGTTCATCACCTCGCATATTTCCATTTGTAAATTACATGGAATATGTACATGCACGAATAATCCAAATATTGAACAAAAGAGGTGTATAAAAAAAAACCCCCCAGTGTGCTCACTGTTTAGGTGCTTCTACATGAGGACGTTTTTATGTTGAATAAAGTGACTTTGGACAGTTGACAAATTGATGCTATGAAGAAGATGAATGATAGTAGGAAAAGAAAAAATGCCCATCTTGCATGTGGAGGAAATCAAATATATGAGCTCCGACAGACTCAAAGAATAGGATTGTAATTCAGACTGACTTCAGTCACAGTCGCGTGGTTTGGCGCTTTGTAATGAAAGCAGATCACAACATCAAGCGGACTTCTGCACTCCAGTCAAATATTAAAAAAAATGAGCAAACGATCAGCTCCAATTGCAACAAAGACCAAGATAAAAAAGGAAGCGATGATCTATGGGACCAATTCAGAGGCATCAATGTCAGTCCAACACCATTGTGGGTAAATGAATATTTTTGTGTGTGCTGAATGGATGAGAAGAGCGAGGCTGCAAATGTCCACGCGGCCAGAAAAAAAAACAAACAAACATGGGAATTCAAGTTCGGTGTACACACACACACACACACACACACACACACACACACACACACACACACACACACACACACCACATTTTAGCAAAACAAACGCCAGAAGAAAGTCATACCTGATCAAATAGAGTCGACAATAAAATTAAAAGGGACATCGGTGCAGACAATAATAATATGTCATTACGTCATAAGTATTATTTTTTTTAAGGGCTTTCCTATCCACGGAGTTGGAAAATTAGTTTTGCAATGTCTCTTCCTTATCGACTCGCGTCAATCAAAATTTTTAAAAGATAAAAAAAAAAATTTGGTTCAAGGGAAAAGTACGGCCCCTGCCAAAGACGGTGTGACGAATGCCACGGCGCACCCCAGAGTGCAATGCCGGGGCCCCTGACAGTGTTTGTAAACATTTCTTTGTCTCAGATGAAGCCTGATCAAAACTCTTCAGGAGGAATTATTCCCGCCGCTGATGAACGCAGCTCGCCTTTCCCCTAATCGGCCCGCCGCCTATTTTCACAACCTCCCTCCGCCGCGACCTTTCGCTAATTCGGCTGATTGCTGCAAGATGTCGCCGAGGCGTTGGTGAGATCGCGGGACTGGAGCGATACTGGGAGACCCGCGGCGAGCGTTCCACCCGAGACGTGCGCCATGAGGGGGCTGATGAGGAACATTCTTGAAGGACGGGCGCTCCGTTATTAAAGCCAGCGGCCGGCCGTCCGTGCCGAAGAGCCGCACGGCAATCACGGCCCGGCCGATAATCGTTTGTTTACATCCATCCCGTTACCTCCGAGGAAGAGGAGGAGATGAATGCACTTTTGGACACTCAGAACCGATTAGACTTCTCCACATTGGCTGCTTTCAATACTCATGAACCTTCACCACCCCCCCAAAAAAATACATAAAGTGAATGACTGAACAATTCTCTTCTATAGAAAACCAGTTTGGAATACACAGATCAAAATGTCTTTAAAGTTGTATTTTTGTACACCACAATTAATTATTATTATAATTGTTATTATTATTATTATTATTTTACCAGCATGGCAGTTCTCCGATAAAACTATAATGAAATATATTTTTGATATGACACTGTGCAACAATCTTAAGTTTAAAAAAAAGTTGCACTGGAAAATTACTGGAGAAAGTTGAGTTGCTAAAATGTCCAAATGACATCTAATTATTCGGTGGGGTTTTTTATTTTTTGCTTTGGAGCATGCCTTTAGCTTTTCCTATTGGTAATTTTGGTAATTATTTTGGAGATTCCACAGTTTGGAATTTGGTTATTTGGACTGTGTGATCACAGCAAAATATGCGATAGAGTGGTGCCTTGAGATACCATCGTTCCATCCTAAAATCAACTTTCACCATTGAAATGAATGGTAATTATATTAATCCGTTCCAGCGGTCAATCGCCCAAAGGATTTGGAACAACATTGTACTTTACAAAAACGGACAATAACGACATCCTCAACTATAATGTAAATCATTTTTTTTTGTGCCTCATTTCAACGGACATTGTGATTCTTCACCTAAAATATGCATGACGTGGCCACCCGGGGGCAGTAGAATGCAGCTCGAGGGAAGGGCCCGTCGCCCTCACGTGATTTCAATTGATTGGATGGTTCGGTCCATCTCCTGATCGGATTGTTGTTTTTTCTTCAACTTGTGTATTCGGTGATCAGCTCCAAAATCCCGATTGTGTCAATCTTTTTAAAAAGTCATCTCGTGACTCGATTCGTGACCTTCACCCTAACCTTTTCGTTTTCGGGTGGGCACAACCTGCTTTGGAGCTCCTCACCGGCTCAGATGAAAGTCCCGCTCGCTCAGCGTCCAAGCGAGCGGAGGGCCGCGACGCGAAACCGGATCGCGATCAATAATTGCTTCTGATCTGGGCTACATTGAAAGCAGCTTTTACTTGGCTTTCGGGGGGGGGGGGGGACATGCGGGACCAGTTAGCCGGCCGCCTTTGAAGGAGCCGAAAAAGACGAGCCGCCTCCGACGGCCGCAATGTTGTTGCAGCGGTGGCTGCGAGCCGGGGCGCGGGAACTTGTTTTGGAACGTTAGCGCGGCCGGCGAGGAGTGGCGATTGGATGTGTGGTTTTTTCGCCGCCAGTTATTTCCTCTGAGCAAACACGCCACGGCCCGGGCCAAAGGCTTCCCTCGCCGCTGATAATGAAAGCTCTGCGTCGGCGACGTGGAAGAAAGGCTGCTCGGGTGGACGGGAGCAACGTATATTTAATGACATTTTTGGAAGGGGGGTGGCTCATATTAAAGATTTTTTTTTTCTGGGGTCACCAAAGCGTCTCCGATGACTTTGTGTTTGGACCTTAAATTGGCGGGGACTGCAAAAGTGTGGTGGGGCTGCCCCCCCTCTCCGGAGGGGGCTTGAGAGGTTTGATGGAAATGCTATCGGAGCGCTGGGGTTTTGCTTCATTTATTTTTGTCGCGCGCTTTGATCGTCATGACACGACTTGAGGGATTCAAATGGGTTTTTCTTGCCCGGGTAGTCTGGGAGAGCAGCGTGCGCCATTTTTTTTTTTTTTTTTTTTGTGGGGCTGTGTGTCAATTAACCCCAATGCAGTAATTACCCCAAAATTGGACATTTCGGACACTTTGGATGATTTTGGACTGTTGGACAGTGACAAATAACTCCACGAAGCTGAAATGTTGCATAGGACGTATATCGATGTCTTGGCCAATTCCCACTGAACATTTTGAGGGTTTGAAAGTGAAAAAAAATTAAAAGTGAAAAAAGTTGTTGCACATTGGAAGAGGGACATTTTTAGGACGTAATACCCTTCATGCAGACGCTTAAAAATACCGCATGAGGGTTAAACATTTAGCGAAAGACTTTTAGCTTGTTCACTCCAGTTTGTAGAATCTCCATACTCTCCATGTTTCCAGCCTATTGAGTCAGCGGCGTCTTTTAATCCCGTCCCCTCACGCATCCGTCGCAAATTTTTTTTTTTTTACAGTGTGGTAAGTCAGACATCAGGAAGGAATGACTTCAAAAGCGAGCGGCAGTAATTAGCGATGTGCTAATGCAAGATTTTGTACCCAGGCCCGCGCGCAAGAGTTTTTTTTATGACCTGCCGGCGGTTTTAGTTGAAACGCAGCCACGACCCGCTGTCACGGGCCACGGTGGCGCAGTTTTAGACAGCGGTCGCACCGCGGGAAATCGCTGCCGTTTCAGGTTGAGCAGACTTTGAAGTCATCGTTTTGCTCATGGCCGGCCGCCGGACCTGGGCGGACCTCGGCTCTCTTGCGCAAAGTCATCCGCGCT
Organism: Hippocampus abdominalis; assembly: GCA_018466805.1. NCBI lineage: Eukaryota > Metazoa > Chordata > Actinopteri > Syngnathiformes > Syngnathidae > Hippocampus > Hippocampus abdominalis. The sequence goes on from CM031702.1 coordinate 602,574, forward strand.
AGGCATTCGCCGCCCGCGTGAGCCGAATGATGCTGAGTGGCCGGTTTGGAAAAGAAATCCAAGAAAAAAATGACGTGGAGCTTTGGAGCTAGCAAAAGTTCCGGCAAACGCCGCGCGGCGGCGGCGGCGACGACTCGGTCTAATTCCATCACATCTTTCAGCCTCCTCCAAATGAAGGCGCGCTTTGGAAACTCAAGCCCCTTTTTCGATGCCCGCTAATTCTTCCTGATGCTATCAGCGCCTCGCGCCCGCGAGGCCGGCAGATGGCTAATCCGGTTGCGGCGTCTCATCGCGGGCCGCTAGTCCTAACGAGGGAATAATTTCATAAGAGGGGCTCGGATATTCATCACGGCTTTGGAAACGGGCCACCGTAATAATAGACACGTTTGCTCCCCGCTTGGCTGCCAATGTGCTTTCATGTACGGGTGTGTGTGTGTGTGTGTGTGTGTGTGTGTGCCAGTAGCAGGGAGGCCCAGCCAAGCTAATTGAAGGGTCATTAATGGAGAATTTACACCTTTGGGTCAGGTCAAAGCTAATCATTGCACACGGCGCAGCTGCAGTCCCCACACAGCTGTTTCCCTCCAGACGCCGCGGCTTTATTTACACCTTTCTTTTGTCTCGGCGAGGCCACGACGAGGAGGCCCGCCACCAGAAGAGCGGGAGATGAAAATGAAACCCTCGTAAATTTGGGGAGGCGGCGGTAAAAATGTGGTAGCCGACCACATGGGGACATGGCCCGCTCTGTAAAAAGATGAAATTATTTACTGCTCAGCTGGAAATCGCAGTCGAGCCTTCAACGAAATATACATCTATATATGTAGAGAAGTGGGGGGGGGGGGCGGGGGCTGGGGGGGGCAGACTTCTTGAAGTTTGGAGCAGTTTATCATGTGCAGTTTCCTGCAGACCAAGGAGTGCCGCAGGGTCAGGCACACACACACACACACACAAATGCACAGAGTGGTGTAGCAGGTTGAAGGAGGGCGAGGTGGGGTTTGGGGGAAGTCGTCGGGGGTTGTTGCTGTCAGACTCATATTTACATCGGGCCGGTGTAATATTATCAATAAAAGCCAAGGGGACAGCAGGCCACCATAACTCACAACGTGCGGGCGAGGCAGGCAGGCAGCTGTTCAGAGTTCATCTTCCTCTGACAAGACCCGAGGGTGAGGGGAGCAAAGTGGACAAAGATGTGGAAACAACCATATACTGTGTGTGTGTATATATATATATATATATATTATACTGTATATACAGTGTATATATATACATATATACATATATACATATATATATATATATATATATATACACACTATATATATATATTATACTGTATATACAGTGTATATATACATATATATACTGTATATACAGTATATATATATATATACCAATAATTCCGGTTCCAAAAGAAACAAAAAAAGGATTCTAAAGGGTTGAGTTGCGGTCATGAGATCAGCTTTTCCTCTCATGATGATTTGGGGGCCAAACTTGGGCTTCTTGATGGTTATTCTGATCAATTTTTTGGGCACGTTTGATTGTGATTTTATCTTCCTCATCCCCAATCGCTGTCCCCACGTGGCAATGGAAACGGACCTCTTACGCGGAAAATGATTCGATGTCGATATTATGGGAGAATAGTCACTTGCGTTGCTGTTTGCGGACTGCCGGAGTCACGTGAGGCGGAATGTCAGATCTGGAGAGCGCGCCTGCGACCGACCGACCGACCGACCGACCGCGTGGGGTCAAAACCGGCGTCGGGTTTCATTTTGCGCCCAAGCGCTTCAGACCAGTGATCAGCGTCCGCTCCGCACTTGACCCGGGCCGACCTTTTGAGGAGCGACATCAAAGCGGGCCGCTGATCGGCTTCTTTTCGAGGACCACCGTGACGGGCAGCCAATCAGCTCGCATCGCCGGGTGGGAGGAGGGCATACGTGAATGGAAGGCTTTAATCAGATGTCAATCTGGAAATGGTTTTTTTTTTTTTTCCCCATTGGTGGCGAGATGAAAATCCTATTTTTGATGGTGCTCGACAAATGTATTGGCTGAGCTGTCACGAAGAGAGCATCCGGCGTCATCAAGCGCTTCAATGGGGACCATTTCCATTTCCGGAAGCGCAAACTTACAATCTTCATTCACCAATTTGCATGAAATTCCACCACTGAAGCAAAGCCACAATCCGAGCGATATGAAATTGACATTTGGCTTAACTTGTCTTCAATTGACCCCGAACAACAAATAGAATGCATTCTTCAAGATATGATTTCTGAAATATGAAACCAAACCGGGGACTCGGAGGGCTTGCGTAATGTCAACCGTGTGCATGTGATCACTTGCCCGCCCGCGTATCAATTGCCAAACGATGGAAGTGATACCAGATATTTTTAAAGACCAAATTTGGCTTACACAAACGCACGCACGCACGCACGCACGCACGCACGCGATTCTAAAGTTCTCTTCATGGCCAATAAAGTCAGGATGTTTGTTCCGCCGCTCGGCCTCGCAAAAAAATAAATAAATAAATAAATTGCAGCGGGTAAACAAACACCGCTAAAGTTGTGTGGAATGAATGCGCAGAGAGCAGCGAGTGCACATGCGGGAACCTCAACAAGTCTTTTATAAGGCCTCCGCTTTTGGGAGCCTGAGCTGAGTCAAAGTCAAACAAAGGCCCAAAAGCCAGAAAAGGTGCAGATGAAATCTTGAACATCTTGAGGGGAGTTAAGCGCAGCTTTGGCAAAAAAATAACGGCTTTTAGCCCCACAAATGCTGAGGAGGAGAAACAGACGAGTCACTTCCTGACAATTTACGGCCCGTTTCCTTCCTGGTCAACATGTGCACGTTGGTCTGCTTTCAAAGTTTGCATCATGGCCTCGGCAGGTAGAAGATGGCTTCCCTCCAAATCCAAACGAGCATTTCTGGTGGGCCTGTCAAGATGGCCGACTGGGCTGGAGAGGTGGGGGGTGGGGGGGGGGGGGGGCATGTTGAGAACCCACCTTCTCACTTTTTCACATGTGAGAGCACATGTTCTCGGCATTGAGACCTCTGCAGTTACACGCTGCACACATGTCAAGTGTGTGTGTGAGTGTGTGTGTGTGTGTGTGTGCGCGTGTGCGTGCGTTACGGTGTTGCTTCACATCAATAAATCTTTGCGCTGACATGAACGACTGCAAGCCACAAAGACCAAGTACTAAAAACTCACCTACAGCTCACGTGCACGCAAACACAAACACAGTGAGAAGTGAAAAACACACGCTTGTGAACACTTTTGGAAAGTAGCAGCAAATTCATGCACAACATTTTGTTTGCAATCGACACAACTGTGCTGTAGAAAAAAACAAAACAAAACAATAATCTTGTGTTCTGGTAGATATGAGCAGTGACAAAAGCGCTGAAAGTGCTAACAGCCCATTATTATTAATTATTATTATTATTATTAATAATAATAATAATTATTATTTTTATTATTATTAATAGTGCAGCCATGTGGCACCCTGGAGAACCCACGGGGTCAAATTTGGCCCCTATAAATTCTGCTACTCAAATGCCAAAGGGTCAAATTTGTCCCTAATCCTAAATTAGGATTAAAGCATTGAATTTTTGGAAAAACATATACAGTCAAACCTCGGTTTTCGTACTTAATCCGTTCGGAAACCGAAACCATGTTTCCCATTGAAATCAATGTAAAATGTTTTAATCCGTTCCAAATCAAGAAAACAACTTTTTTAAACCACTTTTTTTTTTTACAATTTCACACCATAAACTGTACGAATGTAATGGGAGATGACCAATTTTAACATTAACATAGTAACATACAAATTGAAGGAACATCTCTCTATCTGTCGTGGGGCGTGCGCCTCTCCCAGCTGTCAGCAGGCAGTAGGCGGGGCATTTCGGCATCCCGAACTCCTTCGCCAACACAGACACACGCACACCTCAGTGAACATAGAGCAGTAATTTCATATATAATTCATCATTTTCCAAAGAAGAAAAGGGGTCTTGGGTTCTCCAGGGTTAAGATTGTTTGGGTGTGACAGAAAACATTTCACATCCGCTCGAGTTTCTCCAGGTCTTCGAATGGATGAAGTCCATTTTTCGGATTTTGTATGCGAGCGCGTGATTCTAAATCGTTACGATCAACCTTGGAACTTGATTGGAAAAGTTGACAGTTTGCCGTGTCAATAATGGAACTGAGCGCGGGACCGACAGATTCCATTTTTGTTCGACCGATGACGTTCCGAGGCCAACACGGCGAATCACACACACGTCAAATGCATCATTTCCCCACTTATCAAAGGACGCGGCGGCTTTTCCAGCAGTCAGCAGAAAATTAAAAGCATCTTGGAGGCACTTTTGACATTTCAGAGCACTTTTGGCAAATTCGGTAGTAGATCACCCCTGAAAGCTTATCCCTGCGCAATTCAGCACTTTTTTTTTTTTTCTTGCGCGATCATTTCAGGTAATTGAGGCAATTTCCAGAGCTACGAACGCGCAATCACGAGAAGGCCGACTTTGGTCAGCGGAAAGCTTTTAAGGAAGCGGCCGAGCCGGGGCGAGAGGCGCGGGTGTCGATGGTAATGTAATCAGCGCTCACATTTACCTGCCTCTCACCTTTCCCGCCGCCGCAATCTAAATGCCGCTTGTCGAGCAGTTTGTTTGGGCAAACATGTTCCCCACTCCCCCCCCCCACCCCCCAAAAAAATGAAATATCTGCTGCCGCGCCAGAACTAGCGCGTCGCCTCGGAAAAACGGGGTCGCCGTTTCTGTCAGACGTGCGGCGCAGACAGACGGGGCAAAAAAGGGAAAAGCGGCATCCAAGAGAAACAGAAAACACTCGCTCTCCGATGTGTGGTCAAAAAAAAAAAAAAAAAAAGGGTGTCGAGTGAAAGGCGGCTGCTGGCCTTTCGCCCGGAGAGAAGAGGTGGGGTTTTTTGGTTTTGACATACCTGCCTCGGGACCGCAGAGCTTTCAAACGCGGGCCAACTGCGGAGGCACAACCGGCGAGGACGCGGAAAGAGAGAAACATGAAGCTGCAAAGACGGCGAGGCGGACGGAGAGCAACGGGGACGATTCGGGAGAAGCCGGCGAGGAACAAGGTCGGCTCGGCAGAACAGGAAATGATGTGAGCCGAGTTGACTAAGACGGACATACCGACAGCACCGATTTGAAGTCACTGCCCAATTTAAGACTGTGGGTTTTCGTCAACAGGGTCAGATGTACAAGGCCACTGGGGACAAACACCGGAATGGATACGTTTTGTTTTGGTCTCAGTTCAAGAAGTTTAGTGCCATCGAGTCTTTGCTTTCCCCCCCAGAAAGGACAAAAGCGGCATGAAGGAGAAGGCCTCTTTTGGTGAAAGGAAATACTATACCGTGCTTTCTTAAGATGGAACGCAGGGGCAGCAACGGCAGGGGCCCCAACATTGAACCCTGCGGAACACCTGGCAACCGTGGCGCGCAGTGGGACTCAGAGCGACCGCCTTATATTCACCTTGTGATGGTAAAAAACGAAATAGGTTTTCAGTCTCGAGAAAAACTCAAGGAATTGGCCTCACCGTCTCATTACTCTCGAGAGTATTTTCAAAATCGATCCAGTGAATGTCAAGTAAAAAGTCCAGGCAGGGCCTCCGTTTCAAGTCCAAACGTAGGTTCGGGGTAGGTTAAGAGGCAAGCTTGTCTGTGAGCCCGCATTTGCAGTCCCGGCGGGCGGGTAACGCGATCCGCCGGGCTACCAAGTGACGAGTAAAGTGAGACCTTCCTGTAATCAAAAGGAAACGTCACGCTAGAATGAAGCCCGTTTAAGTGGCCGCCGGGCTGGATACCGCCGCTGGAACCAGGAACAGAAAATGACACCGAAAGCTGCCCCGGGAGAAGAGTTGAAAAGGGCGCGATGGAGTGGCGAGAGCCTGGGAAGCAAACACCACGGCAACAACAACAACAACAACCACAACAAGTTGATGACGTCTTCTCGGCGTGTCGGAGAGGATAGTGTGACCGGATGGATGGAGGGTTTGCCGGTGGCTTGATGATGACAAATGCTTTTTTAACCCTCATGCAGTATTTTTAAGCGTCTGCATGAAGGGTATTACGTCCCCAAAATGTCCCTCTTCCAATGTGCAACAACTTTTTTCACTTTAATTTTTTTTTCACTTTCAACCCTTCAAAATGTTCAGTGGGAATTGGCCAAGACATCGATATACATCCTATGCAAAATGTCAGCTTCGTGGAGTTATTTGTCACTGTGTCCGAAATGTCCAATTTTGGGATAATTACTGCATGGGGGTTAATTAAATGACAAATAGAAGTGGAGAGCAATCGTCACGATGGAAACGCAATGGAAGTCAAGTGCATTTCTCGAGCATTTTCAAACAACCACCAATGTATACAAAGTGCTGTACAGGGAGCACAAAGAATTCATACAAAAATGAGACATGAAGACAGAAGAACAGTCCAACTAGAAATCAGTCAAAAGTCCCAAGACTAACAAGAAGTTTGAAGATGAGTTTTTGAGATGGGCAGCGAGGGGCCTCATTCCAAAGAGAGGGACCGGCCCTTGGAGCCTCCGCTTCGTTCTCAGCGGGGCCAGGCTAGTTCAAGATTTGGAAACAAATCGTACGGTCTTCAAAAGAACACTGAAATGAGTCAGTGAAGGGATGCCAGAGTACGGAGTGACGCGCTTTCTCTTACAAGTAGCGGTCCAGAGGCGAACGGCGGCATTCTGGAGCAACTGGAGACACTTCATGGAGGATTGGTTGACTCCAAAAACAAGTGCACGACAGTCATCCAGCCGGGATGTGACGAAGGCACGATTGGCAGTTTCAAAGTGCTCGTAAAAAAAGGAGAGGCTTGACTTGAGCCGGCTGCCTAAGATGGACGAAGCTGGATTGGACGACGGCACCGATTTGACAAACAAGCCTTCAAAGGAAACAACATCTGCAATCGGCCGACGCTGGACTGCGAGTATGCGGCGGGCCCAGTGTGGTCCCTTCGATTCGAAATTCTTTTCAAAGGACAAGTTGCACTTTGGCAAGGTCGAATCAAACTTGGGCCGATCCAAAACGTTCTTCAATCCAAGCCTCCTAAAAGAGTTTGCACGCTCGACTTGCCGATGGCGCCAACACACGGCCAATTGTTCCTCGCCGGCTCCTCCCCCTGCCTGGCGACTTCATTAAAGGTTAATTGCGGCAAAGGTGCACAAATTTCGCCCTCTGCAGTCACGGCAGAGGCTTGTGCCTGCCTGCCAGCGTGCGTGCGTGCGTGCGTGCGTGCGCGCAGGCCAGCGGAGGAGATCTGGAATTTATCAACTTGTTCAGGAAATGAGAGCTGAGCTTTACCTAACTCAGCGTGAGAGTGTGTGTGTATGTTCTGCTACAAAACCAACATGTGGCACTTTACACTTTGCACACGCACACACACACACACACACACACACACACACACACACACAGAATTTCTGTGCTGCTTGTGTCATTTTTAATCAAGAATATGATCCCTCATCCCATCTGGGCTTTCTGGGTTGGTGGGCTTACTTACGTGTGCGCGCGTGTGCACGCACACACACACGCACACACACAATATATGCAAATACTGGGGACAATGCGCGGGGCCGCTGATGCCGAGACCACCAAGTGGACGCTAGCTGCTTTTGGCAGAAGTGACGCCCATGACAAATTTCATCCAGAAATCAGTTGAAAGAAGCAGAAGAAGATGAAGATGAAGAAGCGCTACGCTAGGCTAGGCCACGCTCGGCTATGTTTTCGTAGCTGGGCAAATGGGCTTCACTTGGGTGGCACTGAAAGGCACGATTCCCACTTTTCCACCCCCCAAGAAAAACAAAATCTTGGTGGCCCGTTCGGCGCCAGGGCCAGCGCTGCCCTTCATCGGTGCTGAACAAGTTCTTGCAAAGAACGCGTTTTGGTTTGCCACCGGCAAATCGGCAAGTAGGAGCGACGTCATGACGTCATCGGAAAGCGGCCACACGTCATCGCCGATGCGGCGACCCAAGGGCGTCTGCGCGATTACTTCTAATAGTGCGCTGTTAGCATCTGCTAGGCAACTTAGCATAGCGTCAATTGTACTTGTATACAACAGGACTGTTGTACTTTTGAACAGTTTTATGTGTGTGTATTTTAATAAATATATTTTATTTTCTTGTCTTCCAAAAATATTGACAAATGACATCAGCAACTATGCTACGTGGCAGACGGTGTCGATTTTTAAAAAACTAATAATACTGTTGCCACACCAATTTTTAAAAACAATTTACGTTCATATTGTGTGCGTGTGTGTGTGTGTGTGTGTGTGTGTGTGTGTGTGTGTCAGGACAGAGGTCATAAAGATAACATTTGGTGGACCACCTGCTGGGAAGCTCAGTTTGCTGAATAGGAAAGTCTCACCTAAGCCCTCTGTGTGTCTTCAGTGTGTGGGGTGTGGGTGCGTGTTTTGTTAGGTTGAGCCGTGTACCTGCAGCGAACGAGGCGCTCACGTATTTGATTACCGATAAAAAAAGACAAATAAAAGAGGCGCACGCAGAAGAGGCGGCAAACACGCGCGAGCGCAACGAGATCGCATCAGTACGCAAAGGGGGAGGGGGGGGGGTGAGGAACATGTTGTTTGTACCATGAAAATATCTTTTCACCGCAAAGCGCACACGTTGAGATGGCCGATCAAGACCGAATGGATGAGCGGGTCATTCGGGTTCAATTGCTGTGTGAGCGACTGCAACGTGTTTGCAATCCACTCCAAATGAATTTCGAGGAATTGAGCAGTGATGCGCAATCCGTTCAACGATGTTCTCGCCGGATGTTTCCGCAAAGTACGATCTTCCAGAGTGCTATTGACTTGCTTCAAAAACAGATTTCAAACATGTTTTGCTGGGTTTTGGTGCAGGCGGGAACGGATTGACGGCATTTCCATTCAAATCAATGGCCAGAGACGATTTTGATGACGATTCGGCCGTCTTTTTTCTCTCTCTCTCTCTCTCTTTTTCTTCTTCCACCAAACAATAAAGTGCTCCTGCCGCTAATTTATAAGGCGCTTTTCAAGTGGCTGCAGGGGCCAGTAAATTTGGGGGGGGCACCTTTGGGAGCCCGCTCACTGCCGCAGTGGCTCTGGCTATACATCATGGGGGCGGGCGGCTGTGTGGCCATGAGTCATGCGTGTGTGCCAAGTTTCAAGCAAATCCCCACTTCAGAGTCACGCTTATTTGGTGCCTTTGACATCAGGTTTCTCAGGGACGCACTAAATCTCTTCAGACAAACGACGTGAATGATTGATGTGCACGATCTTGTTTCACTGTGCGTGAGAGAGAGAGAGCGAGAGAGGGAGAGAGAGAGAGAGAGAGAATCAAAACTGACAAAAGCTAGAAAACAAAGCAGAGTCATGAAATAGGTGCATAATGGTATGACCTCAAGGATTCGAAAATCATTTTGTGACAGGGATTCAAAGTTTGGCTTGTTTGGTTGCCTCCAGCCAAAAGGTTCTTTTTGTGAATGGGCAGCAACATTTTTTGCAGGAACCACCTTCACATTCTTAACTTGCACATCGGAGGCTGGCTGTATTAAATCAAAAGTACTCACCCTTCGGATGATGTGGCAAAGGGGTGTGCAGCGCCCAAGTCTTGTCTCTCATGAACGTGCATAAAGAAATCAAAAATGTCTCCTAAGGAAAGGCCAGAAGAGAAAAGCAGTCGGCCATTGTTGACAGGAGTGCACAGAGGGTGGGCGCTCAACTTCGTGCAAGGCCGCCGTCTCGAGTGTTCAATTCACCTGCCATGCATGTTTTTGGAACGCGGGAGGAAACCGGAGTACACCTGGAGAAAAGCCGCACGCGGGCGCGTGGAGAACTCCACGCAGAGAGGCCGGAATCGAACGCTGCACCTCTGCACTGTGAGGCCGACGCGCTAACCACTTGACCGCTGCGCTGCCCGGGAATGAGCCTTTGCACAAAAAAGGACAGGCTCCGCCCACATGAAATAGCATTCGTAAAAAAATAAAAATATAAATGAAAAAAAGCTTCAAATTGCGGTTCATTCAGGCAAATTTATCACGTTTTGCGTGGTGGTAGCGTAGGACCGAGTAAAATGGACTGACCAAGATGTATTTGACACAAATGCTAACTGAAGTGGTCCAACAAAGTCCTAAAAACCACAGGAAACCAAAGGAACAAAAACCTTGGCCAGAAAAAAACCAAACGTGACAGGAGCACGTTGACACTCACAGCTCAACAGATGATCCAACCCAGACTGGAGAGAACTCAGGGAAAGCGACGAGACAACGACAAACACCTGGACGAGACACAATTTGCTTGAGGGAGCTGATTGGTTCAACACAAGGGACCCGCATGACGAGAACGGGGGGGAACGGGTGCAGTCAAAAAAAGGGCACAAAACCAAATGGAACCTCAACAAAAACAGAACAAAATCATCTCGTACAAGTTTGTCAAAGTACCAATCAATTTGCACTAAAATGCTTCAAATCAAATGGGCGGAGTCACCGTCCAGTTCGGGGCGTGGATCCTTGGTCCCATTTTTTTTTTTCCCTCGTTATTGAGGGCAAACTCTTTGGCACGGCGTTGGATTTTGCCGGCGTTGCAAACTCCGACTGGATGCGCCTCTGACTCTCACGGCCACTCAAACTCCCGACCTCGAACCCTCGGCGCGTTCACGCCAACGCGGTCATTGGAGCTCCTGCGAGCGCAAGAACGGTCTCACCAACGTGTCGGACAAACGAGAGGCCGTGCGATAGGAGGAGGAGGAGGAGGACACTCATTTTGATTTATTCACTCGGCATCTGTCTGGTCTTTTTTCTCGTGCCGCCTGCCCTTTTTCTCTCGGGCTTTTCCCAGACACCTGCGCGCGTCTCGGGTTTCCACCGCGGCCCTGAAAAATAAATGCGGCGCTGCGATCTCTTAATCCGTTCGGCTCCATGCGTCCACGTCACACGACACCGCGGCGGCCGCCGTCCCGATGCCCGGATGACACTCGCCGAGCTCGCTCGCTCACTCTTTTGACAGCCAAAGGGGAATGAAAACGCTGTCAAGTGGCGTGCTGTGCAATTGCTGTCATATTCGTCATTCTTTGCCGAGGATAAAGAATATATGCATGTGTTTCTTTGGTCTAATTCCGGTCTGAATTAGCTTGCGTGTTTCTCTTTACAAAAACACAAACAATACAGTTGTTTCCGTTCAAGAGCCCCCCCCCCCAAAAAAAAAAATCAGCATTGCTTGAATTTTCTTGGGAAGCCTCTGCCTTCCATAAGAATGATTGCAGAGATTGCTGGGCAAACGATGGACTTCGGGTTTGGACTGAGAATCTGGTTTAGGTCCAAAATTTAGACCCAGCTTGGGTATTTTTTTTTAAAACAAACAAAAAACAAATACTTTTGTCTCGTCACGTCCTCCTTTCCCATCAGCACAAACGTAAAACGAATACGGGAGATTGTTGGCATGTGTAGGACAGGTAGCGTTTCCAAGTGAGTTGAAGTTCATTTTAGGGAATTGGATTGGATTGAATTGATTTGGCTAAATGGATGGTCCCCACAAAGACGTGTGTGTGTGTGTGTGTGTGTGTGCGTGTGCGTCGAGATGATACCCTATACAGCAATCAGTCTGAACTCCGCTCCGGAGCGAACGCTTCTCAATGATTAATGGATCGGCCTCTGTGCTCAGTCGCTAAGGCAACCAGAAACCTGATAGCCCGCAGGAATTTCCTCGCTGGCCCTCAAACTTTAGACTGTGTGTGTGTGGTACTAGGATGTGGGTTCGAGGCAGGGGGTGGGGGCGGGGGGGCGGCGGCAAAATGTGACTCTTGAGAAAGATGGAGCTGATCTGATCCTGATGGAGCGATGACAGCTTCGAGATGGCCCGTACGTCAATCATGTCGGGTCATCGCAAGCACGTTCCAAGGCTTAGCCGTCGCTCGTACGGCTTTGATTCACTTTCGGGGTAGGAGGTGGGGGGTTGGGGGGGCGTTCCGGGCCGTCGCCATTTGTTTTTCATTTGAGAAATATTCCGCAAGAACATTTTTGTCGTACAAAAACGCAAATATGAAAATGGTCGTCCGTAAAAATGCTCAAACAAGGTCGTTGCATTTCGTGGCGTACCGCATCAGGCCACATTTACGAAGCGTTGTTGTCACATGGAGGGCACGTCGAGTTTAGAATCAGCTGGGGGTTCCGCTTGAAAACAACAAGAAGAAAAATGCTAGCCACTATTTGCTAGCCTTGAGCGCTATTTCCTGGCTAGCATGCTTCTTCCTTGCCACATTTCTTCTCTTACCGGGTCGGCACGTCTTTCCAACGAAAAGCTTTTGTTTGTAGTGCGGGGCTCTTGAACGGAAGTGCTTGCAGATCGTTTTCTTAGCGGACCCGCAAAGTCGTCCGACGAGGCATGCTACGTCGCTACCGTGCTCGTGAAAATGCTTTCCTTGCCGCCGCCGTTGAGGCGTTTTGAAGAAAACGGGAGCTTGCCGTCGCATTTCGGAGAGCTAAAGCTGACACAAGGCACTGTTCTGTCCCCAATTTACAATTAATCTAAGTTTGAATGTTGCATTTAAGTTAGACTAAAGTAACATTAATATTCTTATGCATAGTGGCGAGTATTTCTTTATGCAACGTAACTTTATTGATTTCATTGCAAACAGCGTAGTTCACAACTGGACATGAAAGCGGAAGACGCGTACGTGGAAGCAGGAAGTAGAGCGATAGATCGGCAATGAGAGAAACGTTATGGTCGCCGACTTTAATCCAGCACGATCCACATACATCTCACGCCTTTGGTAGCATCGTGGCTAGGTACAAGTTCGTTTTGTTAGCGGTGAACAGTTCTGTGACGCTCTATGTTAAAAATGCTGTTCGGCGATGTGTTTAAAACGTGTTAGGATTTGAGCTAGCGCTCGCTAATTGCATTAGCACGATAACGTCTTGCTAGTTTCGCGGTTGAGGTCATGTTATTTTATTCTGTTGGTTGATGAATTCAAAGTAATATTGCCTTGTGTTGTATGTTACAGTTTCACCTTTTTCTCCGTCACTAAACCTGTGGACTAAGAATAACGTCCTCGGAGTCGTGGTGTAGAAGATGGAGTTTAGCTGACTGTCCAAATCTGGCCGAGACAGTACAAGCGCACACTCTTGATCTGTTTTTTTATTTCTAAACGGGATGTAAGAGCAAGACGACGCGATTAGGGAAGCGAAGCACGCAAAGGTGTCGGCGATACGCCAAGCAAATAACCGGACGACACGAGCGGCGGGGGCCCCCCCAAAAAATGTGTTTGCCAGCAGATTTACAGCGCTGACTCGAGGACTACGCCGTGTTTGTTCCTGAACGCACTTTTCAAAACAAGCAGCCGGCATCGGGTGACGTCCGCGTGTGAAATCACGGCGGAACATTTGACACTCCCTTCTCATCCCCAAAGAAAGACGCTTCTGTGGCGCGCTCGGCCCGCCAGAACCTAATTAAATGTTTACTTTTGCCAAGTGAGAGCATGTGCGAGGAAATGAGCCCGCCGGCGAGTATTAAAAGAGCAAACGGCGTGCCGGAGCAACCGTCGTCTTTGGGCGATGACTGCGTGCGCGGCGCTTTGTCGTTCGAGACGGCGTGCCGGACAACGCACCTTGATCCCTGCGCGCTGATTCGACCGTCGTCTCTTGAGAACCCAGTACTGCATGTATTGAAAGTTCATTTTTTTTCCATATACATGATTACAAAAATGTCTTTTTTATTTTTTTGAAGAATACGTTCCGCGAAGCACTGAAGCCGCGATAAACGAACCGCGAAATAGCGAGGGATCGCTGTCGTTTCAAGCGACGTCTCCCCCTGTTCGAGTTAGCTTCCACTTGTCGTCGTCGTCGTCATGCCGGTCCGCCGTGTTGACCAATCTTGACCTTTTGTGTCTTTTCCGTCTGGTCAATTGGCTCCGGTTGGCTTCCTTGCTTCCTTTCACTTTGGGCTTTGCTTTGTCGTCTCCACGTCTGGAGTCGGGTGATTGTTTCTGTGTTGCTCTGACTTGGGTAGGTTTGGACTTGTACAAGCTTTCTAATGTATTTTGGATTCCACGTGATTTTTTTTGCTGTTGCTTTTTTGTTTGGTTTTGAGTTTGAGGTCCAGCTTTTTGCCACCACCACAACGGCACCAGAACATGTGACAAGAGTGTGATCAATGTTTCCAAAAAAATGAAGGCGAAAGCATTTCGACAACAAATAGCTTGCATGCCGGGAATTTAGGGCCAACGAAAATTGTCAACGCGGTGATTGAATACAGTCTTGCTTTTTTCTTTTTTTTTTTCCCTGGGAACTGGGAGCAATATTGCATTGGCATTTATTTCAATGGGGAATTTGAATCGGAACCGAGTAACCCGAGTCACAAATCCAAGTGGGGCTGGCGAGATGCTCCAGACAAGTCCAGGTAGATGAAAAATGGACTTGAGTCGGGTTCCGCGCGGCGTGACTTCCCCCCCTGCCAAAGGCCGGCTAGCGTTTCCATGCCGTCTTTTTCCGCCGGAGCCGTTGGCCCCTCTACCTTCACTCCGTCCTTCATCTGTCCGCCGCCGCGGCACAAAAGCATCACTGTTGTCTGCTTTTTCGCTCCTGCGCGACTTCAATTCGCTTCTGGCGCGGCAGGTTTCATTTGCGCCTGATGTATTAGCCGCCGCCTGATCCGATCACGAGCGGGCAGAAACATCAGCTCCGATATATTCATTCAGAACATAGCTTGGCATCCCCTGCATCAAAAAAAAAAATAAAAAAAATCGTCCAATTCAGATTTCGAGTTTTTATGCCTCGGATGACAAACAAATTTCAGTTCTCGAAAAAACTGAGCGCACTTGAACGCACCATTTGACTCCTCTCGCCGCTTCTGCGTGACCTCTCGCCGCGCGCTCACATTTCTTTCCTTGTCGTCCTTGCGATGTTCTCATTTTCTCCCCCCCCCCCCTGTCAAAGAAATCAAAGGCGGCAAACGGAGGGCGGGCGGGCGAGCGGGCCAGCGCCCGGGCCAGCGCCTCAGACTTTCCGATGGCAGCTTCACAAACGAGCTCTCTGTGTGCGAGCAGACGTGACCCGCCCGCGCTCGGGGGATCCGACGCACTCCGATGCTCGCCTGCCCCAACACGAGTCGTTTTGTCTGCGTGTCGCCCCAAATTTGGCAAAGTGAAATCCTCTCAATGATCCAATTAACTGAATAACAAGAAAGTTCATAAGGCCTCGAATTTTTTTTTTTTAGGGGGGGGGGGGGGGATCACGATGGTGTAATAATAATTGAAAATGATGATCCATGCGTAGTTTGCATGCTATTTGGGTGGGGGGAGGAAACAATCAAAAACAATAAACAATTTTTAAAAAAGCAATATTTGGCAATGCGGGAATAGAAAACACAATTTTTGACAAACAAAAAACGATAAATATTGACAATTATTTAAAAAAAAAAAGAAAAGAGAAGAATTCACGGTAGACAATGAGAAATGACCAAATTTTTGACAAATTAAAAAGAAAACATTGACGAGAGACAAAAAAAACAAAGGTGACGAATGGTGTGACAAAACTATTTGACAATGCCAAAGAAAAGAAACCATGAAAACAAATCTGACCTTGGAAAAAAATGGAGTATTTGACTCGAAACCAAAATTAAAATATGTGACCATGAGGAAAAAAAATGACGATGATGACAAAAAACTAAAAAAAAGAACAATAAATATTGCAAAACTATTTGGCAGTAAAATGTGAAAAAAACACACCAATTTAAATCATGTCAAATAAAGAAATACAACATCATTGAAGAAAAATGACGATGATGCATTCAAAGATGAAGTCACGAAAAAGAATTTGACTAAAATTCACTCATCCAAAAAAACCACAAAAAAAACCAAGAAATGATCATGAAAAGTACTTGATGTGACCAAAAAGAAACCCCTGAAAATATTTACTTGTGACATCAGAAAAGACCAAAATTTGACACTGGTCAGGAAATGAAAACTTGTCAAATCAGTGACAAAACACAGCAAATATTTCCTGCGATAAACCCATGAAAATATTTGAGAAAGATACATTTCGAAAAGAATCAAACAGTAGTATCGCCTTTCCTCATCTTCATCTGAAGAACGAGAGAAGTTGAATGCATTTGGCCAAATGGAGCCAAGTGAATGGGCCAAGTTTCGGCTGTGTTCTCCAAATGGGAGGCCAACAAGCGGGACGATGGGCTCTCCTGTAAACAGGATGGCGGCTGGCGGCGGGGGTCAAAGGTGGCGAGGATTCATCAAGCGCTGACGAGCCGCTGAGGAGATTCCGAAAAAAAAGGCCGCCAGTGTTTACGGCTCGTCTGCATTAAGGGACGGCGGCGGCCGCCTTCCGTGCCGGCCTTCCATTAGCTGCTGTTTGGACGCCTGCGGGGGTCCCGACCGAGTAATGGGGGACCCGGCCGGGAGGAAGCTTTTCGGAACACTGAGAGATGAGCCAATGATCCAAACAGTGTGACACTCGCTCATGAAAACAATTGCCGCACTCGCTACATTAGCGCAAAGGCCGCGCTGAAGGGAGGGGTGGTGGTGGTGGGGGGGGGGTCGTTCAGTATATGCGTGCTAGTCACAACATTAGGTACACCTGAACCCCATCATACTCTCATGTGTGTATTTCATATTGGGACCATTGCGATTTAAAAAAAAAAAAAACAAAACCAAAAAAATATTTGCAAATGATAGAATATAGACACTTGACAATGAGAAAATATCAAAATGATTAGAAAAAAGAGACTTCTGATGGATGACAATGCCAACATTTTTACGGTTAAAATATTGGAAATAAATTTGAAAAAAAAAATAGAAGTAACAGCGATTAAAAAGAACCTATTTAATATTTTAAAAAATTAATAAAATATTTGGGAGACACCCTGAAACGGTTGCCAGCTAATCGCAGGGCACACACAGACCAACAACCAGCTCACACTCACACCAAGGGACAATTTTGATCGTAATATATATAAATATAACCAAATGAGAGTGTGAACTCGGCTACTTTACTGATGGGCCCCATGTACTGCAGCTGTCAAAGCTAGAAAACCGGCAACATCTCTTCTTCACCTGTCAGCATATACAGTCAAACCTCGGTTAAAATGTTAAAATTGGTCATCTCCCATTATATTTGTACAGTTTATGGTGGGAAATTGTAAAAAAAAAAAGTGGTTTAAAAAAGTGGTTTTCTTGACTTGGAACGGATTAAAACATTTTACATTGATTTCAATAGGAAACATGGTTTCGGTTTCCGAACAGTCTTCTGGAACGGATTAAGTATGAAAACCGAGGTTTGACTGTAAATACATATATATACACACACACACCGACACATTTAATTTGCCCTCCATTCAGGCCACTTTTGATGCAAATTGTGTTGAGGAGTCTGTTTGAAGGCAATCCATGACTCCATCTGCGTCGGCATTGAAACGCGTCGTGCTAATTGCTGGAATTCAATTAGGAAGCGGCTCGTTTTCCGCCTGTTGGGAGCGGGCGGCGGCGGCGACAGCCAAATCCCACGTCAGCAGCGGGCGAGGGCGACCCCATCGCGGCGACACGATCTCCTCTCCTCTCCTCTGCCGTAAGCGAGCGCTCCGCAGTGCGAGGGCGTGGGACGCGGGCGTCGACTTGAATTTGTGGCCAAACCCCGCAAGAACGCGCGGCAAATGAAATCACTCCATTTTGCGTTCTCCCAAAAAAAAGCTTCCGATGCGTTCAATGCTTTCCTGTAGTTACACACTCAAACGGCCCCCCTTTGTCCACCTCGCGACAGAAACTCGATTCCATCGATGCGCCTTGAAAGATTGCCTCAAATCGAGTTAATAAAATAATGCAGATCGGTAGCGTAGACGTTGTCGCCCCCCCTGAAAAGTAGCGAGCGTTTCATTTATTCCCTTTTAATGCTAATGAGACGGCGTAATGCCATCGGGGCCTAATTGCGCGTCCCAGAGGCGCCTGCGCCGACACCGCAGGCAATAAGCCGGCCGGGGAAGGCAAGCGCGTGATTAAAAAGTGCCTCGGCGACGGGGGCCTAAATCCATCGCCGCACTCTATTAGCTCAGCGGCAAAAAAAAAAAAAAGGGACACCGGCGCTTGTGCGGGCTGAGGATGCCTGCGGAAAAAAAGGCAAATGTGCGTCTCAACACAGACAGAGAAGATGAGATGCTGACATATTCAAAGAAAAAGAAAAATAGTGAATCATCGTCATCGTCATGGCGACACATTTTGTGTGCAACGGGGCCACTGCGTTTTAGCTAAATGCTAGCGCGGCTCTCCCGATCTCATCTCTTTTGACGCTCGACTATTGCGTCGACAATTCCGTCAAAGAAGCTCAGACCTTTTTTTTTTTTTTTTGTCAGTCCAACTTTTTCACAGCTCAAAATGATGGGGTCAAAATATTAGGGACGTCGCCCTTTTGTTTTCATTGCGCAAGAGGTTCAAAATATTAGGAACATCCGTTAAGCCGTACGGCTGGGTGAAAATGTGGGCAACCCCCCCTCCCCCCCCACCCGTTTGAGCAACATGTGAGGAACAACATCCCTTATTTTGGGGAACATGAGAGGCTCAGGTCAGAATATGAGGAGCAGCCCTTATTTGGGCTACGTGAGGGTCCCCAAAAATTGGGAAGACCCCCCCCCCGTTTCAGCCGCACGCGTCAAAATAGGAACGCGACTGACGTGATTGACGAGCGGCTCGGAGTCGCGACAACATTTGTGGCGCTCAAAATAATTTGGAACATCTCGCAATTTGAGCCCCATGAGAAGGAACATCGCTTCTTTGAGCGTCAAAATATGAGGAGCCTGCGTTGCAAAAATTGGGAACAGCCGAGTAGGACGCAGCACACAAAATAAAATGACACCCGCAAAAAATGGCCAGTATGAGACCAATGCCTCTCTGGAGCATTTTTTTTCTCCACCCAATATAAAGCGCCTGTGAGTTTCTGGTTGAATATCGTTCTGAAAATAAAACACCCACGGCAGCCCCCCTGGCAGTAAACCTTCGCACACTCCGAAAGTGTTTCGCCCCCAAATTCCAAACCCGTATTTTTGCGCCCACGTCTTTTTTTGGGTGTTTATGAGCCGTCGCTACGGGAGCGCCTGCCGCCATCGGCAACAGATGGACTGGGTGATGACCTCTTGAGTGAGAGTGTGCCGCAAAAGAGGGGGTAGGGGTTGAGGGGGGGGGTGAGGGGGTTATGGCCCTTGTGAGCTCAATTGGCCCCGCGTGATGACCGGCCGGCAAGCTTCTTTCACACTAACCACCCGCAAAAGGGACGTACGGGACCTCGGGACGGAAGATGCGGAATTTGAAGGGACGGGGTGCCTTCCACGCAACAAGGCGGGCCAAGTGAGTGTCGGGTGGCCAACGAGACACAAATGCAAAAGGGGAGCGATCCCAAACCCCTCCATAGTCCGAGGGGTTTGGGATCATCATCCCCAAAAATTTTGGTGAGGGGGGGGGAGTGGGGGGGGACAAAAACGGGAAAAAGTCGGGTAGCCGTTGGCAACACAAGACTGTATCGTCAACGCCTCGCTGATCTCTTTTGAGGGAATCAGAAATGAGCTCGGCTTGACAACAACGCAAAAGGTCGGGTGTCAAATTGTCCTGATCGTAGGCCGGCGCTGAAAAAACACAACCCGCACCCGCGCATGATTCATTTCCCAGTGAAGCAAAAAAGAGAGAATGAGATGGAAAGGGAAGAAGCTCCTCCATTTTGCGTCCCTTCACACGGTGAGGCGAGCAGACTGCGCCCGCCGCCGCCCACTGCCGCCGCCTTTGGCCTTCTCCGTTCTCGTCTCTCAACAAGGAGCCCATCGGCCTCATCGCCACGATCAAGTTTCTCGGTGTCCCCTCCGCGTGAGGAAGAAGAAGAAGAAGAAGAAGAAGAAAGCTGCTTGTGATCAATGACAGGAAATGGGAAGACGTGAGATGGAGAGGCCGCGCCGCGCCGGCCGGGCGACCACAAGCGCGGCGCTCAGCGCTCACATACGCGCCGACACCGCAGAGAACAAGTCCGCGCACCCCATTTGGAAGGAACCCCCCCCCCCCTGAAACCGCTGCATCGTTTGGATCTTGAGGTGCCATTTGAAGGGAACAACCGACGAAACCTGAACGGGAAATGCTCTCATCGACACCAGTTGCGCAAGTTCCAAGGTGTGAATAATCCTAAATTATGCTCCTGATGCCCCCCCCCCCCCTCACCCGCCTTTACTTGGAGGCAGTTTGAGTCCTCCCAAAAAAAAAAAAAAAAAAAATGAAAAGGGCCAGCCGGCCATTAATCATCACGTTGACAAGCGCTCTGGACATTGTTGTGGAGTAATGAGCGTTATTAGCGCTAATGCGCTCGGGCTGCCGCTTTTTTTTTTGCGGCGGCCCGGCAGGTGGATTGTTTGGAAGCGGCGACGGCCGCAAGAATCTCCCGCGTGCCGGCGCGGGCGCCACTCTGAGGAGTTTGTTTTTTTTTCACTTCTGAAATTGAAATATCTGCTCAACGGTCATCCGTCTCGCCGCACTGAATTTGCTTTGAACCCAAATGCACGTGGCAGAAGTCGCTTTTGGGGCCATCGGAATCGGCGACATTGAAATTGAAGTGAAAGAGAAGTTGCGGTGCGACACTCGTCAATGTGATTTACGTGGCGTGAGCGATGTCACCTTTCAACTTGTTGTGATTCTGTTTGTGACCAACAGGTGGCACTGCAGGGCTCCCCCCCCTGCAGCTGCACACCTGTTGGTCATGACGTCATTTCGTGGCCAAAACTTGGCCACCGGGCAAAAGGTTAGCCACGTTAGCTTGCAACATGATTCTGTTTGTGACCAACAGGTGGCACTGTAGGGCTGGCTCCCCCTGCAGCTGCACACCTGTTGGTCATGACGTCATTCGTGGCCAAAACTTGGCCACGAATGGTTAGCCACGTTAGCTTGCGTTTCCACCCCCAGTCGGCTCGTGAACGAGCGAGACAGGTGCCGCGGAGAATCGAACAATGACGATCGAGCGTGGAAATTGCGAGATGAGCCTTTCCCTCCAAATTTGCCTTCCTTTCACCGTCAAGCGGGCAGCAACGCCGCCGCCGCCGCCGCCGCCATTTCAGCACGTCGGGCCTCCTCGGCAGCCATAATATTGACTCTGCGATCACGTTTTGGTGACGGGCCGCCCGCGTTCCCGCGCAGACCAAACACGCGTGGCGCCTGCGCCTGCGCCCGTCCGGCCGGCCCCCGGCACAGAAGCACTTATGTTGCCCTCGCTTTTCGTTCCCCTCTCAGCCAATCAATGGCGCTCTTTCAGCCTAGCGCGCGCTCGGCTCATCAAGGCGCACTTGCCGCGCTCTTAAGAGGCCCGCGCTCGTCCGAGCGCGGACGGGAAATGGACGTGAAAATATACACAATTGGCCCCTAATTACATATGAACGTTTATTTGCCTTTGAGGGGGAAGCTGGCCAAACACCACCGTGGGGAGGGGGCCAGGGGGGGGGGTTTGTGCCTGCACGGTGACTGCGGCCCATGCCGCCTCCAAGTGTGTGTGCGTGTGTGTGTGTGTGTGTGCGTGCACATTGTGGCTTGATGATGCTGTCTGGGCCAATCTGGCCAAGTGAATGGTTTGAATTTACGAGGCCGCGACACTCAAATTGTCTGTAATCACTAAGTAAACAGATACTTCCCCGAGCTATCAAGGCAAAAACACACACGCGCGCACACACACACACACCCCAGCTCGAAGGTTGAGGGTTTGGGGGGGTGGGCGAAGGGGGAGAGAAGGCTGGCACTGTGAATTGTTGTTTCCCTTCTTCTGCCGAGCCCCAAAACACGCTTGTCCCTAAGTGGCACTTGGATTGGCGCAAATTGCTTTGAAAGAAGCTTAAGGTGTAAGTTGTTGAGGCCAGCGAGGGGGTGGGGGGGGGGGTCTCGTCGATCGAATTACACACGCCTCCTGCCCCCCCCTCCGGCCCTGGAATGGAAGCCAATCTGCCTTCCTGCCGACCTTCTGCCGCGATATTTTTTTACATGCGGCGGAGGCGGAGTCTTAAGTGAGGGGATCACAACTGATGAAAATAATCCACTCCAATCAATTAGATTGCTTTTGGTGCCGGGGGGGGGGGGGGGGCTTTCGACGCTTGTAAACATTTCGCCACAATTTCCAGCGGATGGAACGGAGACACGCGAGGCTTTCAAGCACACGCACGCACGTGCGCCCGAAGGCGCAATGCTGGCGGTTGGATCACATTCCAAAGAAATTGGGACGGTGCCTAATTCGGCCGATCGATTAGTCGATCGGGTGTTCCCTCCGCCAAACAAGTGGCTGCCCACTCGCAGGATGCACTCACTTTTTAAAAAAAAAATATTTCGGCAGCGGAGTCCATCCTTGGCCAGACTTTCTCCCCCTGGTGGCGAGCTGAGAAAAGACAGCCCGGTAAACGTAAATATCGATGCGCTCGCGGCAGGCCAAATTTGGACGGCGAGTCAAATCCACTGAATTGCGCAGCCCACGGACGATGCCCGTCAATAAACGGCAGCGACGACGTGCCAGCCTGCCTGCGTTTTCGAAATCCAGCCCCCTCTCTCACTTTTCCAAACGGCGCTACTTACTTGTGGCGCAAGAGCGCCTCGACGGGCCCGCTGGCGTTGCGGCGGCGCTGTAACGAGCGCTTTGACTCTCGGGTTGCAGCTCATCTGCATAATGAGGCGCAATAAAGACGAGAGAGGGAGGCCTCGGCTTGGCCGCCAGCAGTGCCTGCCACTCCCCCGTTTGGCTTTGGCCAGCTGACGCGCACGCACGGCACGCGTACGCGTGAAGAAGAAATGTACAAGCGAGGGCATTCCGAAAGGCAGGTAAGGACAGACAGAAAGCAGAGGGCCCATCATGCCACCGGACAAATTTCATCAAGTCTGGCAGTGCCCCCCTCCCTCATAAAATAATAACAATAATAATTAAAAAAAATAAATCTGAAAAATACCCTACAGCGCCTCCTGTGGCCCTGGAGGATCGATACATGTAGCCCATGTTTTTTAAATAATTATTTTTTTGATTTTTTTTTTTCTTTTGGGGGGGGGCACCTCCAACAAGCTGCAGCTCATCCAAGCCATTTTTTTTTTTTTCTCTTTACAAGGTTCCCTGCGGTGCGGTCTCGTCAACTTCCATCATCCTCCTTCAACCGCAAAGCGCTCGAGACAAACGACAGAAGTCGTCCACGTTGTCTCGACGGATCCGCGGCCTACTTGTCAGTTAGCTTGTTAGCGAGAGCTGGCGATGGGAAGTCCGCTTGATGGGAACCTTTTCAACTCTGCTGCTAACCAAAACGTCATCACCCGCAAGGCACTGAGAACTCCCCCCCCCAACCAAAAAAAATCTCACCAAAGGTGGACGAAGGTGCAATGATCCGAGTATGAAAATGATATGAGCTTGTCCTGCTATTCTTGTGCCAAGGCAACAAAGTCAACTAAAAACTCAGAAGCTTGCCTACTCAGATGAGTTGGGAATTTTTTTTAACCCTCATGCAGTATTTTTAAGCGGCTGCATGAAGGGTATTACGTCCCAAAAATGTCCCTCTTCCAATGTGCAACAAGTTTTTTCACTTTTCATTTTTTTTCACTTTCAACCCCTCAAAATGTTCAGTGGGAATTGGCCAAGACATCGATATACATCCTATGCAAAATGTCAGCTTCGTGGAGTTATTTGTCACTGTTTTGTCTGTGGTGTCCATTTGTCCAACAGTCCAAAATCGTCCAAAGTGACCAAATGTCCAATTTTGGGATAATTACTGCATGGGGGTTAATTTCATTTTATTTAATTATTTATTTTTTTAGTTTTTTTTTGTGGGGCGGTGACACTTGGAGCCAATACAATTGTGATGACAATCTCATCCAAACAATTTGCTGAGATTTGAGTTTGTTCTCAAAGCTCCCTGATATTGAATCGCTGTCTCGTCCCTCTTTTTTGGTGTCAATTTTTTTGTTCAGAAACGGGATGAAGCCTCAAATCATTCCGGTCAAAGCGAGAAGGGCCCCGCAAAACGGACCCCGGCAGATCGCGTTGTTCCTCCGGGAAAAGGGCCAATTGGGCGCCAATTCGACGGACACGAGCGCCGTCGGCCCCGTCTGATTGCGCGCGTTCCCCTCGCGAAATCGAGCTCAGTCAAACAGACCTGGAGCGAGTTTCACGCTTGTATTTTTTAATTTCGGCCAACATTCCCATTTTCTGGGTGACAAGCGCAAAAAAACAACTACAGAAAAAAAAAAACCCCACTCAATATCACGCGCGACGTCTCCCAATCGTGGCTTTAATTCAACTAAAAATAAACCTTTCGGCAGAGCGGCTTATTTCTCTTTCGTATCGGAAAAGCGGGAGTTGCGGCCGTGTGCGCGTGTGTGTGTGTGTGTGTGTTGGCCGCGCTCGAAACAGACATGACAGGCGTGAGTCTATTTTTCCTGCGTGTGCATTTAGGTGTGACGGAATTTTCTTTACACTTCACTCTTGACATTGACGTTAGCCATTTAGCCGCGCGCGAGTATTTGTTTTAGTGTCAAATCAAATGCCACGCTCACTTGGACATGTGTGTGTGTGTGTGTGTGTGTGTGTGTGTGCGCACGTGCAAATTTGTTTGCACGGCCTAAAAGTGCCGGCACGTTTTTTTTTTTTCAGATGCGTTTACATTTGCGCAAGCTGGCTCCATTAGAAAGCAGCAAAGCGCCTCTGCGGGGTTTATTTATCTGATGGGCCGCAAGATGAAATGAGCGTTTTGTGTCGGCTCCTTCCCCAGTTGGGATGCGGTGAAAAGGCTTTGGGGTTTAGCTGGTGAGCGCCATGGCCGAGTCCGCGCGAGGACGGCCGCGGGAGGACGGCTACGGAATGAACGGCGCTCGCTAGAGGCTGGAGCGATCGGCTTCGCCATGAGTCACCCCATTCGCCGTACGAATCCCTTCCAAAACGATGTTTCGCTTCCAGGACGACGAGCCACTCAACGTCCTAATCCAATTGACTTCGGCTAACGATATGAATCGTGGCTGGAGAATTCATCGCAACTCATCGTGATTTCGATTTTTGGATCGTCTCCATCTTGAGAACGTGCCGATCGCAGAAGCTCCAAAACCTTCTGCTACGGAGAAAAATAAAAGCGGCGCCGGCGTTAGCGGCCGGCGTGTTGGTGGTTTGTTTGGTTTGATCAAGCGGGCCCTTGGCTAAAAATAGAGCCAAGCTTTTGGCGTTGGACGCAGGCCGGCGAGTGTGAGGAGCAAATTTCACTTCCCGCATTCGTTCATTGTGTCCGATTCCAAAAAAGGGCGTCTTGATTTCCAGACGACTTGAGGGCGGCCTTTTGTAGTAGCAATCGTACGACGCAGGCAGGGGCCTGCGAGCGGCCAAGAAGAAACTCAAGTCGAGAAGGTTCCCCGCATCTCTTGTTAATATTTTTTTCTTCTTTTTCTCGTCTGCCTGCTCCTTCATCTGTCCGATTGTTTCCTCCCTTGGCGACTCTCCTCGCTCTGTCCGCTGGGCTTCGTTTGAAGTCTGCTCGAGGCCCATAAAGGGACTGCGCATGCTTGTAGAAATGACAGCCAGTGAAAAGTGATACCCCGGTGCAAGACTCCCCCCCCCCCTCCCCCGATAGGGACTCTGATGATGCATTGCGCGCACTCGAATGATGCAAAAGCACACACATTGCTTTTCTCGATGCTACCTTGGTTCAAAGCAATGTGTTCACCCAAAGGCCGCGCCAGCCCCTCCGCGCCCGCCTTGCACTGGACAGTGAGAGCTGGACAACCGATTTGGACACTTGACGCTCCATCGGCGAATGTGATGAATGAACACTCGATATTGGATCAGACTATCGACAAAAGAGGGTCGCGACACTCGTAGTGGGCGTGCCAAACGGCGACCTTGGATATCAGGAGCCTTGATGAAATTCTGGAAAATACTCAACTGCCAACCAAGCGCGCACACTGGAAGACGGAAGCTGAGGCGAGGGATTATCACGCCACCGCCAGGCGTTTCTTTAACGTTTCTTCTCAATGGGAACTTCAAACCGATCACGGTCTCACGGTAAGTCGTCCCTTACGAAAAAAATCACGCTAGCGCATCGCGGGCGTGGCTAACGTCGGCTCGTTTACAACCCCGCGCTGTTTTGTTTGGGCCAGACGCGTGTCCTCGTCGACCGTTTAACGACGCACTTTGGCGATGCAGATTCTGAAACGTAGACATTCCGTTTGAACGCCGCCACGTAGCAGTTCAACGGTCAATTCAAATTCCTCCCGGTCATCGCCACATGTGTGACGAAGCGCACACAACGGGGGTTTCCCACGAGGTTCACCTCTCAAGCTGCAACGTGACGTCTTCGGGGAGCGCCTGAGCGTTTCGAAACAGCCGCGCTGCCGTCAAGGCGTCGCGGACCAGGACCGCTCTCGCGGGAGCCTTTGCCGTCCGCCCACTCGTCCTGTCTTCGGCCCCGAGACATTCAGTCCTCCCGCTTTATCGCTCTGCTATTTTCTCCATCTGCGGCCTCGCTTGCGCTCCCCGCAGGCCATCAAAACACTTTTCAGTGTCTGATCACTCTGGACGAGGGCACAATTGCGCTCATGTGCCATTGAGGAGGAACTGTGGCGAAGCATAATGCATGTTAACGATTTCCCGGTGTCATTTGTTGGCAGGCGTATGCAAATACTCTGGCTTGGAGCTCTTCTGATGCTGAATGCAATTCCAGATTCTCCGCCGTTCTCATGGCCCAGTCGTAAAGCCGCACCATGTGGCTCTTCCATCGCCGAGGCCCGGCTGACTTCCAATGCGAGCCGCGTCTAGAAATAGCAACGGCGCAGCGCTCGGCGCGACGTGTCTCGAGCAGGACATGTGCTCATTTGTCGGCTGCGTACCTGTTGGGTTGCCTAATTAACAGGACCCTGATATTTTACACTTCTAGCGACCAATACAAAAAGTTTGCGGTCTATATTTCTGTTGAGAATTGAAAAAGATGCCATTTTCTAAACAGAGTTCTCGATAGCGGATCGCTCGCTAGATAGCGAGATAGAAAAGGAGCTAGCTAGTTTGAGAACGAAATAGCTAGAAAGTTAGGTGGATAAATAGCGCGCTAGCTAGATAAATAACTAGCTAGATAAATAACTAGCTAGCGAGCCAGATAGATTGATAAACACAGCAAGCTTGATCGATTGCTAGATGGATAATAGAGAGATAGATAGATAATAGACGGACAGAGATAATTAGATAGCTGGATGGATAGCTCGGTAGGTAGCGAGAAGAAAAAGAGCTAGCTAGCTTGATAACGAAATAGCTAGAAAGCTAGGTGGATAAATAGCGAGCTAGCTAGCCTATATAAATAACTAGCTAGCGAGCCAGATAGATCGATAAACTGCCAGCATCTTGATCGATTGTTAGATGGATAAATAGATGGACAGACAGATAGATAGATCGATAATTTAGATAGCTGGATGGATATGGGGCTCGGGGGAATTTTGCCACGAAAACAGGTTCACTAAGCGACACAAAATTTGGGTACAGGACGGACGAAAAAGTTTGGAAGCAGCCATCATAGAGTCCACCACTGTCAAACGCAACCAGTCCGCTCCCGAGCACACATTTCACAAGGCGCTCAAGTGAGAGGCAAAAGCAAAAGTCCTGACCTTCTTGCGTTGACACTTTCGCTCCAGATATAAATAAGACCTGGACACACATCCAGGTAACCCAACACTCAGCGCCTCCCGCCCCAGAGCAGTCCGGTGGCCCGCCCTCTGCCCAACCAACGTCCCCGGCCGCCATTACGCCCGGATATTTTGATCCCCGACTGTGCGTTGGCGAGAGGCCGTGTGCAGAAATTGCGTTGGGGTCCGGAGACGGCCGGTGTCGGGTTGCCGCGCATCTGACGACCGAAACCCGATAAATCGGAGCAGCCCGCGCTAATATGCCTCGAAGAATGCCAATCATGAGGTGCGAACGCGCGGCCATCGCGACGGCCGGTGGCGCAAAAGAGGCGGCGGAAAGGGGCCGCCCGTAGGTCATTGTCACACGGCATTTGTGAAACGTGCACGTCGTTTCTCGCTTTCTCAACTAGAGGAGTGGAACTCTCCAGAGGAAAAACTTGCCAGGCTGAGGGCCCATTTCTGTTTTCATTTTCATTGTCTTTTCATTTATAAAAACCGTGCCGAGCTCCCGAACGATGATGAAACACACACACACACAACCAAGTGTCATTGATGGGATTTGACAGTCCGATTTCCAAGGGTGCATATTGAGACACTTTGTGCTGGAGAAATTCCCAAAGCGTATTTATTAGCGTAACTAATGGACTGATCCAGGCCAACATGGCCGTCAAGCGCCGTCGGCTCACTTTGCGCACCTTTTTTGGCACACGTGTTTGTAATCAAGCGTCTGAACGCCGGCGTGTGGGCAGGGGCCGGCGCATGAACGCGCGCGCCTGTGTTTAGCGATAGCGCTAATGGATTTTCTGCCGGCCCAAAGTTTGTTTGCCCCGGTAACCCGAGACCGGCCGGCCGCCTCCGAAGGCGAGCGCTCCGGAATAGAAGCGTGACTCACCGCTGCCGTCGGACGTTGCCGCCGGCCGGATCGGGTTGTGTCACTGGGCAAGCACAAAGGGGGACCGCTGTGGCCAGCGATAAACGAGCGACAATCGCGGCTTCGCCAGGGAAAAATGGGGACGGGAACCGGAAGAAGCGTTTGGGACTCCACATTTCGAGTACATTTTCAAGATGGGTTGCGAGGATCGAAATTGGGAAGACACAGTCGATCGAGTCTGCGACATTTTTTTTTTATACAAATTTTGAAAACTGACCATTTGCTTTTGGGTTTTTTTTTGGGGGGGGGGAGGAAGCAACAACAACAAAGACAAAATGCATCAACGAGTTATTTTTAGGAATTTAAGAATACGGGAAATGTACAGTGAGGAAATTTGTGACTTTGTGCAAAAAAAAAAAAAAAAAATTGATCGCACTGCTTTGTTTTGTACACCCAAGCGTATGATAATAATAATAATAATACATTTTTTTTATAAGCGCCTTTCAAGACACCCAAGGACACTTTACAATCAGAAACGATCCGAGCACAAGGCTACCAAAACGGCAAGAAATCTATGTTCCTGATATATTCGTGCACCAAAATGATTTTTACACGAATGAGTAGCTTCATATTGTGGCTTCAAATGTCCTTTTTCAAAGGAAAAACGATTGAACAAACATCAGATCGATTTGGATCATATTGCCGAGCCCTGTTTTCAACTGATTCCCCCCCCCAAAAAAACAGAATTGAAAAAAATGTTTTCTTCATTTTGTGTTTTTTTTGTACCCTCGACCAGTTATTAAAACCACATTTAGAGTCCATATGTCAATTTAAAATGCATCCCGTAATCATTGTTCCCAATCGCTCATGCTGTAAACGAATTGAAATCATGTGACAAAATGTGAACCGAAACGGGAAAAGTGCCATGTGCAAGATTCCCAAAAGCAATGACGTCATGAAAAGCAGGCCTTCCGATTCAGCGGACCGTCAAACGAAAACAACAAAACCAAAAAAAGTGCTGCCCAACTAGCAAGGCACGCTAACGAGCTGGCCGCCCGCGTGTTTCTTGGCTCGTCGACGTGGGGAATCCACGGAAAACGCTGGATGGTAACCACACCGGTTATGTACGAGGAAAAGCCACACACTCACTTGCCCTCGAGATAAGGAAGGTACAAGTTTTGGGTTTTCTCCCGCAGACGTCTCCTCTTACTAATGCTCTACCTGTAGCGCGCGCACACACGCACACAAACAGGCAGGCAGAAATGCTACGCGAGGCCCCCCCCCCCCCCCCCCCCCGAGGCGCGGGAAGCTCATCTCGCCGAGGTTTTTCTCAGCCCCCGGCGCGTCTCTCACCTCGCCGTCACCTCGCCGCTGACACTTTGACCCGTTCACACCTGCTCCGGCGTTGAGCCTGCTGAGGCGGCGCGAAAGCCGATCACTCGTCACAACAAGCTCGTTATTCCGCCAAGTGTCGAGTATCGCCCAGACAATAAACGCTCGCCGCCGGTGGAAGCGAAAGCTTCCAGCGGGAGACGGCTTTCGTCCGCAATCATCATTCGTGCCACCGGTCACAATGACGGGCGGCTTCCGAGAAGGTGTTCCCGACTGCGCGGGCGAGTCTCGATGTCAAAGGTGAACATCGTCCACTGACTCAAATGCCGTTTTTGCTACTAGAGCAGACAGCTCTGCATGTCTTGTTTTTTTTTTTTTTGTGTTGTTGTTGTTGTCGTCTTTTTTTTTTTTTTTTAAACAACTCTCCATGACCTCCAGCAACAAGGTGCGGCTCAACATCCGACACAAAGCACTCAATTGTTTCCTTTCCCAAACACGCCTGCGTTTGCCCTTTTCGCCTCACTCAATCAAAATAATACAACACAGACGACACATTTACGGCACCGCACGAAAAATACGCGGCGACGCTACCAGACGCTTGGCAACCTGACACCCGCTTGCGGACAGATGCCTCTTGTCATGCATCAGGCTTTTTCTCACAGTTTCACGACTGCGTTCTGTGTGTGTGTGTGTGTGTGTGTGAGAGAGACACACACAAGCCAGCAGGCAAACAGATGCATGGAGAATGAGGCGGCAGGTGACACTTTGGAGGTCAAAACTGTCAAGACGTTTGCCATTGTGAAGCCTCCTGATCATTTTGTGCCTAACGGGCATTCTTGCCGACTTCTTGAGAAAATGGACTTGTGTGACTACGAGTGATCTCTTCTTAACTTATAATTACGATGTCAGACCGTGAGGGGAAATTGAATTCATTGTTGCTGAGTGAGCCAATTGGGGGGAAAAAAAAAAAAAGAATGTGCAGACGGCCGCCGTACATTTTAAATGGGGAAAAGAAGTGGGCTTACTGCACGCAGTGTCGTATTCGTGTGGCGCGTGCCTCCCTTTTTCCCCCATTTTCAGTTGTCCCCCCTTCAATAGCCATCTGAAAGCGCATCAGAAACGGTGGCTCTCCTTTGCCCACCTATGAGGGCATTGCGGTACCCCGCTTGCTTCAACTTAAATCCTACTGGATCCACCGCACCCTGCCCACCACCTTTTCCAGCTACTCCCCTCAGGCAGGCGCTTCCGATCCATGCGCACCAAATCCAGCAGACACTTACACAGCTTCTTCCCTCTAGCCATTAACTCCCTAAACAGTCACTGATTTATACTCCACCGCACCAGACACTTTAAAGCGCTCAAGGACATCTGCATAATTGCACACTTCTTGTACACAAATACTGCTACTGGTCACTTTAAAATGGTTCAATGATTTTCTGCACCAACTGTTACAGTATTGTATTCTACCACTGATCATTTTAGCTCTGCTTAATACTTTGCACTTTGTCTCACAGTTGTCACTGGGTGGTACTACCGCACTACGGTTCACTAGATTACGAAATGTCCTTCCATACTATTTGTCACGTCCTTGTTTACGATGATACTAATGCAGCGTGTTATACCGGAGTCAAATTCCTTGTGTGTTCTACATACTTGGCCAATAAAGATGATTCTGATTCTGATTCTGATTCTGATGCTTGCCCATCATCATTTCTTAGCGCTGCTAACGTCACCACTCGGCTTGCCTCGGCGACGAGTCGCAGCGCGCCCGAGGCCAAGCGACACAAAAACGCAACACAAGTCGGCAAAGTCCCTCATGACGTGTTCTCTCAAACCTTGGAGTGCCAGATTAGATTACATGACACACACACATACACGTGCACACACACACAATGGATGGACAGCTCCCACACCAAAAATGGTAAACAACAGGTTTTGGGTGACATGTGGAATGTACGGGGGGGGAAAAACGGTCTTGCATAATAAGCGTTTGCACAGAAGGGCTGGAGTCGTCGTAGCAGTAGTCGTGTGTGTGTGTGTGTGTGCGTGAGAGCGAGAGAGAATGCGTGTTAAAGTAGTAGCCTTAGGGTGATGAAGTGGTTTAAGTCCGAGGAGATTAGACGTGTGAACAGCTGAGCACATGGTGGCAACATGGGGGGAAAAACTGTACTGGACGACGCACTTAAAAAATGTGATTCCATCCGGACAAAAATGGAAATTGTAACTATGCTAAGAGTTAGCATGCTAACACGCACTTTGGACCAGACGGACGACTTTCTCGTGGACAGGCGCTAACCCTAACCCTAACCCTAACCCTAACCCTACGTGAGACAGGTTGAATGCTAACATGCTAAGAGCCGCCGGTATGCTATCATAAAGCGTAGCAAGATGGAAGACAGAAAGCGCAAAGGCAGACTGGCATATTTCCCCGGTGTTGGGTTCAACTGCTCATCAAACCCGATGAAATGATCACATACAAACACGGAGATGATTTTTGACAAATATTGTTGCGACTGCTCCAGCCGCCCGCTCGGCCTGGAATCTCTCTCGTACGAAAAACACATCAGCGATTCCATTTCCTGGTGGTTAGCTAATTTTCAGCCGGGTGTGTTCGCACTTGTTCTAATTTGAGCGCTGACATAATGGGCCCAAAGTCACGGAGAGTTCATCTGACAAGATGGTGCCAGGACCGTCCTGTCCTGACAACTTTCGACGCGCGCCAGCCCACGCACATACCTCCAACCGTGTCGTCTGTCTCTCTGCGCTGAATAATTAAAGAGCACCGAGTTGGGAAATTCGGGGGAGTCCCTTCCAAATGCAAGCTGAGACAGGGCCGGTTGGTCCCTCCGGTCAGAGGCAGCCCCATGGAAGGGCCTCTTGTTTTGGGGGGGGGGGCGACAGGGTTCACGTGAGAGGCCTCCTTGAACCAGGGCAAAGAAGGCCGAGCGAGAACCTGAGTCGTCCCACTTCGGGCTCCCTCACCGGGGAGAAGAGTGCAGACGACGCCTTTGAAAAGGGTCGCCTGATACTTCGCTGCAAGCGCCGAGACGATGATACGATGACATACAAACAGTCGCTATGCTAACAAGGCCGGAACCTGGATACCGAAAGCTCCAAGTTAGCTTACGAAGAAGTTGAAAATTTTGCCCAGCGGTCAGCCACAACCGTCAATGACAATTTCACTGAATGCTAACCGTTGCTTTGCGAACATAGAGCGCGGTCGCCGCCCGAGTATAGAAATCAATCATAATTCCGACGTTCGCTACGTTTTTCGACTGAAGTGATCAAATACGAACATGCTAACAACCACTACGCTCAACCATAGTGTCCAGGGCGACATATTTTCGTCAGGTCCGACTTTTAATGGGAAACAATGAGCTCAGCTAACATGCTAATAGCTGACGTGCTAACATAAGAGCAAAATAAGAAACAGTTGGCAAAATCAGACAGAAGGCGGCAGACGATGGAGGAAAGGATGCAACTGTGAAAATAAAGACCTGGGGGGGGGGGGGGGGTGCCTTTCCTCGCCAGCGCGATGCAAACGGACGTCGTCATCTGACACTGGCTTGAACTGGCGCTTACGCGCGCACACGCAAAAGCACTTGACGGTCATTTGGTGAAAATCGCCGCAGTGACATCACGCGCCCGCCCCCCTCGGGTTTCAAGGCGACGCAGGACAAATGAATCCGAATAAAAGCGGAAACGGCGGAACGGCATGCGCGGCGCTAACAGGAAGGTAATGCGATCGCCGGCCGCGGGAGCAGGAAAAGTGACACCGCAGATGCAATTGTGGGAAACCCCGCACGCCCGCCGACGCACGCAAATGAGTCACTTGCAAGCACACCTTCTTTTGTTGAGAGAATTTGGGCTTTGGACCATTTTGTGGCTTGAGCACACACCCCAACCTTTTCCGACCCGAGATGGACTTTTCGAGCATCAACATCGCCAAACCCGCGCGCCTGTTCCAGCTTGCGGTCACCAACCTCTCAGCACTTGTGACTTGTCGTCCGACAACCACAAGACTGCGACGGGCTGCTTGGGCACTCCTGACAAACGGATAACAACTTCCTTTTTTAGGACGACCCCAAAATGTCGGAGTTCAGACACCCCCCTCGCGTCTGCAACTTTATTCATTCAAGCTCTGTCTTTCCACTCTGCTGTGCGGCACAATCCTGTTCTGTTCAAAACAGCGCAACACCTTTTACCACTGTTATCATAAGGCGGCTGTTTGCTTTGGAAAAGGCGAGCCCATGCGACACTTCATTAGGTGAAGGCGAGAGTCCGGCACGCTTTATGCAAATGCAACCGCATGGAAACGACAACATGAGTGCAAAAGAGGTGGAAAAAAAAAACCAAAACGCAAGCATGGTGGCGTCACGGCTAACATTCGGGGTGACTTGCCAACTTGGCCATCGAGTCGCCTTATGTCACTTCCGAAAAATCCTCAACAAGCACGACAGCGTGCGCGCGGTTCCGAGTGCAAGACGTAGCCGAAAATGTTCCCTCCCGTCTGGATGCGGCACGTCAACAGAAACGCAAGCCGATCCCTGAAAGTCGGGCGTACGCAACACAAGTGCCGGGAGCTGTCAAAAGGGAAATCGGCGCCGTTCGCAAGAAGACAACACACGGCGATATGACTTCAGCTGTGTTCCAAAAAGGGTCGCCAACTGTTGCCGGACGACAGCGGCGCTGCTCAAACTTTTTGGGGGCGGGGGACAGCTCACGCATCCCCTCCAAGCCAAACAAGAGACACAATAGTGTATTGCGCAATGCTTGCGGAATTAAAATGTTGCCAGTTGGGGGTCAGGGGAGGGGGGGCGAGGGGGGAGTTGTTTTTGGAGAAATTAAAAATCTGCATGGTTTGGAGAAGAAAGTCCAATTTTTTTTTCCCCAAGAGAAAAAAGTCAGACTTTTCCAAAAATAAAAGTTGCAATACTACTCGGGATGATACTGGCCTTATTTTTAGATACCGGGTACTCATGGAGAGAATAGAAAGCCGCCACTAAACTTAAGGCAAAGAAAGGCTTCTTTTTTTTTTTTTTTTAAAGCATTTATTTTAATACGATTCCTTCTAAGTGACTGCAAACGACTTTGCGGATCCCCAGTGACCCCGTTTGAAAACCACTGCTCTCAAGTATCAGCGCGCATGCCATTGGACTGGCGCTACCCAAAGCGGCGAGCTGGCGAAACGGCCCGCACGCATCGAGTTAGCAAAGGAGCGGGTGCTGCGAGGTGCAACCCAGGAGGAAATAAATGTCCCAGGAACCGCTGCTGCCAAACCTGATCGGCAGGCGCGCAGTGCAGGTGAGGCGCTTTGCAACAACCAGACAAGGACGAGACCCAGCACGCTCCTGCCAAGAAATCTTCACTCTTTCTGATTGGCTCATCCAGTCTTACAGGACGATTTGAAGGCCCCACTGCCCCAACCCCCCTCAAAAAAACACCAAAAAAAAAACCTGACAGGCTTTTCCACCATGTCTCCTTTCGTATTGGAAGTGAATCGGCCCAGACAAGATTTGTGTTATTAATGGCCGACACGCAGAAAACAGTCATGACTTCTAATGCCTAAAACAGACGGTGGTTGGGAGCACCAAAAAAAAAAAAAAAAAAGCAGCAAAATTCTGAAAAGGGGATCATTATTTCAATACGTATGAGAAAAGAAAACATGCGCGCGGCCAACACAAGTTGTCGGTTTTGTTGAACTGCAAAGCCAATTTTGCCAGAAGCGGCTTTTTGTCACCCGCCGAGAGTTTTCATGGAGACTCGACACACCGAAAATTGTTCAGCAATTGTGCACGTTACCGTACAAAGCAAATGAGACGCTCTCTTTGGAAGCACAAAAATAAGGCGCTCGTGAAGATTGACGGCAAAATCGGGGCGAGCGGACGGTTTCCACAAGGTTGCCCTAAGGCGAGGGTTGGCAATACGCGGCTCCAGAGCCGCATGCGGCTCTTTAGCGACATCTAGTGGCACCCTGGAGCTTTTTAAAAAATGTTTGAAAATGGAAAAAGATTTTGATAGTAGGTTAATATCGCTCAAATCGATCTAGATACATGTTGCAGCTCCGAAAAAGGAGATCTGTGTTGTTGTTTTTTTTTAAACGTACACTTTATTTAGGCTTTTAGCAGTCTCGACAAACACAGACACGTCTGCGTCCGACTCCGAGCCCTCTCTCTTCTCGTTCAAGTCGAGAGGCGTTCAAAGACAGCCTCCGAAAAACGGAAATTCATGATTACTTCACTGACACTAAGAAAAGCAAAAATAATGCACAAAAAAAAAAAAAAATCAAGCTAGGAAGTTACAGAATAAATTCTATGGGGGCGTTTGTGAACACACAACAAAGGAATGAATCACATAAAAAAAAATTCTGCAGCATGTGTTTCCTTCCATTGTACGTTTTATAGAAGGCTTTTATTTTTTTGCGGCTCCAGACATATTTCTTTTTTTTTTGTCTGACATGGCTCCCGACCCTAACGGAACGGCCGCTCGTGACATCAGCTTGACGTCACGCTAAATCCTCTCGGTCTTTGCTCAGAGTCCGAGGTAACCCGCAGCGGACGCCAGTGGGTCAAAAGCCAGGCGCCCCGTTTGTGTGTGTGTGTGTGTGTGTGTGTGTGGTCAAGCGCTGGAGAACTTCCTCTAAATTTGCTTTTGGCTCAACGTCTCGGCCAGAGAGAGCGGAATGAGCGTCGACCAATCCCTCCGCTTCACAAGCCAATATCTTAGGGCAGCATCTTTCCACGAGCTCGAGAATGTCTGCGACCAAGTGCCACATCAACGCGGTGCGCTTGAGGGCCGTGTTCACCTTTTACGCATCCATTTAACCCCCATGCAGTAATTATCCCAAAATTGGACATTTCGGACACTTTGGACGATTTTGGACTGTTGGACAAATGGACACCACAGACAAAACAGTGCAAAGCTG
Source organism: Hippocampus abdominalis (assembly GCA_018466805.1). Classification (NCBI taxonomy): domain Eukaryota; kingdom Metazoa; phylum Chordata; class Actinopteri; order Syngnathiformes; family Syngnathidae; genus Hippocampus; species Hippocampus abdominalis. The sequence goes on from CM031702.1 coordinate 639,326, forward strand.
AAATTTTGCATAGTATGTATATCAATGTCTTGGCCAATTCCCACTGAACATTTTGAGGGGTTGAAAGTGAAAAAAATTAAAAGTGAAAAAAGTCGTTGCCATTGGAAGAGGGACTTCGTAATACCCTTTCATGCAGCCGCTTAAAAATACTGCATGAGGGTTAAAGAAGCCAAAATGTCTTAAAAACGCTCCGATTCTTGCCGTGCGGTCGCATGTACTCTGACAAGGGTGTAGCGTAGCATCTCGTCCCAGTACGCGTCCGGACTTTTCTCAAACTTTTCGATCAGCTCCGCTGTCAGCGGATACGGCATTGAAAACGGGTCAATATATAAACTTTCCGCGTGTGAAGCTCTTGACGCAGTTGAATCCGGTTCAGGACTCCGTGAGTTTGCCAAATCACATGACCTCCGTTAAAAAAAATCGACACTCCATATTAGCTTGCAGCTGCGGGTCGAGTATCCGTCCGATCCAAGTGGAACATTGCTCGCCCCGATTGCTCGTGTGTGTACGTAAGCTGCCCAATTGCTCCCGCGTGTGTTTAATGCGACTCAAAGTGCTCTTACGCCTCAGTATTAAGAGCTCGGCGAAACACGCAGCTAAACAAACAAGTGCCCGAGCTGGCTAAAGCCCCCGTCTTTGCCCCGGGGAGCAAGGCAGGGGGGTGAGGGCTCGCTCGCTCGCTCTCGCTCTCTCTCTCCCATGACAGCGGCGTCGGCGACAAGCAAGAGTTACAAGCGGATTCGTGTCGTTGTCAGTCTTGTTTTTAGCATTCCCGCTATCGTCCGGGAACGTGAACCTGTGAGCATAAAGCACTGCGAGAGATTCTAGGAGGTAAACTATTCCTCATCTTACGTGGAGAATCGTTTGACGTTAGGCTACAAGAATGATACGAGGCAAATGTCATTTGTCTTGGAACCTTTTGTTAGCTTTCCGCGTCATCTGAAAAACACATACAAGGGAGGTACAGTATATTTTTGTAGCTGTTCACGTCCGTCGATTTCGCTTTATTGTTGTTGTTGTTGTTACTCGGCTCCGAATCTTAGCAAAGCTAGTGGGAGGCATTTGGATAGCATGAGTCATGCGTTGTGGCTAACGTTGTGGCTCCTACACAACGTGTGATTGCGCAATGAAATTTTTAATTTTATGGACAAGAAATACAAGTGAATAAAAAAAAGGGAACGTCGCTCAAAATTGTGCCAATGTTGCATGTCACATGTAAGCATATTTGACAATAAAGATGACCTTGACCTTGAAGATCTCTACAGTGGCATTGTCGTCTCTGTAACAGCGCGTGAAGGTCCTTCTAGGTGGAAACGTGTCACGTCGGTGAGTACTTTTGCCAACCTCTGCTTATTCGAAGCCAAGTCAGCAGAAATTCCAGTGATGACAGAACTGAAATGTATTTAGAAAAAAAAATCAAGGATCGTAGCCAAAAGGATCATAATCAGGAGCTTTTGGTCTTGTTTCATCGCTTAGGGGCGTCAAAGTGCAAGTGAATTCCCCCCCCCCTAAGCTCTGACTTCCTTCCTGCCGCCCGATACATTGTTGCTGCGCTCTCAGACTGGATGCCCCGTGGGATGAACATGAGATATGCACGTGAGATACGGAGACATGTTCATCCATTTCATGTGTGTGTGCGCGTGTGTGTGTGTGTGTGTGTGTGAGAACGTCTCGGCATAGTGTGGGAGAATTCTCGCCAAGTCTTGTCGAGCGGTTGGACGCGTTTCCAGCAACTGCCTGGCGGCGAAATCCCCGGAGGGGGCAGCCTAACCCAAACAGCGGGCTGTCAATCACGACGAGCCACCTAGCGCGGTCACGACCCGGGAACAGGAAGAGGCCTCGCTGTCCCTGAACGGATCTCACCGGGACATTTCTGGGTGTGTGTGAAATGGTGGGAGCGGAGCGGTAGACATCTTTCATGTCGTTTCTAAAGACGAACGCATAAGATCGGCTTGCATTGGGGGGGGGGGGGTAGTTGAGCAGCCCAAAAACGTTCACATCGAGAGTGGAGCCCGGCGAACCCTCCCCGAGCGCAGCCATGTTTCCACAATGCAAGCCCGGTGCCACCGTACCGAGAGCATCAGAAATCCAGCGATTGGCCCACGGGAGAGACAAAGGCAGACGTCCTTTCTCAAAGCCATTCCGTTCACCCGGCCCGTTTACGATATCGCTTATCCGATGAAGTCATTCGCTGCCACGGACGGTTAGAGCCGTCCACTGGATTCCAACTATTTCCTACGATTGACGTAGGTACCGTATTGGCCCGCATATAAGACGGCTCTGATTATAAGACGACCCCCCCTCTTTTTCAAGACTCAAGTTTGAAAAAAGACTATTTGGACACAAAGTTAACTTTTATACAGAAAATAATGACAGTGCATCTGAAACAAATGATTCTAGCAATATACGTTTCTCCATTTTCTGTTATCTCTTCTATTATTTTCTTCTCTTTTCTTTCTTACCGCTATTTTTTTTCTTCGTGACAGGGGTTCACTTTGGCCTGGGGAGTCAAGTTCAGCATTCGCTTCAATGATATCTGGCGCCATCTAGCGTCGTGAATGGGTATAACATCTAACACCCCGAATATAAGACGACCCCGACTTTTTCAGTCTTATTTCAATGCAAAAAACACCGTCTTATATTCGGGCCAATACGGTATTTAGCACTTGTATATCAAGTACGATTTTCAACAAGGCGCGGAAGAGGCTCTCGTCCGGTTTGTCGGTGAAATTGAAGTCAATCAACCGCTGTCGTGACCAAGAGATCCCTGCAGATTGGCGCCGTTGCATCGCTTGGATTTGAGATCGGCTCAGTTTTTCGGGTTTGAGTGCCACCGCCCCAATTCCCGGCCGGCGCCAGAATTTACAGAGCGGGTTGCGTCAGGAAATTCCATCCGGCATGAAAAGTGCGGCAAGCAAATCCGCATGCGAGTCGCCGTGGCGACTCCGGACAGGGAAAAAAAGCCGAAAGTCACTTTTGGCCTTCAAGGTCAAACGGGCGTGATCCCAATCTATGCGGCCGCCATTATCTTGTTTCGTTGGTTGACTCGGAAAAAATTGACGAGGCGCTTTGTAGAATGCATCCGCCGATGTCGTCTTTTGGCGCCGGGTGACATTTTCAAAGACGCAATGCGAAAGCGAGAAGGGCAAGAGCTGGGAGGAGAAAGATGGATGGAAGGAGGCAGGAAATTCTCCGCTTTCACTCCCCGTGACCTCATCAGTGTGACGGTGGCCGTTATGAGCTTTCCCTCTCGACGCCCCCCCCCGCGCCAGCTTACACGTGCCAGGACGCGCACGCTCTCACCGTGACGGTGTCGCGGCGCACCGCGGAACTTTCCAATCGGGTTCTCCAACCCAGACATCTCTTCAGAACTGGCCGAGAACACGACCGAGGCGACTGACTGACTGACTGACGGTTATGCGAACAGTTTGGGGAAGAGCCTTTTCCCGTCACATTCGGATGTGGAAGAAGAAAGTCAAAGGCCTGCGGCGACATGGCGGGGTGTCGGGTTCAACAAAAGGGATTTAGAAATGACTTTCCGCTTCTTGGCATGACTTTTGGTTGACCGCTCCAATTTGAAGAGTAACTTTTCAACTGTCTGTCTGACGCAGCCTCCGACTCGGGATCAGGCTTGTCTGCATCGTAAATCATTTAAAATCTGTCCAGCAGGGGGCCGCACGCGTGAGGGATCCAGCCAGGTTCACGCTGCAGGAGTCCAAGTGGAGAGGGAAGGATGCACGGCAAAAGTTGTGGCGTAGCGTGGAGTTAGCAGCGAGTGCATTCGAACCGGTAGCGATGGAGAAATCAAAAATAATTAGCGCGTCAGGATTGCTTTTGGGGAAGAAAATCTTCCACCGAGCATGACAAGGGAGATGCTGGAAGCGGGACGCTTTGTCCGCGCAAACGCAAGCACGAGCTTTTTGTGGTGTGGTGTTGTTTTACAGAACGAAGGTCTAATTGAGATGTTTGAGAAAAAAAAAAGGGAACTTATGCTTGAAAGGCACAAAAAACTCTTTTTCACCGACTTTTTTCCCCTTTCTTTTTCCTTTTCTTGAGCTATTTTCTAATGCTTGTTGCTAAATAATGGAAAAAGAGAGAACCCCTCTTTTTTTTCCAGCTGAAAGAAGAGAGCCTCATCTTTCTTTTGTTTATATCACACAAAAAAACAAACCTGCGGGCCACGCAAGATCAGTCAAAATCCAGTAAAACAGCTGCGATTGAGCAGTTTGCTGCAGTGGAAAGGATTCCATGAGTTGAGAAAACGCCCCCCTTCCACACACACACACACACACACACAGGTATTCCAACTCTGTACCCCCCAAAAAAACATTGCGTCTGATTTACAGGTTCATAAGGAGAAGCGATGTGTTTTTGCTCGGTGATCCAGAGCCATTTTGAGCCCAAATTGGGATCCTCTTACAGGGAAAGCTGGTGTTTTACGCCCATGTCTTTCCAGCGGCCAGAGACAAGCGGCCTAGTGTTGCTTTGCTTGAACGCAGCATTCGCCGAGTACGTGAAGAGCGCTCAGTCGGCATTTTAGCGCTGAACTAAAGTTGGGCGTGATGCGATATTTCAAACGAGTCCACTTTGACATCACGGCGCAATGCTGAGCCGTGAAGGTCCGCTGGCCGGGGACGCCGTTTCGCGTGCACGGGTGGGAAGTCTCTTCGAGGACTCGTGGGCTGAGGAACGGCCCCGGTCCCCAGAAACTCAACAATGCTGATTTTATTGATTCGCAGTACAGTGAAACTCCTCTACAACGAAATCTACATGGGTGAAAATACCCCCGAGTGTGAAAAAACCGTCAGATCGCTTGCCTCGTCTGCGTGCTCACGTTTCGGACAGGGCGGGCAAAAAATGAAAAGCGGGGCCGATGCCGCGGCCGCTTGTGCAAACGCGCGGGCGGGAAGAGCGAACCGAGAGCTCGCCGCAAACAAAACAACGCCGGCCGCCGCCAAAGGAGGTTAACGTCAAAACCTGCAAATGGAACACACTCTGGAGTGAAAACGATTGCACATTATCTTTGCCAGATCATCTCCGAGCAAAGTGCCAGAGCCGATGAACCTCCATCAAATATTTCTTTGTGTTGGCGTGTGGAAAGCGTATTCTGTTGGTGGCCCAAGGGGAGGCGGCAGCAGCCAGCCCTTTGCCGTGATTAGCTATTCCGCATCAAGTCTCAAGTTCGGCACAGGGGACCCCCGGCCCTTCTCGCAAGCGATATTACATTTTGCTATCTGCTATTTACTGCGGCTTTTATAAAAACAAACAAATTAGATAATGCGGATGGGGAGTCTGGGATTAATTTTGAAGCGGCTGATTAGCGTTTGTGTGTGTGTGTGTGTGTGTGTGTGTGTTGTTGTGTGCGTGTCTCCTGGGATAATGATGTCTGGGACCGAGCCGAAAAAGCCTTCAGGCGACCAAATAGACGCACTCCCACATTGTGCCCGACACCCCTCCACCCTCTGGCACATGCTCCGTCTCTCGTTTTTTTTGTTTTGTTTTTGTTCTTTTAGAGCAGGGGAGTTCAACTTACGGCCCGGGGGACCCATTTGAGACCGCGGGAGAGCATTCGATCCGCCACAGAATCGGAACAACTTGAGTCAGTGTGATTAAAAAGCCGGAAAAGATTCAAAATACACATATACTCGCCAAACACACAAAAAAAAAAAAAAAATTTCAATAAATACAATGCAAAGTGCCGAACTTTGCTGTCTTATTTAAAAAATGTATATACATATACAGAATAGTAAACGTAAGAGTAACCCTTACTGTACAAATGGTGGTTTGTCCACAGAAATACAGTACGGTAAAGACAAAAGTGCATCATGAGTATGATGAACAGCTTCATTAACCCCCCCCCAAAAAAATCATGAGGCTCATCTTTTGAGAGGCAGCAATGGCTGTTGCGATAGTTTGCAAACTCATCACAAATGCTGCCATTTGTTTTACAAGTTGCCTAAAAAGAAGCAAGTTTCATTTCTCGGCTAGAATTAAATTTTAGAATGACACATTTTGCAATATTTAAAGTACTCTGGTGAGAAATGTGTTTTTTTGAGGGATTTACAAAGAAAATCTGGCAATATGCCTTCCTCATTTTTTCTGAATGATTTTTGTGAAATTTGCGAAACTAAATCGACTTTTCAAGGATTTGTCCCCATCGCTGTTTTTAACCCGAGTCACTTGGGCTTCATTGAAACTGAGCGGAAAAAGTAGAGTGGCACAACACTCCCAACAAGAGTCTCTTTTATTTAATGGAGGAACAAACTCTTCCAGAATACCTCACAAAAACAAAACAACAACAAAAAGGTGAAAGTTAGTGCAGCACCCTGACCAGGTCCAGGCTTATGCGCCCCCTCTGAGCGTCCACACTTAAAACCCGCACCTCCACCCTGTCCCCGGGTCCTAACGCCAGGCTGCGGCTGCGCTGGCTAACGGGCAATTTGTCCAATGTCAATTTGCTCTTATGGATGAGCCCCGAGCGGCCCACGCCGACGTCAACGAAAGCCCCAAAGAGACACGTGTTGTCCACCCGGCCCGTCAGGACCGTGCCCGCCTGGTAGGTCGTGAATGGATACAATGCCCCGTTTAAAGTCCTCCTGACCAAAATCTGAGGACGGCAAAGACAGAAGATCACATCGAATCAGTTGAGTTTGGAGGAGGGGGGGGGAGGGGAGTCACGGGGTCACGGGGCAGGGAAAAAATAAAAGGCAGGACGTGGAACGACCGAGGGATTGCATTTCGGGAAGTAACCAAATACTCGTCTTTTTTTTTTTTTTTGCCGAGCCTCTTTCCATGCGATCTCTTTCTTCCTTGCTGTCGTTTTTAAACAAACATGGCAGGCAAGGAAATAGTCCGGGCCAATTATCCCGAACAACATCGGTCGCCTCGGCCCAACTGTTTACTCAGCTGAGCACGATGCGGTGCCGCCGGGCAACACAAGATACTTCGGTGCAACCGAGGACCTTCATTTTGAGAGATTCTGCTCATGCAGGCGCGGAGAGGCTTCGGACTGTCAAGTGACCTGGAAATCAGACCGCCAAGACTTATCATTTCATTGAGGTTTGACCACTCAGTTTGGGATAAACCCATCAAGTGGGACTCGGACGTGACACTTTTTCAGTCCTTTACAGATCGTTGCTCGACAGATTTTGGAATCAGAAGAGTAAGACTCGTAAACGACTCAGAAATAGTGGGAGGCGGTGGAATGTTCATGAGACAGTTTGTGGATGAAATGCATCCAATACAGTGAAACTCCTCTACAACGAAATCACGTTTGCAGCAAGACATTTTTCACAACAGGGGTTTTTCACTGTAGCAAATTTGAAACAGGAAAGTGGGCGTGGTGTGAATGCATGAAGATTTTTTCACACTAGGGGGTATTTTCACCCATGTAGATTTCATTGTAGAGGAGTTTCACTGTATTGTGTTGCATGTCTCCAAAAGACTGCATTGCAATCCTAATACGGTGAAACTCCTCTACAACGAAATCACGTTTGCAGCAAGACATTTTTCACAAGACGGGGTTTTTCACTGTAGCAAATTTGAAACAGGAAAGTGGGCGTGGTGTTAATGCATGAAGATTTTTTCACACCAGGGGGCGATTTTCACCCATGTAGATTTCGTTGTAGAGGAGTTTCACTGTAATATGTTGAATGACGTTTAAGGGAGGGGCTTGGCGAACTGCAACCACTGTGAGTAAACTTGAATTGAGGTTGGAAGTGGATTAAGGTCAAGTTTTGGGGCGCATTTTTAAGCATGTAGTGCATGTAAATGGGTGTCAATTAGTCACGAGGTTTTTGTTAATACTAAGCTACACACCTCTGGGTGTGTGTGTGTGTGTGTGTGTGTGTGTGTGTGTGTGAGAGAGAGAGAGAGAGAGAGAGAGAGAGACGGACTTACCTTGGCGTATGTCAAAGCCCGGCGGCTGGAGTGAGGCCGTCGAGAATGAGCCTGAGTGTCTCGGGCGTGGTGCCGACCCTGGCGGACAGCTCGTCGATGCCGCCGCTGGCCACTTTCTGGTCCACGCTGCGCTTGAGATGCGCGCTGCCGATCTGGCTGGCGCTCCCACCAATGAGGGTAAGAAACCTGGACGTGAAGAATACACAACCGGTGCGGCGGTGTTTCACAAATTGCCACCAAAATTGGTGTCGAAACGACCACTTAAGTGTTACTTTTGTATGTGGGGATAACCAGGAGAAAGAGGAAACACAGGGCACAAGTGTCGGGAAGTAATACAAGCAGATTTTTGGTTTGTTTTTTAACAGTCAGAGACTTTCTGTAGCGCTCAACTGATATTTTCTTGTAACGGGGCTCCTTGGTTTAGGACAGAGTTCCATTCCTACAATGGTCTTCAATCAGTAAATGACACAAACAGAGGAGTAACGTCACCGTTACTGAAAACATTTGTATTTATTTAAAAAAAAAAAAAAAAAGAATCAACAAATGTCTATGAATATAAACCATACACATTTCTTCACCAACAATCCCCATAATGCTTTAAATTCGTGCATAAAACATTTAGCGTTGCGTCATTATTTTTTGAATAATGGGCTAGTCAGCTGTAAAGACAAAGCGAGCCACAGCAAAGTGGACACCTTTTCCACTGTGAAAGCGAGTTTGTCTTATAATGAAGTGCATGAATGCATACAAATGAAGGGTTGCAATGACAAAAAAAAAACAAAAAAAAAACATGAGAAAATGACAGGGGATGGGGTGTCAGGAATGACACAAAACGTAGCGCTAACTTTAGCTCCATAGAACCCACTTTGACTGCGCTGCCTTGTTCAGGTAATTCCATGGCAGTGGGCCATCGTGGCGGTAACAAGCCAGGAGGGGAAAAAAAACAAATCCAAATCTCCCACGGTGGCGATGGTTGACACCATTTCAAATTTGACCCTAGCCCGTTAACGTGACGAGATTCCGCGCCAACTCAAACCAGCGTGGCAAAGGACGCTTTTCGGGAAACGTGCACGCGTGTGCGCACGCGCGCGCGCATATATTATTTACAGTACAAGCTTTTCCGCAGCTGGTGATCGATGTGAATGCATTAGTCTGTGGGCGCGGACCAGCTGGGTGGTGTCTGTGATGGATGTCGCTCGCCGGTAGCCCCGACGCCAAGCGGACTCCTCCTCACAGCTGTCCCCGCCCGCTCGCCGCAGTGATGGACTGAGCAGGTGGGCGCGCACGTAAAACACGGATTCGTAGAAAACGCTGTTCAGAAATGCACATTTGGCAGCGGCGGAGACGCCGCGGATGTACGGGGGACGCGGCTTGTGTGCTAATATGCGCCAGACAGCTGTGAGACCCGCAGGAGAAAATGCCACATTTGTAGGGAGGGGTCTTCCTACTAGTTGGATATTTTAAAAAAAATAAATATATATATATATATATATATATTTCAAACCCTGTTATTTGATGCAGGCTGGCGTTTTAGGGCTCACAGTTAAACTGATTTGCACATGTTTTGAGGAGAGACGAGTGCACCTCGGCATTCCCCTTTGTGGATGAGGGCGGAACAAATGCTGACGCGATTCAAATATGATTCCAAAGCACATCAAAATATCGTTTTTTTCAATATAGAGTGTGCCTTTTGGATTGATTGGCACAGCGTCGAGACGAGTTCAGAGTTATTCCAAAGTGCCGTCCACAGACTGTTTCATGAAACAATTGAAGGGAGAAAGGCACCGACTTATAAACGTTGTCATGCGATTGATGACTTGCGACACTTGTTTGGTCGAATTTGGTCAAGTGGTCATCGTGAACTCTGCAAAAACGGCGAGACCAGCACTTGAGTCCGTTCCCAACAGTAAGCGCGGGAGATAAAGCGTCTTTCATATTAAATCATGCTTCCTTTGCCTTTATTTTAGCGCCGGCCGAATCTGTGAAGCCAAACGTTTATTATGCGTCATAAATCTCCTCGTTATTGGAATACAGATTAATTAATTGCTTGTCTTTGTTCAATAATGCATGGGATGAAGTAAACTAAGTGCATATTAAATCGCAGTCACAATATTGGCAGGGGCGATGGGGGGGTGGGTGAATCACAATGAGATTGTTTTTCAAAATTGTTCAGCCCCCCCCCTCTGCATGTGTTGTATATGGTTACATGGGGGGGGGGGTCAGTGCGTGGGCTGCGAGCAGTAATGGGGATCTGGTTTCTCGAATGCGATGAATGTGATATTCCTTGCACACCTCACACAGAGAAGCACACGCACACAGACACACACACACACACATTCCTCTGCCATCCTCCCTCCTGTCAGTTTTATAGAGTGGATTGCACTTTGTATTTGGGGATGTGTGACGAGCAGATTCTGGCACCGCTGCGCAAGCTAATTTACTACAGCGAGTTGGTAACCTTGACTTAGCCCTTTGGCTAAATAAAGTCCGAGCTCAAACACAGTGGATACCTCCTGTATATCCTCAGAGAAGGGGGGACACACACACACACACACGGACACACACAGGCGGCCTTCGATCGCCCACATCCAGAGCGGCCAACTTTACATCATCCGCAAGTGGAGATCATGCAGTTCCTATTAAATGTCCTGCATATACATGCCATGAAGACCGCATGGTTTCAGTTATTTTTTTTTTTTGATATGGAGGTCGTGATCAGGACAGGGACAGTGCAGTGCGTAACAGTCGGCAGCTCCGTTCCTGTCGATTTTCTGGCAAATAGCATTTCAGCCGCCACTGTTGATACTTCAAAACAACTTCCCCAAATCAATCGACGGTGCAATGAGGCGATGGACTGGTATGAATTCGACAAGCAGGCTAACCCACCTAAGACGCTAAGACTGGCCCTCTGCTGCCACCTTGCACCGAGGCCATTTAAAAAAAGGCACAACAGAGCCTGGAGTGTCAGAACGCATGTAGACTAAACACAGGCGAGTGACTACAGCTGGAGCAGCGCGGGCTCCCACACTCGCACGCGCAAACATGAAACGGGCGCTTGGGTCATTGCGCTTTGGAAATGGGCATCGGTTCTGTTAGCAATCATTTCTCCCACGAGGACAGACGCTCACAAAGGCGCGACAGGCCAGCCCCCAAAGCCCACGCGTCCTTTGTTTGCAAGAGCGCCTCTGCGAAAATCGAATCAAGAATCCCCGCGCTAGAATAAGCAGCACCATATGAGAAGGCGTCCAAATCGACTCCATCTTAGCCCAAACATGCTTCAAACGCGTGCGCCGGTGGTGCGCGCGTGTCCTCATGTGTGTATATGATGTACCTCTGTGCCACGTCGTAGGACTCTGGGTGGATGCAGGTCTGGTCCAGAGGGTTGAAATGCGTGGCTACGGTGGCATTGGACTTCCCTTTCGCCTTCTTGGCAGCTGCTTTGGCTGGCACTGCAGGAGGAGGCGCACTGTTGTGGCATGAAAAAAAAGTATGAAATTCGATTAGAAAGCACACATTTTACTGTGCAGCCCGAATCTCTGAATAGAAATGGGCCGGGGGGCTCGTACAAGGCAGAATATCCAACCAGAATTGTCGGGGGGGGAAAAAAATGACTTTAGCTAAGCTCGGTGTGTTTATCCTCTTCGCTACGTCTTTTTTTTTTTTTTACTTGGGTTTGCTCATTTGTCCATGCATCACATACACACAGTGCAATGCATGGAGTGCTGCCCCCAAGAGTGACCCCCCGCCCCCCTCCCACACACACACACACATATGGCTCTGTTGTGTCTACTGGTACCTGTGGGCAGTTTGGTTGATCCTGATGAATCCGGCGCACTGCTGGTAGCTCTTTGGTCCCATGCCTTTGACCAGCTTGAGCTGCTCCCTATTGAGGAAGGGCCCGTTCCGCTCCCTCCACTCGGCGATACCGCGAGCCCTCCCCGTGTTCAAGCCTGCGACGTGCCTACAAGACGAGAGCAGAAAGGTAATCGGCGGTTCAGTCCGCTCCGAACGAGGTAACACAAAAGCGGCACACGCGGGCCAAGGGTTCGGAGGGGGATTTTTTTGCGAGCAATAAAGAGAGGCGATTTGGAGCGCCGTGACTCACCCCATGCTCTTAAACGCTCCGCCGTGTCAACACTCCACATAATAGCTCAGTCATCAACACGTCTGCGGGGGGAGTTTGTAGGCATACGGAGCGCGACTCGGCGGTTGCGCGGACGGGTAAATAGATGATCTGATGCCTGCCGGCTCGTTTTGCCACTCTTTGCTTCGACAGTGAACCGTACGTGCGAATATGCGACGCTGGAGGCTTTTCGATGCGGATTTTTATGACTGTTGTTTTTTTTTTTACCTCATCAGAATCTCGGAGCAGATGTTGATGTCCACCCCGACGAAGCTCACACACTCCTGCACCACGCCGTCGAGCGCCGCCTTCAGAGCTGCGGATGAAACGTCATGCTGCAAACGCACAGACAAAAGCAATGAAATGTCAGCAGGTGGACTGAGAGTAAAAGAAAGTTAAAAAAAATAATTTAAAAAATCGCCTTCGTAAACCATTTCTGATACGCATCTGAAACCGTGTAGGCAAAAGAAAGAAGCGCCCCCCCCCCCCCCCGGGTGGATTATTCCGTTTCATCCAGTAAAAGAGATTATCATCAGGCGAGCCAAAACAAATCCTGAAGCGACGAGCGACATTTGACTGACAAGGAGAGGAAAGAGAGATGTGATTGACAGACGGAAAGAACACACCGAGGGCGCAAAGACAGTCGCTGTTTAACTTGGCGACGCGCACGTCTCATCCAGCCGCCCAACAACAACTTGGGAATGGCCTCCGAAAAGGCTCGGAATGTTTTCCCTCTAAAAGGGGAGATAGCAAGGCAGGGCAGGGGCCCGCGAGCGGATCGAGTCTGACCACCGCCGAGCGCCGGAGGGGGGGGGGGGCCAACTCCAAGATGGAGGACACCGATACCTCGGTCAACTACCGTTGACGCCGTTGAGCCTCGTTGACCCGTAACACGATCGAGCCTCCAATAGACACGTTCGTGTGATCATAGAAACAAGCTGCGTTGAGGAAAAAAATACACAAACTTGAACGACAAGTCGGGTCTGACAAATTTGTCGCCGCATTCGAAATGAAGTTGACATTTCCGTTTTTTGGGGGGGGGGTTTGCCTTCCCCCAAAGAGAACCAAAAGGCTGGTTTATTCCGAGCTTAGGTTTGAGCTTGAGGTTCCCGCTGCCTTTCTGTTCAAACATTTTGCTCGACCAAATCATGTTCAGAGAAATAATGAGGTGCTCCCTTCCCAATTATTGATCAAGGGAAAACGGCTCCAAATGCCGATTCTTGGTAACAACGGAACTGAGCTGAGAAGAGTGTCGGAGCGCGCGGCACATCACGCCACGTCACGCCACGTCACGTCACGACGTTGCCGTTTCCCACGAAGGCGAACAGGAATGATTTACGAGTCGGTGCCAGCGAGCGGATACACAAGGAGGGCGAGTTCCGAGTGTCGAGGAGGAAATCACCTGTAATGTTACACCGGGGGGGAAGAATGTTTTCACACGAGAAAAGGTGAAGGCGTTTGAGTGGGCGATGGGCCTCCGCCTGCAGTCGGGGGCTCTCTCACACCTTGTGGAACGTTCGGAAACCTTTGAGTGGGTGAGAAGAGCGGACTTCCCACGACACGGCGAGAAAGCGGCCCAATTTCTGACTCGACTGCTGCCTGTGTCCTTTTGGAGGGGGGGTACAGAAGCATGGGCAAATACAACGGCACCACCTTCGACAACGGACAAGGTGGAAAATCAGAACGCAGCCGAAGAAATCGTCCGCTTCCATTCACGGCGACTCTCGCGGTCGGCTTTGACATGACAGGTAACATCACAATTACACAGATTGGAAAGAAACAAAACAATTTTTGGACATTTTTTGTTGTTGTTTTTTTTTTTTGGCCACCTATGGTACGGTACATGGAGTCAGACTCCGCCCCTTCAGGAAAGCAGTCATATCAGCTGCTCTGCGCAAAGGATATCAAAGAAGCTCTGCCTGTGACTTTGGTTATCGCACCGCCTCGTGTGTTCAAATCTCTCCTGCGGACAGGATTATATAACCTGGCATCACAGATGCTATCCGCCGGACCCTGTATGGTTTGGGGGGGTTCCCGTGACGCGTCAGCATTGAGCTAGCGGACTCGAGAGCTGTTTGAAATGCAAAAATTTCATTCTCTTTGTTTTAGGATGAATTTGACAAACTTGGAACTGGGAGTGGCAATACACAGCTTGAAGTCTCTTTTTGTACAATTCTCTGCGCTTAACATGCTGCAAACGTGCATCCCATGCCTCCGCGTCAGGTCTCTCCAAAGGGAGGCATTGGTTATCTTGTGTACACGTGCAATAACGAGTCGATCAAAAAAAGGTTGGGCACCCCTTCAATAGATGAACGCCCCGGTTTTGCGGTACTTAACCTCCAAAGCGCAGAGAGAACCTTGTTTGGATTGGCTCCAAACCAGCCGAAGGCAGCCGGACAGCGCCAAAGACGATCGGGCAGACCTCCTGTCTGCGCCTTCAAAGCGCGCATGCCACAGTGACCGCATCAGATGGGCCACGGGTGAGAATGCGCAGTCTCGCGCAACAAATGAAGCGCTCCCAGTGAAAGATGAGATCAAAAGATCATCGAAAAGCACAAGATGTAAATATATACCGGAGCGAGGGAGACAAAGCAAAAAGCAAAGAAATGAAATGCAGAGATTGGAAGGCGATGACAGACAACGATGACAGGAGAGCAAAACCGTCAGCATTCATGACGGATGAACTCGGGCCACTGGAAAATTGTTATAATCATTTGTTTCAGACTGGCCGCACGCATTATTTTCGTATAAACAGTTAATTTGGTCAGCGTTGCAGGGGACAAAGTCTTTTTTCAGACGCTCTCGAGTGCACTTGAAATACAGTGATTGATTTTTCTCTCTCCCCAGAAATAAATAAACAATCAGCTGTCTTATTCGGCAGCCATATTGCGGTAGACATCCATCTGATGCGGCGTCTGAGAAGGTTTCCCTGAACAGCGACCAAAGAATCCATCCATCCGAGCGTTTGAGGTGCCCGATGACGATCTTCTCCAGAACGACCATTGAGTCGGTCCTGCTCTTTGGGAGAACCACTCGGTTTGGGGAATCTCCGAGTTACCGTTTAATCATCAGGGCGGTGTGGGGTGTGGATTTTGGGTGAGTGTTGGGTTCGTCTGCACTGTATTTTGTCTGCACTGCATGTAGCAGCACACGGTGGGGGGCCTTGTCCTCCAAGACAAGTTCCTTCCTGCGGGAGACCAAAACCAAATCCAATTCAAATTCAATCCGATTCGAATGATCCTCCACTCTCTTAGCCCTCAGCTCATTTCCTTCATTCTCTCAGAGCTGTCACTCACCGGCCCGAGTGGCGGGGGAGCTTAACAGCGACCCCGTTGTGCCAGCTGGCTAGAGTTAAACGGGGTTTTTTTTTGGTGTGTGTGTGTGTGTGGTGGGGGGGGGGGGTTACTCGTGGGCAATAACATTTGAGAAATCTCACAATGTCATGAATCTCACATGCAAGAGGACGAACAAATAGTGCTAATAGAAACGTGCACGGCGCTTTCATAACGCACGCACGCACACACACACACACACACACACACACACACACACACACACACACACACACACACACACACACACACACACACACACACACACACACACACACACACACACTCTGTCTAACAGAAATTCGGGAGAGCTCGCAGGTCGGAGGGATGCCCCGTCTCGTATCTGTCAGCGCCCGGGGTTTATTTACCCGGTTATATTATCATTTGTTGACCCAGTCACATGATCTGAGGATGGGAGGTGAGCAACCCCAGCGGCACCCTGGAGAGTCATGTGATGAGAGACGCAGGGCCCGTGACCCGACAAAGCCAACACACACAGGCACTTACACAATATGACCTCCGCCCTTCTTTCCAATTTCATTCTGCGCCGAGTCGTCAGTGTTGCTGTCATTCTTCTTTCACCACCTGCTGACTTTTACTTGAGACCACCGCCCCCCCCCCCGCCGCTCCCCATTTCAATACGGGCCTTCCCTTTGATCAACAGGGGGAATGACTAAAAAATGAAATTTGGCAGTATGGAAATCTAAAGACTAAGGTATCGTGATTTGCCTTTTTTTTTTTTTTTTTTTAACCCAATGGGGAGAAAGTGGTGGGAATACATTCAAAGGACTCATCTCATGAGAGTACATTTGTAGAATTTTTCGAAGAAAAAAAAAAGGATTGATTGGAGAACAAATGAGTATCTTTGCGCAATGTGTATGTTTAGTGCCTCAAAAGTGTATTTTGATGATTTTCTAACTATTTCGGTCGACAATTTAAGGCAGGTGAGCAATCTCCAGCATTATCTCCAGCATCACGGGTGCAACATCGGCCCGGTGGTTGCAATTTTCACCTCTGCTTTTAGATTAAAAACTCATGGAAACCACCTCTTTAACACAGCTATATTATAATATACAAAATATTACAACATTACGGCAAAAATATGTTGACAAAAGTGAGACAAAAAATAAAATGGACGAAACAGCCATTTTCTTTGCCGTCCGTGTCACATCCTCTCCATCGTGATCTATGTCTACCCTGTGAGATGCTAAACGGCATATTAATGACAACAAAAATATGACAACACTCATGGTCTGAACGGTCGCCACCCTGCATCGGCTCTTATTGAATCCAAGTGACATTCCTCTTACTGTATATCGTCGATGGTCAAAACACCAAGTTCTCACGCGGTCACACAAGTGCCGCACGCACAGTGAAAAGCTTGTGCGCGCACATGCGGGCGACACGTAGCCGGCGCGCAAGCAAAAACACGCGTCACTCCGGGCCATTAATTGAGTTAGCGCTCACCGCTAGCGTCATGTGTTGACACAGGCCTCCACTGACTCGATCTACAACCTCGGGCGCCTCTTCTTTCTATCTCCTCCCCCGCTGCGCAAGGCCCTATTATTACTATTTGTGTTTTTCCCCCTGAAAGACGAGGACTCGGCGTGAAGCCTCTTACCTGGTATGTTCCAATGCCTATGTGTTTTGGATCGATCTTCACAAGCTCGGCCAACGGATCCTGGACGCGTTTTCCGATGGACACTGTCGACACACACAGACCAGCGGTCAGGCGGGAAGCCGACGAGGAAAGCCTCACCGCGAAGCGGCGAACGATCTCAACCAGGTTATTTGAATAGTCACCGCCGCATTATTTATAAGTACCGAAAATGCAAATGTTCCTATGACGGCTGAGGCCTGAGGGGGGGGAGGCCAAAGCCAATTGTCATTGCGACAGCCCAATAATAATTCAAGCTGGCTTTAAATTAGAGCCCCCGCATCTGTCATTTAGATTCCTGAAAGATGTCGTGGAGACATGCGCGCACACACCTTGAGAATGACTCATTTAGACCGGCGCGTGCACACAATTAGTAGTAGTGTGTGCCCGAAGGCGTCGGTTGAACGGGAAAATGTATTTTTCCATGACTCTGCTGGCAAAGGATTACAAATGAAAACAATCACAAATAAAAAAAAATTAAAAAAAAAAAAAAAATTTGAACGAACGTGCGCACGTACGCACCGGAACGCATGAGCTCAGAGCGCCAGACACAACAAGCGCATGAACGGAATGCGAAAACACCAACCTCACACAACCCTTTTCGAAATTCCTTTCAAAATGAATGAAGCAATTTTATTCGGTGAGATTTTAAGCATGCAGGACAAGCCCTGGACTAGCACGGCGGCACCCATAGGGGGCTGTTTTTGTGCACGAGGATTTCATGCATCTTCTGTAAAACTAGAAATCAAGAAATCGTTCAAAGTTTAGCCGCCATTGATGAGTGTTGAGTATGGGACATCGGACTTGGATGTCCTTGGCAGAGGACAAGGGGAAGAAAAAAAAAAAAAAAAAAAGGAAAAGCGCAAGGAGGAAGGGAGGGAGTATGTCTGGAATCAAGGGCTCACCTCTCCCTCTTTCTCGACTCTGTCGCTGCGGTGGGAGGCTGCAGCCTGAGAAAATATTTAGACAGGGATGGAGTTTCAAACCTGCCCTTGCTCGGTGCACCCGGCAAACCCTCCTGTCCTCTTTGCTCTGCACCGTCCATCTTAACTCCATGCCGGTTATTAAACCTTTTGGAGCACTACAGTTTACTGTTACTCAAAGCACGAGGGAGGAGGGAAAAAAAACAAAAAAAAACAAAAAAGAAATAAGAGACGACCACGTGCGTAGAGGTCCGAGGAAAAAAAAGGGAGATTGTTTTGCCGGCTAATACAAAGGCAGTGGCGGGTTGGTTCGCTTTATCTGTCACCATGCAACCATGCACTCGGAACGGGTAGAGATTAATAATGGTAGATATTAAACAAGCCCCAAACAAAGTTCCAATCAGGCCAAATTTGAGCATTTCTCCCACTTCTGCTCATGTCCGTAAAAGGCCCGCTCATCAGATGCCCCTCAAGGATTATCCTGTGGTGTGCGTCGTCTTAAGAAGTGATTTTTCCTCCCCCCATGCGGCTCAAGGTAACAATTGTAAATCTTAAACCTGTTCGATATACAAAGTGAAGTGCGGTGCAACCACAGCCCATTTTTTTTTGGGTGTACATATTCCCCTCCCTTCTCATTAATGTTGGCAAAGGCCGAAAACGTCGGCTGCACTACCGAGATTATTCCGTGGCAAAGCCCTCCATGTGTGGTCAACGCTGAGTTGGGCTGAGCCACCGACTCCCAAGATTTTGACATGAAACGGAGCAAGAGCCAATTCGGAGGTTCATTGAAGCTGGCGCTGTTGAGACGCAACTGGAGGAGCGACTGGTTGTATCGAGCGCTTGTATAAGATGACTCGTTCGCTGCAATAAAAACGACAAAGGCAAACCATGCGCAATATCATCTTGCAGCTTTTCCTCCTACTTTTTCCTCTGTATTTTCAGGTAGTTTGGATGCCTTGTGGCACCATGCTGCCTCTCATAGGTCAGTCTTGGTACTGCACTAGATTTCCAAGAGTGGGGTGGGCTTTGCGAGGTTCGCTGGCAAAATTGGTTGCGTCTTGTGTGCTGTGCTGGTCATCACAAAGGGCCCCAAACAATATAAAAGCCGCAAGCACGTCGGACTGATTTTTTTTTTCTCCATGTGTGGGGTCTCTCTCTCTCTCTCTCTCACACACACACAATCACATTGTTCGATTAGGATACAAAGAATCAATATGTGTGTAACCTGCCGAAGGAGGAGAGACTGAACGTTAAAACAGGCCTCTTGCCGTCTAGTTAAAATATCGTCTTATACTGCCACAGGCATCCTCGATCGCACAACGACGCGCATCACCTCTTTGTGGCCACTTCAAAGAATACCAGACCGACACCCGGCAGGTCGTCCAAAATGCTGGGAATGGCCGCAAAAGAAAACAAAAAAAGTGCTGCTGATCACAGGAAGCGGGCGAGGAATAATTCCGTCACGCTTGATTTAAGGCTTTTTTATAGAGGAAGTCTGCTGGAAACATTTGTTCTCGGCGACCGTGTTTCAGTGTTGCCGCTGGGCGTTCGGTGATGGAATACGTGGAGGAACGGCGCGGAGACATAAGCCCCGTCTAATAGCAAAGCCAGATATTCACCCGTAAAAGTGGCAATAGTCCCGCTCGAGTGGAAATACCATCAAAATGCCATGAAGCATCGTCATCATCCGGCGTGGCGGCTGGAGGGTCGTGATTACCTGCACTTCGAAGGTTTGGGTCCAAATCGGGCATCTCTTTGACTGCCTCGGGGCTCACGCTGTAGATGGACGCGCCGGCCTCGTTGGTGATACTGGTGCGGGAGAAGAGGAGGGGTGAGGAGGACTACATCACGATCAATTAAAAAAAAACAAAAAAACATTTGCAACATTTTACATGAAAGACTTCCTGACGATACATTAGTTACTTTACAGGGACAAACTTTCATGACACATGCATCCATTTGTTCTGTGTAGCAAGTTGTGGACTTCATGAGACCGAATTCCTCATTTACAGGACAAACACATTTGTCACACCTTATGGCTTCTAACTGAGCCCTATGTTGACTCACCACACATTTCTGAGCAATGCATGCTGAGTCAAGGCTTTAAAATGTCAAAAAAAAAAGTGTCAAATGCTCATGTGACACTACTGGCATCTAGAGGACATTAGGTTGCACTGCAGCCAAGGCAACATTTGGCGGCGAGGCGATTCATTTGAATTGAATTGAATTGAATACAACTTTATTGTCAAATGTGCTGTACGTATGTGCAATATATTTTTGCAAATTTTCGTATTTGCAAACGATTGGCAAAAAAAAAAAATAAAACAAACAAATAAATGTCGTTTTACAAATACCAATACAAAAAGTAAGTCAATGTACTTGAGGACAGTGTATGCAAAATATCAGTCCATCTTAAGACTAATCACATTTGACAAACTGTCAGTATTGATGTATTATTTCATAAGTTAAAAAAAAAAAAAAAAAAGAGTACTTAAACATAACTCACTAGAAAACCTACATAATATCGAAGCAAATAAGAAGTGTAAAATTGTCCTTATTATTTCTTTTCAATCTGTTGATTCACGAGTATATGACGGATGTGTGCTCGTAGAACTCTCTACTCGTACGGAATAGAAGGGGAGGAAACAAAAACACCAAGTGAATGTTTCAGGACGTATCTGTGCATAACCCTTTGTGATAATAATTGAGAGACTTTAGTCGGATGGTTTTTCAGCTCAAGGGACACATTTGGACTCCGGTCATCCATCAGCACACAAAACACAATAAAGCATCGGAAGCACGACTCCAGCTGTCATGTCGGTCGGTCGTTAGGATGGAAAAGGCGAAAGAAGAAGAAGGGGGGTGTGCCCTGGGGGCTTTCTAATATGATGATGAGGTCAGAGCCTCCTCTCAGTGTTGCACAATTTCAAGTGTGGCCTTCTTTCACCCGCTCGCTCGCTCGCACTACTACCATTCACTCCCGGAGGCCTGCAATTTAAAAAGCAGCTCATCCTCTCCTATTCATGGTCACCAGTAGCCCCTGCCCCCATACCCACCTCCCCCTGTTCTTTTTGTCAGATCGCCAGCCATTGCGCTGACAGCTGACATATCGCCATGGTGACACCGCTAACGAGCAGTGGCACATGACCTTCAAAAGGGCCAAGTCAGAGCCGATCATTTATGTTTAGTTGCATACGTATAGATTTGCACGTTTCTCCGATAGGCTGTTTCATGGAATAATGGTCGACGTTTTCACTCTGAGCATTCTTGTCAAACATCTCTCTCTCTCTCGTTTTTCCATTAATTTTGAACCAGAGATATAAAAAGTGTTACTGTATGTTGGGATAGCTATTTTTTCAATTTGATAAAAATATCAACAGTTGGAAAAACATCCCCGATCGTACGGCATTGATGTCCGGGTTTTCCTCAGCCCTCCCGTTATGTTGTGGGTCAAAAACTGTGCCAGCAAAATATATTTTCAAAAGTACAGTCAAACCTCAGTTTTGAAACGTCTCGGTTCTCGTACAATTCCGTTTTCGAACAAAAATTTCGAGTTTTTTATGCCTCGGATGACGAACAAATTTCAGTTCTCGAACGAACTGAGTGCACTTGAATGCATCATTTGACTCCTCTCACCTTCCTCTCCTATTACATGTGTACAGTTTACGGTGCGAAATTGTAAAAAAAAAAAAGTGATTTAAAAAAGTTGTTTTCTTGACTTGGAACGGATTACAAATTTTTACATTGATTCCAATGGGAAACATGGTTTCGGTTTTCGAACAGTCTTCTGGAACAAATTAAGTACGAAAAACGAAGTTTGACTGTCGTTTGAAACGACTGCATCACCGACCCATTTCAGCGTCAACAAGGCGCAAAGGGTGAGAAGGCAGAGCAAAGCACCCGCGCAGTGACGTCCCGATCACGTCTAAGTGAATCGAGGCCAGCTGGGGGAGGCCGCCGGCTCATGGCACAGTCACAGATCCAGCTCTGAGCCCCTCATCGGCGGCGGCATCACCGGGCCGCCGTGACGGCGAAGGGATCGGCCTGGCAGGCAGCAGAAGGTTGTCCGCTGGCCAGCTCCGAGGCCTGCGTGGGTCACACAAAGTCATTAGTTGCCTCTGCTTGGAACGCCATGCCACGGAGGCCCTGCGGGGTGCATCGTTTTGCGCACCCCCGCCGCCCCCATCCCCCAAACTGGAAACACATGGAAGAAACATGGGCCCGCCGTCCCTTCCCGGGGCAAAGTCACAAGCTTGGCTCACGCTTTCCTTCTGGATGTGACTGGTGGTCTTAAGAGGAGGACGCACGCGCGCCCCTTGGGCCTGACACACAAAATGACTGACCCCCGCTTGCTGTCCAAATATTCCAAGAGACGGATACATACACACTTTGATAGCCTTCGAGCGCGCGTGCACACGCACGCACGCACACACACACACACAGCCTGTCGGGAAATGACAAACAGCTCATCAGATCGGTAGGAAAAGACGAGGGGGCAATAATATCACCAACTCAAATGATACAGAAGACAAAAAGTTGACGAGAAGGAGGGGGGCAGGGGGGGGTATGCCCACACATGTCACTTAAGTTACTGTCCAATGTGTTGTCGGCATTAGGGGTTTGGCCATGTGTCGCTGCTGCGCCACATGCACAGAGCCGCTATACACTACATTTGAAAAAGTCAGCGGCTCGGTGATGAAGTGCTGCACCCACAAGGGAAAATGCAATTCAACCTTGGGAAAGAGCAAGGTAATACGCGGCCCCTTAAGATAAAAGGATGCAGATCTGCTCTGGAGGAAGGTCTCAGCATTTCCACAAGTCTCCAATCACGTCGATTTCAGCAGTAGTTCGATTCAAAAAGGGAAGCTCATATTCTATAGTTCACCATTTCATTTTTGATTTGTTTTTATACGTTAGAGCAGGGTGTCCAAAGTCGGTCCTCGCGGGCCACTGTCCTGCCTGTTTTCCAGCTCTCCTGGGAGCAACGCACCTGATTCAAATCATCAGGATCGTTCTAATGCTGCTTCAGAGCTGGCTGATGAGCTGATCAGCGGAATCAGTGAGAGATGGAGAAGAGGCAGGACGGTGGCCCTCCAGGCCTGGAGCTGGACATGCCTGCGGTAGAGCAAACAAAAAAACGCAAATTCATTATCTCCAAAAAGCTGGAATAATGCGGAAATTTTTTTTTTTAGTTTTAAAAAAAATATAGTAATTAGGTAGGAACCTGAAATGTATTTTCCTACAGAGATGCGTTCAACAAACTTCTAAATAAGCGGTTCTCAAACTTTAGACAAGCCCTCAAAAATACTTGGCTCTCCAAGTACCACCCTAATGGTCCAGCTTTCAAACACATTTTTTTTAATTTGTTTTTTTATATATATATTTTTTTTATACATTTATATATATTTATACAAGTACACTGCATGTTTTTGCAGCTGAAACATGCTTAAATACATGGAAAAAAACTAAAAGCAAACATTCGTGTATCATATATATATATATATATATATATATATATATATATATATATAAATGATTACATGGCAAATATATTGTGTTTACAAATTAAATTTACTAAACAAAATTAAATGTAATAAACAATTGCACTGTACTTAAAATATTTTTAAAAAGCTCAAAGAAAAACGAAAAAAAAAAAACACACAAAAACCTAAATGATTACTGTAATAATTTCAAAAAATCTCTCAAATTAAAATACACGTGCACCTAAAAGAAAGAAAGAAAAAAAAAATCGGAAAAATTGAAGCGCGGCGCACCCTTTGCTGGACAGAATGAAACACAAAGTGACACAAAGGTGGGAGATGAATGGAAAACTTAAAATGGGAATGGGCTGGACACCGAAATGGCTTTCTTTCGAGCTGACTGACAAGATCCTGTGACTTGGCCTGACATCAAGTTAAAGTCTAGCAGGAGCCGTGAGCTCACAAATTAACACTCCAAAATATCTCCGCGTAAAGAACACGCAAACAAACACACACACACACACACACACACACACACGGGCTCGTTGCCGTCCCGGCTGCTCAAACAGCTCGCTTTCATTGCTCAGTCAGCTGCAAAGCGTCACCTCCGGCACACGCATTTGAGCGATGTCTTCTGTCTCGCTCGACACGCACAAATACATACATGTCGGCTTTGAAGACGGTGACATTTTTCGCAGAGAAAAGCGTCCAAAATGGCAGGTGTCAAGGGCTGTCAGTCTCCAGCAAAGAAGCTAGGAGGCAGGCGGCGAGGGACGCGCGCACGCGCACTCTTGCCAGTGGGAGGCACTTTTGGAAAAGAGCAAAGCCTCACAGACACTCATGTCAATCGCTCTGCGGCAAAGGCCCATCTTACACAAAACACCCAAATATACATCCGGCATGTCACCGGGACTTGGCACATGAACAGCAGGGCCTTGAAGGAAATGGGCGGGGACGCAAGTTGACCACCGGTGAGCCACGATGGGACAATCCGCGTTGCGATTGGAAAAGGGTGCGTGATGAAAAATCAAACGAGGCCCTGCGACACAAAACGCAGAATGAACAAACTTCTGCTGCACCGCTGATATCATCAGATTGAAGCACACGGCAGCCAAAGAATGAAGGCAAGGGGTCCATTTTCCAAGCTGCTTATCCTCACGAGGGCCGCGGGGAACACCCTGAACCGGTTGCCAGCCAATCGCAGGGCTCGCATAGTCCAACAACCATTTGCGCTCACAATCACACGTAAACTGGACTACAACCTCCACACACGCAGGCCGGAATCGAACCCTGCACCTCTGCACTGTGGCGCCGACGTGCTAAGAAGTCGTCCACGGTGCCGCCTGGTGGGTCAACAATTTAGTTCAATTATTTATACGGCGGGCGGCCCGGTAGTCCAGTGGTTAGCACGTCGGCTTCACAGTGCAGAGGTACCGGGTTCGATCCCAGCTCCGGCCTCCCTGTGTGGAGTTTGCATGTTCTCCCCGGGCTTGCGTGGGTTTTCTCCGGGTGCTCCGGTTTCCTCCCACATTCCAAAAACATGCATGGCAGGCTCGTTGGGCACTCTAAATTGTCCCTAGGTGTGAGTGTGAGCGTGGATGGTTGTTCGTCTCTGTGTGCCCTGCGATTGGCTGGCAACCAATTCAGGGTGTCCCCCGCCTACTGCCCGAAGACAGCTGGGATAGGCTCCAGCACCCCCCGCGACCCTAGTGAGGATGAAGCGGTTCGGAAAATGGATGGATGGATGGATATTTATACGGCAGTTAACTGGTCCGCTTCCTTCACGTGACCTCTGAGCGCGCCCCATATAGGCCTTCTCCTCACGCGGCGTGAAATCAATTCCAGCCTCTCCAACTCATCTTGTGGCGGCATCAGCGGCGGTGTTCTCTGGGGCCCGGCGAGCCTGGATGGATGGGGGGGGGGGGGGGGGGCACAATGCACACTGGGCGCTCGCTGCCACTCTATGTTCATCACTCACTCGACCCGGCCCCTGGTAGCGAGCCCGGACACGGGACTTGACACTGAGGATACGCGCGCTCATGAATATGGTCGTGCTGTCGCTGCCCCCCCCCCCCCGCCAGCCTAGTCAAAATGATCTCATCCCACCGGGAGTGCGCTGCGGGGAGGGGATGGAACGCGGGTCAAGGGCGTATCGTCAAGACATCCGCGTATGGCTCTGGGACAAGAGAGCCAATCAAGGGGAGAATGATGACTCCGACGTGAAAGAGAGACAGTCTGCCACTTTTGGAAGCGGGGCACGACTTGGGCAAAGGCATGACTACCGAGCCCGGTCGAGTCCGGCGTAAAAACTAATCTACAAAACAATCAGAGTGGGTCAAAGACAGACGAGTGGGATCCGCTGAGATTCAAAACCAAAGCACGTCCGATGATTTGCCCGATTGTTGGATTTATTCACATTTATTTCCAAAGCGGTTCGTTTAAAAGGCTCATTTGCCTCCCGGCGGTGACAAAGCAAGGGGTCAAGAAATGAGTCGTCGTTATCGGCCAGAAGCTCTCGTGTTTGTGTGCAATGTGTGTATCATCGCCGTTGCCCAAAGAGCTTTCCAACCTTTGCACCCCCCCCCCCCCAACACCCACCCCCACCTGATAATCTTGCCCTCTGATATCATTCGAATCAGCTTGTCAACTTGCCATTCTTGGTGCATGGGACAATCACACGCGATTGACAAAGTCCATTCGGTGCATCGGAACGAAAACTGCAGCTGAATGACCGTCACACAAAAGTAGGAAAGCGATTGTCGAGTTTTACCCCATTTTCCTTGAACATTTGGAAGAAATTGATATAATACCAAGAATAAATTAAAAACCTGATCCCCATTCATACAATTTACACAGCATTTTTGAGGACCTGACTCTTGGCCCAGCCTATTCTGTACTTGTCTAATTATTTGGTCATGTGTGCAGAAGAGGAAATCCAAACACGAGTGCAATTAGCTGGAGTCTTCATGACAGAATTTCTAAGCACTGAAGGAGCAGGACGGAACACCTTACACTGTTTGCGTCCATTACCAATAAACATGACCGAACAAAGATACAGAAAGCCCCCCCCCCCACCCCCCCACCTTCGACCCTCATCGCAGGCACAGACAGACCTTGTCAGAACGATGATAACCCATGCCGTATCATGCCCTGCAGGAGAGGGGTTGGGGGGGGGGGGGGGGGGGGGCATTCACGCCACAGGAACTTGTTCAAGTCAAATCGTGTAATGTAAAGATGCAATCAACCTAATTAATCGGGAGGCGAGGGATGCAGTTGTGTTTTAACAAACAAATGGGAAATAATGCAATTGAAAGGTGCCATTGGGCAAGAAATAACAGCAGGTCACATCTCTTCACATGGTGGCCAGGAGGATTTATTTCCAATTGATGCCGGGAGCTATCTACTGCATGACTATGCGGTATACTTTGGGTGAGGGCTCCAGGCTACCTTGGTTTTATGAGGTGCCCCTTAGATGAAATTTTAGGCGCGTAACGAAAAAAATTCGGAGTGTGTACTTGAGATTGTGTATGTGTGTGTGTGTGAGGATGTATGGATAATTCAAAGAGATGCAATGTAATGAATGGGCGTATAAGCTTACATATGTTTTACAGTGATCCCTCGCTATTTCGCGGTTTGTTTATCGAGGCTTTTTTCCAAACAAAAAAAAGTCCGCAAAAATCAGTGTTGTTTACAATGCGTGCTAGTGTGTGCTTGCGCATGTGTGTGTGTGTGTATGTTAGTGCACTCTGCTCAAGCACAAAGGTCCACGTGGGGCACGTGTGTGCACGCTAAGTGGCTTATGTGTGTTGCTGATAGAGAGAGAGAGAGCACGAGAGGAGGCTTATAAGAACAAAAGCAAGTCTCTCTCATCCTTAATTGTCTTAATTGACTAATCATAAACACGTCTGGCGCGCGAGCGCCGCGCGCACACACACACACACAGACCGGGATCCCCCCCCCCTTCCCCCCAGCAGACGTGTCTATGATTCGTCAATTAAGACAATTAAGGAAGGTCCACGTCGGGCTTTTTTTGTTTTTTTAATACAGTATGTTTATTGGTCGCTACTTCGCGGATTTTCGTTTATCACAGGTGGTTTTGGTCCCCATTAACCGCGATAAACGAGGGATTACTGTATATGCCATACAAGTGGTGTAAAAATGTGAATCCGGAGTCATTTGTTTCCATGATCAAGCCAGAACCACGTCAGAAATTTGCTCAACGTCTCTTTTGGGCCTTTCCACGTCGCCCCATTGAACATATGAACAAGAGAGACATTCTACCCGCAGCGACTCGACCGACGAAACCATCCCGCGAATGTCATAAGGCCGTCTGCTCTTGAGAAGCGAAAGAAAAGCCACCTTTGAAAGAAGATGGCAAACGTTGGGCTATTAGAGCAAAAGGTGTTGAACTCGGGATGATGATACGCGATTCCCGCTGACGTGGTTCTCGGCCGCGGTCCCGACGCGAGCCTCGAGTCAACAAACAAGAGCTGCGGCGAGGTCGCTCGCGTGTTATGCTTGGAGCCGTCTCCCGCCGCGTTGTACGCCCAAGTGTGCACCGGACCCGGTTACAGACACAACGTGCACTGCAAAGCGTCCCCCTTAATTGGCCCAAAGTGAAACAAAGTCCAGATGGCTTTAATAGATAATATTCAGCATTATCAGTGCGCCCTCCGCCCCTCTCTCTCTCTTTCTCTTTCACCTCCATCTCTTTGTTTTATTTCCACATTCCTCATCACTCAAGCGTTCCTCTTCACTCTAACGTTTCATTTTCAGGACTCACACCGATAGGCAACACTTCTGACCTTTGATTGACACTGTCAGAGAGCTGCTTTTTATGCTTGGCAGTTGGAAAATCTGCACTGCGTCACACTGAGAAGGCTTTAGAAAATATCCACTCATTCATCTAAAAGATAATGAGCTTGACAATTCAAACAGTGTCAGAAGGAAGGAAAAAAAAACCTCAAAAACGGCTGACGCTTTTCCCGCCTGCCGGGTGACCGAACTCCATTTGCGGCGCTCGGATGTGCGATCTTACCAGTAGGACACGTCCAGCGGGTGAAAGTAGCGCTTGGCGATGAGGTCAGCGAAGAAGGCCTCCGTCTCACGACATGCCGTCCCGTTGCCGATGACGACCCTGCTGCAGCTGGTGTTGACAAGTGGGCGGTCGTGAGCAAGCCAAACAATTACATCGGGACAAATATCGATCTCGGAAGCGAGTGTAAACCGTGGCAGTACTTGTATTTGAGCATAAGCTGTCGCAGTTTTTCCGCGTCCCTCTCATTGCGGAAGCCGTGCAGGTAGACGACGTCCGTGTGGAGGATTTGACCTGGGGGCGTGAGACAAAACTCGTGAGACAAAACTCGACACGTTTGCTCTCGATGACCCAATATTCGTCCATCAGAATGCATTCATCCGCATGCACATGTGTCATTTTAAAATGAATTGTGTTAAAAACATTTTAAAAAAGCAAACATTGGTTCCCAGCATTCAGTGTTTTACCTGCTGTCAGAGAATATTAAGGGTAAGGCATTTATTTTTCAGAGACAAAAAAAAATGACAGCACCAAGCATTTACAAAAGGTCAATTAATTTTCCTCTGACAAAAAATGGAATTAGACGAGATCCCGCTTTTATTAGAAGTAAGGCATTTAATTTTCACCAAAGGCATTTATTTTTCACCAACAAAAAAAGCCATTTGTGTACTGAAGTGTGTTATTAACGGTGAGGCATTTATTTTTTGGAGGATTTCTTGCCAACGCCATTTAAAGTGCGAAGTTTGATGCTCATGTTGAGGATTTGGAAGAAAAATGTTCTCAAAACTGTTTCTATCATATGACGACATACGAAAAAGGGCCACAGGATTTCCATTGTGCAAACTGCTCGGTGGGCGTGTGCGAGTCTTTTTTTTTTTTGGTGATGGTCCACATCGCATGCTCTCTCTCTCACCGGTTGGGGAGAGGATTGCCAGCTTGCAGCCATGTCGGAAGCCGGGGTCCACCCCCATCATGGCGCAGCCCCGGACCGGACACACCAACAAGCGCTGGCGGAGGTTTCGCACAAACATGGCGATTGATTCCTTCTCGGCTGCTTTGGTAAGATTTGTTCTAAAAAAAAATGTTTTTAACGGGGAGACGGGAAAATAAGACTGGAATCGAGGGTGAGGCTAAAATGAAAAGAGTTTGGCAAACCTGTACGTTCGGCTGAGAAAAGGCACAATGAGCCTTTTGTAAGAGTCCTCGACCGAATCCTTGATGAGGGCTTGATGCTCCTGCCGAGCGTACGTCTTTGGCTTCCACCTGCCGTGGAACACGACGTCGGTTGATCATACACACACGATAGCGCGCGCGCGCGTCTTTGCTTCGTCTCTGTATGTGCTGTGACCTGTTGTTGATGCACCACCGCGTGAAGTTTTGCTTGACCCGCTCAGGGATGTTCACCTTGACTGTCAAAATCTTCAGACTCTCCCCACGGTTGATGGCCAACGTCTGTGCAGCACATCAAAGAAGATGTTGTGACCGCAATGTCATAGGCTGTGAGAACTTGAATTGGTTTTTTTTTCTCAATGAATTATATTGGCTTCTGTAATACAGTGAGATTAAAAAAATGACTTTTGAAAACTGTTGAAAATGCAATTTTCCAATTGACATTTTTATGACATCATTATTGTTGCTGTTTGAAGTACAGTCAAACCTCGGTTTTCAAACGTCTCGGTTCTCGACCAATTCAGTTTTCGACCAAAAATTTAGAGTTTTTTTTATGCCTCGGATGACGAACAAATTTCCGTTCTCGAACAAACTAAGCGCACTTGAATGCACCATTTGACTCCTCTGGCCTTCCTTACACGAGGAAGTGGCGCTTCCTCGGGTAGACGAGGAAGTAACGCTTCAACGTGATGCTTTCCATTGCGAGCAGACGTGTTCAATAAACATTTTTATTTTAAAAAGAGCGCGGTTTTGGTTTTCGAACAGCCTTCTGGAACGGATTACGGACGAAAACCGAAGTTTGACTGTATTCTGCCACGCAGCATCTTCCTTATAAGAGGCCGATTTCCAATAGGGTATCCAACTCCTTGGCTGAGGTCATTAACATTCATTACCAGCCAATTCTGGACCAAGTCTGAAAAGACGTTTAAAAACGTCATTGGGAGCGAATGAGTTAAATTGAAGAAACAGCCACGGAAAAAACTAAAATACTGCACACAATTGAGTGACGAGCCTCCGAGCGTGTCCTGTGGCAAGGCCTGTTGTGTTGTGTTTTGACCCCCCGCCCACCCTCCCTTCCTTCCTTGCCCCTTCAGAAGAACTGTTACATGCTGTTAAGCAAACAGTAGTAAGTGTCTGACCTTTTCAGCGGGGAACCTTTAGCCCGCCGCAGCGCACGGCACGACAAACGAGACGTCAATCTGGAGCCCAAGTGGAAAAGGCGAGCTGACAAATGCCACCGCTGTGCCACCGTCAGCGGCGAGGACCGCCAGGCCTGCCCCCGCCACCCGCGCATGCACGCACGCACGCACGCACGCACGCACACGCCGTGCCACAAACGTTGGGAGCTCAGCGGCACCCTCGCACAAAAGCGACAACATGAAAAAACACAGCTAATGGCATGTCAGGGGCGAGCTTGCTCGAATTAGGGTGAAATGTAGATTTCTTCCCGAATGGCATGTTTTCGCTGCGGGCGGCCGCCGTGACTGCGATGACATTTCTCAAGTGATATTCATCAAATCGCACACCTCCCGACGGACGCCCGACATCTGCAAAAGCCCGAGAGGTTTAAGTAGTTAAACGAACATAGCCTAGGCTAAATCTGTGCGCTGTCCTTTGAAAAAAAAAAATACAAAGAAATCTGGAAACCGGACCCAAACTAGAATGTCTGCCGGCCTGACGTTTTCGTTGGAACACAGGGAGCCCTTGGAGACCTTGAAGAAATCCAAGGTGGATCTGGAACGGTCCTTTTGGGCGACCCGGGCTATCGAGTAGTGACACAGCAAATGCCATTGCTGGTTCCCCACCACTTTGGCAAACTTTACGTTTAGTTGACAAAGATAGAATAGTTTCTTGGTTTTCCAGTTCAGATTTCTGCGACGTGTGTTTTTGCTGTTCCACTTCGACGACCTATCCAATCAGTTCATCATACGGTGGAGGCAGAGCGCCATCTCACCCTTGAGTCTCGGGTTGGTTTGGACGTGGATTTTTCTTGGCGCCTCCGTGGCCGATCACAGTGGTTCTCACCCTAACCTTGTTTCAGTGATGTACCCCCCTGTGAATACGTTTTTTCAGCCAATTGCCGACACCCGAAGCAGCCCAGAGCCATTGTCGGATTTATTCAAGTTTGGAGTTGATGAAATTTTGGACCATTTGTATATAAAAAGATGACAAAAACTAGAGAACTATTTAAGTCCATTGCTAATGCAATACAGAAGCCGATCTCTAAGTTCCTCTATTATGGCGCACCTGTAGATGGGATGTGGAGGCGCCCTGGTGACTCGCAAAGCCTGCGCAATGCAGAAGGGCTCTGAAGTTCAACACGTGCTCAGCCCGTGTGTCGCGCATTCATGTATGCCCGTCGGCTACAAGTAGGTGGCCCCACAACGACGCCACGCTTCATAGCCGAGCATGCATGTTCCTCACTTTCTCCCCGGCTTGGGTCACTTGCCGGAGACGGCGGCGATCCGAGAGGAAGGGTGATGCGAGACAGAGCGAGAAGAGTGTGTTTGCGCATTAAGTCGGGCCGGGAGTGACAGGTAGCGAGATAGCGGCCAACGCCTGACGAGAGAAGACGGACGGACCGCCGCCCTTCGCCCATCCGGCAGCGGAAAACCCCGCCGCAGGGGAGGGCAGCCGGCCAACCGCTGTCCTCTCGCTAGCTGTCTCCTTGTCTGTCTCCGTCTTTCTTAAGAGGAATACCGTCATCAACACATCCATCCACACCGTGCATACGCGCACGCTGACTCGAATGACACAACTGGGACACGAGGCCGTTTCCAAACGCTCACCAGGGTTCCCACTCTTCCACTTGCTTTTTATTTGTGGACCTTTTAAGGACTTTTGAGGGCTAATTTAACCATTTTTTAAAGGATTTTTTTCCTCCATTCAGCAGGGGATTCACGGTGAATTTAATGCCCGCTCAGCAATATGCGACAATCAGCCAACTCTTTATTTGACATACTGTATGTCAAAAACAGGTAGGAAAATGAAAAAAAAAAAATTTGAATTCATTCTCAAATAAAGTACACTGAAGAAAAATCTAAATTTAGAAAATATAACATTTATTTTTGATTAAAAAAATAATTTTTTAAGGATTTTTATTGATTTTTAGCTTGCTCTGAAAACTAAGGACAATTAAGAACATAATTTTACAACTTCTTTTTGACATACTGTATGTCAAATGTTTTTTTTTAGGTAGGAAAATGAAAAAAAAACCGAATTCATTCTCAAATAGAGTACACTAAGAAAAATCTCAATTTAGAAAATATAAAACTTCAATTTATTTCCGATAAAAAATATTTTTTTAAAGGATTTTTATTGATTTTAGAAGCTTATTTTTTTAAGGATTTTTATTGATTTTAGAAGCTTTCTCTGAAAATTAAGGACAATTAAGAACATCATTTTACAACTTCTTTTTTGATGGATTTTTATGAACTTTAAAGACCCGTGGGAACCCTGCACACGCGTTCAGTTTATCCGAAATTTAAGGTCAATAAAGGCAAAGGCCGTGTTCTTACAACTTCTATCTATTCGGATGTCAAACCCAGCTTCTTTCATCTTGGACAGCTGGATAACTTTACAACAGGGGGGAAAAAAATTGGCACCCCCAATTTGTATTTGTTTTGTTGTTGAATGCCTTTTTTGGGGTCTTATTTGCATGTTACCTTAAGAAAAAAAATTAATTAAAGGCTGCGAGGAATCCAACAATAAATTTGATGCTGCTCTTTCGGAAACGAACGGAAAAGAGCAGAAGACAAAACCTTTTAGTTCAAAGCTGAGATGTAGGTTAACGAACTGAAAGACACACGGAGAAGCAAAGGACGAATTGTTGCTGGAATTGACACGTAATTATCCCGCAAGGAGCCAAGGACAAGTGCCTCTGGCATGTGACGGACAAAGGAAACTTGCTCCACCTGTCCATCAAAGCGGGGTGTTGAATTGACGAAGCAGCTCCATTTAGGGCGACCCCTCTGCAGGCCAGCCCCTGACTGCTGCGCTTAGCTGCCCGATTGATCGCAGAGCAAGTGGCATGGCAGCCCGCAAATCCGTCCTGGCGTACGCCGGCTGGTTAATAGCCATGAGCGAAAGGCGTACTCCTCAACGAGAAGGCCTGAAAATCAAATCGGATGGGATTAAGTCCCAGCTCGGTCAAATGAACTATGCTTCCAGACACTCTGGGTGCTTGCCGGAGTTCTCCACAGACTGATATTGATTCGATTAGCAAACTGTTCAATCAGTCTTCAAGTGGGGAGTCATCGGTGGTGGCATTCTTTTTGCTCCCACCAAATCCTCATTGTGCTCTCGTCGTACTGGTTTCTTTTTTGTTTTGTTTTGTTTTTTGTTTTCCATAAAGTCTCACAAAATTACAAATCGAGGGTCGTATTATGATTGACTTTTTTGGGAACGTCAAAACATTTTCTCACAATGTTATGACCATTTTTGAGCAGTTACGACCCCGGTACCAAAAAAAACCCCATGGACAGGTTGGAGAGTCTGCGTTAAAATAAATGCATCAATAAAATACTGTGATATTTTTCTCATTTTAAAACACGTGACAAAGAAATGAGGCATTTTGGGGGTGTTGGAAGGCAGTTCAATTCATTTCAATGGGGAAAATGAATTTGAGACAAAAAGGGAAATTGAGCCGTCAGTGGAGTCGTAAAACAGAATCAAGTCATGAGTCGCATGACAGACCAAACGATCAAGCCGAGCGAATCAGAGAAAATGATGTCATAAAAGTAGTGCTTAAAATATCTAAATGCACATGTCACCGATATCTCGATGAACTGCGCTTTAAAATTGTGTTAAGGAGCAAATATTACAAGAGCAAATGCAATATTCTACGAATCGCTGCCGATCTGAAAGCGCCCCAATCTTTCCTCTCCAAAAAGGTGGAGGCGATGGACTTGCACCAAAATGTGACGATGCAAACGAGCAAGCGTGCGCTCTCACACATCTCCCGTCTCCCACCTGCTCGACCCCCCCCCCCCACCAACCACGCCGACTTGACGACAAGAAAAGGTTCATTTTAGCCGCAGTCCGACAGCTAGCAGGGTCACTGTGGATTAACGCTCTGTGACAAAAGCGAGTCATCGAATTAAGTGGGCTGAGGGTGGGGGGGGGGAGATAAGTGACGAACACCCCTCTATCTGTGCTCTCTTCCTTCCTTCCTTTCCATCCTTCCTTCCTTCCTTCCTTCTCTTTTCTTTTCTGGCGCTCGAGGCAGCAAGAGCTGTCAGGGCTGGAGAACGCCTGTCAGTCAGGCGCTCTAATCCAATGGCATGTCGACGGGGGACATGTCACATATGTTAAGAGGAGAGAACGAGGGGGGACTTGCTGGATGTGTGTGTGCGCGCGCGCGTGCGCACGTGTGTGTGTTATTTGAAGACCGTAGGGCAGAGCCCGCTTGCCAGGGAGTGTTGGTGCTGCACAGAGAGGCGGGAGCGAGTGATGGGAGCCGCGGTGACATATGAAGCCCGAGACCAACTCTGAGTAACCCACCAGTCACTGGGGTGGGGGGGGGGGTGGTGGCGGGGCATTGGGGTTGGGTGGCACAGAGGGGGGGGGGAACGAGGCTAACCGCGACTGACGTGGCTTCGTGTTCGGCAGTGGCACGCACGCGGCACCAACAGATGGCATGTGTTGCCAAGGGTGTCTGTGAGGGGGAAAAAAGTCCAAACACTTTCTACGCCTCCAATCTAATCGCAGCCTTGATTAAAATGAACAAGGCTCCGTTTGGATTGACACTTGTAGCATTTCGACATCTCCGGTTATCGCACTTTGTGTCGTCGTCCGCTGAAGCGGCAATACAAAAATAAAAATAAAAAGACACCTGAGGAGGTCATCTTTCAAATACTCAGTGAGTTGATGTTTCAAGCGATTTCCTCAAGCGTCACCGAAGATCACGAATGAAGATGATTTGGGCTTCAGGTTTGATGACACTTTTTAAACCATATTTTTCCAGCCAACACGACCCCTCAAACTAAACATGAGACAAAGAATTGCGCCGTGTATTTAAAACAAGCACATCGCTCACTTGGGTTCATGCTAACAAAACAATGCAAAACGCTATTCACATGCTAACGGTTGGCATCCATATTCGCAATTTTAAAAGCCACAGATAGTTGAAGGCAAACAGTGTGGCAACACATGCAGGCAAATCTAATAATAGTCACAGGCATAAATTCTTTATCCTTGACAAAAAAAAAAACATGACTTTTATTACGGCATCCTACTGAGTCACTTACAATCGTAGTAGAATGTAGTCGTTTTTTTTTTTTTTTCGAGTGTGTCTGCATGCTTCTTACACTTCCTCCCGGTGGCCAAGGTGGGGCAGCACAATGAATCGAATTGCGGCATTAAATCGTGATGCTCAAACTGCTTAGATCCTCATATTCAAACAAAGTACAATATGAGAGCTTTTTCTTCTTCTTAAAAAGTATGCAAAGGTTTTGGCGGCGGGAGGATGGAACGGAATTCAGGCATTTCCACTCATTTGAATGGCGAAAGATGATTTGGAAAATGACGTGTATTGTCAGAATGAAGACTTTATGACATACCTGATGAGGCTGGACGCGCCGGACCGTGCTGGTGAAGTCGAAGTACAGGTGGAACTTGTCAACATCCTGTTTTTTGTTTTTCTGAGACGCCGGCTTTTTGTCGCTCGACTCCGACTTCTCTTCTTTCTCCTTGAGGGCAGTCTTGGTCACCGACGAGTGGAGGCTCACGTCGTCATTCTCACACCTACACGTGCAGTGTGATATTTAAAAAAGAAAGATGAGGGCGTGTGTGTGTGCGTGTGTGTGTGTGTGTGTGTGTTGCATGTGTGCGCTCTCACAATGTTTTCACATAGGTGAGCGTTTCGGGGTCTTTGGCGATGGTGTAGGCCAGAATATGGAGCACGCCTGTTGACACCTCTTCAACAGACGAGAGACCTGGCGCAAAACAGGCAAACCAACGTGACTTCCTGACTCATTGGTTTTGTGTCCATCAGTGAACGTGGCGTCAGGGATTCATTTGTCCCTAATATCCAGGGGCGCTGATGAGTTAAGATTTGCTTTGCGTTCACGATGCCTAAAACGCTCATTTTCTCCATGATATGCGCTCGCCAAAAATGTCAAGAACCCCCAAGAGGCGATTCATTTGTCACCACAATTAGAGTACATGACTCCTTTATCAGTTACTTCTATTTGTGGTATGAGTGAATGTCGTACCGTCTGTTTCAGGTTTAACCCACGTCCTGAAATCCAGCATGTGCGGCGCCTCGATCAGGGCCGTGGCAGCGGCCTCGAGGCCCAGCGCTTTGGCCTTGCGCACTTTGGTCACCTTGCATCCTTTCTTGTAAGGAGTATACTGCAAAGACAAGAAGGTTTGACTTGTGTGGATCTTTTTTTTTTTTTGGGTAAGTCCTTAGAAATGATATTCTGACCACGTGATCCAATTCATCGGCGGACCGGCAGCTCCTCAGACTTTTTTCCAGTTCAGTAGTCAAAACGCCGTCTTTTTTCAGGGTGGTAATCACAGACTGGGTCTTCTTTGCCACGCCGCTACAACAAGAGAGACGTTAGGCAACATGAATTATGACTATTTTAACAAACAACGTACCGACCAGAAACAACATTGAAGAGGATCTGTCATACCATCCACGACTGAACTCTGCGCTAGTAAAATAAAAATCAATCATAAAGTACCTTAATGCATCAATGCTAACTTTGTACACATTCTCCTTTTTTGTTGACTCTTTTATATTCTTTTTTTGCGTGCTCTTGTTTGGTTGCTGTGAATCGTCAAAATGATATTACCGGTACTCTAAAAGATGGTTATTTGGCGCCACCTAGAGCCAAACATATAATATGCAGCCTACATAGATGATTATCTCAGCAAGAGGTTTTGAAGATTGCCCCAATTAAATTTACTTGGATGTCAACAAGTTGGCAACATCATAAAAAAACACATTTACAAAGATATATTATAAAACGGTTTAACCATATTTGGCAGCAAATTTAATTTAACATGTAAATGCCACGCCGATTTACGGCCATCGGACGTTATGAGTTCAGTTTGAAACTTGTTCTTCAGAAGAGATTCTGAAAAAGGACGAACGAGGGACGTGGATGCTCAGCCTTGGAGAACCACATTTCGCACTACTCACCAAATCTCTTCGTACACCAGCTGGACGTCACGCACGGCGTCGGCGTCCATGTGATTGATCATGTCTTTGCGGTAGCGCACCATGAAGGGCACCGTGTTCTCCTCGCGCAGCAGCGTGACGACGTTAGCGCACACCCAACGCTCCACGCACGACAGCGTGGACAGCACCTGAGCGGACACACCTCAATGTCATGATGTGTTGGTGCGCTTCAACATGTTACAGCACAGAAAAAAAAAAGACAAATCAACTCTTCATAGCTTGCGTATGGGTCATTTTTAGATAATCAATCACATTTCCTTTTGAAAATCGATTTCACTGATATGAGTATTTCCATTATTGGCAGTTATCTTTCTCTAAGGAATTACTTTGAAGGAAAAACAGGCTATTCTAAAGTGGTATTTTTCAAAATTGAAAGTAAAACAAACAAGTCTTGCGTTTTCTTGTCGATTTCTGAAAACAAAAAGCACACCGAGACAAAATACCTCAATCGGGTCCCAGTTCATGTTGAGTTCCCCTTTCACCACCGATTGCGACTGTTTGGACTGGCGAGCCGATCGGCAGCCTGTCTTCTGCTTCTTCAGCGGAGGCTCATCAAAGGTGAAGTCCTCATCGTCGCTGTCTTCTTCTTTCTTTGCGGTCAGGCCGGCAAATGACGGGCCTTCCTGCACGCCCGGTTCTGACTTTGAGACGGCAAGTGACATCCTCTGCATTGGAAAGCAAGATTTACGATGAGCAACTGAACAAAACAGCCTCTTTTCAGTTTGCTCGTACCTCCTCTTTTGTTCTGATGCTCGGTCCAGCCTCTGTCGATTGTGATTGAACATCTCCAGCCTGTGCATTTGCTTTACTTTCGGGCTTTTGCCGCTTTAGCCCAGCTTTGGGGGGTTTTGTGCCCCTCTCGCTTTTAGGCACTTTGGGTTTGGAGGGTCTCTTCTCACTTGCAGCTGAGACACTGGGGAGCGGCTTCGGCTCAGGTGGCTCCCATTCTTCTTCATTGTCAACCTGATAACGGTTGGAGATCTGGCCAATCTGGCTGAAAGATTAAATACATTATTTTTAACATTATGTGCTTATTAGGGCTGGGCAACGTGGCTGAAAATGTTTCTCGTGAGTCAATATTGATAATGATTGAATGTCTTACCTATTAAAAAGAAATAACATCAATTAACTGTTTTTGTGTACATCGTAGCATAGTTGTATCTCCGGGAGTGTTCAACGGTCCATTTGCGGGAGACGAGTTTACAGTAATCATTGCTGCAGTTATACCGACGCAGTAACTGTGACACTTATTTGTTGGTGTGCCTTTAGATTTATTCCAGACGTGCCAGTTGTCTCAATAAAGGTTGGAAAACACCGCGAAGAACTAAACATTGTACCTGTCTGCGAAGAGAGCGCAAACCTTAGCGGCCAATAAAGCCAAAGATAAACATAAAACCATGAAATGTTCACCTGTCCTCGTCTGAATCCAAATCCACGTAGTTCACGTTGACCTTGGTCCTTGCTCTTCGGCTCATTTTTCTGAGAGGAGGATTCAAGATAACGACGTCTTCCGATACTGACGACAGTGTGTGTACACGACGCCAACTAAATACAGTACAGTATCACAACGTGGTCTTTTATTTTGCTAGCTGGTTCGAGGCTAGGTTGCTGTTCTTTGCTAGTCAGTCGAGCTCATTTCAAATTTGGCGCGTCACTGTCACGCTGTCATGACGGCAAACAGCGACTTGGAGTCTACGTTTTCGCTAAACGTAACGTTCACGGGAGAGAGAATATGCCTTTCTCTTTATTTCGCAGAAAATTCACTTCACTTTGGAGGAAAATTGACCGGCGGGGGAGAAACTTCAAAGTGTTCCCCAGCTTCTTCTAACAAGTCAAACAGGAAGCGTCGTCAGTTTAGCGCACGCTCTCGCCCCCTAAAGGCGCGCAGGAAAATAGCAATACATCAATTAATTTCCTGTCATTTACAGTAGTTTTTCACTCTTTAGGAGACAATACATGAAAGGGAGCAGAAAGACGTAGTAAAAACTGGTGATAGATAAAAAAAAATATATGAAAAGTGAAACATTTCTGGCAATATCTTCATTTTTCACCACATTCCTACTTTGTAATCTCCATTGAGTATTGCGTAAAAGTTTGAAAAGCCGGCCACAGCCGCTTTTCAAACAAATCGTGCCAACACAACGTGAGGATCTTGTTACCCGTTTAATTTTAGACAACAGAGTAAGATCAACCGAGCACCGTCAACCAGCTGATCAACAAAATATAAAGAAATAGATGCCGTGATTCCAGGAGTAATTCCCAAAACATATTTTAAAAAATTCAAGATGGCAATCATGCAAAAACACCCAAAAATGTAACAGAATAAATCTGAGGGCCAGTCACAAACATTTTCCTGACACTTTTGAGTCAAAATGGCAAACAAAAAGTGCAACGTTGGACATTTCCAGCATATTAAAATGGGCAAACACATCCCACGAGGGAAGACTATTGCACAGCACAATAGAGAAGGCACTTCTATTTTTACTTTTGTGCAAGTTTTGTGAATGTCAGCAATATTTTTTTACTTCAGCACTATCAGATCGCATAGTGTAAACTCTTAAGATGAGTGAATGCATTCTAGAGTCAATCTTACAGAAATGACAACAATGAATTTACAAGCATTTCCTCAAAAAGAAAAAAGATGACCTATAACCAACACCTGGAGACACACATATCCCTGCATAAGTAAAAAAGCCACTGACAGACCAATAAAGCAGTGCTACAGGTGAGGACAGGAGGCAGAACACATGTACAAGACAAAGAGACTGCACAAGACAGTCGTTACATCATTTCTCATCGGCTTCCTCCTTTCAGACTCTTGATGTAGTCCTTAACCGTGTTCTCCACATTGGGAATCTTATAGTTCTGCGCCGCGTAGATTCCTGTGCACGTCCCGACCACAGCGCCCAGAAGTGCCGACGAGCGGAACCTGGCCACCACGTAGCCGGCCAGGAAGCCCTTCAGGAAGGGAGAACCCAGTAGACTGCCGCCCTAAGTACGATATGAAGAAGAGACAGGGACGTGAAATGTGGATGTGGACGTTAATATGAAATGTTACTTAGGGTAAACCGAATAACCCTGATGGCTGTCAGGCGTGCACGTCAAAGTTAGTATGTCCTTAGAAAATGTCATCTCTGTATTTCATGTATCTAAAAAGTGTGTGAACTCTCGCTCTATGGAGTCTATAGGGGGGACTTACAGCAGGAACCCCAGCCTGAATCTCATCTTCCATACGTTTCTGGATGTCCTCCAGCTGATCCTTCAGCTCCACCAGGTCCTTCAGCTGGCCCAGAGTACTCTAAACACACAGTACACGTTACATACATACATTCATTTCCGAAAGTCGAACAGCTGAATGTGTCCCGTGTGGTAGCTTACGTAGCTAGTGAGGCTACGCTACACCGCGAACCAGTTTGCTAAACGTCGGCAGCAAAATCTACTGTTATTTGGCTTATGATAAATGTAACGTGAAGTTTTTTTTCCCCAAAAAATAATAACAAATAGTTATGATAAATAGAACCAAATAGGTTCTATTGAAAGTTACCGACCTTGTCGTTCACCATATTTGCATGGGTTACGTTCTTCTTCTCTCCTTGACAGTCGCTATGCTGGCATTGGAGTAGCACACTGCCCCCTACGGTTTGTCGTGTATCACGAATGTGTATTTTCTAAACAGAGCTTGTGATATTGCCCTCGTCGGTATCCTGATGCGTTTTGATTCATCTTACGTGCATTTCAAGCATACTTACATACGCACAAGCCTTGTTTTTTTTTTTTTATAGGAACTATTTGACGGTCTCTCTACAAAAATAGACAGGGAGGTAGTTGATTCGAAAAACGCCGACCTCTATACTGTGAGGCCCCCTGCTATCATATCAAAGCCAAATGATCATTAGAATTGCCTATTTCCGGATGTACAGAATAGTCATAGTTGTGAAAGCGGGAGCTGGAGGGTCAAAAAGCAAGAGAAAGTTGAACCTCTTTTTCGAGGGCCGTCAATTACTCTGAGATTTTCCCTCTTCGCAGCAGGGTTCAGAAACATGATTAGGGTAACAAAATGAAACAAAATCATTTCCGAAGATGGAGTTTGCGGTAATGACTCTGTCGGCGGCACTTAAGTCTTTAATCCTGGTCGGGACGGAATGTCCATTAACCTCCTGATTGAAGGTTATCACAAAGCTGTGCAGTATTTAGAGCGTGTCCAACACCGGGACACTCACTTCTCTGCACCGAAAGCTGTGAAGCATCACGAGCGGCGAGCGATGGGGGTAAGCTGTCTCTCATCTCTTGCTGCTCTTCTTCAGACCGACATTTGATCCACTGCATGCATCGGAAGTTGATGTTTTACAATACCGTACATTGCGCATTTTGACGAACTGACAAAAAGCATATGAAGTCACTCCACCAGGGGCCCCGCACTGGTGCCAGGTGGAATCTCAATACGGCACGACATTGGCTCGATCAAATACAGCAGTTGTATCATCTGTATTTTGTTTGTAAATACTGTGGAACCTCCCACTGGAAACACAATCTGTGATGTCATGCAGGTTGTTGTTGTCATTCGTATGCTACATTCAAATTGGCATGCCAAAAATCTTGGCAATTTAGCCTTGCCCACCTGTGTCGGATACCTGCTTCCGATCAGAGCTCATTTGGGCAAATTCTCCACTACATCCCAAAACGCTTCCTTATTCCATGCTGCTGACATTTGCAATTCGGTGTTGCCTGATGATACCAAAATAACGCCATCCACTGAATTTCCGGCTCCCTTTAGCAAGGGAGTGGCAATCACTGCATTTGTTGTTCACTTTACACCCACACGCGCACACTCTCGGCTGACGAGGACACGTGCTGGGATTGACTGTTTTCATCACGTCACATGTTGCAACCCCCCCCGTCTCATATCCGAAGTTCTGCTTTCATAAGATGCCATCTGTCAGGAGATTGACTTTGTGAGCAACTGTGTGCTGCTGGTTCAATTTCAGCGTTATGCCCATGCACGCGCGCGCGCAAACTTAATTAACTCCTGCGGCAATAAAAGCGAGGCGATCAGAGGTTTTCATCTCGTTGATGCATCTGCGTGTCGCATGGAAGCCATTTTTTTTCCCCTCCGCTGCTTTTCGGTTGAATTGGCTCGGGTTCAAGCTTCATCCGGTATTCAGCCCGCATGCTGAATGATTGGAAAGGCGCGGCGGCAGAAATGTCAGCGGAGTGAATTAACAAGGAAGGCACAATTTTGTCAAGTGGATGGGGGGGGCGTGCTCCTGAACATGTGACTC
Organism: Hippocampus abdominalis; assembly: GCA_018466805.1. Classification (NCBI taxonomy): domain Eukaryota; kingdom Metazoa; phylum Chordata; class Actinopteri; order Syngnathiformes; family Syngnathidae; genus Hippocampus; species Hippocampus abdominalis. The sequence goes on from CM031702.1 coordinate 682,415, forward strand.
ACGTCGGAATGGAAAACGAATTGTATTCATTGAATTATTGATTCAAAGAAAGCTATGCAGGCGGGGGACTACAGCCAATCGCAGGGCACACAAAAACCTTCCACGCATTCTTGCCAGATTTTGTTGGGATGTTTTTGAAACCGAAAATGGGTGATGGAGCTTTCTTACTAAAATGTCAACAGCTTTCTTAAACAGTGTTGATCTGAGGCGGAGCGAGGGGCTTGAACAAGGGGCTTGAACAAGGGGCTTGAACAAGGGCTCAGTGGAGAAAAAGCGCAGTGCCTAAGAAGGCAACAGAAGCATTTTCACTCTTGGAGGCAGCACTTCGTACAACAAACTTTACACGGTTGTCGTATTCCAACAAGTTAAAAATGGAATGTTTTGTATGTGCAAATGGTGGGGATATCCTTCTTGACAATTGTGTTGCATTGCCGACGGATGTCAGCCATTAAAATTGCTTCTCTGCTGCCCATTTTTCATCAATGGCCGATTATGTTTACTGCACATAAAGGGGGAGTCTCTCTCTCTCTCTCTCTCTCTCTCTCTCTCTCTCTCTCTCTCTCTCTCTCTCTCTCTCTCTCTCTCTCTCTCGCTGAACCTCACCCACCCCTCATCACACGATGAATTCCTCACTGAAACTTCAACACCGTGCCTGATGTTGCGCTCAGCTAAACAAAGTCCAGCTCAGTCTCCAGTCCAGATCTGACCTGGGATTGCCCTCTGCCTGGAAGGACCACTGTTTTTATGTTTGTTTGTTGTTGGTTTTTTTTGTGCACCACTTCTCGGAGGAAACCAAAGGAGGTGCCACGCTGAAGGCAACCTTGACGCCAGGATTCTCCCCGAATGAGCTCAGGGAGGTAGACCGGCAGCTCCAAGCATGGAACTGCGGGGTCCCAGAGGGCCGGCGGTCAGCCAGGACCTGAAGGGATTCAGGTCCGGGACACCATCCGCCGGGATGCTGGCCAGCAGCGTCATTTCGGCCGTGCAGCAGCAGGACTACTCGGCCAGCGTTTGGCTCCGCAGGAGGGACAAACTGGAGCATGTAAGTGCGGGGCAATGGAGCCCATGGGATGGCATCGCATTCAATAATGTTGTGACATGTTTCATAGTGGATTTGGACAAGATCTATAATTGACGTTTGCTGCGGGGCTGTTTGTTGGAGTTAATGTGTGATGTTGTTACAAAGATTTATCAATGGTGGGCGTTTTTTCCACGTTTTGTCTTGAAGCCATTGTAAAGCGACTTCAGAAATTGTTTCTGTAAATACATTCCATATCTTTGAGGTTAATTGCGGAAAACATCGATCCACGCATAGCTCCAGATGAGCGCAGGCTGGCGGATCTGTGATATGGGAGGGCTGCGCCGCCGTGGGAGCGGTCACAGAAAACTTCAGTCATGGCCAATCAAAGCATACTGAATGGGCACTTGAGGCCCGCCCCCAACCCCAATTGGTCGCATGAAACTCGTTCCCACAATTTCGGTTGTCCGATTTCTGGGAAATCGTTTTGCATGGCTAAAACGGCATCAGTGATGGCAACCTTGGAGTCTGACAAGACTGGCCACGCCCCCCTCTCGATAAGAACTTAAGTCCCGTGGTCACATTAGCGGGTTTGCGGGACATTTACAACAGGCACTTAGCAAGCCGAGCTATGTCTACCCCCTGAAAAAGCATCTTCCCTTTGGATGGTCCGCTTCTGTTGCGCCTTGAGTGTGCACAAGAAAATCGAAGCGCGAGGAAAGCGAAAAAAAAAAAACAACTACAAAAATAGACGTGACGGCCAAAAGCTGCATTTACAGTCGTGCGTTGAGCTTGCTTTGGCCACCAGGGGGCAGCAAGACACAGACATACGGAGATGCATGGCGACAGTCAGTCCTCAGCAATCTGCCGTAACGTTCACGGTTCTTTGCGGTGGGCGCAGAATACTGAATGTGTCTGTGCGTATTCGTGATATTATCCGTCTGCAGTGTTGCGTCCGAATGACCTGAGAGTGTTCTCTCGGCAGTGTTGCTATTTGTTAGCTTGCTGACAGTAGACCTTTCAAAGTCAAAGATACTTGGTTGTTTTGAATACACAACCTGTAATTCTCTTTGTTTTGATGACAAATAGCATCCAAACTCCACACACAGAAAGACAGGAAGCAAGGTTCGAGCTTGCTTCACTTCCAAACAGGTTCGCTTGGAGGGTTAAGATCCACTGAGGTTTGGCGATTGCCGGTGAATAACAGCAGGACGGCTGCGAATGCCCGGCAGGCGGAAGAAAAGGCCTGAAAAACGGAGGCTGCGCGTTGAATATTTGATGGTTGTTTGATACTTTGGATTCGTTTTGTTATTAGAACTTTGTTTAGGATTTAGTTTTCTCGATGCTTTAATACAATTTGTCAAGTACACCCAGCTCGTCCCTCTCGCCTGCTTTTTTGGGGTCCACCACCACCACCACCTTGCAACGTGACAGTTTTTGTCTGCTACTTTGCATCCCGTTTCTCTGTCCTTGTATGACTTCTTTCTGCTCCACGCGCAGGACTTTGTTTCAGCGGTGATTGTTTGAAAGCGCAGTGGAAATACAGCCGGGTTGAGTTGAGTTGAGTTATGAATCCGTTACTCCGTACATCACTATTACATTATTGTATAACGTTTTTATAACGGCATCGTTGACATAACGATGTCTGTTTGGCGATCTCGATGTCTCTCGCGGCACCTCAACGGCCCCCTTGAGGAAGATGCTCCTTTTGGACAGCCAGAGAAAACCACAAAAAGCCAAAGGAAAAAGCACAACGGGTTCAAAATTCTTTCGGAATACAGAAAGCGCCACTAAAAAAAAAGCGACCGTGAGAGAATAAAGTCATATCTGATCTTCAGATAGTTCATTCATACATAAACAAATCATGACCGTGGCAAAATGTTTTGAGAAAAAAAAAGTTTTTTCCATTCATTACATGAAAAGTTGTATCCAATTTTTTTTCCCACCCACAAAAAAATCTTGACATATAACGTCGTATTTTGATGAGAAAAAAAAAGCCTCCCAATATATCAACCTTCATTTTTTTTCATCCCTATCCTAACACAGCGTTTCACATTTCACTGACCTGCTTTGCTTTTTTTTTTTCACAACAGCGCCTCCTGAAGGTGCACGGCTGCCACAAGGACCGATTTTCACTTCACTCTGCATCTGCAATTGAAAAGTCAATGTGGACGCATTAACAAAAGAATCTGAAATACCACACGGCAGCGCTCACCATCTTTCATGAAGAGCGGAAAGAAACAGGATATCTTCGAGCGCGTGTGTGTGCATGTGCGCACGCCGTCTGTGCTGACGCGAAGAAATCGGTGCCAACAACAGGCTCGATAATGCAAAACATTTGGAAATGTGGCACCTGCAACCTTTGGCAGCACTTGGGAGCAAATGTGAGTGTATCCTACCAGCGTGTGTGCGCCAGGGCAGGGCAACTCAGCATCACACACACACACACATACACACACCAACACACACACACACACACACACGCACACGCACGCACGCACACTCCTAAGGATACAATGAGAGGAGACAAGAGGGAGGCATGAGCCGGACCTTCTATTTTTTCTCCCTTTCCCTCCTACTTCCAGCGTCCATGAGGGAGAAGGGAGAGAAATGTGAGCTTTCTATTAGGAGGTGGAGAGTGAGAGAGAGAGAGAGAGAGAGAGAGAGAGAGAAGGGGGGCGGGGGGGAGAAGGAAGGGATGGAGGGAGGAAGAATGGGAGGAGGAAGCGAGAGAGTTAGAAAGAGGTGCACCAACACGATGCGCAGACAGAGACACGAGAAGAGGCGCGAGGGAAGGAGAAATGAAGAAAGTCGGCAGATGTGGACACAGATAGATCGATAGATAGCCAGAGCGATAGACTTCCTCTCGTCAGCCGCGAGCGAGGGACGCATCATGAAGGTGAGCTTTGGGAGCTACAAACGACGTGAGTGGAACATGCGTGCTTCTGCGGTTCTCGCGGCTGGCGCACGCGAGAGTACGGGACGCTCGAAAAGTTGCCTCCGGTCCTGTAGGTGGCAGTAATGCTCGTTGCTAAGTGAGTTATCGTATCAATGCGAGTACGTCATCGATTCCCGCCGATTGTGTACGGCGACATTTGGTGACATGGAGGGAAATGTGTGGCCACGGGGGCCCAATGGGCAACGGGACGTTCTTGTCCCAGGAACAAAAGGAGAATTATCGTGGAAAAGTTGCGTTGCCGACAAACAAGTGACTATTTGTCGACCGGGGTGAGCCGATCATTTGCTGTCGTTCATCGGTGATTGTTATCATCCTCTATTTCGAGGTGGGAAAATGTTATTCCCTTCAAAAATGAATTGATAAATTTTAAAGCAAAGGGGGCTGAGAATGGACACTTGTGGAACGCCACGAACTACTAAGATATGTTCAATCGGCAGGGCCGGAAGCGTTGACTTCCTGATTTGAATTCCGACCGAGTACTCGTGTTGTTTAAGTGACAACAAACAATTCAAATGAGAATGTCGTCAAGTCTTTTGCTTTTTGGATACAACGTGTGAACATGAGAGCTTTTTTGATGGGCTGAGTATTTGGCGGGCCCGAGAGATTTTTTTTGTGGCCACGTGTGTGTAACCGTTTTTTTTTTTGCTTGTTTGTTTCTTGTGTGAGAGGTTTTTGTGTGAGCTTGAGGGTTTGAATTTGGTTTGTGAGTGAGCTTTTTGTGTCGTTGAGTGTGAGGTGTGTGTGTGTGTGTGTGTGTGTGTGTGTGCGTGTGAGAGAGAGAGGTTATTCGGTGTGCAGGTGAATTTTTAGTGAGTAACAAATTTTGTGGTGTGTACGTGTGACAGATTTTTTTTTCTATTTTTTTTTGCAAGTGTGAGATTAATTTTGGTGTGTTTGAGAGGTTGATTTTTTTTTTATATGTGCGTTTTTTGATGTTTTTTGTGTGTGTGTGTGCGTGTGTTGTAAATGTTACACTTGTGCCTTAAGGCACTTCATTTGATCACCAGAGTGCAGAAAACCACGGCACCTCCTATGCTTGACAAAAATGACTTTTTGCTGCAGGTTAAGACAAGTCGAAAGTCATGTGATGACTTTCCATTTGAAATGAGTGATGCAACATTTGTGGGCAACTCTTCGTCCATGTGGTCCTTTTTTTCCTTCTCATCTCGTCTTCTGTGTGCCGTTTCAAGGCTAGCTCGACCCCACGGCGTCAATCCTCGACGCCAACAACTCATGCGGGCCTAACTGGCCGTCACAAGTGCGACCAGTCCGTTCGTGGCATCCGTCTGCGAGAAGGGTCGTCATAGTGATGGTGAAGAGAGAGGAGGGAAAGATCCTTTTGTAATTTTGCTCACACACACACACACACACACACACACACACACACCCTTGATGCTCCTCAGTGGTAGACATACACACATTCTACACACAGATACGGGAGTTGGCAGAGTGAAGTGAGCGGCGCCTGAAACACCTGAAACAGTGTCCATGGCAACCAGACGACTGGTTCCTGGACCATCTGAAAAATACATCACAAGCTATATTAAAGATCAAAGTCTACTGGAGGCGTGTTTACATTTGGGAAAAAAAGGCCCAAACGGTTTGGAGCAACTTACTGGAAAAGGCCCATTAGTAGCATGCAAAGTGTGTGTGTGTGTGTGTGTGTGTGTGTGTGTGTGTGTGTGTGTGTGTGTGTGTGTGTGTGTTTGTGTGTGTGTGTGTGTGTTGGGGGGGGATAAAGCGAGGCGGTATCCCGGGCATCCACTTGGGGGTGGGGAGCGTCCACTCCCGACCACAGACGTATTCATGAACGTCGAGAGAAGCGAAGCCACCGGCGACCATCTTACGTTGCCAGTGAGGCGTGGGACCTTTCAGACAAATAAACGCCTCCCTCAAAAAGACGCCTCGTGCATTTGCTCGTTTTTTAATGTTCACACATTTATAGTCTGATGAGGCGTTTCGTTTCCAGGGTCGTAATTACAACATCAAGCGATCGCTGCTCTTGTGAGCTGCTTCTGGTGTAGCGCGAGTGTGGAAGCTGCACTGCTGGCATGAAATAGTGATGGGGGAGGCGGGGGAGGGGGTGGGTCACAAATCAAATATATAGACACGACTAGAAGAGTGGAGAAAATTGCTTGTCTTGACATATTTCTGGATGCCGCTGCAACACACACACACACACACACACGCACACACAAACACACACACATAAAACACTCATACCTTGGGGTCACAAATCACTTCAGGCAAGGAGCAAACGAGCTACAATTTTACAGTCAACCTCATAAAAAGATGAATTTGCATATTTATGTTTCACATCAGGGTGGCACGGTAGCCTCGTGGTTTCGCCACATCTGTTTGCCTCGCAGTTTCTGGCTTCGAATTTCAGCTCCAGTTTTCCTGTCATTTTCCAATGAATTGTTTGCTCCATGCAATCGCATCTTAGGTACTGTAGGCGGTACCTTGTACTTTGCCCCTTGCTCCGGCCAGTAATGGCTCCGGCCAATCGTCTGGGAAAAGCGCACGAGATCACCCCGAGCACCTTATTCCGGTGTGAAACTCGCTAGCTGTGTCAATGTTTGGTTAGCTTAGCCATTAGCCTGGCTTCTCTGTCTTTGCAAGTGCATCCCGTTATTCGCCGCCACGTAGGCGATGACCTCGGCGCGACGGCGCACCACTGTTTGCTAGCTTGTGTAGCACCAAGCTTCAAGCTTGCCTGCGCCGCCGCTTCCTACTTTGGGCTCCGGCTGAGCTTTTTGGGACCGTCTCGGCGGTTCACTCTCAGTTTTGCTGTCCAATGTGTTTTGATGAGGCGCAAAATGCTAATTTAGCCTCACGGACGGCGATGCAAATCCGCTTATTTAGAGCCCTGGTACACCCCCCTCCTTGCCCTCCCCCAGACGCACACCTTCAGTATATTGCCTGAGTGGAGGTAATTAAACATCCGATTGCATGAGAAGGAACGTGATCCAGCCGCCTGCTGGCATTGTTGCCAACGTCATGGGAAAAAATGCAGGAGTTGGCAAAAACATGGGCTGCTCTTCCTTCCGCAAGACGAGAGTCAGCGCTTCAGGGAGTTTGGCCTCCTATGTGGCTACAAGTGTGTTCACAATCGCAGGTCATCCCTCCATTTTCTGAACGTAGCGCTTGTCGAGCGGGAGTCGAGCGCAGCCGATTGGTCGCCAGTCAGTCACTGATGTGCTGTTTATTTTGCAGGTTGGTGGTGCGACACAAGCGAATTTTTTGTCAAGTGCGTCATTTTGTCAGTGTTGCAAAATGGCAGGTTGCTTGTATTTCACAGATGCAACAACACTGAAATGAACGTTGCGGTCCTCCTCGGGTGACCGGGTGGGTTTACGGTGGGGCCCGGGCTCCATTGCAGTTGACACGGCTCTATCAGGGATCTATTGATTTTGTTTAGAGAGAACTCAATCTCGTCGCGGGCCAAATTGTAGATCTGATTTCTCATAGAGAGAGTGGCTGAAAGTGGCTGAAACCGCTTGGCATCAAAGCAGCCCCGTTTTCTTGATAAGTCAAAAAGACTTTGAACAAAGTCGGCCCCGGACAAGGCAGACGAGAAACCAAAAAAGATAGCTCCGAACCGAACTGTGATTTACAGTGGAAACTATTCCAAAGTCATCATATAGGCTCGAAGCGGGCGTCGCCGATTCCAGACTTGAATGCGGATGTGCTCACCGCGTCACGCCAGGAAAGACGACAGTTTGATCACATTAGGCAGAGATGGAAAACGGGCCGCGGTCCAGACGCTGACTAAACTTCATCGTCAGCCGCTTTGTAAACAGCGTCACGCCGTCGGACTCGTCGGACCATCGAACATCTCTGTAAACACGCCGTACGGCCACTTCCTCCTGTAAAGCAGCCGTGAGTGTGCTTGAGGAAGGCCAGAACGCTCCGGATGCCTCTTCCGACTGTCGGAGAACGACACGATGGGATGACCTCTGCTGAGGTCGCCCGACGGCTGCTTGTTAGAGCGCCACATTGAAATAAAACCACTGGGAAATGGAACCACTTTGCAGTCTGGTGTACACGAGACGAGCAACCTGAAGCCGCTGCGCTAGCTTAGCCTCGCGCGGCAGCTAGGAAGCTTTTCACACCGCACCAACACGAGTGTGTAAAGTCCCCGCAAGGCACCAACACAAGTGTGTAAAGTCCCCGCGAGGCACCAACACAAGTGTGTAAAGTCCCCGCAAGGCACCAACACAAGTGTGTAAAGTCCCCCGCAAGGCAACAGGCCAAACACAGCGTCGACATCAGTATGCCAGCTGAGCTCTCGTCAGGTGACCGTCCCGTCCTGCCCGAGAGAGTTTTATCCAGCCGCGGCTCAACATTCACTGTGTCGGTCTGCTTTCCTTTGCATGTCCATCACCTGAGTGCCCGCTCAGCCTGTCGACAGCTGAGTATTGCAGACACACACACGCGGACGCGTGCACACACACACATGCACACATTTCATTTCCTCAGCAGCAGCCGCAGCAGCAGCAGCAGCAGCAATGAGAGTGTGAAGTGCCCCAAGCTAATCACGGACGCGTCGCAGATCTCATAATTCCGGTTCAATCGAATGGAACAGCCACCCTTCAGGAACTGAAAAACTGAAATTCGGTAAGCCGAGAAAAGATGAAAATGCTGCTTTGAATTGGACTTTTATTTGCTTAAATTGGTGGCGTGCGGGATTTCATGTATGCAGGAGAGAAGAGAAGATTGGAGATAGGACGCGGGCATTCTTTGAGACGCAAAACAAAGACAAACGTGATTCAAATGCACGGAGAAAACAATTTATTGGGAGTGAACCGCAATACCAGCACGCACGCACACACACACACACACACACACACACACACACACACACACACACACACACACACAATATGTCTCGTCAGCAAATTACATGCTTGACAGCATTCTGTGATGTTATTCTCCTGTCACTCAACATGCACCTCTGGGATTGAAGTTATTCTGCGTATGTTTTTTGTACGTGTGTGTGTGTGTGTGAGGGGTAGGAGGGGGGGGGGGATACTAAGACTAAAGTTTGGCCAAATTGTTAAGGTCACGCTTCACGTGGGGTTTGACATTTCTTTTCACTTTCCGCAGCAAGAGACGAACGAGTATGTAACTCGTCTCTTGGCCTCCCTCAATTGCTGACATTTGAAATTTTGGCCTGTTTGACTGCCCCTTCTCCTCCATTTTTGTTTGTTGGTTTGCTGTGAGATTTTCCGACTGTATCCATCCTTTGAAGTGAGAAGCCGACCATTCCTCCATCGTTCCGTACTGTGTGTTGCCGAAACTGTTGCGGAAGCGCTGCTGTGCTTTCGCTGCAAGCTTGGGACAAATGTGCCTCATTTTAAAAGCGGCGCATTGTTGTTTTCGACTCGTGTTGTGCTGTAAATTCCCCAGCCCCCCCCCAGCAGTACTGTACTATAATTGGACCTCTGACACATTTATCAGGCTTTAATGTGCAGAAATGCATCGTTTCTTCACTTCACTATTTTTGGGCGAAGCCAAAGGGCGAGCAAGGTCGCTGCGCTCGCCAGCGGGGAAGCTTGCAAATGGGCGGCGGGGAAGGTCAAATCCAAAAGAACAAGCAGGCGGTGATGTGCAGGGAGACCAACTGACAGCCTCGGAACCAAAAGTGTCCATTTGCGAACACGGGCCTTCAGCGAATGCACCTCTCAAGAGCATCCGTACGAGACAAAGACACGCAACTGGGCCACGGTTATCTGGCACAGGGAGAATCGAGATTTATAGGCGTTAACGTTGAGACGCTTTGCCTCGTGGACGGCCGTCACGGGTTTTGCTCCGGCCGTGCATTCAATCTGGAGTCTGACTCGTGGAAGTCAAGGTTGTCTTTTGTCATTCTGTTTTTTGTTGTTGTTTTTTTTAGTCTCAGCAGAAGTGCATCGTGGTCTTTGCCCTGCTGTGCTGCTTCGCCGTGCTCGTGGCGCTCATCTTCTCGGCCGTGGACATTTGGGGCGAGGATGAGGACGGCATCACGGAGGACAACTGCAGCCGGGACTGCAGGTGGGAGGCGGACATGTCTTTGCGTTTTTAATTCATCCATCCATGATCTGAGTTGCTTAATAGAGTCGGAGGCGTGCCAAAGCCTACCCCAGGGCAGTCGTCGGGGGACACCCTGAACCGGTTGCCAGCCCATCGCAGGGCAAACAGAGACCAACAACCATCCACACTCACAGCTAGGGACAATTTCAAGTGTTCCATTGAACCTGCCGTGCATGTTTTGGGAATGCGGGAGGAAAGCGGAGTACCCGGAGAAAAGCCACGTAGACACAGGGGGGGGAGAACATGCAAACTCCACGGCGAAAGCCGGGAATCGAACCCACGACCTTTGCACTGTGGGGCGGATGTGCCGCTTTTCCTTGAATTTTGCCCCACAATTACATCCACTTCTGGCCCTAAGTTCCCTTCTTCTGAGCGCGCATCGCTTGGGACATTGCGCTGAGTTGGACCCTACGAGACGCTGTTAAATGCGTCTGGCGTAATCGCGCGGTGCCGAGTGCAGACGTTCCATTTGGCGGCCGCCCAGTGCAGCTGGTGACTGTCGAGGGGCTTGTCAAGGACGGGGACATTGAGCGCAGGGATCTGGGCGCCGCTCTGTGTTGTCTTGAGGTGACTCTGTGTGTGTGTGTGTGTGTGTGTGTGTGTGTGTGTGTGTGTGTGTGTGTGTGTGTGTGTGTGTGTGTGTGTGTGTGTGTGTGTGTGTGTGTGTGGCAATGGATGGTCTGGCGTCCCGTTTGGAGATCAAACTGGGGTGGAAACGTCACGCGTGCCAGAAAGGGTGACAAGAGGGCGCCATTGCTCGGGATAATCGCGACTCCGCCGCATTTGCATGCAGGCGTGAGCTCAATTAGCTTCTGCTGTACTGCATCATCATTTTGTTCCTCTCCCGCTGGGGCGCCGGAACATTCTGCACGTCTCAGCGCCTCCCGCTCGCCTCCCCGTCAGTGTAAATGCAGGTCGGCCATCGTTTTCTTAATGAACGGTCGACGCACCTCTAATGTCACATCATCAAGCTCGGGTCGGTGTTGTTATGCGGCCGCACCTTGTATGTCCGTTTTTCCTGACGCGGCGTAAAAAAAATCATCCGCTGATGATGCGAGCTCATTGGGCTTCGATGAGACTTACATACGCGCAACAAAATACGATGATGTGTCATCGCCTTTCGCCGGGCAGAAGCGATGTGGAGATGCGTCGATGTTCTTCGCTAAGCGGAGCCGATTTGTCGGTGAATCGTCTCCACTGAAAATGGGACGCACATTGTCCTTGCGGTTCGGACAGGAAACGACTCGGGATGAATTTTCCCGCGGGCGTGACCTCTTGCCGATTGCGTCCTCAGAGCCGTGGTGGTGGAGAACATCCCGGAAGACGTCTCCTTCTCCAACAGCGCCGCGTCCCACCTCCCGCTCTCGGCGGGGCTTTTCGGTCTCCTGGATCGGGCCGTCCGCGTGGTGGAGATCGTTTCGCCGCTGTGGCTCCTCAACTCCTCCGAATACGAGTCCAGCTTCCAGCCTGCGGCGAGACAGGTACAAAAGCGATCGGGCTCCACTTATTCGAAAGCCGACGGCCAAATCCTCTCCGCTGAGTTGCGTCTTTTGACTTTCGAACGGAATTCTCGCCTTCTTGCATTTTCAACAATTTGCACAAATTCCAACTCAGTTTCTGCCTTGGGCCGAACACTTTTCACAATTTTCCAACGGATCCGTAACGCCTTCAGTGGCGGACGTTTTCAGATTGTCCCCGCACTCAAACAGTTTTTTTTTTTAACCCCCATGCAGTAATGATCCCAAAATTGGACATTTCGGACACTTTGTACGATTTTGGACTGTTGGACAAATGGACACCACAGACAAAACAGTGACAAATAACTCCACGAAGCTGCAATTTTGCATAGGATGTATATCGATGTCTTGGCCAATTCCCACTGAACATTTTGAGGGGTTGAAAGTGAAAAAAAATGAAAAGTGAAAAAAGTTGTTGCACATTGGAAGAGGGACATTTTTGGGACGTAATACCCTTCATGCAGCCGCTTAAAAATACTGCATGAGGGTTAAATACATCAATGAGCACCTTCTCTGGACTCTGAAAGGACGTATAAATACGTCTTTGGGATTTAAAAGGTCGGAGACGTTGCCGCAACTTCCTCTGCGACGCAAGCGACGAAAATATTGCTTGCGCTCTCACCATCTCATCTCGCAGACACCAATGCGCTCACCACGAATCAGCAAAATGTAGCGGTGGCATCTGTGCGACTTCCTTGGTCTCCAGCTGGTCTCGAACATGTCTTGGAAAAGTCTCCAAAAGGCCTGAAATGGGGTCGACATTTCATCTCCAGGTCGGTGAGCTCGGCTCACGCTCAATTTCCGAATGCTTCCAATTTGGACAATTTCCAAGGTCATTCTCCCTCGCGAGATGGAAGTATCCACAGCTGTTGCGGCCGCATTAAATCCGCTCCTCATTTCGGGTTTGCGATCTGGCGAACCGCTCTCGACTTGGCTTGAAAGCTTCTGACGCGCGCACCCGTCCAAAAAGGCTGTTCATTAGAAGGTAATGGCTCCTCCTCAGAGGCTTCAGGACAAGAAAAGCAAAAGGCCTTTTAGCCTCTAGCTCCACAGCTGCGTGGAAGTGTTTGTGCGTGTTTGTGTGTGTGTGTGTGTTTGTGTGTAGGTCCACATCGGCAACAATTTTGCTGATTAATGAGCTGCATTAACTTATTGTTAGGGTTGCAAAATTCCTGAAATGTGTGCAGGTTCAGCGAGGTACTTACTGCACGGACCGACAATCTCACCAATCTGGAGCATTTTCTCTCCATTGAGATCAAAGTCAGCAAAGTCCCGATGATCGGATGTCTCGAAATTATTCTGCGGCGTGGGACGTGTTAAAAGTCAGATCGGAAAACACTTGCAAACAATCGTTCATGGGAAATCTGTTTGACATTGACAAAGACAAATTGTCATGTGAGGTCGATCGGGCTGAGCCACGAACACAGATTGAAACTGAGGCTCGCCGATCAAAAAGCGTCAGGCCGAAGCACACAACAAAAGAGCAACGGCGTGTCGCTGACCTTAACCGCAATAAAAAACGATCGGGAGAACAGTTTGCAAACCATAATGTAGTTACTAGATGAGGTAACAATTTGCCAAAGTTCTTCTCATTCGTCTTCGACAAGTCCTCTTCTTTTTCTGGCAGTCTGGCTTCCCCGTGGCACCTCGCCGCCTCTCACAGGTCGGTCTTGGTACTACGATGGACCTGTTGCTCTTCTTTTTTTTTTTTCTTCCTCGTCATATGTGGGGTCTGTCACATTTTAACCCCCATGCAGTAATGATCCCAAAATTGGACATTTCGGACACTATGGACGATTTTGGACTGTTGGACAAATGGACACCACAGACAAAACAGTGACAAATAACTCCACGAAGCTGTAATATTGCATAGGATGTATATCGATGTCTTGGCCAATTTCCACTGAACATTTTGAGGTGTTGAAAGTGAAAAAAAATGAACAGTGAAAAAAGTTGTTGCACATTGGAAGAGGGACATTTTTGGGACAATCCTCGAGGACGTAATACCCTTCATGCAGCCGCTTAAAAATACTGCATGAGGGTTAAAAAAAGAAGTTCAGATGTTAACACTTGGTTAGCATGTACCCTGATTAAATCTCGAACGAGCAACCGGGGCCAGTATCTTTGCGTGTGTGTCTGCCACACAGGGTGGACTTCTGCTGTCCAGGCTGCAGGCGCTCAAGTCCCAGAAAATCCAGCTCAAGGTCTCAAGCGGGATCGTGGACTCGGCGGAGCTCAAGACGCTCGCCGCACACGGTCAGCGTTTAAGTTGTCGCGGGGTAGCCATCTCAACACAGATGTCCTCTCAGGTTGCATCGTCCCTGCCCCACTTGCAGCTGTTCAGAAACTCGCTTACAGTCACAACGGGCTCTAACGGCAACGTCTCGCTCGTAGGGGCTCTTGGCACTTCCCCATGGGGCCCCGGGGCATTCGCTGTCCACCTTCTCTGACTTCTTTGGTGCGTTTGCAGGCGCCGAGGTGCACTACGTGAACACGACGGCGCTGACCAAAGGTCGCCTCCACTCGTCCTTCTGGGTGGTGGACAGGAGACACTTCTACGTCGGCAGCGGCAGCATGGACTGGAGATCCTTGGCCACGGTATGTAATTGATCTTGGGTGAAAAACTGCATCAACGCAGGGCAGTCCGATGTCTGCGATGATCGCAATGGTTTTAGAGATTTTAAAACTGGCCGTGGCGCTAAGATGCCACTTTAGGCATCAGAAAAGGTCATTTCTTGCACGTGATTTTGCAGTTGGTTCAGCGCGTGAATATGTTCCCCATGGACACAAGCACGCGTGGTGTGTGATTGTGCTCACCAGAGGAAGGAGCTGGGCGTGTTGGTGTACAACTGCAGCTGTCTGGCTCTGGACCTCCACAGGGTGTTCAACGTCTACTGGGGGCTCCAGTACAAGGACTTCATCCCCTCCTTCTGGTCCAAACGCCTCTTTGCCATTTTCAACAAGGACTCGCCTCTGGAGCTCGCCCTAAACGGCACCAAGGCCCGAGCGTATGTCTCCGTAAGTGATGAAATGGGAGGAGGAGGAGGAGGAGGAGATTGGATCTGGGATTAAAATGGAGGAAGGGATGGCGGAGGAGCGGAGTTGATGAGACGAGATGAAGGTGGATATGAGATGGGATGAAGGGTAAAAAATAAGATGAGACGGCTTGGGAGATGAGGTACGATTGGGAAGAGGGAGGACGGGATGAGATGGAGCCTGCGACGGAGGGTGCGAGGAGATGAAATTGAGGATGGCTAGGTGGATGAGGGGGAGAGAAGATGGAGAACGGGATGAGAGGGGATGACACGGAGGATGAGGTGAGGTTGGGACCGAGGATGGGATGAATCCAAAGAATGGGTCTGAGATGAGCTTGGACTTGGAGGAACTACAGGCTACCTGGAGGGGAGCGACGATGTGGTCCTTCTCACAACCGCCGCGGATCAATTTAGGCGTCGACTTGTGGATGCCTAACGTCGTTTCTGGGAGTTGACGTGTTGGTTCTTTCCCACAGACCTCCCCGGATGTTTTCATCCCCAAAGACCGAAGCAGTGACCTGGACGCCATTTCCTGGGTCATCAAGGACGCCCGCCACTTTGTGTACATCTCCGTCACAGACTACTTGCCCCTGCTCAACAGCGGCGCTTACAGGTCAGCTCGGACACGGCTGCATCCTCGCGGCCTCTGATCTGTTGCGAGTTTGACGCGCGTGTCGACGCTCCCCAAGGTATTGGTCTCGTATTGACGGCTTGCTCCGGGAGGCTCTGATCCTGAGGAGGGTGCGCGTGCGTCTGCTGATAAGCTGCTGGGAAAACACCCATCCGCTGACGTTCAACTTTGTGTGGTCTCTGAGGAGTCTGTGCATGGAGCAAGTCGACTGCTCGCTCGAAGCCGTGAGTTTCGAGTCTGACGGATTCAAACGTGATGAAAACGCCGCGTTTATAACGTGCCCGCGTTTTACATGCAGAAGTTCTTCAACCCCAGAGTGCAGAGGGACGGCAGTCTCCGGGGGATCAACCACAACAGGTTCATGGTGACAGACAGAGCCATTTATTTAGGTACACGCATTCACGATGTCACTCGTTTTTACTTGGAGGGTGGGGGTGGGGCGACGGGGGGGTGTCACGGAAGAAAATGAAATGGCAAATACCGTATTGGCCCGAATATAAGACGGTGTTTTTTTGCATTGAAATAAGACTGAAAAAGTGGGGGTCGTCTTATATTCGGGGTCTAGGCGTTATACCCATTCATGACGCTAGATGGCGCCAGATATCAATGACGCGAATGTTGAACTTGAATCCCCAGGCCAAAGTGAACCCCTGTCACGAAGAAGAAAAATAAAAAATAGCGGTAGCACGAAGAAGAAAAATTAAAAATAGTGGTAAGAAAGAAAAGCGCAAAAAATAATAGAAGAGATAACAGAGAATGGAGAAACGTAGCGACAATCTGGAGAAAAGTGGGTCGAAGATCGGCCACTTTCAAATTTGGCCACTTCCTAAAACTCGCCACAGTCCGTCAAGAAAGCAGTTCGACATCGTTTGTATGGTCAAGTTCCTTTCATCCGCTTCTTGATGTTGAGCATTTTTTTTGGGGGGGGGCGAGGGGGGGCAGCCAGCAGCCCTCTCCAACTCACAGATTAGAACCGGCTCTGCACTTGAATATAACAGGACCGCAATCGGCGAGTCGCGCTAAACGGCCACTGAAACGGTTGTTTTCTGCTGACAGGCAATCTGGACTGGGTGGGGAACGAGTTCACCCACAACGCGGGCGTCGGCCTGGTCATCGGTCGGCCCAAGGGCGTCGAGGAGGAGAAGAACTCCGCCGTGGTGGATCAGCTCCGGGCCGCCTTTGAGAGGGACTGGTTCTCCGGCTACGCCCGCTCCCTTCAGGCCAACAAGATCCCCGTCTGCAGCAAGCAGCAGATGGACCGAGCGGGACCGGCCAAAGACGGACAGCTGAACGGCGGGCCGCCGCCCGTCGGGACGGGGCAGCGCGATAGCATTTCGCCACCCGTGAGAAATGAGCCCCTAGACGGCGGAGCGCGCGGCAAAGCGAAGCGCCGCGACGCCGTCCGGAGGGAGACGGACGCGCCGATGGCAGTTGGAAACCGGAAAGTCACTCGTCCTGAACATTTACAGGCGCGGATCAAAAGGACTGTGCCGGACCACCCGAAGGAAGCCAGCAATCCGGCGCCCGAGAGGGCGGGGATCTTCAACGGATGCCTGTAAACGGCGGCGCATCTTCTGGTGGAATCACGGGCTCAGTTGTAGCACTTTTGGCTAATACGTTACCAGTGAAGCGCAAGCTAATTTTTAGAGAAGGTGAGAAACGTGGACGAACTCAGGACGGACTTTCCGTGTTCCTCTCGTGCCACTTCAGGTCAGCTCGGCTGAAGCACGCCGGACGGGTGGTGAGCACGTTTGCATCACAGTTCTGAGTTCATCTCCGGCCTTCCGATGAGGAGTCGCATGTTCTGCCCGCACTTGATTTTTGTCCGGCTTCTTCCAAAACCGTGCATGTTCGGTTCACTGGTGACTCTGAATCAGGGATGTTTTCATTGTGGGTCGGAGTCACCCCGAGGGGACTGGTTCCAATGGTCAAACCACATCCAGGACAGCTACCCCATGCTTCCTTGCGGTTCACCAAATGCCTTTTTTTTGGGGGGGGGGGGGGGTAAACCTATTTAAACCTCATTCGCCATTCATGCATCCTTTTGGGTTCTTTCTGTAGGACGCCAAAGCCCAGATAAGACAAAACGCACCAAATCAGCAAGTCAGTATGCCCAAGTGACGCATGGCAACCGTTTAAGATTTTCAAATGTCGGCCAAAAGAATGTTGTACGATCAATACGACCTTGATCGATGAATTAAAAAGGTCAGATATGTGAATTGGTCAACACTGACGGGGCGAAAATGTGGGCGATTAGGCCCGACCGCAAATGTGCAGTTGCGTCATGAAGGGACTTTTTCCCCCCCAAAGTTGAGCAATGGCGTTGCCCCGGCGTGACCTCTAAGCACTTGACGGGCAACTCAACTCAAGTGCAACCGTATTTGCACCCACGTCCCAATGACATTAAAGACGGAACACGTTATACAGTGAAACTCCTCTACAACGAAATCATGTTTGCAGCAAGAAATTTTTCACAACAGGGGGTTTTTCACTGTAGCAAATTTGATCTCAGATGTAAACACACGAATGTGTCCAATTTTTTTTTTTTAAATCATCAAAACTACATTGTCGAGCATGGTGTCCCAGTTTAGCCCTAATAACTGGCACCCTTAAAAGAGCCTGCAACGTCGTCTTTTGCTTGCAAAAGCGGATCGTTCTCCAAAAGCAATCTGGTGACTCATTGAGCAAATATTCAACAGGCCGCTCAGCACAAATCAATACAAATGAACGTTTGTAACAGGAAGTGACTGCTGCTGACTCGGTGCTTCAATCTCCAGGACATGACGCTCCGTTAATGGGCTGACATGTGGAGGAGCTTAAAGATGATGAGTTTTTTTTGTTGTTGTTTTTTTTTTGTCTAATCCATTTTGCAGACATCTGCAGTACGGCAGGTCCATTCTGTAAATACTCATTTGTGCCTGTTTATTATGTTTGCTGCAGGAAAACAATTTATATCTATCAGCACCAAAAAGTCACGACAGCGTTGCCTCGACTAACAAGTCGGATTCATTTTATTCTTAGTCGGGGCCACGACATGAGAGTTAAGTCACACAACGGGCACAGTAGTACGTTTTGTGCGTTGTGGCTTGGAGCTGTCCGTCCCTCTCCCCTGAACAGTTTGCTCTTCAGCAGCGGGAACTGAGGAAGGCTTACCTAACCAGCGAGAGCTCAGACGATGCCGCACACACTGCACAGATTTTTTTTATTTATTTTTTAATAGCACAATAACTTGAATGTTTCACTGTCTTGAGAGTACAGCACAAACAAAACAAATAGACCTGAAATGATGCTGTGCGAAAGATAGCACCAAAAAAAAAAAAATCAGGATATCAGGGAACATAGTTTCTGTGCCTAAAGAATATTTGTCCCCAAATTTGGTTGTCCAACTTTTTATTTATTTATTTTTATTTTCATTGAAGTTTCCACTTCAATTGCGACATCTATTTTCACCTTCTCTAAAGCTGCGTAGTGCCCGAAGCTCACTCGTCGTCACCCAAGTTGACAGCTCGCAGAGTGTGAACAGGCTTTTGGAGAAATGGTACCTACCGCCATCTGGTGGCCGCGACGGCAAACGCAGAATGTCATTCTCTTCAAACGAGGAGGTCCAAGACCGCGTGGAAGCAAAACATATTTCAAGTGAGGAATTTTTTTTTTTTTTCCATCCGCAATCTTGATTTCTGACGATGAAGTAGAATTTGATCGACCCTAAACGACGCAATGGATGGACCATCTTGACATGCTTTGTACTCTTGACAGCTGGTCTGTTTGAAAGTCACTTGAACTCTGGTGCAAAATATCGAAATGGGAAATGTCAAACCTTAATGTGTGTTTGAGAGTTTGGGAATTTTTAGCTTTTCAAATGTCACTTACCTTTACGGTGTTGAAATGTTTTTGGGTTGGGGTTTTTTTTCCCCAGCATGATTGCTGCTGCCTTGCATGCTCTGCCTTTACTTGTGCACTGTCCACAGGAGCCTCTCAAGTCACAAAACAAGAGGAATGTCGATTTAGTGGAATGCCTTTGTCAATGCACGCACGCACACGTACACACTTCATTATATGATCGATTGCCGCAGTTTTACAGTTAATGCAATAAAAAAAAGCCATGTACTCTTTGTTTGGGTGTCCGTGATGGGGGGGTTGGGGGGGTCACCCTCCCCATATTTTGGTGAAATCATTCATCCCTGACATGTATTACCGTTAGCATGTTAGCATTTGATCAGGTTTGTCGTCCTTTTTTTCGGTTCGCCATAGCAACCGCTAGCTTTGGATCAATTCCCATTTCAAGAAGTACTGTACTGACGACAGGGAACAAGGTAAAAACTATTGATCCGCCAGAGCGCCTTTTCTGCCACAGTTGCCGTCTTACACAATGATTTGTTTGCATTTTAGCAATATTCACGAGAAATGCTGCCTAACTGCAGGACTTGGTGTAAAACAAGAGTGCGGATGAATCGAATATGTGGTTGCAATGGCAAAGTGTCCCACAGGCAAGGAGGTGGAGTCGTCACGGAGGCAGCAGACCCGATCCCGACGCGTGGAAGATGCCGTTCGCTACCTCTCAAAGAGAATCACCAGTTCGCAGTGTTCCGTATGTGGGAACATGTCCACGGGCACAGCCAGACTTGGAGAAAAGGCGTCCCCCTGGAGTTTCCTCTTCGGGTCGGGTGCACAACAAAGCTCCCTGAAGTTCCTCATGGCCTCCCCCTCCGGCTTGCAGGACACGTAGACCAGACGGCGGATGGCGGGCTGGCTGCGTAAGGCCCGGATCACTCGGTGATGGAGACCGGCGCGGGCGGGGTTTACCACCGCCGCCAGGCCCCCGTCCCCAGACCCCAACTGGGACACGAGGCCGGGGAGGACCGCCTCCGCCTTTCCGGCCACGAACTGGCACTTGTCGAGGCGGTTGAGGGCCGCGTTGTGTCTGGCGTCTTCCACCGCCTGCTCTACGAGCTCCACTCCGATGAGTCGCCGTACTCTGGGGGACGCCGTGATGCCCATGGCGCCTGTCCCGCAGCACACGTCGAGGAGAGTCCCGGATCCGTCTTCACGATTGGGGACGGACAGGTCTCGGACCGTGCTGTAGAGCACCTGAGCGGCGCTACGGTTGACCTGGAAGAATGCGTCCGGAGAGATGCGGAAGCTAAAGCCCAGCATCTGTCGATGACAGTTAAGAGCTACCGCTAGTTATTTCAGTAGACACTGGGAGTGTCATTATGATTGATCAGTGTATTGCACTTTTTCCCTGATGTGGTCATTTTTTGAAAGAGAGCTTTATGAAAAAAAAATTGTGTTTGGTTCTTAACATATAAACCTAAACCACAGTGTAATGAAAATTTAAAAAAAGTCCCCCACTTGAAAGAAGGCTTATTGACAACTGGAAGGTGTTTGAAGAGAAATACTGCCACCTTGTGGTGTTTTGTAGCTACTGCTGGAAGTAAATTGCATATCCGTCAACCTCCAAGTTGATTTCTGGGGCAAAATTCAACCACTAAAGTCCAACCGAATGACTGACTTGAATGTGCAGGAGTGGTTTGATTAGATCAAATTAGTGAAATGAATCCAGTGGTGGTGCAAGTCATTCAACCGTTTTGCTGTCCAGAAGCTTGATTGATGATAGGTGAGAAGCTGAGCTACAATGAGGCGGACCTCCGCTATGGCAAAACCTCAATATGCGGCTCAATTGCATCCAACAAGAATATTCAGAGAGTCGAAAGAAATGTATTCGGAACTACTTTTCTTGCACGATTCCTTGAAAATACCTCGCTGTCGTTAAATTAAACCAAATACGAAAAGACAAGAGCATCGGAAAACGGATGTTCTGTCTGTAATCCATATCTTCGCTGTTATGATTGTGTTAAGGGACGCAAAAATAAACACATTTCAGATGCTTTAAAATAATCAGCTGATGAATCGGTTATTGGAATTTTCTCCTGCCAAACATAATAATCAGCATAACAACAAAAACAAAACAAACAACAACAAAAAAACATCCACATCAGTCATGCATTTCAGGAAACCGCATACTTTCGGCACTCGTGTTCATTACCTGCTCATAAATGTGCGTCTGGCCGAACAGGAGCTGGTAGGGCGAGTCCTCACGCGTACAACGGGTCATGGCGCTCTCCTGGAAATAAAGTGAGTCCAGCTCACAAGCCGACCCCGCGCCATTGGCGAAGAACTCGGCCAAGTCTCCCCGGTGGGCCGCCACCTCCTCCCGGGAGAGCCCCTGTGGGTGGAAATACACGATGGCCATGGCGTTGCCGGCTGCGTCGGTCCTCACCGTGACCTCTCTCCAGTGCCCCCCGTCGTGAAGGAGGAGGCAAGGCTCCAGGGAAGAGCGGCGGATGAATTCCTGGTAGCGTCTGGCCACCTGTTTGTGCTTCTCCGGCATGTTGGGCAGGTGGTCTCCATTGACGCACACAATGTTGCCATCCTTGCCTTTGCCCACGTAAAACCCAACTGTCTTGGGGTTCCCGTCCACTCCCCTGTTGACGGAGAACGTGGACTTGTTTCGATAACCGTCCCGAACTGGGGACGGCAGGATAGGCAGGACGGGGAACGTGATCTTTCCGCCATCACAGAGCTGCTCCAGTATCTTCTCCTGATGTTTTTGCTTGACTTCAAGTTGCTCATCATAGGTGAGCCTCCACAGCGGGGTGACCACTGAGGCCAGCCTGTCCTCCCAGGACAAATCACCAGCCCGGGTGGGCCTCCTGTCTCTTTTCCTCTGACGGTTCTTGACTGGTTGGTGCGTAGCCCGAACGGCAGCTATGTTGTCTTGAGATGAAAAAGACAGACAGGTCTCCCGACGAGGACGCGCAGGAACCCGTCTCAAAAGATTGAACGGCCTACGGTAAGCCATCTTGGCTCTCAAAGATGCAGCAGTGACTTGAAAATGCGATCTTCGGTCACACCACGAACGCACCTGTTGAATAAACAGCCTCCTCTCGGCCTTTCTCTTCTGGCGGTTGCACGCCACAGTTTTCTTCCACTTGTCAAGGTCTCTCAAGAGAAATCGGGGGCGCAAGTGGCGGAAAGCGGCGGCGGGGGGGTCCCACTCTTGTGACGTTTCAAATGAAGTTCGGGTTGCCTTTGCGTGACGTCATCACCGCGCGCCCAGAGTTGGGTCGAGTAAATAGCTCCGCCGTGTCGCAATGGACTCAAACAAGGACGAAGCGGAGCGTTGCATCAAAATCGCGCTGAACGCAGTCAGCAACAACCAGCCGGACAAAGCCAGGAAGTTTTTAGAGAAGGCCCAGCGTTTGTTTCCGACGGACCAAGCCCAAAGTAAGTCGAATAGAGCGGGTTGTTCACACGGCGGACCGCCGCTTACACATTGCGACGCTAACCGTTAGCATTGCACGATTTGGGGGCTCATGAGAACGGGGAGGTTTGGGTGACAGCCGTCGTTTTCTCCCCGAACAGACTTACTGGACACGCTAGCGCACAATGGGAAGCCTCCGGACCAGAATGGCGGACCCGCTAACGGAGAAAGACCCTCCATGAGGCACCGTCATCACCGAGAGGACGCTGAAACGTCCGCGCAGGGGCCCGCAGATTCGACAAAACCTTTCACCGCCGAGCAGATGGAGGCGGTCAGGAAGTCAGTATGCGTGATTTGCTTCCTCGTTCAATACCGAGTGCTTATTTTGCCCTGACCGGCAACTCGCCACTTGCCGGTTTGGTCGTGAATCGCCCAAGGACTACAAGTGCAAATGTTGCGCCGGTTAAAGTGTGCCAGCTCGTGACGTAGTGGCTACAACTCTTAACCCAAAACCGATGCAAACGCTGGACCTTTTTTGATTGTATTTTGGTCCCGGTTTAGAATTCCTTGCAGCCAGGAGCGAGTTGCAAACGAGACCTTTCGCTTCGCGTATTTATTGAATTGAACAGCTGTGCAAGTGAGCAATGTTCATGTCGCTCGAGAAACAAAATGATTAGCGCCCCATCAAAAATAAAAGGTTATGGTTCGGAGAAGCATAATTACGAGGTTAGTAAGAAAACGAGGAAAAGTCAGTCGAAAAAATGGTTGTTAGAATTAAGAAAATTTCCAGCCTACATAAAAAATAAATAAATAAAGTTAAGGTAAGATTATGATTAGAAACACAAAGTTCAAAGGACTAACTTTGCCCAAACGGCCATAGAACCCGAACAGCAGCCTACACGTTACGCTAAAATGTCCTGTTCACGGGATCCAACCACTGTAATCATGACAAAATAACCGTGATATTCACGGCAAGACCCGAAGTCCTCGCCCTGGCGTTTGACCAATCAGAGCCGTTATATCTGCTCACCAAATTTGTTTCATCCCTGCAGGATTAAGGGCTGTAAAGATTACTACCAAATCCTGGGGGTAGAAAAGACCGCCTCCGATGAAGATCTCAAAAAAGCGTACCGGAAGCTGGCTCTCAAGTTCCACCCTGATAAAAACCACGCGCCCGGAGCCACCGATGCATTTAAAGGTACAGCGACGGCGGTCCAAGCCAGTGCGATGTAACCAGTATGTGCGGGCGTTGATGACGCTGATCTGCCTGCGCCTTTCAGCCATCGGCAACGCCTACGCCGTGCTGAGCAACGTCGACAAGCGGCGGCAGTACGACCAGTACGGCGAGGAGAGGTCGCACCCGAGCAGACAGCGGCAGCACCGTGACTTTGAAGCCGACATTTCGCCGGAGGACCTCTTCAACATGTTCTTTGGTGGCGGCTTCCCATCCAGTCAGTCAAAAGTAGCTCGCCACTACAGCTGCCGAATGTCCGCGCTCTCCCCCTTGACGCCGTTGGCCTGTCGCTTTTAGGTAACGTACACGTTTACAGAAACGGAAGAATGCACTTTGCGCACCACAACAGGCAAGAGAGAAGAGAGCAGCAAAGAGATGTAAGTCTTCATTTTCCCCCTCCTCCATCTAATTATTGTACTCGAGCTCGATCGGATTTAGCCTGATTGTAGCACGCCCTCCCGATGACTGATGATCTCGCCGTTCATTTGTGAGCACCCTCAATCCACAACCGCGGCCTCGTCACCGTAACAGCTGAGACACATTTCACAACTCGTACGGATAATCCGCAATTACGCTTCATGTTTACCAACACAAATGCTCAGAGACATAAAATGAGGATACAAAACACACTTTTTGCCTCTTCGGAGGGGCTGCCGGTGTAAAACGAAAGCGTTTGGTCACCAACTCTGGCCGTACACAAGACGTCAAATTGGCTTTTTTGGTGCCAATTTTAAATGCACATCATAAAAATAAAATCGCTACAGTAAAAATTCTCGAGTACGGACTCATGTTTGCGCTGTCCAATCTGTCGGGAAATGAGCATGTGACATGTCCTTTATGAACCTGCAAGTATGTTGAAAAAATGCATGTGTAACAACACAAGCAATAAAATGCAAAAATAGACTGTCAAAAAACTGTGTATATAAAAAAAAACAGCAGTACAGTAGACAGTACAGGTGTCGATTAAAAAAAAAAAAACACAGTACGTACAGTATTTTAATGTTGATTTTTTTTCAGTTTTGGGAAAAAATTTGTCTATTTTGGGTTGTTTTGTTTTGTTGGGTTCTTCTTCGTTTTCGATGCCATGATCTACAGGACGTAAGTCAATAAAGTTAAAATCGTTCGCAATTACAGTAAAACGCACGGCAATAAAAAGTCACTTCCCCGTCGTCGTTTCGATTCCGATGATAGAAAACGGCGAAGTGAACACGTTTCTTCCATCGTGTCTCCAGTTGTGTCGAGTGGGCGTTGCTTTTTTTTTAAGCTAGTGCCGCGATCTACGGACGTAAGTGAATAAAGTTAAAATCGTTCGCAATTACAGTAAAACGCACGCCAATAAAAAGTCACTTACACGTCGTCGTTTCGAATCTGATGATCGAAAAATGCGGAGTGAAAACGTGTCTCCCGTCGTGTCTTTCCGCCGCATCGGGTGGGCGTTGCGTGTATTTAAGCTCCCGCGGCATGACGTCTCCATCCGGGTTACGGCTAGTGGAATTTCCGCTTACGCGAGTTGTGGTAGCATGTAATATCGTAGTCAACATGTTAATGCATCGGTTTTTATTCCGGGTGAAGGAAATTCCTTTTCATAGAATTCCGGGGATGGGAATGTTTACTGTACTGCTGTGACAAAAGAAAGGATCATGGTTACCGTAATTTCCGGACTATAGAGCGCACCTGATTATAAGCCGCACCACTACACTTTTAAAGGAAAAAAACATTTTATACACACATAAGCCGCACCCGTCTATAAGCCGCAGGTGCCCATATTGTTACATGAGATATTTACAAAGAAAGACGGTACACAGGCGGCCGTTAAAAAAGTATTTTATATAGGCCGCTTCATTAAGTAAGCCGCAGAGTTGAAAGCGTGTATACAAAAGTCGCGGCTTATAGTCCGGAAATTACGGTATTTCCACCGATGCTGCAAAACCGAGGCTTCGCGGTGCAATGGCCCGAAATCTACGGTAGACACTCTCCATCGGGGGCTTTACATTCAAAACCGGTAAAAACCTGCATCTCGGTGAACCGATGTCTAACTATCGGAAAAACAAGAGTACGAGCTTGTCGTTGCACGAGTTGGTCGGTATTTTTTCCGCCGCCGCGTTCCCTGCATTCCAATGGTTTGGTTGCGTCTCTTTTCCGAGCAGGGAGGCCTGGCTCTGTTTGTTCAGCTGATGCCCATCCTCATCCTCATCCTGGTGTCCGCGCTCAGCCAGCTCATGGTCACGCAGCCTCCCTACAGCCTTAGCTACCGCCCGTAAGTCCATCGTGGCCTCCGGCGTCGCTTTTCGAACGCCGCTTAAGTCGCGCCTTGTGTCGTGTCGCCCGTCCCGCCAGGTCGGCGGGTTACGTTCACAAAAGGCATACGTCCCACCTGAAGGTGCCTTTCTACGTGGGCGAGCGCTTCAACGACGACTTCAGCGGCGCTAACCTGAAGAATGTGGAGAGAGCGGTGGAGGACGACTACATCTCCAACCTCAGGAACAACTGCTGGAAGGAGAAGCAGCAGAGTGCGCGCACTTGCACTTGACCTGCGGCGCTTTTCGTGGCGAGAATTGCGGCTCACGCTTGTTCTGCGCTTTCAGAGGAGGGCCTAATGTATCGCGCCCGCTATTTCGGCGACTCGGAGTTGTACCAGAGGGCGCAGAGGATGGGGACTCCCAGCTGCAACCGGTTATCCGAGATTCAGGTCATGCTGGACGGTTAGAAGCTGTTTGGACTCTTACGGGTACGTGGAAGATGATCGACATCAAATTTTCTTTTGCTAATTTCACTGCCAACTTTGTTTTTTTTTCTTCTCAGATTTAACGATGGAGCGCCACGTCGAAATGTTCATTGTTTGACGGAATTATTCGAATCGTTATATCAGTGATTTGGCACTGTAGAGCTGAGACGACTTGATGTGCAATTTTTGTTCGAAGAGAGGTTTGAGGGCTCCGTTTGCTGCCCATCGGTAGCACGTAGCGCCGTTTTGTTTGCGTCTGTGTTTTGCAAGCGCTGGCACCGTCATTTCTGCTTGAGAGTCAACCGCGTCGTACTCGCGTTTCCGCTGACGCATTTTAGTGCAATGACCCAAAAGTGTGACCGTCGAACTTTGACCAAGGAAATAAAAGCGGTTTCCTACAGCGCCAGCCAAGTTGGTGTCGATGTTTCAGCGAAGTGAGCAACAACACTTTTGACCTACATTGAAGTTTAGTACAAAACCGAATGTCAGCTCCAGCATGTTTGTCACTAAAAACGGTCCGAGGGGAGTTTGCCGCTTTCGTAATCAGGATGACGTGTGTCTTGCTCATAGACGATCATTAGATCAAGCATTGCGAAATAGATTTTACCGAAATAACATTTGTTCAAAGAACACTTGTTTTTTTTTTTTTATTTGCGTTTGAAAAATATTAGCGCACAAAACAAAAAAAAAATCTAATTTGAAAAATCTATCGAACCCGGACAGAAGTGTTGGGACGCCTCGATGGTGACGGCGGTCCATCTTTTCAGGTTTTTCCTGCCACGTAATAGCGTATATCCTCTCTTTTAGGTCCTTTTGGTACTTGAATCGTTTTGGAGGACCGCATCGGTAGCCTCAGCCCCCCCCCAAAATCGGAGCGCATCTGTGCAGCAAATCCAAGAGAATCCAAACAAGCCTTACGCACTGTGGGCAGCAGACCTTGATCCGGGAACCACTCCGCAGCTTCCTGTGGACCACCGACTTTGGCATACAACGAGCAGGAGGCTTCGGCTGACCTTTTCTTCCCCTCTCGCCCGTCTACGGGACGGCGAGGGTCCGCAGGTCGTCCCTTTGGAGTAGGAAACAAAGCTGCTAAGATTGTGATTTTTCTCTCTCTCTCCTAATCTGTTTTTTTTTTTTTTTTCTCTCTCTCTTCTCCATTTTGAGAATCCCAACCGGCCTTCTCATAGACACACGCCTGAGCCGCTCATTAGTTTTGCTTTTGTTTTTATAGTTCTTTCAAGTGTATATATTGACTAGACTTTTTAACAGTGCAGAATTTATCAAGGGTAATATCATTTATTAATAATGTTATTAAGTGACTTTGCTCGTAGCCCGTCGGATCAAGATCGTTAAAAAAAAACAAAAAATCTTGCACAGGTAAACCTTATTTATTAAATTAACAAGTGAAGAGTTGTATTATGGTTTTCTTTTGAAATAAATTTTGTCTGAAATTGCCGTTCAAGACGTTTGGTCGGTTCGAGTTGATTCGTAATTGGCCGTCCTTTGTGGATAGCTTTGTACGGTGGCTTTTAAGGAACAAAAGAGTGAATTTGAGTCATTAGGGTGACATTGATTCCAAATTTCGATCTTAATTGCTTTGAGGTTTGTTTTTTTTGTCCTGAGTAAAAATGAAGTAACAAAGTACTTTTTCAATATTAATCTCACAAAAAATGTTTATTTAGTGGTGATTTGATGATTGTGCGGTTAACAGATTTCTCTAAAAAAAAAACTCACTTTTATTAAATAATGTGGTTAATTTATACCAGTAATTAGAATTCATTTTAAAACCTTATTTTGCATCATTTGGATACACTTACTTAATCTACGAATCACCTGGATGATCTGTCCATTTTAAAAATAAAAATATGTCACTTTTTTTGAAGGCGAAGAAAGGGAATCGTCCACATCCGTTGCCGAGCAGTCGCCACACAAGACAAGTCATAGAAAATAATTTATTTTTCTTAAATACAAAAACATGGAAGATTTGACCATCAGATACCAAAGTTATCTTGACAAGCAACGTTAACATGCATTTTCTTTGAAAAAAAATACAATAAAAATCCACCTCCAGCCAGGTGAGAAGCTGCCACAGACGGATGGACGGACGGACCTTTGCCAACTACACGTTGTTGCTGGGATTGTGCGTTTGGGGCTCTATTTTTTGTGACCGGCCTAAATCCTGCGCGGCGGCACGTGGTTGTAACTCTGTGACGCCATGTTGGTAACTCCGTAGTTGAGTGTAGACCCACGATCGGCAAAAAGGGAGGGCTGCGTTGCTGTGGGAGCGGTCACAGCTGACTTCATCACGGCCAATCAAAAGGGGCTCCTTTCATTCCCTTCAAGTCAGCACAGCGAGCCTTGCGCTTTTTCAGAAATCAGGATCCCCACCCGGGATTTGTGCCATGATACTCTTGCGCCACTTACAAAAACAGAGCCCTTAGTGTCACTGAGCAGTCAAGGAGCGCTTAGGTCAGGAGCACTCTTCAATGAGCAGCTCCCCTGAGCAGTACAACTTCCTCTTCACGGCCCTGAAGCCAGACTTCAGTCTTAGGGAGCGTCGGCGCCTCGCAGCCGTCTCGCACGTCTGCTGGGACCGGCTGCCGATGAAGAACCTCCGGACCTCGGGCCACAATCCGCTCGCCCCGGCTCTGAGCACCAGGGTCACGTGGAAGGTGGGCACCAGCGCGCCGACCACGGCGATCTCGTCCACGGTGCGCGGGGACCACGGCTCGCCCCCGTCCACGCACAGCTCGACCAGCGCTCCCCGCAGGCCGCACGGCTCGCTGGCCGCCAGATGCACCAGCTCCTGGCCCACGTGGTCCAGCAGGGAGTCGGGCACGAGGACACGGGAGCAGCCCAGGAGCTGCGCGGCGCCGTGGAGGGATTCTTCGATGGTGGCCACCAGCTCGGCGGCCAGGGTCTCCTCGGAGGGGTAACAGAACAAGCTGCTCTCGGAATTACACGTGGACATGTCTGCTACGGAACCTAAAAGCAAGGACGGGGAAGTCATTCAGAATGCTGTCCGCTTGGCACGTGCGTTTTGTATACAGTGATCCCTTGCTATTTCGCGGTTTGTTTATCGCGGCTTTGGTGCATCGCGGATTTTTTCAAACATATAAAAAAAAAAAACTTTTTTTTTGAAGTCGCAAAAATCTGTTTTTAAGTGTTGTTTACGATGCGTGCTAGTGTGTGTGTGTGTGTGCGCGCGCGTGGTATTTTAGTGCACTCTGCTCAAGCTCGAAGGTCCAAGTGGGGCATTTTAAAAGAAAATACAGTATGTTTATTGGTCGCTACTTCGCGGATTTTCGTTTATCGCGGCTGGGTTTGGTCCCCATTAACCGCGATAAACGAGGGATTACTGTATCCTCAGGGTTGAGGGTGCACTAACCCATGGCCCCGCCCCCTACCCAAACATCGAATCAAAGTTGCACAAAACTGCATTGACTTGATAACAGCGTGCACACATACGTACCAACAACAAAATGCAATTGTGTGAGGCAGTTGTTTTTTTTTTCCCGAAGACTTGATTTCAAATGGTCAGTTTTTATTCACATTTTTTAATGTAATTTTTTTTTCTTGTTTTTTTGCACCTCCATTTTATTTTATTTTTTGTGATGCTCCAATGCATTTAATAGAAATTTTGCTGCAGCACTCACCGGTGTCAGTATGGTCGTGATGCCTGTGTGCGAGCCCCTTGAGCTCGCCGAGCCTCTGGAGCAGCCTGCCCCAGGACAGCCGCTTGGAGCCGCCGCCGTCCTCGGCCGGGGAAGGTGGGAAGCTCCCGTCCAGGGAATGAGCACAAGACATTGTCAAACAAGAAAATGAGGGTTAAGTGCAAAAAAAGTGGCGGCAGCTGTCAGTCGGAGTCTGCGGCAGAACACAAGCAGCAACAATGGAACAAAGCGTTAAATAGGCGGGCGGCGAAGCCCCGCCCATTAGATTTATCCGCCAATTAGGAGACAGCTCACGTGCTCGGCATCTCAACCTGCATGGTAATGTGTCGGCGAAGGACACGCCCCCCGGAACCCAAAACTTTCCGTTCTTGTAACTTTAGTTTTTAATATTCATCCATTTTCCCAATTTATTTATTTATTTACAAAACCTCAAAACAGCCAACTTATTGAACAACATGGATAAAACACAAAATGTTCACAAATGAAACAAAACTTTTTTTTCCCCCCGCTTTCCCTTTGCCGAAGTTACCCAATAACAAGCTTGTGGGAGGTCAACAGCAGGCGTCACACGAACCTCACGTTTTGCACGTAGGCTGCGAATTTGCAACCAAATGATCGGAAGCAACAGTGACGATGAATCACAAACACTCCCAAATGTATGGATGCCCATGCGTTGGCCGTAGGGAGATGATCCAAACAAAACCGTTCCTTCGTGTATTACAATCGTTATTACAAATGTATTACTGCATATAACTCTTGTATTGCTGCACGCTGGAAAAGCATACTATGGCAAAAGTTACGACAGTAAACGTTCCGATCATACATTTTTCACCATACACCCGTCACGTGCTGCCCTTTTTGTTGCGGAATTATGCACGCAGCGTGCAGAGAAAATATCTTCGATGGTGCAAAGTGCTGTTAGTCATCATCAACATCACTTCCCATTTGGTGTTAATATACTAAGTATTTGATACTTTTTTGTATGCATCCCCATTACATCTGTATCTGAATGCGTGTACAGTATTAGTTGTATGTTCTATAATGCAGTATAATGTGGGCATACATGCACACTTGAACGTCGTTAGAGTTTATCTTTCTATTAATCTATTTCCAATGTTAAAACGTGAAGCTAATGCGGCGATTACCATGGGCCGTACGAGGGCCGGCGTCGAATAGCACGTCCACCTCACAGTGAACATGTTTGACGTTTGATTCTGGCCCCGGCCTTCCAGAGTACCCGGAAAAAAACCACGCAGGCACGCGGAGAACCTGCAGACGCCACGCATGAGACCGGAGTAGGAATCGAACACTGTACACCTGCATTGTGAGGCGGACGTACTAACCAGTCGCGCACTGATCATGTAAATGCAAATATAATTGTCATTTTTAATTTTTAATTCGCTTTATAAATAAAAACGCATCGTAACACGTGAAACATTAAATACTACAATAAGGTGGCACGAAGCTGTCTGTGTTTTCAGCTGCTGTGCTACATCTGTCCTCCAGGTGTCAGTCGTCAATCGGGGAAATCGAATCACCGCCGAAATGAGGCGAAGAAGAAGCTCCCGACTGTGGGGCGGGAAATCTTGACACCTCGTCGAGTGGAAACATCGAAATGTCATCGGTAACTTGTTGTTAAAATTTCAACGGTGTTTAATGTACCATGTTTTCTGTCGAGAAGTGAGCTAGTTATAATTTAAGCCGCCCGAAAAACCGTGACGTCCGAAATGTTTAACACTAAAAGTGCTGTACTTGTCTACTCGTATCACAAGGGGTTCAGTTGTCCTCATATCGCTACAGTAGTTCTTAAACACAGTCGAGGCGAGCGTTCCTCCATTCATTTGACATGTCATGAACATGTTTTGCCTTGTTTGTCCTCATACCAAGCTTGGAAACTTTTCCCCTAGGATTAACTTGCATCAACTTCCACAGAAATAAATGTTTTTACAATATCTGCGACTAGCAGGGTCACTACCCGAAAACCCCATGATGGAGCGGGGTTCACTCTCTAACAAACTGTTACACCTATATTAGAAAAACCTTAAACATCTCCTGTTTTATTTATTTTTTGCCCAGGAATGAATGGACAGGACCGAATAAGAGGGACATGGCGGGGTGGAAATGATGGTTGGAGAGGAAATGGAGGAGGAAGGAGAGGAGGAGGAGGCAACGGGGGATGGAGAGGAGGGTGGAGGGGTAGACCTTGGAGAGGGGGTTCTGGTAGTGGACGTGGAGGAGGAGGACCACACGGTGGGAAGGCTGGATGTGATAACAGAGCATCGGCAAGTCGCGGCTCTGGCACACACAGGGGTGAGTTTATTCCATTTGCTCTGGAAAAAACAAGAACTCCTGCTGTTGAGAAATGAGTTCACTATCGGAGGCACAGGCACTTACATTTTTTTGCTCCCGTGTCCTGTCCTGAACCAACGTTCTCTCAACTAAAAATGTTCAGGGGAAGTAAAAAAAAAAACAACACCAGCAGAGATAGCTGCTTCTAAATTTTAGCCCACTAATAAGAGTCCAGTTTTAATGCAAATTGCCTTTTCAGTCCTCCATCATGCCACTCTGGATTTGCTGTGCCCGTACAAAGGATGGTCGCTGTACTTCACTGACGGTATTTAATGAAGATTAGGCCTAGCGATGATAAGAGTCACACATGAGAATTTTCTTTCGGCAGGTTTCATCGAGAGCTCGCCAAGCGTGGAGAAAATCAAAACGTTTGAGAAGTATTTCACCTCCAAGATTGACCTCTACGACAAGGTCGGGTTGTGTTTCTGACGCGATGTGGTGGACTGGGGTGGTGACTTGCTGTGCGTTACAGGACGAGATCGAGCGTCAGGGCAGCGTACTGGTGGACTACGCGGACCTGACCACAAACGAGACGGTGCTAGCCGCGCTTCCTGCCCTGACTGCAGAGTTGAAGGACCAACCGGAGATGATCTTCAACTGTTTGGGAGTGGCCATTCACCAGGTACAACACGCACGCACGCATGGACGGGTTGAATGATGACTTCTTAATACTGTATGGGCCAGTATTTCTGTCTGAGTTCACTGTTGAATGAGAAGAATTCCGGCCAAACATGAGTGATTATTGATCGTCATTGAATTGCACCTTGTTGAATATGAATGGCAGATCATGTCTGCAAAAGTTGAATATTTATCGTCCATCAATAGAGAGTCACAGAGAACATTAACTCAACAGGTGTGACTCCAAAGTGGAACCCAGAGCTATTTTAAGTGTGTCACCGGCAACTAATTGTGAATAAAATGCTGTACAATTATTTCATGTTCATCTGATGTTGATCTTGTCTTTTTTTTTTTCATGTAAGAGGAAAGAGGGGAAGTGGCAGTAAAACAGGCCATAATGTAGACGCTAGTGTGTGAGGCCGGACACGAGACAAGTTGCATACTAGGTGCGACTTAACCAAAATGCGAGAGATTAGAAATAAATCAGAGATTGAAACATTTCTATAGAGATAGCCGCAAGTATCATGTTTATTTTTTTTATTTTTTTTGAAGGCAGCCTCCTCTTGTTGTGAAACAGGTGTTAACTCTGGACTTGGAGAAACAGGCCGCCGAGCTGCCCGGCGACGAGCTGCCCGTCGGCGCGCCAATTATTAGCATCCCTCGCATCAGTGCAAGGTATGCGTCAGCAAAGCTCACGTTTGTTTACACTCGAGATCCACTGTGAAGTTAAGAAAACTGCACCCCTTGTTCAAATGGGCATTTTTATGAAATATAAAAAAAAAAATGAGACCAACACAAGACCATTGTGACATTGAACCAGTACAGTATTGTGTTTTGTTTTTGTTCCTGATTGTAAAGTGTCCTTGGGTGTCTTGAAAGGCGCTTATAAATCAAATGTATTATTATTATTATTATCTCAATTGCCAAGAAAGACCGCTTTATGGGGAGACACCCCGAGTGTGAATGTGTTTGATTCATTCGGAACGCAGCTAGCTGCAAGTTATAAAGGGGTGTGCACACTTGTGCAATGGCCTTTTCTCCATTGTTTACTTTTACTTCATCTGGATAAAAAAAATTTTGTTTGTATTTGGGGGGTTTTTTTACATTTGGCTCATACATACAGGATGTCGGTCACGACGGCAAAAAAAAAAAACGTTTTCAAATGATTTCTCTGGCTTCCATTATTTTATATCGCAGAAAGCTGGTATTTGAACAAGGGTGTGTAGACCTTTGATACCCGCTGTAAGCGCGACTTATACTGTATACACAGGCTGTACAACTACGAGCCGCTGACTCCGCTCCGCACGCTGCGTGCCAGCGTGTTCGGCTGCCTGGTGTGCGTGAGGGGCACGGTGGTCCGGGTGAGCAACATCCGGCCTCGATGCACCAGACTGGCCTTCCAGTGCCTGTCGTGCTCCAGTACGCTCTCGCTGCCGCTGCACCACGGCAAGTACGCCACGCCCGCAAAGGTAGGGGGGGGCGCGCGCACGCCGGGGAATACGCAGCGTTGGCGTCGGAAGGGTCTCACTCGTGTGCGTTGTCTGGCAGTGTACCCAGCCAGATTGCCGCAGTCGTGCGTTCAGCGCCAGACGGAGTTCCCCTCTGACACACACTGTGGACTGGCAAATCATCAAGTATGTATGACACATCGCGTTGATTTTTATTCCGGCTAACCTCCTGTTTGCCTTCCGCCACGACCGCTACAAGTTACCGCGCGCCGACTGCGGATGCCCGGACCTCCGCCACTTTGTCTTCCAGTATTTCAATGTGTGACAAGTCCAATGTGTAAAAGTCCTATGACACACCACCACCGCCAATCCAAATTGCTACAAATTCTTATTTATTGTACACCGAAAGAATGCTAATCTTGTCTTCGTTTAGTAAGATGAACAATCGTCGCATGTTTAGTTCAACACATTGCTATGTAAGATCGATACAAAGGTTAATTGCACCCTCCGCCTTACTGTCCAAGTCTCTTTCCTTGTTCTGCTTCTCGCTTCATGTTGAAATTGGGACCATTTCTCAAGGTCGACAGCATTTGAAAATGACAATACTGTATCACCACTAGGTGTCGCACTTAGCTCGTCAGCACTGACTCACCTGCAGCAGATTGACTCCTCGCAATTGCGCTTCTGCTCTGTTCAGATAAACAGCCAAATGTTGACAGAATGCCATAGGTGGGTCTGTTAAGTGTGTGTGTGTGTGTGTGTGTGTGTGTGTGTGTGTGTGTGTGTGTGCGTGTGTTGGCAGGGTGCAGGAGTTGGTGTGCGGAGAGCAGAGGGAGGCCGGACGGATCCCACGCACAGTTGAGTGCCACCTGACCGCCGACCTCTGTGACAGCTGCGTCCCCGGCGACACGGTGACAGTGACGGGGATCGTTAGAGTCACAAATGATGGTGCGTGCACACACACACACACACACACACACACACACACACACACACACACAACCGTCTGTGTCGACAGACATATCAACAGTGTTTACGTCATCGGTTCTCATCTGTTGGCGGGGGGGGGGAAACAATGGCCTTGTGTTTGCGATCCAGGCACCTCCAGGTGGAATAAGGACCAGTGTATGTTTCTCCTCTACATTGAGGCCACGTCAGTCAGCAACACCAAAGGTGGCTGCCGTTCCAAGTTTCACTCCCACAAGTGTCATCATCAGATGGAGCTCACGATTGTTGAATGCAGGTCAGCGGTCCAAGTGTGGAGGTGCGGGTTCGTCTGGCGGCTGGCGCGAGGATCGCTCCGGAGGTGAGGAGTTTAGCCTGAAGGAGCTCTATGCCATCCAGGAGATCCAGTCGCAGCCTGACCTGCTCAGACTCATAGTGCAGTAAGTTTGCCGGCCTAAAAGGCTAAAAAAAATTAGCTTAAATTAGCTTAGCCTTAGAAGAGTTGAAGGCTTTTATTATCCATTTGAGGCTTCAAGGGCTCAACACTTGAATGTGTGTCCACATCGAGCAAAATTGAGCTTTAGGTGTAGCTCAGGTGGTTCCTGCTGCTTTCGGATGTTTGTTGGAAACGTGTTGACTCCTTTTTTTTTTTTTTTTGTTTTTGCTCTCTTCAGCTCGCTATGTCCTGCCATCTACGGCCACCTGGTGAGCACCGCCGTCCGTCCATTCTGCGACTTTTCTGCTCGGCCTCTCACGCCGATGCGTTCCCACGCGCGTTTTGTAGCTGGTGAAAGCGGCGCTGGTGCTGGTGTTGTTCGGAGGCCGGCAGAAGCACACGGGCAAGAACAGCGTCCCGGTGAGAGGAGACCCTCACGTCTTGATGGTGGGAGATCCCGGACTGGGCAAGAGCCAGATGTTGCAGGTCGAGTCGATGCCCGGCAGCTTGACTTGTTCCAACTCCCAACAAAATAATTGTATTGTCATTTGTAGGCGGTGTGCAACGTGGCCCCTCGGGGTATCTACGTTTGTGGCAACAGCACCAGCACCGCAGGTAACCCGTCTCGCCAATTTTTCCGTGGAGCGCTCACATTAAGGCGGTAAAACCTTTATTGATTTGGGCCACTTTGCCTCATCTGCGCTGCTTGTAAAAGCCGGCTTTTTTTCCCCCACCTTATTTCCCACGTTGCTACTGTGTGTAAATGGCACTGAACGGGTGAGGGAGTGTGTGTTGGGGGCAAAAACTAATTTCCAAATTCCGAGGTTGGTATCAAAAGCAGTAATAGAGGCAGGATGTCGCCCGCGTGGGAGGGAATTCAGCAATAGCGCAACAGGAGGGTGAAGTTGAAAGCAATTGTCCGCTCTCCATATTCTAGACCTGAACTCTTTTGTTTGAATTGAGAGTATTTCACATGTCAAAGTAGTTACGGGACACTTTGCATTTTGTTTTTCAGGACTAACGGTGAGTTTGTACAGAGATCCAGGAAGTGGAGATTACGCCCTGGAGGCCGGGGCCTTGGTGTTGGCCGACCAAGGTGGGGACGCAAGTGCAAACATCCATGCAGATTAGGTTTGACTCTCATCTCCAGAAAACGAGTTCAGACCTCTCAAGATGGAGTCAATTACAAAGGAGCGTCCTTCATCTTTTTTTCTTCCACAACGGTTCCCGAGTGTCTCGTGCTATTCTGGGGGACTAACGGGCTTTCGTTATGATTCTTGGCCAAATTCTGAAGCGAGAAAGGCAAGCGGAGGAAGCGAGACGGACGTCACTGGTGGAGGAAATGAGCTTTTTGTGAAAAAAAACATGTCAGGCAGAACCATGCGTGCTGTTGATGCAAATATTTGTGACACCTCAGACAGTAAAAGCCACAAAAGCAAGGCAAGAAAATGGGCTTTTGATGGCAAACTAGATTGACAGACACACAACCGCCCCCAAAAAATGCGCATGGCTCAAAGCAGATTCATTGCCTAATCTTTGGTCCTTTATTCAAAAGCGGAGACGCATCGATGAATCGACAACTAATAAATGATCAAATCAATCGATAGTTATTTTTCTAATCATAATAAAGCTACGCTGAGCTCAAATCCAAAGTGATGCAACACTGCCATCTACAGGGATCTGGTAGACTAGCTGAGCAAGACCCTCTCATGTGGCAAAAAAGAAA
This sequence comes from Hippocampus abdominalis, assembly GCA_018466805.1. Lineage (NCBI taxonomy): Eukaryota > Metazoa > Chordata > Actinopteri > Syngnathiformes > Syngnathidae > Hippocampus > Hippocampus abdominalis. Next base: position 720,069 of record CM031702.1, read on the forward strand.
AAATCGAATGTTTGTGTCAGTGTTATAAAGTTGGATTCCGGTTAACAAATCTATGGTAAAAATCCTCGGCAGCGAATAAATTGAGAGTCACTTTATCGCTATTTCTTCCCCCTTGAAGTCTGCAATACGTCCTTTCTTCAGGTTTGTGCTGCATCGACGAGTTTGACAAGCTGGGCAGCCAGCAGCAGGCCCTGTTGGAAGCCATGGAGCAGCAGTCGGTCAGCCTGGCAAAGGCGGGAATCGTTTCCTCTCTGCCCGCCAGAACGTCCGTGGTCGCCGCCGCCAACCCCATCGGAGGCCATTACAACCGAGGCAAGACCGTCTCGGAGAATTTGAAGTGAGGCGTCGGTCGGGTCAGTCGCTCAGGACGTTCTCGTGGCTCGTCGCCTCTCTTACGCTGCGTGGGGGGGGGGGGGGGGGGGGGGCTCATTTTCAGGATGGGCTCGCCGCTGCTCTCCCGCTTCGACGTGGTCTTCCTCCTCCTGGACATCCCCGACGAGTCTCACGACCGCCGTCTGTCGGAGCACATCATGGCCAACCGGGCCGGCGGCGGCAAAACCAGCAGCGCCCAAGTCGGCAGGAGCAACGAGAGCGACGCGGAGACGTCCGTCTTGCTGGAGCGCGCCGACATGCCGCTCGCTGAGCGTTTGCAGGTGACGATTCGATTCCATTTGATTTGTGGAGCGCCATTTCACAAAGGAGGTTCATCTCAAGTCACTTTGTATATAAAGCACCAGCACCCTGCATTGCCGTGAAGCTGAGAACGACCAGTGCTCTTGTTCTTTCAGATCCGAGCGGGTGAAGCAACCGAGCCCGTTCCGGCGGTCCTTGTTAAGGAAGTACATCAGCTACGCTCGCCACTACGTTCACCCCACGCTCTCGGCGGAAGCGGCGCAAACGCTTCAGGACTTCTACCTGTCGTTGAGGTCCCAGTCGCGAGCCGCCGACACCACGCCCATCACCACCCGCCAGCTGGAGTCGCTCATCAGACTCACCGAGGTAGCCGCCGACATGTCGCCCGTGGATGTCGGAGCACGCTGCGGAAAAGTAATCAATTCACGAGTGCGATCTGGCTGCTCCCATGCAGGCGAGAGCCAGACTGGAGCTCAGCGAGACGGCCACCAGGAGCCATGCGGAGGAGGTGGTGGAAATTATGAAACACAGGTAAGAGCAGGGGTGTCCCAATGTTTTATGAGCCACGCATATCACATGACCAAACACGAATAATAGAAACAGTCAACTGATCTGGTCTCAATTTACTCCTCACTTGTGGGCGTGTTTAGTTTAGACGTGTCGTAAAATAAAGCATTTTACGCACTCTCTACATTCAAAATAGCTCATTTTAAATAATCACTTCATTTTTTTTCAATAATGTATCTGTAATTATAAATAGATGACGTGAAATTGGACAGTTTGCACACCTGACATTCCGTCACTTGGTTCCTGAAGCGGATCACATTTCCTCGGCGAAATAAACCACATGACATCTTCACTCCTTCACACACCTCACGCTCGGTGCCGCTCGTTTGTTTGTGCAGCCTGGTTGACACGTACTCGGACGGCCTGGGCAATCTGGACTTTGAGCGCTCGCAGCTGGGCGCGGGCATGAGTCAACGCGGTGCCGCCAAAAGACTCATCGGCGCTTTGCACGCGCACGCACAGCAGACCAATCAGAAGCAGTTTGACCTCCAGACCATTCGATCTGTGGCGGAGAGGCTGAACATAAAGGTACAGTATGACATGATGATGTGTGTGGGGGGGATTTACTGTATTTTGCAAAGGTGGCCCTCACCTCGCTTCATTTGAAGTTAAGGTTATTCAAGTTGATTTCAAACCAGACAATATAACAATTGCAGCACACATCCAATCCCATCCCATTATCCGAAATAAAAACACCAATACGACATAAACAACCCCACACTTATCTCATACCACAAACAAGGAAAAACTGTAATTTTCTGTGGTTCCTACTTTTTTGTTTTACCTGGGGAATATGTCTTAAAATGTGCTTCTTCTTCAATAATGTTGCAATTATTTGCAGTCATTGATAAACGGTGTATTTTTTTTTTTGGCAGGTGATGGACTTTGAGGGTCTGGTAAGTTCTCTGAATGAACAAGGTTTCCTGTTGAAAAAAGGAGCCAAGCTCTACCAACTTCAGACCGTCTGACAAGCCCAACGGGGCTTTACCATCACTCAGTGAAGGACTGCAAATCTACCATTCAAGAGCGAAACAAGCAAGAGACGGGCGAGACCAGGGGTGGGGAGAAGTACAGTACCTGAATCTGTTTTTTAATCTGGCCCACCATGCATTTGTCATTGTCAAGAATCCTGTAATATGTTTGCATTAAATTTGCCGCTATTTCTTGAAATTGGTTAGTTACAAAGTATTTCTTAAAACAAGGGTAAATAATTGGCGATTTCTTGGAAATACAATACAATTTAAAAAATAAATGTTCATGTGTTCATTTATTTTAAATAATTCTATTTAAATTCTAATACCATTTAAAATAAGAATGGCGTAGTTGTGAAAACATTCTACAAATTGTACAAAATTTGCCCCCCCCCCCTTTCAGCTACTTAACATTTCAATGGGTCATTCTTGCAAGCACGATTTTTCAAATTGTTTATATTACTGTACTTTTATTTGACTTGCACTTTATTTGTTGTGCACTAGTTTGTTAATAAAGCATCTTTCTTTTTCGTAACCGAGTAATGCTATGTTGTTTTTCTTCTTTTTTTTTTCAAATACCTTTTCCAGTTGTATTATCACAGTGATATTTCGTTTAACCATATCATGTAAAATATTCGTACCAATCTTTTTTTTTTTTTTTTTTCACGCGCAGTCTTGTTTCGCGACTCCCCCTCGCGGCAGATTTACGACATTGACCGCCCTCGCTGCGTCTCTTTACGGCAACATGGCAGCCCACTTGCTCCTGTCGGACCTCGTTCGGCCCATAAGCTGTAAAACTTCGTCATGGCCCGGCGGACGCAGGGCTCGCCGACGGAGTGCAGGTGAACATGATGATTTTATGTTTTCGGAGCACTCCGGCGCCGCTGTGCCGCAAGGCCGCCGAGTGTTTGCTGTCGGCGCGGTTCGAGGCTGCGTGTCGGCTGGAGGAGGCGAAGACGACATGGCGGCTGCGGCGCGGAGCGCTCGTCATCCCGCCGGCGGGAGGCTCCTGGAGCCTCGGCTTCAGATGGGCGGGCCGCCGCGCTCCCCTTCGCCACGGCCCGCTTCTGTCGACTCGGTGGAGGCCGTGTCGGACCCAGCTCGTGCTACGCGGAGGTCACGGCAGCTTGGCGGTCAACTCCCGGGCTCTCCTGTCCACCGGAGGCCGAGAGCTTAGCGGGAAGAACGACCAGAAAGCGGACACGCCGCAGGGGGATGCCTTCCCGGTACCCGGACAGGGCCTGTTTAAGTTCAAAGAACTGGTAAGCACTTCCTGGCTGTAACGATCACCCATTGGCTCCTTAAAAAAAAAAGGTGGAGTGAAAATAAAAGCGCTTTACAAAAAGTTGTGGCTCACAGAGCCCAGTTTGAGAACCATTCATCTGTTAAATAGATTATATCAATTGTCACCCTTCAGTACGAGAACCCGTGGACCGTCCCCAACCTGCTGTGCGTGTGTCGGATCGTCCTGGCTCCTTTCCTGGGTCACCTGATCATCCAACAACACTTCCACCTCAGCCTGGCGCTCTTCACACTCGCCGGAGCCACTGACCTGGTAACACACACACACACACACACACACACACACGCGCGCACGATGCACAAAAACACAACTCATGTCAGTGCATGAGTCCGCTCATCCTTACTTTGCCAAACAAGCCCATTCAGGAAAAATAAAAAAAATGTTGCTTGTTAGCCATTTTATGGATTCACGCGGCATTGCAAAACTGCACAAACTGGTAGTACCATCCTGTTTTTTGCCTCTCGAATTCAGGTCACTTCTAAGTCAAGCTAAGACAGGAGAAGAATGTCAAAAGCTGCGGTCGTTATGCCGCCCCTTTGTTGACTCCGACCGCAGACTGTAAATTAATCATTAGTCCTTCAACGGATAACGGTTGTTATATGTCTTGATTGTGTGTGTCCGCGTGTCCTTCTCAGCTGGATGGTTACATCGCCAGGACGTGGCCCACGCAGAAGTCAGCGTTAGGAAGTGCCCTGGACCCGCTGGCGGATAAAATCCTCATCAGCATTTTATATATCAGCCTCACGTATGCAGACATCATACCGGGTATTATTCCACGCGTGCCTTGAGAGATGCGGATTCAGTTGGCCCAACCTGTGCAAGTGATGACGTGCCTGTTGTCTCTCTTGCAGCACCACTGACAGCTCTGGTGGTCTTCAGGGACATTGGTTTGATCGCAGCGGTCTTCTGGGTCAGATACAAGACGGTGCCGCCACCGGTGAGGCTTTTTTTTGGTGTGTTTTTTTTTTGTCACTGTCACAGAGAAAAAAAAAAGTATTTTGTGTTATGTCATTTCCTTGCCACTCACAGGTGACCCTCAGTAAGTTTTTTAACCCCTGCTACACCACAGCTCAACTCAAGCCAACGCTATTCAGCAAGGTGAGACATTCACTGTATCAAGGTAGAAAAACTGTTTGTTTGGGTTTTTTTCATAGTTGAATCACCCGCCACTATGAAGGATTTAGTCAAATCAAATCAAAACATAATGGTTCTAATTAATTATTTGCTTCATCGTTGCTCTGCTTTGCACATTTGCATTAATTTACATTGTGTTGTGTGTGTGTGTGTGTGCGTGCGTGTTTGTTTGTGTGGTCGATGTGGGCACTCAACAGGTGAACACAGCCATCCAACTGGTTCTGGTCGCCGCGTCCTTGGCGGCTCCAGTCTTCCAGTACACCGACAGCATCTTGCTGCAGGGCTTGTGGTAAGACGGCAAACAGCGCCACCCACTGGCTGCTGATGACCTCGTCACTGGGAGCAAATTTTCAAGCATGTTTTATTTTAGAAAAATTGTCGACAATTTCTACTAAGTTGTTCGACTTAACGTTTGCTGCACTTAAAATGAGTTGTGTGTTCATGATGAATTGAGGTCATGTGCTTGGGTTTACTTCCGTCTAGCTTCCTGTTTACGTTCTTTAATTAAACAACTTCGACATGTTCTGTACAATTTGGTAATAAACATATATTTTGGGGGTGGGGGACTGAGCGCATTAAAGGCCTTTCCATTTGTTTGAATGGGAAAAGTTGACGCGAGTATTTCAAGTTACGAGAGTGGTCATAGAGCCAATTCAACCGGTATGTGGAGGGGTAGCACTGTAACTTGTATCCTCCGTGTTGCAGGATCATCACCGCCGCGACCACCGCGGCATCGGGCTACAGCTACTGGCACTATGGCCGTAAGACTGTCCGGGTGCTAAACACCAGGTCGCCATGACGACAGCAAAAATCACCCGTTAACAAGCCCGAGACAAACGAGGCACGAGTCGGACACGCGAGTGCCGGATGCCACGGCCAAGAGTGGTGAGAACAAACAAATGGCTGCTAAGGCGTGTCGCCATGGCGATGACTCGCCGCAGATGGTGGTCCCGCCGCTCATCCACTGGACCCTCTGTATGTAGAAAGAGCGTCTTCTATTTTTACACAGCCACAGCGATCACCGTCACATTACTGTACGTATGAGTCGCGTATGAATGTTTGATTTGTCAATAAAATTGAAAATCTGTTCAATGCAAATGCGTCTTGAGGAGTGCAATTAATACCTGATAGTAAATCTCAATGAATGACATCACCAAAAGTGAGTAAATGGTTGCCCCAGTCAAAGTAAACACAATTAAATATCATGCATGCGCCATTATTCGCCCTTATTTTTAGTTCAGCTCCCATGTTATTTTTATCAATGGGATTTTCAAAAGCAGCAGTAGGATAAAAGTTTAAAAAAATAGCTGGCCCTTTTTGAAGAAGTAGAAAAAGCATCACACTGCCTGGACATGAGCCACACTTGGAAGAGAAATGTGTTGGGACACACCTGCAGTTAAAAGGAAAAAGAAAAACAAACAGGTAAACAACATTAGTGGGGACCAAGAACAGAACCCTGGGGAGCTCCATTTTTGGACATTTCGAGGCCACGTGTCTCTACTTTTGCCTAACCTTTGGTGTTGCTTATTCGGAGTAATCGCTTGAGATAAGGTGGAGGTCAACCATAGGTCATATTTAATACTTGTATTACTTATATATATTATTGTTATTTGGGTGCATGTACGCCTATAAACAGTCATTTGGGATACGTGGCCCTTGAAATATGAAGTGGGGAAAAAAAGGATGGAATTGGGGACTCGGTCCTGTACGCTAATTACATCCATCCATCCATCCATCCATCTTCTACCGCTTATCCGGGGCCGGGTCGCGGGGGCAGCAGCTTTAGCAGGGAAGCCCAGACTTCCCTCTCCCTAGCTACTTCTTCCAGCTCTCCCCGGGGGATACCGAGGCGTTCCCAGGCCAGCTGGGTGACATAGTCTCTCCAGCGTGTCCTGGGTCGTCCTCGGGGTCTCCTCCCGGTGGGAGCGAGTGAAAAAAAAAAAAATGTACACATCACCTTTCCTCATATTTCCTTGTTTTGGGTATATTCAATTTTCTAATGAATCGTTTTGGCTTTTCTGTGTTAAAAAAAACCCCCATCATATCCAATATATTTGATGGAAGCTTTGGAGCCCCGTGATATCATCTGCAATGCACACTAACAATCGTCTGTGGAAGATGCCAAACATGAAATTTACTTTTAAAACAGTACATGCTCAACATTTTGTGTTAGATCCGTAAAAGGAGCAGTGGATGACACCCGTAAGAAACCCAAGTGTGCAAGTGTAGGCTATAAGAAGGATTAATTATGGAGTCACTTGACCTCTTTTCCATTCTGCAAATCTCCTTCAGGCAAGACCTGATGCAAAAAAAAAAATATATATATATATCTGGTTATTTGTGCCTTTTAGATTATTTCTAAATATATTTGAATGTCTGACTAATACCTCTTTTGCTCCAAAGTTGAATGTCTACACACAGGCCGCGCTTGACTACAAGTCCTTTCCAGCGGCATGGGAGCTCATCTCTGAGGACTCCTTGAAGACGCGCTTAAGCACGAACCGCCTGGTACGCTTCCAACGCTCTTTTCGGGATGCTCTTGTTGCATCTGTCTGACATCTCCTTCCATTTTTCAAAGGCTCCCTGAATGCATCACGGCCCGGGCCTCGCACCCCAACAGTCCTCCAAACTCCACTTTTGCTTATGAAATCCAAAAAAGTGATTCAGATGATTTCCAGTTCCTGCAAAGGTCCTGTCCTGCATGCTCACACACACATGCATGCACACACACTCACACACACACACACACACACACAAAAATAACACACAAGTACACTCTCTTTGGTCTTTCATGGGCCTGAAATAGCTCTCCGCCTCCCACTCTGCCTTATATAAGATCCCAGCACAGAGATTTGCTATTGCAGAAGTGTGTGTGTTCGCGTGTGTGTGTTCGCGTGTGTGTGTGTGTGTGTGTGCGTGTGCACGCGCCGCGTGTCAATGGGTGGGCAGTGGGAGTGTCTTGAATCTGCAATTGCGTGATTTGCCTTGTAAAATGGTAAGTTTACAAAACAGGTCTCGTTATTACTATATACTGTATTTATATGTATATATTTTTTTTTTTTTAATGACGATCAGATCGTGCAAATTGTTGACCTGCTTTTAAAGTGCAAATGTTACAATGAAATTGAAATACAAATTCAATGAGCAAAGACTTCCTCCAAGGTTGAATTGTTGGCAGCCATTTTGGCCAACATTAAAATACACGATTAGTAGACCCGTGAGTTGATCCAAAGTGAGACAGAAGTTTTATTCCTAAAGAGTGTCTTTCAATTATTCAGTCAAGATGCATTTCACAAAAGTTGAAAAATAGTAACTTTTTTTTCTTTGATGTGATTCGGCCAATTCAGGAATAGAACCCAAAAAAATAAAAATAAAAGGCATTGGGTGACGCCACTGCTTCTTAAGGCCTTCGACCTTCTTAACAAAACAAGAACACAATCGGCAAACATACGAATCCTGCAAAGGCGGCAAAACAAACGTCATCATCTTAGAGTGAATTTAGATTCAGTCCAAGAAAAACAAAAGCACACTCCAAACTTGTGTCAACAAAGTTGTCAAAGATGACCTGCAAATGTATCCGTGCATCCATCCATTCATTTCCTGTTCCGCTTAATCCTCACAAGGGTCGCGGGGGGGAGGGGGGGGGGGGCGTAGCCTATCCCAGCCGTCGTCGGTCAGTTGTCGGGGGGACACCCTGAACCGGTTGCCAGCCAATCGCAGGGCTGCAAATGTATGGAAACGGTGAATACGACACAACTGTCTGGACTCAATTGAGCATTTTATTTGGACTCATCTTTCACAATTCACAGAAGCTGAAAAAAAGTTTGCCAAAGTCCCCCACTTTCTGACCTAAAAGCGGAGAAAATGAGATTTTTTTTGTTGTTGTAATTTGCCGCATTGTGTAAAAAAGTCATCGAGAGGAGAGAAAATGGCCCTTCCCGCACTCGTCCCGCACGGTCCCACCTGTTGACCAGACATGAAAAAGTCAACCGCTTCCTCCCACTGGCCTCGTTTGACCAAAGCGTCCCAGCCCCCCCCCCCCCCCTCCCCTCTCTCTCTCTTCCCCTCCACTTTTGCGTTCCGCCTCCGCTCCACCACTCATCTTCCCCTGGTTCCCCTTTTCCTCTCCTCCTCCTCCTCCTCGTCTCCGCATCCCTTTCTTCCCTCCGCTCCCTCCCCCCCCATCTGTGGGAAGCCGCTTTGCGCATGTCGCCGATGAGTCAATTTGTGGAGGTTGAGCGCGCGCGCGCACGTGTGCCGTGGTCTCCCATGAAGGCATCTGCTTCAGTCTGTCTGTTGCAGCAGCACGGAGGCGGGGGAGGACCGACCGCACATAGTAGCGACGGCGACGGCGGCGGCGACGGCGGCGGCGCAACAACGAGATGATGCTGAGGAGGAGGAAGAGGCGGACGCAGTGGTGCGGCGTCTCCGCCTGTTGACGAGAGTTTGACAAGCTCGCCGCCATCCCCCCCCCCTAGCGCCTTCACGTGCGTGTGGAACCATGGCCGGCGCCCAGCCGGGGGTCCACGCCTTAAAACTCCAGCCCCCCGCCGTGTCCCCGACCCTGAGGAATGGCAGCAACTTCATCAAATGGGACGAGGTAAGGCGGCCGCAAAAGTGCGACCACGGCACAAATTGCGACTTTGGGGACTTGGTTGACATGCCGGGTGACGATGATGAAACGCGTTCTATGAGCTTTATTGAGGAATTCATTGATGAAACACAATTCATGTTGACAGCAATGTTTCCTGACTTGGCGAGGGGGAAAAAAAACGCAGTCCTTTTTGATTCGTTTTTCTTTAATAAACCATTTTGGAGTTTGTGTATTTTCTGTTGAATTGACAAATCTGGCCGTTTTCAGATGCTTTATTCTTCCCAGGAACTTTTACTTTGTTCTCTGATGTATTTGTTTTTTAATTGTACTGATCATTGATTTTTTTTTTTCATTTAAAAAAAAAATTTCTCTTTAGAAACTATATATTTAAATGTGAAATCTGTCCCTGGTTTTTTTGTTTTTTTTGGGGGGGCGGGGGGGTATTTTTTAATTTTTTTTAATCTTCCCAAAAAAATCCAGCAGGCTGTACCTTCGTTTAGTTGAACACTTTGCTGTTACTCTCTTGTGCGAATGGCAACAGGCGGCACATCCGAATTCGTTTCACCTTCTGCCCTCACTCAATTTCCCGACCGATGAGCAGAAATTCCGCACGGAATTTCCCACAGTGGTTGGGAATGACGGCGTCGAGGCACTATTTCGGAAAAGATTTCTCTCCTGATCATCTTTTGGCTGAACGCACCTGTTGATTTTCATGCCAACAACATGTGCGTGCGTGCGTGCGTGCGTGCGTGCGTGCGTGCTCGTGTTTGTATTGCAATGTGAAAGTGCCCTCAGATTGGGAACGTATGGTGGTGCAGTTGCTATGGGAACTGGATGGCTACCCTTACTTAAACAGACTTGATCCATAATGTGACACAGATGGGTGCGTGTGTGTTGGTGGGGGGGGGTGCGCACGTGTTTCCCCCCCCCCCCCCCCCAGTTAAGCTCTTTTTATGTGCTGCTGGCTGTTTTAAAAAGAGAGTTGGTTGCCATGGTGATGCTTGGCAGGGATCCAGTTCGCCATCCTCAGCGCTTTGAGTTCTACTTTTCAGGCATCGTTGTCTAAAGGTGCTCGGGATGAGCCAAGCGCAACCGCCGTTAACAATATCCCTTCTTTTTTATTTATTCTTTTTTTTTTTTTAGGCATCTAGTTTTCAGAAACTGTATCTCAGGGTTTTTATTTTAAGCTTATGTTCTAGAAATGATCCCTTGCGTTGATAAGATCTCTCAACTTGATTTATTTACCACGGTGGTATTTTATTTGTAAATTGACCACACAGCCCTGTTTTGAGCACAAATGAGGTCCGGGGTACCCCAAGGGTCGATCCTCCATACCTTGTTCTTTCTTTCAAACCACATTAATAATAATAATAATAATACATTTTATTTATAAGCGCCTTTCAAGACACCCAAGGACACTTTACAATCAGGAACAAAACCACATTGATGTCTTACAGACATATTTAACCATCCATCCATCCATTTTTTTTCTCATTTGCTCTTCTTAAGCTACCTTTTTTACTTCATGTTTAGTTGATATATGTTCTACAAATGATAAATGAAAGGGGGAAAAAAAAGCCTCTGTGTTTTTTGCTCAAAATACTTCCAAGTAACCTCAAGGCTCAATCCTAGATACTTTGTTCTTTCCTTAAAATGCCTTTTCAATGACTTGTGGCATGTGTTTTTTTTTGTTGTTTGTTTTAAACTGTTGCCATGTTCTTCCGCAGGATCTTTCCACCGTCACTCCTGTGACTCTCTTTGTGGATCCTCATGGACTTTATCTCTACTGGACCGACCAAAACAAGGTAAATAAGGGATATCAACCGTATTCATTTTATTTTGGACACACGTTCATGAAATGCATATGGATGACATAGTTAAATAGTAAAATATGAATTTTAAATTCCACTCAAGAAAAGGGACTTTGATTCCATCTTCCAGGAGACGGAGTTGTTAGACTTGACCCATGTGAAAGATGTGCGGACAGGCAGAAGCACCAAAACTGCCAAGGTAACGGCGGCCTCTTCACCTTCTTTGCGCCTCCTCTTCGCCTCTTTCACCTCCGTCTTGTGCGTCGCCTTAGAAACGCAATCTTGCTGCTGCTTCTTGCAAGAAAAGAAAAGAAAAAAAAAAAAAACAAGCCCGTGGGTTTGTATTCTGAAGCGCTCAATGTGTATTCCAAAAGCATCACAGTATGTACAAGACGGCGCCTTGTGTTCTGTCACAGCCGAAACAGCAGTTTGAATGGGTTGGGTTTGTTTTGCGACCACCGCCGCGGGTGTGCAATCACACACGGCGAGGAAAATGCGGAAATGATCGATCTGGGTCCCCGCCGGGTGTTTTGAGCAGGGGTGTGTGGACTTTTGCTAATCCACGTTACCCACACTCTGCTAGGAGGCCAAGCTGCGGGAGCTGCTGGACGTGGGCAACCTGGTGGGCCGGCTGGAGAACCGCATGGTCACCGTGGTGACGGCCTCCGACATCGTCAACGTCAACCAGATCATCTTCATCGCCTCTCAGGAGGATGAGGCCAAGGTATCGTGATGATGATGATGATGATGATGATGATGATGCGACAAGTGATGATGCTTCTGGTAGGTGTGGTGCGAGGAGCTTTTTTGTCTGTCTTCCAACCTGCTGAGCCACAACCTCAACAGAGACCACAGCCTCCTCAAAGCGTGAGTCAAGACGCGCACGTTTTTCTTTGTTCAACAAACTTCACTTTTCTGTTGATTTCCCCCAATTTTTCCCTTTCGTGTCTCTTTTTTCTGTCTTTGTTTTCTCTCCCGTTTTTATTGAACAATTTTTTTCTACTTTATTCTTCCCCCATTTTCCTTTTGATCCATTTTATACCCCCCCCCCCCCCCCCCATCTGATTTTGTTCCGGCAGGTACGTGAAGTTGACTCTGCAGCCCACCGCGGAGGGCAGGATCCCCGTCAAGAAGTGAGTCGGTCGGGCCCGTTTCTTCGGCTGCGCGAGCGTCCGCCGCGTGGCTTGCGGCCGAGCCGATATTCTGCAGGGACCTGCGCAAACTTCATAACTTTGCTCTTTTCCGTCCCGCGCTTCCCAAAATAAACTCAATTCCACGTGCACTTGGGATAAAAGAAAAAAAACAGGGACAGGATCCGGCAAGGTGCTTAATTCAGCGCTGACCTGCTAATGGGCCGGCGGCGGCGGCGGCGGCGGCAGTACATGTGATGCCAGGATAACGGAAAAGACACGCAGGTTCCGGGGAAGCCAAATGGGGACTTTTAGCCCCCTTTCGCATTGGCTGTTCTTCGAAGCAAGCAATTTGAGCAACGCAAAATTGGGGGTCAAATTTCCACTCTTCAGAGGTGTAACAGACGTACCCGGAACCCGGATGGGATAGGTTCAGCACTTCGCAAAGGTCCCCGGACCTCTCAGAAGTACCACCCTTTTTCAAGGGTCTTCTTTGGGCCCCGATAATCTCACTCTGGGACTACATTTAGACAGTACACTGGGAAAAAAATGAATAAATTAGCTGCACATGATTCAAATGTGGTCAACTGATTCTCCTCCCCCCCCCCCCCCCCCCCCCTATTTCCGTGAAAGGGACCGAGTAATTGCGATGAGAAGCAGAATTCCAATTGCCAATCAAGTGCTTTTCGTTTCAATGCGGGACACTTCTCAAAATGGAGCGCAGCCAAGTAATCCGTGTCAATCCATCGGGACTCGTCGCCAGTCCACTCAAGGACATTTTGGGACACTCACAGAATTTGAAGTGATTCTGTGATGTGAGGACACGGTCACATGATTTATTCCCTTTTTTTTTTCCCCTTTCAGTATCGTTCGCTTGTTTCATCGGACAGGAAGCGGGTGGAGACCGCCTTGGAGAACTGCCGACTTCCTTACGGGCGGGTTGGTCAACTTTTTTTATTTTTATTTTTTTTTCCCTGAACCGTCAAATGAGCTTCATGAAAAGTCCCACGGGTGGTCCGGGACAGTTTGGAGATTTGCTCTCAAGCTAAACATGAAATCGGGTAACGATACGAAAAAGGTGGCGAAAATGTGGCCACGCAGCGATTGGGGTTGATTTGTGCCAAAATAGGAAACGGACTGTAAGATGATGCTCTTGAATATTGGACACCAGACCAAAACGGACAGCTCGCTGTCCTGTCCTGTCCTGTCCTGTCCTGACGGCATTCATGGGACGTTCCCATGATCTATTGCCCGCACGCTTGATGCTCTTCTTGCATGCGCTCAACAGGGCGACGCCATCAAACTGGACGACTTCCCTCTGGAGGTGTACCAGAGCTTCCTGGAGCACCTCTGTCCTCGTCCGGAGCTGGCCACCATCTTTAAAGTGCAGTGAGTGCACCGCGGCGGCGGCAGAGTGAGGAGGACGGGCGCCGACGAGTGCTTGTCCTTCTTGTCGGAACACACGCAAGACTTACTTTGATTTACTGCGGAAAAAGTATGACTCAAATTCGACGCCCCAAAGGCATTGCGAAACCAAGAATTTTGACCTTTTTTTTTGAAAAAAGAAAAAATTAGTTACAAATAAGAAATCTTATGTGCATCCAGTCCATGCACTCACTCCTTCAATTTATTTAAAAAAATAAAATAAAATAAAAATCCTGTAAAGCGCATCTAGAAACTATTCACAAAACCAATACCCATTTAAAAATATGTGAGAATTTATGTATTTATTCCCCCCAATTAAAAAAGAGAAATAAATAGGAAATCCAATGTCTACACAGTGCCCTTCATTTTTTTCCCCATTTTGTATTCTTGCCTTTTTCACAAATTTCACTGATATCTTTTTTTTTCTCCAGAAATTCTCCCTTGAGTGCAAAACTACTTCAAAAAAACTTCTTTTTTTTTTTTAATTAAAATTTAAAATAAATCAAAATCAAAGAAATGTGACATTTCTTTGTTTCTCCTCATGCGTTGTGGCCATTATCGAGTTGAATCCAGTTTGGAAAAATTCCTATTGCCAAACCAAATAAAGGGACAAATCAAGTGCTGCAAATACTTTCTGAAAACTCAGGAAAAGTCATAGGGAGTGAAGTCCTTTTCAATTTCTATCCGTGAGTTCATAGCGGTAGGAAATCATCCATCATCCAACGGCGGTTGCGGGAACGTGCGACATCGCGAGGCCACGCCATCAGCATCGAGTGGGATTCAAACTCGGACCGCCTCCGCGTGCAGCCATCCACTTTCCGCTTTGCAGACACGGCAAAGCTCAAGTCATGCGTTCCCCCCGTAGGGGAGGCGAGGACGGCGCCATGTCGGTGGATCGGATGACGGATTTCATCAACAACAAGCAGCGGGACCCCAGACTCAACGAGATCCTCTACCCGCCTCTCAGGCCCGCTCAGACCCAGACGCTCCTCGAAAGGCACCAAAGCGACAAGACCTTGCTGGAGCAGGGTGAGGACAAAGCACGCACGCAAAAACAAGTCGCTCGACAGGATGGATGCCGCCATGGCAAAGCTTTCAATGTAAAATGTGTACACTGTCTGTGTGTGTGTGTGTGTGTGTGTGTGTGTGTGTGTGTGCGCGCTGGCCTTGTACGGGCGTGTCGGCCAGGCCTGATCGCCATGCAGGCCTTCTGCAGTTATCTGTCAAGCGACGAGAACGGCGTCATCCCTCCGGACAAACTGGACCAGTCTGAAGACATGAGCTTCCCGCTGCCGCACTACTTTGTCAACTCCTCCCACAACACGTACCTGACAGGTGCCCCCCTCCCCTGCCCCTGTCCCATGCATGCGGACTCATTGGCCCGCCGCTGTCGATTTGCCAACCGCTGTATGTGATTGTTTGTAGCGGGCCAGCTGGCGGGGAGCTCGTCGGTGGAGATGTACCGGCAGGTGCTGCTGGCCGGATGTCGCTGCGTGGAGCTGGACGTGTGGAAAGGCCGCACGGCGGAGGAGGAGCCCGTCATCACGCACGGCTTCACCATGACCTCCGAGATCTCCTTCAAGGTCAACGCCGTGGCACGCACGCTGGGAAACCATGCCCAGCTTATTGGTTGCCTGAAAAACATCGCGCTTATTTTTTTCCACACTGAAAAGAAAGAAAAAAAAATCATTTGGACCCGCCGACATCGGTTGCTGGCAATCAAAAGTGCAATCAAATGTCATTCGAATATTTGCGAGGGAAATGACGTCAGACGAGCACTTTTTAACTCATGTGCGACGAAAAGTTAGGTATCCCTCTTTGAACAAAAATGGAGCCATTTTTGACAAGTTATTATCTTTTAGTTGTTGTCAAAATTCTATGATTTAACATTTGGGGGGGGCTTGCCTGTAATTATTATAATGAATTTTTTGCATGTTGATTTTCAAGCGTTTCTCCTTCCCGCTTTGACCCATTTCTGAGATTTCAAAACGGTAAAAAATAAAAAGGAGCCCATATTAGTTCAATTTTGAGATATTTTT
This sequence comes from Hippocampus abdominalis, assembly GCA_018466805.1. Classification (NCBI taxonomy): domain Eukaryota; kingdom Metazoa; phylum Chordata; class Actinopteri; order Syngnathiformes; family Syngnathidae; genus Hippocampus; species Hippocampus abdominalis. Next base: position 735,676 of record CM031702.1, read on the forward strand.
AATGAGCGTCACATTGATTCCAGCATTTTCTTTGAAAGTCGAAACTATATCGTGAGAATCATACTACTCCCGTTTATATTTTAGTTGCTGTCGTATGTTCGCTGGTGTTTAGAACAATGTTTTCCTGTGTGTTTTTTTCACTTGAAAGTGAGGGAAACATTTTAAACCGTGGATGACAGAGTCCTTATTTTTTTCAGTTTGATTTAATTCCAATCATGGTTCGTTACTTATTCGAATACATATTGTGCTCTGTTTTTGTTTTGGTTATGTTTTTTTGCTTCGTTTGGTTTTGTTTCAACAGGAGGTCATTGAGGCCATTGCAGAGTGCGCCTTCAAGACGTCCCCTTTTCCGGTCATCTTGTCTTTCGAGAATCACGTCGACTCGTGAGTTCCGTTCACGACCAAAACGACTAAATTGTTTTGTCATCATAATAGAGTTCGTGGCAGATTTTCATTTGTGCACATTTTCTCCCGGCTAAATGCTAAACTCCGCCTCCTGACACGTTCAGATATCCTTTTTTTTTTTTTTCTTCCCAGTTTGAAGCAGCAGGCTAAAATGGCGGAATATTGTCGATCGATCTTTGGGGAGGCCTTACTGATTGACCCGCTGGACAGATACAAGGTAAGAAATCCTTGTACATGCAAAGAAAGAAAATGGGTAAAAAAAAAAAAAAAAGTTTTTTAAAGGTTTTTGTTTCATGTACTCGTCCCGATTTGATTCCAGCTGGAGTCGGGCGTACCGCTGCCCAGTCCTCAGGAGCTGATGGGCAAAATTCTCATCAAGAACAAGAAATCTCACAAAGCCTCCGCTGGCGACGTCAAGAGGCTGACCGAGCAGCCGGCCAATCAGGACCCCGAGCCCCTGTCGCCTAGCAACAACGCCACAGGTACGGCGAGCGACATCAGGAGGGCCTCGCGCAAAGTCCCGAGTCATAAAATAGCTCAAGTCAAGCTCTTTTTTTTTTTTTTCTGGAGGCAACAGGATGTGAAAATGCCGCTCCTAGCGTATGAAGTTTCGATACCGGACCGCATTGGCGCATCTGAAACAAAACAGCCTACTTTCGACTTTGACGCATGATTCAATGACAAGGTTGCCGAGTCAGCCAAGCCAAAGTCACGTTTTGTATTTCCGGCAGAGATGGAGGCTGAAAGTGAGGAGGACGACGATGACGACGACGACGACGGTAAAAAGGTCAGCGGTGACGCCGCATGTTAACGGTGCAATCTTGACTTGCACTGCTGGGAGTTTTTTTTGCTTTATGAGCGCCTGCGTTGTATTCAAAACACGGTTCAAGAGAACGTAAAGAATGCACTTGTTGTACAAAGTGGACTTACAAAGTGGGCCCCCGGCCAATATTTGCCAGAATGAAAATAACGGAGGAATCGGCGATTTGGGGGTGATTTGCAAAGGGGCTAATATGGGCCGGCCAATTCATCGCTTCGGATCCGACTCTGAAAAAAAATGGTGTGTTGAATTCACTCCAGTTTGTTTCCTCAAGTCGTTGCGCAAAATAAACAAAAATGTATCCAAATCCCCAGAATTTTCTTGTAAGTTCAGTGCATCGTTTTTTTTTGTGGCCTAAGCACCTCGGACGGAACTCAGTGGAAATGTCTTGCTATCAAAAGTGCTGAAAGTTTATCGGCAACTTCGACTCCCCTTGCCCGCATACGAGAGCGCCGTGATTATTTGAATGAGTCAATTAAATTAATCTGCTGATTATTATTTGATTTGGGGTTTTTTTTGTAACCAACCAGATAAAAGCAAACCAAAGTTCCAAAGTTGCAGACAATTGAAAGTTAATGTCGAAACAGGTCATTATAAAAAAATAGTGGTTGATTAATTTGCTAGCCGATTAGCCGTCAATGAATTAATTGTTGCGCCTCTACTTGCAACACAAAAGGGACAAAATCGCACAAGCCGTGGCTCGTGACTGGCAATTTATTTTGGTGGGGGGGGTTTGTTTTTAGGGCTCAGCGGAGCGCGAGGCCGTGGCCACGGAGGAGATGTCCACCTTGGTCAACTACGTGCAGCCCACCAAGTTCAACACCTTCGAGGCCTCCAAGAGTAAGCCAGACGTTGGCCGTGGCGAGTGCCTCGTCGTCTTTCATCAGGCAAAAGTGTGCTCAAGTGTGCGTGCGTGCGTGCGTGCGTGTGCGCAGAGGCGGCCCGCTGTTACCACATGTCGTCGTTTGTGGAGACCAAAGCTCTGGAGCACCTCACCAAGTCACCGGTGGAGTTTGTGGAGTATCCTTAGCAACAGTTGCCACGGGCGACTGCTCACATCCTGGCTGCTTCTTTCTCTTTTAGACGTGATGCCTTTTTGAAATTCGCTGGTAAATCATGCCGCCCGGAATGCCTTTGATCGGTCGTGCGAATATCTGAGCGAAATATACTAGGACATAATATTAGGCACGCCGTGTGTTGAGAATTCTGCCGCCGTTCAATGAGCTATCCTTGGTCTTCCATTTCTTTGCAATAAGCCAATCGCCGCGATTGACCGATGACCTCCCGGCAGGGAAACTCGAAGCACGATCGTCTTGGTAAATCCACTTTTCCTGTGTGGATCTCATTCGAGTGCGTACAGTATCGACCGGCGGCTGCATTTGTTTGTTCGAGTTCAAGCTTGGCTCGAAATTGTCCAACGTTAAGACCGCCGCTCCTTAACCCGTCATCAACCAGATACAATAAATCCCAGCTGAGTCGGATCTATCCCAAAGGAACCAGAGTGGACTCGTCCAACTTCATGCCGCAGCTTTTCTGGAACAGCGGCTGTCAACTGGTGGCTCTCAATTATCAAACCGTAGGTGAGCTGGAGGCGAGGGTTTGAAGATTTTCTGCTCTTTTCCCGCATTATTATGAGGTCGTCGTTGAATGAGGCGAAAATGGCCGCTTCAAAGCGAAACGGCAGACCTCCTGTTGCCAAGGGCAACCTAGGTTTTCCAAAATGTGTCGGACCACTTTGTTTGTTTGTGAAGAAAGCTGATCCGAAGAGCCGACTTCCTGTGACTTTGTAGTTGCCGCGCCTCCCAAATTTCACAGCCGCGGTCCGAGGCCGACCGGAAAAACTCTTTGTGGCAGATCTGTCCATGCAGTTGAACCTCTTCATGTTTGAGTACAACGGTCGCAGCGGCTACCGGCTGAAGCCCGAGTTCATGCGGCGGCCGGACAAACACTTTGACCCTTTCACGGAGAACACGGTGGACGGCATCGTAGCCAACACGCTCTCCGTCAAGGTCGGCCGGTCGGCAGCATCCTCGCCTCCTGTGGGAAGAGCGCCGGAAACACGTGGTTTTCACGTGGTTTTCACGCCGTGGTTTTCAGGTGATCTCGGGCCAGTTCCTCACCGAGCGCAGGGTGGGCGTCTACGTGGAAGTGGAGATGTTTGGGCTTCCTGCTGACACCAGGAGGAAAGCTCTGAAGACCAAAACCTCGCCCAACAACAACGCCGTCAACCCGGTGTGGGATGAGGAACCCGTCGTTTTTAAGAAGGTGGGAAACGGGTCCGAGCGCTACGCACTGAACCAGTTTTGACTTCCAGTGTCTTTCTACCAGGGATTCTTGAGATTTTTTGTGGGACTTCTCAACGTTGATCAGCCTACCAAATTGGATGTCGCTAAGGCAAAGATGGCTGAATTTCTCAAATATTTGTAGGACCGGTTTATTCTAAACCTTGGAAATTTCCCAAAATCCAGACCGACCTTGTTGGCATGGCTTCTTGAGACTTTTTTGGTGGGTCCACTAATGATAGACATGCCTACCAAAGTTCAATATACAAAGTCAAAGTGACTTGAGGGGAAGAATTTTTTCCAAATTTCTAGATTGATTTATTTTTCGTACGTGTCTTTTCTACCAGGGATTCTTGAGATTTTTTGTGGGACTTCTCAACGTTGATCAGCCTACCAAATTGGATGTCGCAAAAATGGCTGAATTTCCCAAATATTTGTAGGACCGGTTTATTCTAAACCTTGTAAATTTCCCAAAATCCAGACCGACCTTGTTGGCATGGCTTCTTGAGACTTTTTTTGTGGGTCCACTAATGATAGACATGCCTACCAAAGTTCAATATACAAAGTCAAAGTGACTTGAGGGGAAGAATTTTTTTCCAAATTTCTAGATTGATTTATTTTTGTACGTGTCTTTCTACCAGGGATTCTTGAGATTTTTGGGGGGCGGGGTCTGCACCTCTCATTGTTCTAAATATCAATGTTGACTTGGGTCAGAATGATTGAATGACGCTCAAAATCGTCACGGTTCACGTCACCCGCCAGGTGATCCTTCCTACTCTGGCCTCGTTGAGAATCGCCGCCTTTGAGGAAGGGGGCAAGTTCATCGGCCATCGCATCATCCCCGTGTCTGCCATACGCCCCGGTACCCGCCCCTTTCTTTGACGTCTACCGTCACGCGACGATGCCCAAGGAGATGCTGCCACTCTGAGTGTGGATGGCGACGTGTCTTCTTTCAAGGCTATCGCTATATCGGCCTGAGGAACGAGAAGAACCAGTCTCTGATTCTCCCCGCCGTGTTCGTCTACATGGAAGTCAAAGACTACGTCCCGGACACTTTTGCAGGTACACGCCAGCCCAAAGAGGGATTGTTTTATTTTATTTTGTGGTGTCTGAGCAGAAACCACAAAATATCCCGTCATTTAATTGTAACGAATGTATACTTTTTATTATTCGTGCGTACTTCTTGCTAAGTATCTCCTCCTCTCTCTGCAGACGTGATCGAGGCGCTGTCCAACCCCATTCGATACGTCAACCTGCTAGAGCAGCGTTCCAAGCAGCTGGCCGCTCTCACGCTGGAGGACGGAAACGTCGACGCGCAGACCGAGGTCAGAAAGGAAGAAAACGCTTTCATTGGACCCAAGATATCACCACGGGGCCCCACGCTGGTGTCTTCTTTTTTTTAATGAAATACGAGACGTCCGACGTTCACATTTATCTGCTCCCGTCTCGATCAAATACAGCAAAATCGCGTGAGGCCCACCCGCTCCTCAAATTACAGCTGCTTTCTGCGAGTCTAAAATTGAATCTGTTCTTTGGCACCAAATTTACAGATGCGCTGGGGGGGGGGGGCGCCAGGCAGAAATGCCCAGCGAGGCGCAGTGCATCGTCCAAATTCACAAACCTGAAGAAACGAAACCACAGTCTTTGTGCCAAAATAGTCTGTGCGCGCTTTTACACTAGGCGCAGACTATTTCCCATCAAGAAATTAGCAGATGCTTCGGGGGCGAGGCTGCTTCGTGCGCCGGCACGCTGCCACAGCGCCAAAAACACGCTGGACCAGACTTGCTCTGGCACAAAAATTCAGCTCAACCCAGTTTTACGCTAACTTTGATTCCTATTTTGAATTATTCTTAACCCTCATGCAGTGTTTTTAAGCGGCTGCATGAAGGGTATTACGTCCCCAAAATGTCCCTCTTCCAATGTGCAACAACTTTTTTCACTTTTCATTTTTGTTTCACTTTCAACCCCTCAAAATGTTCAGTGGGAATTGGCCAAGACATCGATATACATCCTATGCAAAAGTTATTTGTCACTGTTTTGTCTGTGGTGTCCATTTGTCCAACAGTCCAAAATCGTCCAAAGTGTCCGAAATGTCCAATTTTGGGATAATTACTGCATGGGGGTTAATATCTTTCTGCTTTTTTTTTTAACTTCTCAAAAACACGTTTGAACAGGGGTACGTAAACTTTTTAAATCCACTGTGTCTGAGTAAATACATACTTGTGATACATTGTACCTCTTTTGGAAGGCTCCACGCCCATTTTACCTCCCATATACAGTAAGAGCCACACCATTTTGTGAGTCATATTCATTTTAACTTTGATGTAAAATGTTTTTGGGGTGGGGGGATGGGGGTGGGGGGTCGTTCCAGGACGAAGCGGACGGCTGCTCTGAGCGTAAAAACGATCCCAAGTCGCCGTTGATGGAAAACGGACTGAGCCCGGTCCCCGGACCGGCGGGCCACGCTCCTGTCGCCGCGGCACCCAAAGCCTCTGCGGCCAATCAGCAAGCGGCTCCAACAGGTAGTGGCACCACCATCGACTTGGGTGTGCGGACTTTTGTGATGAAGGGACACATTTGGTTTGGAAAAAGGCTACAATGGCCGGCAGTCCGTGATGATGTATCTCTGTCTCAAAGTTAAAGTTTTGCAGGTGCTTTGCCACCGCATGACCTGGACTGATTACTGTCGTGGTTACTTGGTGACTGGATGTTCCTGATGGGTTTCTTGTCTTGTCCTTCGCTTTAGATGCAGCCAAACCAGCGGCAAAGACTGAAGATTTGGTGTTAAGTGTTCTGATAGGTCAGTCCGTAAAACTCTCTCTCTGGCGTTCGTATGGGCTTCACTTATTGAAGGTGACGCTCGCCGGCCACAAACCATGTTGACAAAACCACAAGGGGGCGTCGCCGTTTGCCAGCTACAGTGAAACTCCTCTACAACAAAATCTACATGGGTGAAAATACCCCCTAGTGTGAAACAATCTCCATGCATTCACACCATTCCCACTTTCCTGTTTCAAATTTGCTACAGTGAAAAACCCCCTGTTGTGAAAAAATGTCTTGCTGCAAACTTGATTTCGTTGTAGAGGAGTTTCACTGTATCACTACGCACCCTGGTTTTAAGGTCAGGGTTTTTGCTCCCGCTGGGGGAGAGGCCTGTCTAGGGGGCCCCCACCCCAGACTTTGCCCACCCCCACCTGTGTGATCGCTCAACTGTGCCGTTGGCAGACCTGCCCGTGTGCACGCTGGCCAGCCTGCAGCAGTCCAAACTGTACCAGAAGGAGCAGCGGCGTCAGTTCAAGGAGCTGAAGGAGCTGGTGAGGAGACACCAGAAGAAGACCTCGGAGCTCCTGCGAGACATCAACAACAAGTACAAGAAGGCGGCCAGACGGTGCAGCAAGAGCAGGTGGGAAAGCCGACATTTTGCCCTCACCCAATCGGGCGCGTTTGCCGCTAAATTGCGCGCGCGTTTGCTCAGGAGCTCGTCGTCCGAGGAGCCCGACGAGCATCTCCGGTCGCTGCGAGACGAGCAGCACCAGCAGCTTGTGGCGCTCAGGCAGGAGCAGTACTACAGCCAAAAGTACCTGCAGAGGGAACACGTCAAGACGGTGAGCCCGCGTCCCGAGTCCTCAGCCGCTCTGCGGGGGCGGGTTCTTGGATCTGGTGCGCAGCCGGGAATTTGGGAGATGGCTTGAGCCGACATGGCAGATGCAAGGCCTGGTCTCGACGGCCACGTATAAGGGGGGCGGTCCCTGGTTCCTATAATCAACTGGAAAAATCGCAAGCAGCAAGGCATTAAGATGGGGAACTTTTCTCTCTCCTCCAGCTGAACGAGCGACTGAGCGGCCTGGCCGAGGAGAGCCACAGCACGCAGATGAAGAAACTCAAAGACGTCTGCGGCAAGTAAGTTCTCGCGTCGGAGCAGATGAGATTGCGGTTGCGTCGGCTTGTTTTTTTTTTTGTTTTTTTTTTCCATTTCCGCAGCCACTTCCCATCCCTTCACTCGCTTGACTTTCTGAATTGAATTGAATTGAATACAACTTTATTGTCATATGTGCTGTACGTATGTGTAACATACAGCACAGATGGCATTTCTTCCCCCTCAACATAAAACAAGAGGAGCCGCTGCGGGTGTCCGCGCCGCCATCAAAAGAAAAGTTAACCAAAAATAATGACAAAATAATACAAGACAACACATGAAACACAGACAATTGTGCAATCTTAACCACTTTCCTGCATACACTTTGTTGTTTGAAGCCGTAATCGATGAAAGAGGAGCGAATCAAAGTGTCCTTTTCACCAGTGGATCAAAGACGTCATGCGGCAATGTGCACACGTCTGCTACAAGCTAAGCTGTAGCAACAAGAAGCTGTAGCATCCATTAACGAAAAAGAGAGATTGGCTCTCTTCTCCTGTCCCATGTAAATCCGCTTCAATTCCAAGCCGCGACTCCCAGTTCCACATATGCATCGGCATCCCCTTTCCATCCATCGTCGCGGCAGACCATATTGACGGCGTGTTTTTGCCGCCGACTCAGGGAGAAGAAGGAACTGAAGAGGCAAATGGACCGAAGAAGAACCGAGAAAATCACCTTGGCTAAGACCAAAGAGAAACATCTCGCAGAAGAGTAGGATTCCTCATCAACGCTTGACTCGTCGCGTCATCGGCATTCCGCTCCTCGCTGGACTCATTTCTTGGAAAAGCTTTCATCTCATCTGTCTGTGTGTGTGCGTGTGTGTGTGTGTCTGCGCGTGTGTGCGCATTACAGAGAGAAGATGGAGATCAATAAGTCGTACGTCAACGAAGTGGTGCAGAACATCAAACGGGTGAGCGCAGGCAGGCAGAAGTCGCGCATCTTTTGTCTCTCGGCGATACAAAATCGCTTGCGTGTGTCTGTTTTTTTGTTGTTTTGTTTTGTTTTGTTTTTGTTTTGTGCTTGTAGCTGGAGGAGACCCAGGCCAAGCGGCAGGAGCAGCTGGTGGAGCAGCACAACCGACTGCTGCAGGAGATACAAGAACAGAAACCCAAGGTACGCAGCCAAAGCGTGAGCAAAATGACCTGATCTCAAGTCAAAACATGAGCGAGGCAATGACAGCCGAAACAGGACTGCCCCCCCCCCCAAAAAAAAAAATCCAAAAATGTGACACAAAACAAAACACCGACAAAGACTCGCAACTTTGCCGCTGCGATTCAGCTGCAGGGCGCCATCGAGGCCGAGTTCCAGGAGAAGTTTGAGCGGTTGCCCGGCGAGATCGGAGACTTCCTGCGGGACAGGAGGCCGGAGGAGGTCCGAGGGCACAGCAAGTCCCGAGCGTCCACCCCCGACGAGATTCTCTCCGAGGACGACTGAAGACCGCCTCGAGAAAAGTCCAACGCCGTCCATCCGTACGCTTCTGCGGCGGGGGGGCGGACGCTTCCTTGGGACTTGGCTCATCCGTCCGAAGGCGGGCCCCAGACAACCAACGATTCTTCCTAGCGACCGAAACCATATTCGCTGTTTCTGCCCCACCCCCACCCCACCTGGCCGACCTTGCTACCTAGCCGCCGAGCTAGCTTCCTTCTTTCCTAACTCGCCGCATAGAATGTTTGACTTCAACTTGACTATTGATCCTTTGTGTTGGTAGTCCAACGCTTTGGTCCTACTTGGCTGTCTACCTCCGACCGACGTTCCTTCCTTGCCACCTTCCAAGCTTCCTGCCTCAACAATAGCCTGTTTGGTTTTGTTGGGTTTTGGCCTACACCCAAACGAAATCCTCCATCCTGGACCTTGAACCAGTTTAAAGCATGTTTGGATTCTCTTATTTTTATTATTATCAGTAGTAGTAGTAGTAGTAGTGGTCGTATTTTTTATTTTTTTTTCATATTCTCTTGATTTACTTGATGAAGTCAAATCCAAGACTAGAGATCAACTTTTGGGTTGTCATCGGTCATGTCCGCAAGCGGCACGTTTTCAACTAGGAATGTGTTTTGTTTTCTCTCGCTCTCGCCGCACGAAGTTTGACGCTGAGCTTATTTCAACAACGCCAGACTTTCGCAACGACGACTGTTAGCCTCATCGAGTTGCGGCGTCCGAACCATCCAACGGGACTCGTGATCATGATGTCATTTCTTTAACACGCCGAAAAAAACAAACAACAACAGTTTTCAAAGCCATCTGAAGATTCCTCTTGAGTGCTCGCGGCGGCAATCCGTGCGGACTCGGGTTGCATGACGTCTTTGTTTTCAGCTCAGAGGGACATTTTCAAAGGACTGCCGTCAAATCAAAACGCTCTCCCTCCCCCCCGTGGTGTGAATAAGGACTAACAAATGTGATTTGTGATGATGATTATTTCTTTTTTTTTGTGCTTGTTGTGGTTTGAACTTTCAACTGCATCCAACAACCCTTTTGGCGGGGAAACGTTTTGATTGGCGCATGTCTCAACCGCTGGCAATTTTTTTTCACTGGTCCGCATGTGCCAAGTATTGAGCATTCATCACTTCGACTGCGCATGCTTTGCTTTGCAGTTCTTCTTTGTTCGGACTGGATCTCATTTCAACAGCACGTCGGAAAAAAACCTTGCTCTGCATATTCTTGGACATGAGAACACGAGTTTGCCAGCAAGAAAAAAAAAAATCATTATTTTGTTTTTTTCCATTTCCTCGGATTCTAGTGGTAGAATAGAAAACGGTATTTTGAGACTCATGACGTTCTCCCAAAAAAAAAAGAAAATGCCCCCAACCCCCAAAAAGCTCGATCATAATGAACACTTGCAATAAAATCACCGTGATATTGTGATGTTATTTCATTATTAAATAAAATGAGGGTGCAAAACTGTGCATTGAATCTCATTTTAAAATGTGTTGGGTTATGCGCGGGGTTGGACGTGACCACTGCGTGGCTGTCTTGAGCCACCTCGAGCTCACTGACGATGCGCTGACTGGTAACGTTTTGAATTAGGGTTTCAAGAGAGAAATTCAGATTTTAATCTTGGGTTAGGGTTTCAAACCAGGGTGAGGGTGACATCACAGCCCCCCCCCCCCGCCCCCCAAACCCCTACCTCACTCCCTCGGCGACCAACACTTGTCCAGTAGATCCTGCTGCGATCAGTGGGTATCAAGTCGTCTTTTTTGTGCGGCATCCGAATGTGATTCGCACGCCATCGTTGTCCTAAAAGATCCACATAACTTTCAGCAAAATTAGCGTCGAGCATACCACCAAATCAATATATTTATCAGATGTATAGAAGTAGGAATACTATTGACAGAAGCCATCGTATGTTGCTCGCTGTGGCGCCAAAAGCAGACGGCCTCTGGGTTTCTGATGTTCACTTTTCGTCCAGTGGAGGGCGATCGCGAGGCCCTCCACTGCCCTATCTTGCCGTCGAGGAAGAGCATCGCCGAGCTGCCCGCCCCTCAGCTCAGCCTCAGCACCAGCTCAAGCGGGCTCTTCTTCTCCTTGCGCCCGCCTCCCGCCTCCGCGCCACAGTGGGCTCTTCTGTCTTCCTGCCTATACGCCCCCTCCCCCCTCTTCGCCATCCATCGCCTCCACTGCAGAACATCGGGCCCTTTTCGTGGCGTCAACCGCCCCCACCCCCCCCTCCATCACCTTGACCAGCGCACAGCCACCTGCGGGCCACCATGGACAACAGCGGCAAAGAGAAGGAGGCCATGCAGCTCATGGCCGACGCCGACAAGAAGGTCAAAGCGTCCGGCTCCTTTCTCGGCGGAATGTTCGGGTAAATGGCCGCCGTGCGCGCTACGCGTGACTGCACGTCGTGCGTGTGTTTACGTCTGCGGAACCGCTGTCAAGTGTTGCTTTATGCGGCACGTTCTACCACATGTGACGCCCATTATTTCAGGGCGTTCTTTCCGCTTTTGATTCGTTTTGCTTGTCACTCACGGCGATGTGAACCCGCGGGGGCATTTTGTGCCGACGGTTGCTCGCCTTGCGTGGGTCTGTCACGTACCGCGCGTGTGTCATCCCCCCCCCTCCCTCCCTCCCCATCCACTTCTGCGGGGTCTACGCGGAGCGTTAGGCCGCCCTGTCGACGCAACGAGGCGCGTCGCGGTCGAGTCGCTGTCGGCGTGTTACGGTGGTGATGACAGAGAGGCGCATGCGCGTCAGGTGCAACTGGGCGTGGCTACGAAGAAGCACGTCTTTTCATCAGATTATAATAATAATAATAATAATAATACATTTCATTTCAAAGCGCCTTTCAAAACACTCAAGGTCGCTTTACAATTAAAAAACAAGAACAATAAAACCACAGATAAAATTATAATAGCAATTTTGCCCAAATTAATTTTCAACCTACTGAAATATAACATTTTTAGCTCACGTGTTCCATTTTGACCATTCTTCAAAATGACTCAAAGGTTTAGTGGTACGGTACAGTTCATTAATAATAATAATAATGATACATTTCATTTATAAGCGCCTTTCAAAACACTCAAGGACACTTTACAATCAAAACAAGAACAATAAAACCACAGCTGGTGTTGGTGGCCTCAAGAGCTCCACACTAACTGAAGCTTGAATGTAAACAAACAACACCAATCAAGGCATTGTGCTTGTGTTTGCGTGTCCACGCGTGCGTCACAGTGGAAACCACAAGGTGGAGGATGCCTGTGAGATGTACGCTCGAGCAGCCAACATGTTCAAGATGGCAAAGAACTGGAGCGGTGAGAAAACACACACGCGCACGATTGCAAGATGACCGCTGGACGGACACATTAAATGGCTCAAAGGCCATTCGTCACTCGGCACGATTGAAAGGCGGACAGTCACGTGCAAAATCCAAAGTGCGACCGCAGTTTGTCTATTCGAGGCTTTTTTTTGAAATTGTCATTGTGTTATTAGCAGCACTGCAACTTGAGAGCGACTCTCATGTGCAAACCAGCACTCAGCGTGTATGTTTGCGTGCGTGTGTTAGCTGCCGGCAACGCATTCTGCCAGGCGGCCCGACTCCACATGCAGCTTCAAAACAAACTGGACTCGGCCACCAGCTTCGTGGACGCAGGCAACGCTTACAAGAAGGCCGACCCGCAGGGTGAGAAGCGCCGTCCGTGTTCAACCGTGATCCCCGGAAGCTCATGTCAACGTAGGTTGTTGCTTTCCCCCGCAGAGGCCATCAGCTGCCTAAATCAAGCCATCGACATCTACACCGACATGGTGAGTGTGCGCCCGTGACCGCGTTTGTTCACCGGTCAGTCGGTCATGATTAATGGGTTGTCATCAAACAACAGTTATAGATGGATGAATGGGCGGATTGTGCCTTATGCTTGCTGTTCCTATGTAATTACTCTGTAATAACAGTGTATGAAGTTTTTACATCGCCGTGGAAAAAGAAGAAATTGATAAGATCATATATGTCTAGTATTTCTCCAAATATGGGGGAAAGGAAAAGGAATGACAGGAGATATTGCCCTGATATGGAACTGGGTTAGGCTAACCATGCCGGGTCTCCTTGCAGGGTCGCTTCACCATCGCAGCCAAACACCACATCACCATCGCGGAGATCTACGAGTCGGAGCTGGTTGACATTGAGAAGGTGAAAGCGCCACGAGTTTCCTTCAGCTCCGCCGTTATCCGCACCGTGCAAAACGACCTTTGCTCACTGCGGCCTTTCTGTCGCGCAGGCCATCGCCCACTACGAGCAGGCGGCCGACTACTACAAAGGCGAAGAGTCAAACAGGTACTTTTTGTGCGGCGACCGGCGCATCGGTAAACGCAAACGCTCACTTGTTTGCGTCATTTCAGCTCGGCCAACAAGTGCCTGCTGAAGGTGGGGCACTACAGCGCCCAGCTGGAACAATACCAGAAGGCCATCGAGATCTATGAACAGGTAGCGGGTTCGGACGGATGTTTTATGTCTGCTACAACCGTCACTCGAATAACTCGAATCGTTCGATTCCCAAAAAGGGTGTGATTACCTGAAAGAAATGAGCCCCCTGCTTAAGTCAGAGTTGCGCATCGATCGTATGCTTTGGCGCCATCTTGTGGCATTTCGGGTGTTTCATTTCAGCACTTCACGAAAGACAGGGTTCCGGCCCCCAACAGTCTTGGAAGCGGTGAAGACGGGGTACAGCGTAGCCCCGAATTTGCATGTTAAAGGAACACATTTTCTAGCCTCTGATAAGTCCGTGTGTCCAAAGTGCGAATATGGATACGGAGCTAGCCTGCGCGCTGCCATTTTGGACCGCTTCAGGCGATCCTTGTGCTCGGTTTAGACTCGTTTCCTGGTCAATGGTGCGATAAAAATGTTGAAGAAAAAAAAAAAAAGAAATCCCCCCCCCCCCCCCCCCTTTGTGTTGAAAGCAATTGCCGCGTGTTTATAAGAGAAGAGACGCAAATGAAGCAAGTTGCACCTGTTGCAGGTGGCCATGAGCACCATGGACAATCCTCTGTTGAAGTACAACGCCAAAGAATACTTCTTCAAGGCTTCGCTGTGTCACTTCATCGTGGACGAGCTCAACGCTAAGGTCTCACACACACACACGCGTGCGTCCAATCCGTGATTATTTTTAGCACGACTTGAATATTTCAATTCACACCTAACTGTGTTTGTAGTTGGCTATCGAGAAGTATGAGGAGATGTTCCCCGCTTTTTCCGATTCAAGAGAGCTGAAACTGTTGAAGGTAAGATGTATTTGTTGACTTTTTCTCTATTTTGGGAGGCGGGGTGGGGGGGGCGGGGGGTTAAGCATGTTGCATGCAATTCTGCTTTTCTACTCCTATGTGGTCATATTATAGGAAAGCTACACAAACCCCAAAATTATACTGCTATAAATTGTTGTTTACTTGAGTTGTCCTGAAAACCACAACAAACACACAATGACGCTTTGCATTATTTTGACACGGCCTCGTCGTCGGGCTGCACACAGAAACTTCTGGAGGCCCACGAGGAGCAGAACAGCGAAGCCTTCACCGAGGCCGTCAAGGAATTTGACTCGGTGTCCCGCCTGGACCAGTGGCTCACCACCATGCTGCTGCGCATTAAGAAGACCATCCAGGGGGACGCCGGAGACCTGAAATAGAGCGAGGGGCTGGCGAGGGGTGGGGGTTTGGGGGGGTCAATGGCCACAACAGAAGCTGAATTTGTACATATCAGTCTGCATGTGATTCCCTCCCGACAATCTCCGCATCACCCTGTAGACCGCCTCCGCGTGTCCCTGTTCACACGCACAGGCACTCATTCAGTATTGTCATTTGGAGAAAAGTACGAATGAGTGGATGTAAAAATGTGTGCTGCTTATTTGGTGGGGAATATGAGATGATCACAAAAGGTTTATGATGTCCATATAGAAATTATTTATCGGTTGTTGTAGTGCTCAGTGTTAATGTTGTAGCCGTTAGCCTCATTCCATGTGGCCCTTTTTGGTCGCGTCCGCTCTTCTGTGACATCATCGCTCACTGCTCGTCTCCCGTCGTGATCCATTCCAGGGGGGGCTTGGTATGTGCATGTCTGTACTCAATGTTGAAGTGTTCTGGGTGTCATGCTAACATGGGGGGGGGGGGGGGGGAAGCAGTTGTGCCTGTAGTTTGTGTCGTCATTTGTGCGCAATGGGTAAAAACGTATCTTGAAATAAATACATTCTCATGCCAGATAGCATGTTGCTGGGTGTTTTTTTTTTTTCTCTCCACTTTAAATGTAAGACCGCAATTGATGGAATGCATTGCTGGTCAAAAAAATCAGAAAAAGCACACAATGATATATTTTTTCTCGGAATAAAAAAAGGGAGAATCTAATGTTGGAGTCTTCAGTTGAACGTGTGTGAACTACAAACAGTAAAAATATACTAAAAATGGGATTTATCTGGTTTCACCAAGAATTGTAGTTATACAAGACAATCTGAGAATTAATTTGGTTTTTATTACAGAATGACTTTATTTTTCGTCTTTAACATTCACACTTTTTTTTTTTTTACCTCATCTATGCCTTTTTTTTTTAGACGACGCTTGTAGACCGAATTTTGCCCACCGACTGCACTCAACTGCTGCTCTGTCGTTTCATATTTGTCCTCCTGGGGGCAGTAATGCACCGTGAAGCGTCTTATCATTTTGCTCTTTGCAAGCCGAAGAAGGGGCGTTACACGTTTCCTGTTTGTCGCGGCGAGCGCTCAGTCGTCTTGCGGGCTGTGTGCTTTTAGTTGTGCTTTCCTACTTGTTTTGTTCCTAGTTGAAGAAGGGGAAGAAAACAACAAAGACGCCAAGATGCCGCGAATCATGATCAAAGGAGGTGTTTGGCGCAATACGGAGGTACGTGGAGGTACACGGCTAGCGGGGTTAGCCACGAGGCTAAACCCGCTAGCTGTAAATAAATAATACGAAGTATAGCATCACATAGCTACCAGCTAGCTATAAAGTTAAGGAGACTCATGCCTTAGAAGGCGCTATTCTTGCTTATGGCGGCCTAGCTATCAGGGGATATTTAATACTCATTTTGAACTCGTCAACCAACGTCACGAGATGGAGTTGGTGGAGTCGAACCAATCTCCGTGCTGGTATTGAATAAAGTGTAAGATGCAGTTTCACGTGAGCATACAATTGTAGTGCGGGACTGAGCAAACCGCGTTAAGATGTTTATATGAAAAAATAGGGTATCAAATATAGACGCACATTGAAATTAGGCTGCAAAAATGAACGAGTCACCTGTTTGTGTACGCTCTATTTTACTAATTGCTAAAGTTTTACTGAGAATATTTCAACCCTTATGTGTCAAACACAAGATGCAACAATTATTACAGGACACAATAATGTACTTGCTCACCCGGCCGGAATCCAAAATCTACTGTCTTTGAGTACAAATGGACTCCCAAATGTAAATTATTCACTCCTCTGCCAATTCCAGGATGAAATCCTCAAGGCTGCGGTGATGAAATATGGGAAAAATCAGTGGTCCCGTATTGCCTCTTTGCTCCACCGCAAGTCGGCCAAGCAGTGCAAAGCCCGATGGTGAGTTTGTCTTCTTTTAAATGGCTGATCTTCCCCTGGCTGTAATCGCTGCATCTTAAAGCGTCTCTGGTTTCTCCTCAGGTACGAATGGCTGGACCCCAGCATTAAGAAAACGGAGTGGTCCCGAGAGGAGGAGGAGAAGCTTCTTCATCTGGCCAAGCTGATGCCCACCCAGTGGAGAACCATCGCGCCCATCATAGGCCGCACGGCCGCCCAGTGTCTGGAGCATTACGAATATCTGCTGTACGCTCGCGCCGCCGCCGCCGCCCCGCCCGGCGCGCCTCGCCTCGCCCCCACACGTTTGCATCTGTGTGTGATTTTAGCGACAAGGCAGCGCAGCGAGACAACGAGGAGGAAGTAGGAGAGGACCCCAGGAAGTTGAAGCCGGGAGAGATCGACCCCAATCCCGAGACCAAACCGGCCCGGCCGGATCCCGTGGACATGGATGAAGGTACCGCTAAATGACGAGCAACTTTTTCGGAGTCCATTTCCAATGCATTTAATTTGGTATTGCTGTCTTGGCTCGAAACTTTTTGAAACATGAAGCCGAATTGGAAGCCCTGCTTTCAAAATCACCACGCGTCACAGATGTCCGTGCGTCTAGAACGGACTCGCCGTATCGATCCCAGAGACCGACGATTGATCGGAGAAAATCCGACTTGATGTTTCCTGACCGCTGCCGTTTTGTTCGTCGCTGATCAACGTGCGCAAATGTTTCCAGATGAACTGGAGATGCTGTCTGAGGCCCGAGCTCGACTGGCCAACACGCAGGGCAAGAAGGCCAAGAGGAAGGCCAGAGAGAAGCAGCTGGAGGAAGCCAGGTCACATTTCCTTCTTCTTATTCTTGGCCGATCGAGCCGGTTCTCGGAGCTGTCGATATTCACCGCGCGGGTTCCGCCTTTCGCCGTTTGCAGGCGTTTGGCGGCGCTGCAGAAGCGCCGAGAGCTCCGAGCAGCGGGCATCCATATCGGCAAGAAGAGGAAGAAGAAGCGAGGCGTGGACTACAACGCCGAGATCCCCTTTGAAAAGAAACCCGCCTCTGTAACTTGAATTCTTTTTTTGGGGGGGGGGGCGGTTCGCCTTACTGCATTCCGCGCATCGACAGGAGCTGAATGTTTGAGCGGCCATTTTGCCTGCTTTCAGGGCTTCTACGACACCAGCATGGAGATTTACGACCCGCTGGCGCCCAACTTCAAGCGTCTCCGGCAGCAGCACTTGGACGGCGAGCTGCGCAAGTGAGTCCTAGCGTTAGCGCTCGCGAGCACGAGTGAGAGCCAAGTGCCCCCGGCGCCACGCCCCCGTGTTTGTGGTTTCAGCGAGCGCGAGGACCGGGACCGCAAGAAGGACAAGCAGAAGATCAAGAAGAAGAAGGAGAGCGACCTGCCCTCCGCCATCCTGCAGACCAGCGGCGTCGCCGAGTTCACCAAGAAGCGCTCCAAACTGGTCCTGCCTGCGCCGCAGGTAACGACGTGGCGCTAACGCGGCCGCTCGCCGTTTTATATGCCACGGACCACTTTCATGTTGAGGAATATTCGGAGGGGGGGGGGGGGGGGAAATCCTTCATCAACCGCGCTGACGATTTGGTGCTCTCGCCTGGCAGATCAGCGACGCCGAACTGGAGGAGGTGGTGAAGATGGGCGTGGCCAGCGAGGTGGCCCGCCAGGCGGCCGAGGAGAGCGAGAGCGCCAACGGCGCCTCCTCGGCGCTGCTCTCCGAGTACAGCGTCACCAACAACATGAGCGGCGCGCAGCGTACGCCGCGCACGCCCGCCATTCAGGACAGGATCATGCAGGTCAGCTCGCTTCGAGACAAAACTCCGCCTGATGAGCTTAGAACTCAAATTTCAGCTCATTTGAAGCCTTAGCCCTTGTTTTAAAATGGTTTTGAAACTCTTGAAAACGATCACCATGAGCCTCGTCTTGAAATCCGAACACTAGAACTCACCTTGAAGCCCCAATCTGAATACTTGATCCAAAATTACAAAAGAGATTCTTTGAAATATTAAAACCTAAAATCACCTTGGAGGGAATCGGTCAAGATTTTGGTTTTTATTTTCACCCCCCCCCCCCAGGAAGCTCAAAATCTGATGGCGCTGACCAACATCGACACCCCGCTGAAGGGCGGCCTGAACACGCCGCTGCACGAGAGCGATTTCAGCGGCGTGACGCCCCAGCGGCAGCAGGCGCAGACCCCCAACACCGTGCTCAGCACCCCCTTCAGGTAACCGGCGGAAAGCGCGCCTCCGCCCCGCCGAATGTTGGACGCGCCGTAAAAATAAAGTTGGGCCGCGTGCGTCATCTGCCGCAGAACTCCTGGCCAGGGCCAAGGGTCGGAGAGCATGACCCCGCAAGCGGGCGAGGCCATGACGCCACGCGGGTCGGCGACGCCCGGTCTGACACCCGCGCGCACGCCGCTGAGGGACAAACTGAACATCAACAGCGAGGAGCAGCTGGCTGACCCGTCCTACGCAAAACATCTGGTCAGGAAAAAAAAAAATCCCAAAAAGTCCCCTTTTTAAAGGGGTTGTCATATATTTTTTTTCATGAGTAATTTGTTGGCTTGTTTAAAAAAAAATCTGATTGTATTTGAATTATTTTGAGCCTTTTTTTTTTGTTTAGTCAGAAAAAGAGGATTTTTTTTTTTTTAACAAGATTTTATTAAGAAGTCTTTTTTTTTTTTTAAATACGAGACCCTAAGATCTTATTTTTGAGGGGGGAAAAGTAATTTGTTTCCTATATATTTTTTTTTCCAAGTCACTTTGTTTCTTCGTTTAAAAAGTCGGATTCTTTTAGTTTTTTTTTTCAATCATCAATCCTTAATCAATACAATGAAAATAAACTCCGAAATTTGTCAAGAAAAGTCATCTTTTAGAAGGAAAAAGTTGCGACTTTGGCAACCGACTGAACCTCCGCGTGACTTTGTGCGTTCCTGGGCAGCACCGCGAAAGTCTGCAGCAACTGAGGCAGGGCCTGATGTCACTTCCTGTGCCCAAAAACGACTTTGAGATCGTCCTGCCTGAAAACGCCGAGAAAGAACTGGAAGAGACCGAGATGGAGGTCGGCTACGTGGAGGACGCCGCCGACGTCGAGGCCCGCAAGCAGGTGCAACGCACACACGCAGGCGTGACTTTTACGCGACTTGATGCATCGAAAATTCACATCGTAGACAAAAGTGTTGCCGCTGAGTTTATGGTGCTCGCCGCACCAATATTGACACGTGCGTCTCTGCGCTCGTCAGGCCCACCGCGATGCGGAGAGGGAGAAGGAGCTGGAGCTGCGACACGCCGCCGTACAGCGGCACCTGCCCAGACCCGCCGAGGTAGCGCGCACCCTACACACACACACACACACGCACCGCACGCGCATCATCCGAGTGAGCCCGTCGATGTCTGATCAGGTGAACGAGTCGGTGCTGCGGCCGGCCTCCATGGAGCTGAACGACCTGCAGGTGGCCGAGGAGCTGATCAAACAGGAGATGATCAGCATGATGCACTACGACTGTCTTCACCACCCCGCGGCTGGCGGGCAGCTGCAGCGCGCCAAGGCCCGAGGACCCGCGTCCGCATCCAACAACGCCCTGCACATCGCCTACCTGGACGCGCACGCCTACAACACCGTCAGCACCGAGGACATGGACAAGGTGTGTTGCGCCTCTCGTACTCGTGCCGTGACCTTGATTAAGTCCGCCGACGAAAAAGAGGGACTGGGTTGGGTCGGTCAAGCCTTGAGGTCTACATCAATGTTCTGTTTTCCGTTAGAAGAGCGTTAAAACCTAAGAAAAGTAAGTTTTTTTTTTTTAAATGAAAAGTTCAAAAGTATAGCAGGGGAAAAAAATGGAGGTAAGAAGCAAAAAAGTCAAACTTGTGTTCATGTGCGTGTTTTGCCTCATCAGGCCAAAGCGATCCTGGCGGCCGAGATGGAGGTGGTGAAGGCGGGCATGGGCCACGGAGACCTCAGCATGGAGGCCTACTGCCAAGTCTGGGAGGAATGCTACGGCCAGGTCCCCCTTTTGCGCCTTCCTATTTCTATTTGCGGGGGGGGGATGAGCGGCAGCGGGTTTTTCATAACACCCCCGTGCGGTTGCGCTGCAGGTCCTGTACCTGCCAGGGCAGAACAGGTACACCCGAGCCAACTTGGCGACCAAGAAGGAGAGGCTTGAGAGTGTGGAAAAGAAACTCGACGTAAGTCAATCGGGTTGTTGTTTTTTTTTTTTAGGCAAAGTCGTTTTGAGGGCAGTGATTTTTCAAGAAAGGAGAACAGTCTTACTTTTGGCAGGAACGCTGGAGTTTCAAGGAAATTAAAATTCACATTTTTAGAAGCTTTTCTTTTTTTTTAATGACTTCCGAATTGATGTGCTGATGGCATTGTGTATTGCGTGCCGCGCAGGTGAACCGCAGTCACATGACAGCGGAAGCGCGCAAGGCGGCCAAACTGGAGAAGAAGCTCAAGATCCTCCTGGGGGGCTTCCAGTCCCGTGCGCTCGGCCTCCTCAAGCAGCACAACGAACTCTGGGAGCAGGTCAGCATCGGACTCCTCAACACCCCCTCCCCCCCCAGTACCCACTGCCCATTTTAGTGATTAGAAAGGAGATCCATAATCTTATTCGCAATCATTAATTACAACCATTAAAACTGAAAATTATCCTTTCTGTATCAGAAAAAATAATCCTCGCCAAATTAATCATCAAGCTATGAATCTCCAGAGGGGTTTTTTTTGTAGCCTTTAAAACTTTCAACCGCTCATCTGCTAATGGACAGAAAGTGCAATTAGCCCATTGTCCTTCTCGCAGACTGAATTAAAATCGTCACTCATACATTTTTGAACAAACGCCCCAAGGCTCAATATATCCGCAGCCTGCAAAACTCTTTTGAAGCGTCGTGCTTATTTTGTGCACTAGGTGGAGCAAGCGGCCACTGAGCTGGAGACCTTCAGTCAGCTGAAGAAACAAGAAGACACCGCCATTCCCAGAAGGCTGGAGGTCTGTCACACACGCACACACACACAAACACGCAGTTTGAAAAATACGAGACCTTTATTCATATTTGTGTGTGTGTGTGTGTGTAGGCATTGCGCGAGGACATGGAGCGTCAGATGGATCGAGAGCGGGAACTCCAGCAGCGCTACGGCGAACTTGTGACGGAGCGAGACGCCCTGGTCAACAGCGCTCAAAAGTTCTGAGCCACAGTGAATGCATCCTTTTTATAGTGTCTTGAGATTAAATCCATTAAAGTGAGTCAGCGTGTTCCATGCAGTCTTCATGTCCCCCATGCGGTTCATTTCCCGCAACGCCGGATTATGTACACTGAGTGATGTTTATGACACTTATAAAACTGAGCAGGGAAAGAAAAAAAAATCAGTTTTCCACGGGTAAGGGGTCAACAGGCCAGGTAAGCCATCCCGTTCCTCCTGTAGGCACTCTGAGAGAAACACAATTCTTTCAACACTCGTGCGGACACGGAAATCCATTTGGATGCCAATGTGCGCGCGCGCGCGCGTCCACGTACGGTGTGTCGGTAGTTGTATCTTCGAACGGCCTCTCGGATGTGACCAAGCTGGATGGCGCCGCTGGGAGGTTCCGCTGCGGCAGGACAGCTCTGAAAACAACACCGTTTTTCAAGTGCATTCAGACAATTACCGATTTCTTCGGAGAATCAAGCCGGAGTTTTTTTTTGGGGTGGGGCGGCTGTAAAAATTCTGAAAGTGCGCAAGTGATCTTTAATGCTAATTTTGAGTAAAAATACGAGTTTGCTTGAAAATAACATCCGTCTGTAAAAATCCAAATTCTTCTCGGAGCAGAACTTTTTACGCATTTCTCTTGGTTGTGGCCGCGGACGGAGATAACGTTGTGACCTTTTTACGTTTCCTCTGCCGCGCTCGCCCCTCCAGGCTTCCGTTGCCTTGGAGGAGGGGCTTGGAAGAGTGGGAGGACCCAGGAGTGGAGGGAGGCGTGGCCTCAGGCGACTCAGATTCTTTCTTGACCTGCCGGACAACACGTCAAGTTCACCTCAGGAAAACAAACAAACAGAAATCAAAGAGTGTGTGTGTGTGTACCTCAGTGTGTGTGTTGTAGTGTATGTGGCTGGCCGAGATGACGTGAGTGACGGCGTTGGTTTTTGCCACCATCTCCTGCTTCACCAGCAGAGACAAGTCCACAATCTGCAACCAGGAAACATTGATTTTTTTTAATTTTTTTGGGAGGGGGGGGGTCACGTTACGGTATGAATGATAGATGGATGATGCGTTACCTGGGCGACAGTTTCATAGGCCAGGTAGGACAGTATCTCCATGGCGACGCCGTTGGGTTTGAGGTCCAGACTGCTGCAATCCAGCCAATCGCGGAATTTGGATGCTTTCTTGGCTGCACACGTACACAAGCACCAATACATGGAAAATGAAGGATGTGTGAAATAATCCAGATTATTCAAGTGGAATAAAAGGAAGTCGTTTTTATCACGGGGAAAAAACCTGAATGTCAACACACAATGGTTTGAGGTTTTTCGAGAAAGACATTTTGGTTTTTAACGAAAAGAACAAATAGGACGAGAACGATGTGCATTATTCATGTAGTCTATTACTAAATGTATTTATTTGGAAAAAAAAATCTTAGTCACATTTTCAGAGCCATTGTTTTGTCTGATTTCAGATTTTCTTTTCTTGAAAGTCATTTTTTCATTACGGTTTAAAAAAAAAATTCTGTATACCTGTTTTTTCTCTATGATTGAAAAAAGTAATTTAAAAAAAGTAAAGCATTTCTGCATCAATGGCTATCAAGTTGTATATGACGGCTTGATATCGTTGTCCTGAAACGTGTCTGAATGCAAAGACCGTTACCAAAGCTGAGCTGTCGACTCTCACAGAATTCGGCGTACTGCGTCTGGTCCATGGCTCTGCTGTGACGCTCCAGACGCTGCAATCCCATAATAATCACAATCAGAACCCTTATCCGAAACCACGGGGGGGGGGGGGGGGGGGGGTGAAGGGCTTGTCTCCGCGGCGACCACCTCCAGCCTCTCTTGCTTGACGGGGTCCATCTCCTGCCGCTCGGCCAGGGACAGGAGCTCGCCCGTGTGGTCCATCCACAGCAGGTAATCCTGAGCCAGACGCTGGCGACGTTGGTTGCCCCCGGCTACCGTGCCTGAGGACCCCGCGCCTGCGCCCCCAATTCCTTATTATGATCGATCGAGGTTTATGATTTGGTGGGGGAAAAAGAAAGACACCCACCTTGCTCCGGCTGCCCGTCATCATCGTCCAGGCCCTTGAGAAGCTTTGACTTGTAGTCACGGAATTGGAGATACTTCAACAGCCTTGACACCTTTCTCTGCGCAAAATAAGATTGGTAGTAAGTATCCCAAGAGCATTTCGGAAAGACACGACACACACACACACACACACACACGAAAATGTACTCACTTTCTTTTTGAGAATTTGCAAAAAGATAGAATGTCGAAAAGAAAAATTGACCGTAATTTTTTGGTCTTGTTTTTGATCAACTCATTGGGCTCAAAATCTAATTTTCAAGTCATACTTATCAACAGTCTTGCATTTTAAAATGTGTGGAAAAAACATTTTGAAAAAAAGTTGTCTTTTGTGAAATCAAGAAAAAAAAGTCCGATTTCCCAAAGAAAAGTGTTCTTCCCTCCATTTGTGTGTGCCGACCTTGTCTCTGCGCATCAGGAAGAGGAGGTCCTCCACGGCGATGACCCTTGAACCTCGGAGGGTGGCGCCCTCGCTGGCCTGATGGAGCTGATCAGAAAGTTGTACTTTTAAATCGTGTGGAAATGATCAAGCTATTCATATCAGAAATATATTTTGCCATGTACAAATGTTCCATTTGAAAATTCCCAAATCCAAAGGGCAGCCTTGTCTGGCAGTACCGCTCTCTTCCTCTAGGGGCAACAATGAGTCAGGCTGGCTGAATGCTTGATTTTGGACTATCTTTTGATGACTTTTTTTTTCTAACCCTAGCCTTTTTCCTTAGCAAGAAAACTTTTTAGAAACTTCTGGAAAAAAATGCAAAATAAATGAAGAAGTTTCCACGACACACCGTCATTGTCAACTGTGTGTGAAACAGTGCGTTACCATGGTGATAAGCTGTGTATGCACAATGTCCTCCACCAGGGCTGCTGTCTCGTGCAATGGCCTGCGAGTGTCTCCCAGGGCAAACCTAGCGTGCGCGCGCACACACACACACACACACACACACACACACACACACACACACACACATTTGGGCAAACCTCCCATTTGCATGTAGAGAAAGTAGTTCCTGGACAACCCCGAAAATTGAAAACCACATCCCCGACATCCATTCTCATCTTTCCCTGGCCCGCCTCCTCTGTGCCATGACTGGCCATCGGCAGCTGTCACTCACACAGCCAAGAGGGGTTTAGTTTTGAGGTTGGGGGCTGGACGCTGAGGCTTGGGGTTCGGTTTTGGGGTTGACGTGGTTGCAGGCGTCTTTGACCGCCAACAACACACCAGGTGAGTAACACACACACACACGTTGATACACACACTAGCTGGGTGCAGCAGTATGTGGCGTGTGTTATAAAACACGACATAAAAAAAGGCTTTAGTATGTTTTTTAAAAAAATTTTTAACGACCTTCTGCAAAGACTCAATGTGTTGACGTATATTCCATCTTCACGTCCGTGACACGACTACGAAATGCAAATTCGTCCTGTTGTCTCTTTCTCAACATTTTGTATTCTAAAGCCAAATCCATACGGAGCGTCTAATACATTACATCTTTCATTAAAAATATAGAAACATTTTTAAAACATTTTGATGCAACTTGTCCTTTTACTTTTCTTCTTTTAATCACAGCAGTTTTTATTTGACAACTATGAAGTAACGCTTTAAAAAAAAGATGAAGAAAACATTTTAGAATGGGAAAAATACTTTTTTGTTCCCGTTACCTTTAAAATGTGTACTTTTTTTGGTAACTAAGATCTTCATGATGTATAACAATCCTCTTCAATGTATTCTAGTTTCATCTTCAGGATAAAAACGAAGTAGTCTTTTTGCTGCTCACTTCAAATAAAGAGGTGGCAGAGAGGAGTCAAGACATATTTAATGTTCTGTAATGACCCAAATGCGCATTATACATAAGGCAATGCATACCGTACACTGCATACATTGGATTTGATTGTCTATACTTTGGCTGTAGTTTGGATGCACAACCCTGATTCCCACGTGCAGTTTTCCAATTCCATGTGGGCTTTCTTTGGGGCATGGGGGCCATGAGGCATATCACATTTGACGGCAAAAAAATTGATCGATTCAGTGAAAATTCATCAGGGGATGTATTTCGTGTGTATTGTGGAGTATAACCATGTGCCGTGTGTAATGTCTTCATCAACAGGCTGACATGGCTTCAAACAGTCTCTTTGGTGCCGGCAGCCACACACTTGACACAAGTGAGTCTGTGTGTGTGTGTGTGTGTGTGTGTGTGTGTGTGTGCGTGCGTGTGTGTGTGTGTGAAGTGAGTCATACATCATGCCCTGTATCTCAGGTATGAAACTGGTCCTGGATGCCGCTGGGCGTTCTCGGGAGCCGGCCATGGCGGAAACAGCCATGTGACCTCTCTGGACCAATCACAAACTCTGACACTAAACAAAGACGTCAACACACTTTTTAGTCCATAATATCAACACGTTTTCATCAACTTCACAGCTTTAAAACACGTAACGTAGTGTAATTATCAACATTATTTTAATAAATTCACAACAGTTGACAAAAATGACTGGAAATCACTTGTGGTTTTGCGTTTGTTTACAGAAATCGACAGATCACACTTCGTCAAACGCTAAAAACAACACCACACAACACAATACAACCGTATTGAAGCAACACACAAACGGGCACGCACACGTTGCAAGCGTACATACATGCACAAACCCACGCGCGCGCGCACACACACCGGCAGGTGTTTTAACCGCACTGCTTCCCCTGCGGTAATAAAATCTGAATAATAAAAAAGGACTCAGTTCCTCTGTATTCAAACAGTGCGGTCAAAGAGCCATCGCTGCTCCGCAAATGCAAAAAAAAGACAGAGGAGAACAAAGACATGACAGGAGAGGGAGACAATAATAATAAAACTCACCAAAAGTTGTCCAGCGTCGCGTTCGCTGTCGTTTGTGTGAAATCCCGGCGCGCTTTGATGACGTAAGTCGGGAGGTAAAATATTTTAAACTGACTTCTGTTTCTTTTAAAAACAATGAAAATAGATATTCTAATAAATATTTTAATGTCATAGTTTGGTTTTGTAAATCGATAAATCTTGAAACAAGTCTTTTTTTTTTTATTGGGGAAGTGTTTTTTGTCTTTTTAAAGCGTTATCTTATTCAATTGAAAATGAGCTATACTTAAGACATGTTAAGAAAATGTTGAATCTTATAAATGGGCATTCTTTTGTTAGTATTTGTAAAAATGGCAAAGCAAAGACGCAAACCATACCATTCAGACGTATGTACAGTAATATTATAACAATCTAAGTTCTACATTTTGTGTGGCTGTCAATCAGATGCCGTGACGAAGCATCGACCCGCTCCCTCGCCATCCAACCTCGACGTGGACGAAGCCGAAACGCGCCACCTCCACGAGCGCGGCGCAGCGCCCCCGAGAGGCCTGGTGGCCACCGACAGCCCCAATTTCCTGTGCAGCCGCCTGCCGCATCACTGGAGGTGCAACAAGACCTTGCCACGACCTTTCACTGTGAGCACTCGCCTTCATTTAAATGGCACTGACGAAGAAAAAGGTTTCCAGACTATCCCAGCCAACTGATTCCGTCTGATTATTTCTGAAAATGCGAGTGAGCCCTTCGGCGTTCACGCCCTAATGGGATGTAACAGAGGCCTTATTGACATCATAACCAACCCCGTACGGTATCACAAGAATCACTGTTTTTGAAGCGATCAAAAGGCAGGCCAAATTAGTGGCCTTGAAAGACATGTGACATTTTCCTCCATCGTGCAGGTAGTTTGCCTGGGTAACGACGTGGCAGACGGCGTTCTGGTCACGCTGATGGCGGGAAACGATGACCACAGCAGCGCCGAGTTACGCAACGCCACCGCCACCGTGAGGCAGGGACACGCGCACTTCAACGACCTGCGCTTCATTGGCCGCAGCGGCAGAGGTAGAAGGAAAATGAAAGGATGATGTCGTCAAAGTCGAACATTTGTCAGTTACCTGGTGAGATTTCTGCTCCATGATGTCAAAAACTGCTAAGTTCAAATGAAAATTGGCAGCAGCAAAATTCACAAGTGGCGTACATTAAAACAAACAAACAAACAAACAGTGAAGCAGCACCAACAGACAAACAATATAACAATACTCACAGATATATATTCTTTATCCTCTGAGATAGTATTACTGCAGTTGACTGAGTCAGTCGTGAAAGCCTTCTCCATGTTTCTCTGTATGGGTTATTCTGCCCCTGGGTGGCCAAGGCTCACCCAACCAGAAGGAGCGCATCAGGGGGGCTTGTCCAGATGGAAGTGGAATTTGCATTTGTTTCAATGGGGAGACATGACTTGAGAAGCGAGTGGTAAGCATGGCAAGCAAGGTCACTGAAAAAAAGGAAACAAATTACGTGTGAAATTGTTTGATTTTGGTTCCATTTTCAATTCTGTTTTTTTAACAATAAATCAACTGGATAATTAGTTCAAAGATGAAAGAGAAAAGTCATTTTCAAAAAGAATAATACATCTTAATGAATCAAATTAAGATAAATTCGCTGCCGCTGCTCAACCCGCATTGTGTTTTATTGTTTTTGTTCCTGATTGTAAAGTGTCCTTGTGTGTCTTGAAAGGCGCTTGTAAATAAAATGTATTATTATTATTATTATTACTCTAAAAGAATCCCATAAATATTACACGACGACACATTAATCATCCATGAATTGAAATTGTCGGCTGTTTTTTTTCCTTCCTCTCCAGGTAAGAGCTTCACCCTGTTCATCAACGTGCTGACCACGCCCCCTCAGGTGGCCACGCTGCACAGGGCCATCAAGGTGACGGTGGATGGCCCGCGCATGCCCAGGCGTCAGTACATACCCCCGCCTCCCCCTCATCCCCTGCCTCCACCACACACACACAAAAATAAAACATGAAGAATGATGGTCTACTCTTTTTTTTTTTTTCTTCTTCTTCTTCTTCTTCTTAATTGCTGAGTGCTATTGAGGCCGTTGGTTTTTATGTCCCCTTCAGGCCAGCGTCAAAAAGAAGCGGAGTCGGCACTTTTCAGGTCGTCCAGCTGCGGCGTGATCTCTTCAGGTAAAAAGCACACTTTTCTAAAAAGTTGCGGTTTGAATTTGGGTCTTTGTAACAAACAGCAGTCTCAGTCTGTCACCAAGATAGACTCAACGCAGCAAATGAAATAATATGAAAGCGCCAATCAATGCTTCTTGTTTTTGGGTAACCACAGTCCTCCTCTCCAGATTGCAGATCCTCCTCCTCCTCCTCCTCCTCCTCCTCCCTGTGGTCCAGCGAGCCGTCCCTGTTGGGCCAGATGGCCGCCCTGACGTCTTCCTTCCCCGCGCCTCCCCGAATGCACCCGCATCACCATCGCCAGCGCCATGCCGCCCTGTCCTACGCCGGCCAGCCTGCCGCCTACGCCTCCTACCTCAGCTCGGCGCCCGCCGCTCCGCTCGGTCACAGCGGTCCCTTCTTCTACGCGCCCAACCAAGCCATCGAGACCATGGGGGACGACGGCGGCGTGGCGGCGGCGGCGGCGGCGTTGAGCGCTTATATCGAAGGGGCGTGTTTTACCCTCAGGGGGGAGGAGCCTGTGTGGAGACCTTATTGAGATGTGCTTTGAAATTCCAACTCTAGTTTAAAAGTTTGACGATGGCTTGGAGGGGCTGGGTTGTCAATAGTATATTGAGGACGAAATGTTAAAAAATATATACAGTATAACAATTGGAAAAAAAATAAAATAAATACAATTGACTGGAATTGAAAAGCGATGTGATATTTTCACGTATCCAATATATCAGGCGTGCCCAATACGTCGATAGCGAGCGACTAGCCGCTCGCGGGCTGATCCCAAGTCAAAACATTTGCGTGTCTGTGTGCGTTATTAATAGGATATATTCTTGTGTTGGTGCACACGGCGCCCTTAGCGACCTATCAGTCTCACTTCCACAAAAAGTATTTAAAAAATAAAAGTAAAAAAAGCAGGTACAGTAACCTTTAACCTATGTGTGTGCGTGTGTATGTGTGTGCGTGCGTGCGCGCTTGTCAGCCGGGTGTCAGAGGAGGTGCGGCTGTCCAGATAAGCCCACGCCTCGGTTGGTGTACATTGTGACACTGATGGAGCGCCTCCTAAAAATAAAAATCGAGTAAGGCGAGGAGAGCCAAATTTGCATGCGAGTGTTCTTCGAGGGGAAAGTTATGCTACACTGACATGATAGCAGAGGTGTGAAATATGCACGCGCACGCAAACACTCACACACACACACACACACACACACATATATATACTGTACAGGAATAGTCAAGTTGAATCTGCCAAAGTAGGTTGCAAGAACAATGTGTTTGCTTGTGAAAACATCACTTTTGAATTTATTCTTGAACTCAAATCAACTCGTCTTTATTGAGTATAACGCATTTTAAAAGCAGTCAGAGGTGGGGGGGGAAAGTGCTGTCCAGCAGAGATGGGCATTCCATCCCTGGAGGGAGGGACAGAGGACGACAAGTCTTTTTTTTTTTTTTATAAGGACGGACTCCGCAAGGACGGAAGAAGGGTTTTCTCTGTCCCTTTAACCCTCATGCAGTATTTTTAAGCGGCTGCATGAAGGGTATTACGTCCCAAAAATGTCCCTCTTCCAATGTGCAACATCTTTTTTTACTTTTAATTTTTTTTTCCCACTTTCAACCCCTCAAAATGTTCAGTGGGCATTGGCCAAGACATCGATAGACATCCTATGCAAAATTTCAGCTTCGTGGAGTTATTTTTCACTGTTTTGTCTGTGGTGTCCATTTGTCCAACAGTCCAAAATCGTCCAAAGTGTCCGAAATGTCCAATTTTGGGATAATTACTGCATGGGGGTTAATCGTCCCTAATGGGGTTAAGCATGTGCTGTAGGGAGGCTAAATAACACGGCCAGAGTGTAGCCAAACACCGTCTTTTCTGAACAAGCAATTTCTAGGCTTCGTCTCAACAGTGTTTTTTAAAAAAATTTTTTTAGAAACACTGCCACCGAGTATGCGGTCAAGAGAATATAACAAAGTACCTCTGGACGTCCATTTCACTAACGTTGAACCCGGGCGGTTAAGAAGAGGTTGACGTGAGCACGAAGTAAAGACGTCAAGGTAAATGTTGGTGGCCATCGATTGCAGGTGTGCCACGTTAGGCGACATTGAGACGACTCCATTACGGGTTCACTGTACGGCAAGTGAGAAAGAACAGATCACATTAGTGTTGGCAACCAATGAGGCGTTTGGACCGTTGATATACAATATCCGTGGGAGCCATAACCTCTTTAATAATCCATAATCAATATGACTACTCTTTTGCTTTTCCTTTTCAATTCTATAGCAGACACTTGTTGAACCGGGTCGCAGCGATAAGTCAGCCCATCCGCCATTTTGAATGTGGCTTTAATATTCGAAATACATTTGGTACATGATATTGTAAAACTTGAGTGTGGATAGCATCACCCAATCTCAAAAGCGATCATTCCGAGGCATGTTTTCATCCGTTTAAGACAAAATGAAAGCTTTTTTTTACTGACAGAGCGTCATTTTGAATCGAACTGTCATCACCATCAAATTGAACGGAAAACCAACTCTATCTTCTCAGGATAGAACAGCAAAAACAGTGGCACGAAAAGTGAACCATTCGGAAATATGAATATCATCCATTTTGGAACATGTGATGTATTTATTTATTTATTTTGGCATTTTTAATCAATGGGGAAAAACATCTCACCAAATTGTGGGCTGTTGCGTCGCATCGATTCGAAATAAGGCAAAATGTGGAAAAAAAACATGGAAGCACTGTGAATGTTTCTGGATACACCAAATGGGATTTCCTGTGTTTTTCTTCAGTTGCCTTCTGTTCTAAATTTGGAAAAAGCTTTTTTTTTGTTTTTTAAAGTTCGTGTTGGCACCAGGAGTTGAAGAAAATGTGAATTCTATACCTTTTGGAATTAGGCTATCGCATAGTCTCCATGTTATTTCTGTGTGTGTTGTTATTAATGCAACAAATTTGTCTTGGCACTCTGTCGAGCTTTTGATAAAAATGTCATTCCATTTTTGGTGGTAAGATGGCAAAACGTGGACAAAGCGAAGCACTGAAAACATTCCAGATGCGGCATATCTGCCAAAATGTCAGCAGAGTTACCACAGCGAGGTTCCCTCGTACCTTATTTGCCGATCTTCGGACTACTTGTAATTTGGAAGAGCTTTTCTTTGATGGAGCGCAGCGTTCAAACACACGTCGCAAATGAAAAGACAATGGCGCCTCTGTCACTGGGCAAAAGCACTCGCAGCCATGTTCCCAAAGTGACTTTCAGAGTCACATGGCCTAACCGCCGCGTTAATCAATTCAACACAAGCACGCGCATACGGCCTGCAGGAACGTGGCAGCTTTGCAGTGCCGTCACAAGTTGTGTGCAGGATTCCCAAAAAAAAAGTTTCCACCGTGATGTTTGTGATATTGGGAATCTTCCTTTGGTGCGAGCGGCTGTGGGCGTTCTGGCCAACGAATCACTAAGGTGCCACTCCGAAAGGACAGGTTCCTGCTCGAACGTAATTGAGGAGCACAAGGCTTCTCAAGTGAGCCACATTGTCCTGCGAATTCGGGGGTGGGTGAAAAAAAAAAAGACGAAAAAAGTCATTTATACACGCTCACAAACCCACCTAATGATCTAAAAGAAGAGTCCAACCATGACCGCCATATTTTTTCAAAGATTTTTAGCATCTATATAGGCCGCCCATTCAAATTTCATCCCGAAAACACCTTCCCGAGTCCCTAATTTCAAAACCCTAACGTTAGCTTCGGATCTTCGGTGGAAAACCCTTCTTTTGGCTGAAAGGAGGGATGCTATATAGCAGCAGAAGCGTTCGCTCATTGAGTAGACACCGACGACCGTTATCGACAACCGATACCGACAAATCGTGCCTTCAGTACTTTTGATAAACAACATTTCAAACATTTACAATGACAAAAAAAAATGGTGAAGAAAGACGTTTGTTTTCGATGCAGATGATGTGTCAAAACTGCCACAGTATAGCGCCATCTACTGCCGAGGAGGACTTACTCAATGTCTGATTCTTTTTTGCCTCAAATATCGGTGGCTGGTCTCGAAAGCGCCCACAACAACCTGATATCTTAAACTCAGGCTGGAATCAGCCCGATACGATGCCTGATATCAGTACTCTTCCAACCCTAGTAAAAAAAAGCAAACTTGAAATGCGAAACCTGGTTCGAAACTCTGACCCCAGCTGAGGAACCCTGATTCAAACACAACATCTTGGCTTCAAACACCAATTGGAGATCCTGATCACTTTGACTTGAAAACTTGACTCGACTATCCTTAGGCACGGTCACGACATTTTCAGTGGCCAGGCAGCGGGTGGCGCAACAAGGCCCAAATGGTCGCCCCCCCCCTGAGATGGATGCTGTTGACTGACATTCAAAAGCAACACGGTTCTTGTTCGACGAGAAGCTTTTCCCTCGCAAATCAATTCCCTTGACGTTAGCGCGATAGCTTGTAGATGGACAATCGAAATGACCTTCAGGTAGCGTTCCTTGCCAACTTCCGAATTACTCACTCACATACACACACACACACACACACACACACACACACAACGCCCAGCGTTAGGGGAACTAGTGGCCAGATAAGAAAAGAGTGACAAGGAGGGAATGCTGGGCCTAAACTCAAAGCCATTGTGTCCTCATACAATATACGACTTCCTCTCGATGCCAGACGACACACACTCACAAGCACACACACAAAGACGTAAGTCAACTCAACTTAATTTTTTTTATAAATTATATATATATATATATATATATATATAGATAGATATATAGATAGATATAGATAAATAGGCAGATAGTATATACACACACACACACACACACACACACACACACACACACACACACACACACTCACATTTACAAACATACAAACTCTCACACACAATTACACACAGATTCAGACACACCCACACCCACCGTTTCTCTTTCTCTCTCACACACACACACACACACACACAAACACACACGCAGACGCACACAGTATGGTCGTACAAATGTATACAGGCAAACACACACAAACCAACACATCCACATACAGTACATGAGATTCCTTTGTGGACACAGCCCAGGGCAAGTGAAGGAGGGAAAGACCCAGGCAGGGTGAGCGAGCGAGCGAGAGACAGATAGAGAGAGAGAGAGAGAGAGAGAGAGACTACAAAAGTGAGAGTCACCCCGACGTCCCCTCTCACGCACCCACAAAGTGCGTCCGGACTGCAAGCAACTTGCTGACTTTCTCTCTTGTTTTTTTTTTCGGGGTCAAAAGTTATCCAGAACTTTCAGAGCTTGTTTCCTTGGATTCTGCGAGCCGTCGGCTTCTTCCTGCCTTGCTCAAGGGCATTTCTCTTGGACCAGCCCCACCGTGCTGCTCGTTGGCCCCAGGTGCAACTTTCTGAGCTTCAAGCCCACAGGCGACATCGCGCCGTCAACGAGATCATCAGGTAGTTGGTTGGCGCGCATCTGCACACACACACACACACACACACACACACACACACACGCGCAGTCTCTCAGCCTTTGGCCAGGGGTTCCCCAAAATTTTGTGCTCCCATCTACAGAAAATTCTGCTTCGAAAAAAAACCCCCATTGGAATGGATCAAAATCTCCAGTGTTTTGCGTGACCACGACTCAGACTGTGTTGCGTAGGAAACCAAAATCAAAGCGAATGTCAAGAAATAAGTTGGCTGTGACTGCTCGCATTGTCGAAGTTGGAGGTGTGCTTTTAAGGGGCGCGGCCTCGTGAGTGAATTCACCAGGTGGATTTGGCCGGTTGGTGCGTGAGTGAGCGGTGAGCTGTGGCCTGCAGCTGCTCTCGTCTTGCCTTTGCGTGGGGGCACTGTGAAGTGGCTAAAAACGGGGACGCCGACAGGTGGAACGGTGAAGGCTCATTTCAGAAGACAAAAGTCAACTTGTTCCATTGCACCGTTTTTTTGCTTTCTTTTTTGGAGGATTTTTTTTTTTTTAATGACTCATTCCCCAAGAATATGAAATGGAAAGTAAAGTGTTGTCGTGCTAACGCATAGGAACCTGGCCAAAGAGTAATCGAAAGTTCGTATGCTTTCAAACGTTGAATGTTGTGTATTCGTTTATCCCTCAATGCTTCACTTGCTCACTTCATTTCATTGACTTCAAATTAAAAAAAAAAAAAAAAAAACATCCTGAGGTGCAAGAAAGACAGACTGGGAGAGAGACGCCGAGAGAATTATGGCAGCAGGATGGAGAACAATGCTGAGTGCTGGGGGCACACACGCACACGCGCACACGCACGCACACACACACACACACACACACACACACACACACAGAGGTCAAGCAAAAGTCTATACAAGGAAGTAATATTGTTATTAAGTATCTCAAGAGTATTTCGGGAAGACATGAACACACACACACACATACACACACACGGAGTTCAGCACTTCAGGGTGTCCCAAAGACAGGAAGGGAGGGGCATTTAAGAAAAAAAAAAAGGCGCAGTAAAAAAATATCTTTGATTGGTTCTGCAGTTCGTGGTCGAATCAAAAGAGGGAAAAAAATTTCTTGACGACCTTGAAGGCTCTCAAGACCCTTCAAGGCCCCGTCTTGCGTGCATCTGTGCAAATGTGTGAAATGGCATCAAAGCAGAAACATCCCCGGAAGGCGCAAGTGCAAAAAAGGGCGCCCGCCTTTGAACGCTCCCTCAGCTGATTTTTTACAATCCATGAAGTGACGTCGCGTGCTCCGAGTGACAGATACAGACAGTGCGGACAATTCCAAAATCGCACAACAACCAGACAATCGAAGAATAACAACAACCATTGTGTGGTCAAATTCAGAAGTTTCCATTGGTGAGTGGAAGTCTAATGGCTTGGGTTGCTACACAAATAGCAGCAAAAGACTAGTGCATGTGTGTGTGTGTGTGTGTGTGTGTGTGTGTGTGTGTGTGAGTGGATGTTTTCCCTTCCCAAGAGAGCTTTGGGGCGAGTGTGGGAACCAAAAGTGAAGCTATACTAAGATGAGGAACAAACATGAAATGTATATTTTGAAAAAGGGTCAAATCGAGGGCTTCGCGATTCAATGCGAATGCGCTGCGTTGAGCCCAATCAGTGCGAAGTCTTCTCTCTGTCACGTTGTAAGGTGGTGGTGGTGGTGGTGGACCCCAAAAAGCAGGCAAGAGGGAGCAGCAGGGTGTAGTTGAAAGATTGTATTAATAAAACACAGCAAACTAAATCTGAAACAAACAAAGTCCAAAGTATCAAACAAAAAACCATGACTGAAGCTCAAAACTATCAATAACAGAAACAATACCAAAAACATTATCTAAACATAACAAACAAACATGACAGTAGCAAAAAGCCACAAACAATGACCCGACCATGAGTGCTCGGGCTGGGAGTCCTTTTAAAGTCCTAATTGCCTAACGACCAACAGGTGTGCAGCTGCAGGCAAAATCCCCACAGTGCCACCTGTTGGTCACGAACCAAAACATGACACTCTCTATTCAGGAGAAAGGCATTTTGGGGATCAGGATTTGTCAAAATACAGCACCGATCAAGAATCGCAACACACTTCACACTCAATTTCTCCTTGTGCTGAAATGAGCTCCAGCCAATGTAGGTTTCTCAACCAAGTGAGGAGCCGGGGCGCTGCAATGAGGCGAGCGTATGGGGGGGAGGGGGGGAACAAGCGCTCGTAAAGATGCAGGGAGCATTTTCGCTGGCGCAAGCAGCACTTCATATACCGGCACTTGACGACTGCATCATCACCGGGGCGATCATGTACCGCTGACCAAAAGCGAATGGAGTGCATCTCTGCTGACCTTGTACTGTCCGTCCAGCCGCGGCGTGAAAACGGCTCAGAGTCACTTTTACATCCCGACAGTATGTCCCCTTGGAAGTTTTCATTCTTATTCTGATCACATAAGGCAGAAGCACAAGAGTCAATATCCCCCGTCCCAGAGTCAAACCTGACACGCTTGGTCACAAGCCGCATTCTGAACCACTCACCCTCGAGCACATGATCTGATTCATCGGGGCTTTTCAGTAAGTACTCCCTGCCCGCATCCGCCAGTAAAGGTTACAAAATGATTTTGTATGTTTTGTACTTCAAGGCAAGAACGTGACTTTGGGGCTGGAGTGGTAGCCAGCATCCAAACAGCCAGTGAGGAAATCAATGGCAGACTGGAGTCTGCTGGGAAACTTCCTGGAGGAAGTACAGGAACACTCCACCTCCATTGGCAAGGTACACACACACACACACACACACACAAAACTGCACCGACTGTCAGCTCAGCTACCTTGAGGCCCCCCCCCCCCTGGTCATTTTGTATCAGTACACTTCTCGTTGTGACATAATAATGACATGTTTGAAAGTTTGGAACTACTTGAAACCGCAGCTTCGATTGAATTCCGAGCGATAACTTTGTTCTATCCGGCAACGGAAATGGCTGGTATCTGGGATCATCTTACCCCATTGAAATGAATGTAAAAACCATTCAATCCGTTCGCGTTCGGTAATAATCCCCAAAATCCAATCGAATGTAAAGAATTGATCCGTTTTTACTTGATCATTTTATCCTTGAATTCGCCGGACAGCGTGCGCTTGCGTGCATGCCTTGGCCACCGGGGGGCAGTATAAAACATACACACACAATGGAGACGTTTTATCATTTTTCACATAATATACGCGAGTATTGTGCTAATTTTCCAAGTCTGATACTGCTCCGTTTGTGTTCAAATTTTCAGTTTGCAAGTACCACCAAATAGCCGGTCGTTTCGATTTTTGATAACCCATGGGTGGCCTTTCACATTGTGTGTTAGCATTAAGCTAACACTTTTATTTCCACAACAGGAGTCCTATTTGCGGTCTAATTGCGGCCATTTCGTTCCACAAACGAGGATGCTCACGTATGAAGAATATTCCTCGAACAATGGGAAAGGACTATTTCGGTCAAAATGACACGGAGGTTTGTGCTCGCAGGTGTGGTTGACCATCCTGTTCATCTTCCGCATCCTGGTCCTCGGGACGGCGGCCGAGTCCTCTTGGGGTGACGAGCAGGAGGACTTCAACTGCGACACGGAGCAGCCCGGCTGTGAGAACGTTTGCTACGACAAAGCCTTCCCCATCGCCCACATACGATACTGGGTACGCGACGCAGCAGCAGCACTTTGGCTTGCCAGCATCGACACACATTCCGCTCCGATATAGCCTGGCGCAATTGTTGTTGTTTTTTTTGCGGGGGGAAAATGGGAGAGGGGCTAAATTTAGCCTCGGTTCTCAGTGGAAGTTGCAGAAGAGTCTGAAAAAGACTCGGACATATTTTTGGGAAATAAGGCAATCGATTTACTTGAAGGACGTAGTCAACATTTCGCCTATTTTTTTGTCGAGAGTATACTGCCAAGCTGTTTGCGGTTTTTCATGTGACGTCTCATGTCAATGTCTGCCAATTCAAATTTGTAATCGAATGATTTGATGACGTTTGAGTGAATTAATATTGGCAACAGTGCAGTGCAGGGCATTTCTAGAGGGACATTTATATATACAAGTGTCTGCAGCATCGCGAGAGTGGACTTCCCCAAGTCTGGATCACCAGTCTGCTTTCATGAAGAAATCCCCAAAGTCTAGACCTCTGAAGATGTACACCATTTTAAGTGAACCGAGGTCCCTTCTCATGCTTCTCGCCAGGTGCTGCAGATCGTGTTCGTTTCCACGCCCAGCCTGGTGTACATGGGCCACGCCATGCACACGGTGCGGCGGGAGGAGAAGCGGCGCAACCGAGAGGAGGACGACGACCCGGGAGGGGGAGGGGGACGACGACGACGACGAGCAAGGCGGCAAGGATGACAAGGAATCGGGGAAGGGAAAGAAAGCGGGACCGTCGGTGGGCAGGGTGCGCCTGAAGGGAGCGCTGCTGCAGACCTACGTGCTGAGTATCCTCATCAGGAGCATCATGGAGGTAAACGCTGACGCCGTTTGCGTTTCTGGCAAGCGGTTCTTCCAAAAAGAGGTGGACTGTCAATCGAAACATGAAACAAAAACGATGACAGGATCTTTATTCAACTAAAACCACATAACTTTGCCTCGCACAAGTCTGCTAGCTTGAGGCTAACACAGAATGGGAAATGCAATCTACAGGCTAACGAAACTAGCATTGATGTTGCAGTAATAGATAGATGCTTTATTTATTCTGTGAGGGAAATTAGACCGCCCCAGCAGCAATTTTCACAATCGCACCCAAAAAATACGAAGAGCGACAGATATTTGAATACAAACAGCGCAGCAACACACATTCGACAACAGTTCCGTGTGGCACAATGACAACAAAAGCGATTCTGATTAGCATTTGTGAAGGACGAATGCATTTGTCTCAAATAAAAGAGAAACATAAAAAGTAGCTCACTGCAGTTGATGTGTTGTTCCATGCAGGTGGTGTTTCTCTGCCTCCAGTACTTCCTGTATGGAATATTCCTGAACTCTCTTTATGTGTGCAAGGTAAAAAATAAAAAATAAAACATGATTTTCAAGTTTGTTTTTCCCCTCGGCCAATAAGTGCCACTCTGCGTGCGTGCTTAGGCTTGGCCGTGTCCACACCTGGTCAACTGTTACGTTTCGCGGCCCACGGAAAAGAACGTCTTCATCGTATTCATGTTGGCCGTGTCAGGCGTGTCCCTGGTGCTCAGCGTGCTGGAGCTCCACCACCTGGCGTGGAGGCATTGCTGCAGGTAAATGGCCGAAACACATGTCTGTATTTCTCGCTATTTTTTATTTTTTTTTAACTTCCTTCATGGAATATTACAACTTTTTCCGATTACTATTTCAGCCGCCGTTTCCACACATTTGAACATGGAGAAGCAAATCACGCTGGTCAATAGCAACTTTTAATCAGAGATGGCTTTACATGACCCTGAATGTATTTTTTATGCAGATTTTTTTTTTAAATGTCTTATTTTCCAGCAAGGCGGGTTTTGGCAGATGTTCTTGTTCCTAATTTTGACCTATAAAAGCTTGCAAAATATGGAGTTTACGATGTGTTGTTATTTGTACCTCTCAAGTTTCAGAAAAAAAATACACCTGCTGCTGAAGCTAACCCTTCATTCATAAATAGTACGAAATATATTAAGATACAATGTATTGCATTAGCTTTGGTGTTATTCTTCTTCTTATTATTATTATTCAGGGAAAAAAAACAGGGGCAGTTTTGGAATCAGTGCAAAAAATAAATCTAGGAAAATGTGACCTTTTTCTCTGATTTTAAAAATGTTGAAAAAAATGTGTTGGCCAGTCTAATTCCTGCCAAACGTTATGTTTTGTAAATGTCTTTGTTTTTTTACAATCATCAAGAACAAAACTGTTTCCACACGGACAAACTTCCTCTTTGCAGACGCCTTTTGGAGTCCAGGAAACTGGCGGCCGCCACCGAGGCAACTCAATCCAAACAAGTCCACATGTCTCCGCCTCCGCCGCGGCCGTCCACCCCGCCCCCTGAATTCAGCCAATGCGTGATGGGCTCCTCGCACTTCCTGGCGCTGCCCTTCCCCAACCACCGGCTGGCCCACCAACAGAACTCGGTCAACATGGCGGCCGAGCAGCACAAGATGACAGCGGGCGCGGGCGGCGACAAGGGCCTGCTGCCGATGAGCTGTTACTCGGCCGGCTGGCGCGGCGCCGCCGACGTGGCCGCCTGCTACGACGCCGCCGGCTGCCTGCGGATCCAAAATCCCGGCGGCGCCGAGCGTCTGCTGATGTGCGCCGCCGATGCCGTCGCCTGCCCCAAGGACAAACGGCGACTGAGCAAAACCAGCGGCGCCAGCGGCCGAACGCGAGCCGATGACCTCGCCATCTGACGACGAGGCCCATTCAGCTCCCGGCTCGAACTTGTGACGCACGCAATCAACACTGTGGCCCTTCATCTAGAAGCCTCCGAGGAGCGTTCCGCTCTTTGCACCTGACCCCCACTGTAATAAAACCAACTGAAAACAGAATGGTGGGAATCAGGCTAAACAGTCCAATTTTAACTTTTAAAAGACAAACAAGAAGGGCTGCCTGGAGGTCACCAAAATAAAAGGTCATTGTGAAGGCCATGCATTTGGTTCCACCACTTAACAGCATCTAGAGCACTTCACAATCAATATCTATCTCGTAATGTGAGGAAAATATCTCCTGCTCACGAGAGAGACTGATTATTATAAGTACGGGACTGCTTTTTTTTTCCAGAACAGTATTCTCCCTTTTAGTACCCACCGATACTATGGACTGATACCTCTCATACTTTTCATTAAAAAAAAAAAAAAAAGTCATTTAACACTATGCCAAAGAATTGTGAAGAAAGGCCTTTCTTTCTGAAGCAGATACCACAGTATAGCGCCAGCTACTGGCTTGTTCAAAACTGATCAGTTGGAATGGCAATTGTGTCAGGCTGTCAGCATCAAACTGTGCAGAGTCGAAATATTAATATTAATGCATCAGATTTATATGGCGCTTGTCACTGGCGTCTATACTCCCTTTGAAAAGTAATCCGATGGACATTTGAGCGTATTAGCGATGCTAGCCGCTAAACGCTGACAACAGGCGCCGTACAATTCAGCGTCAGCCTAATTCTGATGAACATTTGATGAGAGCACATGTGGGTAATGGCAATGGATGAGCAGATCCTCAACTCTGCCTTGGATCTTACCAACTTTTGGTCAAAAAAACTGAGGACGTCAAACCAGAATGCTGAACCTACCACAACAATGCGCCTTTGCTATTCAAGTATGCGTTCACCATAGTTCTCACACATGTTCTTGTTTTGATTGTAAAGTGTCCTTGAGTGTTTTGAAAAGCGCTTTTCAATGAAATGTATTATTATTATTATTCATGCTTACAGCTAATCTTGAAAAAACAAACATACAAAAAAATATAAATATATATTTTGCAGGAATTTTTTTTCTTGGCAGAATAACTAGTTGTATTCATTATTTTCTGTATTCTTTTTTTCATGATCAAAAATATCTCTTTCTACGAGTGTTTATTCTTGTAATATTTTTTTCGGGAATAAAATATGACTTTTCAGCAATATTGCATCTTTCATAGAATATTAAGAGGGGGAAAAAAACAGCATTCTCATCTAGTATTACTGAAAAAATATATTGAATTTTGTACTTTCTACTTTGTTTTTGAACACGATTCTGATGTCTCAATTTGACATTGGTCCTTTCCAGTGAGAACAAAATGAGATAACTGGGCAGCTAAAACGAACTGCAAAACAAACAATCGTCTTCTCCTTTTTCTTCCTGTTCCCATGGCATATGACCAGGGCATGATGAGAATTCCCAGCAGCGCACCAAAGTGTAAGTGGAAATATGAGGAATGTTTGGGAACCTCATCTTCCCCTTTTCACTTTCCCCGTACGCCATTTTAGTTTAATGACGTCAAGGCATGCGCATCATGGCACCGCCTCCTCGCAGAATCTCAGTGCGCATGTCCGGAAAAACAACAGCCCTTTCGCCCACGTGCGCAAGTAGGATTGGTGAACGGCTGAGCTACATGGATAACTTTGATTAAATAACGTTTAGTATTTACTCTAGTCATAATTTGGCTTCAATTTAAGTAGGCTGATAATTACGTGAGGTTTCATGTCGCGTTTGGCTTCCCGTGTTTGCATTTACGTTCAGATAACCAAAATCCCGACCAATTTGGTAAACGAGCGCTGAGCTTTCGTCGTGTTTTAAAAAACAATCCTGACGTCTAAGTGCCTTGTCGTGCCGGCACGTCTCGATAACGTCACCAACTTCGGACTCAATCAGATCGCACGGGGAAGCTGATAGCATGTCGTTTGACATGAAAATAAATTTGTGTTCGTCGTTGCTCAGATTTATAAGAACGGTTAGTTGCCGGCCATAGTTATGCATACTGTAAAATATATTTTTATTTTTTGGCGCTGACTGCCGTTCCGTCAAATCGTGATGACGTCATACACACCAGATAGCAACGTGATGCGAGTAACTTCTGTTTCCCCCCCCAACATATTAAGATAAAAAATAAGGTCTGTTGATAATACCTAATTACAGTGAATATATAATACACTGTGGATTTTTTACATTGTATTTAATAAGAAAGTCAAGTCAATCAAGTCAGCTTTTATTGTCAAATATGCTCTATGTGTAACATACAGCACAGATGAAATTACTTTCCTCTCTCAACCACAGTGCAAACACGTACTGCATTGAACACACACAGCTACAACATTTTAATTAATAAACTGAATACAAATAATTTATCATGTAAGAAAATGTGACAGAAATAAAAGCATTTAAACCCAACATCAACGATAATATATCAAACAAATGAATTGATGCTCAAAGTCCAGCCATGGTGATGAGTGGTTGTGGACGAGCGGCAAGGAAGAGGAAGAAAAAGCGCAACGGCGCCCTCCAATCGGGTATAAAATGTCATTACGTCAATGCAAGTTGTTGCACTATATACAGTTGTGGCATATTTTCACCTCTCCTAATATGTCCTCTTGTTGTCAAGTTTCTCTGAGCCACCAGCCCGAGTACGTGGAGCTGCTCAGGTTTCTTCACCAGCGAGGATTTGCGTCAACACCGCTGCAACCTGCGCTCTTCCCAGGTTTTCACAAATTTATATTCAATCTGGCGGCCCGGTAGTCCAGTGGTTAGCACGTCGGCTTCACAGTGCAGAGGTACCGGGTTCGAATCCAGCTCCGGCCTCCCTGTGTGGAGTTTGCATGTTCTCCCCGGACCTGCGTGGGTTTTCTCCGGGTGCTCCGGTTTCCTCCCACGTTCCAAAAACATGCATGGCAGGCTGATTGAACACTCTAAATTGTCCCTAGGTGTGAGTGTGAGCGTGGATGGTTGTTCGTCTTTGTGTGCCCTGCGATTGGCTGGCAACCAATTCAGGGTGTCCCCCGCCTACTGCCCGAAGACAGCTGGGATAGGCTCCGGCACCCCCCGCGACCCTAGTGAGGATTAAGCGGTTCAGAAAATGGATGGATGGATGGATATATTCAATCTGAAACCGACCGATGGACCATTCATGTGGCCAAAAGCTTCATGTTTTGCTTGTTGCTCATCTCTTCAGACACAGGCCGAGGTCTGCAGGCTTTGAGGAGCATAAAGGTAAGATGAGGTCACCATCCAGTCAGCTTCTCCAAATTGGAGCCCAAGAACCAGGAAATAATGAAAGCCGCTCTCTGCTGTCCGAAGCCCAACCAACTGTTGATTTCACTGCCCGAGTCTTGTTTGCTTACAACCTCCACCGTGTTGGACAGCTACCTTGGGCGCTACATCAAGAGGTAATTACAACACTGCGATGAACGTACAGTACTCCATACTGATATGCACGCAGTTGCTTCGAAATAAAAATAGGTTAGTTCCCTACTTGAAGGATCCCCGGGCAAATTCTACTTTCAACTTGCTGATTCGTAGTAGTAATAGTAGTACTAGTGATAATATGAGTAGTAATACTGTAGTTGTTTATGAAAGGTGAAATTGTCAACGTCGTCAGGAGTCACAGTAGTAGTAGTAGTAGAAAGAGTAGTACTGTAGTTACGGCATGTTAAAAGTAGAACCGTGTTAGGAGTAATAGTGGCAGAGTTGAGAGAGGACACGCCACCACATCGCTCCTTCCTTCCGGTGTCCCAACACTTTTGTCTGGTCAGCTGGAAGCCACGCCCCTCGCCTCTCTTGGCTCTCTGCGTCTTCCTGGTGTGTGAGCGGCACAGAGGAGCGGACGCCGACTGGTCCCCGTACATCCGCGCCCTTCCCGCCTCCTACACGTGTCCCGCCTATCTGGCGCGCGACGCGGCGGCTCTCCTGCCCGTCGGACTGCGGCGGAAGGCTTTGGAGCAGAAGGACGCCGTGCGGGAAATGCACTCGTCCAATCGGGATTTTTTTAAGTGGGTGTATTTTTGAAATGGATGCACTCGGGTTTGTCACGTCACTTGACGCGTGATGTTTCCATTCAGGACTTTGCAGCCCATTCTCAGTCAGCCGGTGGAGGACGTGTTGACGTTTGAAGCTCTGAGGTCCTGAAAAACTGGACTTGCCGACAGTACTTGAGCACATTGGCCCTGTTACTAATGTCGGTGTGTTGTCCAGGTGGGCGTGGTGCAGCGTCAACACCCGCTCCGTCTTCATGCGTCACCCGTTCAACCAATTTTTGCGTGGCCAGGACGACTACGCGCTGGCTCCCTTTTTGGATTTGCTCAACCACCGCCCTGAC
Source organism: Hippocampus abdominalis (assembly GCA_018466805.1). Taxonomy (NCBI): domain Eukaryota; kingdom Metazoa; phylum Chordata; class Actinopteri; order Syngnathiformes; family Syngnathidae; genus Hippocampus; species Hippocampus abdominalis. Next base: position 780,583 of record CM031702.1, read on the forward strand.
GTGCAGGTAGACGTCACCTCGTCCAATATGCGTTCCGCCGTCTTCCACCGTCGTTTATTCGTCAGGTCAAAGCGGGATTCAACCACGAGACCAAAAGCTACGAGATCAGGAGCGTGGGCGGGACTCCGCGATTCCTGCAGGTCTTCATCAACTACGGTTCCCATGACAACCAGCGCCTGCTGCTGGAGTACGGCTTTGTCGCCGCCGGCAACCCGCACAGCGCGGTCTACTTGGACGCAGGTGTGTCGCAGTACGCGCAAGGGAGTTGGGAGTCGTAATGGTAGGAGTGGTGGTGTAGCGCTTGTGCTAATAGTAGCGTGGTCGCAGTGCTACATGTCGTACTGAGGTCATCGTATCAGTAACTATAGTACAGTAGTAGCCTTGATAGTAGTTGTTTAGTCGTAGCTGTAATGCTAGGTAGAGTGGTAGTTGTAGGCGAGGTAATAGCGTTAGCATTGGTAGTAGTGGAATGCGAGTTGCAAGTGGAGGTGCAACGGTAGGTGTGGGATACTAAAGTCCGAATTATTATGATACAATAGTTGGCTTGGACTTGGAGCAGTGGTATCGGGGTAGTAGCTGCACTAGTAACTAGAGTAGGTTTAGAGTGGTAGTGATAGCAGACTAGTCTTAGTGGTAATCCTAGGCCTATACTAAATAGTCATATTAGCAATATTCCGTTTTTTTGACTGAAGATCTACTTCTCAAGCATCCAACCTCCCACGATGCCCGTGCAACCGCCGCACGTGGACCCGAACATGAACCAAACCGAAAAATAAAGTCCACAAGTGACTGTTTGGAACAAGGGCGAAATGCAGACGTTTGTTGTCGTGCAGAAATGCTGCGCCAGGTTGTGAAAGGAGACACGAGGAGTCTGGAGCAGAAGATGAAGTTCCTCACAGACAACAACTTCCTCAAGTCAGACGCTTGACTGTTTGCCTTCTTCTCACTTAGATGCAATTCACACATTCTTCTCCTTTTCTTAATATTGATGATGATTAGCGTAGGCGTCCGGTCGTCATGCAATCCTTGCGTCGTCTTCGTCCCTCAGAAATTTGAGTGTGAGCAGTGAAGGTCCCAGCTGGAGGCTGATGACTGTCCTCAGACTGATGTCACTGCCTCAAACTCTCGGGTAAAAACCCTCTTTCGTGATGCCACATGGACGGTTCGGATCAACGGTCTGAATCGGCGTTGTTCCCTGCCTTCCTTTCCGTAGCCACCAGTGGAAGGCGGTGCTGCGCGGCCAAGCGGTAGGCGAGGAGGCCGAGCGCACGAGCCTCCGGACGGCAAAGGCGTTGTGCCGAAAACTCCTACGAGATACGCTCGCGGCTTTGGATAAGGTTCGGATGACGTCTCAACACCATTTCATTTGACTCTATTTTGGCAAACTACACGGAGTAAACGTACTTTCAAGTACAGTAACACAGTACAACTATTTAATTATTTACATTTTGTCCTTGAGAAAATTTTTTTGTCCTTCAACTCATTCAGTACCAGCCAATCCTGGACCAAGCGTGAAAAGACGTTTAAAAACGTCTTTGGGAGTGAATGAGTTAATGTCTCATCACCAGTCATTGCTTTTTTTTTTTTTTTTTTTCCCCATGCAGATCTCCGAGCTCCTCCAAGATGGGGATCCCCGGCTCGGGGAGCAGCTGCAGCTGGTCCAGTCACTGCGACTGGAGGAGCGATGCATCCTGGGAAAATGCCTGGAATCAATGAGCGCCTCCCTAAGTGAGGTGAGCCAACCGGATGTGGGCGACGTGTGCTGACGTGAAGAGATGTCCCGAAGACAGACAGATAGATAGACAGACGGTCGTCGCTTCCACGCCAAAACATATCAAGAAAGTAACCAGGAACTGTGAGAGACTCTTCTTGGATTGGCTTTATTGAGCATTCATCAATAGAGCATCACGGACACTGTGTGCCACGCTGTGAGAACCTAGCAACCCCCCCCCCAAAAAAAAAAAATGGCCCCATCAGAATAGACTCTTCTCAGTCAACGTGCGTCAAAAAGGTGCGTAAGGCTTAACAAGGAGCTGTCCAATGAAAGAGAATCGTCACATTTCAACCACAGCCTTTTTCTTGCGCTGGAGTTGAACGTCCTCCATGGCGGCCGCCGCTTCCTGCAGAGGAACCGCCTCCTCGGGCTGAGGTCTGGTCAGGGAACACACGCGAACACATGTCAATGTGGCACGAGCCCGCAAACTCATCTTCAGAAGAAAGCGAGTTCCATCGAAGGATCTGGCGTGGTGATATTGGGCTCACAATGATTGTAATCGGGATATTTAATCCGGTCAACGTTTGAACTGATTTTCGTGGTGAAGACTTTTAGTTTTTAAAAAGGAGGCGAACTGAAACAAATCGACATTGTGCTAAACGTCCACTTTCGAAAACAAACCATTGCATTTGAAACCTTGGATTGTGTCCACTTTAGAAAGATGAAAAATCAAGTGTCAAACATCTAAAAATCCGGCCACGTGTGTGTATTTCTGTCCATTGGAAAAACTCGCTTGAAGATGCATTTTTATTCTTTGGCTGTCGACGCAAACTTAGACTGATGCTATTCTATTGCTTTCTGGCGTCAATTGTGTTTGTGTTCGTGTCACTCGTTTGTGTTTCACTTGAATGTTTTCACTGTCTCTGTTGTTGCAGCTGTGCATGGAACGCACTCGATATACAGTCAAACATCGGTTTTCGAACGTCTCGGTTCTCGACCAATTCGGTTTTTTGACCAAAGATTTCTAGTTTTTTATGCCTCGGATGACAAACAAATTTTGGTTCTCGAACAAACTGAGCGCACTTGAATGCACCATTTGACTCCTCTCGCCTTCCTTACACCAGGAAGTGACGCTTCCTCGTGTTGCTTTCCATTGTGAGCAGACGTGTTCAATAAACATTTTTATTTTCAAAAGAGCGTGGTTTCGGTTATCGAACAATTTCGGTTATCAAACAATTTCGGTTTCCGAACAGCCTTCTGGAACGGATTATGGACGATAACCAAGGTTTAACTGTAACTCAAGTCGTTTGGTATAGTTATGTCGTACTCCACACCAACAGGGGGCAGCATGTGGCAGAAGAACAGCCATTCAATGCGTCGGTGAGTAGATGAGCTAAGAACAAAGTTCCGATCGAGGGCACGAATACCAACGAAAAGATTCAAATCAATATCAATTAAAATGAGAGACATTGCTTGTAAATGTTTAGTGAGGTCGACCCGCCGGGAGCATTCACTTCTTCCAACAATGATGGCAACATTTCCGCCTTGCTTACCTGAGTATTCCGGATGACATCTTCTCCATGATGTCCCTGAGAATGTCTGCCCGCAGGTTGTAAAGAGAGCATAGCCGAATGTCATAGCGAGCGCCGGCTCAAATTCCACGCACGCTAAGCGCTTAGCCAAGGATACGCAGGTATCGTCCCTGCTGGGATGAGGACGCCAACCACACTTGAGGGTTGAGGAACGACACGGAGGCAGACTTCAAGAACATCAATCTGCTGTCGGGGGGATCCAGCTGCAACCAAACAAGAGATGGACCCAGCGTGAACGCCCCTTTTTTGGCGGACTCAAAAACCCCGGGCTCACTGTAACTTTGCCTTGAGAGGAAAATACGAGTTTAATTGCTAGCACACGATGCAAAACACCATCGATTGGGGAAACGTGGTGGTGCTCTAACCCTTTTAGCAAAAAAAACAGGGAAAAAAAGTGCAATAGGAAACACTCCAATGAAGATTGTACCAATTCACAGCACAAATGAGAAGCGCAAATCCACTCACTTGCAGGTGTTGGTGGGACGTCACCCAGTGGCCCCCGACTGCCAACGCACTGATGATGTCATGCTTGTGTGGGAGGAACGTCACCTCTTCCCCTTCCTCCTTGTCCTGCTCTTCTCGCCGCTCCTTCTCTTGCAGAATAACTTGAGTCAAGAAGCACAAACGTCATCCTCTGGACATACGTATACAGTGATCCCTCGCTATTTCGCGGTTCGTTTGTCGCGGCCTCGGTGCATCGCGGATTTTTTCAAACATAATTAAAAAAAAACTTTTTTTTAAGTCCGCAAAATGTCCTCAAACGGTCCGCGAGAAGCAGCGAAAGTCAGCAAAATACACATGGAGCAACATATACAGTACATGTGGGAGGTGAGGGGGGGGGGGCTGAGAACATGTAAAGCCATGTTGATTGGCTGTGCATCTTCTTTCTGTTTTATCACGCGGGTTACTCTTTAATCTCAGCGTCTAAGTGTTGTTTACGATGCTGCTAGTGTGTGCAGCGGGCGTGAGAGAGAGAGACTTATAAGCACAAAAGTAGGTCTCGTCTATCCTTAACTGTCTTAACAACCTTAATTGACTCATCATAAACACTGCTGCAGCTGCAGGCTCGCTGGCCTGTGTGTGTGTGTGTGTGTGTGTGTGTGTGTGTGTGTGTGTGTGTGTGTGTGTGTGTGTGTGTGTGTGTGTGTGTGTGTGTGTGTGTTAGTGGCTCTGCTCAAGCGCAAAGGCCCACGTGGGGCAATTTTTTCAATATATATGTTAATTGGTCGCTACTTCGCGGATTTTCGTTTATCGCGGGTGGTTTTGGTCCCAGTTATCCGCGATAAACGAGGGATTACTGTATCTGAATGTTTTTGTTGTTGTTTTTTTTCCTAAATACGTACCTCCTTGGTCAACAACTATGTCCACTCCCAGGCCCCCAGTCTCCTCCATGACCACCGGAAGAAGCTCCGATGGGTTTTTGTAGACGGGAATCACCCTCACTGGTGGGACAAAAAACACATTTTAGCGAGATTGTTGTGTGCCCAGTTCAACATCAGACATTTGCTGAACAAGCGGCACCACCGTGCGAGGTCATCTGAAATTGACCTCAAAGTGTCCTCTGTCTGGCATCGCTCATTTGTTTTCTGGGTTTGGTCTGATGCGAGCCCGAGGGCACCGTCCACTGAAATGCTTAATTCTTGTTCCGCAAACGTAATGTGAATCAGAACGTGGCGTTACTCCAATGGGCCCGCATAAAACCAGATTATTGCAAAGGAAATGTGTGCCTCAAGTTGCCCTTTAACAACTCGCATGAAAACCCTCCGTCGCTCATTGCGAGGCAGACGTGCCCACAACTTTTCTGCGAGTGCGAGTGTGCATACGCACCTACGCTGGGTCTTAGCTGCTCCAAGAAGGTGTGCTGCTGCTGCGAGTGCGACGTGGTCAGTACCTTCACGCCGTGGTAGCACGCCAGCTGAATGCACATCAGGCCAAAAGGCTGAGTAGGGGGAAGAAGAAAAAAAAAAAACACGCAGGAGGTCTAAACAAAAGTGCCACGTTCATCGCGGTCGCGGCAGACGGGAGGCACGTACGCTGGCGCCGTCCGCCACCAGGAGCGTCTGACCGGCCGCCATTCGAGCGTGCGTGTGGAGGGCGCTGTACGCTCGCAGGCCGTCTTCCAGCGCTGCGGCCACGCTGGTGCAGCTCAGTTTCTCCGCTTTCGGAACTGCACAACAAACACGATTACTTCCGTTTTTGCTCAAATTATCTCTTCATTGGTGGACAAAAAAAACAAACAGGTAGCGCATCCAAAGTCATTAAGTGCATTGTTGCAAACTCAACAGGAGTAAAAAAAATGTAGAAGAAAGGACCTCCTGATTTGATTGGATTTTTTTCTATTCACAGCCCATGAAAAGCAAAAATCCTCCCAAAAAAACGTTTTAAAATTATTTTTTTTATTCCCCAAACATCAGGACTAAGTAAGCAATCATATAGAGTCGGCCAATGAGTGTGTTTGAGGAAAAACGGGTTGGCCTCCAAAGCAAATCAATCCAAACAAATTAATAAATGGCGTTTTACATCGTGGGTGCACATGCCCTGGCATTGGAGTGAAATGAATGCAAGGATCACTTCATCGTGTATGTGCGTGCATGTCAAGAGGAGTCCACGCTACCTAGATACTGTTCGTTCATGTCGATGACATCACTGAGACCCGAGCAGACGGAGTCCAGCGGCAGAATACCTGGCAAAGAGGTCACATGGGAAAGCTGACGTTTGTGTTGCAAGCGCATGACGCGTTATGAGTGACCTACCGACAACTTCATCGTTGGGTTGGAAGAAGGTGACTTTTGGACCCACTATAGGGACGATAAGAAAAACAAACAAGGTATTAATTAACCTTTTTTTTTTTTTTTGTAACAGGGAGGACTCACGGAGAGTTTCACCATGTGATTTTTTTTTTTTTTTACATGGCTGCATTGACTGCGTCATTTTTTTCTCATGATCGTGACACACACACTTGAGAGTTACCTGATGCCACACCAATTAGGTTTGGATTGGATACAACTTTATTGTCAAATGTGCTGTATGTGTTGAGACCATACATGTACATACTCTGTTCAAGTGTGAGATGCCTAAACTAGTCTTGGCGTTTCACTTTCTCGTAATCGAAGCCTCATGCGCCCTCTAATCTTTGTCTTATGCACTCAAATGGGACAGCAATGCAACATCACCATCTACTGGGCTCCGACTGTCATTTCAGTGGTGCACAAATCTGGATTTCAGAAAGACCCCCTTGGGCACCTATACGTTGTAATACGCACTCAACCAATCTGTGGCCATAAATGGTTGGATTCCAGTGACTAAATTTAAAACTGCAAAGCGGTCTAAGATGTAACGACGTTTCCCAGTCTGTGAACTTTAACCAAGGTATTTTTATTTTTTGTACACAACTTTCTGAAGGGAAGTAAATAGTTCTGCCGCCTCTGTTTGTGGGTGGTCACTAAACATTTTTGAGCTTCCCACCTTGTTGTACAACGCCTGCCAGCTCCCTGCCGAGGGGGATCGCATCTCTCTGCAGGCCCACGTCTTCCAGAAACTGGAGCGTGCAACAAAGCGAGAGTATCAACTGTGTGACAATTTCAAGCATAGTCCGATACTATTTCAAGGTTGCAATGCAGATGAGATGATTCTATATTACCTTGAGGTCCACCGGGCTTAGACCACACGCCTTGACGTGAATTCTGACGTCATGGCTGCCTAAGACCTCGGGCAGCGTCTATAGAGGGAATCGTCACAAAGCGAGGTGATGCTCGACAGCTCTACAGAGCCTTAACAGCCTGACGTCCGATCGGGAAAAAGAACCGCCCTCTTCAGCAAACAATTGAATTCGCGTTCAATTGCTTTTCTGACACAATACAATTTATCCCGATGTATATAGCGCTTTCACAACAGCTGTAGCTGACACAAACAAGACACGATCTCACCGTTTCCTGGTTGACGAATTTGAGCTCGTTGCCGCTAATTTGGCAGAATAAACCCTTCATGTTATTTCCCCCCACCCCCTCCAAATGTTTTTCAGATTAAATTCGAATAGAATTGATATTCATACAAAGCAACTAATTGGCGTTTCTGTTTACTTTGCGCGTGTCATGTGACCACCTTTTTCTACTTCTTTTGTTCACAAGCAGCGAAGTTTAAGTGATGATTTATGTTGCAGCGCCCTCCCTTGAACAGTTCTAGCCACTACTCTTTCATGGTCACACGCCTTCAATTCTATGCTTCAACTTCAAACATGAATTCTATAAAAACAAGGTGTCATAAAACACACGTTCCACACTTTGAAGTCATATTTTGACTTGCACATCATCTTTTTTTATTTGTTTTCTGTTGCTTTTCTTTTGGGCATTGCAAAGTGTAGCATTCTCATTTCACTGTATAGTACACTGGGGAGAGGTGAAAGACATTTTTTTTTCCTACTGGAAAATGAACTGAGCTGAGGAGAGATAGGCATCAGTGTCGAGGCACTAATCTCCAAATCCATCCATCTATTTTCTAATCCGTTTATCTTCACAAGGGTCGCGGACGTGCTCGAGCTGAACCGCGGTTGCCAGCCCATCGCAGGGCAAACATAGACAAACAACCAACATGCACAGCTTGGGACAATCTCAAGTGTTCCTTTAACCTGCTGTGTTTTTTGGAATGTGGGAAGAAAAACCGCAGTACCCGGAGAAAACCTACGCAGGTACGTGGGGAGCATGCAAACTCCACACAGGAAGGCCGGAGCTGGAATCAAACCCTGCATCTCCACCCTGCGAGGCAGCCGTGCTAACCAGTCGACCAAGCGGGCCACCCATCCCAAAATCCGAATATCAAATATTAAAAATGTTCTGAGGTATTTTGGATTTTTTTCAGTTTTAGTTCCACAAAAACAGGCGTCCCAACCGTGCTTTTCATGGAAAACACTCACGTACTTTTTATCCCCGTTTTTTTTTCAAGAATTGTTTGAATTTGAAAAAGTTTTTTTTTCACTTTCACACGGAACTGTGCTTTTCGCAGACTTGCCCTTGTCCCTCGCGAATAACGGGGTTGACTGTACTGTATTTGATCGAGCCTCACCGTGTAAATCCATCGCGAGATTTCATCTTCTTAGTTTTGATCCCGATTAAATCTCGCGATACATCGCGGACGTCAACCCCATTTTCCCAACTGTCCCCGCTTGTACTCAGACGGGATTTCGGAACCAGCAGCACCGGTCGGAGAATCACAGGAGCGAACCAAGGGAGGATTTTAAACGTAAAACAACACAATTCGGTGGCGCCTACGTCATCAAGTTGACCGAAGGATCGACTTTATGCGGCATTTCAGCATGGTAGCGTTACAATGAGGTAAGCGGACTTGTTTCGGATGTGATGCGAACGAATGTCCCCTGATCGGGCTGACGTTAGCTTTGCTTTAGCTTCAATGCTAGCCGCGTTGATGTCTTCCATAAGTTCCGGCGCTCGTGGGCTCGCCGTTCCCCGGACAAAGTGTAAGGTCGCCGACGTGTGATTGCGCTCAGCGCGATGACTCGAAGGACAGATGTTGAGCCGCGTTCCCCGGGCAGCCAAAGTGCTAGCCGCCGCTATGCTAACGTGAAATCACTGCATCTTGCACCGCTTGTCGTTGATCTCACGCCAACACTCTGATTGCATTTGTGGTCAAACTCACGCGACCTCTTTTGGTTAACTAACACTCACGGGGTGATGAGTCAGACAGATAACGATGAATAATAACAATGATGAATGATTTCCCATTAGCTCCGGGTCGGTTCAGCCTTAGCTGGATGCTACTTTAAGCTGGCCATCCCTTGAAATCGTTGCGTCGGAAAATGCACTTGTGTGCCGAGATGTCACATGAAATGCAGATTTAATGTCCATCCGGTGTCACTAAACCTGTCTGCAACCAGGGGAAGAGTCAAACTTCAGCCTTCTCGATTGGACAGTGTGAAGCAGTTCCCATGGTAACGACTGAAGCTTTTTAAAAAAAAAGGTCATGTTTTAGGCTTCCAGGTCATGCTTGTGCATGTTGTGCAGACATCTCAACAAAACAGGTGTGCCAAAGAATCACTCCATGAAAACACGGAAGAAATGTACGGCATCTAAAACGCAGATTCAAATCGAATTGATTCGAATGAAGCTTGTTTCCACGCATGCAGCCAGTTTAAAAGGCAAACGTTTAGTACAGCTGCAGTGTTAGCTCACAGTATCCTCATTGCGCTGAGATGTTGACATGGGGCTGGGAGGTATTTTTTGTCTTTTGGGATGCAACATTAATTGACATATATTCGCTTCTGAAATGCGGCACTTACTTGATAGCTCACAATACCGAACTCATACTTGTACAAGCTTGACGTACACTTGATGGTTTGGAGCCTTATATTATACGTTCCATGGAGGTATAATATATTTATTTAAATTGTCTTTGGATTTTCACCTATTGCAGGTGTGTCAGGGTGCGCCCCCGTGTGCCTGAAGGGCTCCACTTGGTTTCCTTTAACCTCCGTTGGTGAGCCGCCGATACATTAAGGCGGAGGACGGAAATGGAGGCCGGGCCCATACGGATGACCTCATCGCTTGACAGCAGTGTGATAAGAATGTGTGTCACTGGGGGGGGGGGGGGGGGGGGGAGCAAAGTGAGACGTGAGTGTCAGTGTGTGTTCCGAGTGGCATTGTGGTGTGTGGAGAGTTTCTATGCTGTCAACGCTACGGGAGGCGGCTCGCAGTAGTCGGGACCCAGGATTTCCCAAACCTTGATGGAGCCAAGGCGCTTATATCTCAGTGGGGAGGAAAAAAAAAAAAAAAATCAACTCCTGGCACATCACGACTCACAAACAGAGCATTTAGTAGTTTGCCTGTCGCTATGCGTGGTCAGCATGGATAAATTTCTTTTTAAATTTTCTTTTTCCATCCCCAAAAATGCTTGATGCCGGAGAACAGTGGACCATGTCGACCAGTATTTCTTTCTGTTTGAAGAGATGCTTTCATAGTGCAACTTTGCATGGGTGCTGTAGTTCTTGGTTTCGATTTTAAAAAGGCCCCCGTGTCGCCACAAGTATGAGCGTCAAAGTTTAATGCACATTGAATGGACTGTCGTCTACATTGTCTTGATTTTTTTTTTTTCATTTGCACATACTTGACAGAGTTCCAGCTGTCAGATATGCCGCGAATGACATCTGATCTTCATCGCGACCGCTATCAAAAGTAGTGGCGGACCTTGCCGATGAGAGCAAAACGTGGTTTGCTGCAGGGGAGACGAGACGCTCCTTGGCTCCCTTTTGCAGCCGGTTGTGGTCGGAGCTCAACTATTTTCACTCGGCGTGGCCTCCTTGTTGATCTTTTAACAACCGACATCTTTGCTGGCTGTTGGCCTGCGATCGCATGCGATCGGCCTCTCCAGGGCGTCAATGTCACTCGTGTTTCTTTGAACCAAAAGCATTTGCATGCAAGAAGGGGTCAGTCATCGGGGCAAGCAAGGGGGCAGAGAGGAGGTCTAAAAACCGTGACCGGTGTCATGTTATGTGCGTGCGTGCGTGTGTGATTGGGCTCAAATATTTGGGTGAATGTTTTTGTTGTTGTTGTTGTTGTTTGTTTTTATATTCAAACTTGCATATCACCGCTTTATGCACTGGCTCCTTTTCCGGTGTACACACAAGTGTGTTTTTCGCCCCCGCCACAATGTGAGCATTCATTTGAAAGCCTGAGAACAGAAAACCTTCTGCTGTAGCCCCGCCCCTCCTTTGCTGCTGCTGCTCATTCTCGCAACTGTAATCGGGTGTGGATTTTGCTTTTGTCTCACTGACCCACTTAAACGGGTTACTTTGTCCTCCAGCTCTGATTGGGAAAGACCGTCACCCAGTCACCCCCCCCCCCCGTCGGCCGAAGAAGAGCAACGCCGCTGCTTTCTTGACATTCTGAGCATTTCGGGTTGACGTTTCTCTTGTTTTGACTGGGCCGCTCGTGTACATTTGCGGTGGATTTGCTTCAAGTTATTGCGGCCTCTGCTGTTTTTTTTTTTAGGGGGGGGGTCTGGATCTGATTAACATGTCTACTCATGCGAGAGTTATGATGACACACACACACACATGCACAAGGTTGTGTCATTGGCTTGCTAAGGCGCGGGCTGCATTTTTCAAATCATTTTAAAGTGGCATACAGTCTTTGTTTTTTATGGTGGCGAATGACAACACAATCTAGTGTGCGCCACCCATTTCTATAGGTTTATGCACATAATTGATACGATTGATTTGTAGTAGTCTGTATGACGGCAGCGTTTTCTGTGATGGGGTGGGGAAACTTTTTGCTCAAGGGCCACATACTTGTATTTATTTTTTTAACCTAGACAAACGGTCTACATCATTCTTCTATGAGGTAAAAAAAAAAAAAGCTGTTAAAATGTCGACATACGAGTAAAGAATTCTATACATATATGTCGATTGTAGTGAATGATTGGATAATTCCAAATCAATTTCAATTGGTTGAATACTTGATTCTGACCGTATTTGTTAGTTGCAGCCCTTCTTACACTCAATCAACCAATAACATCATCGGCTAACTGAATACAAAATCAATGAAAATGAACAAGTCAATTGTTATTGGATTCGGTACGTTAAGGTGAATACGCAGGGCGCCAGATTCAAGAGCAGGGTGGGCGGGTTGTGGCCCACTGACCTCCGGTCTTCATGCGCAATCAAGCAAAATGTGTGCGACTTCGATGTTGCGCAATAGCATTCATTGGCCGAAAGACACGTCGTGTCACGTCCTTTTTGACACCCGCTTGTCCTGAACAGGGTGGCGGGGGTGCTGGAGCCTATCCCAGCTGACTTTGGGCGGAAGGCGGACAACACCCCGAACTGGTCGCCGGCCGGTCGCAGGGCACGTTTAGAGACGGAGGAGCAATCGCGGCGTCCACGCGGTCACTGAGCAAGAAACGAGCCCACGCCGCCCGCGCATAAATCAGGCGAGTTGGACGGCGACGTCATCGGCGATGCCAAAAGACAACGTGGCTTGAAATGCCTTTCTTTTTTGCTATTTGTACAGGTGGTCTTTCTGAAGAAGCCGGAGTGAACTATGGCACAGTTCCCCGCCACTTTCACGGGTCAGTCAACGCAACGACTTCTCGTCTTGCCGTCCCTCCAACGTAATCCTCACCACAGGAAGTGAAACGCATGACTAACGCATTCTCCTCATACCTTCCCCTTTTCTCTGCCGTTGCTCCGCATCTTGGCTGCCCTTTGTGCGCGTGTGCGTGCGTGTGCGTGCGTGTGCGTGTGTGTGTGTGTGTTTCTCAGGTCCGGACGTGTTCTTGATCTCGGTGGATGAGAGAGTCAAACATGACCAACAGTTCCACAGCCTCTCTCCCACCGCGGGTGGATACATCACGGGTAACTTGATGTTCTGAAGCCACACGCCTTCAGTTGCACGTCTGTGTCAAGGTCGTCTATTGTGTGATGACGTGTGCTCACTTCCTGTGTGTGTGGTGTGTGTGTGTGTGTGTGTGTGTGTGTGTGTGTGTGTGTTTGTGGGTGCACGCACGCACTTGGACATTTTCAGGGGATCAGGCCAGGAACTTCTTCTTGCAGTCTGGACTGCCACCACCCATCCTGGCCCAAATCTGGTGAGTCCAGCTCAGAGACTCTGACGAGACTCTCGATGTGTGTGTGTGTGTGTGTGTGTGTGTGTGTGTGTGTGTGTGTGTGTGTGTGTGTGTGCGTGCGTGCGTGCGTGCGTGCGTGCGTGCGTGCGTGCGTGCAAATGCGTGCGTGAAACGGCGTGGCGAATGGTGTTCATGCATGCGTGCGTGCGTGCGTGCGTGCGTGCGTGCGTGCGATTTTTTGCGTGCGTGCGTGCGTGCGTGCGTGCGTGCGTGGCGTGCGTGCGTGCGTGCGTGCGTGCGTGCGTGCGTGCGTGCGTGCGTGCGTGCGTGCGTGCGTGCGTAGGGTGCGTATTTTGCACCCATGCGTAGATGCGTGCGTGCGCGAAATTACAGTGAAACTCCTCTACAACGAAATCATGTTTGCAGCAAGAAACTTTTCACAACAGGGGGTTTTTCACTGTAGCAAATTTGAAACAGGAAAGTGGGAATGGTGTTAATGCATGAAGATTTTTTCACACTAGGGGGTATTTTCACCCATGTAGATTTCGTTGTAGAGGAGTTTCACTGTAGTGTATATTTGAACTTGTTGCTCAAAATGAGTCGTTTGTCGCTCAGGACCGTCGCTCACATGCATTTTTTTTTTTGCGCTCGCAGGGCCTTGGCCGACATGAACAGTGACGGCCGCATGGACATCCACGAGTTCTCCATCGCCATGAAGCTCATCAAGCTCAAACTCCAGGGCCACCCCCTTCCTCCCGCGTTACCCCCCAGTATGAAACAGCCCCCGCTGTCTCTGCCCCCCCAGGCCGGCTTCGGTAAGGCTCCTCCGCAAATGTCGATGACACATCGTAGATGCGCTCGCCCGATGCTTCTTTTCCCGCCTCCAGGTATGCCCGCCATGGCGCCCATCGCCAGCGCTCTGCCGGGCGTGCCCCCTCTCCCGCTCCCTCCCCTACCTGTCGGGGTGTCGCCGCCTCTGGTCTCGGCGCCGCCGCCTACCCTCCCGCCCCCCATGGCCAACGGCGCTCCTACCACGGGCTTGATGCAACCCATTTCAAGCTTCTCCCACCCAGGTAATATTTTCGCCGGCGCCAGGCGGTACCTTTTGATGTGTGCGCGGAATGGACGCATTGTCGCGTGCGCGATGCAATATACGCTTGCCACCACTCCGAGCTCCTTCACCAAGTCGCCCTGGTATTGAATCATGGCCGTGCCTTCGGGCTGAGACAGGACCGCCCCCCTCAAAACAGGCTCCTTTTAACAAAGTCCCGTCATTTTTTATTCTTGTGCTCTTTTGACCCAATTGTGCGGCAGACCTTTGATGAGGACATCTGGCAACTGTTTTAAAGTTTGACCTTTTTACAGCTTCTTCAATCAACAAGGCCTCCTTCAACCGTTCCAGCAGCAAATTACAAAAGGGTCCGTCGTTCGATGCCAGCGGGTAGGTCGCTGAAAACGTCTGAACCGTTCCGTTTCCCTTCCGATTGATCCAATCCCGATGGGTTTGTCTCGGCAGCGGTCAGCCCCCCGTCGACTGGGCCGTCCCTCAGTCGTCGAGGCTCAAATACAGGCAGCTGTTCAACTCCCACGACAAGATGATGAGCGGCCACCTGACTGGTGCGCTCTCCAGCGCCGACAAACTTGTCCTTCGCGTGCGCCCGCGGCGTGTCCATTGATTGGCATTCGGCCCTTTGCTTTTTGCGCAGGTCCGCAGGCGCGCACCATCCTCATGCAGTCCAGTCTTCCTCAAGGCCAGCTGGCCTCCATATGGTCACTACTTGAAATTCCGACGCCTCGTTTCAAACTCGGCCCTGCTAATAACCGCAGCGTAAAATGTTCTTCTCTGGACAGGAGCCTGTCGGATATCGACCAAGATGGGAAGCTGACGGCGGAGGAGTTCATCTTGGCCATGCACCTCATAGACATGGCCATGTCCGGCCTGCCTCTGCCCCCCGTGCTGCCACCGGATTACATCCCCCCGACTTTCAGGTGCATGTCACATTTTTCGATTGTATTTTTGGGCAGTTGTTGAAGTTTAAGAAGTCAAGAGTTTACACCAAGTGGATTTCAAGAATACAACTTGACTGTAATATTGCACCTTTAATTTTTCTGGAAGGTGTCTTTTGTTCAAAGAATCCAATTGGACTTTATTCCTGTCGTAATATGCCTTTTGTTCTGGGGAGGACAAAACTGAATTCATGCCGAGATGTCAGATTTAGGTGATGGTCAGAATCACGTTCGACCTTTTACTTGACCCAAAGGTAGAATGGAGTAATTGCTTTAGTTTGACAATTCGCGGCTTGGAATTGAAGCGGATTTACATGGGACAGGAGAAGAGAGCCAATCTCTCTTTTTCGTTACTGGATGCTTCTTCTTCTTGTTGCTACAGCTTAGCTTGTAGCAGACGTGTGCACATTGCCGCATGACGTCTTTGATCCACTGGTGAAAAGGACACTTTGATCTCTTTCATCTATTACGGCTTCAAACAACAAAGTGTATGCAGGAAAGTGGTTAAGATTGCACAATTGTCTGTGTTTCATGTGTTGTCTTGTATTATTTTTTTTTTGGTCAACTTTTCTTTTGATGGCGGCGCGGACACCCGCAGCGGCTCCTCTTGTTTTATGTTGAGGGGGAAGAAATTTCATCTGTGCTGTATGTTACACATACGTACAGCACATTTGACAATAAAGTTGTATTCAATTCAATTCAATTCAATACTGCGGCATCAGCCTTGTGCTTGATACCGCTGGCCTCTTTTCCTTGTTCCTGCCATGAGCTTAAATAGGATCAACTATTGCTGTGTTTACATCGGCGACACGACGACAAGGCTGAGGCGCCGTTTGCGTTCTGCCTGTTGCAGGCGTGTGCGAAGCGACAGCGTGCAGTCGGACCAGAAGAGCGTCCCCGAGGAGGTAGAGGAGGAGGTGGAGTGCAACCAGGACAAGAAACTTCCAGGTTGGCAAATGTACTCGACTGATGGCAACCAGTTTTGAAACATAATGCCACCTAGAGGATAGGAGTGGCACGGTGCCAAGCAAGTTCTCTTCTGGTGGACACGGGAGGCCAGAAAAGAATTATTCACCACCGAGTGGAAGTTAAAAACGGGTCCTCGTTTGACAGTACAAGCAAAAAAATGAGCTTGTGAGCTTTGGAACAGTGCCCAGTGAACGACTTTGAGCGCGAGTTCAGAGTTTCTTAAGAAGGTGCGCAGAAAGGAAGCTTTGGACATGTTTAAGAAGAGGATACGCGCATGTTTTGAAGAATGCTTTTGGACCGTGCATTTTTTGCAATTGTTCTTCACGTCTATAAAAGTGGGTCTCCACGTGGTGGTGATGGCCCCAGTGTGACAACAAAGGAACCGCTTCAACCGCAACTAAAATAGAATCCGCCGACGAGTGACGTGGCACAAACTAGACGCAAGTCTTCAAGTCACCAGCTTCCTTGTTTCTGACTCTCTCAATCCTCAAAAGGATGCGTTTGTATTGTCACGTGACCATTTCGTTGTCGTTACTCTGTCTTCGTTGCCCCCCACCAGTCACGTTTGAGGATAAGAAGCGGGAGAACTTTGAGCGAGGGAACTTGGAGCTGGAGAAGCGACGTCAGGCCCTGCAGGAGCAGCAGAGGAAAGAACAGGAGAGGCTCGCCGCGCTGGAGAGGGAGGAGCAGGAGAGGAAGGTCGCTCACCGCAAACCACAGAAGGATCAGAAACGAGGAAGCCAAAGGTGCCGGAGGGAAAATAAGAGCCCGATTTTCTTGTCTCTCGTTGCGCGTCAGGAGCGCGAGAGGCTGGAGCAAGAGAGGAGGCGACAGCAGGAGTTGGAGAGGCAGCTTGAGAGGCAGAGGGAGCTGGAGAGGCACCGAGAAGAGGAGAGACGCAAAGAAATCGAGAGAAGAGAGGTGAGATGGAAACAATCTGATGCGGTTTCTCTCAACCCGTATTGAGCCGAGGAACATATTTCTCATTGGAAAAGTCTCTTGGTCGTGCCACCAAAGCTATCCGGCGCTACCTTGATTTATGAGTGAGCCGATTCAGAGTTTGTTTTTTGTTTCGCTTTAAAAAAAAAAAAATCCAGATACAAGACAGTCCTCATCTTCATCCACCTACACACCATAAACTATTCCTCTACCTTCCTCTGCCGGCGCAAGAAGGTAGACCGCAATGGCCTCTTTAATGTGTCGCCCTTGTGTGGTCCAGGCTGCTAAGCGCGAGCTGGAGCGACAGAGGCAGCTGGAGTGGGAGCGGCAGCGCCGCCAGGAGCTTCTGACTCAGAGGAACCGAGAGCAGGAGAGCATCGTTCTGCTCAAAGCCCGCAAGAAGACGCTGGAGTTTGAACTGGAGGCCCTGGTAATCCAACACCACACAACAAGCTGGAGATGATGCAGAACTCATCATCGGGAAGGAGCGGAGCAGCTAATTGTGTGTTTTCTTGAGCCGAATGACTTTTGGATGAGATGAATGCAATTAGTTGCTTCCTTCCGCGCCGCAGAACGACAAGAAGAGCCAGTTGGAGGGCAAACTGAAGGACGTGCGCTTCCGTCTGTCGGCTCAGCGCAGGGAAGTGGAGCAGACCAACCAGGCCCGGGAGACGCGCATCGCCGAGATCACCCTGTTGCAGCAGCAGCTGCAAGTATGCCTCCGAAACCCCCACGCAGCTCTTTTGTCTCGATGACGGCGAGGCGGCATCTACTTGAACACTTGATAATGTCGCTGCAGGACTCCCAGCACTGGCTCGGGAGTCTCATTCCCGACAAGCAGAGTCTCAACGACCAGCTCAAACAGGTTCAACAGAACAGCCTGCACCGTGAGTAGTAAAAAATAAATAAACGCGTCTGTGCAATATTTAGCTGTCTCGAAACCCAAATACAGTGAAACTCCTCTACAACAAAATCTACATGGGTGAAAATACCCCCTAGTGTGAAAAAAATCTTCACGCATTAACACCATTCCCACTTTCCCGTTTTCAAATTTGCTACAGTGAAAAACCCCCTGTTGTGAAACATTTCTTGCTGCAAACATGATTTCGTTGCAGAGGAGTTTCACCGTATTCCCAACTTCTTATGTGTGGCCAAAGCATTTTCTCTACCGTCGCCGGTGCAAATCTGACCTCCGCTAACTTGTGCGCAGGCGACAGTCTTTCATCGCTGCAGAAAGCCGTGGACCAGAAGGAGTCCAGCAGACAGCAGCTCAGGGAGCAGTTGGACACAGTGGAGAGGGAAACCCGGGCCAAGCTGCTCGAGATCGATGCGTTCAACACTCAGCTGAAGGTAGACACAAGGACTCAACTACACTTTGGGTGGACATCTGTCCGTCGGTCTGTGCGTCAACCGTGTTTGCCTGTCTCTCTCGATTGAAAGAAACACACGAAAACGTGTACACGACATGCGTGCTCTGGCGTGTTTGCCCAAATCTGCAGCAAAAGCAAAACATCTCACCACATCGGGCCTCAAATCCTGCCGCAAAGGATTATGGGTCGCAAATATTGATTCCCCTCTCGTAGAAGTTGTAAGTCATGCTTAAGCTCGGTGAAAGGTTCTATTGCAAGCACCTTTCCCTAAGCACTGTTAGAATCCCAACAACTTTTCTTCCCAGTGCTTCCACGTCATCTTGCTGGATAGGAAAGGAGAGCAAAGCTCCAAAGCAAAAAAAAAAAGAGATTTCCAAGAGGCCCGTTGTTGACCTTGTGGCGTAGGTCCACCCTTCATTCCCGCCCCGCCAAAATTGTTTGCCTAAAGCTTTACCGTGTTCTGCGTGTGCAAGTCCAAGAGCCAATGTGTGGTAGCTGTGTTTCAACATATTTCAGGCTATGCTTCAGCCAAATATGCGCTCATTGAACCTTGATTAACACTTCTAATATTCTGCAATTGGCCAAATATGTTGTTGATGCGCTGGACTAGTACTCATCTGCATTTGCCTTTGTTATTCAACTCACTCTTAACGCAGCAAGTTTAGGTGTGGATTGATCAGTGTGTCTATGTTTTCGTGTGTGTGTGTGTATGTATAGTATATGAATAGTGGTTGCTGCAGAATTCAGGTGTCATAAGTTCATCAGCTGAGCGGGGAAGATGGAGGCTTTGGTGCATTTAGCGTCCAGTGTTTGGGGCAAGTGAGAGAGATGTGGACTCAAGAGTCCCAGTAAATTGAAATGTTTTTTTGAAGACTCATCAAATGTGGCTAATCACGTAGATGTGGATACATGTTGCTCGTAAACCTTCACAGCAGCACTCATTATGCGGTGGAGTAAAGAGGATGACCTTTGACCCGCCTCCCTTCCATCTTCCTTTTGACTCCCCCGCATTGCTACATTGCTTTTCTGTGGCCTCCTAACCCCGTCTTCACCTTGCCCGTCGCCTTCTCTCTCCCCGCCCGCCCGCTCGGTCAACCTTGAGCGAGGATTGCACAATGAACACTTCCTTCTGTTTTCTACTCCTTTATTTATTCCCCCCCCCCTTCCACACTGTCCCCCCTTTTTTTTTTTGCTCCATTGCCCACACCAGTCTCTGTGTGAGTTCTATGCCAGCCACTGTGCCAGGATAGAAGCCCTGCGACGACAGCTTGACGACAAGCAGAGAGGGAGACAGGTAGAGCACACTGCCGCTGCTGGACTGGGGTGGTACTGCGACTGGGGATGCCGCCTGATTGCTGAGGATTAAAAAAAAAAAAAGTCAAATTATTAAAAATACTTTTACAGGTCATAAAAAAGTTATTTGAAAAAGATACTACACTTTAAAAGCGGTAGACAAGAACTCGTCAGAAGCATGAATAAGCACTCCAAAAAAAACACTAAAAGCATGTTTAGTGGTAGTGCCAGCACTCCATACAGTACACACCATACACTTTAGGTGTGGATCAGTGCATGTGGCGCATACAGCAGACCTATCTCCAAGCGCAAATCCACCCCCACAATCACACACCACACACACACACACACACACACACACACACACACACCGTCCTCCACTGCTTCGACAACTTCACAGAGCAACCAAGTTTGTCACTTTACAGAAGCTAGTGCTAAAATCTGTGCAACAAAACTCAATGCGGCTCTGCTTGCCTTTTGCCTTCAACATGATTCCTTGCAAATGGGAAATCCTCAACCAGCCTAGCATGAAAGTTAGTTGTGGTCAGTTTTAAAAAAAAAAAATAATCTCCATACGTTTTCCATCATATGTCCCCTTTAAGTCTTTGTGAAATAACTTTTCACAGGCTCTCAATGCTCAGTGATGTTTTTTGGTAGCCAACAAAAAAGCACAGCATTTTGCCACTATTGGGTGCACGGTGCTCATAAGATAATAGGAGGAATTTGGTCATTGCCATAGAAAAGCAGAGCAGTAGCATCAACACAGACCGGCCGGCCCAGGGAGCTTCGGCTTTGTCGCCTTCGCTCAAGCTTGACGTGCATGCACTGACCCTGGTGTGCTGTGTGTTTGTTGCGTGCTCAGCCGGGGGGGGGGGGAACGCGTGGCCTCAACGTCACGAAAGTTGTGATTTGTACATGATTTTAGCGTCACATCCACCCTTCCCAGCATTTCCATTTCACCCCCTTCCTCACCTCTTTGCCTCATCTTTTCTCTTCCGCCTCGTTGCCTATTCGCATCTCCGTGTCCTCTGGTTTCATTTGTGGTGGCGCGAGCAGTCGTGAAGTGTTTGCCGATTACTCTTGAAGAGGTTATTGTCCTCGCAGTGCCACGTGCGTCAGTATAGAGTCAAAGCAGAGGGAACTAATCCATATCGCTGTTGCTGCCGCCGTCGCCGCCGCTGCTGCTGCTGTTGTTGTCAGTGGTAACCCGTGGCAACCGGCCAATCCGATCCCACTCCCTCCTTACCGCACCGTGTTCCCGTATCACCCGTGTCGCCTGGCAGGAGCTGAGAGAGATCCACAGCCGGCAGCAGAGACGGAAGCAGAAGGAGCTGGAAGGGGGGGAGGCACACTCGATGAGGCACACGCCCATTGACAGGGAGTCTGCCGAGCTGCAAGAAAACAGGTAGGGCTCCAAAACAGTGAGAAGACTTTTAAATGAGACCTTGTTGCTCTGGAAAGAGAATAGAAGCACAGATGAAAATGCAAATATGTCAACTGCATATCCAAGCCACGAAAAAGTCACCTTCTGCACTTCAGGGCGTCCTCAGACAAATCTCTGGCGTGGAGCAACGACGACGCAGGAAGTCCCTCCCTGAAGGCGCCGAGCCCGGCTTCCGCCTCGCACAGCTGGCTCAACCGAGTGACCCAGGAGGAAGAGGAGAGGAAAAGCCGAGGCCTGGGGGAGGACGCGGAGGGCCGCAAGACTGCCGCGTCCTTGGAGGAGAAGGACGAGGACGCCCGGGGAAAGAAAGACGCGCAGGAGAAATTCAATAAGCTCTTCAGCCAGCCCAGCGATCCCTGGGCTTCGTCAGGTCGGTTGGAAGCGACGCGCTGCTATTGGACGTTCTGAGCATGGCTGTGGCGCAAATTCCACCCGTAAACCGAGACACCGCTGTAGTTTAGTCGCCAATTATCGGACTTGGAAATTGCTTGGCTGAAACTTGCGGGAGACGTGACCTGACTTTGACCTGAACCTCCATTTGACTCTCCTACTTGACCTTTGACTTGTTTGACCCGAGTCATGCCTTGACCTGACTTGCTTGCGATTTAAGTTCTTTGACTGGCTTGACTTTTACCACGATAACTCGGAACTTGAAGGTTAAGACTCGAGACGGATGTTAGACTTGCACAAGTTATTTGACTTCCGCGAGTCAGTCGTTTTTTTTCTTTGAACGGCAGAAAAGACTCCCGTGGCGAGCCTCTTTGAGCAGAAGGCAGCAGGCAGCGGCTTTGAGCAGCAGCAGGCGCCGAAGGTGGTCTACTACAGAGCGCTCTACCCGTTTGACGCTCGCAGCCACGATGAGATCAGCATCACCCCCGGGGACGTCATCATGGTACGAAGCAACTCGGCACCCCCCCCATCAATGAAATGCCGTACCAATAAACCGTGATCAAATTGGGCACGATCTTTTTGATCACTATAATCGTCAGATAAAATCAGAAACATCTTTCTTTGGCCAAGTATGAAGAACGCACAAGGAAATTTGTCTCCGGTAGTCCAGGCTAATCTCGTCTCATCATCAACAAGGACATGAGAAATAATGTTCATCGTGTTTCAATCCTCGCTTCCAACTCGTAGAAAGACTGTTGATGCCAAATAAATGTCGATTATAGCTGCAAATACGGTACATTCCTAATTGCGTTTGTATGCGTGTGTATAACGCCTTTGCTCTTTTCCCTTGCTGTGCAAACTGAAGGTGAAGGGGGAATGGGTAAGTGCCCGGCCTGGTCTGGCCCAGTGTTTTGGCGACCTCGTCAGCTCATTCTCACTCACGTTCGTCCACCCGCCATTTGAATGCCTCCTACCGCACTCGTGTGATCCTGTATTTTATTTGTGTCTAACACCGACTTCATTGGAATTGCCTCTGTGGTACGTTACAAAGATTGTCATTGCGCATGTCAGGAGTGGCGAGGCAGTGAAATGCAAGTACAGTACATAGCTGTGTGTCATAAATAGGAATATGCACAGGTTGCGAAATTCATTATTCATGTTTTTACAGTACAGTTTAGATGTAGACCAATATTTAGACTCGTACCATTTCACATCCCTGACAATATTACACAGCCCCCCCCCCCCAAAAAAAATCATACATAAGCATGTACAGTATTTTGTTACGGGCACTCTCATGCACTGAACGTGACTCACTGTTGAAACCGGCGTGACCATACAGAACTATTTTGAGTCTCTTCCTTTCCTGCACCTTTGAAAAGGAAACATTGATCCACCGCTGGTACATGACCAGACCTCTGGATACAGTTTGCATCTGGCGCAGCCCTCATCGTCTTTGGGTGTCCCGACAGGTGGACGAGTCTCAGACGGGTGAGCCCGGTTGGCTGGGTGGAGAGCTGAGGGGACGAACCGGGTGGTTTCCGGCCAATTACGCAGAACGGATACCGGACAGCGAAGCGCCCGTCAGCTTGCGGGCGCCCGCCTCCTCCACGCCGACTTCGACCCAGCAGCCCGACGGCACGCCGCCTCCCGCGCCCGGCCAGACCTCATCATCCACGTCGTCCGCCAACAGTAACTGGGCCGACTTTAGCACCACGTGAGGGTTACAGTTGACGCTTTGCTCCCGCATTACCGTCAGATTCATTTACCCCCCCCCCCCAAACCAAAGGCAGAAATCAAGTGAACTGTGACATTTGTGGCTTCGACGTCATTTTCAGTCAACAGCAGGTGGGAGAGCGGCATAAAATGGCAGCCTGCTGAGATAGCGAAATATGGGTAGATTATTCTGCCAAATTCTTATTCCGCAAATGCAATTTTAAACAGTTTTAGAGGTGTGGCATTTTTTTCCCCCCCTTTTTTGTTGTACCGGTGCATTTCAAAGACCGCACGTGACAGCAATTTTGACGTCTGCTGTGAACATTTGCAGCTGGCCATCAAACATGAGCAGCCAAATGGATAGCGAGGGATGGGACGCGTGGCCCACCTCCTCGGCCGCGCAGAATCCGTCCCTCGGCGTCCCGTCGGCTCAGCTGCGGCAGCGCTCGGCCTTCACGCCGGCCACCATGACCACGGGCTCCTCGCCGTCTCCCGTCCTTGGCCAGGGGGAGAAGGTGGAGGGTCTGCAGGCTCAGGCCTTGTACCCCTGGAGAGCCAAGAAGGACAACCACCTCAACTTCAACAAAAATGAGGTCACCATCATCTCAATTTTTTTTTTCTTCTCATTGTAGGACACGTGTGCTATTTTTTGAACCAAATTTTTTGCTCTTCCACACCTTCAAACTTGTGTCTCGCAAATGCAGTGGTGCCTTGATTTACAAGTTGACCACACTCGGCAGGCACAAGCGATTTCAAGAAAAACGTTTTTTTTTTTTAAATGGCACATCATTGCGTCACAGATTATAACGGTGCTGGAGCAGCAGGACATGTGGTGGCTGGGAGAGCTCCAGAGCGGACAGAGAGGATGGTTCCCCAAAAGCTACGTGAAGCTCATCTCTGCCACCGCGCCGCCCCCACTTGCGCTCGCCGCCGCCGCCGCCGCGGCAACTCCAACGGCGGCCCCAATCGCAGCGCCGCTCGTTTCCTCGGCCCGTGGCAAAAACGCAAGGTAGGCACTTCTTCACCGAGCTACCGAATTTCACTTCATTAATTAGTGCGTTTATCTGCCCCTGATTGTGGTGCACGCAACAGACAGGTAGCCAAACACAACTAATCCTCTCCACCGCCACGTCGACAAGGTCTTGGTTAAAAAAAAAAAAAAAAAAGAATGTGTCGGGGTTACATCGATTGTTAAATGTGTGACATCGCCAGCGGCTACGGACTCGTTTTGACAACTAGACCGCAAAATGTTGGCTTCATTTCACATGTGCTTGACGTGAAGCCAGTCCCGAGACCGACAATGCGACGGTCCCTTTTCAGCCATTGGTGCTCCTTTCTCCTCCTTTGCTCTCCAGTGAATGTGCGGTGTCAGAGAGTCCCCCAAACGGAAAGCGCCCTTCACCCGCCCCGTGCAAGCCCTCGGAGTCAGGAGAAGGTAAGCCGGACTTTTCCCCCATTGCACGCACGCGTGCCACTCGCTTATGCTCTCGCGTGTGCCGTTGCGTAGAGTACGTGGCCATGTACACGTATGAGAGCAGCGAGCAAGGCGACCTGAGTTTCCAGCAAGGAGACGTCGTCGTGGTGTCCAGGAAGGAAGGCGACTGGTGGACCGGCACGGTGGCGGGCAAGACCGGGGTCTTCCCCTCCAACTACGTCAAGCCGCGAGATGCCTCGTCAGAGGTGAGGGGAGGGACTGCTGCTCGGGATGAGCTGATCAGGTCTTGGTGAAGCAGCATGTGACTCGGAATCGCCGGTGATTTCTTTCTTTTTGTCCGTCTTCAGTCTTTGGGAGCAGCAGGAAAAACGGGAAGCCTCGGCAAGAAACCAGGTGATTGAATCGTGACCACATCTCGTATTTGAGGCTGTTCATCAGATCTGACCGCTTCATGGTCTTCTTTCTTCCTTTTTCCGCCGTCACGTCATCAGAAATCGCCCAGGTGATCGCCCCCTACTGCGCAACGGGAGCGGAACAGCTCACGTTAGCGCCAGGCCAGTTGATCCTCATCCGGAAGAAGAACCCGGGCGGCTGGTGGGAGGGCGAGCTTCAGGTACAAAAACGCCACATGGAAAGCAAGAGACGCGGCAAGTAATGCAGCCTCCAATTTCCAAGACTATTTGCACACTAGGTGCGATTTAACCCAACGGGATAGCGTAGACGTAAGTTTCAAGTCCTTGTTTAGTTCACACTGGAGCTGAGCTACAGGGAAGAGCAACAGCTAGGACTCAGCGAGATTGCTATGGTCTGTGTCCAATGAGCTTTGCTGTGATCCAGGACGGATGAGTTTCAGTTGCACCTCGCGCCTTGCACGTGTTGCAATCGTGCTCGAGAGATTCGCTAGGGGTCGGAGCACCTTTGCCAGGTTGCATTCGCTGTGCGTGAGTGATGCCGTTCTTCATCGGGCAACCTGACATTCTGCGTTTCAGGCCCGGGGGAAAAAGCGGCAAATCGGATGGTTTCCGGCCAATTATGTCAAGCTGCTCAGCCCCAGCACCAGCAAGACCACGCCCACCGAGCCCACGCCGCCAAAACTGGTCCCCGCCAACACTGGTACACACACACACACAGGCACACACACACGGCCACCTGATGGGGTTAGCCGTTCTCTCATTTGCTGACACCCACGTCACTCACAAGGCCAGGCCCCGCCTTTTAAAGCTTTAACACCCTCAAAGTCACAGATACTACAGTAGAACGTTAGAATGGCGAGCCCAAGTCGACAAAAATAATACTGCACCTCACGAGCACATGACTGTTAAATAACGCAGAATACATTTGCATCTGATTAATCGATAGACTCCACAATTGTGTGCGTGTGTGACTCACTCTCACTTTTGGTGTTTTTGCGGAAGCCGTGTGCCAGGTGATCGGCATGTACGACTACGTGGCGCAGAACGACGACGAGCTGGCCTTCCAGAAGGGCCAGGTGATCACCGTGCTCAACAAGGACGACTGCGATTGGTGGAAAGGGGAGCTGAACGGTCGCGAGGGTCTCTTTCCCAGCAACTACGTCAAGCTCACCACCGACACGGACCCCAGCACGCAGTGTGAGTACGCGCGCTTGCATCGAAACAAAAAAAAACAAGCGACTCCAAACGTCCTCGCTGTGTGCTGTCGAACACGCGCACACGCACTCTCTCCCTCTCACACACACACACACACACACATCCCAGCTTGTGGTGTGGAGACACTGCACCTCTCTCTCACCGTGTGACCTCGTCGTCCTTTGGGCCTCTTTGATAACATCCCCAGTTCAGTCACACACCGCCTTTGGATGCTGTGTGTGTGTGTGTGTCTGTCTGTGTTTGTGTGTATTTACGCATGTTTCTATTTGGTAGCATTGGGTGTTTTCTCTCTTCCGGCATGTGTCCCCCATCCACTCCCCCCAACTCTCCCCAGCATGATCCATCCATCATAGATGTAGAAATTCTAGAGTGAACACGTTCCCCTCACACACACGCACGTATCATTAATTACGTGTGCGTCTTTTGACGAATACGAATCAATACGCAGTACAATTATGAATATTTCGGAAATGATCAAGCCATATTTATGCAAAGTCAAAGAATTGCCATCATTAAATCTTTATTTGCTGTTGAGGCTAGCGGTGGACACGACACACCTTTTGTGCTCAAGGACCACAGTTAATAAATTTTTTTTTCCCCCCAACGGTGAACCAAATAATTCATCGATTATTCTATTTACAGCACTAAACAGTTCAAATGTAAGCTGTAAAATTGCTTTTAGTTTGTATTTTATTTCCAGTGGCACAATTAACCAGTTATCTATTGAGCTATGTTGAAATTAATTTTAATTTTTTAAAATTTGTAATTTTAGGGAGAGAAAAAAAGTGAATGCAACCAATACGCCTGAGAATGGCATTGCTTGGGCGTGGCCCGCTCTAGATATTCTACTTGTGTGCTGTCGCCGTGCACTCCGCCCACCTAGCACTCAATTTGTTGTTGTTGTTGTTGTTGTTGTTTTTGTTGATGTTGTTGTTGTCGTCCTCTCTCTAGGATCATATCATTCCCCAGAATCCCCCTCTCCTCAAAGCCCTCAAAGAGACCCACTAGGCCACGCCCACTAGGCCACTCAACCAATGGGACAGCAACGAGCGGTCACATGACCCGGAAATGGCAACGCTCCACCACCAATAGAAGCCATAGACAGACAGACAGACAGACAGAGACCGACCGACCGACCGACAGACAAGCCAGACTGACTGTAATGTTAAGCATCTGTCTGTTGGCGTGTGCGCGCCTGGCTTGGCCTCGCCGCCATCTTGCTTCTAGCAAGAGGCGAGGCTCAGAGGAGAGAGGACACGAGGATGATTGGACTCGTTGACGTGTTTGACTGGGACAGTATTCGCGCGCACGCGCACACACATGCGCGCCACAGTCGCAGTGCGGTGGACAAGTGGATAGTGGGTCGTTTTGTGGCTTTACGGGAGACCGTGTCATTTTAGAAGCAGCTCAGCTCATCCCCTGTCCGAAGGAAGAGAGTCACACTGAACAATAGCAACAGAAAAGAAATACCATGAGAGCAAAGTTGTACTTTTTTTTAAGCTCATATTTGATTCTGAAATATACGTTGGAAATTAAAACCTTTCAGAATTTTTAAAAAAATATATTATTATTATTATAGCTCTTGTTTTTAATTGTAAAATACTTTTTTTAAAAAAAATACAAACACTTTTGGAGGAATATGTTGTTGTTTTATTCCGGCACGACTTTTTACTGGAAAAAAAGCACTTTCCAGTATTTTTTTTTTCTGGAAAACCACAAATTAAGTCATGTGATCATTTTGTTTTGAAGAAAATAACTTTTCATATATACATATGAATATATCATCTCAAAATTTTCCAGAAAACAAAAAAATATATAAAAGTATTTTTTTCCATCGAAAAAAAACGGGCCTGAATGACAATCTATTCCTCCATAAAATATTTCCCCCCAAAATAACTTAACTCTCATGCTATTTTCATAATGTTATGGCTTTTTTTTTCCAGGGTTAAGCCTCTTATTTTTTTCAGTGTGGTCCTAATCTTCCTTTGTACATCCACGCTTTGCTACCTTTTAAAAAAAAAAAAAAGTATACTTCTACCCTGGGAAGATTTGTACCTGTTCTCCTGTGACTCCAACGTCTGCCCCCACCCAGCCCCCGCCCCCATCCTCCCACCTCCACCGCCCCGACTAACCCGACCCCTCCCCAGAGCTTCACAGAAAGACCCACTATCTGTTGGTGGACTCGCTCCAATGTGGAACGTAACAGCCAAAGACTCCTCCCCTTCAAGGAGCGCATGCACACACTCAAAACACACACAAACATGGTACAGAGTTTGGGAATATTAACCACACACACACACACACACACACACACATTGTTTTTACCCACGGTCATTTTTAACAATTTAATGATGCATTGACTGTTCTGTTGTTTTTGTTTACATCTTTACTATGGGCTTGTCTGTTGCTATGACGATCACACGCTTGACAGTTCAACATGCACACACGGTACGATCAAGTCATTCCAATCAACGGTTTCTTATTGCGTCATAAAAGAGATGATCGGTTATTTTTTATGGTGTGTGTGTGTGTGTGTGTGTGTGTGTTTGGAGCTGGACAGCAATGCTTTGTCAAAGCACTCTTAAAAAAAAGAACATCTCACGCCAGCCACCCTACTAAACAAAAATGGTGATGCGCTTGACTACATTTACTCACAACTGCAGTGTGAAATACACACGCACACAAACGGAAGTTGCTTTTCCCTCAGCAGCACAAACTGGCTGCCAACCAGCACACCACCTTTGACTTGACTTTTTTTTTCCCTTCAGGATTTTACAAACTGGCTTTGCATTTGAGCCGCATTCTTTTAACGGCACTGTTGAATTGAATCCTGCAAAATGTCGTCTCGGCAAAACGTTTTAAGACCCTAATGACATTTAATCGGCGTTCGTCACGGATCACAAACCCAAATTCTGCATGTGTTGTCACAACATGAACTTATAATTGACATCTGTTCGCACAGGTGACATGAGAAACGGTGGGGGCGGGGGGGGGGCAACCTTTGTTTCCCTGGCAACATGACAGCCCCCTTGATTTTTGTGCCCATAGCAACAGACTAGCACTGTAGTAGAATTGCCATATATTTTGTTGTTGTTGTTGTTGGTTATCCAGATGACAGTATTGTGATTTTGAGTCTTTACCCTCACTAATGGAATCAACTGATTTATTAACTTTTTTTTTTTTTTTTTTTAATATCCAAAAAACAGTCGAGTTGTTCCGAATCCGCCGACATCTTAGGTGGGCTTCCCGCTGAATGGTGGCTTAAGATGACCGGTCTTTGAATGTCTTTGACTTGGAACTATGATGAACTCCCGTGAGCCAAAATGCAAGTCCGCTTGCAATTCTTGCGCTACTTGCGCTCGGTTGCACCAGTGAAAATCCGGCCGTAGCCAGTGAGCTTTTTCTTGAGCGCACATTTCCAGGCGTGTACAGAATGAATGTAAGCGCAGCGCGAATGACTCCTGCTTTGTGGGAGTCGCCGCATCTGATTGCATCCTGGCGATTAAACGCTCGAAGACGCGCTCGTGTTCCTTCTTCTCACACATCATTCATCAAACATGAAAAAAAAAAAAAATGGTGACAAGTGAGACATTGCATACCTCGTCACATAAAGCAAATCTAATTAAAAAACAACAAAAATCCAAAACTTCCCAGTATTTTTTTTTGGGGGGGGGGGTGAAATGGTGGGTTCGGTTAAAGTTATGTTATATTTTTTAATTTAAAAAAAAAAGTATTTTTTTTCCTCTGAAAATGATATTCACTGAACATGTTGTCATATGTTGATGTACCCTTTAAATGTACGTCATTTGGAATAAATAGCATTGATTCAAAAACATATATATATATATATATATATATGTGTGTGTATATATACAGTATATATATATATACTGTATATATATATATACATACTGTGTGTATGTATATATATATATATATATATATACTGTGTGTATATATATATATACACGCACTTAAACAACTACACCTGAATGATTTTTTTACTGTATGTACTTTGGAATAAAGCATGAATGAAGTGTGTTCTGATATCAGGTATGTATCCCAATATTATTTTGGCTTGGTTGACACTGCGAATATTGCCTAATGTGCATCTTGTTGTGTTTTTAGGGTGCGCTGATCTGCACCTGCTGGACATGCTGAGTCCCATGGAGAGGAAACGTCAAGGCTACATCCACGAGCTCATCGTCACCGAGGAGAATTACGTCAACGACCTGCAACTGGTCACCGAGGTGGGGAAAAGAGGACCCTATCTATCGCTCTCACTTTCTCTATGTCTGGATCTGTATATGCATTTATTTATAATGATGTGTATATATATTGTATATATGTAACAAGTCTACATGCTCAGTGCTAATGCCCACCGCAAAATGGCCCGAAAAAGCGAACCTAACTCGCATCAATGTCACCTATTACACAAACGGTGCCGCAACACATCGCATCGCTCACGGGCATATATTCTTTATCCACTGCACAAAACCCCCCCCCACAAACGGTGATCATAGTAATATGTCGATGTCTATGCAAAGTATTGTTTGCTTGTGTGTGTCTAGATCTTCCACAAGCCTTTGCTGGAGTGCGAGCTGCTGAGCGAGAAGGAAGTGGCCATGATCTTCGTCAACTGGAAGGAGCTCATCATGTGCAACATCAAGCTGCTCAAGTGAGATCGTCGTCGTCGTCGTCGTCGTCGTGTCGCGGAAGTTGGAGTTTTACAAAATCCCACCCTAAAAAGTAACAAGGACGGGTGGGGTTGTCTGCAGAGCGCTGAGGGTGAGGAAGAAGATGTCGGGAGACCGCATGCCCGTCAAGATGATCGGCGACATCCTGACTAATCAGCTGCCGCACATGCAGCCGTACATCAGGTGATTGCGCGCACGCCTGCGCAGGCGAGGTGTCGGCGATCACGTGACGAGTATTGATCCCCACGGCGATTCGCGCAGGTTCTGCTCGTGCCAACTGAACGGAGCCACCCTGATTCAGCAGAAAACCGACGACAACCCTGAAATCAAAGACTTCCTCAAGGTAATCCGGATACTTCTTGAGCACAACTTGGTTATCGAGAATACCAAGTCATCATTTTTCGGTATATGGTGTCCTTCAACTTTTGGAAAAACTTTTGAATTTCTAGGGAGAAAAAAAACATTATTTTTTTTCTTCTCTTGATGAGTATGAATTGATTCTGGAAAAAATTGATTTCTCATTTTCTGGAGAAATCGGGACATTTTTCGTGTGAAAGTACAATTTATTTTTTCTGAAAAGGGAAATGCCCCTTTTCTTACAAAAACAGCTTTTGTTCAAACAAAACAAAACCATTCTTTTTTTCGCAGAAAGTTATGCTTTTTTTCCAAGATAAATACAAATGCGTTCTCCTGAAAAAAATTTTTTTTTTTTTTTTTACTTGAAACGAATCTGACTGCACACTAAATTTAATGTTCAGGAATGCAAGTCAATATAATTGTTTGTTTGTTTGTTTCAGAGGTTAGCCATGGACCCTCGCTGTAAGGGCATGCCGCTCTCCAGCTTCTTGCTCAAGCCCATGCAAAGGGTCACTCGCTACCCGCTCATCATCAAGAACGTACGCTTCACACACACACACACACACACACACACACACACACAGAGCGGTTTCACTCCTTGTTCTTCTACTCTTGGCAAACAGATCCTGGAAAACACTCCCGAATCGCATCCGGACCACAATCACCTGAAAGCGGCTCTGGAAAAGGCGGAGGAGTTGTGCTCACAGGTGAGAGCTGCTCGAGTCGCTTGGGGATTCTGTGCGCCGATGGTTTCTTCTGCCTCAAAAGCGCTAAAAAAAAATTTAAAAAAAGAAAGAAAAAATGGACTCTTTTTGGGGTGTGAAAAATATCGGATTCTCACAAAGTTACCAGTCATCCCTTTTCTGATCGGCTTTTACTGACAAGGATCGTGGCCGTGCCGAAAGCCTCTCCCGGGGGATGCCTATTATTTTAGAATAATATGACTATTTTGGAGTGAGGGGGTTTCTCTTGGAAAAAACAAAAACAAAAACCCTGAACTTCCTTGTGTTTTTTTGGCGCGTAGGTGAACGAAGGCGTGAGGGAGAAGGAGAACTCGGATCGCCTGGAGTGGATCCAAGCTCACGTTCAGTGCGAAGGCCTGTCCGAGGTACTCGCCATTTTTGTCCACGTCATGTCATCCACGTCAGTCTTCAAAAAATAATAAAGACAGCCAAAAAGAAGTTGCGCACTTGAATGCGTCCGAGAGCACGCGTCGGAAATAACGCAGGGATTGCGGCCAACCGGCACTATGTCGCATATTGACCTGGAAAGGCTGAACGGAGGCAAAAGCCTTTGACGGGTCACCAACCGTTTTTTGCAGCAACTGGTGTTCAACTCGGTGACCAACTGTTTGGGTCCCCGCAAGTTCCTCCACAGCGGCAAACTCTTCAAAGCCAAAAGCAGCAAGGAGCTCTACGGCTTCCTCTTCAACGACTTCCTGCTGCTGACGCAGGTGACGCAGCCCCTCCGTCGCCCCAAAGTCCTCAATACTCTGGCTCCGTCTCAACGCCGCTTCCTGTCCTGTCCTGTCCTGTCCTGTCCTGTCCTGTCCTGTCCTGTCCCCGCAGGTCACCAAACCCCTTGGCTCGTCCGGCTCCGACAAAGTCTTCTCGGGCAAAACGCACCTGCAGTACCGCATGTACAAGACGGTGAGAACATGCACAACACACACGAGTGATAAAAACTGGATCGGTCATAATGAGGTGACCGTTCCTGCGTGCGTGCGTGCGTGTGTGTGCGCCGCGCAGCCCATCTTCCTGAACGAGGTTCTGGTGAAACTGCCGACGGACCCGTCGGGAGATGAGCCACTCTTTCACATCTCTCACATCGACAGAGTTTACACCCTCAGGGCCGAGAGCATCAACGAGCGGTAAACTAACGTTTTTGGGCGAGGCAAGTTAAGTGTGAGTGTGCTCACCTGCTACATGTGTGTGTGTGTGGCTGTGCGCGCACACACAGGACAGCGTGGGTCCAGAAAATCAAGGCGGCTTCCGAACTCTTCATCGAAACCGAGAAGAAGAAGAGAGAAAAAGCCTATCTGGGTATTGATTGGATTGGATTGTCATGTTGGGGGACTGGCTTGTGCTGGCTGCTGACGTTGTGCCCTGCCAATGCGTGCATTCAGTGCGTTCCCAGAGGGCGACGGGAATCGGCAGGCTGATGGTCAACATCGTGGAGGGAATCGAACTCAAGCCCTGTCGCTCGCACGGTAATGACAAAAATGGCCGGCCGGCAGGATGTGCTCTTCTTGACTCGGCTTTGTTTGTGCGGCAGGAAAAAGCAACCCTTACTGTGAGGTCACCATGGGCTCGCAGTGCCACATCACCAAAACGCTGCAGGTAACCGATTTGATGACCTCCACCGCCATCATTTCTTACCCATGAGGATAAATTAATTGTTACTTTTTAATTTTTTTTTTTACATAACCCACGAGGAGAACAGATTTTGGCACATTTTCCTTTTTTTTTTTTTAACTCATTCTTCATTTTTTTCTTGATTTTATCATTGTCCAGAACTAATTTTCTAAGTCCTGGATTTGAATGAAACTTGAGCTCCTTTTGGATGTTCATCTGATGTCCGATGAGGTTTTCCCTTTGAGCTTTGGCAGAGGGCTTCTTGGCGTTGCTTCTTTGCCGAGTGAGTTTTGGGTTTGATGGCAGGACACGCTGAATCCCAAGTGGAACTCCAACTGCCAGTTTTTCATCAAGGACCTGGAGCAGGACGTCCTGTGCGTGACCGTCTTTGAACGGGACCAGTTCTCGCCAGACGGTCGGTACGCCGCCGATTCGTATTTCCGATCGGACGCACGCAATATAAAACGGCAAACCGCTGCGTTTCCCTTCCTTCTTATTCTCTCCCCATGCAGACTTCTTGGGCAGGACGGAGATCCGATTGGCCGAGATCAAGAAGGACCAAGGGACCAAGGGACCAATCACCAAGCGTTTGCTGCTCCATGAAGTTCCCACTGGCGAGATCGTGGTCAGGCTGGATCTCCAGCTCTTCGAGGAGCCCTGAAAGCGCGCATCCGGATGCTTATTATCAGGAAGAACTGGACACAACTGGACCGAGGTCTGGCTCGGAGACACCAGAGAGACACAGAGACTTTATTCTTAATCTTATTTATTGACTGAGCAGTAGAAGTTGAATCGTCAGCTGGTAAGTTGGACCACGAGGCAGCTCGCTTGCAAAACTTCACATCGAGCGACAAAGTTATTTTGGCGGTCAGAACTCAAGTGAACGCCACAATGTGACGGAAAGACTTTTTTTTTTTTTTGCCGCTGGTTTCAGAAGAAAAGCTGATCTCCGAAAGTCTTAGCTCGTTGCTAACAGCTAATCCAAACTGACATTCGATTGAACCGTTTCTTCCCTCTGATGCCCAATCCAGTGACAATCTCGTGTGTGTGTGTGTGTGCGCGTTTGTGTGTTTTCAGTGTCCAGGCTTAACAGAAGATGCTAACGGCACTAATTAGTTAGCAGCGTTAGAAGTCCAGTGTTAAGTATTTATCATTTTTGTACCCATGACGATGGTTAACTTGCTGTTTTTTCCCCTTATTTTGTACCGATGAAAATTTTACTTTTTTGTCATCCATAAGGATATTAACTTGTGTTGTTTTTCTATGAGGATGATTAATATTTTTCCAATTTTTTTACTAATGACACTGAAGGGACAGTGTGTAAAAATAAATCCATGTTCATTATTTCAAAAACCCCACATTAATATCCCCAAAAAAGATGTTCTATCACATCAACATTATTTTTTGTATGTAATTCTAGGTGAAGTCATCTGTAATTCTACTTATTAGGGCGCGCCTCCCCTATAGGAGGCTGCCATGTTTTGCCGCCATCTTTCTGCCATGGAGCCCGAAGGAGACAAATTTAGCAACACGCTTAGGTGGTTGCATTCTATTAGTTCACCACAAAATTCTACACACTGTACCTTCAATTTTTTTCCCCCCTATTTATTTCTTTGTGAATAATTTTGTTTTTTGCAAGGGCTGTTGTTGCTTCAATTAGCCACACATCCAACATCTGGGTTGCTCCAGAGAGCTGGCGTGTATTCGTGTTCCTACTGCTCGTCGTGCGGAGTGTACTGGAGAGGGACATGCATGAAAAACACACACACACTCGCACACACAGAAATGGACTGCATGAATGTTGTGTACTGTATTACCATTTCCCTCACACTGTAAACAACCAACGGTTACCTGAGTGACCAGCCACTGTCCGATCAGACGTGGAACGAGCCAGTTTTGTGTGTCTTCACAATGAGAAAATGTCTTAACCCCGTATTTTCCTCTCGAGCCCCTCGTAGCCCCTCACACTGTACTAAAAGTAAGCTAATGAGCCGCTCATACTGTCCGCCTTCCAGGCTGCTGTAGAAATACTGCTGAGAAAACAAACTGAAGAGTTATTACATGACCGCTAATGGACGATAGAAGACGGACATCGCGCTGTCTAGATGAAGATGTACGTACCTTGTCTTTTCAGTGTTAATAAAATTCAAAAGAAACTTGAGTTGGACCAACATGTCGTCTATTTGCGTTGTAATTCAACCCGCGCGCTCACACCGTTTGCATGAGGAGAATCCATTTTTGTTGTCTTCATTTTCTACCCATGGGGCGGCATGGCTCAGTGAGAGTGTGATCGTTTCCCAGAGGTTGGCGGTTCAATTCCTGGCCATTGAGACCATGTCGACGTGTCCTTGAGTAAGATACTGAACCCTCAAGTTGCTCCTGATGCTGTGCCATCAGGAGGTGAATGAGCTAACTGTGTAAAGCACTTTGAGTACACGAGATAGAAAAGCGCGAGATAAGTGACAATTCATTTGCCATGAGGTTAATTAATTTACTCTTGTTTATAAAAGTTTTGCCGATGATGGTTATTAACGTGATTTCATTTTTCACCAATGAGAGTAATTAACATGTTTTTTTATTAACATTTCACCCATAATGATAATTGAATTACTTTCTTTGACCCACGCCTGTCGCACAAGACAATGAAGAACTTTATGAAATACGAGCAAGCCTTTAGTCCCCTCGTTTAACAGCAGGTGGAGTTGGAGATATGTATTGGACTCGTTAGTCTTCTCATCACGACTCTGCGGCATTGCTGTGCTATATTTGTCATTCATATGCAGTCTTTATATTTTTTTCACATCCAGTACCACTGCTTGCTGTTTTATAGGCGAGTTGCCAAATCCGTCAGACACGACTCTGTCGTGTTCACAATTAAGAATCGTCCACCGTTCTTCTTTTATCCTGGCGGACTTTTGTCCAACGTAAAAATGTCACCCGAGGTCGAAAACGTCCGTCTTTTCTTTGCCTTCAAGTCGAGATGTCAGAGTTTTTAAATGTCCCCGAATGTCCCTCCGCTGATGACGTCAATTGATTTCGGGATGGCCATTCATTTCGCCTGTTCAAACATGACTGTAGCTTCTGTTTTAATTAGAACTGGAGTGAACGTGAACATACGACCTCCACGTCTCCTCATTTTGTCACACCAAACCACACAATAATTGGTAATAGATGCTATCTTTTAGCCGCGCTTTAGGACGAACAGCGTCTTGTTCTACGTTTTATATGCCAGGCTAGTAAATCAGGTGGCAGCGATGCAAACAGCGACACCCACAGCATTGGCAATCGAACTGCGTCATTTCGAGTGCTTTAAGTGGTTTCGCGTGAACGGGAGATTTCCCGCACGGACTCTTATCAACGGTTGAATCGGTCATACGTCTCCGCGAGAACGGGGGTTCGTTCGTCTACGCCCACGCGCACGCTCGCGCCGTCATACGTGCGCGTGACACACCTTCGGTTAGCCGTTAGGCTAACGTTAAGCTAAATTTCCGGTGGGCGCGCGCCGGGCTCGGGCTGTGACTTCGGTGTTATGCGGTGAGGCGAGCGAACGAGCGAGAGTCCGCCCGCGACCGTCCCCCCCCTCGGCCGACCATCGGGAGCCGCCATGGAGTGCCGCGTCCTGTCCATCCAGAGCCACGTCGTCCGAGGATATGTGGGCAACAAGAGCGCCTCTTTCCCGCTGCAGGTAGAAACCAAGTGAGCCAAGCAGCCTCCGCTTCCTCGCATCCATGAAGCGACGAGTGGGGGACCTTGACTGACATTTCATGTGTGATGCTCTTTTTTTTTTATTGATTTATTCGCCACCCTCCCTTACAAAATGTGCCATCGCATTGCGCGTCGTGACTAAACGGGCGAAAATCAAAGTTTGTCTTTGGCCACAAACGAGTCGTGACGTACCCCGTCGCTAGGTTTGATTTTTCATCGCTGTCCGTTTTTGAGTTTGTCTTCCTGGAAGCGACAGTCTCCAAAATGACGTTTCATTTCCCTCCGAGCTGTCACTCACGACTCCTCATCACCTTTTCTTCACGTTGTCATTGAGTCAAACCTTGGGGGTCCGAC
Organism: Hippocampus abdominalis; assembly: GCA_018466805.1. Lineage (NCBI taxonomy): Eukaryota > Metazoa > Chordata > Actinopteri > Syngnathiformes > Syngnathidae > Hippocampus > Hippocampus abdominalis. The sequence continues at coordinate 818,117 of CM031702.1, forward strand.
GTTGAAACGGACATCGATGTCCATCGTGACAAATAGAACACTGCTTTTGGGAGGGACGGTGCTTGTATGTGCATTAGATCGGTACCAGATAGCGAGTGGAACCTGTTAAGGTCACTCGCTCCATTACGGGGCACAGTTGAGACTCAAATTGAGGAGAATTGGTACCATTTTATGTCAAGCCACCATTTTTATAGTGCTAGTCCTCACCAGGGAACTCTGGTGACTTTGAGTCTATCACAGCTAATTTTGGGTGAGAGGCAGGATAAACCCGGGACTGGTCGCCAGCCAATCGCAGGGCATATATGGAAGCACAACCATTTACAGTCAAAAATGTTTCAAATGTGGCGCTGAGCTAAAAAGTTTTCCCACCCCTTGGATAGTCGTGTAGAAACCATCTGTTGAATGTTTGAATGAGGAATTGAATTGAATTGAATACAACTTTATTGTCAAATGTGCTGTACGTATGTGTAACATACAGCACAGATGAAATTTACCATAACCATAACTAACAATGTGACGCCCTCATTTTGTCAGGAACCCGTCATCCGATTTCAACATTCTCAAAATAATTGTTGATTCTTTTGACAATCAATTAGTTGTTGACTAATTGATTAATCGTTGCGCCACTAGAGATCAAACCCATTTTGGAGCGATTCAGTGACATCGGTCCAAATGGATTTTGCACAGCGCTTGTTACTGCTCACTTAACTGGAGCACGTAAGAGGGAGCAAATGTGCCAAACTAGCACCGATGGTTGAAACGCTTATCTTTCTCGACTGGTTGTCAAGAAGAATGCCGTGGAAAAGATTCGTTGTACAATCCCAAAGATTTTTGCTCCGTACGATAGCGTCGATGTGAAAGACCCAGAGGAGATGAGCTCAGCAGGCTGTGAAAGTGAGCGTGCGATTTCTGTTGTTGACAGCGTGAATGGCATGAGAGCTTGGATGATGATGATGATGATGATGATGGAGATGAAGCTGGATGAACGTCCACATCATCTCTCACGCTGTGGCAGGAAGCGCTTCATCTATTTTTGGACCCCGTCGGTTTCTTCTTGGGATTGCTGGGGAAGTTGCGGGTGCTCGTCCCGGGCCCACGAGAGCGCCTTGAACTTGTTACGTCTGACTGATTTTCTTTGCGCCCGCTAATGCGCAAATAATAATCGTTATATGGGGGATAAAGAACAGCAGCCATTAGCTGCTCTTAGCTGCTCTCTATATATAGAAGACCCTTTTTACGCCGCCTGTAAAAGCGGACTTTTCCCCCACTTGTCACTGTTGGGAGGCCGTTTCGGACACAAGACGAGCACTTTCCGAAAATGCCAGTGGCTTTGGGGTTTTGACAGGCAGTTGCGTCTGGCCTGAAGGACGAATACCTCGGCAGGCTTATCCGTTTGTTGGCATGTCACGCGCGGACCGCTGCTGTGTTTTGCCCCAAATAAACAGACGGCATGAATTCAAATGCACAAATTGCGGGCATCTTAGGAGTCCTCGTCGGCACGGAGGAATTACAAAGCGCACGCGGGGCGTCGCCTGTCACTTCCCGTCCGGGCGGAAGCGGCGTGCGAGGTTCGAGGCCAGCGATTGGCTGCCGTGCGATTCTTCTCCGTGACGTCACTTGTCAGTGGTTGTGCCCGTTCGTTTTTCAAAAATAACAAGCTGCTAAGAAAGGAGGCAAACTTTTTGCCGTGTTTCTATCTTTTGGCACCAACAGTGACAATTAAGACGCCACATAATCAGCATCAATATCAGTCTCCCGGAGCCATTGAGTGAGGAGGAAGAAAGCAGCACATAGCAGCTTTTATCGCAGCGTAGAGTTGGCATCGCAGCTCTCGTAATTTTCTGATTTTAATGCGATAAAAAAATACGTATGTATAATTCTTGAGTGTCATTTAACAGTCGAACCATTAGTGTCCTTGTTCGTAACTGATTTAAACATTCACGTGACATGGGACACAGAAAATATTTGCTTCCGTCCAACTGGGCACATTTGACCTGTGGACTTTCAAGTTGGCCAAGCAAAGTTTAGCAAACACACGCGTGGGAGCTTTTTTTTTTTTTTCAACAAGTTGTCTGAGGAGCAACGTTGGAAGGCGTCTCCCCGTCGACTCGATGGTGACGTGGCTCGAAAATGGAAAAGTAGCTCTCTTCTTTGCCATTTCAATTCGTAGGTCAGTGAGGTCAAGATGCTTTTTTTTTTTTGCACAAGGTTAGAAAGTCTTTGGCCTGAGTTATTCGCACCCTGACTCACTGCGGTGGTTTCACCGATCCAAATCTGAGTATATCTTTCAAAAACAAAAACTCTTTCCTTGTTGTGACCTTGCATACGTGCGTGTTTGTCTCCTTGCAGGTTTTGGGCTTCGAGGTGGACTCCATCAACTCGGTGCAGTTCTCCAACCACACAGGTAAGACCAACGCTATCACCATTTTCCTTTGCCGCGTGTGCTGCAGCACCAGACGGTTAGTCAGCCCCCTGGTCCGCTTTCAATCACTTGATGCAAGGAAGAAAAAAAAAGAAAGCTAATCCATAATCGGCACATTCACAATTCAGGCAGGGACACCCAAGACTTTTGCCAGTTAACAACCAACCGACTCGACACCCACGTCACTCACCGGGCCGGGCCCTGCCTTTTGAAATCGTACACACTCAGTCCCATTAGGTACAGGAGAACGTGAGAAAGGTTTCAACATGTGGCAGCTTAACTCTAGCAGCTTAACTCATTCACTCCCAAAGACGGTTTTTAAACGTCTTTTCAGACTTGGTCCAGAGTCGGCGGGTACTGAATGAGTTAAGGGAGCTTCCTGATTGGCTGTCGTAAACCATAACGGCATCTTGAGGGACGGGCTGCGAATTCATTTGACATCTTCATCTAGAAATCGATCTTTTAAATGGCCTCCAGCTCGGAGCCGAGAGGACCCAGAAAATGACGGCGTCAATTGCCACAGCGGCAAGTGATGATGTCATCTCATACGCAGACACTCACATGCTTTCTCCTACCGTGTTGCCTGGCAACTAGAACCCCCCTCCCCCCCCCCAATCCCCCACCCACAAACACGTGACCCGCCTGTGACTCACCTGGAGCTGCGACATCAGCCTGCAGCAGACAGACGTGCACCAGTGCACGCACACGCGCGCTCCTTCAACGCACACTGGCGGCACATTCGTTGACTGATTGGCAGATGGCTAATGTGCAACAGGACACTTTGTGGTGGCAAATGTAATATATGCCAAAATATATGCAAATGCATTCACACAGACAGACCCACAGTCACAAAATAAATGTGTGACTTTAAATAGCTGTCTCTTGACTCGTGGGTACGTGTGTGTGAACTAACAAGCTCCGCCCCCCCTCGTCCCCTTTCAGGCTATTCGCACTGGAAGGGCCAAGTGTTGACGGCGGACGAACTGCACGTTCTCTACGAGGGCATCAAGCTCAACAACGTGCACCAGTACGATTACGTTCTCACAGGTGCGCGCGTGTCCGCCGGTGACGAAGGTGTTTGTTGGATGTTTGTCCAAAATGGCGCCAATGCCTCGTGTTCAGGCTACACCAGGGACACGTCCTTCCTGGAGATGGTGGTGGATATCGTTCAGGAGCTCAAGAGAGCCAATCCAAATTTGGTGTACGGTGAGTGGGGACTTCTCTTCTTGAGGCTTGATGACATGGAGGGCTCTCCCAACTTTTTTTTTACCCCCCCCTGGACAAAAATGTTTGAAACGTGAGCATGTAGTACTAGGTGGCCCACCACTAGAGGGAGCCCGCACACCACTTGTGGTCCTCGTTTCCGCCTTGGGAGCGCGGCTGCTTTTTCACAACAGAGATGGGAACGGAGTGCGTGTGTGTGTGTGTGTGTGTGTGTGTGTGTGTGTGTGTGTGTGTGTGTGTGTGTGTTGCTTTTGTCGTTGCAGTGTGCGACCCGGTGCTGGGCGACCACGGCTCCATGGTGGGTTGTGAGTGTGCTTTATGAGTCTCGAGTGTTTTGCGTGTGGTCTCCGTTTTTCTGACCGCAAATGTCTTGACAGTACGTCCCTCAGAACCTCTATCCGGTGTACAAGAACAAGGTGGTTCCCGTCGCTGACATCATCACTCCCAACCAGTTTGAGGCAGAGTGAGTTGGATTGATCTGCCGTTCAATGAGCAATCGTGAAGTCAATTCAAGCTTTTTTTTTTTGCACACACCGAATGATTTGTTTTCAGACTGTTAACGGGGAAGAACATCAGCACGGAGAAAGATGCCGTGGAGGTGAGCAGCCTGCGTTCTTCCCAATCCGTCTTTGCTTTTCAACACGCCGCTTTGTAAGCGTCTCTTTGTTTGCGGCGCAGGTGATGGACCTGCTGCACGCCATGGGCCCGGACACGGTGGTCATCACCTCCTCCGACCTGCCCTCCAGACTGGGCGATCGCTTCCTGGTGTCGCTGGGCAGCCAGCGTCACGGTGGCTGTCACTTCCGCATTGATTGATTGATTGATTGATTGATTGACGCGCTGCCTTTTGAGGCGACAAAAAGGTAACCCTCGCTCTCCGTTCAGTTCGCCCCGACGGCAGCAGGACAACGCAGAGGGTCAGAATCGAAGTTCCCAAAGTGGACGCCGTCTTTGTGGGGACGGGCGACTTGTTTGCCGCTATGCTGCTGGCGTGGACCCACCACTACCCGAATGACCTCAAGGTAGCGACGGCCGCTCTAGGGTGGACCAAAGTATTGGGACACGGTTCTAAATCACCAAACGAAGCGATCCGCAATTGGACGAAATCCCTCAGGAGAGTGAGAGAGAGGGGACGCGGCAGGAAAACAGGCCAAAATCCATCCGGGGGGGCGGGCGAGGCAGGGCCAAGAGGCCCACTGCGTACTAGTAGTGCTTTGACCAAAATGGCAGAGTGGACGAATGTGGAAGGTCTTACGGCTGTCAACCCCCCAATTTGTTCAGGGTGTCCCAATACTTTTGCCGACCGTTTTTCCAGAATACCCAAGCTGCCATAAAATACGCACGCGCATCTTCTCTGTCCACCCTTGTGCCCATCAGACGGCTTGTGAGAAAACGTTTTCGGTGATGCATCACGTCATCCAGAGGACCATATCGTATGCTCACGGTGAGGAAAGCCTTCTCCACCAGCAGGTGGCGCACATTCACAGTTTTTGATTTTTTTTTTTTTTAACTGGGCAGGAAGAGTGGCAAATCTAGAAAATGTTAAAAAATATCCCCGAAAAATATTGGCATGGGTTTGAGCCCAACCCCACCCCAAGAAAATCCCCCCCCCCCTCCCCTGTATCTTCCAACCAAAGTCTGGATTGTCTTCTTCTCGCTGTCCTCAGAACTGGCAGGTCCCGGTCGGAGGCCCAGCCCCCCCCAGCTGGAGCTGCGGATGGTCCAGAGCAAAGCCGACATCGAAGACCCCGCCATCGTGACGAAGGCCACCGTCATATCATACGACGCCAGCGTGCCGTCTCTGTCAAGGTCATTTTGTAACGCATCAACCCCTTTTGGGTCCTCGGACCCTTTGTAGTCCTTCTAGCTCCCCCCCCCCCCCCCCGACACAAGCCATTAGCCTCCGCGCTGAGCCGCAGATGGACAGGAGGGGCGGCCCGTCACAAACGGGACGTGTGACGCACCCCCGCGCCCTTCCGAAATTGTGTCTCTTCGGCTCCACTTCCACTTGCGCGCATCTTTTAGCAGTGATGTGATGGTGATCAATCAGCCCGCCCCACAGAAAATACTACAGAGGGGGGGTGGGGGGACGCACAATGTATAGTTGATGTGTAGATGTTGTACTATAACTGTATCGGACCGTCTGTATGATCGTGTCTAGTTGACCATTGTGTGCTACTCAGCTACACGCACAAACACACACACACACACACACACACGTGCTATGTGAATGAACTTCTCAAAGACATCGGTACTTACAATAGTACCGCCATTTTAAGGGGGCGGGGGGTGTACACGCATATCGATTTGTCACATCTGAGCTGATTTTTTCGAACCTAAGGGACCACACAAGCGTGTCCTTCCTGCTCTCCGTCGAGATAAGCAGCACACCAACTGCATCGCGATAAGCCGAGCGGTCATCGTGAGTCTCTTCCCCCGAACCACATGCGTGTGCTCGTGCCTGCGTTGAACGTTTACGGTTGTTTTCCAGGCCAATCGGGTAGGGGGGGGGGAAAAAAAAAAATCTCTCTCAGCACACCACCCACCACACGGATAATCACTGGGGATTCTCTTTCGGAAGACATCCGACAATCGGGCCTTTGCTGACATTGGAAACGGTTGAAATTTGCTCCGATGATCGCTACATGTGCACCCCACCGACTTGCTGTGAAGTTACTTTCGCCGTGACAAAAGCTGAGAACGCCGCATATCTGATCACTGTTATGAAGATCGTGTCATGAGAAACTGCCAAAATATTATACGTCATCCTAATAGAAGGTGGGGGGGGGTGGGGGGGGGAATCATTCCATCTCGCAATAATGTCATAATTATCTATCTGGAGTGTGTGCTTGTAACGTGAAGGTCTTGATGTCACAATTTGAAAACAGGCGCCGTCTCGCGAGCTGCCGTGAACCTTTCCAACGTGTCTTCCCCCAAACGGAGGACGTGTTTCAAAACAACGACGATGTCATAACGCATTTTTTTGGGTTGTTGTTGATCATTTTTAAGTCGGATTATCCGTCGTGCCATATTTCCTCAAATAGAAGCTGCGCGCTGTTGCTCTCACACGGACTTGACAAGAAACTGTTTGAGTCTGCTGGATTTGGTGCGCAAGGAATCGGTGGCGCTTGCCTGAGCTGGAAAAGGTGGTGGGCAGGGTGTGGAGGGTCCAGTAGGATTTTTTTTTTCCGTGCCCTTGTTTTGGTTCTTGCGTTGTGCAAGTCCTCAAGAGTGGGTTAGGCGGTGCCGATGATTTTTTAAAAATATTTTGCAGACACTATCTGAGGAAATATGGCCTTGGAGTAGGTGCCAGCAAATGAGCGAACCGCACTTAGCGACGAGAGTCCAGATGAACAAAGGTGTTGCGCCGAGTGCCGCCCAGTGAGTTTTCTCCCGTGCATTTTCCAACGATCGGTTAACGTCGTGCCGGTCGTCGTGCGGTGACTCGTTCGTCATCAACATCCTCCTCATCAGGCTGCCTCGAGCTCCCCCTTCACATCCATTCGCTTCCGCGTCAGCTTCATCGCGCTCGTCGCTCTTTTTGACTCCAGTGTCTTAGCTTCCTGCCGGCCAAGCAGGCGGCCGTGTTGATCGGTCCAAATGTCCACCTGTCGTGTCTTTTCCGGGGCTGCCTGCGTGCGTGCGTTTCTATTCATGAATGGTCACAGGGTTGCGCGTGTGTGGGAGATGAGATGAGAAGGCCGTCAAAACGCAAGAAATTACAAGTGTGGCCAAATAAGAACAAAGGAGCACGTGGAGGCTCCTGCAAATTGATTTGATAGAAATACGAGAAGTTAAATTTAAAAAAACAAATGCAATGAATGTCATCATCATCTACTTTTTCTATAATTGACGTGGGGAAAAAATATCTACAATTAGATTTTTGTGGAAAAAAAACCAAAATGTTTTTGACGACCTAAAAGAGGAGTCAAATGGATCTTAGCCTGGTAGCGTGATTGCACAAAAGTCCCTTTTGAACATTTTTGAAAAGCAAGAAAAAAAAATCGGCAACAAAGATTCCAGTTGTCGCAATTCACACGTTGGATGCTGAGAATCATCATTGAGGTCCCGAGGAAAAAAAAAAAAACCCAAAAACTTTTCGGTCCATTCAAAATGATTTTGTGCCGTCCTGCTATTGGGCCAACAGCACGCGAAACTTGTCCGTCTTTGTGTGTTTCCCGTCCACCTCAATTTCACTTTGGGACTTCCTGTGAGCTGCTTTTTCCAACACCGCTGACTCAGATGTGATCTCGTATAACATTCGTATTTCTTTTTCCTAAAGAAGCACAAATGATTTCTGAAGCAGAGGTTTCGATCAATATTTGTTCAAACGGATCAACATATCGCCTCATCCATAAATTGCGTGGAAAAACAAAAATAGTGCCCAAATGGAGCACTTGTGGTAGATGTAAATTCCAAAGCGGTTGTGTGATGGCTGTTGAACATTTAAAAGCAGGGGGGGGAGAAGAAAAAAAAACTCTTAAATGTGACTCACAGTATATGTTAGTTGCCGAGCGCAGTCGGCAACTGCTCAATGTTTTTATTTGTCTTCAATTATGTGTGACAACATCATAGTGTGCCCCCGGTTCCGGTTGTGAGGTGGACAGCGTCCTCTCTGCCAACCTGTTTGAAGTCCTTGATGGTGAAAAACAAGAAGACAAATGAATTATTTATCGTTTGGTAATTGTTTTTAGTGCTATGTTTTTGCAGTCTTTTCTAATGTGTCACAATATAAGATTGTAGTGTAAAAATTCACATTTATAAAGTATAAATATATACACATAGATATATATATGTTCCAATGCAATAAAGACAAAACGATGAGTTATAAAAAAACGCATCTGTGTATTATTTCCTCTGCTGAACAGTAATCGATACGTAGGTGACATCACCTTGTGAGAGAAAAAAAAATCATGATCAAAAATTGATGCTTCTGCAGTTCTGGAGTTGAATTTGTTGGTCACCGCTTTTTTTTTACTGCCATCCTGAGTACATATTTCGGAACGTTGTCCACAACACAGATATTTCGTTAATTTTATGACATTTTTTAATGTATTTTTTACGTTTTGTTGTACAGTATATGAATACAGTACCTGCCTGCTGGACCGCCTTCGGCTCGTGGCGGTTTTACTCTGAGTGCGCATGCGCTGTGACTTGTCTCCCGAACGTCATTGATGTGGCAGATTTTTTTTTTTTTTACAATCTTTATTGAACAAGTCACAATACAATTGTGATCACAGATATACAGTCAGTGGGAAACAACACACACAGGTTTGTCGCATGAAATATGCTATGTTGGCCCTGTTGAGAATACGACGATGTTAAGTAACAAATAATCAACTATAACAGCCCTCTTGTAACGCAGTACGGTATAATAATCAGAGTTTGGCGTTGATCTTCTTTGGTGCGAAATGACCTTCGCCGGCTTCCGTCGTCGGCGTTTGTTTTGTTGACATTTTTTTTTTTTTTGCTCTCTTCCGTCAGCTGACTGGTCCTCTAGTTAGCAACAAAACTAAGACGCAACGCGGCGATGTTGCCAACAGCTCGACAAATGTGGTCGTATTTGAGAGGGAAAGTAGCGCAACATGGCAGTTACGTTCTTGACCGACCCGTCTCGTTTCGTCGCTGAACTGCTGCGAGTAACCTCGTCAGTTAGGCTTTAGCCCGTTAGCATCTGTCCCGAATTCAACTGGGGAAGCAGACACACATGGAGGGCGTCTTGTACAAATGGACCAACTACATGACCGGTGGGTCTCCTTTCTGTCTTTTTTTTTTGTCTATGTCTCAAGTTTTGTCTCGAGGTCACGTAAGTCAGGTTCATTGTTCGTCGACTTATCATAGTCATGCTGATGGTTGTCGTGTTAGAATAACAGTTACGCCAATTCAGAAACAAGACACCGCATACGTAGTGTACAGGTGATATTTTAATTGTTTAATTAACAAGGAAAATGATCAGTCATGCGCTTCATGCACCGTGTCGCACCGGTGATTTATTCAAATTTGGCTTATAATACAATTTAGTGCCGAGTACATAAACAAGGGACCGTAAAATGTCAAGGCATCACGTATGAATAATAAAGTCTAAAAGAACACGTTGTTGCCAACAATGTGGACAAGCGTAGAGCGACAGAGGCCAACAAAACATATCGATTTGTTCAACATTAAATTTCAGAAGGCAAAATTCCAAACACTTTTCCATTCCATTTCCCTTGTTTGTATTTTTTTTCCTTAGCAGTGAGATATAATTATCCAAATTTCATTTTGAAAAATCTTGAAATCTGTGTAATACTCGACATTCGCCTTTTTAATGGTGGCCGACGTCTACCAGTCTATGGCGAGTACTCATCATAAGACGAGCATCCAAGAAAGACACAACGAATACAACAGCGTTCACGTTTATATTTCCATCCGTAAGGACATTGCCGTTTCGACGCACATCTCAATCACGTTTTTCCGCCGAATGAAGTAAAGGCTTCGCGTGTGCGGCAGGCTGGCAGCCGCGCTGGTTCGTGCTGGACGACGGCGTCATCTCCTACTACGACAGCGAGGACGACGTGGGCAAAGGAAGCAAAGGCTCCATCAAGATGTCCGTGTGTGAAATTAAAGGTTGGCCCGCCCGCCCGCCCGCCGCCGGCGTCCCGAATCCCGACCCCCCGCCCCCGCGCGGCTCACCTCGCTCCTTTTGCAGTTCACCCGACGGACACGACGCGCTTGGAGCTGATCATTCCCGGCGAGCAGCATTTTTACGTGAGGGCGGTGAACGCGGCGGAGAGACAACGCTGGCTGGTGGCGCTCGGCTCGTCCAAAGCCGGAAGCTTGGACGTGCACAAACACAGAGGTGCCCGCCCGGACCTATTCTATATGTGTTAGGAACGGGTGACTCCCCCCCCCCACCCCACCCCCTACGCCCAAATATGGAAGTTGCTCCCCAAAAATTGGATTAAAAAACAACCAAACAAACAAAACATCCCGAGCGAGCCATTTTCCAAAGACATCCTCAAAATGTCCGCTTGCCCCAGCCTGGATATGTGCATGCACGTGTGTTGCAGGTCCAGACTGTCTGAGGACCAAAATGTCGGAGCTTCGTCTCTACTGCGACCTGCTGGTCCAGCAGGTCCAAAGCATCCAATCGCAGAGCGGCGCGGAGCGCCAGGACATGCCCCCGTCCGAGGTTTGGCTTCCAAAGCAAACCCGACGCCTGCCGCCGGCGGCGTGACGCCACTTTCTACCTTTGTGTCCCTCAGGCCTCCCTCCTTAGCGCCACCTGCGCCACCTTCATCCGGACGCTGGAGGAGTGCATGAGCTTGGCGCAGCAGAGCCTGGCGCCGCACCTGCAGCCTCCTGAAAGGGTCAGCCACTGTCCTCATGTGTGTGTGTGTGCGCGTATGTGTGTGTGTGTGTGTGTGGTGCGCTTTGCCTACACGGTCCAATCACAAAGACAACAGCCATTTGAAAAAGTGTGCTCTTTGGTGTCCAGATGAGAAGATCGGTCAGTCACCCTGGCACGTCCGCTTTAGACAGGTCAGCCCAACCGCACGCACGCCCAAATGCACAAAGTAGTGGCCGGATGACCCCGACGGTTCAACTGAGGGTTTGTTTCAGTGTGTCGAGTGTTAAGCCGCGCGTGTTGTTCAGGTGCGGCGTGCTGAAGGAGAGCGCCGGCGGAGGGCCGAGATCCAAGCCGCAGCGGGACCGCGCCAGCTCCGACAGTTGTGTTTACGACTCGGAGCCAACGATCAAAGGTGCCAAGCGGTCGATGTGAAAAGAAGAAATCACACAACATTTGATTTCCAACTACAATCAACTCCCCCCCCCGCCCCCGCCCCCCACCTTACATCTAAAAAGAAGCCAAATGACGTTGACGTCGTTGACTTTTCCAAAACCATCTTGGATTTGTTTTATCTGTCAAACCCCAAAAAGCTCGGAAATAATTTGATTCACTGCAGCCGCGTGCGTCAAATTTCACAAAAACGGTTTTTTGCAGAGGATAAAGAAGATGTTCCTTCAATTAGCATTGGATCGTCTCGTCCCGCGTGTCTCCGCCTCATTTGCGTTTCCATAGCAACCGCAAACCAACTCCCTCGTGGCGTAGCGCCCGTTTGGTGACTTTGGTGCGATAACTTCCCCTCCGTTTGCGGCCGGCCGGGTTCGTCGAGGGCGAGCGACGGCCTTCGGCTTTGCGCCAGAGATTCAAGCGACTCGGCGTTGCCGTTGCAGGTTCACTGGCCGACCTCGGCGGCGACGCGCCGTGCATCCTGGAGGAGCGGGGGGGCGCGGCCAGTCCGAAGACCACTCTCGCTCCCGCGGACGCGGACCTGTCCGTCTGAAGGGCACGTCGGGGTCGGAAGGCGCCGCTTTGATGCGGACGTCGCCAACCGTAGGACTCTCTCTCTTTGGCGGCGGGGGGGGGGGGGGGGACCGGGTCCATGACAAATGAGCACTCGGGACTCACTTGGTGTCATTCCTCTTTAGATTTGCCCGCGGCTCTCGGAACTTGAATTACCGACTGCGGCAAGCGGGACCCAAATGGCCGCCGCCCCCATCCGCACCGCGATGTGAGCGCGTGCCGCCATTTTGTTTGCCACGCCTTCACCGCCTGTGATGGCGACGGCCGTGCGTGGCGGCGATGATTTTTTGTTTTTTTTTCTGCTCGGCTATTCCCAATGACGCAAGCGTGATTTCCATTCAGTCGACTCAAATCTGCGCCGCTTGTCGTCATTCGGGTGTAACGAATGATCACCCGGCTCAATCCCCCCCCCCCCCCCAATCAGCGGACGGCGATGTTGATCGACGTCGTCCCAACACGGCCGATGCGAGGGTGGCGCGATGCATGATGGTACTGGGAGGCGGCGGCCGGACTCCACGTCTTCCTGCCGCTTGTGCACTTTAGCCGTCAAAATCCCTTTTGGAGGGATGAGGTGGTCTGTGTCGCCATGGCAACGATGCGGCGTGAAAACAAAAACAAGCTGCACTAAAGCACCGAGAAATTGTCCGCTTTCAAATGAAGACTGACTCCGGTTGTTGTTGTTGTTGTTGTTGTTTTTCCCTCTGGATGTGATGAAAAGAAAGCTGAGCCCTTAATAAAAATCATCTCAAATGTCAGATTCCATTTCTGACAGTCTGTCAAACGTTTTCATTCGTCAGCTGTTTTGAGTGGCGCGCCAAAGTTGTTTCGTGCGTTTTGGGCCCGACCGATGTTTTCTTTCATGTTCTGAAACGCTTTCATGTGCTCCTGTTCCTAATTTAGAGCCACAAATGCCCAAATCGGAAGGAAATGGCGATTGACTGGCAAGTCAAAAAGCAAAGACATATTCGGAGGCGCACATACATGCAAGGCAAGGACGTGCGGAGGGTTCTTTCTGGAATGCTTTGCAACTGGGGCGTGTACGTGTGTGTGTGTGTGTGTGTGTGTGTGTGTGTTTACAGAAGGTGTGCGTATGTGTGTTTGGATTTTTTTGGTTGCTTTTGTCTTTGGACGAGGGTGCGTGAGCCACAACGACGCGCGGTGCCGGATGTTGCCCAAGCTGGCCCGTTGGAACAGGACATGAAGGCAAAGGCGCCGGCGTCAGCTCAGTTGCTCACACAGACCACGCGAGTCGGGAGTATTCGAAAAGTTGAAGAATTCGGGAATCAAAGGCAGTTGGGAAAAGCGGCCATCCTGAGACTGTCTTTGTCACTCGCCACGGGCGGAAAAGAAAAAGTGTCAGCAAAAAGCCCAATCGCTGAAATGTTTGATGGACGAAAAACTGAAAAAAAGAACAAACAGTTTGCACGCATGTCCGTTGAATGTTTCATTGACAGGAACCAGAAGGACTCGAAACGGATTATTCATTGGCTCAAGGGTCCCATTCGTGCATTCAAACGACAGTAATTTCTTGTACGTGCGTGTCAGCGCAAGACTCAATTTTCTCTTATCTGACTAAAGCAAACATTCGTGTTTGTTTAACATAACTTGACGCAACCGTATTTGTCGAGGGCTTTAAAACAACCACCGCCGACTACAAAGTGCAGCAAAAAAAAATTCAGCCGGCAAACAATAAAAACAAAGATGTAACTACAAAGACGGTCCAACCCCCCCAAAAAATCCAATCTCGTGCTGAGTCAAAAGCCAGAAAATAAAAATGAGTTTGAAGCTGGGTAGCAAAAGGGGGCTCGGCTTCATTCTTGGTACCGCTCATAGCGTCTGGTCCCATGCGGACCCGAGGCGCCTGGGCAGGAGCTCCGAAAGATTGGGCTGGGGCCAGGCCATTTCAAGATTTGGAAACCAAGAATAACGTTCTCCAAACAAGAACTCTAAAATGAACCAGTGAAGGGATGCCAGAGGAGGAGTCACGCGCTCCCTCTCACGAGTAGTTGCGGTCAAAAGGCGAGCGGCGGCATTCTGGACCAACTGGAGAAGCTTCATGGTCCAAAGTCAAGTGCGTGACGGTCATCTAGCAAAGATTTGACAAACGGCATAAATGACTGTTTTCAGAACTCGTAAAAAAGAAAAAAAAACGAGAGGCCTCAGAATTGAGCCCTGAGGAACACCAATGACAGTGGGGCAAGACCGCAGGGCTTATCAATATTGGTCATGAAAATGAGTTTGGAAGAGCGTAGACGCACATTCCCCTTTGTTTTCATGATTCTTTTATTTATTTTTGGGGTGGGGGGGGGGACGGGCAGGGGGTCCGGGGGCGGTGAATCAAATGACTTGTGGTACCTGTTTGTCCGGTTGAGATGCGCATTGCTGCGGAAGAGTCCTTTCAGGGCCGCTGCACACCAAAGAGGATTTTGTGCCAACCCCAAGGAACAAATCCATCTTCCCCAAAAGATGAAGTTGCGCTTCTTTGCTTTTGCCGTTGACGTGAAATGATGCTTTGTCCCGCTGGGCTGGAATGTTTTTTTTTGTGTTTTTTTTTCCCCCCCTTCTGGAAATGCTGACACGACGATGACACCCACATCGATGCCTAAGCAAACATTGCGAGCGGTGTGTTTAAAAGGCCCGTTTGTAGGCGGCCCAGGGCGCAGAGATGGACGCGGCGCTGAGCGAACGGCAAACGCTCGACGGTCAGTATGGGACTCGTGTCTTTGGTTTCTTGTCCGATCGTCGTCCTCTTTGACAAATGATGAAAACTTTGCCGCCTGTTTTTTTTTTTTTTGGAGAAGGAGGCGCCGAGGAGCAACTCGCAGCAAGTCCAAAGCCACCCAAGGTAACAGCGGCACACAAATTGACAACACCAGTACTCCAACTTTTAAATCAAGTATTGCCAAGAATACAGTTGTTAGAAGTGTACTTAAAAAAAAAAAAAAATCTGAAGTTGAAAGGTGAGACTTACTCTTCCGGTGTTTCACATCTAACATGTTCATTTATCTTTGCTGAACTGATTCTTTTTGCGTAGACGCCTTGAGAGTGTGCTTGCGCTTGACCGATGTAATTGCGTCATTTTCTGCTGAGCTTCTCATAAAACCTTTTTTTTTAAAATTAATTTAAAAAAATGTATCAAGTCTTACATGTATGGAAATAAATGTACAAAACCATACACGGTAAACTGTACACAGTATTCATTAAAAAAAACAAAAAACAAGCACACTTTGTGGTAATGTGCAGTGTTGTGTTTAATAAAACGCGTGGAGTCGGACTTTGTGCTCACTGTCGTTTATTGTCAGTAGCCACCTTTTATCTCAATCCTTTGGCAACCGCCCACTTTACGGCCGTGACGTCACGCCGTCGTAACATAACCCTGTGGCTGTGGTTATATGCCACATTCACCCCCCCCTTTTATAAAAGTGCAAAAACATTCAAACTTATTAATGGTGCACAACTTCAAAGCCAGAACATGGCCAACCTATCTGGGTAAACAGGGTAGACTACCCATTTACCCGCATAGCCATGTGGTTTATTCTGCCACATAATCAGACTATGTAGTCCCTGAGATACAGGGGCTGCCGACGAGCCCGAACAGGGCGGAGCCTCGGTCCGAGGGCGTCAGCCGGCACTTCGAGTTCGGGTGGGATTCCTGGGGCTACCGGAGGGAGATCCCAGTCCCCGGCAGTGTGGCGCGGATCAGCCGCCGCGGCGAGTTCTTGTGCTGATGGTGGGTTGACGCGCCTTAGGCGACTGGCATGCCAACGGGAGCCGTCAGCAAGGAGGAAGGTAGCTGGGCCCAATTGTGCCATTATCTGTTGGGGTGAGGACCAGAAGGATAGCAGCTTGTGGGACCGATGCGGCCGGCGGATACGGACCCAGTCCAACACCTTGAGTGTGTGTCCTCTCACCCGATGTGCCCTGTCGTAGCGGTGCTTCATCCGGCGTTGCGCCTCTGCCACCATGTCGCCGACAGAGGGTCCTGCTGCTGGAGGGCCTGGAGGATCCCTGCTGGGCGGCCGTAGTCGATCCATGGGAAGTTGGAGTTCCCGTCCGAGCATCAGAAGGGCTGGGGAGCTACCTGTCGTGGCATGTGGCGTCGCTCTGTAGTGCTGTAGTGTGTTCTGCAGGGCCGTGCTGAATGGGAGACCTTCGGTCAGATGTGCTCTCAGGCCGTTCTTGAGGGTCTGGTTGAACCTTTCCACGCCCCCATTGGCCTGCGGGTGGTACAGGGCCGTCCTGATGTGCTTAATCCCTCTCTCCCCTGTGAAGGCAGCGAAGTCAGCCGAGAGGAACTGGGGCCCATTGTCTGTGGTAATGGTGTCTGGCACACCCCAGCGGGCAAACAGGGAAGAAAGAAAGTCAGTGGTTTGCTGTGTGGTTACTGACCCCACGGGGAGGACCTCCGGCCACTTGGAGTGGAGGTCGTAGGCCACCAACAGGAACCGCTGGTGATGAGGAGTGCCATGGAGCTCCCCACAGATGTCCACCTGGATGTGGGACCACGGCGTCGCTGGCCATTGGAGGGGCTGCAAAGGTGGTGTCGGGGGTGGGCCCGTCTTACCGCTGGTCAGGCAGGCGGCGCAGTCCTTGACCATCGTTTCAATGTCCCTGTCGATGCCTGGCCACCAAACCAGGGTCCTGCAGCGCTGCTTCACTCTCACGATGCCCAGGTGACCGTCGTGTGCCATGTTCAGGATGCGTGCTCGTAGAGAGCTGGGGATCACCGTGCAGAGCCCCCGAGCGACGCAGTCACCGTTCCAGCAGGAAAGGTCGTCTCTGACCCGGTGGTAGGGCGCCAGCTCCTCTGGCACCTTCGCAGGCCAGCCCTCCTGGATAAACGTGCGGAGCTGTGAAAGCACGGGGTCCTGTGCAGAGGCCGCCTGGAGCTCCTGCAGGGAGACTGTTGTTCGGAGGGGCTCGTGCAGCATGAGGACCAGCTCTGACTCTGAGCCGTCCGGGGCGGTGTCTGGCGCTGAGGTGGGCGTGGCCCTGGAGAGCAGATCAGCCACAACGTTTTCTCTGCCGGGTGTGAACACTGTCGTGAAGTTGTAGGCCTGCAGTCTCTCTGACCACCGGTACAGGCGCAGCGGTTTGTGTCCCGATCCTGCCGTGGCCAGGAGGGCTGTGAGTGCTTGGTGGTCGGTCCGGAGCGTGAAGTGCCGCCCGTAAAGGTACATGTGCCACCGCTCGCACGCCCAGACGCAGGCAAGCGCTTCTCTCTCCCCCACCGAATACCTCTGCTCCGTGGGAGTCAGAGATCGTGAGGCAAACGCCACGGGACGTTCAGTCCCCCCGTGCAGCTGGGACAGGACCGCCCCTACCGCCGTGTTGGACGCGTCGCAGGTCACCAGCGTAGGGCTATGGAGGTCGAAGTGGGCGAGCACTGGAGGGGAGGTGAGCTGTGTCTTCAGCTGGCGGACTGCCGCGGAGCACATGGGTGTCCAGGACCAGGGGGCATCCTGTTTGAGGAGTGCGCGTAGTGGCGCCGTGGTCTCTGAGTAGTGTGGAAGAAAACGCAGGTAGAACGCCGTCATGCCCAGGAATGAGGACAGCTGCGCGGGGCAGGAGGGCTCAGGCAGGCGTAGGATGGCTTCCACATTTGAGTGGAGCGGGCTGAGGCCGTCGGCATTCAGGCGAAACCCCACAAACTCGATGACCGGCGCGGAGAAAATGCATTTCTCGCCGTTCAGCGTGAGGTTGTGTTGGGCGAGCACCTCTAGAACCCTGGTGAGGCGGTCGTCGTGTGAGGCTGCTGTCGCGCCGTGCACCACTATGTCATCCAGGTACACAACCACGCCAGGGATGCCGGCGAAGATGGTGGCCATGATCTTCTGGAAGCAGCTGGGGGCAGAGCTAAGCCCAAAAGGCATGCGGGTGTACCTGAAAACGCCCATGTGTGACACGAAAGCGGTGAGGTTGCGGCTCTCTGGGTGCAGCAGAACCTGCAGGTAACCCTGGCGGAGGTCGAGCTTGGAGAAGACTGTGGAGCCGTGAAACTTGGCAGAGAGCTCTTCTGTAGTGGGCAGAGGATATTTATCTGGTATCACCGCTTTGTTCACCTGTCTGAGGTCGATGCAGGGGCGCAGGCCGCCCGTCTTCTTCCGTGCCACCACTAGGTTGGAGATCCATGGCGATGCGTCCACTCGTTCGATTATGCCAGCGTCCAGAAGTTTCTGCAGCTCGGCTGAAACATCAGCACGTAGGGCGAGGGGCAGGCGGCGGAGAGGCTGAATGACTGGAGTCACCTCCGGGTTCAGGAGCGGCTGGTGGTTGAAGGCGGTGAGGCAGCCCAGTCCAGCGAACAGCGAGGGCCAGCGGTGCAGCCAGGGCGTGGTGACGGTTAGTATGGTGGCACCCATGTTGTCTGTAATGGAGAAGCCCAGGGCACAGAACAGGTCGAAACCGAGGAGGTTGGCGCCCTTGCGGGACACCTGAAAGGTGAAAGCTGGGAGAGTTCTAGCGCCATAGCGCACGGAAAAGGTCGCAGTGCCAACCATGTCGATCTTGGTGTGTCCATAACCAAACAGGTCTTCCGTGCCAGGTTTAACAGTCATTCGTGGAAAAAGTCGCCGGACCGTGGCCTCATTCAGGAGTGACTTGGAGGCTGCGGTGTCCAGCAGCAGTGACAGACACACGCCGTCCAGCTCGACTGCGCACCACTTGAACGGCTTGCTGCAGGCGCCCACCGAGTGGATGGTGGTGGAGCCAGATGCGTTGGTTAGGTGGGGCCCGGGGTCCACAGGATTAGAAACAGAGCGGCAGACTTTAGCAAAGTGGTTCAGCCTACCGCAACGTTGGCATCTTTGTCCTAGCGCCGGGCACGCGGGCGCACGTGTGCGGTGTGATGAGGAGCCGCAGTTCCCACAATGTTGCCTCATCGTGGCGCCTCGACGTCCCGCGACGTTTACCTCCGGCTCGTCGAGAGGAGCAGTGGTGTCGGGGAGTGGGGCCGTGAGAGCAACAGTACGAGATGAAAGAGGCAGATGTGGAGCGAGGTGGGGAAGGGCTGGAGCTGGGTCCGAGGCGGCTAACCGGGATGCTAACAGGGCCGCAGACTCGAGCTGGAAAGCCATTTCCACCGCCCTAGACAGCGACGTGTCGTCCGGCGATAAAAACAGCCTCTCCCGCAGTTTAAGGTCCGTCGTGTGTTCGGCTAGCTGGTCCCTAATCATCTCGCCCTCCAGATCTCCGAACCTGCAGAGGCTGGCTAGTCCCC
Source organism: Hippocampus abdominalis (assembly GCA_018466805.1). Classification (NCBI taxonomy): domain Eukaryota; kingdom Metazoa; phylum Chordata; class Actinopteri; order Syngnathiformes; family Syngnathidae; genus Hippocampus; species Hippocampus abdominalis. The sequence continues at coordinate 837,329 of CM031702.1, forward strand.
GGAGGTCGGCGACGTAATGGTGGACCGACTCACCGGGCCGCTGTCGACGCTGCCGGAAGATAATCCGCCGTGCCATGACGCTCTGTGGAGCAGCGAAGTGTCCGGAGAGCAATGCCACACAGTCCGAAAATTTCGTGGCCGGTCCGAGGGTGCGAAAGATGCGTTGGCCCTCACAGCCCAGGCTATGGACAAGCATTGCCCGCCTTCGCGCGTCGCTAGCGTCGGCTAGCCCGAAGGCTTCAATAAAGGTCTCGAAGGACTCCAACCAGCGGGACCACGGGACTGGCGGCTCGCCAGGCAGGGCGAGGAACGGAGGAAGAGGCGAGAGTGGAAGCTCCATCCTTGTCGCCAATGTTGTGTTTAATAAAACGCGTGGAGTCGGACTTTGTGCTCACTGTCGTTTATTGTCAGTAGCCACCTTTTATCTCAATCCTTTGGCAACCGCCCACTTTACGGCCGTGACGTCACGCCGTCGTAACATAACCCTGTGGCTGTGGTTATATGCCACATGCAGCAGTAAATAAGATGATAAAACATGAGGAGAATTTTACGTGTCCATTCAACGGATTTTTGTTTGAGTCAATGATTGTCTTATTCAATGAAAAAAAGACGCAAAACTGAAAAGATGTTGATTTTGTCTTGAAAGTAAACTCTGCTTACACACACACACAACACGTTGATGAACCTCATTAGAATGAAATAATACTGAAAACAAGAATATCATTCAAATGAACCAACATTTGAATGTTAGTATTCCAATCAATATTTGCTGTATTCGTTCTAATCAAACAAACGACGAATACTCCGGTTAGCTGACGACCGGCCCTCGGTGTCACCTCCGCCTCTTGTCCAGAGGCGGCTCGGATGGGCCCAAATGATGAGGCGCTTGAACACAAAGGTTTGCCCACAAGGTTCGTGTGTGTTGCGTTTTGTGATCCAGACTCGGTTCGCTCCAGAGTTGCTCGTCGTGTCTCGCTGCGCGGGCTGTTACAAGCAGCAGAAGCGCGGCGTCAAGGCGGCAGGATCCTCCGAGGAGCTCGATCGGTCGTCGTCCTCCAGCGAAGAAGACGACGACGACGAGTATGAACGGGAAAGGGCCCCGCCTGCAGGGGGAGCCCGTGAGCAAGAGGGACGCCGTGGTGAGCGACCGAGCAAGACGGGAGACGCCGAGACCCGCCCGGAAGGTAAGTGCCGCACCCCGGCGAATAAATAAATACGTCGAACGAACCAAAATAGATTGAACACAATAAAAATACAAAAACTGAATACGTTTAAAAGCATTCAAAATATACATTTCAAATAAGTATTGAAATAACATTTGGAATATGTGGCGCGAAAAGTACGAAAGTTTGGATCCTCTTTTTCACTTTTGCTCTCAATATCTTGATAAGGGTGAAAAAATACGCTAGAGATGTTTTTTAATGAAAAATAATCAGCATGAAAGTATATGAAAAGATTGTTTTAAACGTTTTTTTTTTTAAACATGCAACCTACGTCCACCCCCCCCCCCGCCATGTTTCCATGTAGACGTTTTTTCAATGTTGTACTGTATATCAAAAAGTGATTGGAAAAAAAGCTCCAACTTTTAGTAGAACACACACACACACACACACACACAAGCGCGCAGCCCAGTTGAAGGCGTTTCCGTTTGGCTTCCTTCAGATGGCGCGTCCGCCCCGACTCCAGCCCAACCTACACCTGCGGGGGGCGCCAGCCAACCGTAGGGCGACGTTACCGCGGCCCACGCGGAACACGTTTGCCCCCACGTTTGCCCCCACGGTGTCGTGTCTGACGCGCGGCCTCCCCCCGAATCCCCGACAAACCCTCGTTGGCGTCTGCCACCATGTCCAACGACCTCCTTGATGGAGATGGGAAATACATACATGTACCTGTCGAAAATTGGGAGCGTGTCACATGTCAACTTAGTGTCTTGATTGCTCATGCACACACACACACGCACACAAAGTCGTTGACTGTACATTGAAAATGAGTGATATGTTGGAATGAGTGAGTTCATACTGTGTGTTTTTATTACTCCCTCAAGGGGGGGAAAAAAAAGGAAAACAAACAAACCAACTTGACGCTAACTGTTGATTGGTGAAGATTTTTGGTTGTAAAACTGTTTGGGTCTTTGTTGCTGTCTAATTAAATATGTTGATGTTGACGTGACATCTTTGGTTGTTTCTTCCATGTTAAAGAGGATCAACGCATGTTGGACTCAAGCAGTGGATTCAGTCGCCGATTTGAAGCGCTACAATTTGCCCTCAAAACCCGATTTGAAAACGTAACCCTTGTTTGAAGCCCTCATTCGACTCCCTACCTTTTGGTCCGAAGCTCCGATTTGAGAATTTGAAACCCTGGTTTCAAACCCGACCTTCTGGCTTGAACTCGGGAGCATTTCACAAGAAAATCCGTACTTGTCATTTTGCTGGTGCACAAAAAAAAGTCCCTTTGTGACCTCCGCGGGTCCCCAGAGGCTCGACTCTTGAAAGCGTGACGCTCATTGCAAATCCTAATCGGTCTCAAATAAGATCTGAAGATCTGCGATTGGCTGACAACCGGTTGGGGGTGTCCCCCGCCTACTGCCCCGAAGACGGCTCCGGCAAGCCCGCGAGCCTCCAGGCGAGAAGCGGCTCCGAGAACGGATGGCAAAATGGAGAAAGTGAAGAATGTTGTTAAAAAATCAACATCCAGTCGGAGTCGCATTTTGTAGCTGAAAAAAAAAAGCTGCATCGATGCCACTTGAGTCAATTAGTCGAACTGCGCGCTGTGTCCATAATGGAGCAGAGCCCAGACCACTCCCTCTTCACCACACACACACACACACACACACACACACACACACGCACACATCTCTCTCTCTCTCTCTCTTTTCGCGCGGCTTTTCCTTCTTTGTTTCTTTGCGCCGGATTGCGATGGAGCCCAGCAGTCCCAAGAAGATCCAGTTTGACGTTCCGCCGCTGCAGGGACACTTGGACCCTCAGGCCGCCGAGCACGTGAGTGGGCCGAGCCACCCACCGTCAATGGGGGGGGGGGCCCTCGCTCTCCATGGAATGCGTGTGTGCTTGCGTGTGTACGTGTCACTCTCCCCTCAAAACGCTATTTGCTGTCCGCCGAGGGTCAAATCATTTGGGCTCGGTCAACAAACAGTCTGCCCTCGATGATGGAGCGCTTTTCCAAATGAGCGGCGGACATCGAAATGGCGGCTGACGTTGCCCAGCGTGGCTTTTTCCGAGCAACTTCCAACTGCTCGTCGTCTGGCGATGGACGACGCCGAACGATGTGAAAATGACATCGTCACGTCCGTGCGGGTCGGCCGGACAACTTGTCCCGTCTGCGTCCTAAATGTCAACACAAACGCTTAGTTTGCCTTTCCAATCGGGAATATCGGATCACAATCTCCGCACGCTGAAAATGATGTGTGTACGTTAAATGGATGAATATTATTTTTCAAATCTCTCCGTCAGATGATTGCACGCAGGTGATCTCGTTGCCATTCACAAAGTAGTTATTGCCTTTATTGGATCCGTATTACGATCCTGTGTTGGCATCAACACAAAAATCGTGGTTGTACCGCAGGTGACTTTCTGATCGCCTTTTTTTTTTACTCTGTCAGGAATTTTCAAATGTCAAATTGGGGAAAGAAAAAAAACTTTTTGCACATTGAATTGGGTTATTTTTTATTTTTTTTTTTTTATTTATTTATTTATATAATATATTATTTATTGTAATTATTATTTATTTATTATTTATTTATTATTTATTTATTATTTATTTATATAATATGTGATTAATTATATTTATTTATGTATTTTCTTTCTCTTCATTATTTCCAAATGCAAATCTATTAAAAAAATGAAACACTCAATGAAAAAGCCATTCTTCAACGATATCCATCTTCAAATGTCCGATACGTGAACTGCCGAGCCTCTGAAAATGTTTCCAATGTGAAGCCGCGTCAACGCATTTGAACCTGACTTCAGGTCGGCGGCAGCAACGCCGTTTCAATCGGATGGCTTGATTGATCGACGCTGGCAGTCTTGAGTTGAGAGCGAGCGGCTTCCTGAATCTTTCACATCAACAAACATGTCTGCTTTTGTCGATACGTCCCAATTGCCCTCAACCACATCTCTGTACTCTGACTCGTGTGTGTGTGTGTGTGTGTGTGTGTGTGTGTGTGTGTGTGCATTCTTTATACCACAATTAACATGTGGCTTTTTTTCCCCATGTTTTATATTCTTTTTTTTTTTTTTGGTTCAGATACGTCGCAGAAGACCGACGCCCGCAACTCTGCAAATATACAGACAGCCAGGTAACACACACACACACACACACACCACACACACACACACACACACACACACACACACACACACACACACACACACACACACGTGCGCGTGCACATTAGCGAATGAGCTAACTGCAGGTAATTTGTGCGTTGGCAGCGCTGTCAATAAAGAGCCTTTTGAAGGTGGGCGGGACCAGGGTGGGGGCGGGCGGGCGGGCGGGCCTAGTGGGGCTATAATGGAACCTTTATTAGATTTTGAGCTGCAGCATTTGGGAAGTGATGTCAGTCAGTGTGAAGGACTGGACTGATGGATGCTGAGCACGCACACACGCACTGTGTTCCATTTTGTGAGCTCAGCTTGTGCAAATCTTCTCGTGCGAAGCGTCCAAACAACAACCGAGTGTACGCCAGGGGAGTTCGTTGAGTGTACTGTACTAAAGTGTGCCCGCGTGGTGTATAAAGTGGGCATAAAAAGTCTACACACCCCTGTTCAAACACCTAAGAGCCTAAAACTTTTCTCCGCCACCATCGAATGTGACATGTAACCCGTCTGACTCAATTTGGGGGGGAAATGATGACATCGGGATGAATGTCACGAGGTCGACCAGTTGTTTCCAGACTCTGTGCTGCCATTTGTGTCTCACGCAGAAGCCGGAGATCAGCACGACATCAATGGAGGCTCTCAGGTGTGTGTACACGCGAGTACGCGCGCATACGCCCGCGCGGGAGCAAAATGGAGTAAGCTGCGTGTTTGTATCCCCCTGGGCAGTGTGGAGATGGCGCTCAGAGGAAGCAGAGCACTTTGGCCCCGCCCACCACCAAAGGTAAACAAAGTCCCCGTCCGTCAACCGTGGCTGATGATGAAACAATGAGTTGTCAATTTTAGCGAGGCACCCACTCAGGAACTTCTGAAGCTCACGGTTTGAATCTTTGACGTTGTGAAACTCCGTTTTCGTGAGCTTGTCACAAACGTGCGAGAAAAGGGTGGTCTGCGCCGTTGTGGCTGCATCATAATATCATGAGCGTTACAGTATCTTGAGATGTCATTTTTTTAAAATATCGCTCGCCTCCCCACGATATCGTGATAGTTGTTGTCATATCGGGGTCATATCATATCGTGTTTTTTGGGTTCCATCTCTTAGCCCAGGTCACAATACTTGGACTGTTTGCTCCCGTCCTGTCATCACCTGCCGCTCCTTTTTGGCCTCCCGTCGGCCGTGTGTGCCGTGTTGCCCGTGCTAACCCGCTTTCCCTGTGACACCTTTTCGGAGGCTCACAACCTCCATCTTTTTTTTTTGCCTTTGTGGTTGTTGTTGTTGTTCCCGTGATGCGGCATATTTTGAATTGAATTGAATTGAATTGAATTGAATACACTTTATTGTCGTGTGTAACATACAGCACAGATGAAATTTCTTCCCCCTTGTTGTTGTTGACCAAAAATTGACAAAATAATACTAGACAACACATCCCGTGCAATCTTAACCACTTTCCTGCATACACTTTGTTGTTTGAAGTCGTAATAGATGAAAGATGAAATATGCGCGGTCAGACGAAAAACATCCACAAACTTGATGGGCAGCCGTCTAACAGGAAGTGAAGACCTGCCCTTAAAAGCTTTTCTTCTATTGATCCACAAAGAGGGTGTGTGTGTGTGTGTGTGTGTGCGTGTGTGTGTGAGTGTGCTTGCACATGGCAGCTCCTAATAGCACCACGAGCAGCGTTCGCATTAAAAGCGCAGCAGCAGGATTTCTGTTGTGCAGAATAAGAAGCAAACATTGAAGCGAGCTGCCAAATTGTCCGCATGTCTTCTTTTCTCTCTTGGGCGAACACGACGTGAGATTGAGCATCTTTCCACTTTTCTCATGGCAATTTTTTTGTTTCTTTTTGATGCGACTGCTATTTCATTTGATTTCTACGGAAACTGAACTATTTTCCAACGCACATTTGAGATTGACATTAGAATTTTATTGAACGCAGTTTCATTTAATGTGCAATTTAATGTTGATTTGATTTGAACGCGAATGGTATTTTTATTTTGAAATTTGATTCCGATTCAATTTAAATGCAATGACATTGCGTTTTATTTTTCCTGCGCAGATTTTATTCACATGATTTCAATGCATCATTTTCCCCCGTGCACATTTCACGTCTATTGAGATGGCACATATCAATTTGGCTTCATCTTATTTGATCATGAGGTGCATGTTTTGATTTCATTTGGTGCAAATGTAATCATTTTCCGAAGCCCTTTTTTCATTTCATGGCACTTGGGACGCAAACGTCGTTTGCAACTTGAATTTTGTTCAAACCAAGGCCCGGAAATGAACGGAGTTGAATCGAATGGCAAAGGTGTGCGGAAGCACTGTGGTTGTCGTCCTCCTCAGGGCTTGACGTTGGGGTGGAGCACCCGCTGGCGGGGGGGCCGGACTGTCACCTGAGTCCGAGCTCAGCGCAGCTCTCTGGCGGCTCCTTGCCGTGGACCAATCAGAACGGGCCGGAGGAAGCCAACGGGAACCTGCTAGCCAATCACGGGAGAGGCGTGGCACAGAGCAACAGTTGCGCCGGTAAACATTTTCATCATGGAATATTTTTACGAGCACTCCTTGAATCATATCGAAAGGCCCATTTGAATTTTGAACGGGCTTGGCATTTTGTTGCCATTACTTAATCTGGACACTCTGGCAAATTCCTGATGGGCCGGACTGCAATCTACACCGGGGATGGGCAAAACATTTTATTTTTTATTTTCTGGATGTGGATTTGCCATCTCTGAGTGGAACTAACCCCGCCAACTTCTTCTGGTTCTGACGCATGGCCTTGCTTTGTCCTTTCTTTCTCCGATTTCCTCAGATGTGTCATGCGAGTCCCAAAAAGAAGCTTCCAGCCCCGACTCGGTCTCTCGATAGCCGCCGCTGCGCTTCCTCTTCTTCTTCACCCTCCTCTTCCTCCTCCTCCTCCTCTTCCTCATGTTCATGCTGCCGCATTACCCGCCCGACAACAACAAAGCGAGAACACTGTACAATCTCATGTAGGATGACATTGATGCACGTGACGTGGCTGTGAATAAAGATCTGTTATTATATGGCAAGTAGGGCATCGGGAATCATTCGCGGTGATGATGAATCGTATTTTGTGGAAGCTTGTGGAATGAGCTTTCCACAAGCCCGCCTCAGCAGCATGCCTTTCATATTCATTTTGCGTCCTCTGGAAACCTTTCCGTTTTCAACTTACTGTCAAGACATCAATATTTTTTAAAAACATGTTTTTCATCCAGGTCTTTCTAAAAATGTTGAATAGGGGGCAAACTGCTCTCTTCTTCCTTGTATACTGTTGTTTTCTTTTGTTTTGTTGAGTTATGTTTTTTTCGATTTGGTTTTTTTTTTTCAGGAAAGCTTGAATCTTCTGTGCCCGAAGAAGAGGAGGAGGACATGAAGCATCAGAATGAATAATGTTTTGTTTGTTTTTGACTATCGGCATTTGGAATAAAACCTTCAAAGGGGGCTGCAGTACCCTCTAGCGGAGAGTGGGTGAATCTGCATATTTTCAACTCCAGTACAGTACGGCAGTGTTTTTCAAAACTTTTTTGAGCCAAGGCACACTTCTTTCATTGAAAAAAAATCTCGCGGCACACCACTAGCTGAAAATGTTAAAAAAAAAAAAAAAACCCGCTTATTTTAACATTTAACGTGTTATATTGTTACTATAACCGTTTTTAACATTGAAGAATGACGCTAGAACAGCTTGAATAGGAATCAAATGAGCACAAGAAAAAAGTAGTTTATAATCCTTCATATTTATTGTTTCACTGTCGTCACAAATTCGCTTGTCCCTAGTGGTCGAAACACAAGGCAATTGGCTAGCTGTTGCTGCTTCCTAGCGGTATAGGAGGGGTACTACACGATTACTTTCTGGGCCATAGACCGCACAGGCGTACCAATTGGATATTTTACCGCGGCACACCTGACAATGTCTCGCGGCACAGGGATTGAAAAACACTGCAGTACAGTATTTGCAATCTGACTTGTCAGCGTTGTTGCCAATTCAATTCTCGCGGGATTCACAAAACCCCGTGAATCCAGTTGGTCACGAACCCGCCGATGTTCTCCCGAGTCCCGAGGGTACTGCAGTCCGTCACAGCAACTGTACAAACGTCTACAATGTCTTTTTATCAACACAAGATGTCACCAAAGACGACAAAAGCCGATGTTTCGGCTTTGTTCACGTTTACTTATCGTTCTATGAATAAATTATACGTGGGTGTGTAACCCAATTTATCTCCGAAATACAACCGCTCAAATGTTTGGGAGCATAAAAGGTGCAATAGGACGCTAGTGACCTCCGCTTCAGTATTAGAAGGAAATCAGCCAAGCCCTCCACAAGCAACGTCCCGAGGAGTCCAAAGTGGTGCTGAGAGCGCCCCCTACCCACACTCGTCATGTACTGTCGTGAGGTCAGCTCGAGTCGAGGTGATGCAATAAGAACCTTCAATGGTTTCTTGCCATCTTGGGAGAAGGCCGCAAAGCAAGGAACCAAAAGCGCTTGAACGGATGAAGACATGTTCACTTGTACTTTATTAACCATGATTCGAGAGCAGCCGAGGGCTTCCTGGTACTATGTTACAGAATGCATGATCCCCCGATCCCTCCCTCCCTCCCCCCTTCCCTCTCACACACAAACATATTATGTAGTGTTGTTAACACGTTTGGCAAATTGAAAAAATAAGAAAATGTAAAAACAGACCAGTTGAGTTCACGTCAAAAACCTTTTTTTTTGTTTTCTTTTCTTTTCTTTTTGAATATAACCCACAGAGTTCATGTCACCACTAGCTAGAAAAGAACCCCCCCCCCCCAAAAAAAAATCACCATGTTACAAGCGTATGCAGGCGTGAGTGTTTTGGCGATGAAATGTGACGAGGCGGCGAAATGATACGACTGTCCGTGTCAGCGATGGAAAAAATGTACACAACCGGCAAGCAAACGTCGGCCGCCCTCCTCGGGCAAAAATGAAAAACATCAAGGAAGAAAATCATCCAAATCCGTCACCACCACCACCACCACATACAAGCCGTCAAATAGTTTAGTGTCAACTCAATATATATACTGTATATTTATATATACTATTTATTTATAATTTTTTTTTTTTTTTTGTCCTCGCATAACAAACCAGCCAACGCTCGAGTTTGTTTTGTGTTGCCTCGGCTGGGGTCCTCCAAGCAACAGCATGACATAATATTTAAAAAAAAATAAAACCAAAAAATTGTAGACTGATCCCCAACTTCATCCAGCTAGTGTGTGTGTGTGTGTGTGTGTTTGTATCACGTGTTGGTCGCTCAGCCAGCATAGGTACTTGTGTACGTGTTTTTTTTAACTTGGTAGCAGTACAGTCAATCCACAAATAGTTGCGGTGCAGCAGTCACACATTTGCGTGCTTGCAGATTTTTGGGGTGAACTTATCCCATGTTAGTCTCTAAAAAAAAACCCCTAAAACTCACCTCACTCATTTTTTTGTGTCGTCATGTGTGGCATTGAAGTGGGTTGAGCAGCTTCACTGAGACAACAGTAGTGATTTTCCTACCCTCTTGTCGCCAGAGAACTAAAGCGAAGTGCGTCGGCGAGCTTAATTTAGACAAGACGCTTCGACGCCATTTTGTGGCATCGGGGAACTTTGTTGAAAGGAGTTGAGGGTACCCCCTTTTCGACAAAAGTAGTGTTTTCTCTCCCATTGTGTGAGCGCTATAGGCAATTCTAAAACTTTTGAAGAGGAGCTCCTGACAGCCCCATTGTAAAAGTGAAAAGTCATGTGGGCTAAGGACAGAGCCCTGCTGCCAATCGTGAAAATCTGCCTGGAAATGATGCCCCCAGGAAGGCTTACAATTTCCCGAATAGTGCTATAGCACCACAAGATGGTGCTATAGCACAATTTTTTCCAAAAGAAGAAGCTCCTCACCTCACTTCCATGTAGTTTCTTGGCACCAAGAGGCCACAATCGACATGATGCAAGGGTGTGTGTTTGTGATGCTGTGGCATCTTAGGCTGGTTCAAGGCGAGTTCTTCATCAAATCATGGAGGACAGCGAATCGCAAATAGGTGGGAAAACACTGCGGTGTGCGGAGGCATCTTTTTTTTTTTAGAGAACTGTCAGGTGTGCGTCCGCAGACGGCAAGAGTGCGTTGGCGCGCGTGTTCACGCGTTGGCGCTGATGCTCTGCTTGTAGACGGCATGGTAGGCGTTACGCAGGAGCACGTATGGGAAGCAGGATTCCAGCAGGTCCATGGTCAGGAAGGGGGACTCCTGCACAATCTTGACAAGATCACAACACGGACACGCGTCAACGCGGCGGTGCGTCACGCAAAAGAAACGCAATCAAATAGTTTCGTTTTCTTTTCGTGCTATTTTCCTCGAGCAAAAATAAGCAAACGCATATTTTGGTGTCTGCGGGAGGCGTGGAACGATTTTGGACGGCAGACCTGACGGGTTTTGTTTCATTTAACACGCGGCAAATCTCACCATGTCCAGCAGCAGGTAAACCGACTCTCTGTTGCGCGTCGTCATCTTGTCCGTCTCCTGGCCGATCTTCAGGAGGCTGGACGAGGCCAGCTAGATACAAACGCACACACGCGCACACACATACACAAGCAAGTGTTTAGATGTCAGAGATGCATATTGATCAAGCTACCACCCTTTTGTGGGAAAAAAAAAAAAAGTAGACTACAGAGAGACTTTTAGTCCGTCAAGAAATGATGCAAGGCGCTTACAGCCAGGAACTCTTTGAGCCGGTCCTCGATGCTTCCTTTGTGGATGGTGAAGAGCGCGGCGGCGATCTGGTTGATGGCTTTGGCCAGGCAGTGGATGTTGTTGCAGTGGCCTGCAGGGGGGACAGCGAATAGAGCGTGGGCTGGGCTAGCTCCTCTTTCTTGGAGGGGGTGGGGGCAACTTTTGGGACATGGCGGAGGCCGGCCCACCAAGCATATTCATTAACACTCCAAAGTCTGGGACTGGGAGTCGCGGCTTGGAATTGAAGCGGATTTACATGGGACAGGAGAAGAGAGCCAATCTCTCTTTTTCGTGAATGGATGCTACAGCTTCTTGTTGCTACAGCTTAGCTTGTAGCAGACGTGTGCGCATTGCCGCATGACGTCTTTGATCCACTGGTGAAAAGGACACTTTGATTCGCTCCTCTTTCATCTATTACGGCTTCAAACAACAAAGTGTATGCAGGAAAGTGGTTAAGATTGCACAATTGTCTGTGTTTCATGTGTTGTCTTGTATTATTTTGTCATTTTTTGGTCAACTTTTCTTTTGATGGCGGCGCGGACACCCGCAGCGGCTCCTCTTGTTTTATGTTGAGGGGGAAGAAATTTCATCTGTGCTGTATGTTACACATACGTACATCACATTTGACAATAAAGTTGTATTCAATTCAATTCAATTCAAGTGTGTGCGCATCTAAATTGGAATTTCTGATTTTTTATTATTTTTTTTAACCTTATTTCCCAATGACCTGTCCAGCGTGTCCGTGGCTATTGAGCAAGTTTTTCCCGTCACCGCCAACTGTGGAGAAGCCATCGAGACGTCTTCTCCCAGACAGGAAACGATGGAGGTCATTCGGGTATTCGGGACACCAAGTTCAAGTGACATTTAAATCCACAATGAGCGCGTGCCCGACCAAGCGCGCGCCTCCGAGAAGGTGCTGGAGACACGCGACGGCCGCATACTAACAATCGAGCCCATTACCAGTCATTATCCTCTTCCGGGCGGCCCTTATTAACAATGGCGCCTTTCATTTCAAGGTTGTTAGCGTCGGTGCGTCTCAATGACTCCATCAAGAGAGGCTCTCGCTCCGCCACGCCGCAGAATCAACTTTTATTCAGCGCAGCCCCCTTTTTTTTTTTTTGGTTGCAATAATCACCTTCAATTAGCGCCGCCGAGTGGAGTGACCTTAACGCGGAGGTAAGCGGCGAAGCTGCAGCGTAATGAATCCATGGCGGCCGCTTTGCTTGCCGCCGCCTCGTGCCACTGGAGCAGTAAATGACAGTTCCCGACGCGCTCTCTGCCGCAGTCGCGACACGGCCCGGCGACGTCTCGCTCTTCCCTTTTTTCACGACGACAACATACGCCGGGACGTCCGTCAACGTTGGCGTCGCCTCGGAAGGCGTCTCGTCTCTACGCCCGTGCTACTTTGGAATCAAATCGGGGAAAAACAACTTGGTGCTACTGTTCTGGAGGTGTGCGCCGATACTCGTGTCGGATACTCCTGGAAAGTCCTCACGACTGTCCGCACGTGTATAGCACAGCCGGACATACCGTGTTGGCCCGAATATGAGACGGCCCTGATTATAAGACGACCCCCCTCTTTTTCAAGAGTCAAGTTTGAAAAAAGACCTTTTGAACACCAAATTAATTTTTATACAGAAAATAATGACAGTACATCTGAAACAAATGATTCTAACAACCTATCTGAGAGAAAAAGCAAGTTATTTTGCCTCATTCAAATCTTAATATCTGAATATTTAAGTATGGCAACTAAAGTGCAATTACATTCGTAAATGAATGGCTTCTGGTTTTTGAAATGTAAATGACATCATAACTTCTCCTCAGCTGCTGATCTTCGACCCACTTTTCTCCAGATTTTTCTTCTCTTTTCTTTTTTACCGCTATCTTTTTTATTTTTCTTCTTCGTGTTATCGCTATTTTAATTTTTCTTCTTTGTGACAGGAGTTCGCTTTGGCCTCGGGAGTCAAATTCAGCATTTGCTTCAATGATATCTGGCGCCATCTAGCGTTGTGAATGGGTATAATCTCCAGACCCCGAATATAAGACGACCCCCTCAGTCTTATTTCAATGCAAAAAACACCGTCTTATATTTGGGCCAATACGGTACCTTACAGGTGCAATTGTGGGAAAAATAGGACGAGTGATCATAATTTTGCACGATTTTGTGGCGACGCTTGTTTGTCCTCGTGTGCCCAGCGATTGGCTGGCGCCCGGTCCCGGGTTAGGGAGAGGCATCGGCTCCGGTGAGCATGCACAAGATGTTGCGGTTTGCGTGTACCTTCGATGGCGGGGCTGTACTGCGACATGACGTTGCTGGCCAGCGTCGGCAAGGAAACGGCCACAAACACCATCAGCAGACACGCGATCTTGTACTCCTCTTCTGGACTGATGTTCTCTACGCGCGCAGCCATCGGGAACAACATTGAGGCTAAGCCCACACGGCTCTGTCAATTTCTGTCGGGGGTGTGTGTGTGTTTACCGGTCTTTTGCGAGGACAGCGCCACCACCAGGGCCGGGTCGATCTCGCACGGCAAACCGGCAGCGGAAGATAGCTCGTAGACGTTCATGGCCACCTGGAGGGACACAGACACACCAAAAATTATATATATTATTCTTGGCATTATTTATAGTTTCAAATTTGATTGGAGTGAGTGTACCTTCATGTCGGTCTCCCTGGGAATGTGGTCCTTGAAATCCTCCACTGAGCTGACCAGGAATGGAATGTGGCACGATAACACCTGCGCAGGAGAACAGGAGAGGTCGGGCTAACCTTGAGCAGCACGAAATGATGACAAGAAGAAGAAGAGCCTTGATGGAGATGAAGATTTTGGGCCGCCACCAAGGAATACGGTCATCACGAAGGTTTTTTTTTTTTTATCGGGTTTCGCCACGCTCGCCTGTGACTTTCAAGCTTCTACTGGACTGCAATGATGAACAGACTCCAGCAGATGGCGGTCTGACACTCAAACAATATCCTCGAACGAGGTCCAAGTTGACGCGACAGAGCGCGTGCTTGTCTTTGGGTTTCTTACGTCTCTCAGCGCTTCCTGGGCCAGGGAGCGGAATGACAAGATGACTCCAATGATCGTCATCCTCTTCAGGACGCTGTCCACCGCTACAAAAAAAAAAAAAAAAAAAAGGTGACAAACTGACCGCTTAAAATCAGAAATCTGTTTCAAATCAAATCACTGGCCAGCCCCGCAAATGGACAACTGTGCGAGCGGTGCCAGAGTGGAGAAAACGGGGTGCCTACAAGTGAGCTTCTTGAACAGCGCCGCCATGTGGTCGGGTTTGTCAAAGCTGGTTCTCATCTGGGTCAGCACTTCCATGTTCTCCACCACTAATTTCTGCGCACATGAGATCACGTTCACAGCGAACGCTAAGCTGGAGGAAAAAAAAAACAAAGGGGCCGTGCCCATGTGCCGCCCGTACCTTGAGCTCGGCCACCTGCGACGAGATGTGCCACATGAGGCTTTCGCTGAGGAACTTCATGCCGTACGGCCCCAGCAGCTCGGACAGCGAACGCATCTCTGCCAGGGAGCACAAGGACAGTTGCCGACAGTCGGGCAGGGGGGGGGGGGGAGGACGCACGGGCGACAGTACCTGAGATGTCAGAGTATTCCTCGGCATTGAAGGTCAGCTCGTTCTCCGTGGGCAGGTTGACGAAGGCCTTCATGGCGGGAAAGTAAGCGATGTGTCCGTTGCTGACCTGCCGGAGCAACGTCTCCAGGTACCTGGCGCCAACGTTTCAAAAGCGACATCAAGGTTGCTGTCCGGGACAACGGCAACTATTTTTTTGCTACTGGGTGGACAAGACTTGAAGTTCGGTTTCACTGTGGCTTTGGTTTGTGAGTAACTTCGCCTTCCCAAAACGTTCTGATGGCAGTTTTGCGCAAAACAATTTGAAACTTGACCTTCTTTTGAAGCCTCTCGCTCCTCGGCGACGAGAGGTGGAGAGAAAATCTGAAGCGCTCTGTGATTTTTGACGCAGTTTACTACAGTGAAACTCCTCTACAACAAAATCATGTTTGCAGCAAGACATTTTTCACAACAGGGGTTTTTTCACTGTAGCAAATTTGAAACAGGAAAGTGGGAATGGTGTTAATGCATGAAGATTTTTTTCACACTAGGGGGTATGTTTGCAGCAAGAAATTTTTCACAACAGGGGGTTTTCACTGTAGCAAATTTGAAACATGGTGTTAATGCATGAAGTGGGTATTTTCACCCATGTAATTTCGTTGTAGAGGAGTTTCACTGTAATCCTCGACAATGAAATCATGTTTGCAGCAAGACATTTTTCACAACAGGGGGTTTTTCACTGTAGCAAATTTGAAACAGGAAAGTGGGCATGAAGATTTTTTCACATTAGGGGGTATTTTCACCCATGTCGAGTTCGTTGTAGAGTAGTTTCACTGTATAGATTTGATGCCATCCTTGCGCAAGTAAAAAGGTGTCGAAAGAGCGCGCTACGCCGCCGCGCCACGCGAGGCCAAGGTGCGGACGATGCGGAACGACGCTTGGACGGGCTTTGCGACGCACCAGTTGGTGTACAGGCTGGTGATGGTGGGCTCGCCGTGGCTGTCCAGGTGCTGCGTCTGCTGCAACAGCACGTTGTTGAAGACCCGCGTGATGTCGATGGTGACGTAGTTCTCGATGGACTGCAGCACCGTCATGTAGGCCCGCACGCTGGTCAGCAGCTCGCTGGGCTTGGCGATCTCCTGAGTGGTCTGGTTGTACATGGTCATGCCCACGATGGACCTGGAAGGGGGGGGGACAGGCAGTTTATTCCGTTGACGTTCTTCCGCTGTCACATACGTGCAAGTCGGAAGACTCGCCTTTTGATCTTAAAGTTGCCATGGCCAAAAAAAAGTCAGACGAGTCACCCATTAACTCATTCATTCCCAAAGACGTTTTTAAACGTCTTTTCAGACTTGGTCCAGAATTGGCTGGTACTGAAGGAGTTAATGTTCGAGTCATTACTCGGGCTCACTTTGAGGCATTCGCCACATTAGGACGCTTCAGGAACAAAGCGCAGACACAAACACATCGACACGAATATAGATTGGGACCGTTTCGAGACCACGCTTCACATCGCAGGTGTCAAACGCTGCAACGCACCCGATTCGAATGATCCGGATCGCTCTCAGACTCCCGCGGAGCTTGCTGCTGAGCTGATCATTGGAAATCGGGCAGGGGAGAGGTGGAAAAGTAACACAGGCAAACGTTGAAGAGATTTTCGTCAAATAGGGGCCGTCGTCGCCGTTGGTGTCACGGACCACTCGCCTGACTCGGTGACGGTGTGAACGCGGGTGTGAACGTGGGTGTGAACGGTTGTTGTGAACTTCATTTTCATGTGCGTTTTATTGAAGCGATTTTCAAATTGCAAATCAGCTTTGGGGGCAAAACGATGGGGATTTTCATGACAAGGCCGTACTTCCTTACTTGGTAAAGCGGATCTCCAGATGGGAGGTGAGGTACTCCCTGGGCGTGAACGTGTGCTCCCACACCGCCAAGTTGGGAACGTAGTTGATGGAGAAGCAGAGTTCCGATAGGGCTGTGTGCAGTTTGTCCAGACTGGAGGAGGAAGAAGGACACGGCGTGCGTCAAGGAGGAACAAAAGTGGCCGTGGGGTTCACCCTTGAGGCACCTCAGCATTTCATCTGGTGAACCTTTGAGGTCTTCAGGACCACAAATAGTCCCCCGTTATTTAAAAGTTTAAAAAAAAGCCTGACTTTCAGCACATCAGATCTTTTCCAAAAAGTTTTGTCATTTATCTGCTGTTGTCATTTTGCCCTTTTTGCCACAAGAAGCGGCGCGACCGAGTGCTTACTTGGTGACGAGTAGTCGGTTCTTCCTCATGCTCTCCACTCCCGGTTTCTCTCTCTCCGGCTCGCCCTTCTTTCCCGTGGCCTTCTTGCTCTTCTTGTTGACGGCCTGGCTGATGGTCTTGGCGCAGTGTTTGGGAAGCAGCTGCCGGCGGGCGGGTCAGCCGGACAGATGGTGGAAAAAGATTGCCAGGTCGGCCATAAAAGCACGTTTTGACGCGGCGCTCGGCTTTGAGCGCAGCCACCCGTCAACTTAAAGAGGCTTTTTGCGTCACGCGCCCACAAAAGAATGTGACAGCGAGCATTAGGACACAATGGGCGTTAAATGCCATCGCAGCTTTTCGAGGGCTTTTAGGGTCTCCGTCGGGACTTTTATTTGCTTGTAAACAATTCGAAGATGGAAGGCGCCGCACACCCAATAAACTTTCAAACTTTTAGACGCCCGTCTAACGCTGGGCAGCACGCGACCGCCGCCGTGCCATTTGTTTGAGGTAAGCGCGGCTATGGAGACGGTTCTCTGTCAATGGCTCCAATTCGAGAAAAGATCAGCTTCGCATGATGAATGGAACCGTCACTTTTGTTTTTTGGTCGTCAATAGAGTGAAACTCCTCTACAATGAAATCTACATGGGTGAAAATACCCCCTAGTGTGAAAAAAATCTTCATGCATTAACGCCATTCCCACTTTCCTGTTTCAAATTTGCTACAGTGAAAAAACCCCTGTTGTGAAAAATGTCTTGCTGCAAACATGATTTCGTTGGAGAGGAGTTTCCCTCTCCAACGAAATCTACATGGGTGAAAATACCCCCTACTGTGAAAAAAATCTTCATGCAATCAACACCATTCCCACGTTCCTGTTTCAAATTTGCTACAGTGAAAAACCCCCTGTTGTGAAAAATGTCTTGCTGCAAACATGATTTCGTTGTAGAGGAGTTTCACTGTACCGCGTTGATTGCCACTTCCTACCTGGTCACTCAGGGTGCACTGCTCCGTGCAGATATCCGTGATGAGGTTTCGAGCTTGCTTGGCCATCTCGTCCAGAAACATGTTACACAAGGACAAGCTGCGGTCGCCGATGTGGTGCCGCTGCAGGGACGGAGCCGAGGACACAAATGTGGACAGATGCGACGCGCCACAAATGGGCAGATCGGGATTCGGCGCGTGCGCGCTTTACCTCCTCGGGACAGAGCTCGTGGGTGCAGGACATGAAGTGTGTGCAAAGCAGAGGGAAGCAGATGGAGTGGCGGCTCTGCGAGGGAAGCTCCAAGCACTGCTGGAACATTTTCTCAAACGCGCGGCTGTAGAAGCTGCGCACACACACACACACAACACAAGCGCACACTTTGAAATTTATGGACAGATGAGAGCTGGCCGTTTTGTGCAAGGTAAATGTCTGGCGAATGCGGGTTTTCGGGCTCCACAGAGCGCATTGTGAACGCTGACCAGAATATGGAGAGGTCAGAGGTCTCCACCAGCATCTCCACCAGCGAGTCCACCATCTTGGTGTGGAAGATGATGGTGTTCATCATTTTGCCCAGCTCCTTGTGGTCGGCGATACCCAGGCTGGCCTTGGACACGCTGGTGTAGGCCTGCACAGAGGAGAGGAAACGGCGCGTCGACGTGTTGAACCGGAGAAATGACGCAGAAGAATTCATGAGAGAGAGAGAGAGAAAGTGGCCGATTCCAACCTGCAGTCGAAACCAGTCGAGCCTCATGCCCCGGAAGTCAAAGACCTCGCCATCCTCAACTGCAAAACACAATCCCCCCCTCAATTACGGCATCTTGAATGAAGCGTTTCAAGGTTTCGTCCGGCTCACCAAAAGATGGTTCCACGATCGCCGGTATCGTTGCGCTTACCTGTTTGACGCTAAGCGAGGTCATCGTGTTGACGAATGAAGACATGATGATGACTCGTCCTCTGGGCACACAGACAGGTTCTGGCAGACACAAAGCGCAGGGCTCCACTTACAAACTAGAAACGCGAAACGCGACTTCCGAGGGCTCCGACATAAGTTTTTTTTTTTTTTTTTTGAGCCACAAGTCGTCACGAGCTTCGGAGATGATCGAGCGAAGAGAGCAAAAGAAGTGGAGCCCGGATACTGTGATGCCCTTGCAGTTGCCGATGCGCTTTCAGCCATTTAGTGAACGGGAAAAACGATGGGACACGCAAATAGCAAATGAAAAGACTCATAAGGAGCCGCTTTGACGACAGCTCCTGACGCCAATCTCTTGGCCACGGCTTTTAACTCATTCAGTGCCAGCCAATTCTGGACCAAGTCTGAAAAGACGTTTAAAAACGTCTTTGGGAGTGAATGAGTCTAAACGCACGCATGCCAAACGCACGAATCCCACAACGACTGTCACTTTTCCGAGAGGCTTTTCTCCTCAAATAGCGTCAGCCACTTAAACATGGCCGACGCATTGAAACGGAGGCAAATCCAAACACTTCCAAGAGGCTGTCGCGCCAAATCGAGTATGCAAAAGGTGGCAAAATGATTTTGGAAGTGTGTGTCGCCGGATGCGTTGTACCACCTGCACCAGCTCGTTGAGTACGACGGCGTCGAAGCCGGACAGGTACTGCACGTAGTATCGCTGCATGACGGGGCCGTACTTCCTCACGTGGGCTCGCAGCTCCTCCATGTAGAAGATCAGCTCGGCAATGTGTCTGCTCGACCAAAAGGACACGCGTGATCGCGTATCGGCGCGGAGGGGCGTGCGCCCAAGGACCACATTTAGAGCGCCTACTTGTCGATGAAGTCATCCGTGCTTTTCTTCTGGATGTTGTCCGCGTGCCGAAGCAACCAGATGATCTCGTCTCGGGCGAACGACAACGCCATGAAAACAAATAACGCCTAAAAAGGGCAACGCGTTCATTGGGACGATGTCGCCAAACCCTACGCCGCGCTACGTGTGGCTAACTAAAGAGTTCCCCAGGCCTGTGGTTCGGTGCTACCTTTGGACCCAGCAGGCCCGGCTGGTCCGCCAAGACGGTGGCCAGCTCCTTGAGGGCGGACCTGAGGAACTTGCGTCGCTCTCGGTGCATGGAGCCTCTGAGGAGTCGGGCAGACAAGAAGGAGGAAGTCAGAGCCCCGCCCCCACCGGTTTACACGCCGCGATGACACTTTGAGGACAATCCTCGCCAGGCACCAAAGTGAGTAAATGACAGCCGTGGCGGGAAGACCGAGAACCAAGATGAAAGCGGCAGACAGATTAAGTACGGAGGATGAAATGCGGGGAAGGCGAGGAGGGAACAAAAGAGAGGGAAAAAAGGAAGGCGGGACACACACACACACCCGAGTCAGACCACCCGAGAGAAATGAGACGAGCGGGTCGCAAACGCAGAAATGGAAATAGAGAGAAAAAAAAAAAAATGTAGGCGACTAAATAAATCCGTTCGGTAAGTGCGAAGAACAAAAAGGCGAAGCGATGGCCGCCGGGGGAGGAGTGTGCTCGTACGCGTGAGACAGGGCCTGCTCCTTGCACTCTCTGATGTCGTTGATGCGCTTGTTGTACCTGCAAAGCACAAAAGGGGAACGCGAGTCATCGAAATGCTGCCTTCCGTTTTCGATTGCGTTTGTGTGGAGAGGAAAAAGGATTGAAAACTTGCTATCAAAGACCTTTTTTTGAAGGACCCCCCCCCCCCCCCCCCTTTTACCCTCGGATGTTGACAAAGAGGTCCTCGGCAGCCTTGTGGATGTGGAAGACTTCGTCCCTGAAGAGACAGAGGCAGGTGGAGCTCTGCAGCGCCAACTTCCACAGCGACAAGGCGCCGGCGTCGCTGCTCAGTACCGCGTGGCACAGGATGAACCCGACTGGAAACGACAAAGAGGAGCGAGTGAAGCGGGGAGCTCAGTCGCTACACAAACGTCGGCCGGCGTCGCCCCCCCCCCCCGACTCACAAACGATCCATTTCTCCATGGCGTCCAGGGATAAGTATTCGCAGGGCATCTGGAGAGAGGCAAAAAAGTCACACTTACGAGCCCGTCGACGTGATCGGAAGGAAATCGGGGTCAAAGGTCTTTTGGACTCACCGTGTCTGACTGCGCAGGGTTGAGCATGGTGGAGGGGGCCGAGATGAGCGAGAGCAGCTGGGCGTTCCTCCACTGGTCAGCGGAAAGATTCCTTCTGGGATAGACCATCTGAAGGCTGATCAGGGCGTCGGACAGGGACTGCGCAAACAGGATGACGCAAATTCAGCGCAAGCTCATTTTGGCGCGTATTGTGCTCATCGCAGCTTTTGACTGGACAGTCAAACCTCGGTTTTCGAACGTCTCTGTTCTCGACCAAATCGGTTTTTGACCAAAAATTTCGAGTTTTTTTATGCCTCGGATGACGACCCAATTTCGGGTCTCAACCAAACTGAGCGCATTTGAATGCACCACTTGACTCCTCCCACCTTCCTTACACGAGGAAGTGACGCTTCTCATGTAGCGTTCCATTACTGAGCAGACGTGTTCAATAAAGATTTTTTTTTTTTTTTTTTTTAAAGAGCGTAGTTTCGGTTTTTGAACAGCCTTCTGGAACGGATTATAGTCGAAAACCGAGGTATGACTGGACTTGTACTCGATCTGAAAGTAATAATAATAATAATAATAATAATAATACATTTTATTTATAAGCGCCTTTCAAAACACCCAAGGACACTTTACAATCAGGAACAAAAAGTGGTCGGTGCATTCCTACTGGAGCGTGGCTCAGGATCTTTAAAAATCCTTGACAACATCGATGGGTATAAGAACATTTGTGGCTATGTCTCCCCCATACAGCTTTCGCAGGTGCAAAAGGAATCGATTTGTCACCATTTTCCTTTTTTTTTTTTTTTTTTCAGTCCAGGCCCGTCGTTCTAGGCCGGGGGTCGGCAACACGCGGCTCCAGAGCTGCATGCGGCTCTTTAGCGACATCTAGTGGCTCCCGTGGAGCTTTATAAAAAAAAAAAATGTTTGAAAATGGAAAAAGATTTTGATCGTGGGCTAATTTGCAGCTCCGAAAAAGGAGAGCTGTGGTGTTGGTTTTTTAAAACTTTATTTAGGCATTTAACAGTCTCGACAAACACAGACACGTCTGCGTCCGACTCCGTGCCTTCTATCTTCTCGTTCGACTCAAGAGGCGTTCAAAGACAGCATCCGAAAAACGCAAATTAGTGATCACTTCACTGACACTAAGAAAAGCGAAAATAATGCACCAAAACAAAAATATCAAGCGAGGAAATTACAAAATAAATTCTATGGGGGGCGTTTGCGAACACACAACAAAGGAATTCATAACAAAAACAATTGCGACACACATAGCATGCGTTTCCTTTTATATAGTTTTATAGAAGGCTTTTATTTTTTTGCGGCTCCGGACATATTTGTTTTTGGGGTTTTTTTTGTCTTTTTTGTGGCTCTTTCAACATTTGGGGTTGCCGACCCCTGTTCCAGGCTGACTGCGAATGTGCAAATGAGCATCGACAGACTACCTTCCCGTGTGGCACAAACTCCTCCATCAACTTCTTCAGAGGGTTCTCATAATCCACGATCATCTGGCCCAGCCTGGGGTACTCGCGGTCACTGCGACACACACACACACACACACACACACACACACACACACAAGTTAGAAGTCACGTGGGTCAACGCGTAGAAGTTGCAGTGCGTTGCGCTCACCTGGCTCCGTGCGTCATCTCGTGAGCGTAGTTGTACAGGCCGATAATGGCTTTCCTCTCCTCGATGCGTGACAGTATAATCATCAGCGTGGTGTAAGTCACCGCCAGGTCAAGATAGTTCTTGGTCAGGTCAAAGTTCACCGTCTTGACAGTAAAACAAAACAGTCCCGTCACGTCCACGACTGCCGCGCGGCGTGGCAAAAGATGAGCTCCCGGCGAGGGACGCACTTACAATGTCAAAGAAAACCTGGCAGGCGTCGATGGTGTTGAGCAGCTCACACACGTGGTCCTGTCAATCAATGCACAGCGAGACGTTGGGATACACACACACACACGCTCACAGCTCAAAAGGACGCCATCGCCGTCAGTCTCCCCACCTTAAATTCCATCACGTCCACGAAGGTAAAGTAGTAGAGAGCCAAGTTCTTCAGAATCTCCGACTTCTCCTTCTGCAGCTGAGCCAACTGTTGCTGCAACATCACATTAGAGTCACAACACGTCACGAGGACGGAGACTGTGGCGTCACATCGCCGCTCATTTTAGTTGGGACTGACGGGGGGGGGGCTGACTTTTTCACTGACTCGGAAATAGACATCAAAATGCACGCGTCATCATGTCCTTCATGTAAAAGTTGCACTAATATAAACCAGGTAATCACATACACACACACACGCGCACACACACACACACACACGCACACACACGCGCACACACACGCACACACACGCGCACACACACGCACGCACACACACACGCACGGCACAAAGTATTTTTCAGACGTGCGGTGGCCTCAAAACGTGCGAGGGTTTGAATTTGGACTCTGGCCTTTCTGTGTGGATGCAGCTTGCGCTCGTGTTCCCAAAAACATGCGTACAGTGAAACTCCTCTACAACGAAATCTACATGGGTGAAAATACCCCCTAGTGTGAAAAAAATCTTCATGCAATCAACACCATTCCCACATTCCTGTTTCAAATTTGCTACAGTGAAAAACCCCCCTGTTGTGAAAAATTTCTTGCTGGAAACATGATTTCGTTGTAGAGGAGTTTCTCTGTACAGTGAAACTCCTCTACAACGAAATCTACATGGGTGAAAATATCCCCTAGTGTGAAAAAATCTTCATGCATTAACACCATTCCCACTTTCCTGTTTCAAATTTGCTACAGTGAAAAACCCCCTGTTGTGAAAAATTTCTTGCTGCAAACATGATTTCGTTGTAGAGGAGTTTCACTGTATTAAACTCTAAATTGTCCAAAGGGGTGTGAATGTGCGTGGCACTGCTTTTCTGTCTGTCAGTTGTCGGCTTTAGCCTCGTGGCACGCGCAGCGTATAGCAGCTGCTTTACAAGCATCCGCACTAGACTACAGACTGTTAAAAAAAAATAAAAAATAAAAATGGAGCCAGCCGAGCAAAGCAAACGGACCAAAAATAGCCTCAAAACATGTCAAATAAACAATTACAGTATTACAAAACTCAAATGAAATACACAAACTTACCAAAAAGCACAAGTCCGGAATAAGCCAGGATTAGCATGCAAAACAAACACACACAGAAACAGAAAACAACATAAGAGACCATTTTTGCACATTTATATCGAAGGAAGCTATTAGCCAGACGCGCGCGCGCGCACGCACACACACACACATACACACACAAAGCGTGTGCGCACGCTTGACATAAAGCACACGCGCCGCAAGCTAAAGACACATTTGCTACGGCCAAGTAATGAGTCTCCACACGCTCAAACCCTGTTTTTGCACAAGCGTTTCCGAGTAAATGTTGCATTTCCGACCAGACACTGGTTTTTACGAGCGCTTCGCACAACCAAAAAGCATCATCGTAAAAGGCTAAAGCAGCTTCTGCCAAAGATCTGGGAGGGACGCTCACATCGAGACTCCAAACAAGCCGCGGGCACACTCACGTTGTTGTTGCGTGTCTCCACGGCAGGGAACTTCCTGACGATGAACTTGACGGCAGACTCCAGGTTCTTGTCCACCAGGTAGGAGGGCTTGGCCTTGGGGTCTCCGCAGGCCTGAGGAGGAGAAGACACATCAGGTGAGGAGCGCAGGAGCAAAAGAAAAAAACCCAAAACGATTTAAGCTTTTGTTGCATTTCATTGGTCTTGAACCGTCTAACGGCGTGTGGCTCCAAAAGTGGACGCCGGTTCATCCAAGCGGGGTGCATGAGTGGCCACGGGCCAAGGTTGACACACATGAAAAGTTGACGTGCTGCCCTGTGCGTCGACACCCAAGATGCACATGAATACGCACGGGGTTCATTTCCATTTTGCACTCTGCTCGCAAAAATGGAAAGTTCTGCATGTCCGTCTGTGGGGTTTCACGTGCGGTGAGGTGGCCCTTAATGATCTCCCGAGACCCAATTTCCTCAAATGGTGGCCATGCATCAAGCTGCTTAAGGTGACCAGATGCTTTACTTCTCCCATCAGGAATGATATTGCTCGCTTTTTTATTCCTGCGCAAAATCTCCGCATTCCAATGTGAAAAAAATTTTACGTGAAAATTCACCAACTCGGGGCGTTAGCAAGCGGACCTCCTGAGCTGTTTAGCCTCCATACCAATGGAGGGCGCCGTGCGTCATTGTGGTCTTGCAGACGTCCGACTGACGGAAGCAACGCAGGTCATGCATGATGGGTCGTGTCGCCGGGGAACGGCTAGCAAGCGGCGGTTCACGCATATGCCATCGACCGACTGATTATCAAAGAATAAGAACTTCCCTTCGGCTGGAGATTTTCGAGTCGTGATAAAAGTTAAGAGTTACTGTCGTAGAAACTCACAGCGTGGGGCAGTGCGCCAACTGTGAGCACACCACTGCTAAGATAATCGCGTACTTCAAGCGGCAAAACAACAATACACATTTGGCACCCCCAATAAGCATCAGAATAAAAAAAAGCTCAAGCACACAATACAAATCACCACAAAAGACACCATCCGATTTCTACACGGGGGGGGGCGGGGGCGGGGGGACGGATTCACTGTTGACCAAAAGCCCGATTCTCCTCACAGCAAGGCGACTGTCTGTTTGCTAGTCAAGCCGACAATAAGACAGGCTAAGATGTGATAGTTCATGTCTACATGAAGCTAATTCATCCCCCCCCCACCCCCCCCCCCGCCACCTCAATACTACTGAAACTTAGTATCCGAGTACCGCCGTCACAATGCCGTTGTATCAAATTCCAAGGGACAGTCATTCTCGAGGCCGGAAAGTCAAACGCTCTCTTTTCTCTGTTCCAATGATGGTGCAACGCGGCGACCGATTGGCCCCCCCCCCCCCCCCCCCCAATCAAATTTGACGACGTGCGTATTGCGGATGTGATGGCACGGTGGCTTCCCGCATGCTTTTCGAGTCAACGGCTCGGACATTCCACAGTCAATGGAAAGTGCGCGGAAGAAGGGCGTCGTGGGCTTAAAAACATGCAAGCGCTCCAAATGCTGCGCCAGGAAACACCTTCACGTCCGCAGCCGTCGAGTGTAGTTGATTTCGCATGGATTGGATTCAACTACGACTGCGGGATTTCACTGGCATGGAGCGCGAGAGTGCGTCAAGCTGTCCGGCTTCATGGAAGGGGGGGGGGATGGAATGGGATGGATGGAGGAAAGGAAGGAGGGAACGGCGCAGCCAATGGAGGGGATGGCGTGGAAATAAGTGGGCGTGGTAGAGGAGGGGGTGGGGGTGGGGGGGGAGTGAGGAGCGTGCGAGCGGTTGTCAGGGTACCAGAACAGACCATCTTTCCTCGGCTTGCAGCTCCCGCTGGCCTTCTTGAAGGGGTCCAGGCGTCAACTGATCTGAGCGCTCCCTAGCTATGATCAGCCACGGCCATGAACCACAGAGAAGGTTTAAGCGAGGGCGCAGGCGCAATCGAAGTCAACGCCGAGTGTTGCCAAGTGAAGTTTGCCGAATCAAAATAATGGCTAAGGTTGCAACCTCTGGATGGTAAATCCAGCATGGTTGCTCAGGCTGGCAAAGTTTGTGTCACCATGTCAACTGATTGTGCGTGCTAACCGCAATCGGGATTGCAGACGATTTTACTACAATTACGATTTTAAGCAATTGTTTACAACAACAACGCATTACAATCTGTTCTCTCACGGTTAGCGCGATGAAATGAGCGAACAAGTGATCGATTGTGATCGATTGTGATCTTGTGATGGTTTTGTGGTCACTCGTAATGTGTGCGCTTTCTGGCTAGGTGGGACAACCGTACAAGTACAGTCAAACCTCGGTTTTCGAACGTCTCGGTTCTCGACCAATTCGGTTTTCGACCAAAAATTTCGAGTTTTTTTATGCCTCGGATGACGAACAAATTTCGGTTCTCGAACAAACTGAGCGCACTCGAATGCACCATTTGACTCCTCTCGCCTTCCTTACACCAGGAAGTGACGCTTCCTCGTGTTGCTTTCCATTGTGAGCAGACGTGTTCAGTAAACATTTTTATTTTCAAAAGAGCGCGGTTTCGGTTTTGAACAATTTCGGTTTTCGAAAAGCCTTCTAAAAGGGATTATGGGCGAAAACCAAGGTTTGACTGTTGTCGGAAGAGCACAACTTTAACTACTGAAATGATCGGTCAAGTATCTCCCTGACGTTGAGATAGGATTCATCGTACTGTGAGGACGATCGCTGTCGTTACGATTGTGTGCAAAGTGTCGAGGCCCTTTAGAAACGATTTCATCCCTCAACACTGTCTGGATTTAATCATGAGAGCAAATGTAACACATGCCCTAAACTCAAGGACTCTCAAACTGGTTTAACTGACCGGATTTAGTTTTTAATTCATCACATCAAACGTAAGAAAATTTGGTTTGTAGAGTCGACGTGGAGGGAGCCCACAGTGGTCAATTGAAACACCAATAAGCACAGAGGACCAACAGATCAGTACAGGTAGCCAGGAGGGGGGGGGGGGGGGGGGGATGGAAGGAGAGAAGGGTGGGACTGGGGTGGGGTGGGTGTAGAGGGGTACGAGGGGGGGGGGGGATCATCAGTGGAAGGTGATAAACTTTGCAAACCTTCCAAACTTGTCCTTGCTGCATAGGAGAGGGGGGGGGGGAAGCATTGGAACGGAGAGAAGAAGAGAAGAAATCAAAACCACCCAGCCAGACAAACGTCTCGACACACACACAGCATGCACGCACACACTCGCGGCGAGCATGCATTGGTTTACGCACGTGTTGCTGCATTGCCGCAGTTCTCCACAAGACATTAAAAAAAAAAAATGGAAAAAAAAGGGACACCCGCCGCGGGAGCATTCGATCGTTACTCAACACCGGCTTGACGCACGCTGACTTGCCACTAACACGGCCGAGTAGCATCCCTACCTCCGCACTCGCCGGGAAGTAACACATCCATTTTGAGTGTAATATGGCCGACACGCGGCACAAAAGTTAGGCCCCTGCGCTTTTTTTTTTTCTCCTCCACATTTTTGGGGGGGGAAAGGCTGTTGCCTAGTAACTGGCAGGCAGCGAGCGTTCCCTCAGCATCCGTGCCGACGGCCACTTGGCCGCCGTCGGTGTCCTCGTACAGTTTTGGATCTCTGCGTGTCTCTGTTCAGTGCGGCAACCATTTCCAGTGGGACCCCCGGTTCACAAACTCTGTTCTTGGGCCGCGGCTACCGAATCATTTGAAATGGAGTATCCCATCGAGTAATCGGATTTTGCATCGTTGAACACAATACTATGCGGATATGTGGTGCGGGTCTTATTTTTTTTGTCATCTTGGGCTCACCATCCACACGCTCTACTCTCGTATCAGTGACTTGGGAGTGCGTATGGCTTTAAAAGGCCGGATCTAGCCGGGTGAGTGACATGGGTGTCAGCCAATGAGATTGTAGAGTTTGGCTTGCTCACTGCTAACTGCCCGTTGGGTGACTCAACGCGAGTTGCGGCCAGAAAGGGGCGTGACAATAAATGCAAACAATATTCACATCAAAAGGTCGTCGACATGATGTTGTGGCACACACATTAGATCTTTCTTGTGAGGTGTTAAAATGATCGCAAACGTTTGACATTTACGGCATGACGCCAACTAATTTCAAACGCCGATAGGTGCGTCAAACTGCTGTCAAATTGTTCCTCGTGGCAAAATGAGTCGTCGTAGAGCAAATTTAGAGCACCAAAAACAAAAATGCACTGAGTGAAGGACAAAATATTTTTTTGGGGGGGGTTTGTTTGTTTTCCATGTAAAATATGCGCCTTGACTCAAAACAAAGCTTGGTCCACACCGCAGTAGGACAGTTGAGAAGAGCTGCACATCTTCCCATGAAAACGAGTAAAACTAAATAGAATAAATTAGCACGGCGGGAATCACGTGCAATACTTACAATTATTATACAGAGAACGCGCCAAACCCCCCCCCCCCCCAAAAAAAACGATACATGTTCTTCGATACCTCAAGTCCATCGTATTTTATCAGAGGAGCATCACTCGCGAGATAGGACGCGTTGCGTGAAGTGCTGGAATTTGCAGAGTTGATACAACGGAGTTTCTCGGAATCTGATGGATGGAAACTATTACAATATTATTTGTCTCACACCTAATAATCTGGCTACGTTGACATCTTTTAGTGGTGTGTCCTATCTCCCTTCAAAAAAATAAAAAAATGTTCATAACTTGACAACCGTTACGTTGTCATCAATAGCATTAGATGAGGGGAAAAAAAAAAGATCATCTTTAAAACCCGCCTCAAAACTCACTTGTATTCTTTGGCATTTGACTCGGCATGACTCAGATTTGTTCTCGGTTTTGCTGTTCGGTGCTTTCTACCGTCTTTGTGACTGATTTGTTGCTTTACTGTTGTGTACGTTAGTTGCTCCAGGTACAGCACTTTGTGCGCAGCGATGGCTGTTTGAAAGTGGCTCTATAAGTGCAGTTGTGTTGAGTTGAGTTCAAAAGAATTGAATATGCTATTTTGTAGCCATTATCTCCAATGTCAACCGTGACTCATTGCGATTTTTGTTCAACTGGTTGCCAGTGACCCCCGACTCCCCCCCCCCTCGGGCGGGCCCATCACATCAGCCTGAGGCCGGCCGGGCAGGGTCCGTATTCCGGAACATTCTGTGTAGCAAGGAGGCACATTTAATTTGTATAGTTGGAGAGTGACAAAGCGCACAACAGCGGGGGTGGGGGAGAGCCGTGGCGTCATGTCACTAACACCATCCATCGGATCAACTCAAATGTGAAAAAAACGAGAAGACCGGGACGGGACGGCTGCTCGGACCGCAAACTCATCTTTGTGGTACAAAGTGACTCGAGTACTCTATGATTCAGTGGCTGGACTTGAAAATAAACGACTGGAGATGGTGACGGCTTCACTCTGCATTGCAGTTGTCCCCGTCCAATCGTGTAATTATCAGTTACTCTTTATCAGCTGGGACACACACACACACACATGCACGCATTTTTTTGTTTTGTTTTCATTCCCTAACTAAAAAAATGTCACAAAGTGGCCACATAATTCTTTGGTACAAAGAGATTTCCCAAATGGAACAGCAATACATTAGTTTCATGTAACTCTTCAGGATTTGACTACAGTCGAACCTGCTGACAACGTACCTCGAGGGGCATAGCGAATCTGTCCGTCGTAACGGTAGTTTGTTGTAGCCATTTCCAATTAAAATGGCCGCCAACTACCCTGTAGGATAACGTATGAATGGATAATTCGTCTCTGTGTGCGCCGTGCCTCCGGAAGCGCAGCAATGTACGAGTCGCTTGTAGCCTTTGCTAAGCAACGGAGGGGAATCCCGCGCTGTACATGTTGTTCATTAGCGAGGTCGCGGCGGCAATTAGCTTCCCACGGTTCGTTTTCACAAAGGGCTTTTCACTATTTGGTGGGGGGGGGGGGATCTCATCGTTATAATCAAGTTGACGTCATAAAGGTGTTTGTTGGCAGCAAAATCGGCAAATGGGAAATGAACAACGTGAAACCGGCACTTTGAAATGGGAACGTTTTAGCGGTGGAGGTACGCGGAAACATACCCTGTTCCACGCAGGTTCTGTACGGCACATGGCGGTTAAGTGTGTTTCAAACAATTGCCAAAACAAATCAGGATGATGACGCTGTCGGTGAACTCGGAATGCTAATGCAGAGAAACCGAGCAAGGGCTTTTCTTCCCATCCGGTGTCCAAAACGCCAACAAATAGGCCAAGGAGCAAAAGCCTTTGGAATATGACTTTTGCATGCCTTACAAGGGAAGGGACTTTGGAAAACCTTGTCGGAACTTTACAGATCATGACTAAGCAGGCATCCAATGGTTCCCCGCCCAGTCGGGTGTTGCCAATCACTCCTCGTACATTGCATGACTATCAGTTTCAAAAGATGCTCGATTTTGGCCCAAATGCAAAAAAATGTGGGATGGCTAACTGGGATTTTGGATGCGAATGGGTTTCAACTGTGCAATTACCCCCCTCACCCCTCCAAAAAAGTGAGTTTTTGTTTCTTTGCGATTTTAAAACTTTCTGCAAACTCACAAAAAAAAAAAAGAAATAGTCTTTTGTGGCCAGAATTACCAAATTTTCTATGGGAAAATGAAAGCAAAATGAGCATGACGAGGAGCGAGTGAAAGGGACAGAGGGACAGTTCCCACCAAATCAGGCCAAAGCAATGTGGCTAATTGTGTCCGTGGGGTCCTTCGTTCTCATTAATCTGACCATTCCTTGGACTGCTCAGCGTGAATGGTCTGAAGAGAAAGACCAGTGTGAGCGAGCAGACTAGCGGCTTTTCTTTTCGACCATTCCTCTCTCTCCCTTTTCATTCACAAACAATATAAGCCGTCACAGACTCTTCCCCAGAATAACCCAACATTTCTCTCGCCCTCACAGAGCAGCCTTCAAGACCTAACGCCAACGTTCACCAACAAGTCATTACGAATATGACGATATCTGCACTTTTTTTTTTTTTTTTTACAAACACAGGACTTTGGGGCAAACACAACAGTACAACTATGACAAATGCACACAGCCGCCCTTTGGGGAGGGGAGGGGGGTAAACTCCCATAATTCAGCAAGTATCATTTCTCTTACTTTTGGGATTGAAAAGCATGTGTATATTTTGGCACAATACCAAGCTATGCAACTGTAAAAAAAGCAAAAAAAAAAAAAAAGCATGATATTCACTTCCTTACTCTATCTAAAAGTTCAATTCAGGAGTTTCAATATGATTTAAAAGGTGTTTGTAAGTTTATTGTACAAAAAAATGGTAAAAGGAACTGAAAGGAGATGGGTTTCTGTTGTTGGAGAAAATGTTTTAAATGATGCAAGAATACAATTGGAAAATTGTGATTCACTTTTTCTTTTCAAATTACTTGTTCACAAAGCTGTTTTTGAAGATCGGAAATCATGATTTGTCTGTGATGTAGTACCTCCCCCTGACATTTTGGTGGTAGGTTGGTTAATTAAAGATGGTAAGTTTGTAAAAAAAAAAAAAAGGCTAGGTATAGAAGCTTTTACACACACACTCCAAACAGACGTTTTGACAAACTGTCATTTTGGGGGTACTTTTCACGTCACCAACAGTAGATGACAGTACTGCAACACACCAAGATCTGTTTTCTTATACTGTATATGTATGTATGTGTGTATGTATGTGTGTGTGGCATAAATTATGTTGTTTTTTTTTTTTTTTTTAAAGGCCGTTTCTTATTTGCCTCATTAACGTGAGGACGTATAAATAGGTTGAGAGCTCCTGACTGGTGTGACAGTGGCCATCCCACTAGGCTGCGGCCGTGCTTGAGCTCTCCCCTTCGGGCTTCTCGCGGTTGTGAGTTAGGCGGAGCCCGGCTCGTTCGCCTAGCCTAGCCTAGCCTAGCCGACACCCTCCGCCATTAACACAACATTAAGCGACGCTAGCTCGGCGCCAGGCCCCGACGCTTGTAGTTCGGAGTCCGGGTGTGGATATTTAATCGCCCTCGTCGTCGTTCTTTTACTAACCACTGACAATATGTTAATTCTATTGTCCCTGCATAATAAACGCCTCGAATTAGTCGTGAATTCGCTCTCGGGCGCAAGGGGCCAACATTACCGCAAGCTAACGCTGTTAGCCGCAACTGTGCCCACCGTCAGCCACAAACATGGCAAATTAAGGCCAATTCTCTCGCTCGTTCCATCCGTTATGAGGGAATCCATAACGCTTATTACATAGAGAAAGTCGAAGGGTAGCCCAAGATGTCGATACTTTGCATACAATGCCAGCTAATTGCGCATTCATTGCACTAACGTACGTTGATACAAGCGGCACCGGCTTTCAGGTGCAAATGTTCAGATCGCCATTCAAGCTTGTCCATTTGCTTCGTATGCGCATTCAATGTGTGAGTGGGCGCACCTTTTTGATATTGTAAACACGGGTCAGCATCCCGATGCCTCTGTCGTTGAGGATGGTGAGCTTTTCGGCCAGCTTCTGCTGGCTGGGCTGGATCACTCCCCGAGACATCTTGGAGTTCCTCGATCACCACAAATCAGTCGAGAAAGGGAAAAAAAGCACGGGTACAAAAATCACAAATGTCCACAGTCTCGGCTTGTCTATTTGTGGCGTTTGCGTAGGAATTAGATTTGGGCCATGATCAGATAGCCGAGGACAGCGGCAGCTTCCTGTACTCCACCCACCGTCGCTCCAGCCGCTCGCCCTGTTTTTTTTCTTTTTTTTTTTTTCTCGGTCACTAGGATGATTGGAGTAGAGGCGCTCCTGTTTCCACGTTGAGGCGTTCACGGTCAGTGCACCTCGAGTGGCGTCACGAGTTGCACAGAATTGGTTGCTAGCTAATTGCAGGGCACACATGGACAAGCAAGCGTTCGCATGCACAATCAAACTTGAGGACAATTTCGAACGTTCAACTAACCTACCGTGCATGTTTTTGGAAGGTGGGAGGAAAACCGAGTACCCGGAGAAACACCGTACAATGATAGTAAATTACAGCAATTCTGTAAAAAAAAAAAAAAGATTAGGCCAAATATTTCTGCAGAAATGTGAAAGACTCCTTGCCCGTGATAGAAAAGACTTGATTGGGAAGGGGGCAAATTTATTTTTTTTTCATCACCGGACTGTGTCAACCAAGTGCCATTAGAAACAAAGAACAGAATTGAGGAGGATCTCAAAGGAATTTTACCAAGAGAAAACAAAAAATTCAGATTTTGCATATTAGCATTAGGCGAATAAGAGCAATTCTGCTTATTTTACAGTCAGATTTTCCACATAAAAGTGAGAAGTGATCTGGGGTAGTCACCATATCAGAAAGAAAGAACTACATGTTTACTTTTTCTTGTAGATGAGCCGTGTCAGACAATGAAGAAGAAATTCTCCGTATTGGCGATATTCATTTTTCCTACCTTTCTCTTAGACTGTGAACGCATCTTATGACGTACTTCCGGCTTCTCTGCCTGTGTAGATGTTGAACATTGTCAATGCAACTGGCGAAGGTTCTTTTTCTCCCAATTTAGTTATTGACTGCATCCGCTTAAGTGTTACGAAAAGGGTTGGGACCGCGATTATAAAACTTTCTCGTTGCATGTTGTTTCAAGAATCCTCCTGCATGTTTTAAATGAGGCGAGTACACGAATCGTTTTTTAACTATCTGCAAAGCTACGTTTTGGGCTCTTACCTTGTGTTTTACTCATAACTATAACTAACTACATTTTAAAGTTATGTAGGGAAAAAAGCGACGGATTAGAATAATTAAGTGGCATTTGTAACGTAACTTGTAAATACTTGAAATTGAAGGAAATTACACCATGATTACAAAATTATACTGTCACAAAGTTTGCTTACCTTGCAATTTGTTCATAGACGCAATTAATCGAGCCCCCCTCCCCCAAAAACAACTTTCTTTCTTGCTAAACTTGCTACATTTCTCCATGTTTCATCTCTTACAGCTTTATTTGGCCCTCCTGCGATGGATTCACTGTCCGGGGAGATCCAGGGCTTCTCCAAAAGCCGCCTGAGGAAACAGTGCACCCGCGTTACCACGGTGACGGGCAGGAAGCTGTTGGAGAGGACCACTGATGGCGGCACACAGGTGGAGGAGCTGGAGGACGCAAACGGATGCGGATTTGTGGAGGATAAAAGTCTGGACCTTCAAGTTGGAGTGGTTCGACCCTTCTTACTGCTGGGTAATCAAACGGAACAGTAGCCCACATGCATCTTCAACAGCAAGTCTCTTCGTAGCATTGATCATTTTATTCATACATTAGAAATTGCACTTATTCAAATTGCTCCGCAATAGGAGCCTCTCTAAAAAAGATCTTTATTGCCACCTCAAGTTGACTGTCTAACCAAACAGAAAACAAAGAGAATTACATGTTGATTGAACCAAACAAAATGAATAAACAATAAAGCAGCACATTATGAGGAGACAATTAAAACGGGTAACTGCAATCCATCCATCCATCCATCCATTTTCCGAACCGCTTGATCCTCACTAGGGTCGCGGGGGGTGCTGGAGCCTATCCCAGCAGTCTTCGGGCAGTAGGCGGGGGACACCCTGAATTGGTTGCCAGCCAATCGCAGGGCACACAGAGACGAACAACCATCCACGCCCACACTCACACTCACACCTAGGGACAATTTAGAGTGTCCAATCAGCCTGCCATGCATGTTTTTGGAATGTGGGAGGAAACCGGAGCACCCGGAGAAAACCCACGCAAGCCCGGGGAGAACATGCAAACTCCACACAGGGAGGCCGGAGCTGGGATCGAACCCGGTACCTCTGCACTGTGAAGCCGACGTGCTAACCACTGGACTACCGGGCCGCCTAACTGCAATCCATCATTATTTATGTCGGGCTTTCACAACAGCTGCATCGACAAGACACCAGAGGGATGCGCCCCCGCGATATTCAATTCACACAGTCAGAAGCGTACATTAAAATGTTATAGACGGTATTTATTTATTCATTTCTAATGTATTGCATATTCAGGAATGAATCAGTGGCACCGAGCGGTCAACCGTGCCTCAAGCTAAAGGTCAACATGCTTTATTTGTTTCATGTAGCTGCCAGTCGCCTGCACAAAGTCTGTCCGTCAGGTCCATTTAGATCAACGGAAATGCTTGCATGCATTTCTTGGATGCCGCAATTCAGGCTGCGCTAGCCATGAATCATGTCAATACACACAAGAAGGAAACACTATCATTTTCAAAGTCTTATTTCTCCACAATGTCGCCGCAGTACATTTTCGTGGCTCTGTTTAATAAAAAGTTGTGCCTTGCACACGAGCGCATCCCGTCGGAATGTCCTTGAGCCTGACACCCAACTCCCCGACAGCTCGGCGTGGCCGTTGGGTTCCGTAGACGCGCACGTAACCCTTCACCTCGAAGACAAGCCAACTCTTCAGCGGGGATCAATATAAATATTGCATCTGTTCGGCTCAATAAAAGTGAGCATTTCCTTTACGGCACATTAGCTCTTAACGGCGTTGACGTGGCGCTCATTTGTCCTGCGTGTCAGCCAATCGGTGTCAGCGCGCGCCACGACATCCACCCGCTTACATCTCTGCTGGGATTGGAAAATTCCTCGTTCGACCTCACCCATCAATAGTATTGATGGTTGCAATGGCGGGAGGGCTCCAACTAACAATTCATTGGACAATTCAACTGATGATGTTTTATTTTTTATTTTTAGAATCATACATTAATTTGATTAACAAAATATATTGACAACCCGTTCTTCAAAAACAGGACATTATTTCGAATCGACGGTCAGAAAATGCCAACGCAAATTGATTGTGATTAAGTTCCTGTTTTGCAGTTTAATGAGTCTCAAAATCAACAAAAACATTTACTGTTTTTTTTTTTTTTGGTCCAACAGTCCACCTGCTCTACCACTCAGCTGCCATCTTATTTAGTGTCATGTCTTAATGCGGGAGGTCATTTTCTTCTTCTTCTTCACTCCTGGCAGTTCATGCGAGCCCACGGCCGTTTTCTTTTTGTGTTTGTTTTGCTTCCAACTCTCTTTTCTGACATCATGTTTTCCTGCACTTTCAGCTTCTCAGGATGCGGCCCACGACATGGACACCTTGCAGAGATATCAGGTCAGTGGAGGAAAGAATCAATAGCGCGGGCGTGTCCTTGCCGTGTGGCGATCACATGGCCACGGGGGGGGGGGGCATGAGATTAGATGCGGCGGACTCGTGCAGGGTCGCTCCCGCTCAGTAGGGGGAGTAAATGATCCCGGCAAGGCTCCGAGGAAAGGCTCTCACTCTGGGGATGGTCGCTTTCAGAGCGACGTCAGTTCTGCTTGGAGGGGAGGTTTGCCGGCCCGTTCCCTGCTGCTTGTTGAAGCTCATGAGATGCGACCACATTTTTGCCACCTCTGAATGTCCACTTTATCAAGCGCACAATCTGCTGAGATCGACAGCAGAAGAGTTTTCCCAAAAATGTTGGCTTTACCAACAACTCTTCCAAAATGAGGGCCATTAATTTATCACTGAAAATGATGCCTCGACCTCAAGACCATTTTCAGACCTTTGAAAATCCATCCGAAAAATAGCACAGCAAAAAGGTTTGTGCAAGATATCTTGAGGGGATGAAAATACAGTGGGGGAAAAAAACGCCGAGCCCAAATCGCCCACTCCGACTAGTCATCCTTTGTGAAGGCAAGGTCTTAAAATGGATCAAAATGGCCGAAAGAATGCTCTATGAAGTCGTTAATTGGTTTTCCTTCGGCTATCGCGACACAGATAATGAATAATGCTCAGTTTTGATGGATTTTCTCAAAGAAGTATTTTGCCATGTTAATTCTGGTACTATAGCGGTTGTACTTTGCATAGCTTTGTGCATAGCTTGCGCCCAACTACCATTTTATGATGTCACTCGCTCAGCCACGCCCCTTAAATTCTCCATCAAATCGAGTAAAAAAGAAAAAAAAAATCTAACGTCTGCTTGGATTTTTGTTTATGCGCCCCGATGAGGTCGTTAATCACGCTAAGTGACTGTTGTAATTTAATCCCAGCACGCACCTGTGACACGCCGCGAAGTAATTATCGCCATCGATCACATGCTAACATGCTAATGCGTGCTAATGTAGCGGTAAAGGAGGCCATCAGCCGGACTAGCCGCGTCATCGCGGCTGCCTTTCTTTCCAAGCAGATGTGGCGGCATTCGGAGCGAATGTCATCCGTTGACCTCCCCGAAGCCGCTCGTACACGTCCGGGCCTCCTTAATGAGCCACAAAAGTGCCATTCACGTCGGGCCGCCGCTCTCCATTTGCTGAACACAACACTTGCGGTGCTCTGTGAGTACACCGCAGTCATCATTTTACTCATCCCGTACTCCGGTTTTTATTGCCAGTTTGAGTTCAACTCGAGTGAAGTGTGAGTGCTTTTATAGGGGGGCCTATTCAGCTGCCCGTAGATATATAGTACAGTGCTGGAAGGTGCATTTGGTCGCTGGGGATTTAACCGTAATTAATCCACCTCCTAATACCACAGCTATCACGTTGCGTTATAGAAACCATCAATACTTAAAAAAAAAAAAAAAGTAAAGGGGGGGAGGCAATATAAAAGCATGCCACTGGGCCATGTGCATGATTCTGCAGCAGTTGACAATAAACATTGATCGAATGACATGGCAAAAGAGTAAAATGTTCAAATGAAATACTCTCCAGAGATTGTGATTGATTAAATGTATTCATGTGTGTTATGCACGTTTTTGCCGAGGTCGCAATATGCTGATGTCAATAAAATGGGATGGGTTTTAATAAATAAATAAAAAACAGTCTCATTGCGAATATGGTCAAGTTCCGCTTCATTTTTCTCATCGGCAAAAAACCCCCCAAAAAAACCCTTTCCCATTTTTCTGGTTTGCAAATCAAATGCGGCGCATGTTGGCTCATCAACTAAAATTAACAAAATACGAAACCGCCACTGGAAGGCGGCGCACAAGTCTCTGTCGCGGTCGCTTGGCGCAATCTGACAAAAGTGACGAGAGGGCATGCGCAAAAGGATGAAAATGAGCCGTGTGATGTCAAGAGACCGGAGGAGAGGATTGCGGCCTCTGAGGTAAAGTCAACTTAAGTGAGAGAGGAGACGACGACGACGATGAAATGAATCGACGCCATCTGTCTCCTAATAGACACTCCTTCTTTCCGCCCTGGGAAACACACACTCTCACACCTGCCTCATTTTCCCGCTCCCCGTCGTCCAAGCCATCGTGTCATCACGACGGAGACTCGTTAGCTCAAGGTGCCTCATTGCCTCCCCGTGTCTTGCAGGTGTCGCACGTGCTCAACGTGGCCTACGGAGTGGCCAACCCCTTCCCCGATCAGCTGCTCTACAAGACCGTCCAGATCCTGGACCTCCCGGAAATGGACATCACTTCATATGTGAAAGAGTGCGGCTCCTTTATCGAGCAGGCCCGGGAACAGGTACGCGCGGAGAATTCTTGAAGAGGCACTCCCCAGCTGGGTGTCAGGGGAGCACTTGCGATGAGCTCTATCAACCCGACGCGCACCGTCGACTCCGCGTGTTGTTTTTTTTAAGGGGCGGCCGAAGCCCAAATTACAGTGAAACTCCTCTACAACGAAATCATGTTTGCGGCAAGAAATTTTTCACAACAGGGGGTTTTTCACTGTCGCAAATTTGATCTCAGCTTTTTAGCATGATAACAACTAAAGCATTCCAGGAAACGTTCGTTTATTTGACGGTCCGTCGAGCCACAAGCAATTTACTCTGAGCAGCTAATCGGATGCATTCCGCTCTCTCTTCCACGGATCTACGCACATAGATAGTGAGGTCCCCTCTTGGCCAATCGGAGGCCAGGATGATGCTCGGTAAGCCAATGGCAAGAGCAGCTATGAGTATGTTGCGTTCAGGAAACTCGGAGCTATGTAAACCAGTGTGGCGGTTGCTTTTGCCGTTTCCCAACAAAGTATTAGAGGTCGCAGTTGGATTAAACTTCGTTGTAGTGAATCTCTCGCGAGGGAAGAGCAGAGAAAAATATTTCGCAACATGTTTTTTTTTTCGTTGTATGGGGGGGGGCAGGAGAATGGGAATGGTGTTCATGCATGAACATTTTTTTCCACATTAGGGGTATTTTCGCCCATGTAGGTTTCGTTGTAGAGGAGTTTCACCGTAGTTGAAAGCCGCGATGTTTTGAGGCATCGTTTCGACATCTGAAAGCCTTCGCACCGCACTCGCGCCATGTGGGACAAATTATTTCCACGTCGAGGTGGCTCCAATCTGCGACAACTACTCTCAAAATGCGCTACGCGTCTTGAACAGCTGATTTCAGTTGGACAACGCGCAGGCCCGCAACGCGTTCCCCCGTTCATTCCTCTCCAGCAGCGGCTTTTCCGCAGCGCCGTGCAGAAAAGCAAAAGCTCAGCACAAAGACCAGGCTGGCACCAACTCCACGTTTGAGTGTCCCTTTCTTCACCTGTGACCCGCTTTGATTGGATGGCGTTCCTGGCAGACCCCCCCCCCCCCCTTGCGGTTTCTCCTGCGTGCCGGACAATACGATGTGCGCGCTGACATGAAAGCACTCAGCCCCGGCCGGCGCTGTCAAATAAGGACAAAACGAGAACTCTCGGACCAAAAGCAAATTACGTTTCCATGTTGCCCGTGATGGATTATCGCAGCTCTGGCAATTTTCACATTGCAGCTGTTTTTTTTTATTTATTTATTTTTTTTTATCCCCCTGAGTAGTTTGAAAGCCAGGCCCGCTCTGTGTCACTCCGGCAAAGCCTGCGCCGAGCATGCAACGGAGCGACCTCTCTTGACTGATAGTGAGTCATAAAAGAGGACTATTCTTATCTGCGCTTGTGGTTTACGTTAGCCCGCGCGAGCCCCGCGGGGCTGCCGGATCGGGTGATGTTTGAAAGCAAACCCACAGAAAGCAGCGATAACGCGTCTGTTGCAGCGGGAATGAGATGATTAGATCACGGTGGGCGTTGATTGACATGCGGAAAGAAACGAGAGGTCGGACACGGTGACGGGCGGCTCCGCGCGGCTGCGCGCGGCATACTAAAACGACGCGGCGAGCTTTGGGTCTGTCTCAAGACTTCATCGTGGCACTGCAGGCGGTCAAAAATAATTCCGTTGGCCTTCGTATTCATCGAGCGACAAATTCACGCCGATTGCATCTTTACATGGAACTGCTAGGACGGATGTTGAAGTGAAGACTTGTATGCCGCGGAAGAGCTAACTTGAGCCCGGGCTGTTAGCGGGGAGTCTTTGCCACGTGCATGCGCATGCATACGTGCAGTGCTTTTTTTTTTTTTATCTTTCCCCAAATCAAATATTTTTTTCGCAAAATGTTCAGACACATACGTCAGCAAGTACTCGAGTACTCATCATCAGACCGAACCTCTGCTCTCTCTCTCTCTCTCTCTCTGTCTTCAGGATGGCGTGGTCCTCGTTCACTGCAATGCCGGCGTGTCCCGCTCTTCCTCCATCGTCATGGCCTACTTGATGTGGAGAGAAGGGCTTCTGTTCGACGAGGCCTACCGCCAGGTGAAGCTGGCCCGGCCTTCGAGTCGACCCAATTCGGGATTCTACCGCCAGTTGCAGAACTACAGACCATGAGCCCTGTGTTCACTTTCAATTCCCCTTCAGGGTGTTTTTTTTTTTTTTTTTTTTTAAAGTTCTACGGCGGCAATTCACAACCGAAGTTGTCCTTTCCATACGAAAAGGGTTGAGAAGCATGCCCCCCCCCCCCCGTACGTCTGGATAACAACTGAACCCCACATGAGCAAGCGCTAGGGCAGGCCATGGAAGAAACCTCCAGCAAGTCAAGTCAAAGGTGAGACTGGGCTTCTCCAACTTTTTGGGTCCAGGGAGCCCATGAGGGGAGACAATTTAATAAGGAACCCCCCCCCCCCCCCGACCCCCATCCTCCCCCACCCCTGATAACATTCATGGCCATCAAACGTAACCCTGTGTGCTGTACCCTCCAAAAGGCCCCGAAGTTGCCTATTTTCGAGAAAAACATTTTAGGGCCATGATGGGGAAAAGCTGTTTTTTTTTTTTTTTAAGGGAAAAGTTGCGCTGTAATGAAAATAAAGTGACATTTTTTTTTCCCCCCCAAAGAAAAAAAATGCGTGCATGTGTGCCAGAAACACAGAAAGCATCTCCCAATGAGAGATGCTCGTAGCTTATCATCTCAAATATAGATCTTCTCTTGTTCGAGAGTGTATCTGTCCTCTTTCCTTATTTCTTTCTTTTTTTTTTCTGCAGTGTGTGAGTTTGAAGGCACAGCTTTTGCAGTTTGCGTTGGCGGCGGGCGCCTGTGGGAGTGCGTGGAGTGGGCAGGGAGGTGCGCTGTTGGTGGCGGTGCCAACGGTTTTAGAGGAGGAGCAAAGTTTTGCCAAATGGCTGGCGATTCCTGCCGCTCTCCCGTAAAAGCCTGCCCAATCCAGCCGGCTCCTGTCACAGTTAATAACTGCAATGTTTGCACGCTACGACTTCATTCCTCCCAATGTCCAAATGTTTTTTACGGACGAAACGATCGCTATGTCGCAGTTCATCTTCTTTTACATCCGTAATTTCGTCTTTGTTTTGTACGCCTGTTTGGCCCGTTTTGCAAGTGGGTCAAGTCACCTTTATTTCTGTAGCCCTTCGAAGGGCTTTTTACATACCCACGGTGGACAAATGTTCACCGCATCCCCTGACCTTAACCACCAGGAGGGCAAGGAAAAACTCCCCAAACCCCATCTGGGGGGAAAAAAATGAGAATCCTGGAGAAGGGGCTGCCACGGATGCCGATTGCGCAACATTTACGCAACATTGTGCAACATTGTACTTCTACTTTAACAAGAAAAAGGCTCCGTAACGGGGGAAGCGGAACGTGAAACGGCCGTGACAAAGTGCAGCGTGACAGCACAGCGTTGGCCTTTGTTGCTCTTCAACAACATCACTCGGGAGCCGCCGTGGCCGAGCCAACTTCGGGTTTCCCCCTGACATTTTTCTGACATTTCAGCGTCTGGATGAGAGGGTCCGTTGGACGGCTCCAGCTGTCCCATCTGTAGCTGTCCCTGGGGGATGGGGGGGGCAGGGGGGGGGGCTTTCAGTGTCGACACGCCAGCCGACGTATGCCTTTGCGCTCTCGTCCAATCTGGCTGCTCTCAATGACCGAATGCGCACGCGGCAGGAAAGCTGTTTGAGCATTTTCGCAGCCATGATGCGTCCGGCTGCAGAACGAGATGAGCAACCGCCCGCCCAAGTAGTTAAGCCATTTCACCCCAGGATCACATTTCTGCCCCTCCCGCAAATGTGCCTGAATAATTAATTCGGGATCAAAGAACAATCAATAGTGTTTGAACATGAGGCGACTTAGCAGCCGCCCCAGATGTTGCAACCGGCCTGTGGCGGCCCCACGGAGACGCCAATGTTGCTAACGCGCACATGCTAGTTAGTGCTCGCCGTAGCAGCGTTAGCGGCTCGCGATGGTGACTTTTTTCCCCATTCGTTTCGTGCACCTTAACTTGAAAGCTGCGTGCCATTGAATTCCATAAATCAAAAAGCGCAATGCCTCCAGCTCACTTTGACAACGTGCTCCGCCCACATTTAGATGGCTCGGGCGATTTAGCATCACCCATCTGTCGGGGGGGGGATAGCTGCCTCTGCTTGGGGCTCATTTGGCCAAATTCCCTTGGAGGATTTTCTCAAAGTCATCTCTGAGCCATGTGTGATGCAATTAAAAAATAAATAAATAAAATGCGCCGACTAAGCTGCATTTTCATTGGCCGAAAGGCATCGCTAAGCGCTTTCCTTTGTGGCCGACCAGTTCGTTCGGCACCGAAGCGTTAAAGCCGTCCACTTTTAACAGCCTTACTCAAATGTATCCGACCCAACTATTTTCAATCGTTTTTGTCTTAAATTAAAAAAAAAAAAATACTCATAATGTTGAGGCGACATAAATCGCACGGCTCCTGAAGAATGAGCGTTACGATATACGGTCAAACCTCGGTTTTCGTCCATTAATCCGTTCCAGAAGGCCGCTTTTTTTTTCCCCAGACCGATACCAATATGGCCAATCACTCGTTTACTCGCCAATACCAAGTAGCGATAGCACTTTGAGTACTTTTGATGTATTAAACGTTTATATGAAGACGGTGACGACAGATAATTGTACACAAAGACCTTTCCTCCGGACGCATAAGGTGATTCACAGTTGTGTGAAATCAGTGCAGTGTAGCGCCTACTACTGGCCAAGAACACTTGTCGTGACCACCTTGCGATACCCGATACCTTGAAATATCGTGGGCTTTTTTTTTTTTTTTTTTTTTAGAAAACTGCGGCCAAACGATTTAAGATGCTTCCTAACCGCAGTATGTAAACATTTTTTTTTTTTTATTTCAGTGTGCTATGGCAGTAAAACGGAGGAGGATCTTCAAATGAAAAAGGCTCAAGTCTTCTCCGTCCACCATGTTGGACCATCTCATGGTTCAGCAGAGCGTGTCAGAGTTCACACACTCTTTATCGTAAAGCAGCAAAACATGGCGCCCCTGTCGCAGGGAGAAATGTTTTTTTTTTTTTTTTTTCCTTCAGGCTTGCCACTCCGCCGCCGGTTGTGCGCGCTCTTATTGCTCCCAGCGCGTGCGTGTGATGTATTATTAAATAAAGCGGGCGTTCGTTTAAGCAGCACAACACTAGCAAAGTGCGTATTTGACATTTTCCTCTTTATCTTGCAAACAGCCTCCCCACCCTCTCCGCTCCGCGCGCACCGGCAAACCGATGTTTACCGCTTCCATAATGTGCCCGTTTACAGAGAATCAAAGAGTAAATAAATCACGAGCCCAGCAAGGAGTTAAACGGGCAACATTTGCATTTGTGTCAAATGAATCGAGCGGCGCTTAGGGGAGGTTTTTAAGCTTATTATTACAGCCGTGGATCACGGGAGGGAAATTCATCAGATAAGCCGCTTAGAGTGGCCTTTATTTTCCTCGACGCTCTGCAGCAGTATTTTGCTCGGTATGTGTGAGAGAGAGATGGCGAGAGAGAATGAGAGAGAGAGAGAGAGAGAGATTCTCCGGGGAGGCGTCCCGACAATCCTGCCGCGGCCCAACTCCCCGCGCAAACGTTGCAATTCAACTCTGCGACGACGACGGCGACAAGAAAAAAATAAAATAAAATAAAAAAGAAATAAATAGCGTAAAATAAAAGCCGCCTTCCCAATTATTGGTTTGTTTGTCATCCGGCCTGGATTTTTGTGGCCGTATTGGGGATTGCGAAGCAGCTCGCCATTCTTCAGCCAGGTACAAATGTTGTCCGGAATGCTTAGAGAACCTGTAAAGTGAATTTGGAGATTTGTTTCGGGACGCTGTAGACGTGTTTCAAGGTAACAACAAGTTTGAATGTTTTCCGCAACGTATCTTTTGCATACCCGTCAACCTCGGCTAATAGCTGCCCTTATACATGATTACGATTCCCCTTACAAAGCAACAAACACCCGTACAACGGCTTAGCGCGCATGCGCACATCATGCTTT
The DNA here is from genome assembly GCA_018466805.1 of Hippocampus abdominalis. Lineage (NCBI taxonomy): Eukaryota > Metazoa > Chordata > Actinopteri > Syngnathiformes > Syngnathidae > Hippocampus > Hippocampus abdominalis. Next base: position 882,279 of record CM031702.1, read on the forward strand.
ATCAATCCGACCGTACGCAGCGATGAAAAAAAAAATATACGATTGAGGATTACTTTTGCTGGTTTGCCGTGACAATCGTAGCGATCGGCGACGGCTTTGTCGTTAGCTACCAGCAGGTGAGACGATCTGGATTTGAGCCAAAATGGTATTTGTGAGATCGGTTCATGTTTTTTTTTTCCTTATAAAAGTTGTAATATACCGTACATGATTTGAAATGATAAAAAAACGTATAAAATACGGGGAAAACGTACAAGTTGACAGGTATGTTTTTGTCCCCGACGATGACGAAACGGCGCCATCGGGTTAATCAGGTATTCATTTAGCCCTTCCACACACACACGTAAACTTATTTAATGTGTATTAATTTTGGGCTTTGAGCACAACAATTACCAACCTCTGCTTTTCGATAATACAGTCAAACCTCGGTTTACGTCCATAATCCGTTCCAGAAGGCTGTTTGAAAATCGAAATAGTTCGAAAACCGAAAAAAATAAATAAAAAAATGTTGACTGAACACGTCTGCTCACAATGGAAAGCAACACGAGGAAGCGTCACTTCCTCATATAAGGAGGAGTCAAATGGTGCATTCAAGTGCGCTCAGTTTTTTCAAGAACAGAAATTTGTTCGGCATCCGAGGCATAAAAAAAACCTTTGGTCGAAAAACCGAATTGGACGAGAACCGAGACGTTCGAAAACCAAGGTTTGACTGTGCTTGGCCGCCCAGAGGGCGGAGAAATGAAAGACGCTTGCGGTCATCTTGAATGGAAATGTTGATGCGCTTTTGCTGTATTTTCTTTTTGTCAGCGGGACCCCCCCCCCGCCGGGTCCTCAAGCATCCGCGACGGGATGGAGGAGGTGACCTTGACGCGACGGCGAACGCCCTCCGCTTCGCACCGTGGCGACGGTGAGTCAAGCGTCCGCTCGTATTTCAAAATACGAGCGGCAAAAGTCAGCCATGGTACTTAAGTGACGATTTGACGGCTCCGAGTGGCACCTGTCAATTGAGCTGATGTCACGTAGGACCGGTTAGTTCCCTTGTCCACTTCTCGGACCCTTCCCAGTTGTGGTATGTGGTCCAAGCGCGTACCCGTCTAGCCCCGAAGCAGCCTTGGGGATAGGCTCTCGACCATCACTCTCGTGACACCGGGCAGGGAAAATGGAGGACTTGTGTTCCTAATGTTGTGGCCGGTGAGTGCACGTTAATGATGTCCTGGCGAAAGGTTAATAAGAGCCAACGACCAGAAGAGGCAATTTGCGCGCTTCTCTTGTTTTCCTTTCAGAAAGTTCCCATTAGGCTTAGAAGATTTGTGCGGTTTCAAACTCTCCGCCGCGGCACCAAAGTCGTTGCGCCGGCGGTCACAGAGAGGAAGCAAATGGTCTCCCGCCGACAATTATTTCCCAGCATACGCTTTAGCAAAACCCACCGCAAAGCAGACCACCCCCCGGTGCGCAGCAGAGATGGACGAGCTAAGATCCCGGTCAGCTGGCGGCTGTCAACCGGATTCCCCGCGTCACATTTGAACCAATGACTAATTTCCAAAGCAGCATACGCATTTTAGACACGTAAGCACCCGCACGACCGCAGTCGAACGTGGGGTCGGCTTAACACTGGATGGCCAACCCCCTGGTTGTGAAAGCATCGCAAATGATTTTGTGACGCTAAAACCGGCAATTGTTGTGACAGGCTAAACGGCATTGCATTATGCGTCTATCCCAACACTTCCTTATGGATTCACGTTCAGATCATAAACAGTCGGAGGAGATCGGGCTCGAGGTCAGCCTGCCTTTGCCGCATCTTTTCAATATCCCGGAGAGACATCTTAAGATCCATATACTCGAACCTGCCTTGTCCTCCCGCCAAGGGCAACTTTGGCATACCAGTGGGACCACCGCATGTGGCTGGTGAAGTCAAACCACATTGCATCCCTCGTGACGTTAGACAATTTAACATCTAACGCGTCATGAGAGATATTTACTGCACGACCACTCTCGTAAAGTCCAAACACTCATCTCAAATCATCTTTCCCCATGGAAATGACTAGAAATGACCATTCATCCTTTCCAGCCTCCCACCCCCAAAAAAACGACAATGGATGTCATGTAGAGCATGTGTTGTTTGAATAAGAAGCTGGATGATGAAGTCATAACAATGAAATAGATGCGAGGCATTGAAGCAACTCCGGTCCTTGAGGGCCACTTTCCTCAGCTCCTCTGTAAGCTAGAGTAATGTCGGTCTTGATTTTTTTTTTTTTTTGGAGGGGGGCGGGGTTGGATGAGGGGGGTTGCAGAGGACCAAGAATATATGCCTGTGAGTACTGTTTTATCTGTCCACGTGCGGTTCAAAATATCGGGCTAAAGGGGCATCGGTGCTTGTTGGGTTAGCCCGCGTATGGTGTTTTCCATTGTGTGTTAGCATTAAGCTAGCTGAGGCACCGTGATGTATTTGTTTGGCATACGCAATGTAGAAAATATCTTTTATTTTTTACTATTTATTTATTTATTTAACTTCGGTTCAACCGGGAGTGACCATAAAGAGCCCAAAAGCCCTTTTTTTTTTTTTTGAAGACTGTTTTCCGATATCTGCCAAACTGCTGCTTGCTTGAGTTCACTGCCACCTTATTTGCGTTTGCAAGTCGAGGGGGGGGAAAAAAAACCATCGTCCAGTATCTCAACTCTAGTGGCACACAAATGTCAGCTTGTGCTGATTTTTTTTTCTTCACGCGTCACATGCAAGTATCCAACTATTTGTCCTACTTGTTAGCAGGGGCAAAGTGCGTACTCATACTTGGACCTTAATGCTCAAACGGTTTTCCGTAGGGTTGAAATAAGAAGAGAATTTCTCCACACCGCGTCCCTGCTTGCCAGTAGGTGGAGCTTGTCTCCTTTGGCTGGAGGAGGAGGAGGAGGAGGAGGAAAGCTGGAGCTTGAGATGATTAAGGCGGCAAGAGAGGAGGAGAGGAGAGGAGAGGAGGGGATGGCAAGTGAGGGGCGAGTGAGAGAGAGAGAGTGAGAGAGAGCAAGCGTCAGCACTCCATGCGTTAAAAGGGCAGATGGTAACGGCGGGTAACGGGGGAGCAAAGCCCTCCGCTGGCCGCGCAGCCAAAGATCAGCGCGGCCACTCAACACACGCGGCCGGAACGTCGCGCAGGAAGCTGGCCGGGGGTACACATCGGCGGCGGCGGCGGCAGCACGCTGACAATGCTGCCCATGCTTCTTCCTCTTCTTCTTCTCTGAGCCCACGCTGACAGGACACAGCAGCGGCAGCGGCAGCGCAGGAAAAAGTGTGAAAGGAGGAGGAGAGGAGGGCGCCGCGACTGCAGCGGGCATACCGGGGGCACTCGGTGGCAACATTTGGGAGAAAGCCCTGAGCGAAAGATGGGGCGCGAAGCCACGGGGAAGAAAAGAAGGAGGCGCATTTAGGACAAGAGACCTGTGACATTTTTTCAAGGGAGAAACTTGCCGAAGAAAGAGAATTCATCAGCGCGAGGGGAGTCAACTCCTCCTCTTGTCTTTTGATGCCACTCAAGTAGGGCCGGCGCGCGTTGCGCTCTCAGCGCCAGTCCGGGAAAGTCGGCGAGGAGCTTCCAATGGCGTGCTACTACATCGTGATCAGCTCCACCCACCTGCGTGACGGACAGCTCAGGAGCATCAAAGGGGTGTTCCGAGGACCAATCGGAGCCGGCGGACACAAAAACAACCAAACGGTACGGCAGTTTTTTTTTTTTTGTTGAAAGAAAGTCCTTCCCGATACGCATCAATGAAACACGATCGGGGGCCCACCGCCCAACTCGGCTTCATATTTAACGGTCAAGATTCGGGGGTGCATCATCACTCATCTTTTTTTTTTTGCATGTCAGGTTCAATGCCTCCGTAAGGAATGGCTGGAACAAGCCCAGCAAATATGTTCGGTTAGACTTTATAGTTGGGGGACTGAGGGGGGAGTAATGACGCCTCTTTTCTGAAAGGCATAGCAAAAAAAAACAAAAACAAAACAAGGATTAAGATGCAAAATAGGAAACTAATCATTGAAACGTGTGGCGTGATCTCATCAATATGCCAGCAGCCAAAAAGGCGCAAGGTCGGACCTCGGTAACGAGTGCGCGCGTAGCCCCGAATGCCGGGAAAGATTGCGCAACTTTCTGTCTGTGCCTTCCGCCCTAACAACGCCCTCCGGCCAGGGCGTCCGGCCCGCTGCTCTTCCTGCATCCATCAGGAACACTACGCAAGGCGCAGCAGGTTTGCCAAATGAAGAAAAGAATGTTCAAAATGGGCAGCCTCCAAGCACAAATGTCGAAAAGGTCGGTCCCATCCCCCCCCCCAAATTCAACAAACCCAAAGAGTCCAGTTGGGCACGACCGTAAACTACCCGGATGACTGACACTCGACAAATATGCTGAGGTTGCCATTTTTGGATTGATATTGCGACAGTCAGTAAAAAAAAATGACTCGGGCCAGATGCTAACAGGCTGATCAAGCATTTGGAGGAATCGAAAAACTACAAATCTTGATGTGATGAAGATTTGTAGCAAAATGCTCTCAACCCAAAAAGTGGCTGCCAAGAAAAGCTGCGGCATGTTGGCAGACGCAACAAGCGCATTTGGCCTTGATTTCCAATCTCGCTTTGTTGAGTTTTTGCTGCGCAAGTATCCCCTTTTTTTTTTTTTTTTTTAACGTTTTGTCAATAATTCACTGCAAGTAATTTAGCGGGCCCCCAAGCTGCGTTCGGTGACGTGTATTCCCCGCGTGACGGCCCCCCGGTCATGAGGTCAGCATCCGCATCACTTGGCCCCGCCCCCTGACTTGATTGTCAGCTCTCTAATCAAAGTGTTTGCACAGTTAATTAATTGCCGCTTCCATTTGCTTAATTGACTGGAGGCGCAGGGAGGCAGATGGGCTGGAGGGGGGGGGGGGGGGGGGGGGGGAGAGGAGGTGGGGGGTGCTAAGCGCTCCGCTGGCTCGCCGGCGGCAGTGGCGACGCCACACTCGGCAGCCTGGTCGAGTCTCGGCCCGGCCTGGCTTGGCGCCGAGCGCCTGGCGCCGGGGGTCCTTCGATGAGCTGCCAGGCGTAATCATTGCAACTTTGAGAAGAAAAAAAAAACCGTTTTTTTTGTCAAGAAAAAGTCACGTTTTCACAAGATAAAGTTCCATTTTCACCTCGTCATTTTTGCCAGCGCTTATCCTGTACGGGGCCGCGGTCGAGCCGGAGCCTCGCCCAGCCCAGCCACGAGCAGGATGTGCGAAAAGAAATCGCTTTTCAGCAAATAGATGTGATGTTCGACAAAAGAAAATGACCCGTATGTCGGTTTGTAGTCATAGTTCTTTTTAAATGGGGAAGAAAAACTCCCAAACTCGTCTTTTTGAGTCATATGCTATATTTCGTCAAGAAAAAGTCGTGTTTTATCATGAAATAAAGTCGACTTTGATGGTGAATCGGGGAGTTTTTCAGGGAATAGTTTTGCTCCACGGGGAAAAAAAAACCCAAGTGAGTTGGCAAATGGCAAAAAAAAAAAAAAAGGACATTTTGTGGGAAAAACGTCAGAGAAAACATGAAAAGAGTTTTTATTGAACATTTTGTTCAATTCGACATAAAAGTTGCCACTTGGTGAGCTCACAAAGTTTTCGAGAAGTTGTATTTTGCCAAGAAAAAAGTCATACCAAAAAAAGTTACACCACAAGAAAATTATTTTTTGCTTGTTAAAAGAGTTAAAACTGTTCCTGTTGTCGAGGAATAAATTGAATGCCCCCCCGCCCCCCCTCCCCCTCCCCAAAATGACATATTTTCATGAATGATCTCATGATTGCCCTCTTGTGGCGTGGATGTCGATCACGCAGACGTCAAGTCCCCACTGCGGGAAAAACGGCAGCAGATGTTTTGTCATCGCTTGCTAACGAGCTTTTAAACAGCCACTTAAGCGCTTCCAAAATGTGTCCTGCTGACGTGGTTGCCACTGATTTATTGACACGTTTTCCCGCGGCTCCATTTCCTCTTCCCGCCTCCGCCATCCAACGCTTTGGACCAAGGCGGTCATTTCCAGGGATTCTTGGCCTTGCGGTTGAGCCAGAGTAGGGCGAGAGAGAGAGAGAGAGAGAGAGAGAGAGAGAGAGAGAGAGAGAGAGAGAGGTTGTTAAGCGATGTGAGAGTGGGGCGCTGTAAAGAGATTTACGACTTGTCAAAGGTGCTGAGTGTGGGTTTTTTTAATTTTTATTTTTGGTGCCTCTCCCAGTGTGTCCATTTCACATGTTTATTGGTTAAATTGAAGTTCTGCTGTTGCAACCGATGGATACGTGCTAACATTAGCCTTAGCCTTAGCCCTAGCCCTAGCCTTAGCCTAGCCTTAGCCTTAGCCTTAACGCTAAATTGGCCGGGCCCGCAACGAGAATCAATTGTGACATAAAAACTATGATGTTTCCCACGAACCTGTTCACTAGTACTTCTCTACCAACTCGCCACCCCTCTCCAAAAGGATCATGCTAGCAGCGTAGCAGTGCTGGCTAACTAACCATACAGCGCTAAAACTATCTTGGCATCGCTTGCGCTCCTATGAGGTCAAAACCGGCGCCGCATTCTTTTTGCCCATATCTCTTCTTTTGAGAATCACGCTCGTGCGAGGATGTGGCTTTGGTCAGAAAATCCCCCGGGAAGTCAAATCGATCTGACAGTTTTAAAAGTGCAAACTCTCCCCTTAATCAGTGTTTGAAAAAAAAAAAAAAGTTCTCCAGTAAGACATTAAAGCCGTCAAAGTAATGACGCGACAAGTCGAAGAGGAGAAGTGAAGCAATAATGAGTGATTCCAACCCACGGTTGCGTCCGTCACCTTTTTTCCCGGAATAGCGCGCGATATATACGGGCGAGAGTTAATTGGCAAACAAGCGCACACGACAACCGCCAGTCACCTTGGATCCTCGTGCGCACGCCGACTAATTTTATCTCCGTCGGCGCGGGCGGCCTCTGATGAAACGGCGTGAAAGCGCCACGCCTCCAAATAAGCCGCTGAGATCTGACATGTGTTTGCGCAGCCCAAAAAAAAAAAAAAAAAGGAAGAAAAAAAAACCCCCCACCCCGAGCCTTTTAAGTGGGAGCTGACTCCAGATCATCTTAAATATACATTAGGTTGGTGATTCCCAGCCACTGCGCCGTGACACATCATTAGGTTTGCCGCAGGAAATGAACCCATTTCACATTGTTGCTCTGAAAATGAGTTTCCCATTTGCCAAGGTCCTACCGGTGAAATGGCCAACGTTTTACTTTCTCGTGAGACAGGAAATGCTGTTTCTGGAGGTGAAGGACACGCATGGGCGACGGGACATTAGTCATTCTTTCACATGCCCATTAAGACGTTAGTTTTGGGAGTAGACACCAGATAGGATGAGAAGGTTTGTCGTTGCGCTTCCTGTGCGTTATCGCTGTCAAAATAGTTGACGTCTCTGCAAGTCCGTCCATCGGATCTTTCAAACGCAACTCGGTCAGAGGGGACATGCGAGTCTGTCACTCGGTGTGATCATGGTGCTCATATTCAGCATCTAAAGCCAAAGCTAAAGTCATCAGCTCATGGGGGGGGTATGTTTGTATTTGAAAATCCCTCTCTGTTGTCAAGTTTAACAAATATCACAATATAGTTTTCAAAATAATCGGCAGATTCATCGGTATCAGATTTTCTTTTTTGTTGTTGTTGTTGTCAAATATCGGAATTGGCATGGGCCTAAAAAAAAAACCCGCAACATTTCAGGCTGTGCTATTTACTCCTACTAAGTGGTTCAGTTAGCTTTGCAGTGTACGTGTCACATTTCTGCTTGGTTGGTGTGCCGTGAGTTTTTTTTTTTTTTTTTTTCTGGGTGTAAAATATGCGCCTTGCCTGGATAAAAAGATGAGAAACACTGCATGAAGTCTTCAATGGAGCTTTTTGATTTTCACCATTTCCTCCCCTGACCTCCATTACCGAGCTAAGTCACGGCTCAATCAGCCATCCCCACCCTCCTGCCCCACTAATAAATGATCCTAATCCTCAAATGGACTTTGCCCCCCCCCCCCCACACCCCCCACCTCAAAAAAAAAAAGTAATCCAATTGGAGATTTTCCGATCTCAATACTCACCACAACTCGACACTTTTAAAGAAGCCCAAAATGAGACGGACGATGAGAGAGCAAAAGCGTGTGCGTGCGTGCGTGCGCGCGAGAGAGAGAGCGAAAGCGAGAGCGCTTGACCTTGGGAGCGTAGTCTCAACTAATATTCTGAGGATTACGCTCGTAACTGATTACACATCATCAGCAATGGCATAATCTCAGCATTAATGGGAAATCCACACAGCTGTCACTTCTTTTCTTCCTTAAGGAAAAAAAAAAAATGGGACATTTAGTCGGCTTATATCAAATGATTTTTTTTTTTTTGGCGATTCATTCGAGACGGAGAATTGTTTCTCAATGCAAATCTTTTTGACGATTCTTGATAAAATTGTGCAAAAAGTGAGAACTGCAGAATTGCTTTTTGTTTTTCATCATTTCACAGTTTAGTGCGCTGGCGTGCCAGCTTTAGAGTGCCTCGTTGTGGCACTCTAAAGGAGTGAAAAAGGATGTGAGATAGGGAGAAAAAAAAAAGCCTGACTAGTGGACTGGGGCTTTGGGCTCTCGTAGCCACTGTAGAGTGCCTTATGGTTTCCTGTCAGTGCATGCTTGGCACTGAGAGGAAGCTCGAAAAGCATGGAGGAAGGAATTTCTTTTCCATCCATCCATCCATTTTCCGAACCGCTTCATCCTCACTAGGGTCGCGGGGGGTGCTGGAGCCTATCCCAGCAGTCTTCGGGCAGTAGGCGGGGGCATTGGTTGCCAGCCAATCGCAGGGCACACAGAGACGAACAACCATCCGCGCTCACACTCATACCTAGGGACAATTTAGAGTGGAGCCTGCCATGCTGGAGAACATGACAGGGAGGCCGGAGCTGGGATCGAACCCGGTACCTCTGCACTGTGAAGCCGACGTGCTAACCACTGGACTACCGGGCCGCCGGAATTTCTTTTATGAAAAGAAAAGTTGGACATTACAGCCAGCTTGGACACTTGGGTTTCCCACTGTCGGGCCGCTTTAGAGTGCCTCGTTGTCTGCCGTGAGGGCAAGCACGGTACAGGGAGGGAGCGAGGGAGGATTTCTTTCCGCCCTTTTTTTTTTTTAAAGTCAGCCTTCGGATTTTTTACGGTTTATATGATATCATAAGAAAGATGCTAGACGAAACAGCATCCATTTTTCAGGTGTTAGTAGTGGTACTGTATTTGATTAACAGTTGGGTGGGGCGGGGTTTCAGTACATTAAGCGGACACGCCCACGGGGTTCCAGAACAGCTGGATTTTGATGGCGGCGCGGGTACCCGCAGCGGCTCCTCTCTCTCCTGTGGATTGAGAGGAAAGAAAGTGCTCTATGTTGCACATAAAGCACATTTGACAATAAAGTTGACTTGATTTTTTTCATCACAATTTACATGCGTGGCCATTTTTTTTTTTTTTTACTCATTGAAATTTGGCAAAAGTCGTCAACAACAACTTTTATTTTCACATTTCTTTCAAAGGGTCAAAGCAACTTTTCTGTTGCCTTTCCTACGTAGGTTCATTCTGATGCCAGTTAGCAAGCACGGCCGCTTTTAGAACGCTGTCGCTTGTGACTTAATGATGTGGTCTTAATGACTGTCTCATTCTCGGCAAACGTGTTGATGAGTCTTCTCGCTTTGAAAAGCGCCTGCGGCGTCAACCTGACTCATGAACCGAAACTTTTAGCAGGAAAGATGCTTCCAAATGGCGTTTGGGAATTTTTCACACCTTTCCCAAATGTTGGCCAGCCCGGCGGGACACGTTACCACGGCAACGTCCATCCCGGCCAAGTCAAATTATGTACCGCCGCTTTCTCCGCGTCACAAGTCAAGAGCTTTTTTTTTTTTGTGTGTGTGTGTAGTAGATAAGGGTGTCGTCGTCACTGCAGGTATGCGTGTAGTGTTTGCTATTGTTAAGTGTGTGTGTGTGTGTGTGTGTGTGTGTGTTCATAGATGTTGTTTCTGCAGTGGACGTATGCACAGTTATTGCTAGTTGTGGTTATTGCTGTAGATGTCTGTGGAGTTGTTGTCATAAATGTGTGTGTGCCTTGAACTCAGCCAAACAACTTGGCTCCTCGCTCCATAAATTAGATAAAGGCTAATTCCTTCCTTTTGTGTGTGTGTGTGTGTGTGTGTGTGTGTGTGTGTTGTGTGTGGTGCATGCGACATGACGAGCGTGCGTGTGGCGGGAACTCAGTGGATGTGTGAAACATCAGCCATGACTGAGGAGCCATCTGCTGCCCACAGCCATGCGTGGGTGTGTGTGTGTGTGTGTGTGTGTGTGTGTGTGTGTGTGTGTGTGTGTGTGTGTGTCTCCTCCTGTGACAGCGCGAGCACTTGGCTGAACCATCCGGCTTATTTATGATGTCGTCGCGTGGAACATGAAGAGTTCTCCGACGGCGGCCCTCAGGAGGAAGCGCGTGAAACGCGTTGACACGTCAACACCGAACTGCTTCCTCCTCCCGGGGCTTCCTTTTCTGACAGCCACTTTTTGGAAGTTTCCACGGTAACGGCAGCTCGCTCGCGTGCCCATCCGTCTTAGCCGAAAACCGCACGGGCCGCCGCCGCCACCGCCGCCGCCGCCTGAGAGCTTTTCCCGCAGCGCTTGCACAATTTTCAAAGTGTCTTTCGGCTTTATTAGCGCTATAAGTCGTCTTGATCTCGGGCGTGTAAATCCTGCGGCCCCCCCCCCCGGCGGTCTCCAAGCTCCTTTTTTTCCCGCAATGTAAACCAACTTTCAACATGTGAGAGAAGTCGCACGTGACGAGGACAGAAATGGCCGAGTGTGTTGTTCCGACTCTTCCGGTGCGCGGTGTTGTGTCGAAAGGCTCGACAGCGGTACGCATCCAAACCCGAGCGCAAAAGGATTTGCCGCTGTAAATTTTGAACAGTTTTATGACTTTCGATGATCGGCGAAAATGACTCCTCTCATCTCAAGTGTATTTCTCGAGCGCTTCCCAAAAAAACACAGAACTCAGACAGTAAGACAACCAAACAAAGCCTTAGAAGAAAGCACCTAAAACAATCAAAACAAGCCCGCCCCGACGGATATTTGGCATGATTTCCAACCCAAATCCAACAGGCACACCCGCTCCGAGACCCCGTCGTGGCCCTTTAAGAAGAACACGCGGGGGATCCCTGCCGCCTTCCAGACAATGATTTTCTTCCCAAGACGTTCTTCACGAGTGCCGGGGTGGCGCGCGCTAAAGTATATATTTATGTAGATACTCCCATCGCCATGGCAACTGAGGGTAGCGAGCCGGCGGAGTTGAAAGGGCGTCATCGCGACTTGGGTGAACCCCCGCCAACGAGGTGGGCGGCACCGCGAGGGGGAGATGGATGGTCGCCAAGCGTAATGGCAACGGCGGGAAACGCCAGCAGATGGACGAGATGCAGAGTGAGGAAGTTTACCCACGCTCGCGCTTGTTCGCCCGCTGCTTCGCGACAACCTTTTTTTTTTTTTTTTCTTCCCACTCCATTGTATCAATGATTCCCCACCCATGAGCTGCGGGAAATGAGCCAATTTCACTTAATTGGTCTGGAAATGATCGTTGATGCAACTGGAGCCACGCACGCTACGATTCGTTCATTTTCCTTCCGTCGTATATTACCGTATTGGCCCGAATATAAGACGGTGTTTTTTTTGCATTGAAATAAGACTGAAAAAGTGGGGGTGGTCTTATATTCGGGGTCTAGACTTTATACCCATTCACGACGCTAGATGGCGCCAGATATCATTGAAGCGAATGCTGAATTTGACTCCCCAGGCCAAAGTGAACCCCTGTCACGAAGAAGAAAAATTAAAATAGTGAAAACACGAAGAAGAAAAATAAAAAAAATAGCGGTAAGAAAGAAAAGAGAAGAAAATAATAGAAGAGATAACAGAAAATGGAGAAACGTAGCGACAATCTGGAGAAAAGTGGGTCGAAGATCGGCCGCTGAGGAGAAGTTCTGATGTCATTTACATTTCAAAAACCAGAAGCCATTCATTTACGAATGTGATTGCACTTTAGTTGACATATTTAAATGTTCAGATATTAAGATTTGAATGAGGCAAAAATAAAAATTTTCTCTCAAATATATTGTTAGAATCATTTGTTTCAGATGTACTGTCATTATTTTCTGTATAAAAATTAATTTGGTGTTCCAAAAGGTCTTTTTTCAAACTTGAGTCTCGAAAAAAGAGGGGGTCGTCTTATAATCAGGGCCGTCTTATATTCGGGCCAATACGGTAGTGAATACCAGGGCTGGATTGGCCACCGGGCGCAGCAAGGCGGATGCCCGGTGGGCCGATGTCTTTAGGGGCTGTTGCGGTGCTATTCGATCATTATTTTTCGAGAAAATATACATCCTGGACGTACCTCATCGCATCCTACGAATGCATTTACGGTATAGACCGAAACCGAGCGAGTCAACATCAGCGACGTCGCAGACCTCTGTGATAGCCAAGGGGTGGTCGGGCAGTCCCATCTAAATATTGATTCTTACAGTCAATGGCAATTCATTATTTTGGCACCTTGGCAAGCAAACAACATGGCTGAGAAGTCATTGTTCATCACGGCGCCCACGGCCGTGGTTTCGTGAGCTAAAATGCACACGCATCCGCAACACACTCACCACGCGAGCCATTATGAAGAATGAAGAGAGTTTTGTGTCATTGCGCCTTTGAATGCATTGGGCCATTGATCGCAGTCTAGCCAACGGTGTCGGCCCCTAATTAGCTGTTAGCTAGCAAAAGCAAAGAAGTCGGTCGCAAACGGCACGATGGAGTCAATGAAGCTCAGCAAAATGTCACTTTATACTTTGACTTGTTCCTGCTTGTATTAGGAGTGTGTTGAGCAAGCTTGTGTTTCTTCCATGTAGTTCATTTCATGAAATCGTGACTGTGGATGGTATGATGGAGGGGGTGGGGCTTCTCACTTAGAGGCGGGGTTACGAGCATTGTGTACACGTGTTTGCTCCAGTGGGCGGGCAGGTCTAGGCCGAAAATGCGCCATGGCTGATTGGTTGTCCCAGTGCAGCCTTTGGGGTATTTGTTTTTATTTTGCTATCAAAAGCCTTTTCTGAGTCTTGTGGATGCCGTTTTACAAGGGGTCAAAAAAAACCCAAAAGGAGCCACCGTTTTGCTTGACCTGTTCCGTTTCACAAAATGTCTAATTTTTTTCTGCATTTTGGCCAGAAACCGGTGTTTTTGGTGAAACCGGCCCCTGTTTTACTGTGGATTACGAAACAACGGAAAAAGAAACAAATCATTTTTGTCTTTTCTCTTTCACGTTCAATTCAGTGCTTCTATTGTCCCAGAACAGCATATTGTGTTGCTCTTTTAAGACCGGACAGCACGCTGGGAAACGGCTGGCAATATGGGGAAGGACTGGTTTTCTATCCGTCCAGAAATTTAACGGAATCACATCTGTCATGAAACGTCATGCAATTCATTTCAATTAGGATCCGACCCAGTGACACACAAAGCAATGTCCAACAGAGGGAGACAAAACGGGAAGCCTGACGGCGGCCCGATTTTTTTGGAGGGGCAAAAAGACAAACACAAGAAGGGGAAGAGGGGCAAAAAAAAAAAAAACAAGCTACAAATTGTTTAAAAAAAAAAAAAAGACTTGCCATTTTGGTGTTCATGTTGAAATTGGCTGACACCGATATGAAGACGTGAGCCTTCTTTTGTCTGTTCCCGGTTGTCATGCTGGTGCGATTTGATGAGCCAACTAGTTTCTTTTTTTTGAAGTGGCACTTAGTGACAAAGCTTTGAGAAGCACTGCAAGTCGTTTCTTTGTTTTGGTTTGTTTTGTTTTTTTCACCAGCTCGCTATAGGTCTGACGTTTTAGCCTGCTTGGAGAATGACTTGTTTTTGTGTTCTTGTGCCTTTTTTTTTTTTCTTCTCATTTGTCTCCCCTCGGGACTTTTATAACTTTGCCTTTCTAGTCGTCGTTTCATTTGATTTCTGTCTGCGTTTTCTTCTTCTTTTTTTTTTTTTTTTTGCGACGCAATCACCGGGCCGCCTTTCGTCTCCCCCGCCTGGTCTTCTCCTTCAATTGGCTTCTCATTCTTCTGCCTTTTGATTGCATCCATGCGCTTCTTACCGCCTCCCTCCTCCTCCTCCTCTTGTTGTCCTACCCCCCCCCCCCATAGCTCCCCCCTCTTGCCGCACCTCCAAGTCCACCCCCCTCGTCAGCCCCTCTTCAGTCTCACTTAAGTGATCAGTAAAAACGACCATCAAATAGTAATCATAAAAACAACAACTGTCCTGCCATGATAGAACTCTGTCCATCTGGATCGCTCTCACACACACACACACACACACACACACACACACACACATAGAGAGAGAGTGTGTTACACGGCACACGCGCACACGTGAAGAGCCAATGAGTCGAAGAGGAAGTGAAACAGAAGGCCAACGACACGGCGCTCCACTGGAGGCGAGCGCGGCCTGTCGGCTCTTGACATTGGGCCAAGATCACGTTCTCGCTGGTCGAAAGACGATACGTCCGCCCTCAAGGGGCGGATTTCTGAGACAAGTGCACGCACAAGCCACACGCCGCCGATTTGCGTTCCGCGTTCCTTTTCAGGTGACGTGTCTGACGCACGCCCCGATGGCGTGCTAATAACGCGTGTGTGTGTGTGTGTGTGTGTGTGTGTGTTGTTATGGCGGCGTGCTGTCAAAGGAACCGTACCGAAGAGACATGGAAGACAAGTGCTAGTGGTGTCTGTGGGCACAAAAGGTCATGGCGGTTATCTTAGCTCTGTCAAACATGTGCACGCACACACACACACACACACACACACACATACACATGCACACACTGTGGGGGGGGGGGGGCTGTGCGTGTGGTTGCGCGTTTGGTCATGGTGTGGCGTCAGCGCCTCAAATGACAGCAGAGCAGCAGATAGTATCGATCGGTCTGACCCTCCCTGACCGTCGATAGCGATGAGCCCATCCAGATAAGCTTGCAGGCGATCAATAACACTCTCTCTTTGTTCTCACTCTTGTCTGCGTGGGCGTGGCCGTGCGCCTGTGTGTGTGAGCAACGTGTGCCTGATGTCACTATGACCTAACCTGGGCGCAAGTGGACAAATAGAAGATAGTGTGTGTGTGTGTGTGTGTGTGTGTGTGTGTGTGTGTGTGTGTGTGTGTGTGTGTGTGTGTGTGTGTGTTTGCCGATACAGTATTCCGACCTGACATGTGTCTGGCCTGGGATATTAATGTCGGATGATGATGAGGAGGATGATGATGATGATGATGAAGATAATGTGCGTGTGGCAGGGCTGCTTTTGGGGCACCTTAAGGTTGGTCAAGGTGAGCCGTAATGGAAGTCTGACCAGATCCAATCGGCGCCCACTCGTGGCAAAATGAATTGGCCTCGCACGAGGAAGGCGTGCGCGTGAAAGAGGCCGCGGACGCTGGAGAAAAAACTAATCCAGCTGTGACAGCTTGGCACACACCAAAGGGGGCACTTTTCTTCAAGAGAGCCCAAAAAAAAAAAAAAAAAAACCCCACAAACAAACAAACGGTGTGAGCGAGTGAAAGTTTTCACATGCCTATTGCCACTTTGGGTGATTGGAATGATGATGATGATGATGATGATGATGATGATGATTTTTTTTTATGCACGTCTATCTGACAAGCTTGCAAACTGAAAAAAAAAAGGAATGGCGACAGGATGATGACACGGTGCCATCGCAATTGAACCTAAAAAAAAAAAAAGATCATCATAATAAGAATAAAAATCATGTCTACTCGAAGGCATGAAAAGCTAGCCGCGGGTTAGCATCGGCGCTATGTGCTTGACGTGGATTCAAAAGGAGCGCGCGCGCAAAGAGTTTCCATGAGGAATGAAGGAGCCTTTCAAATTCAGGGTCATTCCACATCTTGGAATGCTCTCTTTTATCTCCTTTTTTTTAATGTATTTTTTTAATTCGAGCGTTCACGTCAATAAGGACTGAATGTTCTTCTTTGTTACGACAACCGATAGTAGCGGCTGCGCGTGCGTGCGTGCGTGTGTGTCTTTCCGTTGGTTTTCGTGCGTGTGCTCCTGTCACGGAGTTTTTTTTAACGACTCATCCGAGCCTGCCTGAGATTCCCTGCAAGCGGATTTTGGGCAATGTTTGTGCTTTGGTTGTCATTGCGTCGTGCGGGTCTTGAGTGTTGTTCAATTATGTGTGTGTGTGTGTGTGTGTGTGTGTGTGTGTGTGTGAGTGGCGAGATAACATTGTTGTCACTGAAATCTATCAGCTTCAACCGGATTGCTTTTCGCTTTCTTTGCTTGCTCCCGTGTTTCGTTTCTCGTTTCCTGCCCCCCCACCCCCTCCCGCCCCCCGCCCACCTCCCGCAACTCCTGATCCCACCCATCGCCCACTACCAATCACTCTCAAAAACTTTGACCTGCAAAGTAACAAGACCGCGTCATCGTTTAGCAGCTACGGCGTGCGCACGCACGCGTGCGGGTGTACATCTCCTGGAAATGATTTAACCCCCCCCCCCCTGCTGAGAGTGAAATAGATACGAGGGAGGCCAGGGCACGGGAGCACGCGAGCGTGCGTAGACCTCGGAGACAGATGACAAGTCGGGAGGGATGACGGAAGGGACGGAGGGGGACGCAGGGGGGGGGGGTGATGAGCGATGGAGCTGCTAGAAGTACAAGACAAGAACCAGCGAGGAGGCCGCGTGCGAGCGAACGACGCAGAAAAAAACTCGCAGAGCGAGCGGACGCTTTTATTTGGCACGCAGAATCCGCAAGAACAAATGTCGGGATGTATCACCTGCTCGGTCCTCAGTGGCTCATGGACTCCACCCCTGGAGAAGGGGCGGGGCTTATCATCCTTAACGGGACGTAGATTCCTCCTCATCTTGATGCTAGTTTGCGGTTTTGGCAGGTCAACGGTTCCAGACGAAAAGCTTCCCCAATGTTTTGTTCAGGAGCGTATGTCGGATCATGATTTTAAAAATGGTCTTTTACGTTTGAAGGCGTCGTCGTTATTCCTAACGAGTTCATTTTTCGGAAGGTTATTTTCGACTGTACGGCATTTGTCGTAGCTTTGAATAAAAAAAATCTTGCTTGCTTGCTCCCGCGTTTCATTCTCGTTTCCTGCTCCTCAACCGTCGTGAAACCTCGTCAGCTTAGACGCCTTTACGTCGGCATGACCGAAACGCTTCCACGTTGAGTTTCGCCCAGTGTGCCAATTGTTATTTATTTTGTTTATTTTTAAATGTCTTTTTTTTTTTCTTTTTTAAAAAATTCAGGTTTAAACTCTCCGTTGCTGTGACATCATGCAGCGTGTCGAAATAGATGCCTCCCACATCTGCCGTCGAGTAGATCGCCGCCCACGGCCATCGTTTTTGGCATTCTGGCAGAATGTCGGGAGCTCGCGCGCGTGGACTGGCGCCGACTCGCTTTATGAAAACCGTGATGAGTCTCGAGTCGCTTTGCCTGTTTTGTTTATCAGGTCGGCCTAATGACTGCATCCTAATCTAGTTTGGCCTCCACCAACCAGCGCATGCTAATGATGTTTACGACATCCCCAAAATCAATCAATCAAATGAGGTCAATAAAGCCCAAAACACTTTTGGGCGCTGGAGTTTTACCTTCTTCAACCGGCAAACAAACACATTTAGGAGCGCCGCCGTTTGACCGGCTTATGATAGCTGCCGGGCTTCAAAAGGCATAGTATGTGTTTACCCCCCCCCCTCCCCCCCCCCCCCCCCCCGCACACACACCTTTCCCAGCATGCCTCTGTTACCATGGCAACCAGCGGGCGGGGCGGCACTACAGCATGGCGACGAAGCGGACGGCTGCCGCGTGTTGTTAGCTTCGCTACTTTGTTGCTATATTTAGCAAGCTAATCTGGACACCTCTGGCAACTATTTGAAGAGCAATAAGCAACAAACGTTGTCGGACACTCGCAGATGTCCGGTCCTTCCGAAAATGCTCGTGATTATGTATGCCTGAGTATTTGGTACTTTGGTCGCGTAATGATGTTTACGTTAGCATGACTTAGCTAACGCGCTGTTAGGTCGTGAGTCCCAAAAACTGAGAAATAGCCGAGCGGACTTTGATGAACATTTTGGACGTTCAAATCAAGTGAACATTGTGTCAAAATATGTTCACCGTCGTTTCCGGTTCAAAGGTCGCTTCTTCCTGCTTTGCGCGGCGTCAATCTTCGGTCAACTAAACGGCCTTTGTTGATCCTTGATGCTCTCCGAGCGCGACTCGTTTTTTTCTGTGTGACGCTCAAGTTTCATGGAGTTTCCCACTCCCCGCCCCCTCCCCTTCATCCCCATAACGATGACCTCGGAGGGCAGCGGACCACTTGCTGCTGGTCCGCCTGCTCTATTTCCCCGATTAATGCGGTGAGAGGCAATAAAGAGGAAAGAGTTGAAAAAAGAGAGACAGAGAGAGAGAGAGAGAGAGAAGGAAAGATGCCACTAAAAGGGAGAAGGAAAGAACACAAAAAGTAAAAAAAATCTCTCAGCCATAATCTTCACTCAGCCTGGAGAGGCTTTGCCAAACTGACCTCACACACACACACACACACACACACACACACACACACACACCCACAGCTGCGTGGGCTACGTTTAAGACAGAGTGAAAATCAATGTGAGCGCTGCCACTATGCATGATAATGAGAAAGGCGTGCTGCTTGAGTGTGTTTGCGAGCGACACTGTGTACTTGTGTGTGTGTGTGCGTGCTTGTTTGTACTATGCGTGTCTGTGTGTGAGTATTTTCAGTGTGTGTGTGTGTGTGTGTGTGTGTGTGTGTGGTCTAATCCCAGCTAAATCCATTAATGTGTGTCCGACTGTGATAGCCAGTTGACGCTTGATTGTCATATCCGCCCTTACGGCGGACTTGCGCATGTGTGTGTGTGTGTGTGTGGGGTGTGTGTGTATATGTGTGTGTTGGGGTGTGTGTAAGGATAAACCGGGCCTCTACAATTCCACCAGGGAACGTCAGGCTTGAACGAAAATCACTCCATAAAAAAAACGTGCGCGCACAGTGGACGCGTGTATGTGCGCGCACACACACGATATCTGGTGCAACAACAACAACAACAACAACGAGAAGAAGAACCTGAGCAAGAAAAAATAATTGCGAATTGACGACAATGACGGCGAGCGAATGTTGGTAACAAATACAGGTAGCGTGAAAAACAAAACCCGATGAATGTCTCCAAATACTGGCGAGAGAAATACTCGGACGGTTGCGTTTGGCCCACTGTGACGTCTTTGGTCGTTTCATTGGTCGGATGCGACGAGACCCTGGTTCAATCTTTTGGCGGCGTGAAGCTTGTCCATAAACATTCGCAAATAGACACGAGAAGCCGCGCGGTTACCGTAAGAGTCGTTTTTCAAGAGGCAGTAGCTGCGTGTTAGCTTCAAAGTGGATTCAAAGGGACGGAAGCCCTTTCATGACCGGACCCCCCCCCCCCCCCCCAACGGGTGACTTGATGCTGCGTGCTGCCTTTCTTGACTCAAAGAAACATGAAGCTGTGCATTCGTGTACCCCGAAAAGGGGACTACAGTCAACACCTCGGTTTTCGAAGGTCTCTGTTCTCGACCAAATCGGTTTTCGACCAAAAATTTCGAGTTTTTTAATGAATTTCGGTTCTCGAACAAACTGAGCGCACTTGAATGCACCATTTGACTCCTCTCGCCTTCCTTACACGAGGAAGTGACGCTTCCTCGGGTAGCGTTCCATTGTGAGCAGACGTGTTCAATAAAGATTTTTTTTTTTTAAAAGAACGTGGTTTCGGTTTTCGAACAGCCTTCTGGAACGGATTATGGTCGAAAATCGAAGTATGACCGTATCTCCAAATTCCTTGCATTTTGTTAAAGCGGCCCGACCGAGGTGCGATGCGGCAGGTCGGGGTCGACGAGACCATGACGAGGTTGCTGTTCCTGCATAATTACTTCTTGCCGCACTCTCTTCTCTTTTCTTTTCTTTTCATTTCCTCTCGCCGCTCCTCTCGCCGCTCCTCATTAGGTTTTATCTCTTTGTCACCTCCATGTTCCTCCTGTTCAGACGCGCTCGTACAAATGAGCCGTGAAATGCTCGCCGTTAAGCTACGCTTGCAAATGTCGGAGCGCCTGTATTTATGAGCGCGTGCGACTTTATTTTCCGAAGAGCATTTAAGGTCTCGGCCAGAAGCGTACGGGGGGGGAGGCTCACGTGTCTCCGGCCCTTCGAGAAACGGCCAAACCGTCGTGTGACATCACTTTGAGAAAAGAAGGCATCGTCGTGCGGTTCTCCACTCAAGAGGACGAGTGTGCTTGCTTCAAGGTGTTCCTCGCAGTTTAAGTTTAACTGTAAAAGTTTTTCTTTCCATTTATTTTGACTTTTTTTCAGGCCAAACATCATCCACAGGTGACCGGAAAATAGCAGAGATGCCACAAAAATTGTCAACAAACTGAGCTGCAGCGGCACAGACCCAATTTCATTCTCCCCCCTCCTCACACACACACACACACACACACACACACACACACACACACCCGCCTCTCTCCGTTTAATACACTCTCACAGCATGACATTCTTGTGCACACATAATCCCACACTGATCTCGCAGCTGAAAATATGTGTCGCGCACGAGGTCCATTGCAGTTGTGGCGGCGCATCGCCTGGAAAAGAAAAGCGGCTCGTTTCTGCCGTACAATTTCCTCGATGAGATGCGGAGGCTCCGAAATGGATGCTGTCATCCTGTCCGGTTTTTACGGCTCCATTTTTTGGCACGCGCGTGAATATTCCCGGCACGGGGGCGGGCAGTTCCCGTGACCGGGGGGGAGCAGGCGCAGGAACAGCTTTGCTGGCCATATGCTCCCCAAAGGTTGACACGGTTCCTCCTAGTGGACGTTTGCATCGCATTTTTATTTTCACGTGCCGCGGCCGTTTTTATTCTTGGTCCAGTTCCAAAGCGATCCGCTGGCTTACGCTTTCTCTCATTCAGGTTGCGACTGAGCCAGCCAATCACAGGACACATACATGCAGGTTAACTTGATTGCCGTCCCTTCTTTATTTCTTTTTTTTTAACCCCCATGCAGTAATTATCCCAAAATTGGACATTTCGGACACTTTGGACTGTTGGACAAATGGACACCACAGACAAAACAGTGAAAAATAACTCAACAAAGCGTAAATTCTGCATAGGATGTATTTCTATGTCTTGGCCAATTCCCACTGAACATTTTGAGGGGTTGAAAGTGAAAAAAAAATGAAATGTGAACTAAGTTGTTGCACATTGGAAGAGGGACATTTTTGGGACAATCCTCCTTCAGGCAGCCGCTTAAAAATACTGCATGAGGGTTAAAGTGAAAAGGGGTATGACTACCGCAGCGTCAATGCTAGCTGTGTTAGCCCGTATGTGATGCGTCGCATTGCGTGTTGAGAGTAAGTTAGCGGAGAGACTGTTCAGGCAAAGTTGTTAGCGAAATGGACAAGTTGTCATTCTCTTAGTTTGATGTTGACTTGAACTTAAGGTGGGAGTGGCGTGAAATATTGTCAAGTTTTTTTTGGAAGACTTGCTCCGTTTTTGCCAAACTGCTACTTGCTTTGAAATGAATCAAGTACGCTCAAGTTGGCGCTCGCAAGTCCGAGCAAAAATGAGGAAAAAGAAAAAAAAAAAACTAACTCATAATGTGGGTCACTCGTATCTCAAAGCAACCCCCGTTTATGTATTTTAACAAAATGGATATTGTCACTGTCGGGTGGAAACCCCGCCAGTAAGATTGAACATTTTCTGACAGCGGCCAAAGACTTTGGCGTCTCGCAGCCCATCGCATCCAAACCGGAATATTTCCGTTTCATGTCGTCTGCCAAGTGCTTGCGACGAGACGCGTCGGTTTGAAGTCAACTCCACGGGTGGCTAATTGCCTATAAAACACGATCGCTCCTTTATCCTGATCCCGATTTTTGTTTTCTGGCACCAACAGACGAGCGCCGAGCCGGCGCTCGGCGCTAACGCGCAGCGCATCAAAGTGCAGCACAAGTAAAGACGAGTGAGTTATTAGACAAGGTTGAGACATCCGACAAGGTGGGAATGTTTGGAGTCAGCGTTCAAGTCACTTTGGATCAGAACTCTTCCAGAAACTTTGTTGTAATGGAAAAACTTTATTGAAGACGTCTGCTCACAATGGAACACTACACGAGGAAGTGTCACTTCCTCGTGTAAGGAAGGTGGGAGGAGTCAAGTGGTGCATTCAAGTGCGCTCAGTTTGTTCGAGAACCGAAATTTGTTCGTCATCCGAGGCATAAAAAACTCGAAATTTTTGGTCGAAAACCGAATTGGTCGAGAACCGAGACGTTCGAAAACCGAGGTTTGACTGTATTCCGATTTTATTTTTGTTTGGCGCAGCGTTCAGAACTTCATGGGAATTAGCATTTGTAGGTGTGGGGGAAAGCTTGCCCAAGTGAGTTATCATCGAGGCGAGGACTCGAATGGAACGTAAGCGGCTAATGCGGCCATTGGAACGGCGTCATGCTAAGCGGGAATCATGCAAATGGGATGCTTGTGTTGCTAATTGACGGATGCCTTCATTTTGCCGCTTTAATAGAATCACGCCACATAAGTCCTGCCTTAATGTTGCTCCGTCCCACCGAATAATGCCACATAAGTCAGGATGTAATGGAATTACAGCGGCTCACGGCGGGGGGGGCACTTTCCTGCCATCACGGAGGCGGGACGGCGGCAAATTTGGTGCTTTGTCTCCTGTCTGTCGCATTCCGAGCAAGCCAGTGATGAAATTCCACGGTCACCGTTCGCAAAGGGGAAGCAAACTTTTGCGCTCGCGGGAACTTTCGAAGTTAAAATGTGGACGCGAAAGAGTTGTTTCGATTTTTCATTCGCATTTTTAATCGCCACTAAAAATTGTCTCCGTTACGATGCCATGCAACATGTCGCCATGTAGATGGAGTGGTTTGCGAGATGTACCCAGTGTGCGTGCGAGCGCGCGCTGGTGAACTCTCACTCAGGCATTCAAGATGGCGGATCAATAGTTGCGATTAAAGGGCCCATTAGACACCACGGAGACACCATTGTTCACTCACGCGCAAATGAAAAGCTTCAGGGTGTGTCGATATTGATTGCGCGTGAGCAAATTCCGCATTTCACGTGAGTTCTGGGGAGCGCAGATGGAGCACAATTTTTGAATGCGTTTGCGCTTGTCTCCATATTTCGACGCGTGTTCCTATTTCGAGACGGGAGCACAACTTGATTGTCACGATTGGAGCAACAAGGACAATCGGTTGGGCGTCCCATCTGCTCGCCATGAGCGGCGCCGACGGTAACAAATTCAAGTCGGAGATCCAAAAGCACACAATTGTTCCATCGCACTTTTTGTCCACGTTTTGGAAACGCATACGGTGACCGCGTGCGATTCATGAGAATGCGCCGTCGTTGTCGCCGTTGCCTTGACTCCCGTTTGTGTCGGTTGACTGTCAGCTGCTGCTTCTTGGTTTTGTTTGGGTTTTTTTTAATCCAAATGTGTGAGTCACCATCCTTGCAACGTGACTTTTTTGCTCTCCGTTTTTGTTTTTTTAAATTTTTGTTTTGTTCTTTTCCACCACCAGAAAAGCATCCACACGACTTAACACGCGCATGTTCGTAACGTTGTTTTTCTGTGTATGTGTGTGTGTGTGTGTGTGTGCGCGCAGGATGAGGGCGCCTCCAGCAGCCTGTACTGCGAGCTGTGCGACAAACAATACGTGCGCCAGCAGCAGTTTGACAACCACATCAACTCCTACGACCATCACCACAAGCAGGTGAGCGAGCGCGAGTGGGCCGCCTTTCGCCGGCCCCCGCGCGTCTTTTGTTCCACGCCAGAGACAGAAAAGGCGCTTGCCGAGCTTTTGGACGCTATGCGACGCGTTCGAATGGAGCACTTAACACACCTTGAAGTTGGGACTTTTCTCCCATCCTTTTTTTAATATATATATACAGTCAAACTTCGGTTTTCGTACTTAATCCGTTCCAGAAGACTGTGTTCGGAAACCGAATTGTTCGGAAACCGAAACCATGTTTCCCATTGAAATCAATGTAAAATGTTTTAATCCGTTCCAAGTCAAGAAAACAACTTTTTAAAACCACTTTTGGTTGAGGCGTGTCGACCTCACAGTGCAGAGGTCGTGGGTTCGATTCTGGCTCCTTCCTGTGTGGAGTTTGCATCTTCTTCCCTCCTACCTGGGTTTTCTCCGGGTACTCCGCTTCCTCCCACATTCCCAAAACATGCATGGCAGGCTGAGAGAACATTCTAAATGGTTCCTTACGTGTGATTGTGAGCGCGGATGGTTGTTGGTCTATGCGTGCCCTTGTGATTGGCTGGCGACTGGAAACGCCCCGCGACTCTCCTGTGGATAAAGCGGGTCGGAAAATGGATGGATGGATATTTTGAATGATGTAAAATAATAATAATAATTAATTAATTTTAAAAAAAACAAGCTTCTCAATTTTCTTATGATTGTCTGCATTATTTATTGAAATGTATACTCCAAACAAATCGTTTAGTACGTGGATATTTGTTTTGAACGCAGCAGAAGTTCCTTTCAAGACTAAAATGATCATGAATATGAAATGATGCGATATGATTTTTAAAAAGTCATCATGACATCAGAAGACAAAAGAAGCTTTGACTTCCGACTCTATGCGCCGTGTGTCGATGAGCGCCGATGTTTGGCAGCGCTATAAATAAATCATCCAAGTGCGGCGAGGCTCTATTGTGGCACGCGTGCGTCACTCACCTCGTCGGAGTGAAGTGCTTCAAAGTTTGTCCCGTCTGTGTTTGGGTTTGTGGGCGCGCGATAAAAAATAAATAAATATATATATATACATATATACACACACACACAGATACATACATAGACTGTTTATATATATTTTAAATTCCCGGTTTTATTCTGCGGCCGTATGAAGGAATGCACGTTCTTGTGGCTGGCGTGATTATTTTCCGGATGCGTCGCTATCTCGGCGCCGCAGAGCGCTACGCGCTGGAATTAAGCCGGACTTCACTAAAGCTGACACTTGAGCGTTAGCGCGCGCGCGCGCGCGCGTACTTAAAGGGTCGGAGAAAGCTTTGCCGTCGATAAACTCACGCACGCGCCTCAAATATCGACACGCTTCTTCTTTCTACCCCGCTGATAGACTTCTCCTCCCTCCCCGACTCACACCCGCACGCGCTCACGCACACCCGAACAAACTGTCAGGCACACGATCACTCATGCGCATTCATACAACGGCCATGCGCAAGCTAACACGCGCACACTCCACACAAAGTAACTCGCCCAAAACGTTTTGGCACACACACAAACTTGTTGTTTTCCATTTCTTCTCTGCTGTCGATCGGACCGGCGGCGTCAAGCCGTGCCACTAACGTGAGCGACGTCGTTTCAGCGTCTGAAGGAGCTGAAGCAGCGCGAGTTCCACCGGGCGGCGGCCTGCCGGAGGCAAAGGGAGGAGCGCCGGGACGAGCGGCTGCTGCGGAAGAGGCTGCGGCGTCGGTCGCATCGTGACGACAAAACCGACCAGCGCCGGTGAGCGAGACGCTTGAGAGCAACTTTGGGCCAACTTGCACTCGCAACGCGGGACTTTTGCAATTCCCCCGATGGAAATAAGAGGCTGAAAACACAACGTTGTATACGTGAACGTTTTTCAGGATTCATTTATTTAGTTCGACAACAAATTGAGATGAAAGTGACATTTTAGAGGTGGCACGGCGGCCGGCCGGTCAGCACGTCTGCCTCACCCCTCCCCTTTTTTTTCCCCGTTAGCGCCTTGGGTTCGGGCCCCATGTTCCGCTCCACCACCGTGGCGGTGGAGCCGGCGAGCGCCACAGAGAAAGGGAGCGCCGACAGCAGCCACGGCGTGGGCGCTCCGGGGCCAGGTAAGAGCTCCTCCTCAGGACTTGATGAAGGTTGTCGAGGCCCAAACGCGACCTGATCGGCTCAAGGTGTCCAGAGCTGTGCCTTTTTCAATCGTAGGTGACACTTGAACCTTGCGTTTCGTGACGACACCTTTGCAATTGTGTCTGCAACTGAAATGTCCAAACTCCAAATCATGTTCTCCAAGCCCCCAAATCTCATCCCAGGCAGCCATTTTGGACCATTCCACAAGTCACAGCAACAACCGGAATCCTCGGCTTGTTTTGGGAATGCGATTTACGATGGGGGGGGGGGGGGGGCTGCGACTTGATTTGAACGTGGGAGGATGCCACGCCAGCCCCATTTGAGCAAATTCCAGGCCTCTCACTTTGACAAACTCCTGCTTTGGAGTTGGCCCAAACGAGCGAGCGCTCGCAAGCGGGCATAACGACACGGATGAGCGCCGCTAAACTGCTTAGAAATGTCACCGACGGCACGTGACGCCCAAGATGCTGTCAAACTTTGATCATTGCCGTGAGAAAGAGCGTGCGGGAGAAGGGGCGGGGGGGGGGGGGGGGCTTCTTCATGCAACCTGCCGCTTTCATTCTTGTCCTCAATCGATTTCGACGAAGCTTCCGGTCGCACTCTTGCCGATGGAGCCTTTCCGACTCCTGTGCTGAATCTGAATGTGCCGAAACTGGGTACCTAATGACGTGACCGTTAGATGAACAGTGAGATTGTTTTGGGGCCCGTTTGCGGGGGGGGGGATAAAAAATAAATAAATGAAGGCTCAGCATGGAGACTTTGAAATGGGGTTTTTATTTTTCCCCCAATAACTGGAAATGTTTGTTTTATACAATTGCACTCAGGAGGAGGATGGGGAGGGGCTTAAGAGGAGGTTGAGATGGGAGAGGAGGCTCGGGAGGAGGAAAAAGAAGATTTAGGAGGAGATTTGGAAGTGGGAGGTGAAGGGTGGCGCTTAAGATGCGATTTAGGTGGAGGAGGAATTCCAGGAGTGGGGCGGGGGGGAGAACAGAAGAAAGTTTGCAATTAGACAATTTGAAGTTGGGGGAGAAAGAAGAAGTTGAGGAGGAGGAAGAGGTTTGGGAAGAAGAAGAAAAGTTGGCGGAGTAGGAGGTCGTCTCGGAAGAATTGAGTTTTAGCTGGAGGCTTAGAAGGAGCTTGAAGAGGAGCTTTGCGAGAACGAAAAGGAGGAGTAGAAGGACAACGAGGGTCAGGAAGAAAAAAAAATGGAGGAGGAGCAGTAGAATGTTGAAGGAGAGAGAGAGAAGGAGGTGCGGGAGGAGGAGGAGGAGGAAGCCGCGGATGAGGGAGTGGCTTTGAAGCGCATCCCTCAGTCGGCTGCGCGGCAGGCAAACAAACGTCTGGCCCGACGGCGCCGACGACGGCGCAAAACGCATCGGCAGAAACGGATCTTGGGATGAAAATGAAAGGCGCTTTCAAGTAAGCCTCGCATTCATCAGAGCGCTTGTTTCTTCTCAAGTGCCTCCCACGCTCACGAATCGCAGTGGGGGAGGAGTTAGCAGCGACACAAAGTGAAGCCCGGCAGCCGCGCGGCTGCTCCATCCTCGGGCCTGAAATCAAATCCTCCCTCCTCTCCTCTTTTTGGTTGGACTCATTGCGCCTTTTTCGGGGAGATGTCGATTGTCATCCTCGTCTCGTTCTTCTTCTCCCCATCGCAGATCCTCAGAGCTCGCCGCGTCTCCCTCCGGACGCCGCGCCGGGAAGCGGACTCGCCAGCGACGCGCGACGGCCGTCCCAACGACGCAACGCAAACACCGTCATCACCCCCGAAAATGGCGCCTTTCGCAAGCTCCCTTGGGCGACCGGTTTCTTAAGCGACGCCGCGAGAGCCAACGACAACGACGACGACGGCGACCCCGCTAGCAGTGGAAACAAAGCCTCCGTCGCCAACAGGGGGCGCCCTGTTTGCTTCTCGCTGCCAAAGAGGAGCTGCGTTCTCCTGCGCCAGGCGGCCGCCATCTTTATCCAAGCTGGGCGGAGCTCGCGGGACGGCGAAACCACAAATCGGGATGAGAAGCGGATCTCCTCGACGGCGCGCATCCACGCTCGGGTCCGAGAGCTGGACGACAAGATGAAAGGCATCCTGTCTTTATGCAACCACCGCCGTGGGACCGCAGCCCAAGTGCAGGCGGGAGGTGGGACAGGAAACCAAGATGGAAGCGGGAGTCGGCTGGGAGCCAAAGTG
The DNA here is from genome assembly GCA_018466805.1 of Hippocampus abdominalis. NCBI lineage: Eukaryota > Metazoa > Chordata > Actinopteri > Syngnathiformes > Syngnathidae > Hippocampus > Hippocampus abdominalis. The sequence continues at coordinate 910,438 of CM031702.1, forward strand.
AGTGGCGGATGTGGAAATGAAGACGTCCGAGTGATCGATGGAGCTCAAAGTTCCACGGGAGACCAAATCAAGGCAGGAGGTATGACGAGAGCCCAGGACAGTAGTCAAAGTCTAACCGTTTGGTCAACCGGGGGAAGTGGGACTGAAGACGGGGCTGGAAGTCGAACTGACGCTCCAAAAGATGGCGGGTGTGGGCCAGGAGCTCGTAGCAGAGCCTTTAGCTGTGGTCAAACCGCGACTGAAACCGAAGTCACCCAAGGTAGTGACGGAAGCAGGACCGGAGTCCAACCTGTGGGTCCAAGTGCCACGGGACCTCCAATCAGTCGAGGGGCCCCGACCGGTGCCCGTCTGACCGGCGCCCAGGACCTCGGTGGTGGAACGGGAACTGTGCCGTTTAGTGGGCTCGGCGCAAGAGTCATCCAAGAGAGCGGCGGCGGCATCAGGACTGGAGCTCGAGGTACTTGGCAAAGTGGGGCAGAGGTTGACATCATGCTAAGGTGCGCCACTCCAGATCAAGATGGAGCTCGAGTCGCCGTTGGGAGTGCGACTGGAGATGAAGGTTCCCACCAAAAGGAGACAGGAACCCAAAAGGGAGGTGGACGCAGGACTGGAACCGGTGCCGAGAATGGAATTGAAACCCTAAGAAGTGGGACTGGAACCCAACCAACGCACGGAGGCGGGACTGCCGCCGGTCATGGCGTGGCCACTGGGGATCCACCGCCGCCACCACTGCCTTTGAAGTCTCAAAGTCCCGGCGGCTTTGAAACCTCGGACAAAACTGACTTTTCCACCCCCGCCGAGCTCCAAAAAGCAAAACCCAAGAACCAAGCCCAAGATTTGAGTCCGAAACAGACCCTGACGTCGCCTCCGGGTCGGCCCTCGGAACCCTTTTGTCCCGTCCTGAGCCGCGACGGCGGTCGCGTCCTGCTGTGGCCCTCGGAGATGGTCCGCCACACCCGGACGTCGCCCTCGCTCTCCTACAGCGTCAACCCGCTGCTATACGACTTCCGAGCGCACGCGCGCGGCCGGAGGGAAGCCGTGGGCGGGATCAAGTCGGCGCTGATCAAACGAGCCGCCTGCCAACGGAAGCGGCGAAGCGGCGGCGGGGGAGGCGGCGAGGTGAAGTCGGATGAAAGCCGGGATGAGAATCGAGGAGGACAGGCGGGAAATCCCCTGCGAGCGGCGGGCCGAGGCAGAGCTGGCAAAGCGGGCGCCGCCTTTCCGCATGCCCACGCTTCCAAATCTACCCGTGTTGGCTTGAGGAAGAGGAGGAGGAGGCGGAGGAAGAAGAGGGGAGGGGGGAGGAAGAGGGGGAGAAGGAAAAGCGGAGAAGAGACGACCGGGAAAGGGCAAAGGAGCGGCGGGATAATAACGGGCCTCGGCAAAATGGCGAGGACGGAAAGGGACGACGTCGGAGCAGACGAGCGGCGGGAAAAGCGACGATTAAGTCAGCTGGCGGCACGCCGTTTGCTTGAAGGCCCCGAAAAAAGGCAGCGGCCGGAGCAGGAGGAGGAGCAGGAGGAGGAATGGATCGTCCGGAACAACGACGCGCTATTATGTTATCTTCCCGCAAAGCGCTGTAATCGCTCGAAGCGGGTGAACGCGGGCGCCGGCCCGCAATCATCCTCCTCCGGGTGGGGTCCCGCGCTCACAAAGCTCCTCTGCGGGGGCGCGGCATGCGACGCCGCGATTAGCCCCGCTCCCCGGACGCCACGCTGTCCCGAAATTACGGCCCGCCCCGCCGGCACGGAGACGGGCCGCAAACATCGAGACGGATGCGGGCGAGGCCCGGAAGATGACGGCCGCGGGAGGCCGAGAGAGATAAAAGCTCAGGAGGCGAGCGCGTGCGAGGCCGCCATTAGCGTTGTCTCGCCCCCCCGCCGAGACGCGGCGGGTCGGCGCCAAATCCGTCTTGAAAGCGAGGCGGCGATTAGCACCCCCGTCCCGCTTTCCTTTGCCGCTCGCCGACAAACGGCAGCGGCAAAGCCACCGATTGGCTCCTGTGACGCGCAAAAGACGGAAAGCCGCGACCTTTCGCAGGAAGTGACCGGCGGCCACAAGAGGAAGTCGACAGAGCGTCCGCAAACGGGTGCCGGGAAGAAACGCAACGCGGGACCGAGACGAAGCAGTTTGAGCAGAACTTTGGACTCGACAGAAACGAGCGAAGGAAGCGGCGAGGAGACGCATCCGAGCCACTTCTCGCCTGACGGGACAGATTCTGCGCGTCGGGACAACGCCCCCGAAGACGGCGCGGTCGTCGACACGCCTTCCGAAGACGGCGCTCGCGACGACCGCGGCAGCGAGGGGACGAGTCCGAGCCACTTCGGGCCTGACGGGACGATCAAAGTGTGTCAGGATGCCAACCGCGGCGCCGCCCATTCTGTCGACGACGTCATCAAACACGGACACGGCAGCGTGGCGACCGGTCCGAGCCACTCGTCGCCCGACAGGACCATCGAGCGGTCGGACGCTCATGAAGCAAGCCCGCCGTCCCGCCTCACAGAGCGATTCAGTCCCGTTGGTGTGGCGCCTCCCGGCGGCCATCGATGTCATCGACACATCCAAAGAGTGGATCCCCCCCACGCTGAACTCATTGACGCGCCCCCCGCGGACGCCCCCGTTTCAGACGCCCCCGAACCACCTCCGAGTGACGGCATTCAGCGTCACGGGAAGGACAAGATGTCGGCCGCGTGCTCGGCGAACGAGGAGCACGCGAGCGCGAAACGTCAGCGGGGCAGGTCGGCGGAACCCGCCTCCCCGGGGAAGAGGCCCCGTTTCCCCCTGGGCCTCCCCCCGGGGTGCCTCCCGCTGGGGGCTCCCCTCCTCCTGCCGCCGCCTTCGTCCTTCTCCTTCCGTCGCACCATCATCCAGCACCATCTCTCCGTGGTGGCCCCGCCCCTCCCGCTCCCGTCTTACCGGCACCTGCTGCCGGCCTTCGCCGCCCCCCACCCCGTGGCTCTAAATCCTGCCCGCCCTCTTTCTTGGCCTCGCCGGCCATCCACGTCCTGGATGCCCCGTTTCCCCTGGCGACGGAGTTTCACCCCATGCTGAGCCGGCACCACGCGGCCCTGCTGGCACCCCCCCACCCGCCGGCCTTGCCCTTGCAGGTGTTGTTCTAGCTGCCGTTTTGGTAAGCGAAAATGGACACGCCGACCGAGGCTGTGCTCGTCCGCTGAGCCGCTGCTCGCTCGTTGCAAATCATCAGGAAGTCGCTTGACTTCTTTCGAATTTTTTTGGCTCCGCCCATTTTTGGGCTTTGAAAACCCCGCCTGCTTTGTTTGGTGATTTCACCTCAACTCGCAAATCGCAAACAATCATACGATCAAGAGGCTTCGAGCGGCTTTTCTGCCACAAAGCAAGCCCTTAGCTTAGCCTTAGCAAAAGCCGTTAGCTTAACACGAAGGGAGCAGCAAAAAAACACGCAAACAGCGTACAGCGATACTATCAAATCGTATTCGCGACATTGGGACTTTTGTATCGTGTACGACATAATTCACGAAAGAGTCGTCACTTCCATCGCGATCAGGGAGTCGGGAGTAAGGAAATGAGACCGACTGCAGTTCCAGCCTCCCGAATCACCGGATCGGAATTTTGACGTACCTCGATCCAGACCGAGATCGTTCCTTAAAACGGACGCAAAAAAAAGTGGCGAATGAGTCAACGATTTTCCCTGCGCTTGTCTCTCGGGTGCGCAGCCCGGCGACGTCATGCCACACGCAGCAGTGCTCCTTTCCCGCCCACACATTACATTTCAAACCAGCCACTCGCTTGCAACAACATGAAAACCGATGAGCTGAATTCCACAAGTGAGAAAAAGTGAAAACTGCGACTTCGGTGTGTTCGTCCGCAGAATGCCAGTTCTCCTCCAAAGGGTCCCCACAAAACTGTTAGCACGCACATGTGTGTGTACAAAATGCCAAACCAGTCCAAATCCAACGGCAGTGGAATTTCTCGTTTTTTCCAGAAATGAAAGCAAATTGTCTGAAAATCAAAGCAGTGTTTCCCTTTGGAAACAATACAAATGCAATTAATCGGCTCCAGACTCCCCAAACATATGAAAAACCATTGTACGTTTTTTGGCCCAATCAGAACAATGATTGGCTTTTTGACCCTAGATTCCCATCTTGCCCCTCAATTTCAAGCTCCTACAAAAAAACGAGGTTCCATTGTCCTGATTTTTTGCCGTCCGCCGCCGCTAATTCATTGGGTGATTGGGTTACGGGGTGGAAAGCAAATCCTCCACCGCATGGCCTCCAGTTGAAGACTTGCCATTGAATCGTTTTTGTCGGGAAAACAAAACAGCGAAATGAATTTGGAGTGGGGTTGATTTGGTTTCCATGGCGACACGCACGCACCAACTGGAGTCAAAATGATGTGCCGAATCCTTCGCCGGCTCGATTCAAACGCCTTTGGTGACCTTTTTGCACGGTGGAGTCGCCGCCGCCGTCGTCGTCGTGGCTTCTGTTGCAGCTGCACCCGCGTCACGCACTCATTTCCATTTGCGCGCGGTTGACTTCGGTGCGGAGGAGGCGGACGGAGAGCCGCCGCTTCCTGTGCCACGCTGCGCGTTGACATTGTCGCTTCAGAGACCTCAGGTGTACATTGTATTGATTTTATTTATTGGTCTATTCAGCAATTTTTTTATTTTTTTTTTAATATACATTTTGTACTTGTATTTCATTTTTTTTAAATGGACAGATGGCCCTGGTCACTTGTAGAGGAGATTATCAAAATAAAAGAGTTAAAATGCGTGTGCTAAATAGTTCATTTTAATAATGAAAGAATTCATGTTCATTTCACGTGAATTTATTTGTCGCAGGTCAGCCAATTATTTCATGGCTACGTTCTCGTATGATTATTTGTGTTCTTGTGTTACTTAATTTAGAATCAATTCACAAAGCTCTTCTTCCGTTGTTTTGAAATAGGTTGTCAATCTGAAATGATTTGTTTTGATCATATTTTTTTTTTATCTGACGACGTACAATGACGAAATGAACACAATGAAATGAGATCGATGAAGAAGAATGCGTTGGGCGTGTTTTGAAAGGTCGATTTGAAGAAAGACGTTTGAGTGAAGCCATTTTGGGGGGTGGGGGGGGGGGGACAAGCCATTTGACGAGGACTCGTGCAACAGTTTTTTCTCCTCCAAAAAGAAACTCATCAAATCCTATGCATCGTTTGTGTCGATGAATTCACGTCAATTGCTTCATGTATCCATTGCCCAAATAAATCAAATAAAAAGAAATCATCAAACACTCAATTATCATGGTTCATGCAAAATAATAATGCGATTGCACACGAGAGTGTCAACGAAAAGGTTTCGTGTGCCGCCTGTGTACCCAATCAACTGTCTGGTGACAAAGATCATTTGGCGGAGAGACGATGTCCCGCTCGCTCTTTTTGCGGGACGCGTGACAAAAGGAAACTTGAAATGGAAACGTTTCCGATTAAAAAGTCGCGCCGCCGAGGCTTCCGTTGGCCCCTGAAGCGGAATCGCACCCCTCCGCCCACCCGTTACCGTGGTGATGCAGAGAGACTTTGCAACACATGTTGCTAACAAGTGGCAGCACGTATGTGTGTGTGTGTGTGTGTGTGTGTTGTAAATTCGAAAATAAAAGCCGACCTGGATGTATTTTTGTAGCCCAGAGCCTGAGTTGAATGAGGCTCCCTTTTTTTTTCTATTCTGTGCTGATGCTATTCCCGATGATGACGAAGCATCCCAACGACTTCTTTGGTTCTTCTTCTGTTCCTCTAAAATAACAAAAAAAAATGCACTTGTCTTAGAAAAGCAAAGATGGAAATGGAAAAATAAACCAGTAGACTTGATGGCAAAGTGTCTCATTTACTTTTATAAGACCCCCCCAAAAAAAAGACACCTCAGCAAAAGAGAAGTGGAGAAAATGTGCTTTCCTGGCAAATGTCGGCACACGGGAATTTGCCGAAAGAAGCAACAATCAAGACTTTTGGTCACGTTTCCGGGGCTTCAAATGAGGGGCTTGTGGTGAATGTTTGTCCGCTGCGGGCCTGTCAAGCCCGAATAACCTCCTAGTGTGGATTCACGGCTGGACTTGATTTGACTTCACTTGTTTGGGGCCACCAAAGCAAACACTTGGACATGTTTGTTGATCTCTTCAAAAGCTGAAAGAAGGCCAATACAAAGCGCAGGGCGTGTTGCGCAGACACACACACACACACACACACACACGCAAAACACAGAAACTACACGGTCCAAAAAGAAGCCCCGAACCTGAAACTTGAACCTGAACCCCTCTAATCCTACGCCCCAACCCTAACCCCCTAACACTAGCCCTAAAATTAACCCTAACGTCGACCCCTACCCCCAACCCTAATCTCTATCCCTTTAACATGAACTCCTTACCCTAATCCCCCAATACTTGCCCTAATTTGAACCCCTAACCCCAATTCCCCTCATTTCTAACCCCCTAACCGTCCTAACCCTAATCCCCAACCTCTAAGGCTAACTCCCAAACGTCACCCCATAGCACTAGCCCTAACCCTGACCCTAACCCGCTAACCTTAGCACTAACCTTAACCCCTAAGGTCTACCTCTCACCTCTAACCCCCCAACCCAAACCCCAATCCCTAACCCCCTAACACTAGCCCTAAAATTAACCCTAACGTCGACCCCTACCCCCCAACCCTAATCTCTATCCGTTTAACATGAACTCCTTACCCTAATCCCCCAATACTTGCCCTAATTTGAACCCCTAACCCCAATTCCCCTCATTTCTAACCCCCTAACCGTCCTAACCCTAATCCCCAACCTCTAAGGCTAACTCCCAAACGTCACCCCATAGCACTAGCCCTAACCCTGACCCTAACCCGCTAACCTTAGCACTAAGCTTAACCCCTAAGGTCTACCTCTCACCTCTAACCCCCCAACCCAAACCCCAATCCCTAACCCCCTAACACGAGCCCTAATCTTAACCTCTAACCTTGACCCTAAACCTAATCCCTATCCCCCCGACCTTAACCCTTCACTCGCTCGAAGACCCGCATAGGCGCTAGGGGCTCCGTCACGTGACCTCAAGCACAAGCGGAACGGCTTGGTTTTGGTTTGCCCGTTGCGCGAGTCGGCCAGGAAGCGAATCAAATGGCCGGCGAGTTTGATTTGTGTGCCCGCGGGAGGCTCGCCACGCGCCAATCAATGCTCGGCGGCCGTTTGGCTGCGGTGACCTTTCAGAGGTGCAAGAAAGCAACGGCGTGACATTCAAGCGAGAATGTTTGAAATCCACCTCGGCAAAATTTCTCATTTGTTTGCTTACCCGGGGAGTTCTTCGCTGTCGTCGTTTCGTTTTTTTTTTTAGCTGTAGCAAGAAGACGGAGCTTCGATTTGAGCGTGGCGGCGAGTGGGGCATGAAAACCTCCAGCAAAAGAAAACAAGCCCAAAAAAATCCTCACAGGTTGGCAGATTAGAAAATGTCAAACACTAAAATCAGAAAACGAGGGTTAGGATTTCAAATTAGGGTTTTGATTTTGCTTGCGGGCTTCGACAAACTTGGTTTTGAGTTTCAACATATGGTTCCAAACTAGGAGTAGGGCTTCAAACTAGGTTGGCGTTAAGAGTTTCAAAGTTTCAAACAAGGTTTCGGTTTCCAAAGAAGCGTTGGGGTTTCAAATTCGACTTTTCAAACGTGGAGTGCAGTTTCAAAGTAGGGTTTCAAACGAGGGCTGGGGTGGAGGGCTATGTTTCAAATGGAACAGGGTTTAAAAGTAGGCTTAGGGTTTCAACAGAGGTTAGGGTTTTCAGCTCGGTATTAAAAGCGGGGTTGGGGTTTCAAGACAGGGTTTTAAACGAGGCTAAGTTGAGGTTTAAAAATAGGGTTAAAACTCGACTCTGCCTTTGGTATAAGGGTTCGAAATTAGGCTTAGGGATCAGAAGTAGGTTTCGAAAACAGTTTTCAGGTTTGTAAGTTACGTTGAAAACGAGGGTTAGGGTTTTGAACGAGAGTTACATTTCAAGGTTGGGTTCCAAACTTGCATTAGTGTCTGGAAGGAGGCTTTCAAACTTTGGTTTCGGTTTCAATGTCGGTTTTAAAACTAGGCTTAGGTTTTCCAGTAGCATTTAAAACCAAGGGTTCACGTTGGGAAGTAGGGTTTATAACTAAAGTTAAGTAGGATTTAAAACTCGGCTTCGGGTTTTCAACTAAGGTTAAGGCTTCAAATTAGGGGTTTGAGTTTCAAAGTAGAGTTTGACGCCAGTGTTAGGCTGTCGAGGTGGGATTCTAAACAAGGTAGGGTTACGGATTCAAAGTCGGGTATGGAACTGAGGGTAAGGCTTCAAATTTGGGTTTTCAAACACGGTTAGTCCTTCGAGGGAGGGTTTTAAGATAGGCTTAGTTTTTCAAAGGACGAGGCTTTCAAAGGGGGAGTAGGGTGCCAAATTAGGATATCCAACAAGGGCTGCTAGGGTTTTGAGTCCAGGTTAAGGTTTCAAATTAGGGATTTGAACACGTGTCATGATTTCAAATTTGGGTTTCAGGCTTTGAAACCAAGTCAAACATTTTCGCAAAGGTGCCGCTCGACGCGACGAGACAAACATGGTCATGGTTGTAACAAGCGAACGCCTCGCCTCCAATAACGACACGAAAAGAGATGCAGCGGCAAACGAAGACGTCGCGTGAGGGGGGGGGGGGAAACAAAGTGAAAAATGACGAGCGCAAAGGAGCAGAAAATTAAAAAAGCAACCATGAGAAGACGACGCGGGCTCTTGAGGGACTTCGTTTCTCTTGCTGCTCGCAGACGGGCGAGGGAGGAGGGGGGGGGGGAAGTTGAAAATTAACTTACTTAAGGAAGCAAAAGAAGGATGGCGGGGATGAAGGGGTGGGCAAGAAAGGGGGAAATGAACGAAGGACGACTGGGATGCAAATGGCAAGAAAAGTAGCGACGGGGGGGGGGGGGGCAAGGAAGGGAGGAAGGACACAAGTCAGCCTTTGGAAAGAAGGATGAAAGGGGAAGGGAGCTAGAGAAGGAAGTGAGGAAGGATGCAACAGGTTCAAGAATGGAATGAAGGAAGAAAGGCATGAAGGAAAAGGAAAGAAGGATGCAAGCATGCAGGGGAAAAAAAACAATGATGCATGAAGGAAGGAATGGAGGGGGAACGGAAGGAAAGAGGACAAGGATGGAGAAGGACTTCAAAATTGTGTTGGCTTTACACGTCTGCAATGTCCTCAAACGATTCCAAATGAGGATAGTTTGCCATTTTGGAATTTGAGCAGAAAAAAAACCCCCACAGAGGTGGAACCTCGGGCCGCCAGTTTGACATTTGTGAAACCGAGGAATGAAGGAGGGCGAAAATGGTGAAAAACGGCAAGGGGCCTTTGCTAGCAAGAACGTGACCAATCAGGGAAGGAGGGAGGAAGCACTCGAGGAGCCAAGGACAAAGGAAGCAAGGAAAGAAAAGGAAATCTTTTCTGTCTCTGTGATGTGACGACCTCAAGGAATTTCCCCCCCCCCCCCCCACCCCCTGCATCCAGCGCACACGAATGGTCCAATCGCGCATGCCGAGAAGCCCCACTAAGTGGCCAGCGGAGCCGCTTCGTGGCACGCGCGAGACGGCAGGAAGCAATGAGCCGAGACCGCCGTTGCGTTTGGGGAGACGGACGGACGGACAAAAGAACCAAGACCACCACCACCACCGCGACGAGGACCACCAGGAGGAAGACGAGCAAGAAGGAGATGAAGCATAAGGCAGCGAAGGCAGATGCTGAAGGTCCGACAAACTCGACGGCAAGCCTGTCGGCCAAATTGACACGCGCGCGTGCGCGTCCGCGCGCGCACAGGCAGCAAAATAAAGCGCTTTGGAATCGGCAACAGCCAAAGTGGGTCAGACATCAAAGTCGCCAGTGGAAAAGCTGCTCGAGTGTCCGCGCGCGCACGCGCACGCGCACGCTTGCTTACTCCAAATTGCTACTTGAACCGTCTGCGCGCACGCACACACACACACACACACACACACACACACACACACTTCCACACACAGCCACACTTTCTTGTCCTTCCTCCAAATTGCCTCGCTCGTCTCTGCTCTTCGCCTTCCTCCCGACTCGTCAGACACACGCGGGCAGGTTGAAAATTGCACCGCGCGGCGCTGCCCCGGCGCGGCAAATAAGAGCAATCAGACGCTGAGCGCTGTGGACTCACGCGCGCGGGAGCTTGAATGGCGCGTGTGGCCAAGCCAGGTCAAAACGCAGTGCAGGGGGCACCCCTGCGGTGAGAAACTCGCTGTCCAACTTGACTTTGGCGCCCATGTCGCCCCCCCCCCAAAAAAAAGAGATCCAAACTGGAGGAGAAAACTGCCACTCGACTGCAATTTGCCCGCTCTTGGACCCACAACCGTTTTCGTGCACCGTTGCGCAATATTTGGTGTTTTTTGGAGTTTGGCCGCCACATGATAGTCGAGGTTGCGATTGTTCAAGAAAACGAATCAAGTCACTCAAAGTGCAATTGAAAAAAAAAAAAACAACCAACAAATCATGTCGTCCTTGAAAGTAAATAAAGTGCTTTTATAAAAAAGAAAAAAAACCGGGAAAAAAACACACTAACCTGACATGAGCTTTGAAGCGTTATTTTTAATGCATGTTTTTCGATATTGCGGCAAATGCGTGTGAAACGCGCACGGACGGGCCAAGCGAAACAAACAAAAATTAGGCATTTTCACGACGTCTCGGCGTACCAAACGGCCCGGCAAGAAACGCTCCCGTCACTCGACTTTTTTTACGACTCTCAGTATGTGGATATACATCTGCAGTCATACCTCGGTTTTCGACCAAAATCCGTTCCAGAAGGCTGTTCGAAAACCAATTTGTTCGAAAACCAAAACCACGCTCTTTAAAAAAAAAAAAAACTGTATTGAACACATCTGCTCACAATGGACACGAGGAAGCGTCACTTCCTTATCTAAGGAAGGCAAGAGGAGTCAAATGGTGCATTCAAGTGCGCTCAGTTTGGTCGAGAACCGATTTTTCGGTCGTAATCCGAGGCATAAAAAACGAAGTTTGACTGTATATGGCCCGATCGATATCGTTTCTGCAGTCGAAAGAAGGCTCCAAAAACACAACGGCTGCGGGAACGCCTCTTTCCTGTCTGACTCCTCCCACGCGCACGCTCGGCCAACACGCTTGAGAGCCGCGACTGCTGCCGTGCGTCCTCAAACCGAATCAGAAGCGGCCATTTTGTTGCGGATTCTTTTGGCCGACGCTGTTTTTAGCACTCGTGGAAAGATTTTTTGCGGCTATGCCAAAGTAATCTGCCTTCACGATCACATTTCACGTTGGGCCTCAAGTTACGAGTGACGCCGCGGACGACTTTTTGACAACGCAGGCCGTCGCTCGGCCGATGTTCTTGTCTGGAGCAAAAACGGGAGTCGAGGCGGCCAACTTTGTCAATAGTCAAGAGTGCTTCAAACCGGAGTCCCTCCATGTGGATGGATGTGTTCTACTGCCCCCTGGCGGCAGGAGGAGCAGCACTACGCCCACTGAATGATTGCGACACACAAAGCGTTCATTCTTTCCGTTGCGCTGACGCACCACGTTGTGGATGTTTCGTTTTTTTTTTCCGGGTGGATCGAGATGGCCTGAGGGGCGAGGATCGGTCGGAGACGCGAGCGCGTCCGTTTTCAATGGGCTCTTTCTGCGTTCATGTGAGAAAGCGCAAGTAAAGCCTGGCTGGAGTGACTGGGTTGCCATGGCGATCTCCGCCACCGTTTCCCGCGTGCGGTCGGCGACGACCGACGACTTGGGCATTTCCGCGTGGGGGAAACGGCTCACTGAATCATCTCGCATCCTTCCCACGCTTCGGCGACAGAGAAGAAGAAGAAGAAGAAGAAGAAGCGGAAAGTTTTGCGTGCCGATCCATTGTGGCGCCATCTGCTTTGCAACTTTGGCGCGACCCCGCGGCAGCTGGCGAAAAAAAACAACAATCTCAAGCACATTGGACAACTTCACAAGATCTTCGGGACCTTGGCTAACGGGCCACACAACTTTGCGAGATAGGAGCCGTCGCTCGTCTGATTTATTATTATTTTTTAAATTATTTTTTTTGTGTGTGCTATGTCTCACGAGCAAAAATTGCAGATACAAAGACAAAGTGGCGGCAAGAAAGTCAACTCAAGTGGCTTGACAACAAGAGGTAGCTTGTCAGATGCATATTCATCCAAACGGCGTGACTTAGAAACATCTGCTAGCTTCATGCTAACGGAAAATGCAAATCACTATAGACGGGCTAAAGTATAGCATCCGTGTGGCTACGCAAAACCTGAGCAGCAGATATTGGAACACAAACAATCGAACAACACTCACGTGCATCTGCGGTTGACTGAGCACTCGTGAAACTCTTCTTCTTCTTCTTCTTTATGTGTGTGCATGTTTGTATTCTACTGCCCTCCGGTGGCCAATGTGCGCAAGCCCAAGTCATGGCTTGTGACTGGAAAAAACAATGAAGTTGGAGGTGCCACCGTATGATCTTTTTTTTTTTCACTTTCTACGTAGATTGCGCGCAGAAAAAAAATTCCAAAACCAGAAGATGCGAACGGATCCAAGAGAATTGTTTGAACTGCAGTTCATTTTCCTTCGTCCTCCATTGATTTTGATTCTGACGAAATATGATGAAATACTGCGAACGTTCAGATTTCACAAAATTGTGCGCAGATTAATCTTTTTAATGTATTTTTTTTTCCAAATCTGATCAAATCAAACATTTGACGCCCACCTTGGATAAAAGCCGAGTACGCGCCTGACGATCATCGGATTGATTTCCCCTTTCGCATTCAGCAACTATTTGGGAAGATGAATATGAGAGATTATCCTGCAGCGGTGGGCCGAACTCTCGTTCTAATTACTTGGGCGATCGTCCGATCAATCATTTAGCCGTAGCAAGCAGGACTTGACTTTCCTCCAACTTTTGGTGTGACATTTTCCTCATACTGATGATGACTAATACAAAAAAAAAAGTGGTGGTGGTGGTGGTCGGGGGGGGGATAAAAGAAACCTGAAGATCTTCAGGTGGTGCTGCCAGCATCTTCTCTTGTCTTGTGCGCGGCGGTCATTTGCTTCATCTGGCAGCCAAACGCTGCCATGGCAACAGCCCCCGCCCCTCTCCCCGCCCCCACTTGCACGCCCCCGTCCCGGCATTGCTAAGATGATTTCTCCCACTGAAACCATTCACAATTCACACAGGCCTCAGGGTTCCTCATCGCGCTCCTCTGTTAATATTTACTTCCTCTCTCTCGCGGGGGACGTCAGCGCGCGTGCTTGCAAAGCGCGCGCGCGCGCACGCACGCATACACGCACGCACGCACAGGCTATTCCACCCAAACGAGAGCCGTTCAATTGAGTGTCCCCGCTGACTACTACTCCAGCTGCCTCGGCGAGTGCGTGTGCGCGCGTGCGTGTGATTTGTACACGTTGCCTCCTCTTATTTTCAGACGGTCGTGACGTCACACGGCATTTACGCCATCCATTGAAAAGAGCAGAAGGGATCTGAAAGGGGGCCTCGATCACATTAGAAAGAAGAAGTCGCTGCGTGTTGTACGGTCGCTGTCAGTACGGGTGGGGGTGGGGGTTGGGGGGTGGGGGTGCAAAAATTCGCAGCATGTCTGCAGCGGGACACGGAATGATGCCAGCGAGCGCGCAGTTGTGCGACTCTTCGTCCTTCTCGCCAAAGAGCTGACACGGCGCGAGCAGAAGGTGCCAATCGATGGTCCGGGGCCTCCCCCAAGGCACGCCGGGATCACAAGCCAGACTTAGACGCTAATTCTTGCCGCTTGACCGACGGATTGCCCGTCGGTCAAGGTTCAACTCGCTCTCATTAAAGTCACTTGGCTGCAAATACGGAAATGGGGGGGGGGGGGGGGGGGCCAACTTGCCGAGATGTCGTTTGTTCCGGATAAGACATCATCGACCACCGCACTCATCTATATTCAAGTGTATTAAAGAAAAAAAAAACACCAAAAAATCGTAATTTGACGTTTTGGCACTAAATTAGTAAAGCATCAATCTGCTTCTCCTCAGGTGTCCCGATGCCTCTCCCGGCTAACTTTGGGCGGTCGGCGAGGGACCCCCTCATGGTTCCCACTCTTCCACTTGCTTTTTATTTATGGACCTTTTAAGGACTTCTGAGGGCTAATTTAACCATTTTTAAGGACCTTTGAGGGCTAATTTAACCTTTTTTAAGGACTTTTTCTCCACTCAGCAGGGGATTCATGGTGGATTTAATTCATGTAATTACATTTAGAAAATATAAAACTTCAATTTATTTTTTGAATTAAAAATATTTTAAGGATTTTTCGTGATTTTAGAAGCTTTCCCTGAAAATGAAGGACAATTAAGAACATCATTTGACAACTTCTTTTTTATGGATTTTGATGAACTTTAAGGGACCCGTGGGGAACCCTGACCCCTGAGTGAATGCGGCCTTTTGCCATTTGTGCAGAAGCCGGCAAAACTGTGCAGGTTGTTTGAAAGCTGAGCTCAGAGCGTTAAAGGAAATCTTGGCAGGAAAAGATGCTTTATTAACCCCTTGGGAAATTTCCAACAAGCCGACTTGATGCATTATTTATGATTATTATGGTGAGACGAGTTCTCCGTTTGTCGAGATGTGCCCCTGCGCCACATTAAGGCCTCAAACTTTCGCGGCTCATGCCAAGGCTGAGTGGAGAAGGGGGGGGAAGGGGGGGGTCACTTTGTCGCCCGGCCGCACGCAATCTTGCGGGACTTGTCGGCGCTGTTAGTCAGCGGCGGAGGCTTTCGTGGGAAAGCGGGAGAAAGAAGCCGCCATGCGGCCAACGTCAAAGCCCGGGTGGCTTTCTAATGCTGCTGCTGCGTGTTTGGTTACCGTGGCGACCGTCGCCTCCCGCTAATGTGCTTGTGTGTCTTTTCGAGATGCGGCACAAATGTCACCGCCGCGACGCGCGCACACCTCCGCCTTGTAAAAGCGCGGCCACTCAATCCGGAGCACTGCGCGCCGAGTGCGTGTCATTACAGAAGGAAGGCCAGTCGTTAGATCACAATAGAGTGCTCCACTGCACTTTTTGAGGGGGGGGGGGGGTTGTATGTTACAGTGAAACTCCTCTACAACGAAATCATGTTTGCAGCAAGAAATTTTTCACAACAGGGGGTTTTTCACTGTAGCAAATTTGAAACAGGAAAGTGGGAATGGTGTTAATGCATGAAGATTTTTTCACACTAGGGGGCATTTTCACCCATGTAGATTTCGTTGTAGAGGAGTTTCACCGTATCACGTATTTCACTTTTTGCGGTTTACGTCATGTTATGTGGAGGGTATCAACTGTACAGTGAAACTCCTCTACAACGAAATCATGTTTGCAGCAAGAAATTTTTCACAACAGGGGGTTTTTCACTGTAGCAAATTTGAAACAGGAAAGTGGGCATAGTGTTAATGCATGAATATTTTTTTCACACTAGGGGGTATTTTCACCCATGTAGATTTCGTTGTAGAGGAGTTTCACTGTAAGTCTGTATTTTAGCCTCAATTAAAGCGTGTGAGTGCACGCGTGTGTTGTGCACGCGAGGCCCAATCATAGTCGGCAGCGGTTGAGACAAAAGATGGCGCAGTAACGCCTGAAACACTGCGGCGGAATCTCGACGATCTACAGAAACGCTGGAAAAGACACACGCGCGCGCACGCACACACACACACACACACACACGAACCGCCCTCATTGCCTATTCCTGCAGCTGGCTGTCTGGATCCTATCGATGGCCAATCAATACGCTGTGATCGATTGACCCTATCGCCATGGCAACCGGCGTTTAGCCGCCCAGCGCGGGCCATTCATTTCAGAAGCCATTAAGGGCCGCAGCGTGCGTGTGTGCGTGCGCGCCCGCGCGGGTCTGAGTTATGGCGGCCATTAGAAAAAGAAAAAAAAAGCAACGAGGAGGGTGGCCCGCTGGTTCGCCTGCAGGCCGCTCGGTCGGCTCGTTGGCTCGCCGTCCGGCGGCATCGAACGGCGGGCTCTGCTGCAGCGTTGTTGTTGTTGTTGTTGTTCTTGTGGCCGTTGTTAATTGATTGCAACAAATAACAGCAAGTGCTCACACTGCTCGGCTAATTGCTCCATAAACATCACACACTGGCTTGTACGCCTCACCCTGCCCGCCGCCGTCTGCGGAATATTGCAAAGAGGGAGATGGAGATTTCTCAATGGGTGTGTTGCAAGGCGGGGGGTGTGGGGGGGGGGGGGGGGGTGACTCATATAGGGCAAAGTTTACAAGGTGAGTTGAAAAATTGCATCCATGGAGCAAGATCACTCCTCATATGCTGCGAAGTCTCGAGTGTGTGTGTGTAAGAGTGGATGTTAGCGTGTTTGTGTGTGCGTGTGTTTGTGAGTATGTGTGTGTGTGTGTGTGTGATGGGACGGCATATGGCAATCACTGCAGGTAGTGAAGTATTAAAACGCACTGTCAGCAGAAGGACATACTGTACTGCCTCCCTGTGTGTGTGTGTGTGTTTCATTCCTTACGTCAGTTGTCCCTGCGCAACAGATTTCTTCCCCCCACCACGGCGCACACGCACACAAAATGGCCGATGACATCCACTGTATGTCACATTTGCGACACTTTCGATTTCAGCCACTAAAAACCGTTCCATTCAATTTGGGAGACTTCTCTACCATGAGACGACCCACAAAAAAAGCACACAAAAAAAAAAAGCCGAGCTGGAAAAAAAAAAACATAGCACGTGTGGGATTTTGGACCAAAGTGGCTCCATTGGGCTCATTTGGGACATTTACGTGTTTTCAGCTCACGGTTTCCTGACCATTTATCATGAGTATCCCCCCCCCCCCAAAAGAATTCTCCTGTGGGTAGAGCATGACAGCAAAGTTCAACGACCCGCCATACAACCTCAAACATGAGCAACTCACCCATAAAAAAAACCCATTAAATTCCGTTTACCCGGAGTAAATACACCCCCCCCCCAAAAAAAAACAAAGGCTAAAAGAAGCCACGCCTGAAAAAAAAATGTCTTCTGAAGGCGCCATTTTGTTTGCTTCCCACCCGAAAGCACATTAACCAGCCAGATGGTTGAGTTTTGCTCTTTGCGTGTGGGCGGAGCTTGGCGACCAAGGTGGATGACTCATCGCGAACCGGGGAACTCGAAACAAGTTGTTGTCCACAAGGTCAAAGCACCTAGCGGTGCGCTAAGCTAACTCCGACGCCTCGCCTGATTGCGACTAATCAGCATTGACAGCCGCAATTGGGCCTTTGGGCCAATTAGCATCGCACATTTGGAATATTGTAAATATGTCAGCGCGCCTCATCGATTATGCTAACCGGCGTGCCGCTCGGCTGCTCCGCGGCTAACTGACTAACGTGCGCAGCACCAAAAAGTCGAGAGGAATCGATGACAACAGGGCGATCGGCGCGCGCCGCCGTGCGGGCGTGCCGCTTTCGCGATCGAGTTTCTGCAGGGGGAAAAAGCGGACACTTCATTAGGGACACCCGTCAATCAGAGCTCGTGCAAAGAAAAAGCCGCCTGCGGAATGATCGCGAGGCTCGCCCGTGACGGATGTTATTTAGTGAGCCTCCGTTTATCCACACACCCATTTGCCCTTTGTGGATTTTGACCTTGAGACGTTTTTTTTTGCAAAGCACCTGGGAAAGGTTAAAAAAGATGAAGAAAAAAAAAAAAAAGAAA
The DNA here is from genome assembly GCA_018466805.1 of Hippocampus abdominalis. NCBI lineage: Eukaryota > Metazoa > Chordata > Actinopteri > Syngnathiformes > Syngnathidae > Hippocampus > Hippocampus abdominalis. The sequence continues at coordinate 928,111 of CM031702.1, forward strand.
AAGAAAAAAAATCCTTTATGTGCAAACAAATGTGAGTGTGTGATGATGTAAAAATGAAAAAAAAAAAAAAAAAGAGTTGAGGGTGCAAGATGAAAGCTGGTGAAAGTATCAAGTCGTGCATGTTCAGCATCGGGGGGGGGGGACGCCGAATTTGAAACTTTTATGCCACTTCTGAGCTTCTACTTTTTTCTTTTTCTGGCCCGGATGAATAATTGATGCGAGGTCAAGTCAGTGCGAGATTTTTATACAAAGATGCTGATGAATGAGCCCCACTTGAAAGAGAATAAATACTCGAATCACAACTTTCTTCTTTGCTGTAAAGCGGCAACACGGCCGAGTTGCTTTCAAAAGTGGCCACCAGGGGGCCACAGCTGAGACCCGTGTGACGTTCCTGCTCCCGCGTGATAAGGGAGCGAAGTGGCGAAAGACGGAGGACTGGTTGAATGACTGACGGACGGACGGACGGACGGCCGGCGGGATTGTGCTGCTTCGCCAAAGCAGCCCAAAGGAAGAAGCGCATTGATCGGTCGTTGCATTTGACTGAAGGCTGAATTTGAATCAGGCGGCAAATGTTGCCGTCTGGCGGCAGGGGAGCGGGGGCGGCGCTCAGCGGGGGCGTCATTGCTCGCCTCAACTTTGTGCAGGAAGAAACAAAGGAGGTAGGAGACCAGTGGCCACATGGACGCCATTTTTTTTCGGCTTCGTCACGATTGAATGTCGGCTCATCAGAGGCTCGTTTAAAAGCAACCAATTGCCAGGATGCCTGACGTGATTTCTGACCTTCGCGTTGCCAATCCGCAACTAAATGCACCCACAATGTAGAAAAATAAATAAATAAATAAAAATGGGGGGAGGAAAAAAAAAAAAAAAAAAAAAGACCTGCTGTTGCCCATTTGAATATTCAACGCCCCCCTGCCGCCCCCCCCCCCTTAAGTAGGAGCTCATATCATCTTCATTTTTCATATTTATCACTCCACCACTAACCTCACTGACTTTGATAACTTGCACGCTGCTCCCGATGAGCTCTCGGCGCGCGCGCGTGTGTGTGTGTGTGTGTGTGTGTGTGTGTGTGTGTGTGTGTGTGTGTGTGTGTGTGTGTGGTTGACTTTCAGAGCATCTGCTGGCTGGGTGCCGGCATGGCAGGGGGGACACAGGTGGTATATTGTCTAACGCCCCCACCCCTCAAACACACACACACACACACACACACACACACACACACACAGATGCTGACCTTGTAGCAGGCCTGGACTGTCAGCACTTGTCTCACACACACACACACACGCACGCCGCCGTTCTTCCCAATGGGGAACCGCTAGGGGGTCAAGGAGGGCAGGGGGTGTTATTGATGAATAATGCCGAGGCTAATGAGATGTTTGCTGACGGCAACAGAAATTAAAGGAGTCTGGAAGTTGTTTACTTTGAGCCCCCCCCCCCCCCCCAAAAAAGCCCCCAAGAAAGAAGAAAAAGGGCGGCAGCACGTCAGGTGGGAATGTTTGTCTCTGTGTCCCACCGCTTGGCTGCCAAGCGCTCCACATGAGATGAAATTCATTTCACTTTTCAATCCAAATTGAGATTTTTTTTGGGGGGGGGGGGCGGATTTCACAATCTGCACGTGTTTTCCCGTCATGATTTTCTGAAATTGTGTGTGGAATGTACAACGCTATTTTATGTCTGTGTTTGTGGCTGCCTCTTGGCCGGGCTTCCCTCAATGCGACAGCTCCCGGTTAAAAAGGAGGGGGGGGGGGGGGGTCTCGTCGCCATTGTCTTTGGAGAAGGCCCGTTTTGGCCGTTGGGCTTGTGTGTGTGTCCCTCATCAAGGAATGTGCGTCTTCACTGATAGGAAGCGAGTCAAGGTACTTTGCTTTCATGCATTCTTTATAACTCTGTCATGTAGCGTCAGCCAGTTCGCATCGTCCGTTGGGGGGGGGGGGACGCACATCCCCCCCCGCGTCAAAGGGCATCACACACGTTTGCCTTTATTTCCTATTTTACCTTTTCGATTCTTTCATGGTTTCCGCTTCCGCCTCAGCCTCTCACTACCCCACAGCCCACAAGCGCCCCCCCCCCCACCCCCGCCCCCTTCGTCCCCCGACCCTCACCCATCCCAGCCTTCTCTGTCAGAGAGCAGATCTGCCTGAATAATTTCTTCCCCCTGGACCGCTGCTGCTCTTTAATTCATGAGCCACAGTGCCAGCCGTGCAGCTTCTCCCTGCCAGCGTGTGTGTGTGTGTGTGTGTGTGTGTGTGTGTGTGTGTGTGTGTGCGTGTGTGTGTGTGTATGTGCTGCCGCCCGTGCGTGCGTGTCAGCAAGTAAACCAGCCCAAAAAAGGAGTGACAAAGTTTTTGAAGGTGAGTGGGAAAGGTATTTTTAGGGCCCTGCAATTGTGTGCAAAGCAGTGTCACTCATTTTTCAGTGTTTGTGTGTGCGTAGCATGTTTGTGTGTGTGTGTGTGTGTGTGTCAACATAAAACGAACTAAAAGTTGTCTTTTTGGAATGCCGCCCCCCACGTCGTCCATTCCAGAAGAAGTCAACGATGTTTCAATGTTTTGCACCACCGCTGTTGTTTTTCTCTTCGCTTTTGCGTGCTGGTTTGTGCTGGTGTGGTGCAGCGTCTTGAGCGATCGATCCTTGCCGGCGATGTCGAGTGACGGGCAGAACGATAAAACGCTCTTCCACTAGAGGGCGCTACGTTGCCATTCACACAACCGAATAACGGCAAAGCGCTCCGCGAAACAGGCGCGCCGTCAATTCGCAGACGATCGGAATTTCTGCAGATTTCCCGTCGTGTCGTTTTTTTGGGGGCTTTTGGTTGGCGGCGTGTCTCCACGGTCGCCTCGAGTAGACGGAGCGCTCATAGAAAACTGGCCAGTGGAATTTGTGCCTTTTGACTGCCTGAAAGACAAATTAGCAGACTGTAATATTGCACATTATTTCCGAAAAAAAAAAAAAAAAACAATGGTAGTTTGTTTGTCTTTGATCTATGACATCATGATGATGTTCGAAGCCAAAAACTATTCAAGCGCAACCATTTTTTAAGTGCAATTATTTTGACATGATTCAACATAATGAATATCCACATTCACATCCTCGAGTCGATTTAAAAGAAAACTTTAGCGGCGGAGTAAAATGAGATGTCGAAAAAGAAAAAAAAAAAACAATGAAAACGGCAACTTTTGGAAGCTTTTTCGTGTTTTAATCACGAGCGGAAGCCAAACCGCAAAGTTGATTGCCCCAAAAGTCGGGAATCTCTTGCTTGGATCAAAGTGTGTGTGTGTGTGTGTGTGTGCGAGTGTGCGCGACGTTGGACGAGAAGGAGAGAAGCTCTCTGGTCGCGTGTGCGCGCCCTCGTCATCAATAATGAACGCCAAGTCGCTGCCGTCTACATTTTTAATGGGCAGACGTTTAGTTATCCGTCAACTGGCGTCCTCCTCGTCTGGACTTGTGGCTGACACACACACACACACACACACACACACACACACACACACACATACCCAACAAACTGTTGCAATTGGGACTATGAAACTTTGTGACATGCGTCATGGAAGAAGCCACTGCCCTTTTTGCTGCTTATGCGAATAAAGGTGAAGATGATCACGTGACGCATCTTCCGGGACAAGAGACGACAATGGCCGTCAGACAGATCACAGAAGGTGTTTTAGGAAGACGGACCGGGCGCGACTTCCACAAGTAGAAGCGAGCGCCTCAGAGAAATATTCCTTCCACAAGCACAACTTGCGCTACTTTTTGCCCTAAATATCGCCCACGGAATACAAAATTAGCATTCGGCTTATCTACCATCGGTGGCGGGATGCAGCCGCACGAGACCCCCACTTTGGCGAGGTCTGAAAACGAGCCGCTCGGATCGGCCGTGACCGAATTCAGCCGTGGCCGCTCCCACAGCCGCCCGGCCCTCCCTCTTGCGCAATCCGCCGGCCTCGTGCTCGCTCGTCTGCGAAATTGCTCGCATGGGCTTTTTACTCGCCCGCCCCCCCGGGCAGAGATACGCCACGCGCCGCGCCGCGCCGCGCCGCGCCGGATCCACACCGGTGCCGAAAACAGCCGCCTCAACATTCAGTTCATGAGTGAGCCAGAAAAAAGAAATGAACACAAATCAGGAGGATGTGCGGAGGCCGAGCGCACGGGAAAAAAGTTCCTTTTATACAAACAAACTAATGACATAACAACCAACAGGTGTGCAGCTGCAGGGAGAGCCCTACAGTGCCACCTGTTGGTCACAAACCGAAACATGACACTCGTGTTTGTTTGTCATCCTTTGCGGACGAGGAAAAAAAAAAACAAAAAAACAAACGGGCCCCTGGCGTTCACAGCTGAACTTTGGCGAAGGTCTGCTCGAGAAAGACGACTTGCAGTTTAAGCTTTGAGTCGTATCGGCCGGCGCAAAACAAGCGTCAGGCTACGACGTGATGACATACTTGAACGCGCTCGTTGCTCGCCCGCTTCTTCTTCTTCTTCTGCCTCCCCGGAGAGGAATGCGGCAAGCAGATAAAGTGATGAAATGGAAAAAGGCCGCGCGGAATGGGACGTAGGAGACGAGTGTGCGCGCGAAACGCCGAGCAAGCCGGACTTTTTTTATGCAGAGAGTGGGCTTGAGCTCATAAAAAGGCTGCGGGGAGGCGAGCGGCGGCGGCGGCGGCGGCGGCGGCGGCGGCGATCAAGTGCGCCAGCACAAAAAGTGGCAAGTTTGTGACTGACAGTAAGAAGCTTGACAAAGTGCAGCACCACCGCCGCCGCGCCGACGTCAGTGAAGCTTGCTTTCATGAGGGCGGCCATCTTGGAAAGGGCAAGTCGGCCCAGCGTTGCGCTGATGAATCAGCAGCGCGACCGAGAAGCGCCTCGCTTCTCGGCAAAATTGGGAAGGTGAAGCTTCGTTTTATTTGCCTTTTCTCCATTCCGTTCTCAACTTCAATTTATAGGGACAAAAAAAAATAAAAACTCAATAAAGTCAACCCGCTCTTTTTCTGTGTGGCTTTACGGTCCAAGGAAACAAATACAGTCCAAACCTCGGTTTTTCATCCATAATCCGTTCCAGAAGGCTGTTCGAAAACCGAAATTGTTCGAAAACCAAAACCACGCTCTTTATAAAATAAAAATGTTTACTGAACACGTCTGCTCACAATGGAAAGCAACACGAGGAAGCGTCACTTCCTCGTGTAAGGAGGAGTCAAATGGTGCATTCAAGTGCGCTCAGTTTGTTCGAGAACCGAAATTTGTTCGTCATCCGAGGCATAAAAAACTTGAAATTTTTGCTCGAAAACCGAATTGGTCGAGAACAGAGACGTCTGAAAACCGAAGTTTGACTGTACAACTAATATGCACATGAGGATTGTTTTAAAAGCACACGTGTCATGATTCTGTTTTTCTTTGATTCTGTTTTTTTTTTTTTTTTCTCCTTGCGCATTGGGTTTTATATGCACCTGTTCTTGTCCCACGGGTCCCTCGTGCTAACCAACCAGCTCCCTCAAGCCTTTGTGTCTTGTCCAGGTGTTCCTTGTTGTCTTGTCACTTTGCTTGCATTTTGGTCTCCTGGTTTGTGTCACATCGTTCTTGCTGTCACGTTGTTTTGTTGTACTGTACTGTTGCTTTATTGGGCTTTTTCAAGACTTTGAAATGTAGTTTTTCCAGCGTTCCCTTGCAAATGTTTTTTCTTCATACATTTGGTTCAGTACACCCTGCTTCGCCTGCCTCCCTGCTTTTTTTTGGGGGGGGGGGGGGGGGTGGAGGTCGAGGGCTGCGCATAACCATGACAACAGGGAAGCAAAAAGTGGCGGCAAATCAAACGAGGCGCTCGTGACCTATTTTTTTTTTTTGCCATTTCTCATGTAAATGCGAAAAGGGAGCACTTGGTTTGCGCGCGGGCCGCCCAGCCGGGCGGGCGGTCGGGCGGCACGTGGAGCCCGGGCCACACGTGTCAAAGGCGCCAGATGAAATTCGCATGAGCGGGACCAAGGCAAACGGAATGAAATCAAGTGAAATCGGCAGCTGAAGCGGGAAAAGTCCTGCCGGTCGCCCGCGCCGCCCTTCCGGCCACAACGCCGACAAGTGAAACTCAACTCGGCGCAAGTTGCGTGCTCGTGGTGACATATTGTGGATTGATTGTCTCACGAATAAGATGTTTCTATTACTCGTGTCACTTTTTCACAAGTATGCACTCAAATGCTACTCGCAAATGTCTGTACTGCACTATTAACGCTAGCAGACAAAGCTCGCGGGCATGTGACATGCGTGCGCTAGTAGCCTCCTGGAACTTACTATAGTAGCACCAAAATGCCCATCGGTAGTTTTTGCCTAACTAGTAGCATGTCGTTGTCCTGCTGGCGCCGGACTACGAGTGCACTCTTTTGCCCTCGTTCGTGAGGCGATGAACGAGGAGATTGATGATCTTACGAGTAACATTTAGACGTGAAACTGTATCCATGTAAACGTCTTCGCTCCTACGAGGCCGCACAGATAGTCAATTATTCTTCCTGCTTGCTATTTACTGAGGAGCCGTTTCAGACCGCAGCTGCCGTTCACGCCCCGGAATCTCATCCAAAAAGCCAATAAAGCACAACATGGCGGCCGTGTCCTAATTTGAAGCATCGGATAAAAAGTGTTAGAGGGGCTAATAAAAGACTTTTGTCCACAGGACAGATGGCAGCTCTGTCTATCGGCCATTTAACTCAAATCGCAATAAAGCACAAAGTGTGTGGGGGGACGGGGGGGTGGGGGGGGGGGTGGGGGGCAATTGAGGCTTTTCTGGACATGTTAAATGCCGAGGCTTCCGCTCATTTATCCTTCGTATTGTATTCACAAAAACTTTTACGGCGTCCCTAAACGCCCTTGAATCTGTTGTTAAAAGACAGCTACGGATGTGATTGCCTTCCGCGTCATCAAAACGATGTTTATTGGCTTCTTTTGTGGATTCGTCAGCGCCGAAAGGCAAAAGGGAAGCGGCTCCTTAGCACAACACTGACACCTAGTGTTCACACGGGAAACTGCTTTAGGGCTTGATCTCGCTCGGCCTTGGAAAGAAACACGAAGTCACTTCGTAAAGTTTGAAACAAGGATTACGGTTTCGATCTGTGAGAAGTGTGAGAAGACCTGAAAAGTGGTGGTGGTGAGTTTCTTCCTTCCCTCCTCCTTTTCACATCACTTAGATTGTTTAATTGGTTTGAAAAAAAAAAAGTGTTTTCCCAAAAACAAATAATAACAATCTAAGTGACCCCAAACTTTTGAACGGTGGTGTAAAACGCCAAAGTGAGACAAAATATGGTCCGATTACGACTGCAGTACGTCGCCAACTCGTCATAAACTACATTACCCATCATGCATCGTGTAACAAGTTACGTGCGTCACCAGCACGTGTGTGGGTGGAGCGACATCGTTGCTGTGCCGCGGCGGTTAGCATCAAGTGGCTAACACGAAGCCGATAGTTAGCAGGCTAAAAAAAGAAAATCGGGTATTTGCACGATTGTTTTAAGCTTGGCTTTCACCAACAACAGACCCCGAGTTGAGCCAACATGCCTCCGAAGAAGCCGGCTCCGGCCGCGGGGAATAAAAAAACACAAGAGAAGAAGAAGGAGAAGATCATTGAGGTATATTGTTAAAAAGAGGGACTCACGAGTTAGCATGTCGGCGTGCGTGCGGCCAGCCGTCGTTGCGAGCCTGCTAGCAGGCGAGCGAACCTCACACGGACAACGGAATGGACGTCACGTTTCTGTTGTTACGTCCGTGAGTTGAAATTACTCGACGATTTAGTGCAGTTCCAACTGAGCTAAGCGAGGTAACTGTCTCGCCGGATATTGCGAGGTCCTCGTTGAACGTTAGCTCGCCAACGTCACCACTACCTGCTGGCCACGACGCCATAGCTAACAAATTATACTGCGTGTCAAGTACCCGGCACGTGTCTATATAATGTCAGCAAAAATGCGTATTCAAATCGGACATACGCCCTACATTCGGCGGGGGCTCGGAAGCGGCGTGTCCTCTTTTTCCAGTTGGTCAGGTCGAAGTAATTTGAGCCACGTACTCGAGTATTTTTCTGTCTCGTACTAACAAAGTTGATGGGTGGCAATAGAAACACTTCCAACCGGCAAAAGTAAATTGCTGCTTAAAGGTGGTTGTAAATGCTGAGCGATGCCACCTCCCGGGCTCAGGTGAACAAGCTCCTGGTTACGACTCAGGATACAAGCTTCAGATCGCATGCAAACGGGCCTGCTTTTAAATCCTTTCAAATGATTAAACGGAGAAACGCTGAAGCTTATTTTACGCAGAGACACTGCCAAACTGGCATGTAAGAGATGTGCCATTAATGTGTCAGCTTTTCCACACACAGAGTGTCATGTATGAAATACTAAATGTAAGGATGTCCCGAGCACATTTTTGGGGGGGGGACCGTGAGTCATTTGATTTCGAGTATCTGCCGATATTGAGCCCTGGTCTGATACCTCGGCAAAGCAGTTGAAAGAAAAAAGGCGCGCATCCAGAATGTTTTTGTCTGCGTAAATACGTGTGAATACCAACAAGAGATTCAGGAAGTGAGGGTTTGACAGTTCTTCGTTGACAGAGATCTTTTTTCTTTTTTTTTTCTCCCCCTTGTCTTCGTTTCCAATGATTGTAATGAACCACCGAGGTACCGTTTTGTGTTCCAGGACAAAACGTTTGGCCTGAAGAACAAGAAAGGTGCCAAGCAACAGAAGTTCATCAAGAACGTCACACAGCAAGTCAAATATGGACAACAAAACCCCCGACAGGTTAGCGAGAAACAAACCACCATTGGGCTTTTTGCATCAATCGTGCCCACACTCTTGGCGCGTGCAGGCGGAGGCCGACAAGGCCAACAAGAAGACGGACAAGAAGAAGGAGTTGGATGAACTCAACGAGCTCTTCAAGCCGGTCTTCGCCGCCCAGAAAGTCAGCAAAGGTAACGCCAGTGAACCCCCCCCCCCCCCCCCCCCCCCCCCCCGTCACTCGTCGTGGAAACGTGGCTCACGTGCTCTCTTTCAGGTGTGGACCCCAAGTCGGTGCTGTGCGCCTTCTTCAAGCAGGGCCAGTGCACCAAAGGAGACAAGTGCAAGTTCAGCCACGACTTGTCCATGGAGAGGAAGTGCGAGAAGAGGAGCGTCTACGTGGACGAGCGGGACGAGGAGCTGGAAAAAGGTGAGCGGCCGAAGAGGAGTAGAACGAGGATGACGACGAGCTAACTGAGCTTCTGGGCCGCACAGACACCATGGACAACTGGGACGAGAAGAAGCTGGAAGAGGTGATCAACAAGAAGCACGGCGAGGCCGAGAAGAAGAAATCCAAAACTCAGATTGTAAGATTTGGAGCCTTTTTTTTTTTTTTTTTGGTCATCGCGATCCAACATTTTCTTGAAAGATGCTGAGGAAGTTGTCACGCGCCGCGGCAGGTGTGCAAGTTCTTCCTGGACGCCATCGAGAACAACAAGTACGGCTGGTTCTGGGTGTGCCCGGCAGGGGGCGGCGAATGCATGTACCGGCACGCCCTGCCGCCCGGCTTTGTGCTGAAGAGGGACAAGAAGAAGGAGGAGAAGGACCAGGAGATCTCCATGGAGGAGCTGATAGAGAGCGAGGTGAGATGCGCCGCCGTTGGCCCTTTTCCAGCGCGCCGGCGCCGGTGCTCGTTCTGGGCCCAACCGTCACCGAGTGGGAATCGATCCCACGCTGCCCGCACACCAGTGGACCGCTACACCATCAGCAACTCGTAACTTATTCAGTCTATACTTCGAGATATACCGTTGCGGTGACGAAAATTGAATGTCGACGCCGATATGAATTTTAGTCCACAATCGGCCAGGCCGAGAGAAGCCTTTCAAAGTTCTCACGTTCCCGTCTGGTTTCCAGCGTGCGGCGCTCGGTCCCAGCGTGACCCGCATCACCCTGGAGACATTCCTGGCGTGGAAAAAGAGGAAAAGGCAGGAGAAGGTGGGAACGGCGCTGCGGCGACTCGCTGAGATTCGGTTTACGACGAGACCTAAAGGAAGTCGGGGCGTCTCTCACAGGTGGCCAAAGCCAGGGAGGAGATGGAGAAGAAGAAGGCCGACTTCAAAGCCGGGAAGTCGCTGACGGTGAGCGGTCGCGAGGTGTTCGAGTTCCGACCCGAGCTGGTGGACGAAGACGACGACGAAGCCGACGACACTCGATACGCCGACAAGGGAGACGAGGATGAGGACGACGATCCGGAACAGGTCATTGCGGCGCTTGGATGGAGATCGTAACTGTATTGAACGTGGCCGCGGTCGTCCGGACTTGAGGGACAACCCCGTCCGCGTCCAACGTTTTGTCCGCGTCTTCAAAAGGGCACATTTGCTCAAACGTGCGCGCGCACGCACGACCCGCTTACGTCTTCCCTCGTCTCGCGTGCCCGTTTCAGGCCGACGCCTCGCAGGTCCAGGACATCGACCTGTCCCGCTTCGTTCCGCAAGAAGTGGACAACACGGGCATCACCGTGGCCGCCACGGACCGCTTCACCGCCAGTAAGAGTCAAAAGAAGGACCAGGACAACGGTAAGAAAAGCACAAGACCGAGCCGCCGTGGTAATTTGAGCCAAGGAGTGCCCCCAACTTAGCGGCGATGACGGTTACAAGTCCATTTTAGCGGGGAGTGGGATTTATTTGTTTTCTTATACAGTCAAACCTCGGTTTTCGTCCATAATCCGTTCCAGAAGGCTGTTTGAAAACCGAAACCGCGCTCTTTTTAAAATAAAAATGTTTACTGAACACGTCTGCTCACCATGGAAAGCAACACGAGGAAGCGTCACTTCCTGGTGTAAGGAAGGCGAGAGGAGTCAAATGGTGCATTCAAGTGCGCTCAGTTTGGTCGAGAATCGATTTTCGGTTGTAATCCGAGGCATAAAAAAACTCGACATTTTTGGTCGAAAACTGATTTGGTCGAGAACGGAGACGTTCGAAAAATAAAAATATATATACACATATATTTTTTTTGCTCTGTTGCAAGCCAAAATTTTAAGTTTACGACTGACTTCAAATGCAGCAATCAGGGTGCAGGCACGTTGGCCGATGCACTTTCAGCTGCTTATTGAACGGGGCTAACAGGTCAACCAAATCCAAAATGCAACAGTGATGGAAGGTTCGAAACCATGAACATGAGACGACTTGAACGGAAACAAAGGGCTCGGTTCAAAATCTGACATTGCCCCCACCCCCCACCCACTTTCTTGGTGAACAGAACAGCTAAACGGAGCGTGCGGCGGCTCGGAGGTCAACGGGCTGTCGGGGGCCGAGGGAGGCGGAGAGTCCGGAGGAGAGGAAGACGACGAGGGCGACGGGGACGTCCCCGTGGATGAGAACTTGTTCACGGGGGAAGATCTGGAGGAGCTGGACGAGGAGCTCAACACGCTGGCACTGGACGACTGAGCGGAACGTAGCGACGACGACGACGACGACAAGGACTGACCCCGCGGATGGATGCATGGAGACTTGGAAGTTTTGATTTTTTAAGTCGCAGAGACTCTGTAATGAAAGCCCGATCACATCATCACACGACTGCCCCGCCCCCACCTCCTCCAATTCATGCGCTTCTCTTCCCGCAACGAATGAAATCGGCGCGATGGGGAAGCGTGATGGACGAAGCGAACAGCAGTGATTCTGTTCTAAGAAATTCAGTCTGTTCTTGTACCAAAACTCCACAGAAGATCGCATACAACGTATCGAACCTTTTTTTTTTTTTTTTTTTAATTCATGTTCCGATAACGGGAGGCCGGGGGGGGGGAGGGCCTCGGATCTCAGCGGGCCCTCGCAACCAGTAGGCGAGCGATGTGATTGTAAATTATGTTCGCGGACGTCATTGAGCAGGAATAAAGATATTGTGCATCCAAATGGTCTCATTTCATTGATGATAATCCTTTCCCATACGGAAATCAGTTGATTACCATACCCGTCAACTTGTGTACATTTCCCCCGTGTCTTATACGTTTTTTTTATTATTTCAAATCATGTACGCGTATTACAACTTTTATTGCGGGGGGGGGGGGGGGGGGACAAACAATTGTGAACCGATCTCACAAAGACCATTTTGGCTCAAATCCAGAACGTCTCACCTGCTGGTAGCCAATGACAATGCCGTCGTCGATCGCTACGATTGTCACGACAAACCAGCAAAAGTAATCAATCGTATATTTTTTTATTTTCATCGCTGCGTACGGTCGGATTGATAAGCCGCTATACAGGTTTTTGTTGCTTTGTAAGGGCAATCGGAAATCATTTATAAGGGCAGCTATTAGCCGAGGTTGACAGGTATGGATTACTTCCGGAGGAGGAAACTAAAATGCAGCCGAGTTGAGTTGCGTATGCTAACATCCAAAGTATTTTGGAACACAGGAGAAGCAAAAGTGACGTGTTGATCTGCTGTTTTTATTTTGACGTGCAAAGCTCTCACAGTGGGAACACATTTGAACATACAAAAAAAACAACGAGTAAAACTTCAAAAATGAACAGACGTTCGCTTGCGCAGTAAAAAATCGGAACGAGTAGAAGCTTTACCTTGAGTCTAACTGCCAACGTCATCGTTGTTTCATGTAAGCGCGTCAAAATGCTGGATTTTGCGGCCGTGTGGATTCTTCCCACTGATTGAGATCTCACAGCAGTTTGAAATGAGACTTGACTATGAAAAGTATTTGTATAAAAAAAAACAAACACGAAATAAAATAAGAGGACTAAACCTCTAAAAGATCACACGGCAAGGTCACCGAGACTGTAAGGTCAGACAGGTGTCAAAAGGTCGTGTCAAGAGTTCTCCCGTCCGTGTGGGTCGTCGGGTCTGTCAGGTCTGGAGTCGTTTTGTCATGACAACAGTCGCCTGGGGAACGAGAAGCTGCACAGTTACTCACGCACAACACTCCAAAACACGTGCATTCCAAAGTAAAAGCCGTCCGCTTCTGTACAATTTGGTCAAGTTGGTGTTTTGCATGAAGCTATGAAATGCCACTAGGGGGCAGTATCGCCCCCTGTTCTCCTGCAATGACCTTTGTAAGTCCAAGTAGTTTGCTTTGACTTTTATTCCAGTAGTTCATTGGGCTACTTTGCCTCACTCGTTTCCCTCCTGACCTCTGGAACAGCTGCGGCCATTTTGTTGTTTGGCCACTAGCAAATGCTAAGCTACATGCTACTCCCTTGATGTTCCCTCTCATGTTTAGTAAGGATGTTGGAAGTAGTCGCGACAGAAACAGCCCTCGTGGAAAACTTACCTGCCAGGTGGCGACACGCTAGTACGTGCGAAGCCTTTTGTGCGACTCTTCTCTGGGAGGATCGGCAAGCATCACCTTCATCTTCACGCCGTTGACAATGTGGCCGTGCAGCGTCGCCAACGCGTCCATAGCACACTCAACAGGAAAAAGAAAACCCACATCAAACATTTGGAATCGGTTTGTTTTTTTTCCTCCCCCTCCTGCTGTGTTCATCATCGGATTAGACTGTCACCTGCTTGTCTGCGTACTTCATGTAGCCAACCTTCCTGCCTGGAACCAAGTGGACCTCTATCAGGGAACCGAAGCGGCTACAAACAAAACAAAATACTAATTACAAAAAACAAAACAAAAAAAAAACAGCGGCGCACTTTGATCAAAATGCTCAAAATATGAGAACCATCCCTCAGCAAGATTCAGTACACGACGGCTGCGCTCAGACATGTCAGATTCCACCTCTAATTTGATTGCTAGTTCTGACGGTTTTTAGTCCAACGGTGTCCGAATGGAACCTGGACCTGTTCAGACTGTTCAACGCTCCGTTCATCTGGCGCATCGGGTCTTGCGCCGCGCGCATGGCGATGTCACGGAGAGCCAAAAAACGATCAGTGTGTCTGGATGGACGTGTTCAGACTGAGACGCATCCTGTCCAAATGCGACCAATGTGGTTTCAACCCATCTCGCGAAAATCGGATTTCATGAGCTTTGTGACTGTTTGATCTACGAAAAAGGATTTTGGCTGGCAGTCTGAACAAAGCCTCTCTCTCCCCCCCCATATTGAAGGATAATTCGCCATGCGGGGGGTGGGTCTTTACCAGAAAACGTCCTCCAGCACATCCACGGGAAGGGGGGCGGGGCTAAAGACCACAAACAAGCGCTCCTTGGCCTTGCTGTCGGAGGGCGCCAGCTTCTTGGGGGGCGGCAGGCTGACGTCCGTCTGGATCCGGGACACGGGAGGGCCGGCGAATCCCTGCGGGGGGGGACGGGGGGGGCATTCGTCAAACTCGACACGTCTTGCTTCATTTTTTTTGCACACGCTTGAAGATGACTGGAAGAGATCTTGATAGGTACCAGATGAGAAGCGGTAGGTTTGATGCCTTGGCTGTTGGACGGTCCGTTCCACACTGATGACATCATCTGGGTGGCCACAAACTGCATGGCCATCCTACCGACTGAGCTACACACGCGCGCGCGCGTGATTATGTCAATGCATTGTCCCTCCAAGGAGGCGGCGGTCGGCCATCTTGGTTGCGTTCAATGTTTTCCGTGTTGGGCGTACCTGCTGCGATCTTCTCCGTCGTCCATAAAATTGACAACCAGTCTGTTTCCCGGTGGGTACTCGAATCCGTTCAGTTTGTCTTTGGCGTAAAGTGCTGATCCCAGGTTGGTGTAGCGAATCATGGCGTGACCTGCAAACCCCCCAAATAAAAAACAAACAAACATCATTAGACATTAAAAAGATATCACGTTTCACAACGGGGTTGTTTCCGCAAATTTCTGCGTGACTCCTGCTATCGACGAATGATCGCCATTCCCGATCGAGCTCAGTCCCGATCAATCCCCCAAGCAGTGGCGGTCTACCTGGTGCCCATCTTGATGCTGAAGCGAAATGATGGAGCTTCATCTCGGCAAAAGTAGACCTTTGCTGCCATATTGTAGGCGTGGTTGAACGCCAGCTCCGCAAAAACGAAGCAGTAAACTTGTACTTTGGGTTTGTTCCACTAACCCCGCCCACAAAAGAGTTCTGCGATATGGCACGGGCGCAAGAAGGATGTGGCCAGCTCCCTATTTCTCGCCCACCTTTGCTCATGCCGTAAGCGTCCCGCTGCAGCTCGCAGTATTCCATCCCGGGAATGATGTCAAACAGCGCAAAGATCTGCTCCTGGGTCAGCCCGGCGCGGGTGGACACCATCAGGCAGCGGGTCAAGTCGGCGCCACCGCTGCCGGCGCCGGTGCGGTAGTCCATCATGGGGTAGCCGACGGGCTCGGCCGGCGCCGCCATGTTGAAGGGGTACATGTTCAAGGAGTCGCCGCCGCCGCCGCTCGAGTAATCGCTCCTCACCGTCATGCTGTTGTAGTCTTCCGAGGACGAGGCCTTGTTGCGAGGCTCCGCCAGGATGGCCCTGTAAGCTGACAACAAGGTCGCGCACGTCAATACAGAAGGCGGGATGTGGGGGGGGCAATCATTTGTCACGCTAAGAAAATCACTTGTGAGTGAATGAAGACGAGCGCGTCACCTAGCGCCACCTAGCGGCCTTACCTTTGTCGCAGTTCTCGATCGCCAGGGCGGCTTGGGAGGGTTTGTAGTACCTGACGTAGCCCAAACCTTTACTCTCGCCCGTCAGCTTGTTCCTGATGATGACGCAATATTCAATGTCGCCGTACTCCTGAGGCGACACAACAGACGGTCAAAACTCTTTTCTTTGAGGAGGAACACGACGAGGTCAACAAGTGGGAAATACGAAAAGCGGCTGCACGTACCTTAAAAGTGTTCTTCAGGTCTTCCTCGGAGAAGGTTTTGGGGATCATGACAAAGATCCTGGTCAGCTCCTCATCCTCCACGTCTCTGTGGCTGCACGACGAGCGCGACTGGGCGATAAACACCTGCACCAAGACGACCGTTTATCACTCATTCTTCATCAATGGCGACGTCTGACCCAAGAGGTCGAGTCCTTCAAAAGGGGCTGTTCGTATCAATAAAAGGGAATTCAGATTTACCGCAACAAAGAGGAAGGGGCCCATTTTTGAAGGAGCAAATGGGCACCAAACAAGCATCCCTTTGCATTCGTCAGTACCCAAGAAGTCACTCTCGGTTTCAAAAAGGTTGGTACGTTTATTGAAAACATTTAATAATCGCTGGAAATCAATTCCTTCAACCTTGGAATAGTCCTCAAGCCTTTCCACAACACCGCAACCCAGAAATAAAACGCACCATTTCTCACGATCTATTCTGCTTCCATTCTAATACGCTTTCGAATGATTGTGGTATCAAGCAAAACGTCAGAATTCGGGTTTCAACTCGGGATGTCAAGACAGGATTAGTCTTTTAAAGGAAGGGTAACATTTGGAATAATTGAGTTTGAGCCGAGGCCATCGAAAGGGGTTCAAGTCGGAGTGTATGCGCGCGCGCGCTTGCCCATCTTCCATCCTATCATACATCCTTGTTTACTTCCTTCCTGTCAACGCTATGATGAATTAATAAATACAACCACCATTTTTTTTTGTTTGTTGCCATTGTGAGAAATGTTCAGCAGCTACAGGCCTCTTAGCATGCTGAAGCGCTAAATGTCTGGCCTGTTGCATATCGTTTGCGGGCACTTTCGTGCAAACTATACGTTAGGTTAAAAAGTGAGTGCTGGTGCTGGTGTCGGTTCGGACCTTGATGGGTTTGCTTCCGTCCTGCAGGACTTTTCCATGCATTTCCTCCATAGCCAGACACGCCTGAGACGATTTGGCGAACTTGACATAGCAAATGCCTTTGGACTCCTTCGTCTGCTTGTCTTTGACGACCCAAACGTCCTGGATGTCGCCAAACGCCGAGAACCGTTCCCGGAGCTCCTCTTCGGTGACGAATCGACTGGCCACCAGGAACAGGCGGCTGTTGGGAGGGTCGTCCAGGTTCTCCGGGGCTGGCTTCGTGTTTGTGTGCGACTCGTCCATCTTGGATTAGCGGCGCTCTTCTTCGCGTCCTCTTTGTTTCCTGTTTCCAGTCGTGTGTAAAGGCTACGTGGCGTATTACTGCCCCCCTCAGACACGATGCTTCAACTACAACGAGGAAGGAAAAAAAAATACACGCTCTTGTTTATACAGTATCACTGATACAACTCGGAAATAATCATGTAAAAACTACAAAACAGCTTTTAAAATCAGCCGCTGGTTGTCATTCTTCAGGACAAAGAACGATTTCAGAGAAAAAGATTCTACGATTCTCAAACAAATGTTTGACCTTCTTTCTTCTGTATGGACCTACACCAATACTCAAATAAATACTTTGTATATTTAAAATGAACCCTGACAGCTCGTGTTTGATATTAATTGACAAAGACAAAAAATGAAGGACACTTTTGCTTCAGTTATTGTTAGTTTTAGTTAATTTTATGAACAGAAAATTTGTTTTCAAGCATTTTCATCTTTATTTTATTTCACGAACAAAAAATGCTTCTTCAATTGAAGTTTTAGTTTTTTCATTAGTTTTTGTTAACTACAATAACCTTGTCCCACACTCACACTGCCAGTTATGAGTGTTTTCCCCACAATGTCTAAGTTACTGTTTAAACCACAGTGGCCAAGCCTCGGGCCACTTACAGTACAACAAATGTATTTGCCCTATTGGGTCAACTTATGACTGTTTCCCACATACAGAGACAACATGATCGTCAAGGTAGAGCGAATTCTGTTTGGCTTGGTAGACGCTGAACTGGAAGCAACCTCCGTGTACAAGAGGTCTACGCTAATTTTAGTCTATCTCTCTCTCAGGAAACCAGAGACCTCTTCCACCCCACCTCTGGTCCAAGACCACGTGCTTCTCTGTCACATAAGGTACAGTCAGTATTGTATGTACATAAATGTTGGTTTTCATATTCATATCCGCTGGGAAATGGGTTCAACCATTCAAACAATACTTCAGGAAAACTTGTACAAATGCAGTAAAAGAGATTTTGTTCAGTGGTTTCCGAAATGTTCAACCCTATACGGCACATTGATGACCTGGAGTAAAAACTCACTGACGTCACTGACTGCATTATTTTAGTCTTTTATTGAATTTACTATTTGTATTTCTTTTTTTTATTATTTTGAATGAATTATTACTGCATTTACACCTCTTTTTATTCAAAGTGCTCTACAAGTTGATTTGAGAGTCATTGACACCAAAAATGAAGCAATGTCACAGCAAACACGGCACGACCACTCACTTGTAATTTCAACAGATATGCTCATCCATCTCATTTTTTAAATCCATTTGTGAAATGGTACATAGACTTAATGAACACAATATATTCGTTTACCACCTCGTTTTTTTGAGCATTGCACCTTGACGTAACATGTCGAAATGTTTTGGGAGTACACCCGATTACGTATAGGAAGAGCTGACGTCATCTTATTGCCTACTTTGTACACTTCCCTTGCTCCCTTATAGCCAAACAAAGACTGAGCAGCTTTCATACAAAATGAAAGTACGAATACATTCTACCTAAGACTTCAATTCTTGATTCAGACAACAACGACTGCGCGTCGCTTGTCAAATACGAGAAAGCATGAAGAGAATTTAAGCATGGAAACAAGACGTGGCCCTATGGACACGCGAGACGAAACCATCGTCACATGACTAGATTACGTCATAAGACGGCACCCGTAAGTGGAGTGACCTTCTGTGCGACCGCCACAGCGCGTTCGTGTCTCGTCGCGGAAAGGAGCTACAGAAGAATCATTTTAATTGAACGCATATTCAACTATACGTAAGTAGAACACAACACGTTAGATTTTTTTGCGCTAAAGCTGTGTTTTCATTTAGTTGAAAACAGGCGAATGAATGCAAACGGCGGGCACATTTCGATGGTTTTCTTGGATATTTTTGAGTGGATTTTGCTCACTCTGTGCTCCATTAAGTACACTTAAGAGAGTTTTATTCGGGTGGGCATGTCTCATAAGTGTGACGAGTAACAAGTGTAGATGGTGGCCAAACTCCTTCAAGCATCCTTGAGTGTGTTGCGGCAGACACGAGCCAACCGCTAGCCTGGTGTTCTGGAATATTCCACGCCATGGAGGAAAACGGAAAAAAAAAAAACAACGATGTTTGAATGAAATATAAGGTCTTCACAGAGATGGATTCGAATTCGCCGGCCTGCCATGTTAACGGTCACCCTTGAGCGAACCGCCATGCCTGGTAGCGAGCCGGCTTTTTACGTGCTCACCCTCCATGTGTCCCCTCTGAATTAAATGCGATACGCGAGTTAAACGTCACCCCCGGTACTGGTTCACAGATCAAGAATTACGCTAAGACAATTAATTGTCTCCCCTTTTGAGTACAATAAACGTGCTGACCTATTAGCCCTTTAATTACATTCGCTACGACCGGGGAGGCTAATGCTAAGTAGCATAGAAGCTAACGCCGGCCGAGTCGAAGAGGACTAAAAGGACAAAGCCAAGGTAGCGTATTTGAACGGCCCCTTCGTGCACGTTTGACACTTTGACCTCGGGCGGCGAGTCGCGTCGTGACGTAACGCGTGGACCGAGTGGATGGAGAAGTGTTGGCGCGTGCTTGGTGCCGCTTGCGCCGGCTCATTTCCACGTCCTTTACGCCAGCAGCGCAGAGGACAGAGGAGGGAGGAAGGAAGCAGAGCAGGCCGTTGCTTTTGAGATCAGGCTAATTCGCGGTTGTGATTTTTGGTCTTCACGTTGCATTCTTTTAGCCTGTGTGAAGTCATTTGTCTGCACTCGGTTCACTGATTTTATCAATCAAAAAACCCTCTCAAGAGCCCAGTGAGCAGAATCATCAGCAGTTTGCGCCACCATTTGTCCTACAAATACCCTGTTCTACTGTAGTGTGTGTATATATATATAACCCGTATACAGCAGAATGTGTTCACATTCCCCCTTGTCCGTCTCATTCCAGCTGACTATGGGCGACGTGGCGAAAGGCAAGAAGGCGTTTGTGCAGAAGTGCGCACAGTGCCACACCGTTGAGGAGGGGGGCAAGCACAAGGTGGGGCCCAACCTGTGGGGTCTGTTCGGCCGCAAGACGGGCCAGGCGGATGGATACTCGTACACTGACGCCAACAAGAGCAAAGGTCGGTCGCCAAATGTCTCGGTGGTGACCTTGAATTGACAAGCCCGATGACATTGACGTGTGTGTGTGTGTGTGTGTGTGTGTGTGTGTGTGTGTTGACAATAACATTTCAAAGTCAAAAGCGTCCCGTGACGTTCACGCGAAACGACGTATTCGTGTGCCGCTGGAATACTTTGAAAGGAGGTTCTCGGTTTTTGACGACCCCCTACATACAAGCTTTGGGGGTTACAAAGGACGCATGGTGGCGTAAGAAGACTGAGTGGCCACAAGAAAATTGTCATCAAGTCTTGGTTTTGAGGCTGGGTGACCTTCCATGCGGATTAGGAAGTTAAATAAGAATAATAATAAGAATAAGAAAACCTTTATTTGTCCCGCACTGGGGAAATTTGCAGTCTTCAGCAGCAGAATTGGAGGGGGGTGGGGTAAAAAGAAAAACAAAGTATTGCATGCACAAATAAATGTTCCAGAACAAAATAGAGCAAAATGACACACAAGTGGCAACACCGTTCAGGTTAAAACGTAAAAGCAATTCAAACACCTGGTCGGAACTTCGAATGAGATTGTGTCAGGCAATTGTCGCACCGCACCTTTTTTTTTTTTCTTCTTGGTTGTATAACTCAAGTGTCAAGACACTTAATATCGAGACGTTAAAACAATCGATACTAACTTAAGACAAAGATGTCGTGTGAAAGAAAGAAGCACTGATAGCTTACAGTAATCGTCCACTTAAATGCGCTTCATGTTTCATCCATTTTTTTGCATTTTGTTTTGTTCAACCTCTCCTGTCACCAAAAATCTGTTTTTTTTGTTGTTGTCTTATTCAACACCACAAGATGGCGCCAAAGCCTTGTATTGTAGAAACCTTTTTTTCCAATCAAACACATGGTCAGAACCATTAAATGGTAAAGGCCTCCTGTTGGATAGCCTAAAATAATAATCAAGTCAAGGACTGTTGGTCGTGACATTTCAAATCCATGGCTTACCTTTCGCTTACATTTGATGAGGTGTAAAAAGTGACCCGAGTTCCAGCGTGTAGTTGTCCCTGAACGTCCTTCGTTGATCCTGCTCCTTGACGGGCCACAAAAAGACAGAAAAAGCGATCCGAGTCTCAGCTTTTGGCCCGCCAACAGCATCTGATGACACATCAGCACACGTTTTGAAAAGATGGCTGAAAGATGATTTTTGATTGACAGTCCCCCCAACCTTGTCGGTGTTCAAGTAGTGGACCGTGACTTGAATTTGCCCATTTTTGTGTGTTTTCAGGAATCGTGTGGGGTGAGGACACGTTGATGGTTTACCTGGAGAACCCCAAGAAGTACATCCCAGGCACCAAGATGATCTTCGCCGGCATCAAGAAGAAGGGCGAGCGCCAGGACCTGATTGCTTACCTCAAATCGGCGACATCATGAAGGCCGCGTGCGCTTATTTAACGTTTTAGTTTGTGTTTTATTTGATGCGGCTTTCAAGTCACGCCCCCCCCCCCCCCCCCCCCCAACTCTAACAAAAAGTCACGTGTTGAGTCATCTGTGCGGATGCTGATGAGAGAGCGAGACGACTTCTCGGCTCCTCGCGCATGTGGCCAACGCCACCGTTTGCGGAAACTCTCGCGCTTATGTCATCAACATCATCACCGTTGAGTCAACCGATTCTGGTTGTTTGGATTTCAAATGAATGTCCCCGTTATTGTATAGCCCCCCTTCTTCTCCACTAAGGTCCCAAAGCATTCAAAGTGAGGCACATTGAAAGGGAGGGAAAACCCCCAAAACGTCCGTACGCACGCACGCACGCACGCCGGCTGAAGGAAGGAGGCGGCGGCTTTGTTATTTACCTGGTTTCACAGGCCCGAAAGAGTCTTTTAATTTATTTTACTGCCACTTCATGTGAGCGTCTGTCTGTCAAATGTTGAGAAGGGGCTGCAACGAAATACTGTCTGTACATGTTAGTCGTCAGAATTAAGAGGCGGCCAACCGGATGGCTGAAGGATTATCTATTAAACGCAAAAAAAAACGTCCAATGAAAATCTGGCTCCTGTCTATTTTTTTTTTAGGAAGGCTAGCTCATGAAATTGATGTTATTTTGCAGGGTTTTTTTTTTTTCCTTTTCAATAAACTGCATCCCTGCATGAATGTGGAAGGTTGTTCGTCTGTGTGTGCCTTGTGGTTGGCTGGCAACCAGTTCAGGGTGTCCCCGCCTACTGCCCGAAGAGAGCTAGGAGAGGCTCCGGCAACCACCCCCCTGTGACCCTTGTCAAGCAGTTCGGAAAATGGATGGATGGATGGAGTTGTAAAGGTTAGAGGTCATATCAATGGTGAAAAAAAAAAAGCTTCAAAATAAAAGCCGGCATTTGAACAGGGGTGTGTTGACTTTTTATAACCGCTGTTAACACTTGGTCACCAACAAATCATTTTTCATGCGCTTGGTTTTGAGATGTGCTTCTTTCTTTCTTTCTTTCTGGCTGGCCGGTGGTGAGCAAAGAACAAATGAGCCGGTCGCCGTTTCACCACTTTGTGAGGCTCTCACCAGGGTGACCGGCGTGCACGTGGAAGCATTCATTCACGTGGTCAGGCAAGTCCTTTTTCTTCTGCTGACATCCACCCCACTTTGGACTTGAGGAGGCAAGTCGGGTGCGAGAGCGTGTTTTAGTTTGAAATATTCTGTTGTTATTTACAGAGTGTGACGAGATCCGCTTTGTAAAAGTATCCGGGGCAGTAGGTGGGGGACACCCTGAACCGGTTGCCAGTCAATCGCAGGGCACAGAGAGACAAACAACCATCCGTGCTCACACGTAGGGACAATTTGGAGTGTTCAATCAGCCTGTCGTGCATGTTTTTTGGAATGTGGGAGGAAACTGGAATTCCCGGGAAAAAGCCACACAGGCATGGGGAAATCACACAGGGAGGCCAGAGCTGGGATTGTACCCACAACCTCTCTGCACTGTGAGGTCAATGTGCTAACCACTGGGCCAAAGATTTTTAATGAAAATAAAATACTTTTTTTTTTAAATTCTTCCAAACAATATCAAGATAGTTTGATATGTTTTCAAGTTGTATTGATTTTTATTTTTTTATTATTAAATAAAATAAATTGTGTTGTTCTTTCTTAAGAAAAAAAAAAAACCAATTTTCAAAATCATTTTAAAATGTAATCAACACATTTTGGGCGGGGGCTCCATCTGATATTTTTGCAGAAAATGTAATGACTACTTTTTGACTGGACTGCATTTTATGTTTTTAATTCCTGAATTCTAACACAAGTTCCCTTTCTATGATTGATTCATGTCGAAACAAACGCTCTACGCAACATTATTTTTCAAAGTAATCCTTTTTCTTTCTCATTTAAATTCCGTCAAGGTCTTGAGAGAATTTATATTATTAGCCGAAATTCAAATGTCATTTTCGCTACTCGCCACGTAAATACAAAGTTCACGTGTTGGCATGTCTGGATGTGGAATACACGAGAACAACGACGACAATTATCCGTGCGAGCGATGTGAAAGAGAGTTGGGGGAGCGCGCTGGTGCCGATTCAAAACAAAAATGTGACAAAGATGCTCGACGCCAATTAGCAGGCGGGAGTCGCATTCCTCGTAAAGATGAGTGAGAGCAACACGGACACTCGCACACAAACGGCACAGACGCACACACGCGACCGAGTGCCTGTTGACCCCCGTGGATGAAAACGTGTCAAATTTGTCACCGGGTTGATGGTGGAAGCGCAAGTGAACATTGTGACCATTGTGACGCCTTTCCGGCGACGCTCAGGACAGACACAACTCGAAGCAACCACTTCATTAGGTACACCTCTCCTGCGACCTCTCCGTGGCCACTTTTGACTGACGCTTTTTTGAACAAATCTGTTTGTTCTTTATAATGATTGAATTATTAATTATTTGCGCCCGGGTGTTGGGAACCGCCATTCTATCGGACAGCGCTCGCTGCTGTGGCAAAATGTCTGACTTGCAAGTTGTGAGCAAGACGAGATTTGGCTTGAAGGCCCCTGAGCCATTTTCAAAGCGAAAAGCACCACAAAATTGCACTAATCTGACATTTTAACTGCTTTGTTAAACTGTTGCCTCTTGACTGATCACCCCCCACCTGCCCATTATTGATCCCTGCAGCTCTCATCGCCATGGTAACCTCAGGCAAAGCGATCTTTGATGATGATGATGATGTTGCAGCAGGGGAGGAGGAGAGGGCGGCAGCTAAAAATAGAGCAGCAGCCAATCAGATGATGAGAAAATTTGCCGAGTCACACTCCCCGTCTGGAGGAAGACTCGCCCTCTCTTCCATCCTCAGACGTTTACGTTCAACCTCGGTGGCCATTTTAGTAGTTCTCAATTCTTGACAAGAAACCTTCGTTCGTTTCTTTTTCGAAGAAGAAAGTGTCGAATGGACTCGTGCCGAAAGTACTTCCACGGTCAATGTTCTGATTGCGATGATTTGCATCACTTGCCGGCCATTTTGGTCGTTCTCCATATTGGTCTTGGCTGGTTTTACTTGTCAAATAATGCCAGGAAGTTTCCATTGTTCTCCACACTTACTCCATTTTTTTTCCTTCTGAAAATGCAAACACGTTCCTTAACATTACTACAGATGGAAGAATCCTTTGGTCGCTATTTTTGGAGTTTTTTTTCCCACTTTCTTGGAATACGTTCCATACTTGATCTCAACTGCCCGCCCCAAACTAGTCGTAATTCCTTTTCTTCCAGGTTCACCGCTTGCCTTTTCTTCAGCGACATGCACCTTGATTCATGATTCTACTGATGCAAGAGTGACCCGGCGGCCATTTTTGTAGTTTTCTACACGCGTATCCATCACATACAGTACAGTGAAACTCCTCTACAACGAAATCTACATGGGTGAAAATACCCCCTAGTGTGAAAAAAATCTTCATGCATTAACACCACGCCCACTTTCCTGTTTCAAATTTGCTACAGTGAAAAACCCCCTGTTGTGAAAAATGTCTTGCTGCAAACATGATTTCGTTGTAGAGGAGTTTCACTGTACGTCCAAAAGTTGAGTTGAATTGACCACTTAATACTTACGTCTTCCGTTGCAAGAGCACTCATGCGAATCCTCCCTTTCGTCCGACTGGTTATCAATATCATTACAATCTTGGTGATGTTAAGAAACAAATGACCTTCAAATATTGGAAACCCCTCTCGGAGTGATGCAGTGCAGTCCTGTGCGCTGTCATCTCAAGATTTGTGACTAGTTTATGATTTTTTTAGAAGAAAATCAAGCGAGGACCATGCAGTGAAATCTCAGCCAATCGAAGACCTCCTCCTCTGCCCTCGGCGGGGGTGTGGTCGCATCCTGTGGCAGTTTCGTCGCTATTGATGCTTTGTGAACAAGTTGTAGGTTGAAATAAACGAAACTAATTGCTGGTGAAAGTCCAGCCATGCATATAAAGCGCCCTTTCTCTTTGCATTTTTCTTTTTTCCATTTGGCACCAATGTGCCCGCCCACCCCCCCCTGACCCCCCTTTGCACCACTCACGCTCTCCCGCTGCGTCGTCTCTCTCGCATGTTGGCATCGCCCCGCTCGGCCTCACCTCCTCCCCTCTCCCTCCCTCCCTCCCTCCCTCTCCTCCATTAGCAGGACGAGCAGAGCAGACGAGGACGGGACAGTCGAGGCAGCGCAAGCAGAAGAAAAAGAAGCAGCAGCAGCAGCAGCAGCAGCGGAGCATCATGGACGTTCTGAAGAAGGGCTTCTCCATCGCCAAGGACGGCGTGGTGGCCGCCGCAGAGAAGACCAAAGCCGGCGTGGAGGAGGCCGCCGCCAAGACCAAGGAGGGGGTCATGTATGTCGGTGAGTTGGCAAAGGCCAAATGTTGCTTCGGGACGACGATAGCAAATGAGCGCATTTTGTTTCAAAGGGTCCAGGGGGGGGTTAGGGAAATATTTCATCTGATGTAATCAGAGAAAATGAAGCGGGTGAAGCTCAGACGGCAGCGAGGGATGAGCGGCGGGGGCAGAAAGGGCGGCGTTAAAAATTAAAATGCAAACCACAGAGATGCGGGGGTCATGCAGACGACGACGTGGTGGAAGGTTGAGGACTGGACGGAGGGGGAGGGGTGGCGGCGAGGGGAGCGCGTTTGGAGAGGAAGTCCAGGCGGCGTTCAGGGTGTGGCCCGGGACAGATTGAGTTGTTGCAAAGTAGAAAGAGAACACAAAATCTCATTGAGATGCGACTCGGAAAAAACGTACTACGGCGTTCCCCGCTAGACGGGCCATCATTTGTGCCGCCGCTACCGATATCGAGGATTTTGAAGTAAAAATCGTTCGCGAAAAATTCAAATGGACATTGCGGAAAATGCACAAGCATCCATGAATGAAGATTCAGTTCCTGGTTTCATCCGTCAGAAAATCGGGAACATTGTTGACCGTCGTTTTCTGAAGTAAAAGCGGATGTTGCAAAGGTTGATTTTTGTAAAAAAAAAAAAATACACGCAAAATGACTCCCGAGAAATCATGTCGGTTTACTGCTCCGCAGTTTTGTGCCATCTTTGAACGGGGACTTTGGATGCAAGAGAGCACTTTGCAGAGGGAAGAAGGGGAAAAAAAACCCCCACCACACTAATTGTTTGCTTCAAAGCCTGCGTCGTTGAAGATGAGCAGTCAAATAGATGGAGATCGTCTTCTTTTCTTTTTTTGCGCACATTTAAATTGCCCAATCCATACTTAGAGATACGAGCGTGGTCAAGGGACCGATTCCCCTTGATCGAACCGTGTTGAAGTGAGACGAGTGGTTTCATGCGATGCTTTGCTGCCCTCTTGTGGCATCTATAGGCAGTGCACCTTTTTTTTTCGAGGAGGGCGTTAATTTCACTGAAAACAATTTCCTCCACTGTACGTTGTCAAGTGGTTGCATGAAATCACATCCTCCGGATCCGGATTGCACGGTCGGCCGCCCCTTGTTTGTTTCATAAAAACTTGCCAAGTCAATCATATTCAATTCCACACATGCACGCTCGTCATTGTCCTTCGTGTGTTATTTTTCCAGGAAACAAGACGATGGAGGGCGTGGTGACCGGCGTCAATACAGGTACCGAAGCACTCACACACCATCACTACGGTGACATTGAGGAAAATATTTTGGAACTATTGTGACGCCTCAAACGACAAAAGGCCTTTTGATGGCAAAATCGGAGATGCACCGGCAGTGATGCTGACTCAGCGCGTGACCTGACTTGAATGTCAGTGGCTTTTTTTTTTTTTTTTTTTACATGATGTTTGCCATTTACACCATGAATGGCGTCATATGTTCTTGCAACCGTGACACACTCGCCCCCTAAGTCCCGTGACGCATACTCTTGTTTAATTTCATATATATAAACATAATCCGTTTGAGTGTCAGGTGCCTAAACTTGTCCGACTCTCGTAATTACCGTGGCATGCCGAGATTCACCTCCGAATCTTTATCTTCCCCTCAAAAGCTGTGCTGAGCGCAAATCCAAAGCCATCCAACACCGCCATCTACAGGGGTCTGTTAGTCATTACATTATAGAGAAGCTAGGCGAGACCGTCTTCCACACCTACTTGTTGGGAAAAAAAAAAAAAATGCACTCGGTAACAATATTGATCGGCTGCAGTAAATGGTTGCGTTCCGGTTGCCGTCCGCGACAGCAAACGATTTTAGGCCGCCACTGCATTCAAACGGCACTACAAAATGGCCAGCGCACTACTTAGGGCACAAGAGTGTTCGAGGGCAAGGATGGGTAACTCCTCGAAAGCCACGATCAATACTCTGCACAGCTTGCCGATGGTCTCGGGAGTGTTTCCCAAAAACAGCTTGACATCCCAGTGTCCTTCCAGTGTCCCAGAAGACAACCGAGCAGGCCAACGTCGTGGCCGACGCCGCCGTCGCCGGGGCCAACGAGGTCGCCCAGGCCACAGTGGACAGCGTGGAGAACGCCGCCTTATCCACCGGATTCGTCACTGTGGTGAGCCATGAAAGCTTCTGGCAATCTTGGCACTTCATTTCCTTTTTTCCTCCTCAAAAAAGAATATAGAACATTTGCATTTTTTTTCTCTCGAGTGAACTAGGGGCTGAACCGATGACTCAACTTAACTGCATTGCGTTCTAAGTCGGCGAATCACAAATGATGCGATTTTGGCAACTTGTCGGACTTTCAGCCTTGCCTGTCTGCTTCTCGCCGGACTATAAAGCTCGATGGAGGAGCACAATGTCCAACCTAGCGAGCCCACACAGTTGATGAAAATGATCTGGTAGCTTTGGTTATTCTGATTCCCATGTCATAAGATTTTTATTGTCCTAAGATGTTTTTTTTAGCAATAAAACAACTCTTAATAACTCCAAGACTAGCGACAGGATAAGTTATGTGACGGTGCTGAGACAGAGAACAACGAGTTGCTTTGTTCAGGGTGAATCGCCGTTATGAATATACAGTAAACGTAGGCGGAACAAGATGGCAGCGGTCATGTGACCTGGGTGATGTCTTTCTCCTGCAGACTGATGCTCCAAAAACAGACGATGGAGGAGAACAGACCCAAGAAGCTGCTCAGTAGGTGAGTAAACAAATGTAGTGTTTAACATTTCATTAGTTTCATCGTGTCATTGCCAATGTCATTTTTAACGGTCACAATTGCAATAAAAAAAAAAAAATAAAATAAAAAAAGGCACCATGTTTGCGGGAAAATTATGTTTTCAATTACGCTAGTTTTGAAAATGAAGTATTTATTCACTGATTGATCAATTGACGTTGAAACTCTTCTAGTGCCAACACTCACTTCCTGTTTGTGCCCGTCCAATGGAGGAGAAAGAAGACCGATTCCCGCCTTTCCTCGCGTGTTGTCTTGGCGCCACTTCCTCTGCTTTTCGCCCTCTTCCCACACAACTGTCGGCTGATTGGTCGGTGTGTAGAGTGACGTCACTCAGGCACACACACGTGTCGCCAGCCCAATCACAGGGCTGGACGTCAGAAACACATCCGATGCCTTTGGCCGTGCATGTAGCTTTGACCAAGAAACACGCGCGCCTGCGCATACATACACACGCACATACATACACAACCACTAAAGAATCACTACACACTTATCTCCGGTCTGTGTCGCTGTTATTAACTATGCTTCAGTGCTACTTTCTTTTATAAAACAATACAAATGGAATAAAGGTACCTTTAACATCCGCCCGACTTTGCTGATTTTATTCGCAATTCTCTGTTCCCCAGTGTAGACGGATGTCCCAGTGACGCCGAGCCAGGAGGCACTACAGTACTCGCAACGCCATTGCGTGTATGTGCGTGTGTGTCACTCATCACACAAATCTTCGACCAAAAACAAAAAAAAAAATCATTCTTTGTGGCTGTATAATCCCATTCACAGTTGAAGTTTTGCATCGTACTGCACAAACGCAAAAAAACTCACACCGTCTAACACCGAGCTAGCTTTGCCTGAAAAATGGCTCGTTAGCTTAATGCTAACAAAGGCAAAACACCGCAGCGGGGATATTGAACAGCATCGACGCGGCATCTTAAGCGTTTGGGCCACGGACACTTCAACGAAAAACACAACGGGAGAACAAAATACAATTCATAGACGTTTGTGACGAATGACTTAACTTTGCTGTTGAGAAGTTGCGACGTTTCTGTGTTCGTAGTGTTTGCTATACTGCCCCCAAGTGGCCAAGGCACCCACGCCAGATGGAGCCGCACTATATCAATTGAAGCCCACATTTTTGCAAAAACGCCCGTTGTTGACGTTACAGGTCGTGACATTTTTATGTACAATATTATAGCCTGCTGTTTTCATTGTAAAAGAAAAAGTGAAACCGAAAAACACACCAAAAAATAATGTGAATGATGAGAAAAGAAAAATTGAAACCGAAAAACACACCAAAAAATAATGTGAATGATGATCATTTTGATCAGACATGATGCTTGCAGCAAATGTTTGACTTTATTCCACTTGCAGCAGAAATCATTCTTGGCGTGTGAGAAATCATTCCGGGTGAGATGAACTCTTAACTTTATTTGGCTCTAGCTCGTCCTTTCTTGCTTCCTCCCTTCCTTCAGGCGGCACAAACGCAAAAAAAAAAAGTGTGGCAACAAACAAGGGGCATGCACACGCATTCACGCGAGTAGAAAATGCTTGCAAAAAAGTGGACATGCGACTGCGACACTCGCACGGTGTGTTTAAGGCACCATTATGCTACGGTACATTTGCACACTTGGTAACCCCCCCACCACCCCTCCTCTATGGTGTCCACTTATCATGGGGAGCTTCATTCAGGCTCTGGAGCAACAGACAAACCGGACAAAGTACACCCACCATTAATTCATTCAGCTGTTGATGTCCTTGCATTTTCTCTCCAAGCGGAAAAACACAAAAAAAACATTGTCGTATTCACTCAAAAATAAAGAAAAACAAACACCATTCCAAGAAACTTTGCCGGATGCTTTAGAAAACAAAATACATCAAATAAAACTCTGATTAAATAATTCACTTTTGTTAAGCACCAAAATGAAAGAGAGTGGCCCTAGAAAAATAAATAGCACGAGTTCCGGAAAAGGAAAACGGCATGAAATTTAAGGAGACACACCAGTGGGCAGCTTACATTGCGGCACTATCTGTGTGTGATGGTGTGTGCTGAGTTCAGGTGTCTGCAAAAGGGTAGGACAGGACAGCCTGTGGTTAGTTCAGGGATCTGTACTCATGAAGTGCAGTTGAGGTGTCAGTAAAAATGCAAATGAGTATGTAGGTTGGTTGGTTGCTTCGGGGTTTTGGCGGAGTGGAGGCCAATCTGTGTTGAGTTCAGGGGTCTTGTGGCTAGTCTGGGCAGACAACAAAAAACAACTGCCGAGATCAGAATTAAACCACGTCATGTAAATAATTTAAAAAAAAAAAGAATTTGATTGAATGTTTGATTTAAAAAATTTTTTTCATGACTTACCGAATGTTGAAGGCTGATTGTGTGCGCGTGTGTAAATTGCTCATGGAAAAGTGAAGCTGTCGCATTAAAAAGCTTGTCAAAACCTCCTGAAAGCAAAGTATTGCGAAGGAAGATTTTTTTTGAGAGGGGGGGGGGTTTGTTTTTGCACACGCGTGTGTAATAAGTGATGATCATCTGATGTGTGTGCAAGTCGTTGGCCGGTTACACGTTGATAGCGTGAGCGTGCTTCTTGCACAGAGGTTTGTCTTTCTTGGAGTAGAAGGGCTGGCCCTCCAGGTTCACGTGACACACCTGAAACAACGACAAAGGCAACGGACATTGTACATTGATGAGGGCAAATGCTCAATCAGGATCTGAAATAAACTTTTTTTTTTTTTTTTTTTTTTTGGACCCAGCATATTTTGTGGAAATTAGATATGACTTGACAGAATAGGCAGTACTGTATTTGTTCAATGAAATTGTTTTTCATCCCAATGAGTTTCTCCTTCGATTGTGTCTATGTGGATGACAGATCCCACTCCCCCCCCCCCGCCCAATCAGATTTCAACCCCTACGTGTTGCCATGTCACTCTTCACAAGTAGTTCCGTTGTGCCTACAAAACTTCAAGAAACATTTTGCCTGCGTCTCGCCATTGTAGTATGGCGTCGATTTGAAGCCAGTGGGTGCATGTGGTCTTATCTCCCCCGGCGGAGGTACGGCGTTGGTTTCTCACCGCGCACACGAAGCAGGTGTCGTGCCAGGTATGACCGAGAGCCTCGATGAATTTATCTCCGGCTTCCACGGGGAAGTCACAGCCGTGACACTTGGTGCTGAACAGCGCCACATAATCTGAAGCAGATCGAGCGGCGTGGTTAGCGACCCGCTGGCGTCGATACGGCGCACGAATCGCGCGCAAGAGGGACGGCGGCGCACCTTTCTCGCAGTACGGCTCCCCGTCCTCCATATGGAAGAGGCTGTTACCGAAGGGTTTGCCGCAGGCGGCGCACACAAAGCAAGTGGTGTGCCACGTCTGCCTCAGAGCGTGCATCACTTCCTGCCAGGCGACACCGCAACAAGTCAACGACGACAAGCGCAGGAATCCAATTTCGGGGGGGCGCACCCCGAAACGGTTTTTTTTTCTGTTTCAAATAGTGGTTGAACGGTCTCGTGAGACTGGCTGATGCATTTGACGCCTTACCCCCATGATCTTGGTGCTGCAGCGTCCGCAGGTGGGGGCAAAGAACTCCTCGTAGCAGTTCTCGCAGTAAACGCTGTTCTGCTCCTCCACAAAGCTGACGTCGGCCAGCGACATGTTGCAGTAGTGGCAGTTGAACTCCTCGGGGTGCCACGAGCGGCCCAGCGCCACCAGGAAGGGACCCCTGCGACCGCAAAAACGTTCACGTCATTGGCGGGCTTTGACAAGCCGGCGGGGAAAAGTAGGGTGGTACTTCTCGAGGAGATGCAGAGCGAAAAGGTTCGGGACGGCTTTTGGCAGTGGCGGAAGTTTACGGATAATTTGAGTACAGTGAACGCCCAACTGAAGCATGTTTTTAAAAATGGAGGCCATCAACGGCGCAGTCAAAAAACTCATAGAATGGCAAATGTAGAAATTGGTGGGCACGTGGACATCTGCTGCATTTTTGTGTCTGTATGAAATGACGTAAGGCCTTTATTTTGAAAGCTGATGTTGTTTGAAATGATATAAAAGTGTTTCAGGATCATAGTTTGGAGTAGTAAAAATCAAAAAACATCAAATGAACAGATGGTCAAGTCATTTCAAGATGAGGTTAAAAAAAAGCAGTGTATGCAAAATATGAAAAACGTTTAATATATTATAGAGCTAACACATTTTTGATCGTAAATTAATAGATTTGTATTTTTAACTGTTCATTTACTGAATCGAGTCGCTGTTGGGTGGAAACTGTGTATGCCCAAATATGGTCAATTTCATATTTTGTTACAAATTGATGTTATTGGTCAGTTTTTCAAACAAATTATGAACCAATCTTCATCTTAAATTGAACTCTTTTGGACTCTATAAGTGACTAAGCATCTTCTAATGCCTCAGGACTGAAATTCTGGATGTGTTTTAGACAGTAAGAAGAGATAAAAGTTAGCTTAGATACTAACATTTGAGGAGGCCTCTTTTGTACCCGTTGGGAATTTTCACAACTGGTGATTGGTGGCGGGGTTTGGGCCCGAACGTTCACCATGTCTGCCATCTTTTTTTTCATTCATAGAGAGGACGGCGCAGTGTTACCTGATGATGCTGTTGCAGGCTCCACACAAGGGCGTGCGGCTGCTGGCGGCAAACCTTTCGGCCCGTTGGGCCACACCCCTGGCCA
Organism: Hippocampus abdominalis; assembly: GCA_018466805.1. NCBI lineage: Eukaryota > Metazoa > Chordata > Actinopteri > Syngnathiformes > Syngnathidae > Hippocampus > Hippocampus abdominalis. The sequence goes on from CM031702.1 coordinate 961,362, forward strand.
CGGGGGAGAAAGGGGCGGGGCTAGGAGTGACATGGGCGGGGACGGAGGCGGCGGCCGAGGGGTTGGGGATGTACTGGGGCGGCGGGGGCGCGGCCTGAGGCAACGGAGGCGGCTTGATGACCGCGGTGGTGGTCTTGCTCGGGTCAAACTTGTTGGCGAAGGAGCTGTCGGTCACCCACGGGGGGCGGTTGCCACCCGCGCCGCCTGCCGCCTGTGGCGGAGCGGCAGCGGCGCGGTGGGGGTGAGCTTGGGGCATGTGGGGTGGCGCAGCTGAGAGAGACAGGAAGTGGTCGTCAGGTAACAAACCAAACACGGCAAGTCTGGCAGTTCGTGTCACGGGATAAATGCGGGTTCACTTCCGCGACAATCTCATTTAGGGGAACCAACCAATCAAATGACCAAGCTACCGCACCAAAAAAAAACATTTGATGTCATTTAAAATCAGTTTTTCAAAATGAAAAACACAAAAGCCCGAATTTTCCGAAAAACACAAAAGCCCGAATTTCGTACGCAATGCACTTGCCACCCCGAAAAAACCCCACAAGACTGGCTGGCTCACCTGGCTGCGACGGGTAGATGCAGGCCGTGCTGACCACCTTGGGAGGGGCGGAGCCCATGGGTATCTGAATGGAACTCTGCTGGGTGGGCGGGGCCTGCTGGTAGCGCTGCTGGGGCGGGGCTTGCGGCATGGGCGGGGCCTGCTGGTATTGCTTTGGGGGCGTGCCTTGCGGGGCGGCGGCGGCCGCCTGACCAAATTGACTAGGGGAGGAAGCAAGAGATGATGCGTTCAATGACCATCCCGGCAAACTGGCAACGCGACCGCGAGGGTGACGATGTCAGCTTAGTTGACGATGAAGGTGAGTAGCGTAGCCAACAAGAAAAAGCAGGAGAGAATTCAACAGCTTATTGGGATCGATTTCATACCAAAGGAGTGATTCAAAACGTACACTTGTGCCTTGACTTTAATTTGCTCCATGTCCAAGCTTGTCAATTAATTTGTTCCTATGCCACCTCAAACGTATTGTTACATTTAAAGTTCATTTTTCTCTGTCGAGTCGACTAATTTTGGCAATAGTTCGTACCTTGAAAAACTCTTTACGTCAAGGCAGTACTGTACTGTATCTCTCCATGGAAAGAAACGGCGCCCTCGAGTTTACCCTTCAGTGGAGTGGGCGTGGCTCACACGACACGTCTGCCACAATGTGCTTTAAGCTTTGCCGCATAACGCTGAGGAAGCTCAATGAAAGACGAGGGACTAGCGATGGCGCCGCCACGGAGCGGCCGTGCTGCGATGGGCAGCGGTACCTTGACACGGCCGCCTTGTGTTGGACGCCAGCGGCCGACTGACGCTTCAGGCTGCAAGTGTAAGATATAAAACACATGAGCAAACGTCGCTATCCGACACGCGTGACGTTTCCGGAGCCTCGGCTACAAAAAGAATAAGAGGAAGACGGGCGCTCAACGTCGGGACTCGTGAGGGGAAGTGAGACGGCGAGAATTTCAATTAAAAAAAAACAAAACAAAACAAGAGCGACACCCAAATAAGACTCAATTCCAGTCCGTTTCATTCTCCATAAACGCTTTTGTCGGCGGACGGAAAATGTCCCAGTTGAAACGCAACATCACTAATTACTGTCGTCATCGTCATCCATGCAAGAAATGAGTCTGTACCACTCACAAAAGGGACAAGCAAAATCTGGCTGTGCAAAAACGCTTTGCCAGAGGCCAACTTCCTCTGCTGCACTTGAACGCAACACATTCAGCCCAGAAAAACAGCGAGACTTCCAAGACCCTGAAAATGTTCACTCGCAACAGCCGTGCCATCGCAAAACGGCAGGTGGCTAGCAGGAGAAACCTATGCCGCCATCCAAGCAATGTCTTCGCTTATTTCAGCGAGACGATGCCAAAGCACATTCCGCACAACAGCGTTGCTTCGGAGCTAAAGACTGTGGGTCCTAGACTGGCCTGCCTGCAGTCCAGACCCGTCTACCATTGAAAAGGTGGCAGGTTATGACAACGGAGACCAGCCCCAACCCCCAAAATGAAAGTTGTGTATTTTTGAGAATACAAAGTTAGATATTCCAAACTACAACGGCAACAGACAAAAATCCACAAAGTAGTGACCGAGTATTTAGTGGAATCTTCATCTGTATGCATTTTTAAACGTCATGCAAATTAGCCAAATAAAATTGACAATACATGCATGTGAGGTGCAGTTATTATTTTAGTCCAGTTGGGGGTCACTATTCACAAATTCTACACGACAGTAACTCTGACCGTGAATTTCCTTTAAGAGGCGGGTCCAGGTTGACGAGTGGCCAGCTTGGCTGCTATTGGCCAGCTTCCTGGCCAATAGCAGAGGCTAGCAGCAGGTTGTGCGAGCAAAGTGCTTTTGTTCAGTAAGCGACTGAAAACGCGACCAACAGCTCCCTCAGTCTATATCGGTTACATTCGAGATTCAAGTTGAACGAACGTAATATTACGAGGAAAAAAAATGGTCGATTTTCATGAGATCAAAAAGTGCACGTTTAGTTGGGACAAAAAGCTGCATCGTTTTGACATGAAATCTGTGGAACACAAATTATAATCTTGAAGTACGTATTTCCTCCCAAAATCGGACTTCATTTCAGCAAGATTGCGACAAAGTGCAATTTTGGTTTCTTTTCATAGCGACACACGCACACACACACACACACACACACACACACAAACACACACACAAAGAAAAAGAACTTTGGTTGCGTTTGTCACAGGTTGTTGGGAAGTGGTGAGGGTGGAGGTGAGGTGAGGCGGGCAGGGCGGGGCGGGGCGGGGCGAGACTTCCTGTGCAGGTTCTGAGGTGCGAGTGACGCAGCCTACCTGCTCTTCCTCAACACCTCAGCATCCTCTTCCTCATCCGCCATGACTGCGAGACACAAACCAAAACAGACGTTGTCGGGTTAGCGATGCGGATCGCCAGGGCCACATGCGAGACGACAGCCCACTGAGCATTTACACGACGAAGATTCCCGGAAGAATCGAAGCATCCGTCTTCTTACCGCATTGCGTTTCCGTCGCCATCATGTGGGCGAGCGTCTGGAAGGTTTTGGACTGCGAGCTGGCTTGGCGGTGGTGTCCTCCCTCGTCCTCGTCCTGCATTTCCTCCGCGCTCTGGACCGCCTGGTAGACTGGCGAGGCGCTGTCCACCAGACGCTCTGGACTGGAAGCGGACACGGGCGAGACCCCGCCGCCGCCGCCGCCACCACCACCAACCCACCCACACAAGAGCCCCACAATAAGTGAGCTCAGAGAACAGGGAGCATTCTTTCAGGGGGGGTGGGGGGGGGGCTTTTCTTGGTCACCAATGCAAATAAAATAGTGGCTTCGGAATGAATGAAAAGTCATTAAGAAAAGATGAAATGCACACCAGGAAGTGAAAAAAAAACACTTGTGCTCAGAGGAAAAAGGAGCTCAGAACATTTGCTTTGATGATGAAATCCGAGAGATGGACGAGTGCAAAGGTTTCACAAGATGATTTTTATCGGCTCGGAGCGGACAAAACAAGCAACGTTTTCACGCCACGCCACGCCACGCCCTTCAATGCACCACGCAATGCTTCGTTCCTTCACTTATTTCCGTCGTACTCTCGAAATAACGGCGCGGAGATTTTCATTTGGTGACTGCGAACTTCGATCGAATGGAAGAAAGCCAAAGTCCCCCCCGAGAAATCACAAAGCAAACCGTTTCCATCCCGAAGCGTGATGTCACCATCAACGACGACAAAACAACTTCCTCGCAAGAAGGAGAAGAGACAAGAAGAAGGGAACGGAAGAATGCTCGAAGAATCTTCGACATAGTTCCTGATGGCACCCACTAGGGGGCGGTACAACACAATCTAGCACCGAGCAATTTTGGGGATGACCGTACGCTGATTCACACGTCACGTCAGAAGAAGGAGGCGGAAAGCGAGCGAGGGGGGGGGGTCTCACCCGACGTCGTGTCCCTTGGTCATGGTCTGCCCGGCGATGGCGTCCATGATGGAGTCCTGCGAGTACATGCTGATGGGCGTGTTGTACTGGGCGTGGATGATGGTGGCCTTGCCCCCCGGGCCCGTCACCTCGATGGCCTTGTGGCTGGCCGCGGCGCTTTCCTTCACAAGCACGCCGGCGCTGAGAGGCGAGGACGGCGCACGGGTGAAGTCAACGCGCATGCGGTCGAGCGTTTTTCCCCGATGGCGTGACAAAGGGCATTCATTCACGGGGGACGCTTCATTAGGGACGCGACAGAAACCGCATCCGACGCGACGGCTCCATCCGCGCGTGGGACGTCATTCAGGATCACCTCTCACACGTGCGGTTGGATGCACTCGCACACTTACTTGAATGCTCTCGCAGAAAAAAAAATTTTGTTTTCGGTTGCGTTTCGCCATTTCACGAGTCTGTGTGAGAGTGTTCCTGGCGGGAGCGGGAGAGCATTTGTGATGTGAGAAGCGTTTCAGTAGTGTCACCAAATAACTTTTCGGTAGTGCTTGTGAGTGGTTTTTATCAACCCATACGAGTGGATTCCAGTAAGCGGTGTAAGATTTTCAGTACGAGAAGTATGAGAGAGAGCGTGTGTGAGAGGTAATTGTGAATTTTGTCCCCGTCGTCCCCTCACGAGCACAGAGTGACTAACCCCGAGCCTTCGAGATCAACATGCTCCCGCCAATCCAACGCCACGGCGAGCACCGTGTGACCTTTGCCGTCACGCCAAGCGCCAGACAAGTCAGCGTCAAACGTCAACACAACACAGCAAACCAGAGCGTCGCTTACGCCGCCGTTACGTCAGCCGCACACACGCCTTGGCTCATTTCGGTTGACGGGCGCGCACGCAGCAAAGGCGTTTGTATCGTTTTGAATGTCAACCTGGCCTTTAAAGAGCAAATGCAAATAAATAAATGAATAAATAATAATAAGACAAATTAGGAGATGCTGACCGATCGTGTCCTGTCACTCTCGGCTAAGCTAAGTTTAGCAACCTCATTTCCTCTTGGTGGTTCTTTTTGGCAGTACGCTGTCAAGCCACAAAAAGGCAAAGACAAAGCAAAACACCAAATATATGGATAATTTTAGGTTGAACAATGTCTCGAAATAATGAAGCAATTACACTGGACGAGACATTTTGGTGCCAAGAAGGGGATCGGGTGTTTTGGTGTTGCTAGATTAACCCCCATGCAGTACTTATCCCAAAATTGGACATTTCGGTCACTTTGGACGATTTTGGACTGTTGGACAAATGGACACCACAGACAAAACAGTGAACAATAACTCCAGGAAGCTGAAATTCTGCATAGGACGTATATCTATGTCTTGGCCAATTCCCACTGAACATTTTGAGGGGTTGAAAGTGAAAAAAAAAGAAAAGTGAAAAAAGTTGTTGCACATTGGAAGAGGGACATTTTTGGGACGTAATACCCTTCATGCAGCCGCTAAAAATACTGCATGAGGGTTAAAAAAAAAAAAGAAGACATTTCTAATTGGGTCTATTTGTTAAGATTGCATTTTAGTTGAAAAAAAAGTGATAATAATATGAAAGTTAAAGCTACAACTTTTAGTTGGGTTTTTTTGGGGGGGGGGTGCTATTGTTATCAAAATAGTTGTCGACTAATTTGCCAACTGATTATTTGTCAATCACTTAACTGTTGCCGCTCTATTCTGAACTCAAAGATGCCAAGTATGAAATGGATTTCATTTAATTGACCAGAAAACAACAACAACAACAACAACAACAAAAAAGCCAGCGGCTCGGTTTTAGTCGCACCATATCACTGCAAAACTTGAAAAAACAAAACACACCCCAAATCAGCAGCTTCTTCCTGGGCCAACGTGCCGTGCAATGTTCAAGTCGGCGCTACCATGACAATGCGAACATACCCACACACACACACACACACACGCGCGCACACACACACACACACAAACGAGCACAAACACACTTGATATGTGATGCGCTCGGCAGGACGATACTAACTTGGGAGCAGGGGGGCTGAAAACCTGGTTTTTGGCCATGAGCAGAGGATGAGGGCGGCCGGCCAATATGAGGAAAATGAGGAGAGAGAAGGACATTAGTCATGTGACATCACCTTCAGTTCGTGGGGAGGAGGAGGAGGAGGAGGAGAGCTCCAGAGGAAGCAAAGAGGTGAACGTCTTGATTGAGTGTGACATCATCAGGAATGATGTCATTTGCCGCTTCTCCGGAAGAGGATTCGACTAACCCGAATGATTCAAAACGGCTCCAGACTTGGAGCCAGAGACCTTCGCAAATGTGGTTTTCAATTCGCGGCATTGAGGCGGTGCTGCTCAAAACTCCAAATGCCTTGCGCCACGGGGAAAAAAAACTCCCACTAACAACAAATCAATGCTTCGCTGCCAATCATTTCTTGCACCAACCAAGCAGAACGGCATTCTGGGTCATGGAGTCGGGGGGAGATCTGTCGCGTCGCGTCCACACCAACGCTCATCTCAAAACGGTCAACAGGAAGACGCCATCGCTCCAAAAATCAGAGCAGAAATTCTTTCCGTCTCATCTTGGAATATTGAATTATTTTATGTAGCCAGCATTGACCTTATCAACAGTCTTGTAATATTTGATGAACCCAAAATTCAGTCCCTTCGTTAGTCTGATTCCTATAAATCGTTTTAATTCATTTCATCTAAATGATAAAACACGACAATGCTTAATTTGAATAATTAGCCAATAATTTGATCAGGGATGGCTTTATACAAACAAAATCCGTTCTGGTTTCACTTTTGACAGCAAATGTTCTGAGGCTCTTGCTTTTCTCCGTCACATGACACGAGGCTCGGACATCAAAGTGCAACTGAGTCAACAACTTCGCTGATGGTACCTTGACTAGTATGGAATTGGCGAAACAGTAAATGAAGCTTCTCAATCCAATTCGACTGGGCTCTTTGGTACCAAGATGCCACAAGACAGTGTCAAAGCAATTGTTTTTTGTTTTTTTAATCAGAGATGGATACCGTTTGTTCTGTTCAATAAATGGTAGGCGCGCCTGCAACGGGCATTCCGCTACTTTATTTGCTGACTTTATTTATTTATTTGAATAGCATTGACTGCGCCATTAGAAAGCGAAAATGTACTGTATTGGGATTTAATTGTCAAAACTATAACCGGGGGCCATTATTCAATGAATCAGTGGGACCCTACTCCAGCGTCAAGGTACCATTTGTTAAGTCCTAGCTCACATTTTTTTTTTTTTCTCCCCTGGCTACGTACCCCACGGGCAGGCCCGCCTGAATGGCCGCCATTTCTCTCAAAGTTTCCTCTGAATACAGGCCGATGGGCGAGTTATACTGCTTTCTGCGGGCGGGGCTGCCGGCCGCTTCCGCGGGCCCCGGTGAGGCGCCGCGGACCGACGGGCGACCGTTCACCTGCGACCACGGCCAGGGAGGAGACGGGGGGTGGGGGGGCAGAAGCGGTCCATCAACAAAAAATGTATACCGTTATGTTACCATCAAGTTATGATTATGCCTCTGTTCTAACCCGTTTTTAAAGTCACCACAAGGGGGCGGCAGCAGCAGGTTCTCAAACTGGGGTCCTCGGACTCCCCCCACGAGCCATTGAATTGAATTAATTGCCTTTATTTTCCCATTATTTTATTTATTAATTTTTTTTTTTAATAAATAAATTAATACATTTGAAAGAAAAAACAAATAAATAAGACATTTAAAAAAAAAAGAAAAATAAATAAATAAAATAATGGGAAAATAAAGGCAATTTTTTTTCCAGAATAAAAAGCTGATTATTAAGAGAATATTTGGGAGGGATAATTCACGACTTTGTTAAACTCTGACTTGAATATTATTATGATCACTGATCTTGGATAATACAACTTTATTGTTGTAAAATGTCAGAACATGAAGAATTCTTCTTTTAAGTGCTATAACATTTCGGAAGAACTAATTAGGATTAAGAAGGCTCCCTTGGAAAAGATTAAACCTGCAAGGGAGTCCTGGACCCAAAAAAGGTTGAGAACCCCCGACATGGCGAGTATGAGAATTCATGTCAAATTCATTTTCATGTTTGAAGTCTTGTTTTGATCGTTTCCTCAGCTTTGAAAGGCAAAGATGTCCCATTTAAGGCTTTGGAGTGTCGCGGCGCTATATGGGAAAGCTCACCTGCTGGTGAGGGATCATGGAAATGCCGGTGTCGATTCTCGGCGTTGGCATGGCAACAGGACGCTTCGACCTCGAGAGAAGAGAGGAAAACGTTCATTTGACGGATGGAAAAGGTCACGTTTGAAGGTGGAAATGAAACATTTCGTGCCAAAACGTGACTGCGCAAACATATTTCTGACATGATCGCTCCCCCTCTAACCCCACCCAGGTTGTAGTTTGACATGATTGAGCTGATTTTTGTCTGCCACGTTGACCTCGTGCAGGCATCACGGGAACGTTTGAAAAGCAAGAAAATGACGCCAGCGATGGTGACTTGCAGGAACGTGCCAACAAACCTTCTTCATCCCCACACGCTCAACACGCTTTCAACGCTCTCTCTGGGGCAGGGAGGTCAAAATCCGCCCTCATCCTCACCCTCATCCCGGGCATTGCGTCTTCTGCGCATCACCCGGCGCAGTTGGCGCTCGGTTATGAGATATCGCTCGCCGCTCGGCGTACACCGACATTCATTTCCTCACTCATCTTATCAGATCTTATCTGTGACCAGGGGGGAAAAAAAAATGTTTGGGGGCGACCAGGGAGCGACGACCACATCCACACCGATGCCCTCTTTGAGGACCAGTTATTTATCATCAAAAACATGAGAATAAGAAAAATCTCCAGGTGACCGAGAGGCCACGCGCACCTCAACACGGCTTCCCTCTTAACCTTTTGACACTCAAGAACATATTTTGGGATTTTGAGGTTCAACAAGTCATTTTGATGACGCATGTTGACGTTTTGGGTTCCGTTCATATTGGCATGCGTGTGTCCACCCGGTCACTCGGGGTAACCGCCCCTTTAAGGGACATCACAACTACCGTTTTGTTTCCAAAGGAGGTACAGTGGAAAGTTGTAAAGACTTACAATTACATGTCATAATTCTCATCGAAATGTGTGTGTCGTCACATGTTACCATGTCCAGTCCGTCGCTTCACGGAAAATCTTTTTTTCCCCTCCTCCTCCATACCAGAGACAGTTTCCAACATATAAACAGTCACAATGTCTTTTGCGACGCAACGGTCTCCTGTGTGTTGTGTTGGTCACGTGACATCTTTATACCCCCCCCCCCCCACCCACCCCCGGGGTCGCTTTCTCCAAGCGTGCACAGGGACGCACGAGTCAACAATATCTTCATATCTGCTCACATCTTTGGCATGTACATTACTACTATATTTGTGTTATTACTTTTCTTTTTCTCCTCCATGAGCTGTAAGCCGCAGTTCTTGAGAGGAGGAAAAGAAAAACAATAAAAAGAGAGGAATTAAATGTTGTTTTCCAGCGAGGAATAAGACGCTTTCAAGAATATGAAACCAACCACAAAAAAAAAAAAGAATCCTCCTGGGAGAATAGAAACCATTTAAAAATGAAGAAATAGCAATTTGCCGACAACATAAAAAATAAAGAACGATTTTGTGACATATCTCAAGGTCGTTCGGGTGTGTCTAAGAAAAAGCCAATCCAGACCCCTGGGACTGAACATCAACTGCAAATTCTCAATTATGTTAACTGTTGTTGCTAATTCATATCAAATGATGTTCCGCGGAAAATGACTCGCTCCTGTAGAAATATTTGAAGAGGTGGCATATTAGACAACAGAGGGGGGATTTGGTGACATCATTTTTTGTTTTTTTTTGTCTGTACAGTATTTTAATGTCAATGTCAGGTGGGTCAAGGCATCAGCTCTTACTTGGTCATGGTGAGTGCCAGATTGTAGTTGGCCATCTTGATCTTGTTCTGGGCATCCAGGTGGGTCATGCCCTCCGTGCTCACGCCGTCGATGGCCATAATGACGTCTCCCTGAACCAGGTTGGCTTGCGCCGCCTTGCTGCCCGGCGTGATCTGGACAAAAATCAGCACGGGCAAACGGAACTCGGTCAGTATCGGGAGAAGGTTCGTCTGCGTGAGAGGGTTCAGGCGTGAGTTGTGGTCTACAGCAGCTCCTTGTGAGTGTTCTCATGGTTTTGCTGTTTTTGTCTCGTTAGATGAACTGCTTAATATGCATCAGTGACTCTGGCTGTCCTTGCCCACTTGCAAGGGTATCGAAGAACCGTAATCATTTCATTTGGAGTTTCCGCTTGGCTCGAGTGGCAAAATGTCCGCTGGTCACTCGTAACTCGAATGCTCACTCAAGTTCATCTAAGCACAGCGGATCATCGGCCGGCCTCCATGGCACCACCCTGTGAATCCTGCGCAGCTGTCTATACACACACACACACACACACACGCACACACACCGACACCGCTTACTCTTTTTAACCCCCAAAAGCCCCCTCTTTATGGTCGCTGCGCTGTGCTATTTGCAGCCACTGACCCATGAGTCACCACCTCTGAACTTTACACCTGGAGGACTCCATTAAGGACAAGCAGGAATAGACTCATTCGAAAAAGTGCAACCTAGCCAGCATCCATCCATCCTCGCACCCATTTTCTATCAAGCTTGTCTTTGTGATGGCTTGCAGGAGAGCTGGCCACCACAATTTGGGCGTGAGAGCAGATTAAAAAACAAAAACAAATAAAACATACTTTCCAAGTCGATCGGAGGGCAAATTTGGCTTAAAAAAATTGGACTTCAAAAGGAAGAGGTTTTTGATCATGTGGATAAAATGTTTTAAAATATTTGCATCAGTGTGAACTGACCGTAAATTTTGCATCATGCTCCACTTTCATCTACGGTGTGTGCTGGCGGATGCCGTCGATCAAAGAGGGTCTGATTAAAGTGCCCTAATGCGAGCCGCTTGATGATCAGTCGCAGGAACGTCTGGCCTACTTTCACCACCACCCAAACAGATGCAACAGTTTCAATTGGGTGCATCATAAAATTTTTTTTAAAAAACTGCATTATTGATGTCTACCCAGTGGATCAAGAATAAAATGCTCATCATTTTGATTAGCTCGTACGCTAAAGGGTAGGTCCAAGAAAATATGGATCATTTCACGGTCATCCGTTTTATCTATCCAATACATTCAATATTCAATTTTTTTTTTTTTAAATCCTCACTAAATACAATGAAAGCAAAATATTAAATGCCATCAAACGAAAGTCATGACGTCACACAGGGTTTTTAATAGTCTATCAACAAAACACACCGTAGCACCAAATCCGACAAAAAATCTGTCTTTCTATGATACAACTATGAAGGTTAATCTCCCAGAGGGCCAAGCTCAGAGAAATAGGATACCAACAGAAGTAAGTCATGGGCTCCCGCAGGGTTCTATGCTTGGGCCACTATTATTGTCTTAGTTGTCCATAAACAGAATATGTTGTAGTACTACATATGACCCTGTCATATTCTATTTTTACAAGAAAAGTTCAGCTATGAAGGTTTAAGCTCCGCAAACAATCACTGCCAGCAAAACTAAGTCACGGAATCCCACAGGGTTCTGTGTTTCGACCACACTTCATTGACTCGAAACAGTGTATTGCAGTACTGCTAATAACCCGGATGATACACTAAAATCTGTTATCAAAGTGCAACTCTGATGCGTTCGCTCGCAACCGTCCGAGCTGAGCGAGTGCTTCTGAGTAGACTAAAAATATATGTCATATCTGCGGAGGTTATCTTGGCCGTCTTAAAGTAACTACAGTGACCCTGCGCACATGTAACAGTAGATGCTAACAGAGGAGCTAACTGATAAGATGTGCGTGCATGTGTGTGTGTTGGCTGACCTTCAGTCGCTAAAAACGGCCGTGTGCCTGTCAACAGTTGCGCCGTAACAACAGTACTGTGCAGAAGAAGCTACTCGGCCCACTGGCTCACTTCAAGTGGACCCTTCGACGTCCTGTACTTGTACCATATTCACATTCCATTTCCTCAACATTGGGGTTGATACTGTACATCAATATTTGAAAGCCATTTTTTTGTCATTCAACATGTCGGAGAGCTGGTTAGTGCAAGACAATGTCGACATTTTTGAGACAGTTACGCATCAGAAAACGGCTGTATCACAGTTCTGAGGTTCTGGCTTTGAAATCTGGGTCTCGGGCTTCCCTGAGTAGAGTTTGGCAAGCACGGTCGGTGTTTTTCTCCCACCTTGCAAACACAACAGCATTTCAACTTCATTTAAGACTGGAAGTTGTCCTTGTGTGTGAATGTGAGTAGGAAACGCTTGCTTGCTGACATTGACTAGCGACCAGTCCTTCGTGTAGATGTGTGTGCCTGATATTTGCTGGCGACCGGCCCAGGGTGCCTCCCCGACTGAATTCCGGCAGTTGTCATTTTTACGTTGGATTGTGCTCGTTGTCGACATACAATTTTGTGGCATGATTGAATTGCGAAATTTTCAAATGTGTTCACAAACTTGCAGTTTTGTGACTAATGTGTTTTGAACATGTACGCAAGTGCTGTTAAGTTTCAAATGCTGACATACAACATCTCCTGTGGTCTGCAATTGTCAAGTCATCGGCAATCCTGAGACATGACATCTCAATCCGGGGGGTCGGGGGTGCCAAAGAGCTGACGTTCGACTGAATCTTGCGATCCGCAATGACAAGTCGGACGTCTTGACATTCTCCAAAGCCAGCCACGGACCGCCCCCGAGCAAAACACCAGAGTGATTTCCTGCTTGCGATGTGGAGGCCTCGGAGCTCCAAGTGCAGGGAGTCAGTTTTCACAGCGATACCAACGCGGATTAAAAGGGCAGATTACTTTCAAGATGCTCACTCACATTTGGCGACGTGAGCAGGAAGATAAAAATAGATTGAACCCGTTGCAAATAAAGCATACGGTGGTCCGATTGTGACGTGAAAGAGAAGGAAAGATGCACCGGCACATAATTAGACGGGTATCTAAACGGGCCCTGAAATGGATTGGCGACCGGTCATTCCTTCCTTTGTACGTGCATGACATCGACGGGTGCCCGATCCATCGCTGGTCTATACTCCCTGACAATGGGTGGCGACCAGTCCTTTGTCGCTATGGGCTCTGACACAAGTGGTGCGGTCATGCCGCGGATGCTCATGCCACAGCGAGGATTTAAAAAAAAAAATGCTTTTAACTGACCCTCTCATTGTTTATTTGCATATCTGTCATGCTGAGTAACTTTTTCTGCACCTATGGTCCTCTGCACCCGCGGACCAGACACGATTAAAGGTCGCAACAACTAAGCGGAGGCTCAGAGGGGGCGGAGCCTTTTCCGTTGCCACGCCCCTCTCTTTGGAATGAACGTTTGGATATTGCGCACCTGCGTACGCTCCAGCTGCCCAAGTGACTTCCTGTCAAACAATCGCCACGTAACATCCTGAGAGTGCAACAGAGGATCCGGACTTTGGGGCTTTCTATTCCGAGCGCACGTGAACCCAACACCGCTTCCACTTTTAGGCCACGGCGGATCCGCTTTCGGCCGTCCTGGCGCGAGACAAATGCTGACAGCTGCCACGCCCTCCACCCTCGATAGCAGCACCCCACCGGGACACCTCACTCGTGTTCCCCCAAAAAGGCTTCTGTCCTCTGGGCACAAATGATTGAGGAAGCCATTTGTTGGTGGCGGAAAGCATTTTGGATCTCGTTCTGAGGACGTGCCATTCGGTTTACTTGGAGACCAGGCATGAAGTATGGAGGAGAACCGATAAGAAACCACCATGATTCATTCAATACTGAACAGAGCCAAACAAAGTTGATTCCGAATGACTCCTCGTGCTTGGGCTGCAACTAATGATCATTTCGATCAATCATCGATCAACCTCCAATTTTTTTTTTCAATTCGGATTATTATTGTTTGTTTTCATCTCTTGATTTCAAAACAAGATTTTTTTTTCAAATCGACAGTGCAGAAAATGCACAAAGATGACTAAAAGATCTACTTTCCAAGCCAACCAATTTTCCACGTTCAACCGTTGCCTGATGTGGATGCACATGTGGAGGTCTGCGCAGACTGCTGGCCACACAACTTCCAGCAGGTCACGCGCCACACACTTTTTAAATACTTTCTTTTTGTAAAAGTGAAGCAGACAGGATGCTTAGGTTGCAAGTGTACGCTAACAAAAAAATATGTCTATTCGTGTATGGTATACTGTATGTATTGTTCAATGTATGTGGCGGCATGGGGGGGGCCTGTCCTCCAAGACAAGTTTCTCCTATGGGAGACCAAAATAAAAAGTCAAATCAAATCAATATATATAATATTATAACACGCACATAACGCCTACGCCACCTGGGGGCAGTAGAATACAGACATGTTCTATACAGAGACTCCTCATTCCTATGTGAGATGCACCAATATTGGTCGTTCTTCACAGAGGATAGAGAATATATGTCCCGGTGAGTATAGCGATTTTTCTGCGTTTGCTTGCTACGCCGTCGGTGTTCTAACAGCTGTTGCTTCAAGGATGATCACACCACCACACGGATTGGTAATTGCTAGCCCGTCAACAGAGTTCCCATTACACGTTAGCATGATGTGGTTGTTTTAAACACAACACGTCATTCTTTCCGTTTTATTGATGCTACATGTGAAGGGACTTGGACACCACGCAGCGCTCCGATCTCAAGTTTGCAATTGCGAAAAGTCGAGGCGAAAAAAATCGTCCGAACTACAGCTAGCATCTGTAAAATTTCACAAGTTTGGTCATTTGCATCTCAAGGTTACTACGTGTACTAGGCCAGAGATGTTTGCAGTTGCGAATCTCAAGAAGAACTACCAGGAGCAGAAGAATGTGAGCATCATCCTACCCTGGAGATGGTGAGCGGCATGTTGAAGTCCTTCCCTCCCTGGAGCCGGAAGCCCCAAGGTCCCGGCCCGGGCAGCGATATCATGTACGAGCTCATGTTCCAGGTGAGGAAAGGTTCCTTTTTTCCTAAAAAATGAGGTCACAGCTTTTTTTTGTTGTTGTTTTTTTTTGGTCGGTGTTGTCTTGGCTCAGTGGTCTATGATGGCCAGAGCGTCGGGACGCGAGGGAGGACCAGGGGCCTCTGAGAGCACAAGAAGAAGAAGAAGACGACGACGACAACGACGTGAGCACAATGAAGAAGTGCGAGGAAGACCAGCAGGAAGAGCAGGACTTGCCTGCTCGGACGAACTGAAGTGACAGGCTAAGAATAGACACAGATAGTCGGGTGGTATGGTGTGGCATTGGGGAGGGGGGGGGTCGCTGGACTTATATGGCGTGAAAGGGGACACCCGCTATGGCATGCTCGCTGTGATTCACCAGCGCTAATATAGACCCGCTTGATTCTTCTGCTACATCTTCCCTCCCCCCTACAGCCTCTCAAAAATCGGACTCCCCCCTTCAGGGACTCCCTACAATGGGCGAGGCTGGCGACAATAAAACAACAAAAAGGTCACGCATGAAAAGGAAGGGAGGCCATTGCGGAAATGTCACCTGGGCTATTAGTAAGAGGTCGCCGCTCAGAAAGTGAGAACGCGTTCCTGGGAGGTACAAAAAGATCAAGGGATTGGTATTAAAATGTATTTTTTCATCGGATTTGTCGATTCATCGGCAAAATAATTGACGGATTCTCAATTATTTAAATAATTATAAGTTGCAGCCCGAGTGTTTTTTTTGTGTTTTTTTTAATTTTGAACTTAAAGTGTCTGATTTTCCTTTTGCCAGAAATGAAGGAATCATATTTTTCAGAAATAGATTTGTCATTCATTTAATGGAAATTATATGAAACAAAAGTATCGGTTCCTTGATATCGGTGAACCTGGCATACTGTTATTAGTCTGACCAAATAAATAAATAAATAAATAAATAAAATAAAAAAGGTACAGAACATGCCAACTCAGAAAATGGCTCAGACTCAGGTGCAAAAAATTAATTATTATATAACAAAAAAAAACAAAATTAAAAATAAGGAGACATCGCTGGTAATATTTTGGGATTTCCGTGATGATGTGTGCCTTGAAGGGGCGGTCCCTCGTGAGCGATTTGTGGATTTGTGTCTGAAAGTGTATCGGGCAACTGTTCCCCACATTGCAGTTCACTCCCTTAATCGCTCCATTTTCGTTTTGCTTCACCCAAAATTTGAGTGACTTGTAATTCAAATTTTGGCTCGCAACAACGACAAAAATGTGACAAAAAGAAATTCTTCTAGAAAAAAACAAAAACAGAAAGATGAGGTGAATCTTTTTGATGTTTTTAATCTTCCCTTCACAACACATCCTGTGTTCTCATTCAGTCGCCTCCTGAGAAGAACAACTCGAGAGTTTGAAGGGGCTCTTACGCTCTTCACGCAGCCACACTTTAAAAAAACAAAACAAAAAAAAACGCTCACCATGAAAACAAATATGACATCATATGAGTCAAGAGATCATTTAAAAAGTCAAACGTTTTAACTTACTGAAAAGAGAGTCGAGCAAAAAGTGACCTCATGCTTGAGTCGTGCTCCTGCAACTCGTAACCTCGCCATCTTCTATGCTCTTGGTTTGTTTTTACTCCCTCGCTGTCCCCACGGTAACCATGACAGCAGACGCAGTCTTAAGTACCAATGATTATGTACACCTTGCTCTTGGGAGTTTTTACTTGAGTCCTTCTTCAAAACCGTCGGGCTATTCGTGAAATGTGCACGGAGTCATCAACAAGTGAAAACGGGAGCTTTCATGCCCCATTCACAGCAAAAATATTTTTACATCGGCAAAGGCAATATTTCCCGATGAAATCTCAGATGCACTATATTGGGACTCGGCTCCTACCTCACGCCAGCCCTGGCAGTGACCCATTTTAATAAAACTCTATCCCAGCAAATTAAAAAAAAAAAAAAAAGGCTTGAAAAACATGTTTGATTTCAAAACGTAGCTACGATTGCACAGAGGCTATTTCGATCCGATTATTACGTAACTTGAAGAACTTCTCAATTCTGAAAGGTGGGTCAAAGATTTGGTCCAAATAGAAGAGCAAATTTCGTCTTTTTCGCGATACCTCTCCCAGACAACAATGCTCTACGAGACAGATGTCGAATATAAATGTAGCTGGAACTACAGTGGGCTAAAATGATTGAGAGCAGAGCTCGTCTGAACGTCTTCGATTCAAACACATCCAAAATAAAACAAATCACTAGCGTTATTTCCCCTTAACACGCGTTTCTAATTCGATTTGGTCTTCAATTTTAGTACCTAAGAGCGAGTTTGCGTTGATAATTCACTGCAGAATTTACGCTTTTTAATGTTTTTTTTATTCTACACAGAGTTATGGTTAGGGCTTCAACTAATGAGGATTTGGTGAATGATGTTCATGTTCTGTTGAATAGCCTGAATTATGAGGCAGTACATTAACTGTTGCTTTTCTACTTATTTTTATTTATCGACATCATTAGGGCAGTTTGATACCATTGAAAATAAATCAATAAATAAATACCAGTACGGATATTCTTCACTCTGAGTCCGATGCATGATTATACTCACCGATACGGAGTATAGATATTGCTAGTAATTCAACGCAATAACACAACATTATGAAGAATACCTTCCTTTCTGACGCAAATGATGAGTCTCCGATGTATTCAGACTGCCGCACTATAGCGCCAACAACAGCCGAAGAGGACGAAGAGTGTGTGTGTGTGTGTGTGTGTGTGTGTGTGTGTGTGTGTGTGTGTGTGTGTGTGTGTGTGTGTCTGTGCGCGAAAAGCAGCTAGCATGGCCACCGGTATCAGCGTCTAAGTTTAGACACTTTTGTCACAGATAGGAATGCCACCAATGTCGCCTGGATGAGTGATATTGTATCTCGCCCGGGATGCAAGGGCCTGTCGGGGGGGAATGTCTGAGATAGTTCCCCAAAAGATCATTTGGCAGGGGATCGCTTTACGCACACAACACACACACACACACAATTGTAATTTCTTGCGGGTTCTTCTTGTTTTAAGAACACACCAGTAAATGTCACACGCATGTATGCGCATACACACAAAAACAAAAGAAGCTAATTTATATCAGAATAGTTTTAGCAATTGATAGCTTGTATAGAGATATCAACCAGGGTCCGTCAATTTTTTCGGTAGGCCGAATTTGTAAAACCATAATATGCCGGAAATCGTACTTTCTGATGGAACAGGTAAATGGTGTTTGGTGGTGATGTCACCCAGAGTGACGTCCTTGCACCATTTCTCCACTAGACGGAGCTCTCACTCAGTTCACTCCAATCAGCAGCACGTGCTGTGCCGGTTTTTGCGTTCCTAAAATATTACTCCAGTATTTACAACAACAATGGCGGATTAGCATGATGTCAGCAACATGTGGAGACAGAGAACAGTATTTGGCACCTGCTCTTAAATCCACGGCGTAGAACAGGAGCAGTTTGGGGCAAGTTTCAGCCATTTGGGTGACTGCGGACACACATTTCTTGACTGGAAACAATTGACGAAAAGATCAGACCCAGTCTCAATTTAACGTTCACATATTTAAAATGAAACTCTGTTTTGCAATGTGAGAAAGGCGTCTGTGGTTTGTCATCACTTCATGGGAAAGAAAATAATGGCAGAAATGTGCTTTCACATTAAAGGACAGTATGCATCAATGACGTTTTGCCAGTAAATCACTCATGGTTATGGATCTAAACAGCATATATCGCCGGCCTAAATCTCTGATGAAAATTTAAAAAAAACTAATTTAAAAAATAATAACAATAATGGGGGAGGTTTTTCTTGTGTGTTTCTGGACTTGAAAATTACTCCCTCGAAAAAAGGCGCCACACAAAACAGGAACCAACGTGATGACGTCACGTGCAACCTGCGCCGGATTCACCTCAGGGGGAGTGCCGCCGGCCGGTGATGAAGATAAAGGGGATTAGGCGGCAACAGAAGGGCACGAAAAGTAGGAACACGCTTCAAAGTACCTGCGAGTGTTGTGCCGCCATACTGTGACTTTGGGGCTCTGCTGTGGAGTTGCTCGTTCCTCCCGAGGGGGTCCAAACAAGCCGGGATAGGTCCGCCGGCGAGTGGGGCAGGAGACTTTCTTCTTATCTGGTGTTTTATTTCTTCTTCTGTGGTGCCGGGGCTTTGTATTTAAAGAGACAGTAACAGCTGGCCGACACGTGAGGACGGCGGTCATTTCCTGACACGCCCTGATCGTATAAATCAATTACTTTTTTAAGCAACAGCCCTGTCAAAATATTATAAACATAACAATACAATAATAAATATACTATTGACTGAATTTCCGAAAAATGTGTGGGACTGACTGACTGATTTATCTTTGTTAATTCAGAGTGTACAGCGTGATACACGAGCACATGCATGTCCATTGTTTCTCTTTCGGGGCTCTGCCATGAACTGTAGCGACCAATCCATTTTTTTGTATCTGTGCTAATGAGCAGGCTATTGCTAATCTATAGCCATTTCTCAATTGTTGTTCTCGTGATCTTGGAAAAAGTTAGCGGTCACTACCCAAGTTCTGTTCCTATTGAAAGTACGTGTAAAACCAAGAGTGCGCCAAATACCCGGATACTCTACGACGATACAATTCCCTGCTAGCTTTAAGTGCTGGCGGTCGGGAAGTACCCAGCCATTCCAATTATAAAGAGACTATGTGTTCATGTCTTTAGATTTTGACTATAGTACAGAAATAAAGCATCATCGTAATGGCGGAACTGCGAGCAAACAAGGCTGTTTGATTTTTTTTTATTCATAAAAATAAAAGCAAACAGTGTCGTGAACGTAGATATACAGTAGGTCTAAGAAACAACATATTAAATGTGATTTTACATGAGGGATAGTATGTGTATAATACACAATGTTCTAGTTCACATTTCAGGGATGAAAGGTGATGAAAAGTCAACTAAAACTCTTGAGTCTAGTGAGGATAAAACAGTTCCGATAACGGATGGATGGATGGATGGATGGCCATTTAACAACACGAGCAAGCGAAAGAAAACTAATTATCACCGTTGTTTGTTTTGATCTGACAGAGGCCCATCAACAGTCCCAATCCTTGCTCCCAACACACGTTTGTTGCCATGGAAACTTTCAAACTGATGAAGAAAGGGCAAATAAACATACAGTCGAAACCTCGTGAAGACGTACCCCGAGGGACATAAAAAATATGTCCGTGATAAGCGTAGTTCGTTGAAAACCTTTCCAATACGATGTATAATAAAAAGAACATGTATTACAGTATAAACATGTCAATTGTAAATACGTGTACACTTTATGGAGAAAAAAAAAAAGATTTTATTGAACACTGTCACGTTCCTACTTCATCTCTGAAAACATTCAGTCGGCAAGTGAAAAGTGCAGTTCAGGATGTGGCGCGCCCCGAAGCCGTTGACGGTCAGTTTTCAGACCATGTGCGCCGTGCCCCCGGTACGTACCGGAGTCAATCGCTAAGGTTGCTAAGCAACGGAGGGGAATCCCGTGCTGTACATTTTGTTCATTTAACAAAGTCGCTGTGAGATGTGAACGTTTTAGTGGTGGAAACGTTGTAAAAGGAGTATGCCGAAACGAGGTTTGACTGTAATCAGTGAAACAAGAACCCCACAAAACCAACAACAACATAACAGTTGCTCACAAAAGTCTCCAAAACACACAAATAAAAAAAACAAAACATTAAAACTCTTTTTATATATTATATTTTGGTTGGTGTATTTTTAACCCCCATGCAGTAATTATCCCAAAATTGGACATTTCGGACACCACAGACAAAACAGTGACAAATAACTCCACCAAGCTGACATTTTGCATAGGATGTATATCGATGTCTTGGCCAATTCCCACTGAACATTTTGAGGGGTTGAAAGTGAAACAAAATGAAAAGTGAAAAAAGATGTTGCACATTGGAAGAGGGACATTTTTGGGACGTAATACCCTTCATGCAGCCGCTTAAAAATACTGCATGAGGGTTAAATTGATTAGTGAGTTACTGGTTTAGGCCACAACATGTCAAGAAATTCTGCAAAAATGTTGATCATTGTTTTCCACAGTGAAAGCACAAAATTGCGATTCGTCACAAAGATAATCAGTTCGCTTTCATGGGAGATGACACAAATCTCAACTTTCACTATAGAGAGGCTGAAACGATGGCGGGCAATTTGGTTTCAAACAAGGTTTCCAAACGATGATCAAAACGATTGGCGATTAAAATGATAACCGATTCGTTGTTGATTAATGGATGCATTGTCGCGCCTCTAAAACCAAATGGTCATTTTAATAAGAGGACTGAACTTTTAAAAAAAAATGAAATTATATAATAAACAAAATGGAACTGGCCAATTATCAAGGTGGGGGAAAAAAAAAACAGCGAAATGAATGCGAAACTATTGTAGAACTCTTGACAACCTAAATACAAAGCGGCCTACAACACGTATCTGGAGCGTGCTCGCTATTTAAGAGGGTCATTGAACACAAAGCAAATTTCCGTGTTTGTGTCATGTGTGTGTGTGTGTGTGTGTGCGTTTCGAAGATTCTGATGGAAAGCGGACCAGTCTCGTGCTTCATCCAGAGCCGGCCCCCGTACTGCTGTAGGTGGCCTTGGCGCGGGCGTAGCGTGAGCCGCTGCGTCCGATGGGGAGGAAGGGGCTGGACTCCGTGGTAATGACGATGCTCGGGATACGACTTAGAGCGCTTCTGCTCGCGTGAGCGTCTCCCAAGTCGCCGCCCTGCCGGTGGACGAAATGTTACGGTGTGCAACGCTTACACAAACGGTAAGCTTTACAATCAGATTTTTTTTTTTTTTTTTTTTTACTCAATCGCGCAACTGTGGGGCGTAAACATCGGGAACTCGAGTTGGAATGAAAATTGAGCACAAGCTAGTTAGAGAAAACGGATGGTGGTAATACTCGGCGATCCGAAGTAAGGGTTCGTCCAAATAGGACAGATGATCCGACAAAGGGGACATTCATTCCCGTCGTGGTGTTGTTTCGATACTCACGTTAGGAATGCTGCCGCGTTCGCCGATGCCAATCATGGAAATATCCGTGTCAAAAGATGTCTACGCCAGGACAAACAAACGCACAAAGATCGAGGTCAAAGGTTACTCCCAAACAAACAGTGACGTCAACAACAACAACAACAACACGATATTTATCGCCGGCTGACCCTCTCAAAGATTCCCGAGTCGTGATTCTTCATTTTTCCCTTGAAGCTGGACGACGGTTTGAATTCGGCCAATCCCGCCGTGTCCCTGCCGATGTCACTGGACACCTGGCGGCTGGCGGGCCGGGAACTCAGACTGGACAGGTCCGCCTCCGTGTCTGTTAAACCCTGTCCAAAAAAAAACAACAACAAAAAACACTCTTAACTCATTCACTCCCAAAGACGTTTTTAAACGTCTTTTCAGACTTGGTCCAGAATTGGCTGGTACTGAATGAGTTAATTGCGAATGTGTGAATGCTGAGGGATTCAGAAACGTGCCAGGCACATCCCACCGGAAAAGCATCCAAACTGGCAGAGACTTCCATGTCTCCCCTGCTGACTTGGGAGCGCGACGGGACAAATGGTTGGCACGATGCGGCGGGCGGGCGGGCGGGCGGGCTCACCGATTCGCTGTCGGAGGCCGAGGAGAGGCGACTCTTGCTGTGTCGTCGGAAGTGTGCGCTGATGTCGGAGGTCTGGCTGGTGACGGTGGAGCGTCGCGTGGACACGAAACTGCTGCTAGCCGAGCGAAGGTCCAGGGGACGCACGCACAGAAGGGTGCCGAGACACGGGATGTACTTGGCCAACGCCACCCTGAACAACAATATCACACACACACACACACACACACACACACACACACACACACACACACTCATTATAGTTGGAAGGTGTCATCTTTGATTTGCTTTGGCGGGCCACTTAAATTGATGTAGCGGGCCACATCTGGCCCCCGGGGCCTTGAGTTTGACACTTTTGTTGTATGAATTAGTTTTGCTCCATGTACAGCACTTTGTATACAGCGGTGGTTGTTTTCAAGCGCCCCGAGAAATCGAGTTGAGTGGAGTCGAGTCGCTTGGATCCAAAGTCGAGTGACCGCGAACAGGATAAGCGCTCTCGAAAATGGATGGATGGAAGGATTCCACTTTGATGGCTTCGGTGTAAAATGAGCTTGGGATCGCTCCACGGTGCAAAAAACTTTCATCAGCAAAGTGACGATGACGGCATTTTAAACCCTTTTTTTTTTTAATCCCGCAACGATGTGACTTGCACTTGTGTATTTGTGCGTGCGTGTGTGTTCTTCTCCGGCCCAGTTAACATTTAGGTCAACTGAGTGGGGCTTGGAGTTAACACCTGAAAGTATTGACAGGAAAAAATAAAATAAAAAATAGGCAGAGAGCAGCACTGTGAACAAGCTGTCGGTCTCTTTGGGTGACAGTTGTAGCCAAGTGTGGGGGGGCGGGGGGGGATCCCCGCCGGGATCGAGTCATCGACCGCCAGAAAGAATGCGGCCAAAGAAGGTGTGGACTCTCCTACCTGTACTTTGGGTGCGTGATGGCGTAGATGATGGGGTTGTGGATGGCCGAGGCCTTGGCGATGACGGCGGGCACCGAGTTCATGTAGGGTGTCAACATGTCAGCGTACCTGCGCAGAAGACATCAAGAATCGCACGCTGGCCGACCGCAACCAAGTATCCCGCTTGGCGTGTCCCCCTTTTTCCCGAACCCCAAAAAAACAAAACGGCACGCTGGCCTGGGTTTTACCCGGCGAAGGCGGTCAGCGCCACGGTGGAGTACGGCGACCAGGAGACCACGTAGAGCAAGATGACGATGAGCGCGATCTTGGCCATCTTCCACTCGTTCTGCAGCCGGTGGAAGGACTTGGTGGAGTCGCGAGAGGCCACGTGGGCGTGCACGCCGCTGCCGCTCATCTTGCCCACCGCCCTGCAACCACACGCACGGTTGAGGAAAACACTCGCAATCGTTCGGACGCCAACGCCTCTGAGGTTTCGTTTGAATTAAAAGGAGTCCGAGCCGCTCGCGATAAAGGCGAACTTGCTTTCAAAAATCCCTCAAAAATGCCATTTGAGTTTGAGAGGCACATTTTGTACAAAAAAAAAGTCAACCATGAGGTTTAAATCATTAATTGTCAATGGCATTTCCTAGTTAGAATTTTTAAATGAAGTAACAATTACCTCGGTTTTCGAACGTCTCGATTCTCGTCCAATTCGGTTTTTGACCAAAAATTTTGAGTTTTTTATGCCTCGGATGACGAACAAATTTCGGATCTCGAACAAACTGAGCGCACTTGAATGCACCATTTGACTCCTCCCACCTTCCTTAGACAAGGAAGTGACGCTTCCTCGGGTAGACGAGGAAGTGACGCTTCCTCGTGTTGCTTTACATTGTGAGCAGACGTGTTCAGTAAACATTTTTATTTTAAAAGAGCCTGGTTTCGGTTTTCGAACAATTTCAGTTTTCGACCAAAAATGTACTAGTTTTTTATGCCTCGGATGACGGACAAATTTCGGTTCTCAAACAAACTGAGTGCACCTGAATGCGCCATCTGACTCCTCCCACCTTCCTTACACGAGGAAGTGACGCTTTCTCGGGTACATGACGAAATGACGCTTCCACGTGCTGCTTTCCATAGTGAGCAGACGTGTTCAGTAAACGTTTTTATTTTAAAAAGCGTAGTTTCGGTTTTCGAACAATTTCGGTTTTCGAACAGCCTTCTGGAACGGATTATAGATGAAAACCGAGGTTTGACTGTATTATTAAAAATAAACTCGCATAATATTTGACTGGATGGGATTTTATTTCGGGAGGAATCAAAAACCCCCAAAAGAAAACACGCAGACGTGCGTGTCGGACGAGCAACTGACTTGTTGGTGTTGCGTATGGCCCTGAAGATGAAGACGTAACAGTAGACGATGACGAGGAGCGGCAGGAAGAAGACGAAGATGAACAGCAGCATGGTGTACGCTCGCACCGATGGCGTGAACGTCATGTAGTCCCACGTGCACGACGTCAGCAGGCCCTCGGGCACGTACGCGCCTGACACACACACACACACACACACACACACTCATTGTAGTTGGGATGCAGCTCATTGTCAAGTTTGTCCATTTTGCCAAAGGTAGCAGAACCAGTTTTGTCCCTTTTTAACAATCTCATAATTCCTGTCAAAGTTTGAAATGTTTTGGGGTTTTTTTTCCTCCCTTTGGTCATTTTTTGGGGTAAAAATGTCATCAATTCAATTTTGTGCACAGTTTTGCCAATTTTACTTTGACCAAATTGACCATTTTTTCCCAATTCTGATGTCAGAGTGTTTTTTTCTTCATTTGGTGAGATTTGTCAATACTGTACAGTTGCGCCTCTTTTCTCACCCCCCCCACCGACCATCTTGTACAGTTTATATCGTTTCAATTGGATCATCTGTGTAATTTCTCGGTCAATTAGCATGCGTGCGTGCGTGCGTGCGTGCGTGCTCACTCCATCCGAAGAAGGGCGGCAGGCTCCACCCCAGAGAATACGCCCACGCCGCCGCCAGGATGGCGAGGGCCCGTTTGCGCGACAACACACCGATGGAGGTCAGGGGTCGCGTGATGACGACGTAGCGGTCCACGGCGATCACCGTCAGCGTGATCATGGAGCAGATCCCAAACAAGGCGCCGCAAAACGCGTACAGCTCGCACGCTGACACACACACGCATGCAAAGACACGTCAAGACCAAGCACACATTACGTCAAACCAACACCAATTTTTTTTCATGTCGGCCATTTTGTCACTTTTGCACGTTTCGTCCATTGTTGGTGTATCTGCGCCCTGCGTGGTGACCAATCCAGGATGTGCGTACCTTTCTCGCCAAAGATCCACCTCTTATGCATGCTGCTGATGAAGAAAATGGGCGCCTGAGTGACACACATCAGCAGGTCGGTGATGGCCAAGTTGATGATGAACATGTTGGGCGGCGTGCGCAGGCTGCGGCTCCTGAACACACACACACACACACACACACACACAAACAGAATGGGTGGTCATGTGTGTCCGGGTCACATGGCCGATCGCCATCGTGTCGCCGTGACCACATTTCGTGGCGTCCCACCTGCTGAAAGCGTAGATGACCAGGAAGTTGCCGACTATTCCGGTGATGCCGATGGCGAGGATGGTGGAGCCGATGGTGTAGTGGGCGTGGTCGGGCACGTCCACGGTGGGGAACGGGTGGGCGGCCCCAGGTGCCATCGCCACCTGGAGGACAAGAGGGACAATTCGCCTGAACTGGATAACTTTGACTGCATGAAATTTTGTGGAACATGTCTATCATCGGTTGACCCACAAAAAAGTCTCAAGAAGCCACGCCCCGAAAAGACAAATGGTGCCATTTTGCTTTGAATCAGCCACTTCAAAAGGTCCTTCTAAGACCAACAAGACCTCCAGATTTTATCCGACTGCGATCCAATTGGAACCCTCCCAAACCCAACGGATCGACACCACCAAATTGCAAAGGACTTTGGTTTTTAACATTTTGTCTTAGCAGAGCACAGGAGCAAATTTGAATGACTCCTGGTAGGGCCTACAGGAATGTTTTTCCCGGTTGCTACACTTATGAATTGTCCACTATGAGTATCAAACAGGGCCGGACCGTTCAAAGAGGTCCGAGTATTGGGCCCGTGATGAGTGCTAAACATGCTATTAGCGAGTCGCTTCCTTGCAAGCCGCCTGCCATTTATCCGAGTTGAATGCAAATGAGACGCCCCTTGATGTAATCACATGAACAACATTCGGCGCGGTGAGAAGCCTTCCCGTTACCCCGTCTGGCTAATCAGCGATGAATGAATGATGAATCACTCCCGCAGAGTCGCTTCTTTGCACCCAAAATCGAAGCCGCCCGTCTCCGTTTCAGCTACGATGAACTAAGATGGAGGTCGGACAGAGGAGAGGTTCCTCCTTAATTCCTCCCTGCGGGAATAATGGACCACTTAATTAAAAAAACGGCTCTCTGCGAGAGTGTCCATTTCCCAGAATTCCCGAGCGGGAACGTTGAAGGATGAAAGCTGAGCTGAGGGGACGAAATGAACTTTGCAGATAAGAACTTTTCTCAAAACAAAGTTGACGGCGCGAGTTGTCGCCCATTGCATGCAACGGCCCTCTTGGTATCGTTGTTTTTCATTCTTCTGACAAATGGTCCAACGAGCCAGAAAAACACGGCTTCAAAGTGCAGTGCGAAAGAAGCTAATATTACCACTGAGCCCAGTCTCGGAGTCTCAACATGCTAATGCTATTACGGCTATCGGATGTCCATCACAGTGGTGCGGCGAACTCTCGACTAACAATTCGACGTCTGCTTTCAATCGATGATGTGGGTGCAAAGTGGGTCGCGCTCTGGGTCGCTTGCGCAACATGGCTCGCCTCCATGGTCTCAAAGCGTTCGATCCAAAGTCCTTAAGACATCAGCAGCCTTGGCATTGACATCGGGGGGACATCCCTTCCATAGCAACATCCTCTCATTCCAATCTTACTACACAAGGAATCCATTCCTATTTTCCAGTCGGATCTGAAGCCGTGACCGCATCACGACAGCCGAGTCTGACAAGAAGGTTTTTTGTTTGTTTGTTTGTTTGGTTTTGTGGGCTTTTCAGTCCCATTTTCCGCTCGGCGCTTGTCCTCCATTGCCAGTTGACAGCTGCTACCTTGCGGGTCATTTGACCCGAGTCTGAAAAGAGTTCCAGGTCTGTCGGTGGCATTCTCGGACAAGTCCAGATCATTTGACCCAAGTCTTAAAGGCACTCCCAAGACTCTCTTTCACATTTCCTGGTAGGACTGGTTGCGTTTAGGACAGAGATGTCATGGATCTGTTTGTGACCAACAGGTGGCACTGTGGGGCTCTGCCTGCAGCTGCACACCTGTTGGTCGTTAGGCAATTAGGACTTTAAAAGGACTCCCAGCCCGAGCACTCATGGTCGGGTCATTGTTTGCTTGTTAGCAGCTGTCAGGTTTGTTTGTCATGTTTGTTTCGTTTTAGTGATAGTTTTTGCTTCAGTCATGGTTTTGTTTGCTACTTTGGATTGTTTTTGTTTTTGTGACTTTGTTTGTTCTGGATTTAGTTTCTGTATTTCAATACAATTCGTCAAGTTCACCCTGCTCTTCTCTCCTGCCTGCTTTTTGGGCTCCACCACCACCATGCAAAAGTGACAAGAGAAGCCTTCAGAAATGTTCTATGTGGAGGGGCCCCTAATTTGCACGTGCCGCTAGTCACGCACCCTGTTTCTAGACTTTTCTTCAAATGATCGTGTGTTCAAGTACTACTAAGTAAAGTCGAGTATGAGGCAAGTGTGTTTCGTGATGGCGGTGCATGCAGCATCCACAGTTAAGTAGGTCATGGAAGTTTCCCTTCATGTGATCGATATGTGCCGCAGAGCTCGCTCTCATCCACTGATTGTGTAGATAACATCATGCATCTCTTTGATATCAAGCTTTTTAAACGTGTCGATTCAATGTTCAGGTGCCAATCCAAAAATCTAACACCTGTTTGACGCATGTTGGTGGTCCGGCGTCACCGGGCAGATCTTTCTGGAGGCTCACTTCCACATTCTACATCAGTCTCATGGCTTTCATGAAAACGTGTCAAACTCATGTTATTTATCAGCCGACGTGAAGACAGACATCTCTTGATAACTTTCATCCGTTCATTTTTCCTTGTCCGCTCACGTGTGACGCCGGGAACGCGGGCGAGCCTTAAATGACGCTGATTGTCGATGGAGTTCGGGAGCGCAAAGTTGGACTCACCGTCGGCGATGCTTCGGCGGCGCTCTGGAACTCGGAGGGCCCGAACGCGTCCGCGGGAGAGCCCAAGCCGGAGCCGGTGAGGGTGGCGGCGGTCCAGGCGTGGCTCCCGCCGGTGATGTTGCGGGAGACAAATGCGTGGTGGCGCGTGGCGCTCATTGTCCTCTCGCTCTCCTCTTCCACCTCCTCCTCCTCCTCCGCCTCCTCCTGGCGCCCGCTGCACAGTCAACACGTGCGACGCTCAAGTCTATGCGCATCTTTTACCTTTGATTACACACGCGCACACCGATAATTATTCGCATACATCAAATTTACACAACTTTACACACCCGTGAACGCGCACAAAAACACGCGAACTCACGCCGAGGCGCGCGCACAAATTGACGCAACACACTCTCTCTCACATGTACGCGCACAGCAGTTATACACCCTCACACACAAACATATATGCACGCATAAACGCTAAAACGCGAAGAAAACAAACATGATAACTATGATTCCCCCCCCCCCCCGATTATTGGTGTTGCTCCGAAAACATTCCGCCATCTCAATCGTTTTTTTTTTTTTTGCATTTGCGTTCATCAATGCTGAAGAAGCAACAGTAGCACGGTCAGCTAACGTTACATGATGATGTTGACAGGGATCAAGTTTCATTTTTCTTGCTGTTTCGTGTTGCAATACCTCTCCCTTGCTCAGCGGCGGCGACGGCGAGTCCCGGTAGCTGTCTGGGGCAGCCTGGTAAATTGGTAACACACAGACACACACACACACACACACACACACACACACACACACACACACACACACGCTTTGAGAACATTTCTAAATTCATACCATTGAAACTTCAACACGTCCATCTGGCTATTTGCTAACAAGTCCCATTCCCAAATGACCCCCATTCTCTCAATAACAATCCCCATGTTGTGACTTCCGGTTTTCACGCATCTTGCACATTTAGTGCCATTCCAATTTCCAACTTGTTACCATATTCCGTTTCTCCAAATGTTCCGAATAAGTGTCCTGAATTCAGCATTGTTTTTAAATTCGCCTCCGGTGTCCACATTTTTTTTTGACTAATTCAAATCATTCCCACTTTAAACTCCTCAGACCGCATTCCCATTACTGAAATGACCTAATTTGTCAAAATAAAAGCCAGAAATGTACCATTTTGGCATTTTCAGCTCCAGCTTCCATGATTCAAACCTTCCAACTTCAAACTGCTCAGAGCTTTCCACAGCATTTCTCATCGTTCCCCATTACCACATGATTTCATTGAGTCCTTGGGCATTCCCCCCCCCCCCCCCCCCCCCCCTCCCCAAAAGTGCATCTCTTCACTTTTGTGAACCAAAATGGAGATTTAAATTTTTACGACTCAGCCCGGTTTGAAAGAAAGTTGCAAATCAAGTCGGTTTTTCGTTGAGCTCCAAGTCTGACTTTACCTGAAGAGGGCCCAAAGATGATGAAGAAACTCCTAAATGCTCCCGTAGCAAATGACAGAGGGAAAAAAAAAAGTTGTATTTGATATCCACCAAGTTCACAGACAAAAACAAGACAAGCCTTCCATCGGCATCTTCATAACTACAACAAGACAGGAATCCTTGGATAGAAAAAGACTTCACCTCCACCCGGGTGGACTTTATATAAGGGACTATAAACGCACGCAAACATGCACACGCGCAAGTCTGTGTGCCGGGGGGTTTGGAGGGGGAGCTGTGTCGGTGGATCACTGTGTCGAAGCAGCAGAGGACATTAGGAGATGAGGACAAAAAGCTGGAATCAAACCAAAACAAAGCCAGCGAGCGAGCGGCCGCTTCATTCGGAACACATTCGAATGTGGTCCACCGACACATGCACGCCCGCGGGCCGCGCATTTGCAAAAGACAACCGTCAGTGGCACTGTCACGGGGATAAAGATTGAAATCATGATTGTACTGTACGCAATGAAACATTTGATGATGATGATACAAAATCATCTGTAAAGTTTCATCGTTGTTCGGCAGGGCATACCACATATACTGTAGATTCGATAAACGCACGCAAATAGCCGAAAAACCCGTCCAAATCCTAAACTGACGGTTCCTTACGCAACATTGAAATGGCCTTGGGACGGCGAACCGTTATGCTCGTCTGAGACGGAGCGATAATCTGCCTCACCTTGGTGTAGGTATGGTCGCCACGGTAACTGCGGATGCCAGTTCATCATTGCTTGGGGCGTGAGTCGACTGGAATGTAGCACACGGTGATTGACAGCTGGGAGATAGAGACGCTTGAAGGTTATTTTGAAGCGGACTCCGCATTGTGTGTGCAGTCAAGTCATTTCGGCCATGATGGCAGGCTGCCAGTGGAGGGGAGTTGGCCACTAGAGGGCGCTTGGCGTACCACCCCGCCATTCCGCAAATGACATTTTATGCCAATGGAAGGTGTCTCATTATTGTCACAATACACCAGAGGGATCTGTGATCTAAAGTGCCAGGATGTACCGGCCATTTTGCATTCACCCAAGAGCAGACAACAAAATTAACGGTGTTAGTTAGGAGCCGTGTATGGATTTGTAAATGTTTCAGAACAATCGGATGTCTTTACTGTTATTTTTTAGTTTGGTGAGTAGTCGGGATCATTCGTGCCTTTTGTATCTGCAGAGTTAGAAATGCGCCACGTGTAAATTGAGCCAATGACGTGATTGCTATGAAGTTGTTTGACGTCTACTTCATGATGCACTTTAGTCTGTAAGCAAGGCAAGAAAATGGGCTCCCGCTAAACAAACAAAAGAATTGAAGACATTTGAAAGCACATCAGGAAGTAAAATAGTTTATTGAAATGATGCAAAGAACATACAGCCCAAGAACAAGATTTGGAGAAAAAAAAATGATTCTACACCCACAACAACCTCGATCGGCGACGTTTATTCTTAGACTCGTATCCATTGTTGAGGGACATTCGCAATGACCTTTTTTTTCCCCCTCCCGTTTTGCCGCCTCCCCTCAATCGACCCAAATCACACGACATTTATCTGCCGTTCATTTGCTAAAAGGTTGCCAGCTTCGTCGACAGATCCGCTGACCTCACCAAAGTGGGTCGACGTCCTACGTGAGCCTAGTTTCCATTCAGGTGGAAGTGGAACGGGGGACACATGTTCTCATCAAAGCGTGCAACAAACAAGAACAAAAAAGAAGATCTCAGGGGTGTATGTCCGCTTAAAACTTGATTTGTATTTATTTATCTATGGGGGGGGGGGGGAGTTTTTCACTCGAGAAAAACAGCAATCACAATAAAAGAGAGTGGACATTTTTTTTAACGTCAAATTACTGTCATTTTGGTGTGTTGGATGGTTTGCCTTTGAGGGGCGTGGCCTAGCGAATGACATCAGGAGCCGCATCATGATGGGCAAGGTTGCCACAATTCCACTTGGACAAGTTACCTTCGTTGATTTATTGATTACTTGATTATTTATTGATTACTTGATTTTAAAAGTGACTTAGTGACTTTATTAGTTATTAGCAGATGCGGTGACAACCCTGCTTAACACCAAAATAACAACCAGTTTTTCCGAAACTTTATTGCAAGTGCATTTGTAACAGTAACGTTTAGAAATATTTTTTTAATAAAAATGTAATAAATATAGCCTTTTTTGACATCATAAAAAATCATGGATTTCACTTAAGATAAAAGGGCTACTTCTTTTTATAAAAAAAATAAATACTGACTTTCTCAACTTCATATATTTTCTTAAATATAAAACAAAGGCGCTCCTTTTTTCATTTCACACATGTAACTGTTAATACTGTGATGCAAAACTTAACCTTTATGTTCTGTGCATTGTCTATAAATATTTTTGTTTGACCGTGTTTTACTAACATCGAGCTAGTTAACAGCATGAGAGCAGGAAGGAGAGGTTCGGCAAAACAAAATTAACTGACAAGTTAACTCATTCATGGAAATGGGAGTCAAGTCAAACTTTTTGAGGCAATAATATGTTATGTGTACCCCCAGTAATATAAACATGATAATTTGATCAATAGTGCATCGGTGGAACAAGCCGTTTCAACATTCACACCCTCCATTTACCACACCCTCTGCTGTCGACTGGAATTGACGTCAAAGTGCACTGTGGCGCTTTTTCGGTTAGGTCACGTGGGGGGAAAAAGGTAGGATGACGCGAGGTTCAACGAGAAGCGTTTGCAGAAGGTCTCCAGTGGGTGGCAGTACATAGCAAAGAGCACTGCGGCCGCCAAATGAAGAAGAAAACATTGACAGCAGGGAAGAGGGAGCAAGGCAGCTGAGCAAGCGCTTTCCTGACTGTCGTCCTTTTAAAACACATTTATTTGAATAAAAAGTTCTATTTATTAAAGATGTCCGAGGAGCTGCGGGCAGAACTGGAGAAACGTTTGGAATCTTTAAACATCCAGACGACCTGCGTGGATCACCCGCCGGTAACACTAAGGCACACACACACACACACGCACGCACACACAATCATTCAACGTGGCAGAGAACTGCAAAAGTCCCCAAATCAAACAACGTATTATTCATTTGTCAATGCTGTTGAGGAAATAAACAAACGCACGGAGATTAAGTGGGAAGAACCAAGCAATGGAACTCCAGTAAAATGTTGACATTTTGTGTTTGCCTTCCTACTAACAGATAAAACCAAACCCTTACTGACGTTTGAGAACACTGTTGCATCAATGGGAACTCCTCGGTTAATTCGGCGATCTCAAATCTATATTTAGGTGTATTTTTTGGTGAAATTCAGCTTTTGGCCATCCGTCTTCGTTTAACGAAGATCCTTCACATTGGCACTCTAAAATGGAAACCGAATGTTTTATGCGGCTAACTCATATGCCGATCATATTGTGATATTAAATTAAGATTCAATTCCGATTTTTAGGCTGCATTGTTCTTGAAATTGCCTTCACGAGCAATGCAAAGTGACAAATGCTGCGTTTTCCGATGGAGTTTGGCCTCTCGCCACCTGAATAAAGTTTGACATGACGAGTGCGTTGTCGCCCGAATGTTTCACTTTCGCGCGCAGAGCGACCAACATTTGTGACAAGTTTATAAAAATAGAACTCCTCTTGAGGTTTATACTTGCATGACTTGTAACACTGAACTTTGGTACACCTTTGCACCTTCTGACTAGCCGTCTCCAGCAGGGGGCGCTACAACACCATTTTAGAATGTGAGTTAGGGTTAGGGACAGTCTACTTACGGGACATTTGAATACGTTCCCATTGTGAAGCAGACTTGCCAAGCACTATCGCCCCGTGTTGCCTTTAAATTGCTTGTGAAGTGTGAAAAAAAATACTTCATACGCCTTGATCCACGATTCTAGCCAATGATTAGTTTGTGTTCACATCTGTCTTCCTTCTGTTTGTGAGGTTTTCACAGTGGAAGAGATGATGCCTCACCTCCAGGACGTGAGCGGCGCCGTCTCCAAGAACCTTTTCCTCAAAGACAAGAAGAAGAAAACTTTGTGGTTGGTGTCGACGCGTCACGACCGACAGGTGAGGCCAGCATCCATTTTCTCATCTCTACTCCTCAATTACTACTACAGGAATTTTGAGTGGACTACAGACGATTGACTATAACAAAGGACCACCCTCTCTATTCCTGTACAGGTGAATCTGAATGAGCTGGCCAAGAAGCTGTCGGTGGGCAGCGGGAACCTTCGCTTTGCAGACGAGGCCACCATGCTGGACAAACTTAAGGTGACACAACCAACTAATAGCTATGTGTCCTTGTCTCTCTCCTCTTCTGTTTTATTATTTGGCTTGGTCCTCTATTTGAAGAAACACGCAGGCAGGCGATCCGCCACCAATATTGTGTTTCCACTGATGCTGGGCCGAACAGGCCATCGTACAAAATCGCACACTTGCGCTAGCATTAGCCCTGTAAACAAGCCAACGTTACGCACAGCTGCTACATTGGTAGCATAAGTTATTCATAAGAGAGCGTTACGATTCACATTAATCAGTAGTCCAGATGTAGCTAACTTTCAGTTTCAAAAAGGTAGGTCTATACGTCGCTCCCTCTCCTATACCATTGCTTTATTATTTCTTTTAGTTTCATCATTAGGCATTAAAAAAAACATCGATAGCAAATGTTTAAAAAAAACGAATCAGATTTTTTTTTAAAAATCAATAAATTCTGATCCAATTGACTGATGGAATAATCCATTTAAAAAATATATACAGTGAAACTCCTCTACAACGAAATCAACATGGATGAAAATACCCCCTAGTGTGAAAAAATCTTCATGCATTAACACCATGCCCACTTTCTTGTTTCAAATTTGCTACAGTGAAAAACCCCCTGTTGTGAAAAATTTCTTGCTGCAAACATTACTTCGTTGTAGAGGAGTTTCACTCTACAGTATATAGTGTTTCGTTGTAGAGGAGTTTCACTGTACAGTATATAGTGAAACTCCTCTACAACGAAATCATGTTTGCAGCAAGAAATGTTTCACAACGTGGGGTTTTTCACTGTAGCAAATTTGAAACAGGAAAGTGGGCCATGGCGTTAATGCATGAAGATTTTTTCACACTAGGGGGTATTTTCACCCATGTAGATTTCGATGTAGAGGAGTTTCACTGTGTATATATATTGGCTCGTGACATCCCTAGTCCAACTCAAGCTAAAGATGTCATGTTGACGCGTGTGGTTCAGGTGGGTCAGGGATGCGCCACGGCTCTGGCTCTGCTCTTCGACAAGGACTGTAGCGTCACCGTGGTCTTGGACCGAGACCTGCTGGAAGGCGGCCACAACATGGTCTATTTTCACCCCATGACCAACAGCGCCACAATGGGGATTAGGCCCCAAGACCTGCTGCGCTTCCTCAAGGACACCGGACACGAACCCGTCCTGGAGGACTTTTGAGTAAACGAGAAGAACTGCAAGAAGATTCTGATTTTGGATGGGAGAAGCATACAAGGAACACATAAATCAAGCAGTGAAATCAAGCAGTGGCCGACAGCGCAGCACAAGATGAAGAAGCACAGCTAATATCGTCACCTCTCTCAAATAATGACCCAAGTCGATCTATGAACTAAGAGCTGCTGAACCCAAAACTGAATTTCATAATAATTTTATTTCAATTGAAAAAAAAAAAAGAGAAACCATGTGAAGGGTCCATAGATGGGAGAATCCCCCTTCTGGGATGACCAGTTTGCAAATGGATGCCGAGCCGGCAAAAAGTATGCATGTCGTGGATTTCAGAGGAAGTGGCCAGATTCTCTCTAACGCTCCCCCCCCCCTCGTCCAAATATGACTTTGGCCTTTATTTTAAAAAGGTGACGATATGAGACATCAAAGCAGTGGCGAGCGATGAATATGCTACATTTCGTACCTGCGACTGCAGTGACGGCTTATTTGACTTAATCCACCTCTTAATTTATTCACTGACAACTGTTTTCAATGTAGAGTTCTCCATATTGCCAAGGCCAACATGATATTGTGCCGTGTGACAATATAAGCCCCCAACCTACCAAAAAAAAAAAGACAGACGCTGTTCTTCTAGCATTTGCCGTTCTTTAGTAATCAGCAGCAGAACATGATTTGGTTTGACCAAAAACCCAGATGTCTGACCAAAAAGCGGAGAAACTGGCTTTTGGCGTACAGAAATGTCAAGCAGACTTTGACGCCAATATTTTGAGACACCTCATTATGAAAAAAAAAAAACAACACTGAGAAAAGCCTTATGATGGCCACCGAATGAAAAGAATGAACTGCTGACTAGGAAAAATATTTACAAGAAATACTGAGTTGTTCTACTGGTGTGCTACTGCATTCGAGGAATTTGCCTAAAAATTAAACATGACTGTGAAAACTGTCAAAACATTTGATTTGATTTCTCACCAGACGTCAACATTTTAATGATTGCTCTTTTTTTTTTTTTTTGTCCTCACTGTTCCACATAATTTTATTTCCAAATTGTCTGTTTTCGTGGAATAAATTGTGATTTACGCCTTGAGTATCACTCATTTCCTAAGGCATCATTCACCTTATTCTTACAATAAACACACACACACACACACACACAGAGTGTGATATGTGTGTGTATATACATGTAGTTGTGTCTATTATATATTAGCCCGTTTAAACTGTTCTGCAAGCTCGAGTTTGATGTTCTTTGTTTTGGAATGTTCCTGCAGTGCGCCCCCCTTTAACTCTCTCTCGCGCACACACAAACACACGCACGCACGCACGCCCCTTTAACTGCACCACTAATGAGAATGCATTGTTGCATTGTCGATGAAATTAGCAAATGAATAACTGCTCCTCACTGACGTTTCTGTTCCCAGGCATTCTTTCACTCCGCACGGCTGCGCGTGAGCATTTAATCCCATCGAAACATTTTTTTAAAAAAAAAAATTACATCTTAAATAAGCGCTGATTGTTTTTAGTTGAGTATTCAACAAAACAAGTCGCATTTGCTTTCAGTGTTTCAAGGTGGTCAGATGCGAGGAAGTGAGACCTGCATTTCATAATAAAAGCGTTCCGACCCCATGGGGGGCCTTTTATTGCGGTAAAGGTGAGAGGAACGAGGGGCTCCGTGAGTGACTTAGAAGGTTTGGTCGCCATGGCGATGGAGATTTGTGGCATGCCAGAAGAAAAGACCTCCAGCTCGTTGAGTTTTCACTGTTCATCCTGCAAATCGCATGCAATGCTGCTTGACCGTTCTTGCGGCTTGTCAGCGGTCTATGCGCAGTTGTCGAATTGTCTTGTGTGTGTGATTTCATCTGTCGTTAATCACCCATCCACTGCTGAGAGTTAGTGATGCTCGTATAGATTTAGATTTTTGTTTCGCTTCAAGCAAGCAAGGCAGCTTTAATTGGAGTCCAATTCACGAGCGAGCGAACTCAATGTGCTCCACATAAAAGTACATTTAAAAGGGTTCAAGACATTGAGAAGCAAAAGAAAGAAAGAAAAGCAGCTTGCTAACATGACTAGCAGAACGTAGCGTGGCAGAACATGATTTATTTAAAAAAAAACAACAACAAAAAACGACCTCAGTCAATGCAACTCTACTTGTTACTCTTGCGGCTGTCCACAGTCCAAAAAGCGAGTCCACTGAACGAAGCCCCCAGGCCGAGAGTGACCTTTGAACTCTTGAGTCGAGCCCACCGGAGAGTTTCTTCGCCTCTGTTGGCTTTCTCTTGTCTCGCTCTTTCTCCGTCTGCTTCCCATTGCTGCTTTGCAGCCCTATCACCGTGGCGACCAAACTCAGACTGGTCGCTATGGGAGACGCTCCAGAAATAAGCTGTCATTAAACTGTGTGTGTGCGCGTTTGCGCGCGCGCGTGTGTGTGTGTGTGTGTGTGCGCGCGTGCGGGCGTGTGTTAGCTTTTCTCACTCACACACTTAGTGACAGTGTCAGAGAGCTGCACTTCTGTGTGGACTATACATAGAGAGAGAGAGCTGTGTGTGTCTGTGTGTGTGTGTGTGTGTGTGTGTGTGTGTGTGTGTGTGTGTGTGTGCGTGTGTGTGCGTCTAGACTGCTGTGATGGAATAATGTCTTAACAAAACACGAGAGGAGGAGAAACACCAAAGAGTCAGCAGGCTGCCGAAAGAATCCTGCTAGCATGTGTGCGAGGCTAGCAGTGAACACTTGATGATGATGATGATGATGATGCGTTCAGATCATGGTTGAGATATTTTCAATTACTTTTGGATGAGAAGAAAGTACACCCTGCTCTTGAGCATGAGCTCCTCGTTACGGCCTGATGACGACTCACCCTCTCACCAAAACGCTTTGGTCGGTTTCTGACTTTCACCGTTGCGGAGGAATTCACACGTTCGGGAAGGGTGAATGCTGACTCCGCGCCTGATGTTGGTTACCATGGTTATGAGCGAGGATGTTTTCCATTGCCATCATGTGCCTTCTCGCCTTCCAACACAACAAGCACAATCGGGAATCAATGAATGAGCTCATTGACAGCGTCAATCACAAATTGGGTGTTGTGATGAGGAGCTTGTCTTCAATGTCATTAGGTTGTGTACGATATTTACAACGTGATATTAGATTCGAGGCCATAAATATTTGGACATGGACGCCTCTTTTTGGCCTCAAACGCCACCACCACGATGTGAGAATAAAGTCAATAGGGTTTGAACTTGGTCTTCAGCATTCCAAGCGTCTCACGTTCCAAAGAAGCGAACATGCTAACACGTTCGCCTCATTGAAAATTTGAAAGGATGGGAAATACTTGTCCCGTCTAGAGGAACTCAAGACCTGGATGGCAGTGAATTTCTTGAATTTTTCAAATGAAACGTGACGTCGTTTGGTCCCAGTGGCCCTTGTCCATCCCATCCTGCGGACTTGGGCTCCTTGGCTCCTTATCTTAAGCCAGCAGTCTGAAACTTGGGGCTCTTCAGTCAAGCCTCTCCTTTCTCAAGAGTACTTTGAAGCAGTTATTCATGCCTCTGTCACATCTCGGGTTGGATTACTGTAACGCACTTTGAAGTCTGCCAATCCTCCATCAAGCGTGTCCAGTTGGTCCCGAATGCTGCCGCTTGCTTCATGACTACTACTCGTCAGAGGGAGCACGTAACTCCTACTCTGGCATCCCTTCACTGGTTCTTTTTTTTCCAAATCTCGAAATGGCCTGGCCCCGCCTTTCCTCTCTGAGCTTCTCCGCACCTGCCCGGCGCCTCAGGTCTGCGGACCAGACGCTATTAGCGGTACCGAGGGATCAAGCCTTTTCCGTTGCCGGTCGCTCTCTCCCACTGAACGTTCGGCAAGGCTCCTCACTGCCCATCTTTAAAACTCATTTTTATTCTTTGGCTTTGCAACCAATGTGTTTGTTTGTCTTGGGTACGTGCTCTGCAGTTGACTGGCGACCGGTCAATTGTTCTCTATGACTTTTATTTGCGGTGCTTTATTGTTCTTAGCCGCAGATAGAAACAGGAATTGCGTCAAATGAGAAAATGACAATAGCTGTCCTCAACTGGCCGGTGGGCCTTTAATTTGCTGCCTACACATGAAAATATGATGAAAACAATTCTGTAAACTTGTCAGCGTGTGTGTGTGTGTGTGTACGCGCGTGCGTGTGTGTTAATGTGTAACACTATCCTTCAGCAGTGTGTGGACTTCCGGGATGACATCATCATCATTACGACTGTAATGTTTACTCTTGTAGTCATGAGACGCATGCACACGCAGACGTAAGCGGAGCAGATCCAAGCAGCGCTGCTGTCCGACAGGTAAGGCGCACACCGACGTTCAATATTCATTGATCTGACGCCAACCCGGGTTAGGAAGAAGAAAAAAAAAAAAGCAGGACTTGACAGCCAGATGCTGTGTGGCTGCTTTAGAGTGCCTTGTCATCAGCTGTGAGTGTGCGCACATGTTATGGTGAGAAAGTATAAGCGTAGCAAGGGGAAAAGAAAAGGAGATAGGGACTTAAAAAGTCCGATGCAAGAGCCAGTGTGTGGACAGGGGCTACATGCTGGTATGGCTGCTTTAGAGCGCCTCGTTGTTTGCGACGACCTGGTGGGATCTTATATAGCGTCGTAGCCAGGATGCAGACAAGCACCTCTCCCAACAACCAGTTGTCTGCCACGAGACTCAAACTTTGAGCCTCTTGTTCCAAAAATCCTGCTTCCCCGCTTAACCCGTTTATCGCCACAAACAAAAGATTCATTCTTTTCACGGGCAGCATAATTAAGGTATACAATCAGACTGGTTTGAATTGGGCTGTGAATCGGGCCGCTCCCGTCATCAGCGGTTGTTTAGGAATGTGAGCGTAATGAGCCAGAAGTTATGGCGCCTCCCTTTTGCATTCTGTCCTTCATTGTCTTTTTCATCCTTTTGTCGATCACTTCATTGAACCCCAAATCACAGCTGACGTGACCAAGAGGACCAGGGTGCAATTTGAAACAAAAAAAAAAAAGAGGAAGATGCGCATCATGTAAGTGATGACACAATGTCCTCACGTAATGACGGTCATACAGAGAAAATAAGATCAAAAACTTCAAAGTACCTTGAATGGCGCCCTGTGCGAACAGCTGCTAGCCAACAGAGAATATCTCGTTTCCGTCCCGTACCGTCCGTTTTCCTAACTTGGTGACCCTTATGCAACCTTTTTTTTTTTTACCCAAAAAGTGATGAACGACTTTGATTCCTGCCAAGAAATAGACCACATGAAGGAAATCATCTGTGACTTTTCTGACTGCTCGAGTGACGATTTTTGCCCCAGAAAAAGACCATCTCGTTCTGGCCTAGTGTCACATAATAATGCACATAAAATGGTGAAAATAGTTCATAAAACAAAAGTACCTGGAAGGGCACCCAGCGGAACTCCCGTTTCGTGAAAATCATGCGTGTTGTTTTTTAGTCGACTGAGTAGGCAAATGCACAAATACACCCGATGACAACATTAAACATTGGTGAAAGTTCAGAAAGCAAAAGTACCTAGAAGGGCACCCAGTGGAACTCAAGTTTTGTGAAAATCAAGCATGCTGTGTTTTTTGTCAGCTGAGTAGGCAAATGTATGAATACACCCGATGACAAGTATAAAAGCGTTTGTGAATGTGCTACTGAGGCCTCTGTGTATAATAACGTCATCATTCTTTCGTTTGGCATGTTCTTTTTCCGGCAGCCTTCCGGTCTGGGCTTCAGCGGTCGCGCCGATCGCTGTTGTCGCTTCTGCTGCGACCTCTGAAACCCGGCCGGGTGCTTTGATGTTGTAAAAGTGGACATGGGAGCACCTTACCACAATTGATGACATCTCTACTTGTCTTTGCCACTTTGATGACATTCTGCTTGTTGCTTAGCAGCAGGAATGGATCAAAAGGGGGAAGCGGATGCCCTGGTTAGCTTTTTTTTTTCCTGAGCAAACTCAACAACTCTCGGTATTGACGCAAAGTTTATTTTGACAGAGTGACTGACCTCGACATTCTGCGCCCATCGGCATGTTTCCCATCTGATCGATCGAGCGCGATCGTTACGGAAACGTGTGCACAAACATGTCATAGATGTGATGGGGATTAGATTACTTTCGGGTAGTTGGGGGCAAACATTTGTGCTCAATGGCCACGTTTGATTTTTAAAATGAACACATGGGCAAGGTCATTCGTAGAGGATAAGCCAACTCACGAATATTATATTATGTACAATAATTACACATTATAGACCCGTCCATCCATGTAAACTGGAGCCGATCATGGCTGACTGTTGGACTGGTTCCGGGCCAATCACAACGTTTGTTTTTATACATGTGCTACTTTTCTTTGATAAAACATGTCATGAAAAAGGGTGACAGGGGATCAAGGAAGATCGCAGGCTTGATTTGCTCTCATGGGCCACCTAAACTTATGTGGTGGGCCCGATATTGCCACAGGGGCCTTGACTTTGACACTTGTGTTCTTGAGGATCAGTGTAGTTCCAAAGCTAGTAACTTTTGACACTAAAAAACGAGGACCATAAGAAACAAAAAGGAAAGAAAGAAACACATTTATCACGTTTTAACATATCAGCCCTTAAATAATGACAAATGTATCACAATGTAACGTGAGACTCAACTTTAACTTTAACTTTAAATGTTCAAATATATTTGCTCACAAATAAACGAGATTTTTTTATGTTGGCCAAAGCGTGGGGGTAAAAAAACATTAAGCTTAACATTCTGGCACAACAAATAAAATACGTAAAACAAAAACAAAAGCATAACTCCATGCAAAATAATTCATAGAACAATGAATGAAGAAAACACTGAAACGGAAGAATAATTTCGTTTATTTATTTAAAAAAAAATAAAAGAATAACGTGACCACGCTCCGACACGCTTACGTCCTCGAGGCTTGCTCGTGCTCGCTGGCGGGGGCGCGCCGCAGGTAGTAGCCCCGCCCCCTTTCCTGGTCTCGGTCGTCCTGTCTTTTCACACACCAGGCATAGAACGTCCGGTCCCGGCCGAGCGACCGCTCCGGCATCTGCGGAACCACCAGCCGACTTCCTTCTTCTCTTCCCCCAAACCGCTGCCTCAGGTGAGCAGCCGCCGCCGCCTGTCGGGACCGGACGGAGAACCCCTAGAGAACCCCCCCGCCCCCCTCTACCGCAACCGGACGTTTGAACGCGGCGACCGTTCAGCCTCATTCATTGACGTTAGCTGAGATCGTAGCTTGACCGGCCGGACAAAACATTTCACCCCCGCCCTCGAGCGACAGTCGTCGGCAAGCGGATGGATGCGGCGGCCGGGCCGCCGGCGCCGCCGCCGCCGTCATCCGCTCGCCTCTCGGTGAAGTTTGCTCGAAGTGATGTCATGCTAGTGAGCCAAGCGGGCAAGCCGGGCAGCCCCCGCGTCGGATTCGCTTGGAAGAAATCGCCGTTTTCCCGTCGCCTCGTTCACGTAAAAATCGCTTAAGGAAAGACCGAAAGCGTCTCGCTGTGCTCGTTTTTTGGAGCACACGTGAAGACATCGATCGTCCTCCTTTCCGTTCGGATTCTGCGCTTTGGTTTTGCCCACCCCCCCCCCCCCTCCCCGTCCCCGTCTTCGCTGGCCATTGTTGTGTGCACGCAGGCACGCGAGGAGTGGAATCGATTTTTGAAAAAGTGTGACGCATTCGGAAAAAGAAAGAAGAATGGCTGCGCAGTTTGGCCCGTTTGCGAATGAGCATCTTCCACGCATTGGCCGGGATTAGGATTATTATTGTGCGTGTGTGCGAGCGGTGCTTGAATGAATGAATGAATGAATGAATGAATGAATGAGCGAACGAATGAATGGTTTCACACTGTGGGTGCAACTTCAGTGCGGTGTTTTGTTTCCCAAACTCGGCACGTATGTGGCGCCTCGACTTGCAAATTCAATTTATTGCGTGACCGCGCTCGCCACTCAAATCATCGTTCACCATTCAATCCGTGATTTCGTTTCAGACCCTGTGAAACGCCAACAAAACAATTCGTAACGTGCATGTTCCTGAAAAAAGAGCGCTCTGTACTAGCGTGTTATATATATGATCTTATGACGTCATACAGTAATAGCACACACACACACACACACACACGCACAGGCCCAAATGATTATTATCGATAACATACTGAAATAGCAGGTAAAGAATGAAACAGTTTGTGCATTTCATGCTTTAATTGTGCCGCTCCGGGCGTGCATGCCTTGGCCATCAGGGGGCAGTATTCTACATAAACAACGACTAGGGATAATTTTTTTTTGGGGGGAAAAACGTCCTGCCAAATCACACCGGATTGTGGTTTTAATGGCGCGCTGTGGTGGCACAACACGAAATCTCCAATTTTAGGTCAATTGGAGCAGGCGCGGCCTTCCTTTTGGATCCTTGTATCTCAGGTACGACTGAGTCCGTTTTCCCTTTCCAACGTTACCCGTTTTGTGAAAATTGACTCGGTAGTTCCTGAGCGAGAAGGAAGGTGGAAACTCATTCAAAATTCAAATTTGGTGGGCCGGACCGGCTCCCAAAGCCCTGCTGCGATTGACCTCCAATTGGAGATTTAGTGGCATGCCATCATGATCAACAAGTACAGCAGCGCTTTACTCTAATCAAAATCTGCTTTATTCAATTTTTCAGATTTTTTTTTGGGGGTTGTAGAAAGATGACATTTTTTAGCTGTTGCTTGTGTGTGTGTGTGTACACCAAAGATTTACTGTAATTAGTAGAAAAGTGATATTTGATCCTATTTTTTTGTGGAGTAAGACATTGTATGCAAATGTAAATGGTTTTTCGTGGCATCCTACTTGCCATTGGCCGGATTGAAGCCGTCATCAAAGTGCTCCGCATTCCCAAATCCGTGCCAAATAATTTTGGTGGCGCTGGGGAAGGT
This sequence comes from Hippocampus abdominalis, assembly GCA_018466805.1. NCBI lineage: Eukaryota > Metazoa > Chordata > Actinopteri > Syngnathiformes > Syngnathidae > Hippocampus > Hippocampus abdominalis. Next base: position 1,005,910 of record CM031702.1, read on the forward strand.
CAGCGGCAAGGATATTCACCCGTTGTCCTTTTTAGTCACGCGGCCCCCAAATCTCCCCCCCTTCTTGGAATGCCTGCCAAGCAGGTCAGCGCCGACTTAACTTTCACTGCGGGAAAATTGAGGCACACGTCTAAAAAGTCCCGTGGGAATGAGCTTTTTCAATTCCTAGAAATGATTCAAATCCCTTATTTTCTTTCTTTCTTTCCTTTTCTGGGCGCTGAGTCCTTCCGCTCCGTAATATGACATCATCAACACTCCTCACTGATTTTTCACATCCTTGTCTGGAATGCGGAGATGGTTTTTCTCACATGACCTCCAGCATCCATCGCTAATGTTGCTAACTTTAGCATGAACAGAATGGCGGGTCTCCATAAATGAGAATAAGACCTGAGTGTTGTTTTTGAAGTTGTTTAGTTGGAGCGCAGCAAAGGCTCCTCGGCGTGTCGGCCCCGCCCGCCGCCCTCTGTTCATTCACGCGTGACGTTTTAGCTAGCTAGCTAGCTAGCTGGCCGGCTAGCTTGTATGCCACCGCTAATTAGAGCAACAACGTCGTTAGCTGAGGTGCTGCAGACGGTCTAATCCCACACAGACGGATCAGCATAATCCCTCGCCACCTCCCTCCGTTCTGACCTGCGTGTTACCTACACACACACACGTGTGTGTGTGTGTGTGTGTGTGTGTGTGTGTGTGTGTGTGTGTATGATGGACTGAATTTCGTTGTTTTTACAAGTTGCTCAAACACGTGACATGTTTAGCCCAGCAAACATGTGGCTGTCTCTCACAGGTATCTTCACTGACCTCTGAACGTGCTGGTCCATGGGGCGCTTGAAAGGTGAAAGTTCAACACTCGGACGGGGGGATGATGGGAACGCTTTTTGAGTCTGTGTCATCGCCGCCCTCAAAAGATGGAGCCCATTTGGATTTCCCGGATTATTTCTCCCGCTCGCACTGGAAGTAAATGTCGTCTTGCACCAGGAGATTCTCACCGTGAATTAGCGAGCGCCCACAAGTCGTTGAAATCCGCGCCGAGCGGGCAATGCTCAAAATGGCCGCCTGGACGACACAGAGTTGAGACGCGGGCGCGCCGTCATGTCCTGGAAAAGGAACTACTTTGCGGCGGGCGGCATTGGTGGTGGTGGTGATGGCGGCGCAGGCGTGGCGGGGCTGGCAGGAGGAGGAGGAGGAGGAGGGGGCGCTGGCGGCGGGCTGGCCGGGATGGCGGCCATGTTGACGCCTCGCACCGTGACCTCCATCGCGCCCAGTAAAGGACTGAGCAACGAGCCGGGACAGAACAGCTGCTTCCTCAATAGCGCCCTGCAGGTACACACGCTCGCTCCCACGTACCAGCACACACACACACACACACACACACACACACACACACACACACACACACACACACACACACACACACACACACACACACACACACACACTTGCATCTGAATAATAGAAAACGTAATGAAGTCATTCGCTGCCATCGACATCTCCTGACATTTTTCAACGGGCGGGCATCAAATCGGATGACCTCGATTACGAACAAGAGAAAGGGCAAAATGTTGATCCTCGGAAACGAACAGAGTAGTCATCGCAAAAGTCGTCGGAAGTGTGTGTGTGTGTGTGTTGCAAGAAAAGATGACGCAGTCAATGGAGTGAATGAGGAACGGCGTGTAAAAGCCACGCGGGGGACATGGAGAACATGCAAAGTCCGCACAAGAAGGCCGCCGGACGTCCCTGCGCACGGCGAGGCGGACACGCTAACCAGTCAGCCGCTGTCTCGCCGTGGGGAGGGCAGCATGGAGCGGGTTGGAATGTCGACTAAAGCGGAGGCGAAAGGAGCAGGCTGGACGTTGGCTCTCGATTCGGACGGCGGGTCACGTGACTCCCTCGCTGCCGGCTCCCGCGGGAACAAGGCGACATATGCCAGCCTGTGGGGGGGTGCGGCAACAGGAACAGGAACAGGAAGGAACAAACAAACACGCCCAAAGTCATCACGCGCTTGCACTGCTATCGCAGCGCTTTAAAAAAAAATTACCTTCTCTTGTGGATTTGGTGCCAGCTCATGTTACATCTTTTACATCAGGGTGTCAAACTCATTTCACATTGTGGGCCACATCCGGACTCGGTGGGCCGAACCATGAACATACCATACTGTGCTACGAATCGCCAAAATCTCATCTCTTTCCTTTGTTTTGGTCTCAAGAAGTATTGATTGGCGCTTTCATATCATTTGCTGCGCCGGGTCGATCTCGGTGACAGACTGAGACTGCTGTTTTCGTCCCCGATCAAAACAATGTTGTCTTCTACAGTGTGCCCCCCTAGCGGATAATCCAGGAATTGCATTTTATTTAAAATACTCATTCTGTGTCTTTAACCCTCATGCAGTATTTTTAAGCGGCTGCATGAAAGGGTATTACGTCCCAAAAATGTCCCTCTTCCAATGTGCAACAACGTTTTTCACTTTTCATTTTGTTTCACTTTCAACCCCTCAAAATGTTCAGTGGGAATTGGCCAAGACATAGATAGACATCCTATGCAAAATTTCAGCTTGGTGGAGTTATTTGTCACTCTTTTGTCTGTGGTGTCCATTTGCGATATTCTGATGCCTTCCCCTCCCCAACGCATCATGTGTGCCGTTTAGGTCCTGTGGCACTTGGACATTTTCCGCCGCAGCTTCAGACAGCTGACGTCTCACAAGTGCATGGAGGACTCGTGCATCTTCTGCGCTCTGAAGGTGAAGACCGAATGCGCTCGCTCCTGACAACCACGACCGCCGGCTTTTTTATTTTTATTTTTCCAACACGGCTGCGTGTGTGCGTGTGCTTCTTCCTCTTCAGAACATCTTTGCTCAGTTCCAGTACAGCAGCGAGACGGTGCTGCCGTCGGACGCGCTCCGCAGCGCCCTGGCCAAGACCTTCCAGGGCGAGCGGAGGTTTCCAGCTGGGCATCATGGACGACGCGGCCGAGTGCTTCGTAAGACGCCGCCGCCGTCGACTTGCCGTCCGTCGCCCGTGTACCGCCGTGACCGCCGGCTGGCTTGTTTTGCGACAGGAGAACATCCTGATGAGGATCCACTTCCACATCGCCGACGAGTCCAAAGAAGACATCTGCACGGCCAGGCATTGCATCCCGCACCAGAAGTTTGCCATGATGCTCTTCGAACAGGTACCGCCCACTCGTCACGCCAATAAAACTTAACACCGTCGTTGTGATGATAGTGATGATAGTCGTTGATTGTGCGCATTGAAAAAGTGGCGGTTTCAAAACCCGGCCGGCTCGATCAGACAAGACTTCCGATACAATATCACACAGGTGTCAAAGTCGAGGCCCCGGGGGCCAGATGTGGCCCGCCATATTATTTTATGTGGCCCGCGAAAGCATGTCAAGTTTCATGATGCTGGCTAAAGTCTGAACCAAAATGTGAAATTGTCATATGTAATCCACAATAACAGTCCTTAGTCTTTAGTCGTTAGTCCAAAACAAGTTACCTATCAATTTGTTGTGCGCTGTGCATGTAATATGTGGAGGTGATTAAACATTGATATGGTTTCCCGAAATCCATCACGTCCCGCCAAGGAAAACCGGAACTACAGTGAAACTCCTCTACAACGAAATCTACATGGGTGAAAATACCCCCAAGTGTGAAAAAAAAAAATCTTCATGCATTCACACCATGCCCACTTTCCTGTTTCAAATTTGCTACAGTGAAAAACCCCCCGTTGTGAAAAAATTCTTGCTGCAAACATGATTTCGTTGTAGAGGAGTTTCACTGTACAGTTGATACCCTCCACATAACATGACGTAAACCGCAAAAAGTGAAATACGTGATACAGTGAAACTCCTCTACAACGAAATCTACATGGGTGAAAATACCCCCTAGTGTGAAAAAAAAAATCTTCATGCATTCACACCATGCCCACTTTCCTGTTTCAAATTTGCTACAGTGAAAAAACCCCCGTTGTGAAAAAATTCTTGCTGCAAACATGATTTCGTTGTAGAGGAGTTTCACTGTACCATGTGGCCCGCGACAAAAATGAGTTTTGACACCCCTGCAATATCACTTTTGCGAGGGCGTATTTTAATTAGCACAGCCATTTTTTTAAAAAAAAAATTTTTATTTCATTGCGTTTACAATAATCCAACCTCCATATCGTTCACATACTGCAAGTAATGCACAGATGAAAGTAATGAAATTTGTGTGTGCCCCCCCCCCGTTGACCACATGTGCTTGTGTGTGTGTGCGTCAAAGTGTGTGTGCAGCAGCTGCGGCGCATCTTCGGACCCACTGCCCTTCATTCAGATGGTCCATTACATCTCCACCACCTCGCTTTGGTAAGTCCCATCGCGCGTTTGCCGTCGGAACTTGACAGTCGCCGGAACGCGTCGTACTTTTCTCCCTACGACAACGCGGACGATGTTTTTTACAAAGCTCCTCAAGCGCCATCTTGCTCACCCAAGCATACAAGTCAGGAGTACACAAACACACCCGTACACCCAGCCGTTATCAAGGGGATACTTTCCTCGAGAGACGCCTCGAATCTTTGCAAGTAGGCATTGGTTACTGATAAACTGAAGAAAAACTTTATTCATCTTACTCGGACCGGCCGTTATTGATCATTAGCTTGATTGAGTCGATTTAGAAGATGTCGTAAGGAAAAACAGTCACTTTGCCCAAGAAACGGGAAATTGAACTCACACCATTGCCAATGCGATACGATTTCCGGAACCAAGTAAGCCCGAGCACGCGTTTGTCTTGTCGTGTTCCTCAGTAACCAGGCGGTGAAGATGCTGGAGTCCCGACAGAACGCCACCCCGGCAATGTTTGGCGAGCTGCTGCGGAAGGCCAGCATGGGCGACCTGCGCGATTGTCCCGTAAGCGACGCGGCACGGCTTGAAGCAAATGACACCTTGCGCAGCCCGCTCCAACACCCCCCTGCCCCCTCGCCCATCCCAGAGTCGGTGTGGCCAGCAGCTGCGGATGGCTCGCGTCCTCCTCAACAGTCCGGAGATCATCACCATCGGCCTGGTGTGGGACTCGGAGCACTCCAACCTGGCCGAGGACGTCATCCACACCTTGGGAACATGCCTGCGCCTGGGAGACGTAAGTGCGCAAACGTTTCACACCTAACAACGGTGACGCCGGCGCAACTCTGTTGTGCTGCAAGAGAAAGCGTTGAAGGCCGCGTTTCACTGAGACTATGATGGGAGGAGATTAAAAAAAAAAAATAATACTCCAGTAGAAAGACGTGAAAGAAATAGAAAACTCAAAGTGGACACGGAAGCTAAACACGCAGGCGCCAAGAACCTTGCAAACGTGTGCAATTCACTGGTGTCTCAATTTACCGGTGCCTCAACATCCGAGTTTTTTATTTTTTTTTTTGCCTTGGATTGCGAGCCGAAAACGGAGTTCTGAGTAAGCTTTGGATACGATGTTGCCCGAGTGAAGTTAAGAAAACAAAAATAAAGAAACTCACTTGACGTGAGCATGGAGAGCCACCGTGCACTTGCAGCCCTTGATTCAAGAGAACAAATTTACAAAATGAAAACACTCACCGAGGATGTTTGATACCAGTACTGATACCAAGTGTACTTTGGACAAATACATTTTTATAAAGAACGACCGACTGTATCCGTCCCAGTCTAACATTTCTACTTCAAATGGCATAAAGTGAATTGCAATTTTCTCTTTGGACTTCAAATTTTTTAGTTGCAGTTTGTAAAATGGCCACAAGAGGGCAGCTGATCGCGGCATTGCGGTCCAATACCTTGTCGGCCCAATACTCGATACTTGGTATCGATACTCGGCCATTCCCAACACTCACTCACACACTTGCCACAGCTTCTGACATAAAAAAAAAAAAAAAAAAAGCAACGGAGCAACCAGGTATTTATTGGATGCTTAATGTTTTGGGAGAGAAAATGAAAACGCGCGCATCTGGAGGTGCCGAAAAACAAGTAGGCGGGGGTTGACTTGACAATCTTCAAAAAGTCTAAAACAAATCTAATTTCTAATGCCGATGGGACGCGCGCCCCCGCGCGCGCGCGCAGTTGTTTTACAGAGTGACCGAGGAGAAGGCCCGCCAGGCGGAGCTCTACCTAGTGGGCATGGTGTGTTACTACGGCCGCCACTACTCCACCTTCTTCTTCCAAACCAGAATACGACGCTGGATGTACTTTGACGACGCGCACGTCAAGGAGGTTTGCTCTCTTCTCATTTGGCTTTCGTCCTTGTCATGTTTCCGATCACCTTCCTCGACGTTTATCTTTCTTGCCCGCGACCACTCGCCACAGAGCCAATTTGCCCAAATCGATTCCGTCAGCTCTGCGGGAGCGACGACGACTCTTCGAATGAGCAAAACGCGCCAATGAGCTCATCTCCTCCTCCCGACCCAACCCGGGAACTCTTTCCACGACTTTCTATTTGTCGTCTTTTTTTTTTTTTCCCCCCCCCCCAAACGTCGGTCTTCTGCCGCTCTCGTCCAATGACATTCCCCCGCCCCCTCGCCCACAGCCGCTTGTGAAAACACGGATTTCCCTCCATTGTTTATCGCTCCAGCTGGACGCAGGCGAGGGTGTGGTCACACACACACACACACACACACACACACACACACACACACACACACACACTCATGTGCGAGTTTTGCCCACACTGCAATCTTTTTCTGTCTGTCTGTTTTCTCGCTGCCTCACTCGCACGCGTGCGTTTAACCAACAAGCTTTGCGAAATTTTCTTTTACGGGGGGGGGGGGTGCGATTGGGTTAAAATAACAAGTCGCAGTTTCACTCTTGAAGGAAGAAAAAAAAGCGGACAGGAAGCCAACCAGCTGGTACGTTTTGGGCTGCCGTGTTGACGTTTTTGCGAGTCGGATGGTGCATCTTTGCTGAGTGAAGTGAGCGAGTGCGTGTGGTGTGTGCGCTTGTTCATCGGCTTCTGGCGCCGTCCTGTGCAATGGACGCTTTTTGCTGCTGCACTAATCTGATGTCACGTGGGCGGGACCAGCCCGAGAAGCTCCAAATGACGACGATTGCAAATTTGGCTTGTTGCTTTGGCGCAAATCCTTCCAAGTATGATGGTCGCATTTTCACGTGAATTGATGATTAACTTTGGCAAACCAACGGTGACTTTGACTTGCTCACTTCTTAGCCGGCTTCTTGATGAAAACGGCAAAACGTTGCTCGGCTGCACGTTTTCGGTGATGCCGTCAAGAAGATGCTGAGCCGGCTTGGACGTGTCGTTGGCAGGAACGGATCCAAATCAATACTCACTCGGCTCCCTTTTGACCCCAACAGGCGTCCGCCAATAATATCGAAGCTACAGTGATCCCTCGCTATTTCGCGGTTCGTTTATCGCGGCTTCAGTGCATCGCGGATTTTTTCAAACATATTCGTTAAAAAAAACGAGTGAGAGAGAGCGTGAGAGAGAGCGTGAGAGAGAGAAAGAGAGAACAGCAATTTTTTTTTATATCCAGTGAAACTCCTCTACAACGAAATCATGTTTGCAGCAAGAAATTTTTCACAACAGGGGGTTTTTCACTGTAGCAAATTTGAAACAGGAAAGTGGGCGTGGTGTTAATGCATGAAGATTTTTTTTTCACACTAGGGGGTATTTTCACCCATGTAGATTTCGATGTAGAGGAGTTTCACTGTATCACGTATTTCACTTTTTGCGGTTTACGTCATGTTATGTGGAGGGTATCAACTGCACAGTGAAACTCCTCTACAACGAAATCATGTTTGCAGCAAGAAATTTTTCACAATGGGGGGTTTTTCACTGTAGCAAATTTGAAACAGGAAAGTGGGCATGGTGTGAATGCATGAATATTTTTTTTTTCACACTAGGGGGTATTTTCACCCATGTAGATTTCGTTGTAGAGGAGTTTCACTGTATATGTTAATTGGTCGCTACTTTGCGGATTTTCGTTTATCGCGGGTGGTTTTGGTCCCCATTAACCGCGATAAACGCGATATATTGTCTCAAATGTTTCAATCTTGGGGCGCCATCGATGCCGCACGGCTCCTACAGAGGGGAGAGGCGCAGCTTTGCGACGCTTGGAGAGTTTTCTTCTCGGGCGCTCGCCAAGCCTTGAAAATTGGATTATCACGTGCGAGAAAAGCAGATGACTTGGGGACACCCGATTTGACCCCGTTTGGGCGCGTGACGTTGCCGCCTGACTTTGGCGCGCTCACAAAGTCTTCCCGGTTGCGTTGTTATGTCTTGAAACGAGAAGACATCGCCACTTTCTCCTCACGTATCAGTTTTTGCGTGCGCAGCGAGTCGTTTTATTCTCGCCTTGCTCTTGTCTCCCCCCCGCCCCTGTCGCCAGATCGGGCCCAAGTGGAAGGACGTGGTGTCGCGCTGCATCAAGGGCCACTACCAGCCCCTCCTGCTGCTGTACGCCGACCCCCGCGGCACGCCGGTGCCGTGCCAGGACTCGGCGCCGCGGCCTCGCGTCCACAAGCCGTGCTACGACAGCGAGGACTCGGGTAACTACAACACAGCTAGGAGTCGTAGTAGTAGCACAGCCGCAGAACAGCAGGTAACTACGCTGGGAGGGAGCGGCTTACCCGTCTTGTCGTAGTCGTAGCAACCCGGTCGCTTGTCGTAGGGTTGGGCGATCGATTGATTTTCGTGCGCAATCGCCGCGAGAGGGCTGGAGCTTGTTGTTGGCTGTGTGACTCCGCCTCTCGAAAGCCACGCACGCTTGGTGTTTCAGTCAAACATGTCTTTTGATGATTCGAAATGAGACGGAGACGTCATTGATCCATCGGCAAGGGAAAAATCACTTGACAGAGTTTGTGGAAGGCAATATCGCCCAGCCCTACACTGTACTGATTTTCGTAGCGGGTAGCAAGATGTTCACAGCCATGATTTTTTTTGCCCCTGCTAGATTGCGCTTTTTTTATCATCTTTTTTAAAAATAATTTCTTTTTATTTATTTATTTTTAGCAGTATCTTTCCTACATTTAATGCCTTTGCATTTGGGAAAGGAGAGCCACAATTTCTTAACCGGCGGGATAACCGCGCAAGGCGCGCCAAGCGAACGCACTCATTCCGAGGCCTCTGTTGACCGCCGCTCGCGCCCAAATGCTCACACGCAGACAGCAGGCCCCGCCCCAGCAGGCTCCGCCCTCAGCAGGCCCCGCCTCAGCAGGCCCCGCCCTCAGCAGGCCCCGCCCCAGCAGGCCCCGCCTTTGAATGTTTTCGTTGAGCTCGTGGCCGTGCTCTCGATGACGACTTGAAAACGCGCATTTCCAACACAAAGCGCCTGTAGTACGCAGCTTGTTTGTTTGTTTTTTTTTATACGTCTTACGCTTTCACCTCATTTCTTTTGTGTTCAAATGTGTTTGATGAACAAAGTGTAAATGTGCTTGAGGTGTGTGGGAGGGGGGGGGGCGCATTTTTATTTTTCTCCTCTTTTGGATTTATGTGTATCGTATCCTCTCAATGAATGGCCGTTTCTTGAACTTGTGCGAGCAGTAGCTGGAACCCGCTAACCTAAATGTCCCCCCCCCCCCACCTCCACGCCCCTTAATTCTGCCCCCCCCCAGGGCGCGAGCCGTCCATCTCCAGCGACACTCGCACAGACTCATCCACGGAGAGCACCTGCTCCCGACAGCCCGCGCCTTCGCACCATGAGCCCCCGGCCTCTCAACGCCCCCCGGACCCACCCGCAGGCGCCGTCCGCCCCCGCCGCCCCGCCGCCCCGCCGCGCCACTCCTCGCTCTGCAGTTTGGATGCCATAGGTGGGCGACTTCACTTGGAGCGCGGCTGCGGCTCGGCTGCAAATCACCGCTCGCCAGCGTCACCTCATTTCTTTTGTTCTTTTTTTGATTGGATGCGGTAAACGCCGCGTTGCCGTGCTCGTCGTCGTCGTCGCCGCCAAGGCCACGCGGCGGACGCCGAGCGGCGGCAGACTCCGAGGACGGGAGGCCCGGCCCCGGCCCCGGCCCCGGCTCGGGACAGGAGGCGCGGCTCCAGCCGCCTCCGCAGAGCCAAAGCGGACAACGAAGCCCCTTCGGCCGGTTACCACAGCGAGGGTACGCTGCGGGAGTTCTTAGTGGTTCGCACTCGCCGTGCAGAGGGCGTGGGTTCGAATCCGGCCTGCGCGGAGCTTACCTATTCTCCCGGTGCTTGCGTGGGGTTTCTTTCGATACTCCAGTTTCCTTCCACGGTAACAAATCGTGCATGTTAGTTTCGGCAAACCCCTCGTGTTTTTTTTTTTTTTTTTTTTTTGGGGGGGGGGGGGGGTACAGATATTTTTCACCAAATCACCTCACTTGCAGTTGTGCTCAAAAGCGCCATCGAATTTCTGGAATATTGAGAATTTGGGGGGGGGAAATGCGCGCGAACGGCGGCCATGTCATTTTCTTTGCGGCCGTGCTTCGTCAATTCCCCCGATGAAGTCCAATCCACTTAAAAGTCAACACAATCAACGCGCTTTGCCCGCAATCTCGCCATTTGACAAATTCCGATCAGCACGACTGTATAACTAACCGTTGCTGTTTTCCACGCGTTTGGATTTCACACGGACTGAATCTGAAATCTCGCAGCTCGAACGGGAAAAGCGGGAGCCGGCGTTTTCCATCATCAGCCATTTCAGTTGTGTTGCTGAACATGCCGCCGTCCTTCTCCTGTCAGCGACTGGACCTCACCTCCTCTCGCCCTCCCTCAGGAGAGACGCTGAAGGAGCGGCAGGTCCCTCGCCAGGCCCCCAAATCCTCCTCGTCAAGCAGTCACCGTCTCCGTGACTTGAGGGAGAGCATGAGCAACATGCTCCACAGCCGAACCCTCTCCACCTCCTCTCTGCCGGCCGCCGGCATCGTCTCCTCCGGCAGCCAGGCGCCCGCCGCCGCGTCCTCCTCCTCCTCCTCCTCCTCCTCCTCCAACCCTCGCGACCGGGAGGCCGACGGCGGCTCCAAATGCAGCTCTGCGGGGGCCGCGGCCTCGGGGAGGTACCGCCCGGCGTGGAGGCCCCGCAGGGAGACGCTCAACATCGACAGCATCTTCACGCGGCGCAGGCAGGGCGGCTACAGCCCGCTGGCCACCCTCCAGACGGGCCACGCCAGGACCCCTGTTGTCGCCGCCGCCGCCGCAGAGGAGGAGCGAGGCGCCGCCTTGCTGAGCCAGCAGGAGGTGACGGCGAGCTCCTCCAGGACGCTCCCTGCCGCCATTGCCTCCGCCTCCTCCCCCAGGGAAGCTTACACGATTAGAGGGCAGCCGCCGCCGCCGCCGGGGCTGATCCAGAGGATGGAGAGCGGATACGAGAGCAGCGACAGGAACAGCAGCAGCCCCGTCAGCCTGGAGCTCAACTCGCTCGAGCGGTGAGACGAATCGTGACGTTTTTCTTTCTTCTTTGTACTCCACACGCAGACCTCGCGTCACCCGGTGCTCGGTGTGGTGGACGCAAGAGGCATTTCCCAGTAATACGAGAAAGCGGGGGGGGGGGGGGGGGAGGGGTGTACAATTTTTGTGGTTTTCTGTTTTGATGTCTTCATTTAAACAGCTGAAGTCATTCAGATCATGACGATAAACAAGTACAAATTAACGGCAAGACGGACCACTTTGACTCAACAAATGGAAAGTAGCGAATCGGTGTGAAGATGATTTCGCCTCCTTGTTGTTCCAAGTCACAGTGAGGCTGGAAAATTCTCACACCGACTCCAGTTTGAGCAGCAGCAGTGGTGGAATCATCAAACTTTGCTGTGAATTTCCAACCTTTTCACATTTTTTATTTTTATTTTTTAACCCCCATGCAGTAATTATCCCAAAATTGGACATTTCGGACACTTTGGACGATTTTGGACTGTTGGACAAATGGACACCACAGACAAAACAGTGAAAGCTGAAATTTTGCATAGGATGTATATCTATGTCTTGGCCAATTGAACATTTTGAGGGGTTGAAAGTGAAAAAAAAATGAAAAGTGAAAAAAGTTGTTGCACATTGGAAGAGGGACATTTTTGGGACGTAATACCCTTTCATGCAGCCGCTTAAAAATACTGCATGAGGGTTAAATCCGACTTTGGAAACCTGTTTTCCATGTTATCTGCAGGGAGAGTGTGGCCGGGCAGCCCTCCTCTTCCGGACCGTCGTGCAAGAACGCGAGATCCAAGAGCGACGGAGCACTGCTGCAGGACGTCATCTCGGCCACTAGAGGGAGCGCCGGTACGTTTAAAAAAGGCAACAGCAGGCAGCGGCGGTCGCTTCTTATTTGCGGGGCGAAGGAATAGGAAAAATAATCATGAATGGCGCCCCGAAAAAGGCTTAGAATTGCCAAAAGATGGCGACAAACCACTTTTGGGGCTGACTGGGCTTGACGAAATGAAGCACTTCCCTCACGTCAACTTTGTTCCTTGCCACAAGAGGACGCCAAAGCAACACTTTTGGTATCAAGACAGCCCATCGTTTCGTTTTTTTCCATCTTATTCCAAGAGTGGAAACGCTGATTTGTCACATTGTCCGTCTGCCTGATTCAAAGAGTGTCATTGTTTGTCTTTTTCTGCCCTTTGTGCGCGCGTGTGCGAACAGCACCGCCCGCAGGCCGCAGCGAACTGGACGAGCTTCAGGACGAGGTGCTGCGGAGGGCCCGAGAGGAGGAGCGCCTGCGGCAGCAGGAGAAGGACAGGGAGGCCAAGCTCGAGTTCAACCCCAGACCCAGCAAGTACCTGGACCTGGACCAGCTGCAGATCCAGGGTACGTATACACACACACACACACACACACACACTCGCTACAATTCAACTTGTGTGTGGAATGTTTGTCATTTGAGCGGCCGAAAAGGACAAAAGCGAGAATGTGGCATGTGGTGAACTCGTTTGTGTTGCCAGATTGTTTGGTTTTTGTGTCTCTCATGCACAACTTCCCATACTCAAAATGTAGTGACCAGAAAAATACGCAAACCCTTTGGAATGACCTGGACAGGTTTGGTTGTAAAATGTGTGGCGTGAGCTAAACACTTTCCCTCCAAGTTTTCAGCCACCTAATAACAAAAGCTGTGAATACTTGGGTATTTATTTGTGTGATTTTCATTTCATAAAATAAAAACAAAACAAAATATTTTCTCTTGGTGTCACCGTTAGAATTAAGGCGTCTCTCAAGGCGTCTCTCAAGGCGCGTGTGTTGCCCCCCCCCCCCCCCCCCCCAGGCAAAGGCGACGGTCTTGATCGGTGCCTGTCGGAGGCGGAGCTTCTGCTGGACCAGTCGGTGCGCCTGGAGAAGGCGGGCGAAGTCGCCGCCGCCCTCTCGGCCGTCAACGAAGCCATCTGTAAGACCCCCCCTCCTCGTCCTCATCTTCTATCTTCTCTCTCGCATAAGGTCACGAGGTCACGAGCGCGCGAGCGCCACCCACCAAATATTTTGCACATCAAGCTCCATCACTTGCTGAACTCGTCCGCTATTTCCGAGCACGGACGGGCTTGAGTTGTTGCCTTATTGCTGTGGCGCCATCTCGAGGTCAAGACGCTGCGTTGACCCGCACACGTTGCTTCTGAACATTAAGTCGCGCTCTGCCTACATTTGATGACATTGACATGCAATTGAAAACATTTTTTTTTTTTGAAGAGGGGTAAAAAGTGTTTCAATTTCTCACAGATTTTCACAATGCGATTCACCGAGGACGACATTTTTTGTGAAATTCGATGAGACTTTGGTTGCGTTTTTTTTTTGTTTTTGTTTTTCAATGAATGCAAAACAAGCTGCAGCACAGCTTTTTGTTCCGTCCGCTCCTTCTTTCTCCTTATTTGACCACACGGAGCCCCAAAATGTCAGCTTTTACATTTGTCTTCAGTTGTGCATGCAATCATTTTAGTTTTTGCATGTTTGTTTTTCTTGTTTTTGCTTTTTTTTTGCGGTTGCTGCCGCTCGTGTAGCTAAGCTAAGGCTGGCGAGTGAGGGCGGCTCTCTCGCTCACGGTCGACTGCAGCGTGACATGAGGAGAGCGCGCGGCGGGCAGCAGCGGCTGCTCTTGCTACTGCAGCAGTACCACCATCATCATCCTCATCACCACCATCATCATCATCATCATCATCATCATGACCACCAGCAGCAGCTGCCCAGGTACCTCGAGTTCTGCTCGGCCAATCGTGAGTCAGCAGGCAGAAAAAGGGAAAGCGAGGACTTAAATTTAGGCAAAATACTTTGTTCGCTCTGCAGCTTCAAACAAACGCGCACAAGCACACACGCAAGCCCCCTTCTGACTTCGAGGCGTTGCAGCAGACTTGCTCATTCACCCTGTCACATTTTCTCACGAGTCTGCATGTGTGTGTGTGTGTGTGTGTGTGTGTGTGTGTGTGCGCGTCTCCGCAGTGAAGAGCCTGTCTCGCACCAAATATTTCTGACGGACACCTGTGACGACCAATCAGCGTCCAGCCAGGACCGGCAGGGCCCGCCTCTCCCTCTTCCATCTCTCCCGCCTCCTTGTCCCATCACGGACCTGGCCTCCCACACCGGCTCCTCCCATGAGCCCGCCCCCTTCGCCGCACCCGCTCCAACGCGCGATTCCAGCAGCAACGTGGCCTCCATCAACGGCAGGTCAGCTCCTGCGCCGGTCTCTCCCCCGAGAGAGATGAAGTCACCGGGTCTCCCTGAGGGGGGCGGCGCCGCCCTGCTGGCCACGCTGCCATCGGAGTTCCCATCCACCCCGAGGTCATATTCCGCGTTACTGCCGCCTGACACGGCAAACAACCCGATGGAGGAGGAGCGGCTTTATTCCACCAGAGCCCCCGGCAGGAAATGGTCCTGCTTGCAGTCGGACCATCGTTCCGCCACTCTACCAATCAACCCGGCGGCCCTTTACAAGCGCCCACCCGCTCCCGCCGCCACCAGCGGGCCAGTTGTGTCTTCCTCTTCCTGCGCCGAGGGCGGCGGAGACCCGCTGCCTGTGGAGCGCTGGGCACAAAATGTCACCAGATACTACGGCTCCCATAATGCACCAGAAATGCGCGGAGGAGCATGCGCACAGCCACCCCCGGCTGAGGAGCTTTCAGAACTGGACTCTCTGTACCGGGCCAGCCTGCTGGCTCCCAGCGTGCACGGCAGCGCTCCGAGCCACAAAGCAGGTAGAAAATGTCATCCATACAATCCGAACTTTGAACTCGAACCTAAAAGCAGGCCGGCGCACAAATGCTACAGCGGTAATGCGCCTAGTTAGCGGTCGTGTTGCTAGCATTTATTAAAAAAAGAAATTCCACAAAGTATTTCCAAAATACTGAGGATGTTAATGGGATTTGGGAAGGATCCTTGAGGGATGCCTCCTCGAGTTGTCATATACCAAATCCATGTTGGAATTAAGCCGCTGAACTTTTAAGTGTTGCCGTTTTGTGACGCGGTGGTGCCGCAGGACCGAGGAGAATCCCGTCTGGATCGCGGCGCTCCAAAACGCCGACGGCCGAGATGGAGAGACACGCCTACAAGACGCCCGTGATGCTCGCCCCCAAGGTAAGAAGTCAGATGAAGTTTCAGAAATGACATCACAAAATGAGATGCACGACGTGAAGTGACATCGTGAATTCCCGAAAAGAAATATGCGTGACATTGTAAATGATAGCGATATCACAAAGGACATCATAATTGGCGTGCGACTGAAAGTGACGTCACGAATGACGAGTGATTGACATGGCGACTGGCTGTTCAGTGTCCAGACGGCGCGGACGAGAGCTACAGCGCAGAAAACCTTCGCCGCATCACTCGAAATCTCAACACCAACCTGGGCCCCGCCCGAGGCTCAGTAAGTCGCACGCGCCTTTCTACTGCCGCCCTTGTGGCCACGTGACGCATCTGCCATTCTTCCAAGACCGTTTTTTTTTGGTTTTCATTCAAACTGACACGTCATGACTTTGTTTCTCTTTCTCGCAAGTCTAATTTGATGTTTTTGGTGGCGTTCGCCTTCTTTCTCATCTTCTGCCATCTTGATGTTTTCCTCCCCATCACTTTGATTTCGCAAGGTGTCGGTGTCCACTCGCTCCCCTTCCTCGTCGACCCTCCCCCGGCCCCCCACCACCTCGTCGTCGTCGTCCATCGCCGCTCAGTCCTCGTCCTCCCGTCACGGCGTCCAGTCGCCTCTCGCACCTCCACCAAGCTCACGACCGCCTGGCTCGGGCCCCCCAGGTAAACTTCTCCTCTTCATCCAAGCACAACTGGCCTCAGGTGGGCCTCGGTGACGCTCATTTGGCGCAACTCGCTAAGAACGCAAAGCGCCACGGGTCATTTCTGGCGACTTTCTCACTCGGGCCACGCCTGACCCTTTCTTTTGTCAGGACCCGGATGGCGGTTCCGTGGGGACGAGGGAGAAGCAGCGGTTCCGCATGAGCGCCACGCGGGCGTCCCCCTGACGTATGGGACACTTCCCCGCGCTCCCCGTCGTTCCTCCTCCACCTCGTTGTTGCTCTCCGGACAAAGAGGGGCTGCCGCCGCCGCCGCCGCTGCCGCCGCCCCTCACAGTCTTTACGCCACCTTGTCCCGTCCCGGCCGTCTCACCGGCTTTGCCCCTCAGCCCCGTACGTCTCCAGGCGGAGGCGGAGGAGGAGGGGGAGGGGGCGGGTTGGTCCCGGCCGCTACGTCTGGACGTGCCCCCCGATGCCGACTGGCGCCACGGGGGTGCCGGCGCGGAAAGGAATCCGGCCGTCCTGCTCCGCCAGACCCCGCGACCCATCTGCTCGCTGTGCCGCCAACTTCCTGCCGACTCGCCGCATCCTTTCTGCTCCCCCTGCGGCGCCCACGTGGCCCGCCGCCGCCGCCGCCCCCCGCCGCCGTGACGCTCGTCACGCTTTTCAAATGTGCCTACCAGGAAGTTGGAAGTTTGCAACAGCGGCCGGCCTGCGCTTGACTTGACTTTGGCCCACCAAGACCAGCTTTTCTCCTCTTCCTCCTCCATTTCGGTCTTGATGATGATGATGATGATGATGACGTGCAAAAGTTTTTGGTTCCACAGAAAGCCAAAGTGGGACGTTTCAAGTTTCCTCACATTTGAAGGCATTTTTGGCCCCGATTTTCAATCAGCAAAGAGAGGCCTTTGGTTGTTGCTGTCGCCAGTGTCTTCTCAAGCGCCCGATCGGCGAAATATCGCGATCTGCGTCGGCGCTCGCCCATCACCACCTCATCCAAAACGCTCTTGGTAGTTTTTGCTATAGTGAGTGGCCTTCTGGTTGATGACGACGACGACGGCTAAAACGACAGGCCGAACACCGGCCGAAGACTTTTGCAGAGCGCTGTACTTGCAATTGGCCACATGGCTTCGCGTAGAGCAACGCAAGCTAGTTTTCGACAAGTCAAGTTGGAGTGTTTAGGATTTGAAGCTTTGAAACGGAGTCGGCGGCTAATCTTGAGCATGTTTTCCTCTTCCCGTCTAGCCTACGACATAACACAAATAGATGAATCTATAAAGCGCTCGCTTTCTCTCTATATGTGTACCCATTTAGGGACTACGTGTACCAATAATGTAAGCGGTGCACCTAGCAAGCGTCTTTGTGTAACTCGACTTTGGGTGTGATTTGAAACAACACAAAAATTCTTCCGAATGACCAACTGAAGCCTTTTTCGTTTGTTTGCTTGCTTCTGACTCGGTTCACTTTTAGTCCAAAGTTTGGATTTGATTGAGCTTCTTCTATTTTTGCTGCTTATTTTTGTACTCTGGAATAGAATTAACATGATTAAAGTGTTCCAAAGAGAGATAACGGTGTGTTGATTTGAGTGGAAAGTACAAATCGACACGTGGAGCGAATGGCAGCGGCTTTATTTCGGCACTTTTTATTTATTTATTTTTTTTAAACAAAACTATTTATACAAAAGGAATTCATTTCAGGGCGGCCCGGTAGCCCAGTGGTTAGCACGTCGGCTTCACAGTGCAGAGGTACCGGGTTCGATCCCAGCTCCGGCCTCCCTGTGTGGAGTTTGCATGTTCTCCCCGGGCTTGCGTGGGTTTTCTCCGGGTGCTCCGGTTTCCTCCCACATTCCAAAAACATGCATGGCAGGCTCGTTGGGCACTCTAAATTGTCCCTAGGTGTGAGTGTGAGCGTGGATGGTTGTTCGTCTCTGTGTGCCCTGCGATTGGCTGGCAACCAATTCAGGGTGTCCCCCGCCTACTGCCCGAAGACTGCTGGGATAGGCTCCAGCACCCCCCGCGACCCTAGTGAGGATGAAGCGGTTCGGAAAATGGATGGATGGATGGATTCATTTCAATACATTTTTGCAAAGACTCCAGACAGGATGAGAAGTTTACAGCGATCTGAAGCGAGCCGTCGTCTGCGTTCACGGCTCCACGAAGCAAAGAGGACCCCGAGCTGGCCGCAGAATCCTCAGACGACGCCGATTCCTCGAATGCGCTTTTCCTGACTGAGGCGCACTTCGTAAACCAGGCAAACCGTGGAAATGCTAACCTTGTTTATTCATCATTTGAAAACCTACTTTGAAACCCAAATTTGGATCTCTCACCCCAGTTTGAAACACCACCATAGGGTAAAACCCTCATTTGAAACCCTAACGCAAATCTAAAACCCCTCTTTGAAACCCTAACCTGAGTTTGAAACCCCACTTTGAAACCCTAAACCTAATTTGAAATGCTAACCTTTCAACTTACTTTTGAAACCCTGACCCTAATTGAAAGTCCTCCTTTCAAACATTCATCGTACTTTGCAACCCCACTTTGGAACCGTAACCTGAATTTGGAACCCGATTTTGAAACCCTCCCCCTAATTTGAAGCACAAACCTAGATTTTAAACCCTATGCGTAATGTGAAAGCGGACTTTGAAACCCTATCCCCAGTTAAAATCCCTACTTTGAACCTTAACCCTGGTTTGAAACCCTCATTTTAGACCCCGCCGCCAATTTGAACCTGTTGTTGAAACCCTAACCCCGATGTAAAATATGTGTGTGTGTCGTCAAAATTCAACACTTAAAAGTAATACATCTAATCAAGAAATAAGTTAAAAAGTAAAAGTCACTCGGTAAAGGGAATAGTAAATGAAAACTAAATGGAAATACATCCCTATATACTGTAGAAGTGCTCATTTGGCGAGCGATTAATCGATCCACCTTTTTGGCGAACGATTAATCGTTCAATTGAAACGTGTCCAAATCCTCAGAATTTGGGCATCTTAACCCTTTTGGGTTTTTTCAATCAAATTCTCAATTTTCAGATGACCAGTTCAACATTTTGTAGCTTGAAAATGGCTTGAGAGAGAGAGGCAGAGTCTCGCAATTTGGATACTTTGGGGCTTTAAAGGCTGGACTCTCAATGTTGTCCACTTTTCAAAGCAGACTGATTGCCTTTTTATTGTTTTTTGTTCTTTTTAAAGAAAGCACTGCTTTGACTTTGAAAAACATTCTTCCAAAACCAGGAAGTGAATCATCATATGGATGGATGGATTAAATTTTTATTTTTTTTTTCCAATCTGAGATGCAAGTCAATTTTTGCCCTGAGAATCTGCCCTAATTTAATAATATGCCACATAGGAAGACATTTAGGGGCGGCCCGGTAGTCCAGTGGTTAGCACGTCGGCTTCACAGTGCAGAGGTACCGGGTTCGAATCCAGCTCCGGCCTCCCTGTGTGGAGTTTGCATGTTCTCCCCGGGCCTGCGTGGGTTTTCTCCGGGTGCTCCGGTTTCCTCCCACGTTCCAAAAACATGCGTGGCAGGCTGATTGAACACTCTAAATTGTCCCTAGGTGTGAGTGTGAGCGTGGATGGTTGTTCGTCTTTGTGTGCCCTGCGATTGGCTGGCAACCAATTCAGGGTGTCCCCCGCCTACTGCCCGAAGACGGCTGGGATAGGCTCCGGCACCCCCCGCGACCCTAGTGAGGATTAAGCGGTTCAGAAAATGGATGGATGGATGGAAGACATTTAGTCATATTGATGAATGACATTTTTTTTTCTGAAACTGATCGAGTCCACATGGCGCAAGCTTGTACAGGCCAAAATAACGAAACGACAAAAATGGAAAATATCAAATCAAAATCTGAGGAAAAAAAAAAAATGTGCGTTAAAAAATGCGTTTGGGGGACACGTGGCGCCATCTCAAAGGCGATTTCCGTTGCCATGTCAATTTGACGTCCCCGTTTTGGAATCAAGTCCGCGGGTGCGTCTCACCCGGCGCCTCCCTCGCGTCGCGATGGCGTCCGCCTCTCCCTCGCTTCTTCTTGCCCTGGGCGGCGACAGTCCGCCGCTGCGGCGCGCTTCTCTCCAGCACGTCGGCGTTGCCCAAGACGTTCTTGAAGGTCCTGAGGTGTTCCTCCAGGCCTCGCTTGAGCCGCGCCACCTCCGTGCGCAGCGCCGCCTCCGTCTCCTCCTCCTCCTCGCCATCGCCGGCGTCCCGGCAGCAGGGCGGCGCCTCCTCCAGACGGAGGAGCTTGGCCTTCAGCTCCTCCACGCTCCTCTCCAGCTTCCACAGGTCGCCGCCGTCTCCCGCGGACATTCGGCCTCCTCCTCCTCCTCCTCCTTCGTTCGACCGGAACGACGGCGCGTCGGCCGACGGCGCCTCCTCCTCCTCCGCGTCTCCTGCGATCACCGGCGCAAAGTCAAAGGTCTGCGCGTCTTTCACGCATCTCGCAAGCACTGATTTATGCAATTGGCTACCGATGGCAACCCGAGAGGTGCATTTGAGTAACCGGGCCGCCATGGCAAAAAATGGCCGTGGCTCGGCAGGAAAGGGGAGGCGGCGCCCAACTGCACCTGTCTCGCCGAGCGCCCGCCGCAGGCGTTCCTTGAGGGCCGGGATGGAGTGCGCCTCCTGGTCCTGGGCGGGCCACTCCAGGAACTCCAGCACCTCCTCGCCCAGCAGGATCTCCAGGACGTCGCTGTGGCGGATGACGTCCTTCAGCAGCGAGTTGAAGGACGCCGACAGATGCTTCATCTCCGCCAACACGCGCTTCATTTCCTCCCGCAGCTCCCCGTCCGACGCCGACGGGGCGTCTGGACGGGTCTCCGCTCGGGCCCGGGTCTCCTGCAGCAGGACGCCGAGGCGCCGCACGCTCGACTCCAAAGCGGTCGTCCGGCTCTGCTCCGAGGTCATCGAGTCCTTCACCTGTCGACGCGCAAAATGAAAAGCAAAACTCCATCAGGCAGAACAAGGCAATTCCCGACAGACGCCACAAGGGGGCACCCAAGCAGAGCATGTTTCACACACACACACACACTGGGCGCCGAAGGTCCCACCCCCTCCACCCCCCTCACCTGCTGCAGGCTCGTCTGCAGCGCCTCCACGGCCGCCTCCCAGTCGCCGGCGCCGGACTCCCACGGCCGAGCCTCCGCCGCCGCCGCCGCCGCCGCCGCCCCCCGCCGCTCGTCCTCCAGAGCCAGACGATTCTCGGTGGCCATTTCCGTGGCGTTGGCCACGCCCCCCTCCAGCCGGGCCACCGCCTCGCCGAGGCGCCCGCAGCAGTCACACTGGGGCGGCGGAGACGAGGACGCGTTGTTCTTGTAGAGGACGCCGTAGAGGTAGTCCACGTCCACGTCCAGCTCGTGCAGCCGCTGAGCCTGCCGGCTGAGGTTGGCCGCCAGCTGCTCGGCGCGCTCCAGCACCGCCACCTTGGCCGCCTCCACCTCCAGGCCCGTCTCCATGAACAGCACCTGGCCGGTGCGCGCCGTCTGGTTGAGGCGCTCGCCCAGCGCCGTGGCGTCGCGCCGCAGTTGCCGGACGCCGCCCGACGTCAGCGCCAGGTCCTCCGCCAGCCCGTCCACCTGAACGGCAACACCGACGGGCGCAAACTGCCTTGCGGTGACTCGGAAAAAGACAACGTGCCGCGGTCGTATTTGAAAAGTGGCCCTTCCAAAATCAAATGAGATGGTGAAAAAGTCAAAGTATTGGTCAGAGCGAAGGAAATCGGTCAGTCGAAGAGTCGTGGGCGTGTCTTCGGGTCGCAGGAGGCGGGAGGCGGGGCACACAATCGCCCATCCGCGCTCACACTCACACCTCGGGACAATTTGAAGTGTTCCGTGAACCTGCCACGCGTGTTTTTGCAATGTGGGAGGAAAATGGAGTACCCGAAGAAAAGCCACGCAGTCACAGGGAGAACATGCACAACTCCACGCAGGAAGCCCAAAATTGAACCCCGCAACTCTTCAAAAATGAAGCGAAACGGGCAGGAAAGAGTCAGTCCGCAGTGACCGTCACAGGCTGTAGGTGGCAGCAGCCGCAGAGCGGGACACACACACACACACACACACACGCAGGAAGGCGCGGCTCACCGCTATGGTGTTGTTGACCACCCTGTTGTCCAGACGCTCGATGGCATCCCACAGGGCGTCGGTCGACGCCTGTGATGTCACCGCGTGCGCCTCCCCCACGGGCGCCTCCGCTTTGGCTTCCTGTTGCCGTCCTCCTTCCTGTCGCTCTCCCTGTTCTCGCTGCTGCTCCTGCTCCAGTTCCTGCTCCAGCTTGAGCTCCGCCAGGGTGGCGTTCATGGCCTGCAGGCTGACCTGAGAGCAACAACAAATTCAAAAAGTGATCCGAGTGAAACGTCACAGTTCAAAAAGCAGCAGTGAAACGTTCAACGTGACCTTCCAAAAAGGAGACATGACGGTTCAAAAATGACAGTTTGAAAGAAAAAGTCGGAATCCAAAAGTAATTCCGTTTGTTGTCATTGCCTCAAGATGGGGGCAAATCACTACTTTTGTCCAAATGAAACTCCGCAACTCACATCAACAAACTTCCCTGACACCGAGATGCCAAAAGATGGTCCCGAAACCAGAACTGATTGACACTTGAGGGGTCACGGAGCATAAATACCAAAGAAAAAATCTTTCAAAGGGCAAACGGCAACAAATATCTCCGTGACGACAAGAAAGTTCACAAGTAGGAGTGCGTCTGGACGCGTGGGCGTCCGTGCGCACGTGCGTACCTGCAGCATCTTGTTGTGTCGCTTGAGTTTGAGGTCCAGGTCGGCCTTCAAGTTGCTCATGTTGTAGTGCAGCATTGCATGCTGGGAGTGCAGGCCGCTCTCCAGCTGCCCGCGCAGCGCCGCCACCTGCTGGACGCTTTGCTCCACCTTGGCGTCCAGACGGCGCTCGTAGTCGTCGCGCAGGTCCCGCTCGAGGCGCCGGGCGCCCCTGAGCTCGGCCACTTCTCGGGCCAGCTCGCCCAGCCGCCGGTCCAGCTGCTCCAGCGAGTGGTTGAAGAGCTGCAGGGGGCGCTGCAGCTGAAACATCAGCAGCGCCACCATGTGGGAGAGGGGCAGCGCTGCGGGGATGGCGGGATAGGTCGTTGCCTCCGCCTCCTCCGCCTCCTCCGCCTCCTCCTCCTCCTCCTCCTCCTGGTATGTACCTGAAACGCAAGCAAGAAAGAGTTACTGACATTTACTTTATTTTTGAGTTTTGTGTCATCATTATTTTAATTAGTAGCAAATATGGGTTCATTCAAGTTTTTTTTAAAGCTTTATTTCTATTTTTTTCATCACACACACGGCACACGGGCAAAGAATCATCTGTGTCCCAAAAGCTCTTCGGTCACAATTTTCCATCCTTGTGTTCAAATAAAATTAGAAAATTTTAATGAATTAAAAAAAAAAAAAAACAAATTAAAATTAAATTAATTAATGTGATTAATTAAATTAATTCAGATTAATTTTTAATTAATTTTAATTAAAAATTTGTGATAAAAAAAAATATTTTTTAATATCACAATACTGCACATTGGCACTCACCAGTCTGGAGGCTCTCCTGCTGTTCATGTTTTCCGGCAGGATGCGAGATGTGATACCGTTCGGGGTCCCCTTCCCGGCCCCCGACCGGATACTGGACACGTACAGGGTTCTGAGCGGGCTCCCGATCCTCGACGTGGATGGGATACTGGACGGGGACGGGGTACTGGCCGGGGTCCCGTTCTTGAACTGGGACAGGGTCCGAATGCGGAAGACGGACGGGAGTGTGGACGCGGTCCCCATGTGGAGCACGGTCCTGATGTGCAACATGGGCGGGGCGCTGAAGGCGGTCCTGATTTGGTACGGGGGCGGGATACTGAGCGTGGTCCTGATTTGGTACATAGACAGGAAGTTGAGCGTGCTCCTGGTGTCGAGAGCGGTCCCCGTTTGCGACATGCACAGGAAACTCAACATGGCTGACATTGTGCGGCGTGTTGACTGACCCCTGGTGGTCGTTCTGCTCACTGTTTGGCTGGCTGTGCTGTTGCTGGGGCAGAACGCCTGAAACACACAACCAATTTGGTTCGACAAGACATCCGGACGTACACGGCGGACCCTCAGAAGTTGGGTTAGTGCAGGGGTCGGCAACCCAAAATGCTGAAAGAGCCAGATAGGACAAAAACAAACAAAAAACAAATAATACAAAATAAAAGCCTTCTATAAAACGTACAATGAAAGAAACACATTCTGTATGTATGTAATTTTTTGTTTTGGTGTATTATTTTCGTTTTTCTTAGTGTCAATGATCATTAAGTTCCGTTTTTCGGAGGCTGTCTTTGAACGCCTCTCGAGTTGAACGAGAAGATAGAAGGCACGGAGTCGGACGCCGACGTGTCTGTGTTTGTCGAGACTGTTAAAAGCATAAATAAAGTGTACGTTTTTTAAAAAAACAACACCACAGCTCTCCTTTTTCGGAGCTGCCACATGTATCTATATTTATTCGAGTTGTATTAACCTACTATCAAAAAACGTTTTCCATTTTCAAACATTTTTTATAAAGCTTCAGGGAGTCACTAGATGTCGCTAAAGAGCCGCATGCGGCTCTGGAGCCGCGTGTTGCCGACCCCCGGGTTAGTGTGACCAAGGCGTGAGGTGCACTCCGAAATTGCCGTTTCGAGGCGAAACCGGATATGGCCGTGACGAATGTGTGTTTTATACCGGTGAGATGCACGTGGGTGTGTCATATGGATATTTGAGTCATCGTTTTTTCACCCCAAAATGGCGCTCATCGTCAGCGTGGCTTCTGCAAGCCGTTCCCATTCCCAAACACACCAAAGTCTTTCCCTCTGCCGACTGTGCAGTTAGCTTGCGTGAGTCAGCAAGAGAATGCTCCGGGAAAAACCGTGCGCTCCGTATCGGTGACCTTCAGTCGGAGACGTGCGCACAAATGACCTCAAGTGATGCAAACTCATCACTTCTACTTCCACTTCGGAAATGACGGCGGCGGCACGAAGGTCCGGCCAGCGAGGCGTCGACATTCGGCAAGGGAGAAGGCTCAGTGGACACTGGAGAAATCCGGACTGGTCGCGCTTACGGGGGAAAGCGGCAAAGAATCGGCCGAGCAGGTCAAAGGTGCTTCAAGTCGCGCTCTACCCGCTGCTGACAGCATGACTTCACAAAAGCTGCAAACGGCCAGCCAGCGTTTTTGAGCAAGGCATGGACACCACACCACCACAGAGGAGGATCAAACTCGCCACAATGTCAGGAAAATGACGCAATGACATGACGTCCGTCCATTTTATTGGACTGGTTTGAGAAATGCTGCTCCGCACTTGGGCAAGGCATCAAAGCGGTGACCAGCGGTCGAAGGCTCAAGCCGACTCCGTCGGAGGGAGGCGAGTCTGCTCTTGGCGGGGGTATCGAAAAATCCCTTCAGTGGGGTATGAAAATCTTGAAAAGCCAAAGCGCTTGCTTGGTGAGTCATGCTCGCTCTATTTTCGTCGTTGGGGAGTTCCTCCGATTGTGTCCGGCGTCGCCCGCAAGGGTTGATGACTTCACGCCAGCGGCTTGGCAGGAAGTGTTTTGAATCGGAGGTGTGGTGGGAGCGAGCGGCGTGTCGGCACTCCCGACATTTTGCCCCTTTTCTTCCAGCCACATACAGGATGTGATGGGGAACTTTCCGAAAAAAAAAGGGGGAGTTTTTCTGACTGAACACGAGTTGAACGCAAAAAAACAAAAAACAAAAAGAAAAAAGGCTCAACTCCTGACAACACTTTTGGGAAGGGAAAGGTTGAGCTTTTAGGGACTCGCCATGCAGGGGGGGGGGAAGGCGTGGAAGCATCACGTCACTCCAACACGATGCTCCTCGACAATCGACGAGCGTCAACTTTCACCCGGCAGCACTTTGACGGCCAGAAACTCCGCCAGGGTGAGTCAGTGTGGGACAGGATGGGAGCAGGGTGACCTTGGGTGAGAGGAATGGGGGTCGTGGTTTACTCAAACTTTCCTCCCGGAATTGGGGGGGAGGCCTCCCAATGACCTGACGGTGACTTTCCGAAGCGCGTGGCTTCCGCACTTTCTTGACCTGAGGAAGAATGTGCGTCGACGTGTGTGTTGTAAACCGTGATGAGACCAAACTTGACATTTGTTTTCAAATTTCAGAAGTGACTTCAAGTTCAATCCGAACATTGATTTAAAAAACAAACAAACACACACACACACACACACGATGGAGCTGGCAAGCCTGATGCGAGTGTGATTGC
The DNA here is from genome assembly GCA_018466805.1 of Hippocampus abdominalis. Taxonomy (NCBI): domain Eukaryota; kingdom Metazoa; phylum Chordata; class Actinopteri; order Syngnathiformes; family Syngnathidae; genus Hippocampus; species Hippocampus abdominalis. Next base: position 1,032,243 of record CM031702.1, read on the forward strand.
CTGGTCGACACGGTGTCCTAGTGGTTTGCATGTCTGCCTCGCCGTTCTGGGTTTGAATCTGCGGCCCGTTTGTGTGGAGTTTGCGCGTTCTCCACGTTGTTCGCATATTAGCTCGCTTCATTAAATAATTAAAATTGTCGAGAGGTGTGAATGTGAGAGCGATTGCTCGTTTTGTCGCTACGTGAGCCAACGGTGCCTAGCGACCAGTCGGTTCTGCCGTGTGTGAGATGGTACCAGCGGTGTGGAGACTTCCGGGCGTTCTCTGGAACTCGGATCCTCCAATCAGAGACGAGTCGATCTGTGTATCAGCGACTGCAAAAGACAAGTGGATATTTTCGTTTTGGCTAAATCTTGACAATTTTTAATCGAGTCTACGTATGAACCGCCAAAACACAACCGTCATCACATGACTGTGTGCCCGATAAAGAGCCGACGGGAAGTGGCTTTTATTTACATCTGGCTCCTTTTTCGGGACGTCCTCCTCCATGACTCTTTCCCACCAAACGAGTCTCGACTGACTACTGCTCCCATTTGGGGACGATGTGAATAGCAATATTAAAAATAGAGCCCGATGGAAACAAACGCTCTGTTCAGAAATATTTTTCTTTTAAGTCCGTTGAAACACACCCACACACACACTCATAAAGTACGCAAAAACAGGTTCAGCAAAAACATTCATGTCAGTTGCTCAAAAATGTTGTTTCTTCACTTTCCTTCCTTAAGGGTTGGAACATGAGCTTCTCGTAGCTTCAATACACATTTTGAAATAGATTTTAGTTTGTCTCCTAAAATATAATCCAAAGGAAACATGTTGAGGGGAAATAGTAGCGGTGCTAGAAGAGAACCTTGAGGAACCCCGGAGTTTATTTTTAAGAATTTGGCGACTATATTTTAAATGATGCGTGTTTTCAAAGCAGTCGGCACAAATTCTACGCTCGGCGTCCGCGCGGACATGGAATTCAAAAATGTTCCTTCAGCGCATTTCTAAGATGTGCCGATTGACACAAAGTGGCAGCTTGACGCCACAGAAGAGAAGTCTGCACCTGCGTCGTCACAGTTGTCTCCTCCGTGTCCTGGGCAACATCTCCACAAGAGAGCCGTGGTCTCCTTCTGCTTCTGCCTGTAGAGCGGCCGAGTGGACAGCTTGTACCTGCACACAAGAGCAAGTTTGGATGCTTTGATGCTGAGCTGTAGCGTGCGACGCGTAGCAGCAGTGGTAGCTAGCGGTAGTCGTGTGTCATCTTGTAAATACAAGCAAAAGTTGACATTTCCATCAAAATAGAGCCACTCCGACGAGCGGCTTGCCTTGTATGGCATCGTTCGGAGTTACTCGTTCCCTCTGGTTTGTGCTTATTGCGACGTGAGTCAGCAGTGAGAGTCCGTGTGGAAAAATAATGGGTGCGAAAATCCCGCTATTGAGCAAATAAGCTGTGTTGAAATGGGCGGTGCCAGCAAATGTCTGTTGTTGTTGTTGTTGTTTCCTTACATGACCAAATGACAGTCCGGCGTTCCGCTGGGACACGGACTTTGGGACTTGATGGTGTACTTCTCCGTGCCGCACGCTACCGCCACGGTGACCACACGCTTCTGCACGAAGGCGCACCAGTTCCTGCAAAGCGCGCACACACAGACATTAATTTGCCGCGCCCCGTGAAAAAACATTTCAAGATCATCGCCGTTTTTGTCATCTCAGCAGCACATCGTCAACACCAAACGGCAAACAAACAAACTCGAAATCTGCCATTGGCCGACACGGTTTAATGTAAATGGGCGATTGTTTGAACAGCGACGCGGCCCACCGTCGGTATTTTCCCCCTGCGCTGACGCTTTCCTGCTGCCTGCGGATAAACGACCGATGGGAAAATATGACTTCATACGAGGTTTGGACTTTTGATTCCTCCATTGTTTCCTGCACTTCCTGTTGGAGGGGCCGCGGTGGTACGATCCAACCACTTTTTTGGGGGGGTTCCGCAGAACAGAAGTTACGGGAAATCATTTGCGACCTCGTGATCATGAAAAGACAGACGTGACCGGCAAAGCAGAAAAGCGGAGGATGTTTACAAGGATTGTTTCCTGCCAAGGACATTTAGGAGACAATTTCCAATCTGCACATCAAATGGACTTTTTTTTTTGTTTTTTTTGTTTTGTTTTGGTCCAGTGGGTGAGTGGGTGTCAACCGTTTGGAAGGAAGGAAAAGCAAGCCATGCGTCACATGACTGTAAACACTGCAAAAGAGAATGTTGACGAACGAGAAGATTTGGAGGCTTTGGGCTGACTCAGCATCAGAGCGCGGCCACCTGCACGATGAAGATGCTGATAAGAGCCCCGCCTCTTTCTTTGCCTTGCCGGGACGCTTTCATGTGGGAGCTCGCCGCGAGCCGCACATGACGCTTGCGTGCCCCACTCATGGTATATCCTGCTTTGGATCTGGAGAAATGCAGTTTGGAAGGGATCCGGCTCACAACCGATGAGAATGGGAAGCGATTGGGAGATCGGAAGTGATTCGGAGCAGGACCGATGTGGATCCGAAGCCATATGCAAAATGAATCTGATTTCATGTGAATCAGAAGCAAAGTGAATCAGAATTGACCCAGATCACAAAAAAAATGTGGATCAGATGCTTTCAGGATCAGAACCGATCCAAAACGATCTCGATCAGAACCAGTTTGAATCGGAAACAACGTGGATCAGACGCAATGCAGATCACAAACTGATCAGAAGCAACATTGAAAACTGGAAGCAGATGATCAGAAGCGTTACAGATGAGAACCGATGTGAATTCGGAGTAATGCGGCTCAGACCGCTTTTCTCTGCCACCTATGCCGGCAGAACACTAACGTACATCAAGAGGTCAAGAGTCCCGCGGGAGCGTTTGACCTCTTCCCGCGCAGCCTTCACATGACCTCCACGTCTCCACGTGTGCACACACACACAGATGACACACGTCAACAATAAAGCTGATTGAAACGGGATGTGTGTGTGTGTGTGTGTGGGTGTGTAAAGGTGCTAATGGAAAACTGTTTTGTGGAAGGCCCTGAGGGGTCTCGGAGGGCTTCGAAGAGGTCCTTCAGCGTATCCGTGTCCAAGGAGGAAGAGTTCCTGAAGGTTGACGTGCCCTCCGCGAGGCAAGCGCCAAAACACGGCCGTCTCGGCGACATTCGATCCTGCTATTTAGTCGGAACACCTGACACAAAGTGACACACGTGTCAACACGTTTGTGATGGGCTCCCCTCAAATAAAACACCCGTGGGACACTTGGAGTCACTCTGGAACCTCACGTCAAACCCACACCTTTTTTTTCAGTGAGAGAGAGAAAAAAAAACAACATCTGTAGGAGCCAACCAAATTCCACAAAACCTGATTGCATTTCATTTATTTACTCAACTGGAGATGGGGGCGTCCATTTAAGGGCACATACTTTGTCATGTTGACAAGCACATTTTTGTGTGTCCGTAGTGCCTGCCCAGCCATCGAGTATGAAATTAAGCAACGAAAAACTCTTTCGTCAGCTGATGACTTGTGCGGGTCGAGCCGTTGCGGACATTTGATCTCCTCAAGTGATGGCACAAAACAAACAAAGACGATACATCCATCGACTCAACAAAATGGCATCTGGATCCAGAAGATTTGATTTCGTGCAACCGCTTGACAAAATAAAATGGAGGTCATTCAACAAACTTTTTTTTTTTTCAGTGTAGGCTCTTCTCAAAGGCAAAAGGTAAGCGGAGCTGCGGTGTTACTCGCATCAGCTTGTCATAATGCAGTCAACCCCCCGGCCTTTTATTTTGTTTCAGCGGGGATCGAACAGGGATCCGTTCACTGTGAGGCGGACTTGCCGGACGAAAAGTCAGACATGATTTAGTCAGGACGCCCCCCCTTGGTATAATCATGCAGAGGGGCTCGTAAAGCGTCGGCGCGGCTGGCAGGGGTGAACAACATGGTGGCAGTCAAAACACGCAAAGCCTTCCCGCTTCCTCGCAGTGAAGGCGCCGCACGCTTGGAATGCGACCACACGTCAGGGATGAAGGGAAGAAGATACACTCAAAGGAAAACGTCTCAGATTCCATATGAACATCATTCACCTTTGGATGTTTGACTCTTGGACTGCGAGGGGGACGAGGGGGGGGGGGGGGGGGGCTTTGCTGGGGAGAAGGACCGAGCCCTGCACAAATGGCAAAAATATGCAACTGACGCCATCCCAAAAAAACAAATGTAAATCATTTCCCATCGATTTCACAGGTTAGCAAAGCCCTATTTTCGTTAAACCAGAGCTCCTCAACTCACTTCAACAATAGTTCCTTGTCACGAAGGACGCCACAATTTGGCAGCAAGGCCCTACTTTTGTCTAAATGAAGCTCTCAACTCACTTCAACGCAGTCCCTTGTCACTGAGATACCACAGTCTGGCGGCAAAGCACTACTTTTGTCGAAATGAAGCTCTCAACTCACTTTAACACAGTTCCCTGGTAGTAAGATGCCACATTTTGGGAATAAAGCACTACTTTTGTCTAAATGAAGCTCTAACTCATTTCATGGCAGGTCCTTGGTGCTTTTCCCCCAAATCTCGCATCGTACTTTCTTTTAGTCATTTTAGTCAGCTTTCTTTATTTCTTTACTTTTACAATTATTTTGTTCTTTTTTTTTTTCAATTTGAAATGTTTTTTATGATGTGAAGCACATTGAGTTACCGATAGAAAGTGCGATAGAAAAGTTTTGCTTGCCAAAGATGCCAGAAGACAGCGCCAAAGCACCACTTTTCTCATCACCTATTCGGTCCCCATGCGTTGTAGGTTGCAAATGGCAAATTCATATGTCGGGGGACCACGAAGCGCAAATAACAAATGACACAATGTTAGAAATTGTTAGCGCTAATAACGTGGCTTTCTGGACGGCGCTGAGTGGGATGCTACGGACGGACTCACCCACTTCGGGCCGGGTAATTTCCTCCATCCTGCATCAGGGGGGTCTCCTCGGTGGCACTGATGACACCCGCCGTTCCCCCCCAATCCTCTTGCTCGTCGTCCTCCTCCTGCTCCACCTCGGGGTCTCGGGCCCTCACGTCTCCGCGAGTGCTCAGTAGAAAGGCCAGAAGCACGAGCGCAACCCTCGTGGCTGTCATGACGGCCGCTTAGTCAGTCAATGGGGGCTCGCGCGCCCGCCGCCTGCTTTTAAAACCGAGGAGGGGGAAAGGGGGGGGGGGGAGGGGAGAAGGAGAGGGAGAGAGAGAGGAGGGGGTGACTGCGCCATCCGTTTCCCCTGCCGGAAGTGACATCCAATCGAATCTGGGAGCCAACGTGTGCTTTGACTTTTTGATGTTCAACGTGATGTTGCGCCAGGGGGGCCACCGCTGGAAGCTTTTTATTTATATTCATAATGGGTTTGAAACTTTCTTTTGCCAGATAGAACATGAAGTGCTGCTTCTTGTTTCTAACCTGGCTTTGGTTGGTGACTTTCTGCTCTACTAAAGACGACACAGGAAACACAATTGCAAAATAAAAATGCCACATGTTGAATGAAAATGTGTCACTTTTTTTTTCTGTTTCAAAAATGTTTTAGAGTTGAATGTTACAAGATGGCTCAGAAATAAGTGTAAAAAATATCGACGGTATAACTCTAAAAAATATTCTTGTAATATTCTGAAGTTTGTCTCATAAACACGAGTTGTTGTTTTTTTTAAAAACTTGATGTTTAAAAAAAAACAACAACATTATTTATGAGAATTTACATACCGGTGACAGGGGCCCTCGAGAGGTGGCGGACTTGTCCCCAAGGAAGTCCTGAGACGCCTTTGCACTGGAAGCTGTCACCTGATATCTGAAGCCATTTCCTCCTCAGCCCAACCAACTCCTTGTTCCTTCCTCCTTCGAAACAAATCCATCGGCCTTTCTCTTTCTCTCTCTCTCTCCATCTTCATCCTCTTCCTGTGGTGCGATAAGGACGGCAGGAAATCCACTGGGCCACTTCCTGTCACACTCTAGATGGAGACGTGACATTGAAAGACGAGTTGAACATCCATCATGTGAATGAGCAAAAAAAATAATAATTATAATCAAATCAACAGTGACAAATGAACTCACATTTCAACACAAAACGGAAGAGACAGATCAAACAGTTTTCTTTTTTGGCCAATATGAGAAATAAATGTTGACAGTGATCGTAGTGAGAATTGAATAGATGATTGACTATGAAGTTGTCACATTTGCTTTGGATTTGATTGCTGACTAAAGTTTAGCACTGTGTGTGTGTGTGTGTGTGTGTGTGTGTGTCACTTCCAAGGATTGTTGCAGCCAAAGCCTGGTGAGGGGGATAAAAAGGCGTGTGACTAAACATAGACCTGAGCTGTTTTCTAAAGATAATTTTAGAGCTAAGTGTTGCGATTAACGCATTGCTAACATCATGAAAGAAAGCTTTTAAAAAATTTTTTAATTTACACTTGCGCAAGTTAATACCCTGTCGCATTAACATTCGAAGGGAAAATGCTACGTTCGTAGCATTTAGCCTACAAGTATGTTCGAACTTGCGGGGACAGTCTGAACGTATTTGGAGGTCAAAATGTTTTTTTCTCCACACTTCCGTACACTTGGCCTTTTAGCGACAGCATAAGGATATCCGTGTATGACTCGATAAATCAGATTGTTTCCAACATCGAGAAAAAAACTAAACAGTGAAAGTTACATACACACAGTAACATGTCCATTGAAGTTTCCTGCCGAGACGACGTTTTCAGTGTTTGGCCAGCAGGGGGCAGCGCGTTCCCGTACATGACGGCAAATTACACAACTGTGACAAAACAGAAGAAGGTTTTGAAGAATAAACCAAGAACGACGGCGTGAAAGCAATCCCGAAGCGTGTAAATGCAACAGCGGTGTTCATCAATCAGCACTCCGTCCACCTATTAATCAATTTATCAGGACTTTGCCCAGGAAAATCTCCTCGAAATTGGAAGCCGCGGGATGTTTTTCCGGGTGTGCGCGTTGAGGCTGCGCACAAGTACTGGCTGTACTTGTATTTCGTCTTCTGTTGGATTCCAGCAGATTCTTTCTGCGCTGCACACCACAACAACGATCACAGGTAAGAAAGCAAAGCTTAGAGATCATTTATGCAAGTGCACAAGATATGATTTGCTAAATGTTTCTTCTATGCACGTTTTAAAATGACCGTCGAAGAAGTAAAAACATACTCTTGTGACAAACGCCGTGGTTACGTATTGTTAATTTAGAGTCACGGAAGATCAAACGTGCTCGTTGATCATGTGGACAACTTAAAAATGTCCAATATGTGTTTTGTGGCGCCAGATTGACACATTGCAGGGCTTTTTTTGTTTGTTTGTTTGTTTGTTTTGCTCAACACAATCGCCAAAATGCAAAGAATGCGTCGGGGTCAAGAGTTCATTAAGTTAAAATGGGCTCAAAGTTCATAAAGTGAAAATGTGATGCGCACACTTTAACTTAAGTTCTGTCATTCTTGGCTCACCTGCTATTGCATTGAGATGCACACTCTATAAATGTAGTTTACATGAAAAAAAGCCCATTATCTCATCCTAAACAAATTCATTATTGTGCCATTGTTTATGCCACCTAGTTGACATTATGATGCAGGATCTGTAATACAGTCAAACTAATCGACAATATTTCTTTTCAATCATTTTCTGGTGATGTAAGGAGAAGCTGTCACCATGACTCAGCAAATCTCAGCAAGATGCTAATCTTCACAAGTCGTGATGTAAATGCCACGCTGCGTAGTACCAAGCATGGAATCACATTCGTCAAGTATTACAAAGTATTCAAATGGGTATTTTTTTTTTCTCCACTGATTGATTACGTATGCCAAGATAGAACACATGCTTGTTTGTTCATAAACTGGCTGCTTTCGGCGGGCCTTCAGCGGACACTCACCCAACTTCATCCATGTCTTGATATCGTCGTCGCCACTATTGTGTCACAAAGACAGAAACCATCGATACGATACATTCAGAATGAATATTTCCTCAACAGTTGCAACTAGCGATTGATTGATGAGCGACAGGAAGTGGGTCAGCATGTCCCGTGGGGCAAAGTAGTTCTTCCGCAGTGTCACATGAAGGACGGATAAATCGTTTCCATTCCTTCTTCTTTATATATTTCCTCGCGTCAACTTCAACCAGAGATGTCCAGCAAGGTCGCCGTGGTAACGGGTGGCAACAAAGGCATCGGCAAGGCCATCGTGCAGGCGCTGTGCAAGGACTTCCAGGGGGACGTCTACCTCACTGCCAGAGATGAGTATGTCTTGTCGCATGCCGAACACGTGACCTCCTCAACACCAAAAAAAAAGACTCATAAAAAATGAAAACCTTGTCTTTTTTTTTTTTTTGTCCGATAGGGGGCGTGGTAAGGAGGCCGTAGCGTCCTTGAGCGCTGAGGGTTTGAAGGCCATCTTCCACCAGCTGGACATCAATGACGTCGGCAGCATCATAAAGGCCGCTGACTTCTTTAAGCAAAAGTATGGCGGCGTGGACGTGCTTGTCAACAACGCCGGCATTGCTTTTAAAGGTAGCACAAATCGACAGGATCTACTGTATTTTTCACGCCACCTTAAAGACATTCATGACCTGACCTGCTGTCCATTGCCATCAATGGTTGCATGAGAAACCGCACTACCGAGATGGCTGCATTTATGGCACTCCTTCCCTATGCTCCTTAAGCTCAACTCCAAATGCTTCTTTTTGCCCTCATTTGCTCCTTAAACAGTCACATAGAAACTTCCGCATTTCCCTCTTGTGGCAGCCCGCTGCGCCCTCACGTGTGCGCACTCCAACAACACTTACTTTTTCGTGCTTTTTTTTGTCATCCGTGTTTAGTGGCCGACCCGGCGCCGTTTGCCACGCAAGCCGAGGTGACGCTGCGGACCAACTACTTTGCCACACGGGACATGCTGACCCACTTCCTGCCGCTCATCAAAGCAGGAGGTAGCGACACACGCACACTCTGGCGCACACTCTCCTTCCCGCAGGTGGTCGTCTTGAGCCACGTCAGATTTAAACATTCGATTTGACTTCACACTTAAAGGTTCAGACTCAAGACGACGCACAAACTTCCGTTTTTTCAGGCCGCGTGGTCAACGTGTCGAGCTTCGTGAGCGTGCGCAGCCTGCACAAGTGCAGCGAGGAGCTGCAGAAGCGTTTCCGCAGCGAGGACATCAGCGAAGACGAGCTGACGGCCCTCATGACGCGCTTCGTGGAGCTCGCCAAGAATGGCCAGCACAAGGAGGCGGGGTGGCCCGAGACCGCCTACGGAGTCTCCAAGATCGGCGTCACGGTACAGCACGGCAACTTTGATCAGCACTTGAGACGTGTTTGGCTCACCTGCAGTGAAAATTAACGACAAGTGTTGACAAAAGTTTTGGGACACCTTTACAGGAAGAAAATGTGGGGGTGAGGGTGCGTGGGGGGATGAAAAGTAAGGAAAAGGTGTTGAAAGAAATGTATTGGGATGCATGACAGGAAGTCAAGGGTGAGGAAACTCCAAAAACCAAAAGTAATCGGACACCTGCAGTCGACGAAAAGTGAAGGAAAGGTCGCATACGGTCAAAATGATTATTTGGACGTATACAGGCAGTGAAGTGAAGCAAAAATTGGACTTTAGACAAAAGTATTGAGACACCTCTCGGAAGCGAAATGTCCAGAAAAATGGTGGTGTTTGGGCACAAGTATTGGACACTTAGAATCATAAAATCTGGAGTCTGAACAAAATGTGAGGGACACGTACAGGAAGTGAATGGTGGAGAAAATGTGGCGTGTCAACAAAATTATGAGGACACCCACAGGAAGTGAAAAGCAAGGAAACAATGTGCGGTTTTGGATCAAATTCAGTCGACCCTTCAAGGGAGTGAAAAGTGGAGAAAAGGTCGCGTATGAAAAAAAGTAAAAGAAACAAAAGAGCAGAGTTTGGACAAAAAAAATTTGAACCTATACTACTCGGTCGACAGAATGTGGATTACCTCAAGACGCGTCTTGATGGAGAATGTCGCCATGACTGTCAGCGTATGTTCTTTCAGACGCTGTCGATGATTCACGCCAGGCGTCTGTCCAAAGAGAGACCAGACGATCAGGTAAAGAGCACACCGTGTCCTCTTTGAAAGTCTCGCGGGTGTTGAATGTCTCCCGTGGAATGCAATTCTGCGGTGGTTATGCTCAGATCCTGGTGAACGCGTGCTGTCCTGGCTGGGTGCGCACCGACATGGCGGGCCCCAAGGCCCCCAAGTCCCCAGCGGAGGGCGCAGAGACGCCCGTCTTCTTGGCTCTTCTTCCAGCCGGAGCTTCGGCGCCTCACGGCAAGTTTGTGTCGGACAAAGCGGTCCAAGCTTGGTGAAGACCATGATGTCTCCTCGTTCAGCGACCGTGCAGTGAAAAGGGACTGCAATGTTTCCACAAGCTTTGAAATCCAAGTCCAAAAAGGCATTTCAGAGTGAACATGGAATGTCAGATTATACCACGAATAAAGAAAAGAATGATTTTGAACAACTCATGTTACATTTATGATTTAATCAAGACGGTATTGGAAGCACCTATTTTTGTATTTGCCAATATTTCATAGCTCAATCAAACAAAAATGTGAGTAAAATACAGTTGAGGCCTTTTCACTAGGCCAGTGTCAACGTACCTCGGGGGGACATTTAGCGAATCTGTGCATTCTAACGGTAGTTCATTGTACCTGTTTCCAATAAAATGGCCGCCAAGTACCATGTAGAATACAATGTGAACATTTAGAGATGTAAAAAAACATGAGCATGTCATACAGTATAAACGTGTCAATTACCAACACGTCTATATGGAGGAAACGTGATTTTATAAGACATGAAACAAAGAACTTCATCTCTGAAAACATTCAGTCAGCAAATGTTAGCCGCCATAGGCAAAGTGCCAGTCCCACCGAGGTGAGAAACAAGTTTGGCCTTCACAGACGGTGAGATTCACTTTCGTTGACCAGATAGTGGTTTCAGACCTTGTGCGCCGTGCCCCTGGAAGTACAACAACATATGAGTCGAGCAGAAGTGGAGGGAATCTCGCACTGTACATTTTGGTCACGGCCAAAGTTTGCGGCGGCAGTTAGCTTCCCGCGGTTCGTCGTCACGAAGTCCTTTGTGGGAAACATCTGGTCGTTATCATCAAGTTGATGTCATCAGGGTGTTCGTTGTAAGCAAAATCAATCAATAGGAAATAAATGACGTGAAATCAGGACTTTGAAATGGAAATGTTTTAGCGGTGAAAACGTAAATAGTCGAAACGAGGCTCGACTGCAGTCAAAAGTGAAGTCAAATAAGGTGAATTCTAGTGACACTCAGTGGTCATGCTGGGTATTACATGGAAAATACAGTGGATTTGGGCGGCACACTGTCGACTGGTTAGCATGTCGTCCTCACAGCGTAGGGTTAGGGTTAGGGTTAGGGGTTAGGGTTACCCCAAAGTCAGCTGGGATAGGCTCTGGCACGCCTGCGACCCTCCTGACGATAAAGCGGTTAGCATAACGGACGGATCGATGGATACAGCGGAAGTGAGCGTTTCAATTAGCAAACTGAGATGTGGCTTACTATTAAACACCATTTGAAAAAGGACTTTTTTTCCCCCCCTATTCCCAACTCGCTCCAAAATCCTCCGTGACTGACAGTTGTGTTCGCCACTGAATTGTCGTTTCACGCCTCGAAAACCCAAAATGTCACCGCCCGCGCTAATAACCGCTCTTGTTTGTGTCATTGTCGCAGTGTGAAATAAGTCAAGATGCCCAAGTCCTCTTTGATTTTCTAATGGCTTTATTCCACAATGAAAAGCATCACTGACAACCTTTCGGGACCTTTTCTCAGGAGTGTTGAGCTCGCCCGAAAATCGAGTGTGTGTTGCGTTGTCATCGTGTTGACATTTCGCCGGCTTTGTGTTGACACTGGCCGACAACACGTCACACTGAGTGAAAGTATCCGACTTGGCATTTTACTCGTCGACTTCATGTCGCCAAGCGTTTTGGAGACGTGAAAACAAAGGACATACGTACTGTCGATAGCTTTGTCATAATTATTGCAGGCGGCGAGGGGAAAAAATATGAAGCGTTGAAAGTGGTAGTTGTTTTAGTGTTCTTGAAATATACTATAGGAAATCGTATCGCATCGAATTGTAATCGGAATTTATCACACCCGTGTCTTTATTGTCGTGGAGTGTATCATATTATTTTTTGCATGCAAATACTTCGTTTTTCTGCTTTCTTCCCTCCAAATTTTGCTGCAGTAAATTATGAATTTTTCCATTGTGAGACAAATTGAGGTTTTCTTATCTGATCTTATATCCAATTTGTGTGATGTTTGATGTGTCACTGATGCCTTCTCACGTTGATATGATTCATTTCTTTGAATGAATGGATGTGCGGGAAAGAAATCACATTTCCAAACAACGGAAATAATCCACTGTGTAAAGAAATAAAATCATATATGACACTATATTCGCAAATCACATTTGTGTGTCAGTCAAAGTGAAGGTTCAATCAATAGTAGCAGTCACCCGGCTGATTGTATTAACGCCACAGATGATTGCATATCGACATTTATTTGATAAATAATGTCTTGGTATAATCATAAAAGTGCAACCTTGAGAGTAACCTTTCGGTCCTTGCGTGCCACGCGTCTTTTCCTTTAGTAGATGAAACAAGTTTCCAAACGTCAGCATAAAAAGAACATTAGATTAAGCCTCTTGGGGAGCGCGGGGGGCGGGGGGGGGGCGAGGGGGTTGGAAGCCCGATGACATTATTATTTGATATTAATCCTACAAATCACAAACATGAAAACGATTGATGCTTTCTTCAGCATCTACGGAGATTGCCGCTAGAGGTCAGTAGAGCGGCGTTCAAGTCCCTCGGGGCACATGACGTCATCACATGCGCCTGATGGGGGACGTCTTGCTTCCAGAAACCGACTTGGATTGAGCCTAACTCATACGCATCACTCAAAATAAACGCAGTGGTGCCTTGAGGCGCGAGTTTAATACTTTCAGGACCATGATTGTTACTCGAAACATTCATATCTCAAATCAGCTTTCTCATTGAAAGAATGAAAACGCCATTAATCAGTTCCAGCCCCCAGCCCCAAAAAAACAACTTTAAAAAATCGCACTCTATAATTTAGCATTTTGTAAAAACAGAGTAATAAGATCATGAAATAGAATATCAAGAATGAGTCATCCAATTCCGTGTGCTGCTACTCTTGATGTGCCCAACTTGGCCCCACCGGGAGGCAGTATAATACTCTATTGCTACACAGGCACAATCAAAGAACAGAATAGAACTTGATCTGCACAACGCCTCAGCTATCATTTGAGTCATTTCTCATAAAGGATAAAGAAAACGTGTCTGTCTATGAATTGTTATTCTCGGTCTACTTGTGTTGTTGGAGCATTTTGAGTTCAAATATCCATTGCTTGAAGGGTTGTAAAAGTTACTAGCAACTATTGACACTAACGTTGGCACGTCAATGTCTTTTTCTATTCATTTTAGCATTAAGCTAACAGTCCAGCCTATGCAGTTTGCTCGTTTTAACTGCACAATGTGTTTTAACTGCATAATGTGTCATTCTCTTTCACTTACGTTTAGTATCAGAGTAAAGTTGAGCTGGGATTGGCATGAAGCAGCCTGAAATCGGTCAGTTGACTCGAGTTTACTGCTGTCACAAAGTGGGCGTATGTGGAGTTTGCAAGTCAAAACAAAAATGTTTTTCTATAGACGGCCCGTATCTCAAAAAACGTGTAAGTTGGGCCGCTCGTATCTCAAGGCACCACTGGAAAGGTTTATGGCATATCAAATGCAACATGCAAAGCTCAGAAACAAAACGAACATTCGGTTGGGTCTTAGCTAGTCCGATGCCACATTCGGCTCGAATCATTGACATTAACGGGATCCTATGTTTGTCTGATGTCCCAGTCGGGTGGTAGCATGATGTTAGCACACTGCTTGTTCGTTCTGCCACAGATAGGTCATGTTCTAATTGGGTCTTAGCTTGACATGAGCGTGGTGCTACGGGCTAGCGAAATGCCAGAAGAAATGCTACCAGCTGATTGATGAAAAGTGAGACAACAAAAAACATGTCAGCGATTTTTTTTTCTTTTGTTGGCCACTTTTTACTCTTGGGTCTCTTGAGGAGATCTGACAGCTTGGCCCCTGACTAACTCTCGCAAACGACCGCCCGCGCTCACAGAGCTCTGTGAGCGTATGAACATCAGCGGAGACACTTGAGAGCAAAGCTAACGCGTCAACAAGCGGCATGAGGGAGGGAGGGCCCCCGCTGGCTTGCTAGCTTGCTTAAGAAACGTCAATGACTTGGACGCCACTGGCTGAAAGTGAAGGCCAAAAAATGTCTCCTCATCTTCTCATCTTTGTTTTTAATCACATTTTCAGAACGGTTTCAACATGTTTATATCCATGTTTTCATTCAAATTCATTCTTCCATCCGGCATTATTTGATCTGTTCTGGCGACAGTTCGGCCGTGCGGGGGATCAAAGATGGCGTCTGCGGCGCAAGCCGTGCGTTGACAAAACATAGCAGCGGGAAAACCTTGTTGCACGCTGCGCCGACATTTTTGTGACAACATATTTGGAAGAAGGCAAGATGTCTTTTCTTTTCTGTCTACGTGTCGACTTCCTGCCGAAAAGAAAACAACGTGATGCCTCACCACATGCTGACGTGTTCTGTTTTTTTTTTTTTGTTTGTTTGTTAAATTCTGTGCTACTGGATGACCAAATAGTCAGCATGAGCGGTGTACTATTTATGTAATCTTAATACGATGCGTGAGCATTTGTTGAACTGAGTTTGGCTTAAAACCTTAATCGGGAATCCAAAACATTGTTTGAAATCCTACTTTGAAACCCAAACCCCTGATCGCAACTGCAAACATACATACATATGCACTAGGCGTGACAAAAAAGTCGACCTAAAAGTTCATAAACAGATCCGAAGCCTGTGTTCATATTTGCAGGACATCTTGGAAACTCAACGGTGTTTCTTTCCGGTTTAATTGCGCGCCTATGTTGAAATGACGGATTTCGTCAGATGGCAAATGTGCGTTTCCCGGTAGATGATAAAGCGGTTTGCTTGGTGTTATTTCCATCCGCGGCAAACTTCACACAGCTCCAGTCCTGTAATTGGAGCGCGGCGGCGGCGCCACTGAATGTCACTAAATGTCAGCGGCCTATGAATAGACTTTCATTAGCACGTCCAACTGAGACGCGGCCGCGGCATCGCTGCGACGCAAAACGTTCACAAAATGGAGTGTGCTTGATGCCGTGAGATCCTCGCGCCGGCTTCCGGCACGCGTCTCACACCGCAAACGAGAAAAGCCTGCCGTGGTACGCAGGAAGTTGTATGTGGCGAATGGCAAGTCCCACACGACACGCAGCAAGTCTCAAATGACACACAGGAAGTTGGGCATTGCAAACGGGAAGTCTTCCGTCTCACACAGGAAGTCTCACGTGACACAGAGGAAGCTCCACATGGCGAAAGCGTAAGTCGGCCAAATTTTTTCTGAGGATTTTAGGAAGATGGTGATCGTCTGTCAACATGTCGAAAAAATGATCAGCTTGTCAGCTGGAGGCCGGATGAAAAATATTCTTTCGTCTGCAATAAAAAGAGGAAAAGTTGTCGGTGACTGCTGACAAGATGGAAATGGACAGCTCCTCTGGGGATTCTTCCTGATGACTCGCTGGAACAGACGCTCCCACAATCTTTGCAATCAATCAATCAATCAATCAATCAATCAATCAATCAATCAATCAATCAATCAATCAATCAATCAATCAATCAATCAATCAATCACTCACTCACTCACTCACTCACTCACTCACTCACTCACTCACTCACTCACTCACTCACTCACCCACCCACCCACCCAATCAACCAATCAATCAATCAATCAATCAATCAATCAATCAATCAATCACTCACTCACTCACTCACTCACTCACTCACTCACTCACTCAATCAATCAATCAATCCATCCGCCCATCCATCAAGAAAATCCTCAGCCGTCTGCCTTCTGACGCTCAAACCCGCAAAAAGATTTGCGACTGCGTTCGATTTGAGTCAGAGTCGAGAGAAGGCATTGATTTGAACGCCACGATAACGCTCGACTTTACCTGGGGCCGGCGTTGCCATGGAAACAGCGGCGCGGCAAAGCCAGAAAAGACCCCGACTTGTTTTCCGAGAGACGCTCCTGCCACAGCGAGGTCCGCGCATACCGATAAGCCGGCCGATTCCGCCGCCGTCCAAGTCCCCCAAAAAAAAGATTCCATCCGATTCCGTCCAAATGAGAATCCCGTCGGGAGATGCCTGAGGGGGATTCTTCAGACGTGTTAAACCCTGTTCACTCTTGACACTGGGGTTCGGTGGCGTACTGCCATTGCTGCCATGACTACGGAAAAGAAAAAAAAAAAAAAAAAAAAAAATGAAGACAATTCTAATCTCACAGGACAAGTGTCCAAAATAGTTTTTGAACGACACGTTTCTGGAAGGTGGCAGCTCGTGACTTCACAGCCTCCCAGCGCAGCATACGCGCTCGACACGTACAACTGCGAGTGTGTACATCCGACTACTTCTCCAGCTTGGAGTTGAAGCTCAACGCTCAGGGAAAACCCGCCTAAAAACAACATGTCTTACTTCTCAATTTTCGAAAGTGTCTTACAACACGACACTCCAAAACTCTCAGTGGGACTTTAAAAAATATATATTTTGTAAATAAACAGAAAAAAGTTAAATCCAGCTTTTGTCATCTTAGCCTTTTTTTCCACGAGAACTTTGAAACGATATTTCATGCCTTGGTCACATCCCAGCTGGATGACTGTCATTTGCTTTGCTTTGGAGACTGCCGATCCTCCATCAAGCATCTCCAGTTGCTCCAGAATGCCGCCGCCCACCTCTTGACTGGGACTCGTAAGTGGGAGCACGTAACTCCTACTCTGACATCCCTTCACTGGCTCATTGACCTCTCTGAGTTCCTCCTTACCTGCCCAGTGCCTCGGGTCAGCAGCCATTTTGAAGCCTGGGTCTTTGTTTCGATGGGAGAATTTTGCCAAATTCTCTCAAAACAGAACCAGGGTTGCAAGACAGGTCAAGATTATTTAAAACATTTTTTTTTTTGCCGGTTAAGACTCAAAGTGTGGGACGATTGTTTTCCGCAGCATGGACACAAGGAGCGCGCGTCGCGGTGAGGATACAACATAGAGACATTTATTTCTTGTTGCAACAGCCAAAGAGCCAGCCCACCACACGCTGACGCCGCTCATCCAACCAATCACATCCATGGAAAAAAATCAGATGAGAAAACATCCAGAAAATGTGCTTCCTTTTCTCCCGCTGTGTCCTTCCTTGTCTTCCTTTTTTGTCCTTGTGCACGCCTTGGTGACCGCTGGCAACTTGGGGAAAAAAAAAAACAAAACAAAACAAAAAAAAAAACAACGGGGGCGCACGTGCGCGCACACTCTCGCGTACTGTGATTCTTGGCTGACAAGTCGTCATCGCCGTCGCCATCTTGGCGTCGGCCAGCAGGAGGCGCTCGTGACAGGCGTTCGTCGTACAAAACGAAAGGGAAGAAGAAGAAGAAACAAACAAAAAAGACGAACATCACTCCTGTCATTCTTCAACTTGGTCACTTTTTGAATTTGATATATTTATATCCATATATCATATTTATATATATATATATATATATTCATATACTCTTTGTACAGTGAAAACCACCATGGAGCAACGGGCTATTTGGTATCTTTTTTTTGTCGTGTTTCGCAAATAAATGAAGTGATTTTTTTTCCCTCCCCCCCCCTTCTTCTCGGCAGCCATTTTGTGTGCATCCAGAATGGCGTGATGATTTTTCTTTTATCCAACGAGAGCGTCTTTTGTAGTCTTTATTCATTGGTCCGGCTCGCTCAGTAATTGAGTGTGCGTGGCCTTAGAGGCTCCGCCCACGTGAAAGTTGAGGAGACAAACAGTTTCTCTTGGCCGCATCGCCACCGGGCCGCCGCCCTCCTCCTGCCGCCTGCGCGCCGAGGCCCACGGGTTCTCGTGCGCCTCGCGCAGCAGCCGCGCCGCTTCCCGCTCCCCGTCCTCTCGCCCCCGCCGACACGGCGCTGTGGCGCGATGGCCGGCGCCTTCCCGGCGGGCCGCGGCGCCGTTTGATGACATCATTGCGGTTTGCATACAGGAAACCTCGTCGTCGTGGCGACCCCGCACGGACGGGACGATGGGGACGGAGGCCGAGCGGCGGGTCGGGCTCCCCGGCCTGGGGGGGGCGCCGTCGGGTTGCGAGCGCGTGTTGGGGGCAAATTGCATATTGACCGGGTCTTCGGGTCTGGGCTCGGGCCAGCGAGGCTCCTCCTGATGGATGCAACTTGACAGGAAACAAGAAAAAAAAGGAATGATCGGTTAAAGAAGAACGAAGCCGTCAAGACCGAGTTGCGAGGAGCGAGGATTTGCGGTTCTCTATTCCGTTGATGTGCCAATTTGAATACGATTGCGAAAAATCGTGGCATGAGGGTTGAGCATTGGGGAGGCCATGTTTTTAGCTCTGGGGGGGGGGGGGGGTCACGTGACAGGAAATAAGTTCCGCTTCCTGCGATTGCCAGTTTCTGCATCTCGCCCCAACGTTCGCCCGTTCCCGCCTTTTTCCCTCCAATCGCGCGCTGGGGGCCCCCCCTCGTCTCGGTGCTCACAGGAAAACCCTCGCGGGCCTTCATCATCTGCCGCGGCGGAGATTGCGAGGCGTCCCTGCGGAGATGACGCGCCCGATAAGGGAGGACGATGCGGGGGGAGGCCAAGGCTAAATTCCTGAGATAACGTCGGCTGACAAATCCCGTCTGATGCCGGCGAACGCAATCAGATGGAGAAGCGCCTGTGAAGTTCGCACGCGCTGGACCAGGACGGACGGGGGAGGGGGGGGGGGGGCGCCGCGCGCAGCGAGGAGAGGCGCCGCGCGGACGGTGCCGCGTCGAGACGGAGAGGAGAGGCGCCCGGGTCGAGTACACCCTGCCGCCCTTATCTCTCAGCAAGCTCAATACACACACACACACACACACACATACGTGTTTTGGTGCATTTTCAGGACGTCCGTTTGTTCATCCAACATATGGGTACATGCCTTTCCCGTGGTCCTACTGGCTCCAAAAAAATATGGTAACCATGAAAAAAAATCAGGAAGACACCCATCTATTCAGATTTTGGCTAAGATGTAATTTTTTTTGGATTTATGACAAAACTACGACATATGAGGACATTGACAGGTTTTTGTGTATTATGGAGACAATCACCTCAAACACACTGCCTTTTCATGTTTTTGTGAATTTTGAGCCCCCTAGATACACATCATTTTCAAGTATATATGACTTATGACGACCAGCTAAGTATAAAGTGTGTCTTTTTAGATTGACTCCTGTAACATACCAACAGTATATGTTAGAAACATGTGTCCAATTGTCATGCTCGGGCACGGGGAGAACTCTACAGAAGGAAGCCCACATTCGAACTACCAATTGCTGAACTGTGAGGCGAATGTGCCAAACAGTCGTTACACCCGTCATCCCTCAGATATTCACGTTGATAATACAAGACAGTAAAACTAAGCTGTGAAGAAAAAGAGACAGTTAAATATGTGGTCAGGTTACTTTTTTCTTTTTTAATTGCTGACGAATATGAACTTATGAACATAGAAAACATGCCACCTCCTCTCCATGACACAAGGCAGTGCAATAGATGAAGGTTGTTTGAACTGAAGAAGATTATGTCAAAATGTGAATACTGTGATGATTTCAATGTACTATATATTCATTTTCCTTTTTAATGTAGTTATCCTGTTGTGGATGTAGTTTTTGATGGACAGCCAGTCTCTGTCTTTCAGAGCTACTGGCTCTGCGTGGAGACAGGCATCACAGCTCGTTTTACCTGGAACTTTATGGCTTGTTATGAAGTCAAACATATGTCGCTCAACAGCCTTCACTTCATCACCTGTCCACTTGCGTCTCTTATTCCCACCTGTAAAAGAAGGCATTATTTATTAAAAATGGCATTGCTAATGTTAAAAATGCAAAATAAGATATTCCAGGAAATAATGAGAATTTTGAACAATACTGCTTCTTGTTGTATTTGCTTTGTTTTGCCCCCTTTGGCAATGGTGTGACCTTGATAGCGCTGTTACTCTCTAATGCATTCCCCGATGAAGTGGCACTGCAACTTGTCACTGAAATCGAATGACTTGAAGCTATCGCTGAGGTGGTGATTTCCTCAATCTGTACTGCATCTTTTACTGGCATGTCCTCTTTTGGCGAAACAAGAGAATCTGTGATTCTGTGCTCTGTACTGCAAATACTTTCTTCTGATGAATTGCCACTTGTGTCTGGAACATAGTCCATGTCGTCATAATCCGAATATTCATCAGGAGACATCTGAATTAAAAGAAGAGAAAAAATTTATTTTATATTTATATATGGATAGAATATCACTTCACCACAATACCACAATGCTCACCGAATCAGTCATTCTTTCCATCGGTCTCAGCGTGATTTGCCTTTCTCTTTCGATAATCTCTTTCCTGGCCTGGTTTTGCAGTCGAGGGCTGGCTCTTAACTGTCCATATCATGTATGAAATGTAAACAGTCTTCGTGTTACTTGAGATTCAACAATATTTCCTCAGACAGTAAATATGTCAAGTCAAAGAACATGCAATTCAAATGAAGCAGGAGAAAGCAGCTATCCTACCTGCTCAGCAGTAGCTGTCTGGTGAAAGGGGACTAATCCAATGATTTTGCTGGCCTTAAAAAATAACAATAATTTAAAAAAAATAAAAATACATATTTTATATTTGTTCAGCATTATTAATCCTGACACAGGATGATCTGGGCCCAATGTACCACACAAAAAAATCTGAACGCTGTTCAGCTCTGTGAAGCAGCAATATGGAGACAATATATAAAAGAATTTAACTGAAACACACTGAAGTGTTTCAGACTAAAGAAATATGAGGACATGACGACTGAAATTCTGAAAAGTCCATTTTCCTGACTTCTAAACTATCTTAAGAGGGTTTGGGATTAATATACCACACTATAGAAAGTTAACACTGTTCAGCTCTGTGGAACAGCAATACGGGGACATTCGAACACAAGCTCTCCAGAGTTAGGTCCAGACAAAAATCATGTCACCTGAAACACACTCAGGTTTTTCAGGTCTAAAGAAATATGAGGACATGACGACTGAAATCATGGAGAGTCCATGTTTCTGATTTATAACTTCTCCTGTGTTTGTCAAAGAAAGCTGTAAACTCAAACCTAGTATATACTGATAAGACATAGTAACCTGTTGTAAGGATGAAGCGGATCTCTCACTCCCTTCTTGATCTTCAGAAGGTTTCGTCAGGATCCGAACACCTGGTGTCTGCAACATAGCAACAATGTAGCGTCAGAAATATTCTCATTTATTAATCCTGATTAGTTAATAAATGAATAAACATTATTTCTCATTGAACATCGCTCCCAGGAGGGTTTGGGATTAATATACCACACTATACAAAGTTAACACTGTTCAGCTATGTGGAACAGCAATACGGGGACATTCGAACACAGGCTCTCCAGAGTTAGGTCCAGACAAAAATCATGTCACCTGAAACACACTCAGGTTTTTCAGGTCTAAAGAAATATGAGGACATGACGACTGAAATCACGGAGAGTCCATGTTTCTGATTTATAACTTCTCCTGTGTTTGTCAACGAAAGCTGTAAACGCAAACTTAGTATATACTGATAAGACGTAGTAACCTGCTGTAAGGATGAAGCGGATCTCTCACTCCCTTCTTGGTCTCCAGAAGGTTCAGTCGGGATCCCGTCACTTGGTGTCTACAACATAACAACATTACGGTGTCAAAATATTCTGCATTCTTCATTCTGACCAGTTAATAAATGAATAAACATTATTTCTCATTGAACATCGCTCACAGGAGGGTTTGGGATTAATGTACCACACTATAGAAAGTTAACACTGTTCAGCTCTGTGGAAGAGCAATACGGGGACATTCGAACACAAGCTCTCCAGAGTTAGGTTCAGACAAAAATCATGTCACCTGAAACACACTCAGGTTTTTCAGGTCTAAAGAAATATGAGGACATGACGACTGAAATCATGGAGAGTCCATGTTTCTGATTTATAACTTCTCCTGTGTTTGTCAACGAAAGCTGTAAACTCAAACCTAGTATATACTGATAAGACGTAGTAACCTGTTGTAAGGATGAAGCGGATCTCTCACTCCCTTCTTGATCTTCAGAAGGTTCAGTCAGGATCCCGTCACTTGGTGTCTACAACATAACAACATTACGGTGTCAAAATATTCTGCATTCTTCATTCTGACCAGTTAATAAATGAATAAACATTATTTCTCATTGAACATCGCTCACAGGAGGGTTTGGGATTAATGTACCACACTATAGAAAGTTAACACTGTTCAGCTCTGTGGAAGAGCAATACGGTGACATTCGAACACAAGCTCTCCAGAGTTAGGTTCAGACAAAAATCATGTCACCTGAAACACACTCAGGTTTTTCAGGTCTAAAGAAATATGAGGACATGACGACTGAAATCATGGAGAGTCCATGTTTCTGATTTATAACTTCTCCTGTGTTTGTCAAAGAAAGCTGTAAACTCAAACCTAGTATATACTGATAAGACGTAGTAACCTGTTGTAAGGATGAAGCGGATCTCTCACTCCCTTCTTGATCTTCAGAAGGTTCAGTCAGGATCCCGTCACTTGGTGTCTACAACATAACAACATTACGGTGTCAAAATATTCTGCATTCTTCATTCTGACCAGTTAATAAATGAATAAACATTATTTCTCATTGAACATCGCTCACAGGAGGGTTTGGGATTAATGTACCACACTATAGAAAGTTAACACTGTTCAGCTCTGTGGAAGAGCAATACGGGGACATTCGAACACAAGCTCTCCAGAGTTAGGTTCAGACAAAAATCATGTCACCTGAAACACACTCAGGTTTTCAGGTCTAAAGAAATATGAGGACATGACGACTGAAATCATGGAGAGTCCATGTTTCTGATTTATAACTTCTCCTGTGTTTGTCAACGAAAGCTGTAAACTCAAACCTAGTATATACTGATAAGACGTAGTAACCTGTTGTAAGGATGAAGCGGATCTCTCACTCCCTTCTTGGTCTCCAGAAGGTTCAGTCGGGATCCCGTCACTTGGTGTCTACAACATAACAACATTACGGTGTCAAAATATTCTGCATTCTTCATTCTGACCAGTTAATAAATGAATAAACATTATTTCTCATTGAACATCGCTCACAGGAGGGTTTGGGATTAATGTACCACACTATAGAAAGTTAACACTGTTCAGCTCTGTGGAAGAGCAATACGGGGACATTCGAACACAAGCTCTCCAGAGTTAGGTTCAGACAAAAATCATGTCACCTGAAACACACTCAGGTTTTTCAGGTCTAAAGAAATATGAGGACATGACGACTGAAATCATGGAGAGTCCATGTTTCTGATTTATAACTTCTCCTGTGTTTGTCAACGAAAGCTGTAAACTCAAACCTAGTATATACTGATAAGACGTAGTAACCTGTTGTAAGGATGAAGCGGATCTCTCACTCCCTTCTTGGTCTCCAGAAGGTTCAGTCGGGATCCCGTCACTTGGTGTCTACAACATAACAACATTACGGTGTCAAAATATTCTGCATTCTTTATTCTGACCAGTTAATAAATGAATAAACATTTTTTCTCATTGAACATCGCTCACAGGAGGGTTTGGGATTAATATACCACACTATAGAAAGTTAATACTGTTCAGCTCTGTGGAACAGCAATACGGGGACATTCGAACACAAGCTCTCCAGAGTTAGGTCCAGACAAAAATCATGTCACCTGAAACACACTCAGGTTTTTCAGGTCTAAAGAAATATGAGGACATGACGACTGAAACCATGGAGAGTCCATGTTTCTGATTTATAACTTCTCCTGTGTTTGTCAAAGAAAGCTGTAAACTCAAACCTAGTATATACTGATAAGACGTAGTAACCTGTTGTAAGGATGAAGCGGATCTCTCACTCCCTTCTTGATCTTCAGAAGGTTCAGTCAGGATCCCGTCACTTGGTGTCTACAACATAACAACATTACGGTGTCAAAATATTCTGCATTCTTCATTCTGACCAGTTAATAAATGAATAAACATTATTTCTCATTGAACATCGCTCACAGGAGGGTTTGGGATTAATGTACCACACTATAGAAAGTTAACACTGTTCAGCTCTGTGGAAGAGCAATACGGGGACATTCGAACACAAGCTCTCCAGAGTTAGGTTCAGACAAAAATCATGTCACCTGAAACACACTCAGGTTTTTCAGGTCTAAAGAAATATGAGGACATGACGACTGAAATCATGGAGAGTCCATGTTTCTGATTTATAACTTCTCCTGTGTTTGTCAAAGAAAGCTGTAAACTCAAACCTAGTATATACTGATAAGACATAGTAACCTGTTGTAAGGATGAAGCGGATCTCTCACTCCCTTCTTGATCTTCAGAAGGTTCAGTCGGGATCCCGTCACTTGGTGTCTACAACATAACAACATTACGGTGTCAAAATATTCTGCATTCTTCATTCTGACCAGTTAATAAATGAATAAACATTATTTCTCATTGAACATCGCTCACAGGAGGGTTTGGGATTAATGTACCACACTATAGAAAGTTAACACTGTTCAGCTCTGTGGAAGAGCAATACGGGGACATTCGAACACAAGCTCTCCAGAGTTAGGTTCAGACAAAAATCATGTCACCTGAAACACACTCAGGTTTTTCAGGTCTAAAGAAATATGAGGACATGACGACTGAAATCATGGAGAGTCCATGTTTCTGATTTATAACTTCTCCTGTGTTTGTCAAAGAAAGCTGTAAACTCAAACCTAGTATATACTGATAAGACATAGTAACCTGTTGTAAGGATGAAGCGGATCTCTCACTCCCTTCTTGATCTTCAGAAGGTTCAGTCAGGATCCCGTCACTTGGTGTCTACAACATAACAACATTACGGTGTCAAAATATTCTGCATTCTTCATTCTGACCAGTTAATAAATGAATAAACATTATTTCTCATTGAACATCGCTCACAGGAGGGTTTGGGATTAATGTACCACACTATAGAAAGTTAACACTGTTCAGCTCTGTGGAAGAGCAATACGGGGACATTCGAACACAAGCTCTCCAGAGTTAGGTTCAGACAAAAATCATGTCACCTGAAACACACTCAGGTTTTTCAGGTCTAAAGAAATATGAGGACATGACGACTGAAATCATGGAGAGTCCATGTTTCTGATTTATAACTTCTCCTGTGTTTGTCAACGAAAGCTGTAAACTCAAACCTAGTATATACTGATAAGACGTAGTAACCTGTTGTAAGGATGAAGCGGATCTCTCACTCCCTTCTTGATCTTCAGAAGGTTCAGTCAGGATCCCGTCACTTGGTGTCTACAACATAACAACATTACGGTGTCAAAATATTCTGCATTCTTCATTCTGACCAGTTAATAAATGAATAAACATTATTTCTCATTGAACATCGCTCACAGGAGGGTTTGGGATTAATGTACCACACTATAGAAAGTTAACACTGTTCAGCTCTGTGGAAGAGCAATACGGGGACATTCGAACACAAGCTCTCCAGAGTTAGGTTCAGACAAAAATCATGTCACCTGAAACACACTCAGGTTTTCAGGTCTAAAGAAATATGAGGACATGACGACTGAAATCATGGAGAGTCCATGTTTCTGATTTATAACTTCTCCTGTGTTTGTCAACGAAAGCTGTAAACTCAAACCTAGTATATACTGATAAGACGTAGTAACCTGTTGTAAGGATGAAGCGGATCTCTCACTCCCTTCTTGGTCTCCAGAAGGTTCAGTCGGGATCCCGTCACTTGGTGTCTACAACATAACAACATTACGGTGTCAAAATATTCTGCATTCTTCATTCTGACCAGTTAATAAATGAATAAACATTATTTCTCATTGAACATCGCTCACAGGAGGGTTTGGGATTAATGTACCACACTATAGAAAGTTAACACTGTTCAGCTCTGTGGAAGAGCAATACGGGGACATTCGAACACAAGCTCTCCAGAGTTAGGTTCAGACAAAAATCATGTCACCTGAAACACACTCAGGTTTTTCAGGTCTAAAGAAATATGAGGACATGACGACTGAAATCATGGAGAGTCCATGTTTCTGATTTATAACTTCTCCTGTGTTTGTCAAAGAAAGCTGTAAACTCAAACCTAGTATATACTGATAAGACGTAGTAACCTGTTGTAAGGATGAAGCGGATCTCTCACTCCCTTCTTGATCTTCAGAAGGTTCAGTCAGGATCCCGTCACTTGGTGTCTACAACATAACAACATTACGGTGTCAAAATATTCTGCATTCTTCATTCTGACCAGTTAATAAATGAATAAACATTATTTCTCATTGAACATCGCTCACAGGAGGGTTTGGGATTAATGTACCACACTATAGAAAGTTAACACTGTTCAGCTCTGTGGAAGAGCAATACGGGGACATTCGAACACAAGCTCTCCAGAGTTAGGTTCAGACAAAAATCATGTCACCTGAAACACACTCAGGTTTTTCAGGTCTAAAGAAATATGAGGACATGACGACTGAAATCATGGAGAGTCCATGTTTCTGATTTATAACTTCTCCTGTGTTTGTCAAAGAAAGCTGTAAACTCAAACCTAGTATATACTGATAAGACGTAGTAACCTGTTGTAAGGATGAAGCGGATCTCTCACTCCCTTCTTGATCTTCAGAAGGTTCAGTCAGGATCCCGTCACTTGGTGTCTACAACATAACAACATTACGGTGTCAAAATATTCTGCATTCTTCATTCTGACCAGTTAATAAATGAATAAACATTATTTCTCATTGAACATCGCTCACAGGAGGGTTTGGGATTAATGTACCACACTATAGAAAGTTAACACTGTTCAGCTCTGTGGAAGAGCAATACGGGGACATTCGAACACAAGCTCTCCAGAGTTAGGTTCAGACAAAAATCATGTCACCTGAAACACACTCAGGTTTTTCAGGTCTAAAGAAATATGAGGACATGACGACTGAAATCATGGAGAGTCCATGTTTCTGATTTATAACTTCTCCTGTGTTTGTCAACGAAAGCTGTAAACTCAAACCTAGTATATACTGATAAGACGTAGTAACCTGTTGTAAGGATGAAGCGGATCTCTCACTCCCTTCTTGGTCTCCAGAAGGTTCAGTCGGGATCCCGTCACTTGGTGTCTACAACATAACAACATTACGGTGTCAAAATATTCTGCATTCTTCATTCTGACCAGTTAATAAATGAATAAACATTATTTCTCATTGAACATCGCTCACAGGAGGGTTTGGGATTAATGTACCACACTATAGAAAGTTAACACTGTTCAGCTCTGTGGAAGAGCAATACGGGGACATTCGAACACAAGCTCTCCAGAGTTAGGTTCAGACAAAAATCATGTCACCTGAAACACACTCAGGTTTTTCAGGTCTAAAGAAATATGAGGACATGACGACTGAAATCATGGAGAGTCCATGTTTCTGATTTATAACTTCTCCTGTGTTTGTCAAAGAAAGCTGTAAACTCAAACCTAGTATATACTGATAAGACATAGTAACCTGTTGTAAGGATGAAGCGGATCTCTCACTCCCTTCTTGATCTTCAGAAGGTTCAGTCAGGATCCCGTCACTTGGTGTCTACAACATAACAACATTACGGTGTCAAAATATTCTGCATTCTTCATTCTGACCAGTTAATAAATGAATAAACATTATTTCTCATTGAACATCGCTCACAGGAGGGTTTGGGATTAATGTACCACACTATAGAAAGTTAACACTGTTCAGCTCTGTGGAAGAGCAATACGGGGACATTCGAACACAAGCTCTCCAGAGTTAGGTTCAGACAAAAATCATGTCACCTGAAACACACTCAGGTTTTTCAGGTCTAAAGAAATATGAGGACATGACGACTGAAATCATGGAGAGTCCATGTTTCTGATTTATAACTTCTCCTGTGTTTGTCAAAGAAAGCTGTAAACTCAAACCTAGTATATAATGATAAGACGTAGTAACCTGTTGTAAGGATGAAGTGGATCTCCCAATCCTTTCTTGGTCTCCAGAAGGTTTCGTCAGGATCCCAACACCTGGTGTCTGCAACATAGCAACATTACACTATCAGAAATATTCTAAAGTATTCTACAGTAACTGAAGAAGTATGAGGGCATGACTGAAAACATTAAAAGCAACATTATACCAACCATAGAGTGTCAGAAATATTTCGTAGTTATATGACTTTTGAATAAATTAAAGTACTTTTTTCAGTGACCACATTCACAGCACAAGCTGGCTCTTCATGGTACTTACCACTGTACAGCTCTGATAGCTAACAATTTCAGGGCAACACACACGACTGAGTTCAAATAATAAAGACAACACCCGAAACATACTCTTTCAGACTAATAGAATGTAATGACTGAAAAATGTGGAGTCCATGTTCCTGACTTTGAATTTCTGTTGTTGTCAAATAATACTCTAAAACAGACACTCGTGTTAACTTTTAAAAGGTAATAAACTGTTGATGAAAATGATCTTTCACTCACCTATGAAATATAATGATTTACTTATTAGATCTGCTTGTCTATATTCAGGCATTACTTACCAGTGCTCTCCATGCCCACTGAGAATCTCCATAGTCATAGGTTATTTCATTCCCTGCTTGGATATTTTCAATTGCAAACAAGCAAAGATGAGGTTTATCCTGGATTGTCAGCTTTTTCATTCTACAGTTTGGGCCTTTGTGAGCATCATTGACCAGTCGACCCAATGAACCATCTTCATGGGAGGAATCAATGCTGAAATTGAACAATGAAACATGAATTGTTTTTCCAGCAAAACTACAATGTTGTACAGAACCACATGATGTTTTTCTAGATCTTGACTTACCACCATGTGCTTCCTTTCCATTCAAAATCAAACAGGAAACAATTTTGCTTCTCTGTGTACTTTTTCTGTCTCTTGTCTCGTTCATAGCTTGAGATTAACTCTCCACGGTACTCAACCACAAAGGACCCCTTTCGATTGGTTCACTTGTAAATACACCACGTCCTAAGACACGAAAAGTTGACACTTAAATGTCGATGAATACAATCCAAATCAGGCTTACACAATGCAGTTAATCAGATATTAAAAAATACATGCAGACCAAAAATAAAAATTTAAAGAGAGGGGGAAAAAACATGTTTAGTGGTGCAACAACAAAATCATTCGATGTAAAACTAAAAACAATTATCAGAATCGCTGATAATTTTCTTTAGCAATTTGTATCAGCACAAAATAATAATGTGGCTCCTTACATCAGAGTTGTTTACATTCCTTGCCATTAATTGAACAGAATGTATGGAATAGCAAAGAAAAATACCAGAGGTTTGACCGACAAAGATGAATACTGCTATAATTTCATTGCAAACGTTTGTTTTTCTTTGAAACGGTGAACATTAATCAACACAAGAATAAACAGTGTAAATACACCGGACTTAGCATAAATGCTAATAGTGCATGGCCCACTTTCATTAGGCTACCTGTACTAACTAATCTCAATTAACTGCAATGGAATAAAACAAATACTGCACTGAAATAAACATTTGGCACCAAAATCAACTTCCATAGACTGTGTTGTTAAAGATTTAGAAAAGTTTTCCAGAACCTTGCCTGCAGGACATGTCCACATTACTTTTATTGGAAGCTTATTAGCATGCTAACGATCGATCTAGCTAGCTAGCTAGCTGTCTAATTGAATGACATTACCTTTGGTGGGCACTGTTAAACATGTTATGTTACGGTAAGAAAAACGAAAAGGAATTGCTTACCAGGTGGTCAATCACGCGTGGTCGTGTTTGTTTAAGAGAGTTTAATAGATATCTGGCTGTAGGATTGTCTGGCTGCTTCACATGTTGGATTCTGTGTGACTGCTAATTGATGTGACTTACCAGGAAGAGGGCGGGGAAAGTGTGTGAGTAAGTCCGAAAAAGCTGACATTTGAGGTCCTGCACAATGACGTCACTGAAAGTGTGTTAAAAGTGTGTAAAAGTACAGAAGTTGGCCACTAGTTTTCCAAATGAAAAGTGAGTCGAAAGTTAAACACAATTAAACACACAATTTCTGACAAATGTGCTCTTTCAGGACATCACTTATTTTTGGTGTGGGAGTATCCTCGTGAGCTCTAGAGTAGTGTAGACTGCGTGGAAAAATGAGGACGCGAAAAATGTCCTCATTTTTCCACAGGTCCTCATTTTGAAGGTGTGTTATCATAAAATTGTCCTGATATGTCATGAATACAAACACACACACACACACACACACACACACACACACACACACACACACAAAAGCACTCAGCCAAACGCACACACAGACAACAAAGCTCCTCCCCTTCCCTTCACTTCAACATGGAGTTCAAAAAGGGGTTCACGGTGCACTTTGGGAGCCTCCTCACCTGCGTGGCGCTTCGACCTCCCTCTCAGTAAGCTCCGCCTCTCGGAGGTGATGATAGGACAGATCGAAAGCCTTGGGGCGTCCTCTGGGAACGGTCGCCGTCCTGTGAGCGGCCGACCAGTTGACACTCCTCTGCTCCGTGCTGAGCCACCAAAAATGGAACAATGCATTTTTGTCCATACGTGTGTGTGTGTGTGTGTGTGTGTGTGTGTACATACGTGAGTTTCGGAGTGCTTCTGGACAGCGGCTCACACATGTCACTGTGACGACATGCAGGAGGACGTTTGCAATACTGCTGCGAGAAAAAACAGGAATAATAAACATGAAGAAGGAGACGCAGATGTTAAAGATCATCATCATCATCATCATCATCATCATCATCATGCAGAGCCTGAAGAAGAAGATCAAGAGAATCCAAAGAAGAAGTTGGGGAGCAACCGGAAGAGGGAGAGCTTGAACTACAAAAATAACAATGACGATGATGACGAGGAGGAGGAGGAGGAGGAGGAGGAGGAGGAGGAGGACCTGCTGCATTCTGATGTCGGCTTTGCCATTTCTAGTCTTGGAGTCCAGGATGATGTTCATGTTTGTGGTGTAGTTTTTCACACTTCGACTTTCCTTCAGGTGAGCTTGAAGCTTCTCTCGCCGACGCCTACACACACACACACACACACACATATACAAAATATCAACCAGACAAATATATTCATTGACATCCAGGACACACACACACACACACACGCACACACACACACACACACACACACACACACACACACACACACACACACACACACACACACACACACAGGAGTACATGCACAGGTACAATATAACATGGCGGCGTTTCGTCCCATTGACTGACTTGTTTCGGCAGTAGAGAACGACACAGAGCACTCCCAGGAGGCCGATCGCCATGGCGATGGACGTGATGGACAGCAGCTGTCTCTGGTACACTTCTTTGCTCTCTGCACATGGAAAAAAAAAAACAACAGGGACACACAAAGAAACAACAACAACAACCGTACATTACAACATTTTATAGGAAAATAACACAACATAGTGTGATGTAACAGTAGGGGGGGCGATTCAACGGCAAAATTTGGACATACACAAGAGTTGGATTTTGTGGAACTGGAGGGAGGCGGGAGAGCGTGGATTTGAAGGAACTGAAGTAAATCCGTGAGTCGACGGCGAGCATAATGGTGATGGAAGAGTGCGCTTAGGGGGAGGAGCTAAATGGTGGAGACCAGTGGACCTAAGGTGGACCCCTGCGAGACACCCAGGCTTGCGATTCATGAAATGGATGAATTGTTAGCGATCGGTGAGCTATGATGTCAACCTGGAGTTTGTTTTTGTAGCTTGATGGAACGCTCATCAGCTACAGCAGATTGGGCCAGATTTATTGTACGGTTAGAATTGATGAATAATTCTGTTAGAATGAATGAAGGGATCACATATTTTCTCAGATGAATCTTTTCATGTATGATTTAATGAGATGAATGGATAAAAAAAGAAGAAACTGATTTTCATTCAATTAATTTCATGACAATTAATGAGACAATTGTTTAAAATGTATGGGTTAAGTATTTGGATTTAATAATAAGAAAGTTGTGATGAGAGAAAAAAAAAGACTGCATGCAAATTAGTTTATTCATATAGTTTAGTCACATCAAATATCAAAAAGTATTCAATGCGAATAATGATCATGAATTCAGTAATAATGAATGAATCAATTTATTGGTGTACCTTTTTAATTTAATCTTTTCAATAAGGCAATTACCCAAGTATCAATGGAATAAAAGTATAAAAAAAAAACATGAATTTTAATTAGCCAATTCAATGGAAACACACGCACACGCGCACACGCACACGCACACACGCACACCCCAGATGAGGATTGCGTGTGATGGCAGCTCCGCCCGCCCGCCTCCTCCCTGTTGTGGCCGTTTCCATGGCGACTGCAGCCCATTCACATTGGATGGAAAATATCTGACTCAAACAGGCACGCACGCACCAACACACACGGCGGCCCAAGAGGTGATCTTACCCATGAACTCGATGCCCAGGTGGTCTGCGGGTACGCACGAAAAGGAGAAAGGCAAGCAAGCGAGGGGTGGGGGGGTGGGGGGGGGGGAGAAGGGATGAGAGGGAGAGACAGAGAGAGAGGATGTTAGCATCAGCATTTAGCATTAGCAGTACTCATTTGGTGTTGTTGAATGACAACAATCTTTTCTCAAGACCACTTGTTATCGAGCAGAATCAAAGTTTTTGATTTGGAACGTTTTTGTCCCCAGCAGTTCCTGAAAGTCTTTTATTTCCATTTTTTTGCATGACTGGAGACACGCAGGGCCTTCCGTGTTTCATTTTGGAAGCCTGTGTTTTATTGTGAAGGTCTGTCATTGCCAACACGGTTAGCCTGGCTCTTTTATTGTGAAAGTGTCCTTTCTGTTGTTTGGTGATTTTATTTTGAAACGCTTCATTCCTCACAATGTTTGCAGCGCAGATTGAACCCGTTTTATTTTGAAAGACGGGTTTCTTTTGTTTTGCGAGTGAAAACAATTAGGTGTTGGAAGCCAGGTGTTTTATTTTGAAAGTCTTGTTCTGAGCAGAACGTAGTATTCCGTTCAGAAAGTCTTTGCTACGAAGCACAGTCTTTTTTTTTTCCTCTCACAAAATCGCAGATTCACAACAAAGTACTTTTATTTTGAAAGTCTCGTTCGCTGCGAGAAGACTAAATGCTTCTATTGATTTATTTTTAGGTCTTGTGGCAACAAAGACGGAGCTAATGACATTGTCAAGCAAATGTCATTCCTCAGGCGGCGCTGGCGCGGCCGCCCAACGCACGCAGTAAACAACGCGTCCGTTTTTCGGCCCAATGCCGCTCTTTCATCTTGCGTCCGACACGTTCATTTAGCCGGCGTCCGGTCGACCTTGACGGACGACCGCCTTGATCTCGGTGGGTTACAAACTCAATTTCCAAGTCGGCTATTCCGTAAAGCCGCCGGCGCTGACGATGGCGGAGCATCCATCAGGAAGGGACAAGATGGATGCCGCGCGGGCGCCCTGTGCTCAAGATGGACGCCGCCGCTGGGGGACGGTCCGTACATACGCCGCCTTAAATAACCAGCGACACTCCAAGAGAAGAAGAAGAAGAAGGAGAATGACCTCCGCCAAGGTCAAACAATTGTGCTCATCCACAAGTTGAACGTGAAGGAAAAGTAGTGAGAAGGAAGCGTCAGCGAGTTATTTTGTCATTCTTTGCCACGCCGCTTTGAGCGCTTCGCTTCTCGATGTTCTTGTGTGTGTTTGTGCCAGAGGCGGGGCATCAAATTCCTCTTCCCTTCTTATCCCCTTTGCCGTTCTTCTTGCTTGCCTCTCTTCTTGTCGCTCGTCATTAATTGGAACGCCGTCTTCAAGTTCTTTCCCTTTCTTGTGTGCCGTGTCTCTCTCGCTCTCTCTCTTGTGAGAAGAGAGGAAAAAAAAAAAGTGTGGCTGACAGCTGTAGCGCCAACAATCGTTCACGGGCTCTCAACGCGCGAAGTCGGCGAGCTTGAAAACAAAATGCATTTTCAAAGCGAGTCTTTATACATCGTCACCATCGCGCCGCGCCCCCCCCCCACGCGTCACTCCACGAGGTCGCGGCAGAGTCGCGGCAAATCACAGGAAAGTGCTTTCAGGCGGCCTTCGTGTTGTGTTTTAGCGGTCCGATTATCCGAGAAATCTTTGGCTGCACTCCAGGAGAAACATTTTGTGTAGTTTTGGGGCATTTTGGTTCATACGTGGGCCAAAAGGAGCAAGATGCCCTTCAATCATCGAGTACTTTCAAAGCACACGCGCTCATCTTAACAGCTGGACAAAAGTTTTGGACAAAAAAAAAAAAAGCAGATAAGATGAGCTTTTTTTGTCAACATGACAAGCAGAACATTGACTAACATGCAAATATTTGGGGACTTTTGTGACACATCAAACTATCAAGCCCAAAATCGAGCCTGAGAGAAACATTTCGATTGGCGAAAATCATCATTTCTTCACACATAGCCGACAAAAAAAAAAAAACACACTGCGAGAAACGACACGTTTTTTTTTGTAGGCTCGTAATTCACATCAACTTTCACGCTAGTTTCCATGAGCCTGTCGTATGTGTTTGACATTATAGGTGAGCAATCGGTTAGGAAGAAAAAAATAATTAAAAAAATCCTGCTTTGTTGTTGGATGCAAAATGGGCTTTTTGTCTCTTGACATTTGCTGGAAGTGCCTCCAAAAAATGGAGAAAAAGTCCAAAATGATGAATGAACAGTCGAGGAGAATAAATGACTTTCAATGCGATTCAAATGTTTCAGCCGTTAGCGGCCGACGCTAACTTTTCGACGCTCGAGCGATTCTTTCTGCCCTGTGTATATTTTTCTAGGAAAAGTAGACATCTAGCCGAGTCAGCGGTTAAGCGGCGCCGTCGGCTCTCTTTGCAACTGCTCGGCCTTGTCCTCACTCACCCCCAAATTAGCCCCCAATTACTGCTATTCCGCCGAGACTGATGAACTGTTCTCGCACCTGATGGTATGTTGCTAAGTGTTAGCTGGACAGGAAGTGCAGGCGGGGGAAGGTATTTGGAAGGGGGTTAGGGGCAAATAAAGATGCATTAGTGCGGAGGTTGCCAGATGGAAAACCGACACGCTGCACTGCAAAAAGTGGGCTGAAAAAACCAAAAAAAAAAAAATAAAATGAGGATCGTGGAGCTTCATTTCAGCAAAATAGAAGAGGACAATTGGTCGCTCTTATTTATTATGTACATAACTAAATAATGGAATGGTGAACATTCTAACTCCACAACAGCGAAAGACCAAATCCGCAAAGTAGCGACATCGTATTCATGACATTATTTCGATATGTTCGAATGTTGTTAAGACCGGTACAGTATATGCATGCGAGGTGCAGGTATTGTTTTTGACCACTTGGGGGCCGCCATCTGCACACTAGAAACTATTATATGGCTGCGAATGTGAATGTCTTTAAAAAGGAATTGCGGCAGTCAACACGTGACGACCTTCTCCAGGATTGGCCGTAGCATTAGCCGCTGCGGCGCACGGTGACGGTGTTACTCAACGCTAGCAGCAAGTTGCGCCGTGAACGCTGCGTCGTGTATCTCGTTATTGTTTGTTTCAAAAAGCCGTTGAAAGCGTAGCAGCTGCCGTTTCCATCCTCCCCTCTATCCATAAACACATGTTATGGATTATAATTCTTCCGGGCTGATGGCGATACATTCAATTAGGTTAGCATGTTGACTTTGCCGGCAGATGTGCAGTTGAGTAACTGTGCCGGATGGCTGTACTTGATGGTTCTCAGCGTTTGCGCGGATTTTCAACAATTGTCTTCCAGTCTCTAGAATGTTTTCAGGAACAAATCTCTCCATTCCCTTTTGACAGGGTCTTTTATTTTGGGCGAGCTTTTTTGCCGTTTTGCAGTGCGCAGTGACACTAAATTCCAGTCACAGCAAAAGTAAACTGGCTTGTTTAGATGAGTTGCGAGCACAAGAGTCAGGTGGGGAGGGTTGTTGAGTTGTGGTGTGGAAAGGGAGGGCTGGGGGGGTGGGTGGGGGGGCTGAGACAGGGTGGGGGAGGGAAGAAGAGGAACACCGTCGCTCTTCTTCTCCAGTTTTGCACTTACCCACTTTTTGGGGAGGCGAAAAGCAGTCAAAGCAACAAATGTGAGGAGAGAAAAGCAAAGAAAGAATGAAAGACGGCTTTGGGGTGGCTCGCAAGTGGCATGGCGGGAACAACACTGCAGATCAGATTTTCAGAGACATGGAGGACTGTCACCTGGATTAAAAAAATTTTTTTTTTAGAATCCATCATTGTATTGATTAACCCTCATGCAGTATTTTTAAGCGGCTGCATGAAGGGTATTACGTCCCAAAAATGTCCCTCTTCCAATTTGCAACAACTTTTTTCACTTTTCATTTTTTTTCACTTTCAACCCCCCAAAATGTTCAGTGGGAATTGGCCAAGACGTAGATATACATCCTATGCAAAATTTCAGCTTCGTGGAGTTATTTGTCACTGTTTTGTCTGTGGTGTCCAAAATCGTCCAAAGTGTCCAAAATGTCCAATTTTGGGATCATTACTGCATGGGGGTTAATCAAATAAAATTGTTTTGCATTCAAGCGAATTGCAAATCCATTTTCCCCTTTGCGGTTTATGAGCCAATTATGGCGGTGACCCAAAAACAAACAACAACCAAAAAAAAACAACAACAATGAAGCAAAAATGAAGCAATATCACAAAAAAAGGGTTTGATTTTGTACAGTACTCATGACCTTTACTCCATGAGGAAAATAGTTCATTCTGATTCATTCTGACGCCTCTAGATGCAAGCGATCAATAACCAGTCTGTGAAAATGGAATCATCCTTAATCACTGGATTTTACTGAAGTCACAAAAGAATAATATGAGAGCAATCTTATCGATTGGGAAGTCAGATGACTCCCTGCTGATGCATTTTGGGCCACTTTGTGATCCAAACAAAGACGTCGCTGCCATTGTGTGGTCGCGCACCGGCTTATTTGCCGGATCATTCGAAGACGCTGCGGGGGTGCCCTTTTTAACCCTCATGCAGTATTTTTAAGCGGCTGCACGAAGGGTATTACGTCCCAAAAATGTCCCTCTTCCAATGTGCAACAACTTTTTTCACTTTAAATTTTTTTTTCACTTTCAACCCCTCAAAATGTTCAGTGGGAATTGGCCAAGACACAGATATACATCCTATGCAAAATTTCAGCTTCGTGGAGTTATATTACACTGTTTTGTCTGTGGTGTCCATTTGTCCGACAGTCCAAAATCGTCCAAAGTGACCGAAATGTCCAATTTTGGGACAATTACTGCATGGGGGTTAAGTAAGACACTGACAACGTGCGAACACCGTCGTCATTATTGTGATTTTTGAGAGGGCGCCTGGCAACGGAGACGTCGTTGATGAGGAGGCGGCAGAGGCGCTAATGACGCTAACCGGGACGATCGGGAACAACAAGGCGGGATCACCAGCGCTCCGCTGGTGCCTGCGCTTACTCAGTGCTGCCATGTAGCAAAACCGGGGACTCGTCCCTGAAGTCCTGTCAGTGCAGGCACAGCATCGTCTTAAGAAACCAACGTGACTAAAGTGCTCAGGGTGTTGTTTTTCTTCTTGGAGTCAAGCGCCGAAAAACGACGCTGACTTTGGGCCGTGACATGCAATGTTGCTGCGGTCTCACGTGTGAGCGTCTTACTTGGATCGGACAGGATGGAGTCGGTCTTGGGCAGGAACTGATCGCAGCGGATGCCCTGGTAGCCTTCTCGACACCTGGCGGGGGGGGGCAGAGGGCAGACGTGACGTCAACACCTTGACATTGACAATAACTGGCACATTATTTTTTTGTTCTAACATTGTCACCATATAAGCGGCATTACAACTCAAAATTAAAGCTCCCCCCAAAAAATAATACAATCGTTTGTGCCGATAGTTTCTGTGAGTAAACGCCGTCTCGAAAAAATGGTGATGGTGACAGTGCGATTTGAACGTGGAATTCAGCCATTCATGTCAGGACCACTAGAGGGAGCTGGCGTAGCGAGAACGTGATGCGCGTTACGTTTTTCTCGAACTTTGGAGCGGTCAAATTGTTACGAGGCAGTTTTCGGCTGCGGCGTTGAACTGGCGGACTTGGTGAATAAAACATGTTGGCCAACGCGGGCGTCTGTCTCGCAAGGCTTTCAAGAGAGCAAAGGGATTCGTCAATTATTCACATGTGCTCACAAAATTCACCCCCCCCCCGCCCCCCCCAAAAAAAACTTTTAGCATGTGCTAGTCTCAAACTTTCAGGTCATCAACACTGCCAGTTTTAATCTAAAAAAAAAAAAAGCGATTATTTTGAAAAACAAAAGTGTTAGTTTCAAAAGTACAAAATGAAAATGCAATGAGGTTTTCAAATTGACATTTTTATGCATAATACGTCAAAGACATAATACTTTGAAATAAAAAAAAAGAAAGAAAATAGCAATTATTGTGATTTTATTCAGCAAAATGATGCCCCCCAAAACGTCCTTAATTAGCATTAGCATTAGCATTGAGCAACTTTAGGCCAATTCTCAATTGCCTGTGACATGCTGTCAAGCGGCTAAGAGTCTGCATGAAAATATGCTGCTATGAATTATGAATGATAGCAGGGAAGAGTTTTTAGTCTGCAAGTGGGTAAAAAAAAAAAAAAAAAAAAGAAAAAAGCAGCAGACGTCGGATTTGACTGAGGGCGACGGCGGCTCATTTTGAGGAAAACAGCAAAGCACTTTTCATTCATTCAGTCATTTCTTCATTCATTCCATTTGCGTAAAAACAACCGTGGGCCGTTTCAGTCAGGATTTTCCCGCCCTTTCAAAATCGTTCGACTTTTCAAGCGACACTTTTCAATTCTGCTTTTTTTGCCCCAACAAACGAACTTTCAAGGGCTTCGGTTGCGGCCTCCTCTTTGTTTTTTTTTTATACCCCTTTTATGATGCCAGCTTGAAGATTTTATGCAAGTTGCTTTTTTCATAAGCGCAGGTGCCTTTCCCCTCGCACGCGTGCCATCAATCATCCGTCAAGGTCACATTTGACGTCCGCTGCGGGATTTCTTTGGGCCGAGCGTGCGCGGATTTCGTACGACGGCGTTGACATTGAATGAAATAAACGAACGCTCTTCCTGGCGCTTGAATGTCCTCTTTGGCCTCCGTTTGTTATTATTTTCACTTCACCCTTCACGGCAAATTATTTGCAGCGTCTTCGGGGGCGGGCGGGGGGGGGGGGCGTTTTCCCTTTCATATTGTCTCATCTTCTTTCGCTTCAAAGGTCCCCGCGGGGCAATTAAAGGCGGCTGCCACCTCCGTGCCGTCTCCATGGCGATCGCCGTACTCGGCGTCCCTCGGCGTGGCCGCCGCCACACGCGTGTGCATGAAAAGTATGCGTGGGAGGTATCGGGGGGGGGGCGCTAAGACGCGGGTGGCCGACGTGCAGCTCCCCTCTCAATTTGTACCTCGAAAGTGATTAAAAATGGGAGGCCCACATCAACTTGGCAGTTAAGATTGGAGCACGCAGGCGCTTTTCCAGGCCTGTCCAGATGGCACGTCGCCTAGCGGTTAGCACGTCGGGCTCGCTAGCGAAAAGATTCCGGGTTGGAGTGTCCCACCGATGTCCATTGACGTAATTTGGGAATTCTGCTCCGGATTTTGGGGATCAAAGATGAAGAGTTTTAAGCTTTTTTTTTTTTAACTACAAAAGGTTTTGGGTCATCTGACAGGCGCAATTCAGGACTCAAAATTGCTCAAGTCAAGTTAGAAAGGCATCCAGCTGAATGAAGACCTCCGCCAAGGACAAAAGTGTCCACTCAAGCACACAAGAAATATGTCACGTTTTTGGGCGGGTCTCCTCCCGAAAGATACGGCTTGCAAATTTCATGTCGCAAAGTCAAACTAGTTTCGGTCAAACGAGTAGTCAAAGTATTAAAAATGAAGGCCCGTTTTCCCTGCGTGCGGACGATGGAATGGGGTCAGCGATGACATCGGCGCCAACTTTGGTACGCGCCGCTCGGAGCTTCGGTGCTGAAAATCCCACAATTCAGTGCGGTGAGCCTCAAACATTTGTTTTTATTTTTAAATCTCATTACAAGAGCACGCAGGCACTCGCTGCACAAACTTCAAAGATGTAAACACGTGCTCCTGCTCCTGCTGCTGATGCTGTGTGTGTGTGTGTGTGTGTGTGTGCCAGTTTCCGTGTTTGTCAACATATAACTTTGTGTGTCCAAGACTATGCACCAATGTGTGTTTGTCAGCATGTGTGTTTGTCAGCATGTCGGTGTGTGTGTGTGTGTGTGTGTGCGTGTGTGTGTGTGTGTGTGTGTGTTACGTAACATCATATACAGAGCCAGGTCACACTCACGTGCTGCTTGGCAAACACGTTGAGGTGAGGCTTTATGTAACACTCGCGCACACACACACACACACACACACACACACACACACACACACACACACACGCTTGCAATTGTAATAAATCGAAGTAACCTTCCAAAAAGGACATCAAACGCCTGATGAATTGATCTGGTTGAGCTGTGAGAAACATTCCGAAGATGGACAACGATGTGGACGAACATCTCATCTCCACTTCATTACCTTCGCCGAGGCCAGAAAGCGCGGCTGGAAACTTGAGCATTTGGAGTTTGACACCAAGCTTTGCGCGACACCAAAGACCAAAGCCAGACGGCCGCTGAGTGGGTACTGTGCGCTCTGTCAAGGACAAACTGTGGACTGAAGTGCAACAAAATGAAAGCTGAGAGCAGCAGTGATGAATGAGATCTGGCGTACATTCGCGCCCCTCCGAGAAGGAGTTATTTTGACATGTAATGGCCACGCACAGCAAAAATCTCAAACGTCCATCCGTCTTGTGGAAGTGCTTCACATTTGCGAGCAAATCTTGAGCTGTTTGTCGACACGAAGGTCTCCTGGCAATGGAGAAAATAACCCGAAAACGGGCACCTGAAAGCAAAATGGCCGACCTCCTGTGACTTTTCAGGTGTGGCTTCTTGAGACACTTTTTGTGGGTTTGCTCTTCGTAGACATGCGGACCTCATTTCATGTTGCGACTTCTAACTGGCTTTGGGGCCTGAATTATCAAGTGTGAATGGCCAAAAAGCAGCTCGAATGACGGATTCATACAAAATGGTCGACCTCAGGTGTCTTTTCATCCACGGTGCCTTCAGACTTTTTTTTTGCAGGTCCGCTCATGATAAGCATCTGTACTAAATTCCATGTTGCTCCGCAACCTTGCCTCAGGGGTTGAATTTTTAAATTTGCGTGAAAAGCCAATAGGAGACGAAGATAGCAGGCTTCCTGTGTCTTTTCTGGCATTATTTTTTTGAGACTTTTTTTGTGGGTCACCTCATGATAAGCCTTTCATGTTGCTC
Organism: Hippocampus abdominalis; assembly: GCA_018466805.1. Classification (NCBI taxonomy): domain Eukaryota; kingdom Metazoa; phylum Chordata; class Actinopteri; order Syngnathiformes; family Syngnathidae; genus Hippocampus; species Hippocampus abdominalis. Next base: position 1,073,798 of record CM031702.1, read on the forward strand.
AGTGCACGGAATTGTTAAATGAGTTTGAAAGGTCAACGTAAAATTATAATGACCAAACAAATCAGCAGACGTCCTGCGTCTTTTCAGGCACTGTTCCCTCATTTAAAAAAAAAAGTTTGTTTTTTGTGGGCCTTCTCATCATAAGCATGTTACTGTTACTAAGTCAAATTGGCTGCTGGGGAGGGGTTCAACTTTCACGAGAATCCGTGAGGTCTATCAAGAGTCATCAAACTTTTGCCACGATGTGTACGAGCTTCAAATTTAATTGGAGTCCCATTCAGCTCGTTTGACTCCATTAGCTTAGCCGTGTTAGCCCTTTGAAGCGAAAAGTAAACGTAACCCCAGAATGACTTCGACTCTGCTGACAAGATCTTAATTGTCTCGTTAATGGGACATGCAGGATCAACATCATCCACTTCTTCCTTCTGCGCACGCTAACGAGCTAGCCGCCGCAGGCGACCGCGGGAGATTAGTGCACTTTGGATGTAAAATTTGGGGAAAGGAGGTTGGCGGGAATGCGTGTTAACACTTTAATTAAACAATGGCCTAATCTGGTTAGTCTCGCTCGTCCGACACCGAGGCAGCAAAACTTTGCGCGGCCTGATGGTTGCTATCGACACGGCGGATTAACATCCAGATTATTGTGCTCCCGTGTTGGATCAGCGTGAGGCTGGAGCTCTCGACATTGATGACTTGTGATGATTTGTGTAAATGGGCGTCATGCGCGTATTAGCGTGTGACCAAATTGATTTAGGAAGGTCTTGTTGGTTTCCAAAGCTTCTCGGCATGTTAGCCGGCGACGTCCTGGTTCGGGTAGGATGATGTCATTGTTGGTCCAACCATTTTGACGAGTGGTATTCAGCCAACTATTAGCCATCATTAGCAATTTCGGGGGGGTTTGATGTCTGAGTATGAGCGACAACTGTAAAAAGGAATCATGTTTCTTTCAGCGGAAACCGAGAGTTTTTTGGAGGTAGGGTAGATAATCTCCACCCATCGTCTGCGAAGTGGGAGAGTTAGCATGTAGCTGGAGCACAAACCAATGACTAATGAGGAGATTAATTGGCAACGTGAGTTATTAGCAAAGCAGAGGCGGCGAACGGGGCTTTGGCCACCTGTGAGGTCCTGCAATGGTGTTTTTAGGTATACTGTATCGACAGCTAACGTGGCCAACTTTCGCCACGTTAGCATGGAGCCTTTTTAGACACTCTACGAAGAGATAGCATCTGGTTGACTATCATGAGCTCGATTCTGGCAGTTCAATCCTATTTGAAATATGATCAATATGTTAGCCTTTTGTGAATGTCTGTAGCTTTACGGTTGCCTTGTGCTTTTTTTTACGGGTTAGGTTCGCACCAGCCCCATGGTGGTCAATAGCCCTAACATGCTAACTGTCGGTCTTTAGCTTTCGGCTAACTGTGACTGCCTCTCTTGTTGGATTGTCATTCGCCACCAGTTTGTATATTTTTGACCTTAATCTCAGTTTGAGCTTCATTAGTCACATTTTGTGAACATAAACGCCACTTTTACTGAAAATGTTAATATTTGTATTCAGGTTGCACACATCCAAATGTCGAATGTCAGTTTTTTTCCCTCCAAATTAATAATGTTCCTTCTTTATGTTACAATCTTTGGGTTGTTTTCATCAAGTAAAAATGCCTTTTTTTGTGATGCCCTGAAAACTGTTAGCATGTGCTACCCACTTAAATTTCTCAGTGTGATGATGGCGACTAGTGTGTGTGTGGTGTGTGCGTACGCAGAGATCATTGTCATGCTTGGCCGCTCGCATCTCGTCTGGCCCGCTTGGCCTTCAACACAGCCCGGGAATATTTAGTGCTCGGCGGAGACAAGGTGAAGGTTCCTGCGCATCGAGGTCACGCCTGTCGCGTTCCCCGCGGGCGGACTCTCGTCCCCGACTGGAAGCCGCTCTCTCGCCGCGGTGGTGATGGTGGCTCCACGCTAAGGACAGGAAGTGAACTCTGATCACGTGATGAATATTTAACAGCGGGACAGAGTCTGGAGTGTTTGTCAAATGGTATATGATGGGAAATTGACGGGCACCAGCTGCAGCAGCGCGGCTTGAACTAGTTCTGTGACCAAACTTGAAATGAACTGGCCATTTGTCCGTTTCAGCCACCAACACCAAGGCAATTTGTCTTGTTACGTTTTGAAAGAAAGAAAAAGCACAATATTCTGTAGTTCTGGAAAAAAAAATCTGTCAACTTGCTGTAAAACAACTCGCAATATGGCCTTTTTACCTTCACCTTTGACATTGGCCAAACAGCAACAACAACAACAAAAACAACACAAACGAGCATAGTCACCGTCTGACTCCTTGAATTCAAAGTTTTCACTCACGGTGCTGAGTTGTTCTCTCTTCATTCATTTATAATTCAGTGGAGACGACGTGTAAACTCTTGATCCAAACAATATTTTACGCGAACAAGAGCCCTCGCATTAACCCGTTTGAATATTTCATTGGCTCTTAAAAGTACAACAGTTCTCCAATGATTTAAAGTGTAATCGCAAATAGTTGAGAATGCGCAAGTCCATCGGTGAGGCCGAAATTTCCATCGGGGCACGTTCACAATATGCGAGAAAAGAGACTGCCAACCTGGTGAGACTCACGCCGATGTCCTCGCGGTGCGATAGGAACGCCAGTGGCATTCGCTCCAGTTACAGTAGGACACGATTCACTCCGATCCCAACGCCACGCGATTCATTCCAATTACAAGGTGAGATAATTTTTTCTCAGTTTTGAATAAATTATGCCATAAACCTGCAGTACCATCCGATGACAGTCGAGCCTCGTAACGCTCGTACCTCGAGGGACAGAACGAATCTGTACGTTTTCACGGTAGTTCGTCGCAACCGTTTCCAACAAAATGGCCACCAAATACGATGTATAATACAGTGTGAACATTTAGAGATGTAAAAACATGAACATGTCGTACAGTCTAAACATGTCAGTTACAGATATGTGTACAGTATCAAGACAACATTCAGTCCGCAAATGAAACGTGCCTCTTCTGCAGTTCAGGATGTATGGCACCCCAAAGACGTTTACGATCATCCTTGAAATCTGCCACGATTTTGTTGCCATTCCACACTTTTGTCAAAATGGGCGACTTGGCCAATTCGTAGTTTTGGGTGAGCTAACTTTCCAAAGTGAGAGATGATTTCAGCCTTCGCAGACAGCGAGATTTGCTTCCGTTGACCAGGCTTGGTTTCAGACCATGTACGAGTCGATCTGTTGCGCCATATATTGTGTTCGCGGCTTCCGGTGGCTCGTTGTCACGAAGGCATTCTCACGTGGGATAAATCTGATCACTATCAAGAAGTTGACGTTATAAAGATATTCGTTGGAAGCAAAATCGGCAAACCCAAAATGGACGACATGAAATCGGTGCTTTGAAATACCGTTATAGGGGTGGAAACATAAACGGGATACGTTCAAAAGAGGTTCGACTGGACCACCAAATCTGATGTAACACACTCAATTTACGTTACAATACGACATGATTCGGGCTAATTGCGATGGGAGACAACCGGATACGATTTGCTCTCATTTATGATGAGACGTTTATGATGCGCAATATACAGCGCAACTATGATGCTCTGGAATAGTGATACAACAAGAAACAAAGATATGATTCACGAAACTGGAAATTCTTTCCAATCCCAACAAAATATTAGACACCCTAAATATCAAACACTTCACACCATTCCAGTATAAGATAGAATTCACTCCAATGACTGTACGTTACAAAATGATCGCTACGAATTGCGACATCAATGACTCGAGTTACGATTCGAATCACCGCGAACGTAACCCGCACTATCATCAAATATCATCCGGTCACGTCTCTGCTCAATCCGTGACCGATCTCGCCGTCTCGCAGGTGTGTGGAAAACGTCCCCCCCCAAGCGTCCCGAGGCGCAATCATGCGAGGCGTCGTCAATTTGGCGGCATGAATATTCAGCTCCGCTTTGCATTTCTTGACACAAATCTGTCACGTGGATTTTCCCCGCCGGAGCGTCCTCGCCGCTTGCGCTCGCTTTGCGTGAGCTGAATTAGGAAGCGTCGCCGAGCTGCGCCACTCCCTGTCATCGATCAATCCGATAACGACGCAATCTCGCCGAGATTTCTCATCCATGGAATCAAGCTGATTCGAAGATTGGCGACGTCGTTATGCTAAAATAAGCATGTGTATTTGTTTCCTGTTTTCGGCGAGTCGGATTGTCGTGCTCCCTTTTCAACAGTTCCCTGGTAGCTTGACAGATCAACAAAGAACAACAAAACAAAATAAAATCCTGCGTGAGAAGGTAAGTTTTTGGTTTCTTACTTGTTTGGGCACCCGTACTCATTTTATACTCTCTCTCTCTGTGACACAAAGAATTTGAAATGCTAACTAGCTAGCTCACCGGAGTTATGCAAAGACCAGCTCTCATACTTGCTGTCATGTCATCTGAAAACCTTACTTTGCGCCTGGTACCATAGCAACACCGACCTGTAATTTGTGAGCATTTTGTTGACGTCTGTAGCCTTGAATTGTGTTATTGTTCCTGTCAGAAAGGTCCCTCTCTTAACCGAGCACGCTCCTTGAAATATGACTCAAGTCTGAGTTTCGGATAATTGAGCTAGCCGATGCCATTAGCCGTGTATTTGTGACAAAGCGCTCAGTGAAGGCATATGCACGCGCGGCTTCACCGTTTCCGTCGGGTGTGTGTATTAGTGTGCGTTTGTGTCTCTGCTAGGTGTGCTAACGCCGCACTCAGTCACACAAAGTGACGCCGCGGGCCGCCATGTGTGACTAATGTCTGCCTGCTAGCGGTTCGCTACACAGAACAGAAACACGCAGACACGGATGCAAATATGCAAATGAGGCTAATTACAGTCTAAATGATGACAGAGGCCGACCGGTACACAAGTGAATAGGCGGATCGCTTACCGCTGCTGCCACATGATAACGTGGCCGTGTTAAAACGTTTGATGGCGTTAAGAGAACGACAGAAAGCTTCCAGTTAGACAAACTAACACATTAGGGTAGCATTCCTAGTGCATTTGAAATATTGGAATCATGTCAGGATTGGGATCGTGAACACTAAGGTGGGCCAGCTTGTTAGCCTAGCGTTAGCCATATTCTAACAATTCTTTCCCGTACGTGGCCTTGCGGCACACATGGTATCCCAACGTTAGCCAGATTGGAGCAGATAACCCTGTTTGCTTTTAGGCACAATTCAGCATCCAGTACACAGCTGTAACCTTCATTTGTGTTTTAGCCACTGTCAGATGGACTCGTTTCTTACTCTAGCATTAGCCACAATCTAGCAGGTAACCCAATTTTGAAAAAAAATCTTCCCGCATTTGGCACCGTGCTTCTGTCCGGAGCCTCGGTTTGTGTTTTAGCCACTTCTAGCAATAGCCACATCCAACTTTTAGTAAGTAGTAAGTCGAAAATGGAGCCAACAGCTTTGCTTGACCTTGATCTCCCCCCCCCCCTGCCGCAACCGCATCATTGCTCATCATCTTTGCACACCTCATCGGATTTAATCGGGTGGGTCGTAGACAACACCCCCTCACCCCCGCCCCACCAACGAAGGTTCTGGACGGGTCAGCCTGCTGACATTTGATTCATGCGGCGCTTGAAAAGTATCATGCGCCGAGCTCCTCAGGGTCAAAGGCGTCAGGCGGCTGGGGAAGAACGCACTAATCAGAGAGGCGGGCGGCGGGTAGGCCAGGTCAGGTGAGGTCAGGCGGGGTCAGGGGGGGGGGATGTGATTGTCGGGGGTGTTGCGGATACGGGCTTCTCACATGGACGTGGGAAGGAATGGCAGCCCCCATGCTGAGTGGGCTGATGCCATTTTGTAGAAGCAGGCAAGGAGAGTCCAATCTGGCCTGGAAATTAAAAATGCAATCTAGTTTGCAATGCAGTGGTGCTTTGAGATGCCAATCAAATTCATTCAATCGATCTCCGGTGAACTGAATGGCAAAAGGCCCCGATTTGTTTTCGAAGAAAAGAAGGAGAACAGTATTCGCTTAACAGTATCGTCGTGCAGAAAAACACACAGTACCTAATGGAGTGCCCCGCCTTGCTCTTCTTCTTCTGTGGTGTTTATCGGTGGTTGGCAAACTTGCGTCATTCTGCTTTAGCGCCACCATCTGATATTGTCCTTCCGCAGCAAGGGAAACTCGAACAAATATTGGAAGTCGAGGCACCAGTCTCTCAAGGTAACAATGTGATCCAAGGTCAAGGTCAAGGTCAAGGTCATCTTTATCGTCAAATATGCTTTATGTATGACATGCAGCATAGATGAAATTTCTTCCTCTCAAATCCTCCTCAGTGCAAACATCCGATGACCCACTTGAATGCAACTTTCACCCCAGCTTCCGAAGCAAATGACAATGACATCATTCAAAAGAAATGGTGACGTTTCTTTTTCGACTTCCCCTGAACATTTTTCCATTCATTTCCTCAGAAATACTCGAAATCACATGTTTTTTAAACATTTTGGCGGGGTTTCAGATGATTAGACTCACAAGCCCCGCGGGGTCTGCAGATCCCAGTTTGAGAAACACCGCTATGGAATCTTTCCCAAAGCATTCCGAGTGTGTTTAATAAAACATTTGGCTTCCAAGTTGAGCCTCTCTGTGGCACGCGTCCACCTGCGAGCCCGGAAGTTTCCGCCGACGTCAAAGAGCTTTTTTCGGCTTCCTGGCTGGCGCCATTGGACTGCTAATGTTTGCCGCTATCAAAGACGTCTTTGACAGTAAAGATGCACACACACACAAGCGCACTTTTTATCAGAGTCGTTGCATTTGCATGCGCTTGTCGTTAAGCGGGAATCATTACCGGGTTTCCTCACTGATGAGAGTTTTAAACAACAAAGCGTATGCCGGAGCGAGTGAGGTGGGCCGGTGGGGTGGGCTCTGGAAACGAGACACAAAGAAAAAGTGTGATTTGAAGCTAATGCAAAGGAAAGAGGACGCCGCGCACATGATGGCGGGCGTCTCCGTGATGAAAAAAAAAAAAAGGAAATATTGGAGGCGAGGCGGCAGAGCTTGAACTTTCTCAGCGGCTCTGTTTTTCATGTTCTGGTTCTCAGGTTGGGCTATATTTGTTCATCGGTCGGCAAAAAGTCAGGACCCCGAGACAAGACATAGATATACATCCTATGCAAAATTTCAGCTTCGTGGAGTTATTTGTCACTGTTTTGTCTGTGGTGTCCATTTGTCCAACAGTCCAAAATCATCCAAAGTGTCCGTAATGTCCAATTTTGGGATAATTACTACATGGGGGTTAAATTAGTTGACAAACCAGAATTTTTCCAGGCAAGCTGGGCGACAGCCCATTCCTCACCTAATTGTTGAGAAACCACACTTGACAAATACATTGGTCGGTGGCAGAAAACGGTTTGATTCCAGATGACGCAGAAAACTGGCGGCAAATTAGTTGAATGTCATGAGAACGGAAACAAACAGCGAGAGGGCAAGGGAAAATCTCAGCATACAAAAGTCTACAGCAGTGACACAAAAGCTCCACAAAAACACGTTTGACAAGAGGAGTTTTGTGGCACGAGGCAAAAAGAACAAAACAAAAACAACCAACCAAACAAACAAAAAAATATATTTGAAAATCAACCCCCCAAAAAAAACTAACAGAAATTGAGTGGAATGATGAAGGGCATATTGAACGGGCGACATCGATCGGTGCACTGCAGCAGAAATGGAATCCTGGCATCTTGCACCGATTCAATTAAACTCTTCTAATCAGCCTCGGCACACAGAGACCGGTCATTTGCATACAATATACACAAGCTAGCTCCTCAGAATGAGAATCTAGCGCCTGAAAAAAAAGACAAAACTCTTCTGTTCTTCTTTTTCCCTTCAACTATAGTGAGCCTGGCCTTATCGCTCGGGAATATGTTTCAGGGCAAGATGCATATTCTGCATGTGGCAGAGCTCCTTGGCTAACTGCAGGTCGCAAGTATGCCAACCAGTGATGCTAACGAAGGCACCGGAGTAAGGCAGCTATCGGATATTTGGGGAGTCGTACATCCGACTGAAAATCGGGTATTTGCATCCAAATAAATAAATAGGTCAATTTCTTGCTTGATTAAAGACACAGAAGAGAAACCCCCCACACCTTTCCACATCATAATTTCTTTAGTTAATACAACAACAAATGAGAAAAAAACCACACAAAAAAACAAAACGAAATTTGTACAAAAAGTCAGACATTCCAGTTCCCTAAAAAAACATCTCTGGCAATTGACTCCCACATTTGGCAGAAGAGTTGAAGGCACTTCCTTTCGGCATCCGGAAACTCCGTAACCCCGAAGATCACAATATCCGATGTTTTGGGGGTCGTTACCGTTGACTGCTCGTTCACGAAAACATTGGAGCCTATCCCATTGTGAATTTGGACCTACAATAGAAATTGATGCATGTTTTTGGAATGTGCCCAAATGCTCACAGGCCAGCTGGAATCGAAACCTCAGCAGAAACGTGCTCTGGACACATTTTATATTTGTTTCTGTAATTTTCAACCAAACCATGCAATCCAGTGCACTAGCCTAATGCTAACATAGAATGCCAAACGGCATTGACGGGCTAATGGCAATGAGCACATCAGCAAAGGATTCTGCAACTTTTCACGCATCCAAAAATAATTGATGTGTTGCACATCAAAAACATAGCGGTACCCAAAGAAATGCTTCAACACAAACGTCTTGACTCGCAAAGTTCAATCGGAGTGAACGGCGCTCTGGCAGCGATTCTTTCACGGACCACTGGAGGGAGCCTGCGTACCACACTGAGACTCGCCGGCGTGGAGGCCACGGCGGTTTCAAACGATTGTAACACACAAGGAGCAGCAAAGCGTGCAAGCATACGCGCACGATAACAATGACTCGCTGGTGTTCTCTCAGCTCCGGGTCGCCGTGCATACAAAGCCTCGACAAACGCGGGGATGCTAATGCGGCGCGGTAAGAAAGAAGGCGATGATGTTCTGGTCTTTACTTCCAGTATTGCCTCTCTAAGCCAATTTCCTCTCATCACTAATTCATTAGTCATATTTATTGAAGGGTGAGCCTTGGAATGAGCATGGAGTGGAGGGAGGGAGTGAGGGTAGGGAGGGGGGGGGGCTCAGTTGTGGAGATCAATGTCCTATTTACACATTTGGACGTCGTATGGACTGAGCTGCGATTAACTGGCCTATAAAAGCTTTAGCGATACCGCCTTAAATCTGCCATTGGGGACGCACGGCGCTAATGCGGCGCTCCATCACCGCAAGCAGGACAACGGCGCCGATAAATAAAGACACGCAACAATGTGGACCCCACGCAATGTATACGGGCACTCGCTGGACGGGCCTCTGTGGCACGTCACTTCGCTTTTCCGATCCATTTCTGCAATCAAATGCGCCAGGTGGCACAGTGTGCGTGTGTGTGTGTGTGCGCGGGTGCGTGTGGCTTGGTGAGTGACGTGGGCGTCAGCGAATGAGATTGTGGAGTTGACGGGCGGTTCACCGCTACATCAGTCTGCGTTCCGTCTTTGTCGGCGGATGTGGACGTGCTGTCACGGTACACGTTGCACTTTTACGCAATTTTACTTTGACTTTTTTTTTTTGTGATTGAATGATTGGAAAAATCGCCGCAGACTGACTTACAATGCTGCCAATATTACGGACTGATTCACGAAGCATCGAATTTGAGAGCTTTTCCGAATAAAATCATTATCAACCGATTAACCGTCGATTCACTACAAGACGGGAACTGTCCTTGATCCGTTTGTCTTAGGGCAGGGGTGCCCAATATGTCGGTTGACCGGGAGCCCGCGGATATACTCCCAAGTCGATCGCGAAGGGTATAGGGGCAAATGGGGACCCCCCCCCCCCAAAAAAAAAAGATTTGTGTGTCTTTGTGCACGTTATTGATATTCAATATTTTTGTGTTCTAAGCATCCTCAGTTTCACTTTCACCCAAAAGAGAATCAGATCAGAAAGCAGGTCAGCTTTATGCCACAGTGGCGCACGATCTGCATCACCCCAAGTTGTTCACGGTCTGCGATTGCCGCTTGCCAACAGAGCTGCTGCAATGTCACTTTTTTCTTTTTTTTTTTTTAATGATTATTACTTTCATCCCAAGTTTGTTTCATCTGCAATCCTCCACTGATGGCCCTGGCAAAGAACGCCAATCGGCTTCTATTGTGGGACTGCTATGCGACTCGTTATCTGGCGACATAGCGAGAGAAGCGTCCAGGCGGCGGCTACGAGGGCCTTTTTCTTTTGATGTGTGCTGAACATATTGAATCTTTTCACGACGTGTTTGAATACGGGCTGCTGATAAATTCTACACCCCCCCCCCCCCCCCCCGCCCCCCCCATAACCCCTCTTGGTCTTCTTCAGAATTCAATTACCCTTGGAGTCGCATGTAATCACTCCTCATCCCCGAGGCCTGACACTCCCCTCGCTCGGACACAGGCCGACTAATTACTCTCTGACTTTCACTCACGTTACTCCTTGGCAGGCTCCTCCCTTTTCTTTTTCTCTCGTTCCACTTGCCAAACACCTGCGCCCTGGCGTTCAACGGTGTGCGCGGGGGGTGGGGGGTTGGGGGGGGGCAGACACGTGCCAGCGCACGCATACCGCCGACGGGGGCCAAATTTGAGCATTTTCCTCCCTTACGATCAAAGTCAGCCTGCAAAGATCTTCTGAGTGATGATCTTGTGGTGTGGCAAAACACGCAAATAGGAGTAGCCTTTCTAAGACCCATTCGTTGATTGACATTCTATCGTATCATCGATGACCCTTTCATTCTGACAAATCAATACATCGAAATAATACCAGAACGACCGAGATGCGATTTTGTGGAATTTGTCTGAAACTGGTCCGGAACGTAACCCGAGGGATTGCTGTCATTCCATTATTCTCAAGGGTGGGGGGTGGGGGGTGGTGGGGGCGTTTGACTACGCTTCTGAGGGTTACCACGGCAACCGCTTATCAACACCGATTGCGAGCGAGCGAAGATGCCGAGCTGATGAAGAGCTTGTTCTGTTCTCGGCGTCCCGCTGCGGAATCAATCGTCTGCGTTGATTCAAGGGCAATCGAGCCGCCACTGAGGTGCCGCTACAATCAATCTCATTCACGCCAATGCGTTCTGGCTAATAACAAAGTGTGTGTGTGGGAGGGGGCGGGGGAGACGAAAAGAAAGACTTACAGTACAAATATCGGCAACAACAGAGCCCCGAAGCGGAAACACATGTAAGCGGTCTGAACAAGCAGACTTTGACAGCTCCTCTTCAAAAGGGAAACATTTGAGTGGACAAGATGAAAACGTTCTGTCCGGAAAATCCCGAGTCTGCTCGATCGACGAAATCGAGATTCCACTCTGGTCTGTCTTGAAAATTCGAATCGGCAACCCTGTTCCTCATATTTGGAGCCTGTCGTGTTGGCTCATGAAGGTAAGCGCAACATTGTGACGGGACTGAAAGTGCAGCAAATGAACTTACCCGGGGGGCCGGATTGGTGGGGACGGCGGGGGGGGGGGCATGAAAGAGAGGAAAAAAAAACCAACAACACCGCAAGTACATCAAATCAAACGGGAACACGAGCTCATTCGACGGTGTCACCAGTAGCTCGTTTTGCTTGTCACTCAAGCGCTCAGCTTGTGCTAACGACATTTCCGAAGCATTCGCTCCACAGGCTGCCCGCCCGCCCGTCCGCGCCCGCATACGCGTCCGCGCTTTGTCCGCACCAGTAGGAAGAAAATCCTGCGCATGGGCTGTCTTACCAGTGACGGTTTTCCCCACCACGACCGGACATGCTAACGCTCACGTTGAAATCGTTAGCCCGGACGAACGATTTTGATCGTGATCCCATGGCGCTCACGGGCCTCTTGTAAAAAAAAATAGCCCGACCGGTGACGAGACATTGTGATTTCCGAGGAAAATGATTATTCTACTGATTCATGGATCCATGGATTAATTGGATAAAAATGCGGGGGGCGGTATCATCTGCTCAATTCCGGGAGATTTTTTTTTCCACGATGTGGGAAGCATCATTGCTGCGTTACGATGGACCGCCAATCTTCCTCTCGCCTTCCGTCGGGATCGGCGTGCCCGAGTGCCTGACTGTCTCGATACGCTTCCCTTTTCATTAGCTCCCGCCTTCCCGGAACGTGCCGCCACATCGGCCTCGCTTCATTATTGCCAGAGAGACGATGATGCCTCAGTACGCCGCTCCCAGCACAGATGGCAAAAAATTAGGAGGAGAGGAATGAAGTGGACGCATGCACGGGAACGAGCGTGGGGGAGGGGGGGGGCAGGCGGCAAAGCCGAGCAAAGTCAGTCTTATTGTTTTGTTTCCGAAAATGCTGCGTGTTTACACAGTTGAAGAGACATAAGAAGATATATACACTAGTGAAGATGTATCAACTGTTCCCTTCCCACCCAATGTATCATTGTGTGATTATTTCAAGCTAACCTCCGTGAGTTACGATTCGCCATTCCGAGACTACATACTGCAAATGGTCGACGAAAAAAAACCGCTGAAGTTGCTTCTTTGAGAGGCTTTCGTGAACCCCATACGGGGATCGTAGCATAAAAGGCGCACTCAGCGTTTGCAGTCGTCAGTAACGGTGGCAACGTAAGATGGCTGCCCTCTGGATTCAGCCGCAAACGTTTGTCCGCTCATATCTAGCTCGATGAATTCTGTTGTTTAGTTCACAACCCACAAACGTCATATTAATCCAAATGCCAAGCGTAGAGTAGCGGGGCCGCAGGGGAGCATATTACCATCAAGAACCTTTCTTGATGTTAATATGCCCCCTTTTCAACCAAATAATGTGAGCAGCCGCTAACATCAACGTGGTTTTATTTTTATCTCGAGGTCTCTATCAGGGCCTTGGCTGCATTTCCCAAACCTCGCACTTACGCATTTCGCACACACACCAATTCCGGTCCCATGAGGCATCCTGCCATCAAAATTCCCTCATGTACACGCGACCTCATTACATGACATTCAATCCCCATGACGACACTCAACATCAGTGCATTTAACATGTATTTTCAAATGGATTGAATTCCCCTAGCGGGACTTCGTCAAAGTAAAATGCCGGGAATCTCATCAAAAATGGTTGCTAGAAGGCAAAATGGCCGACTTCCTGCTCAACCGCAGAAGAAGAAACTGGTGGTGGAGGGCAGATTATGAGTATTTTTTTTTTCCTCCCAGGGTTTGGCGACTGATCAACTTTCAGGTACGTTCGGCCATCAGAAGAATGTTCGAAAACAGTGCTGCAATTCTAACAACGGACCGCATGCATAAAAATAACAATTCCATTTCCCTTTTGCACATCAACGTACAAGCGCGGGCGTAACAACTCATCAGAGGTTAACGAGCCGAGACTCGGTTGGGTAAGTTGACCTGCTCGGTCAACGCTTCCTTTGCGGGGGCAGAAAAGTTAAAGGGAAAAGAAGAAGAAGAAAAAAAAAAAACTAATTTATTGCGGCAAAGAGGAATAGAGAAATAGTCCGAGACAGAAAGCGAGAAAGAAAAAACAAAAACAAAACGGCGTAATTTGTTGGTTCTTTGGCTCAGCGGAGACAATTAGCGACGCACCGAGGTGAAAAATTAGATTATTGCGCGAAAGGCAAATGTTGATATACTTCTAAATATATTTGGTGGCCAGCATGGCATGACTTTGCCTACTTTTTACCGAGTGAGTGATTGAGACTTTATTTCAAACACGCAGCGCAATGTTCTAATTCATCCCATTCCAAAATACTTGCTGAACTCAAGGAGGAAGTGGAAGTCCAACTTCCACATCAAATCCAAAAATATTTTGTCCAACTTCATCTGATATTCCCTTCAAAAAATACATTTTCAAATAATATACAGTGAAACTCCTCTACAACGAAATCATGTTTGCAGCAAGAAATTTTTCACAACAGGGGGGGTTTTCACTGCACAGTAAAACTCCTCTACAACGAAATCTACATGGGTGAAAATACCCCCTAGTGTGAAAACTTTCCTGTTTCAAATTTGCTACAGTGAAAAACCCCCTCTTGTGAAAAATCTCTTGCTGCAAACGTGATTTCGTTGTAGAGGAGTTTCACGGTAGCAAATTTGAAACAGGAAAGTGGGAATGGTGTCAATGCATGAAGATTTTTTCACACTAGGGGGTGTTTTCACCCATGTAGATTTCGTTGTAGAGGAGTTTTACTGTACACACAATCGAAATACAATGCAGACTAGCACCACTAATAGGAGCCCTAATGAATGACCCGTGCAACTTGACTTTTTTTCCAAATTATTTTTCAAAAATATCTTTTTGAGAGTGGAATACAAAATATCAAAAATTGAGATGATGTGGTTGCGCAATTGTGTGTGTGTGTGTTACGCGCATGATATTCCAGGACCAATCAACGGGTTTCCATGGTAAGTGAGGCCTCCCCGCTTTGTTGAAACGTTGACTTATGTTGACTCACTGCTGCCCCCGCAGGACATTCCAGACCACTGCCACGGCAGGAAATGGCTGCTGATCAGCTCGTTTGGCCCCCGTCAAGTTCAAATGATGAATTGCGCGCCAAATAAAGCCACAAATGGCATTTCTCCCTGTTAAACCTTCGCATTGATCTGGCGGCCGCAACCTGATTTGTCTCAATTTGTCCCCGACGCTGCGCAATTATGCATCGATCCGTGTTAAAAGCCGCGTTGAGCGCTCGCCGCAATCTTTTTGTTTCTATATTTATTGTTATTATTATTATCTATATATATTTTTTACCTGTGTTGTTGTTTTTCCTCTCGTTGGCTGTTCTGCAACACTTCAAAATTCACGTCATTTCAAACGCGACCGTTTTTTGGGGGGTTGCTTTGAAGTGTAATTATTTCGCTCCGACAGCAGTTGTCTGGAAGTTATGGTCCGACTATTGTGCAAACAGTAGACGTGGCGTAATCAGCGGCGACCAATCCACCCGCTACGCTACTGAGGAGATCTTGACAGAAAATGGCTACTTCAAAGATATTCTTTCACAGTCATGAGAGAATGTATATTCTCGCCATTCACACACACACACACACACACACACACACACACACACACACACACACACACACACACATGAAGTCAAGTTGATGATGGCGACACAAAAGCCAAGAAAATGCTTCTGTCTCTTGAGTACTGCCTCGTTCTCAAGATGAGGTTGTCGCCATGGTAACAGATGCAAGCACAGGACGATGGCGAGAAACCCCCCCACCCCCATCCTCCGGTTCTTCCTCGGACCTTGAATAGATGAAGCCGGCACGTCGGTGGACTTTGCTCGATTTGTGTGTGGATTAAGGCGTGGAAAAAAAAGCTGCGAGCGCGTCGCAAGACAGACGCCGCACCGACGAAAGCGGAGAGCGGCTTTGACCTCCATGAGCTCAAAGTCAAACTGGGGACCGAGGTTTTTTTTTTGGGGGGGGGTGGTCGGGGGTCCAATAAGTATCTGAAGAGGGAAAAGACGACATGAACAACCGTATTGTCTTCGGTCCTGGGGACACAGACACAGGCTTAGGTCTCATCTCATGTATGCACCGACACATTGAGAGAAACCTGAAAGATTTTTTTTCCCCTCTTCCATAAATTGCCAGCCAACAGGAGGGCACATAAAAAAAAGAACAACCTTCTGCATTTAATCACACCGAGGGACAATTTAGCACAGCGGGGTCCAAACTACATTTTATTTGTATCTTCCTAGATCGAGAAAAGTTCAACGGTATGTAAACAAATGTATTGGTAATGAGGGCCCCTACTTTTTCTAACTCCGCCCACCTTCGCCTAATTTAGCTAACCTTGCGGCACAGGTCAAATGTCATTTTTACGCTTTTTTTTTTTTTCTTGTCATAACCACGGGCAACTGAAAAATGGATGGCGAGCCACTAAATGGCCTCCGGGCCGTCGTTGCGACATCCCTTCTCGAAATGATGACGCAATAATTTTAAAATCTGCAACATGGGGGGCATGCAGAGGGCGGGGCCCCCGGGCATCCATCCCCACCCATAACATGGGCACAACCTCCATTTGCCGCACAGCCTTCCGGTGTACACAGACAGGCGGCTTTCATCTCACGTGCGCGCCGACGAAGGCTTTCCCCTTGCGGATCATCGGCTTTTTTTTTCTTCTTTTTGCTGCAAGCGAAGCGCCGGCGCGGCCTTACTTGCAGTGCTTGTGAGGTCCGCTGAGGGTCTCGATGACGAAGCATTCGCCGCCGTTGAGGCAGTAGGCCAAGTCCTTTTCGTGACACGGCTTGAAATGCTCCGAGCGCAAAGGCGTCACCGTCGGAGACGCTGAAACCAAAACAAAGACATAGGCAAAAGTCACCTTCAGGCAGCACACGCAATCGGAAGCGGCTCTCATTTGAACCTAAAAGGGGGAAAAAAGAATGAAACGTCAAAGTGCTATTTTTATGGACACCAAACTACAATATTCGTAACCCAAAAATATTTGCCCACAAAAATTGCGCAAATCTGCTAGCAGTGGCACAAAATGAAATGTCCTAAAAGAGAAGGGTGGGACGTAATATCCTTCATGCAGCCGCTTAAAAATACTGCATGAGGGTTAAAGAAAAGACCCATCACGGTCCAGTTTAACACCCCCCAAGTTCCAGACTATTGGCTTAAAATGAGGAGCCAGGGGGCCCAAGTCGGCAGGATGGGATGGACAAGGGGCCACTGGGACCAACCACCATCGCTTCTGTCTTCTTTTCATTGAAATTAAATATTTTCTTGGGACCCCACAGGTGGCGTGGAAACACCGGCGCCTCTGCCGTCAAACGTCAGGCGCATCACAGTCGAGACGGCCAGGGCTCCGTTTGATCAACGCTTTGGACGCCGGCGCCGCCGCCGCCGCCGCCTTGAAAGGGCCGCAGGCGGACGTCAGTCACCGAGCAGGAAAACGGGCCAATTTAGTGGGAAGACTGACGGGGGGGAAAAAGGCAACGGCTGGATCGATACGATATGAGAGCTAGCCAACGCGGTCTCGCCTTCCCCAAGGAACCCGTGCAGCGTCTCTGAATATACACTCGCGCTTCACATTTTCTCATCTCCAGTCACACGTTTTTCCTTGCAAGTGATTTGCAAAGACAACGTCGTCCACTGAAGATGAAACGCACGCAGCACATTAGCAGAGGCCCGCGAGGCCGACTTTCCAGGTGCTCGGCAATTACGTTCATCGATACGCTTTGGCTCAAAGTGTCAGACATTCGTGAAAATTGGCAAATTCAACAAGTCGGCGTTAAAAAGCCTTTTGCGGCGCATCCAAAGGCACCGAATTGCAAAAGTGAGAATCGCAGACTTCGGAGTTTGCCAATTATCCAAGTGGCGACTTAGTCCTAAACAAATTCAAGCATAAGCCTGAAAACACCCCCCCAAAACGTTTTGCATTTCTTCGATCTGCATAAATGAGCTACTTTTTCCTTGAAATGCAACATTTTGCCATTAAAACGGGGATATTTTGTTGAAAAAAAGGCTACGTTAGGCTTCAAATAAAAATACGTTGCCGTCCAAACATGAGCACAATTCGTTTCAGGAAAAGGCCACAAAAAAAAAAAAAAAGAGAAAACGATATTTTTTCCTTTCACAAGAGCGGATCTCACTTGCACCGGACAGTTTTCCATGTGGAAGTGAATATTTTGCCGTTGAAATATCAAAATGCTCAAGAAGACCGGGCACCCAACCCCCTCACCCACCTAACATTCTGACTTTTTTTTTTATGACATTTCTTTTCTCGATCCGTTACAAATGCAACATTTGGCCCTTAAAAAATCAGCAAGGTGGATGCCGGTGTCCCAATACTTTTGCATATATCGAAATCAGCACACGCCCGCTCCCGTCAGTCAAACAAATACAAGCGTGGGCTAAAAAAATGGCACTATTCCGTTCCGTTGGCGTCTTTTAGGTAGACCAGGAGGCCTGCACTTGTGTGTGTGTGTGTGTGTGTGTGTGTGTGTGTGTGTGTGTGTGAGATGACACGAGCGTGCGGATTTGAGTGTGCTGGTCTCCAAGGGACGGCACACTCTGATAATCCACCGCAGCCTCTGCAATGCAGATGCTTGGCAGTGACACACACACACACACACACACACACACACACACACACACACACACACACACACACACGCAGGCGCACACACACACACTCGCCTGGACCCATAAAGCTTTTGCGACGCACTAGCGTGGACGCCCTGCGGCTTGGCTCAATAAACGGCAGCAACCTGGAGCGACTGGACGCCACCGTGCCGTTTCAAAGACGAGAACGTCATCTCGCTGCAGGCGAACGTCCTCACAGCCAAATCAAGGCACATTTGCAGACATTTCCATGACACACACACACACACACACACACACACAAAAAAAACAGATCAAAATGTGATACAAAAAAAAAAATCTCACGAAACCGTGCTTGAAAAAAAAAAAAAAACACAGGTCGGCCATTTTGGTTCCAGGTAGTGATTTTTGAACGGACCCCCTGCCCCTGTATATTATTGATTTGAAAAAAAATATTTAATTTTATTGTTTTTTTTAATTCAGCCCCTGATGCCGGTATAATATTGCAGCCTGAGATGTGGCAGACGCATCGATCATGAGTGGACCCACCAAAAAGTCTGCAGAGGTCATGCCTGAACAGACACACACAAGTTAGCTATTTTGGTTCCAAGTGGGGATTTTCGAAAGATTCTTGACCGCAGGGGACTGACTCCTTTATCAGAGTGCCGACTTGTAAATTTGTGCATACGACTGAAATTTTGAGCCCCGGGTAAGTCCAAAGAAATCCGTATTGATCAGCGACGTCGACACCCGCACACTCAATAGTCACGCATGTTGATAACGGTTGATAACGATATCCAAAACGGCCATGCTCGCGCCCGTCTGGCTTCTTTTGCTTTGAGAAACGCCCCCTATTGACTGCGTGGTAGCAAAAAAACGCTTTTTTAATGAAATCCCAAATCACGGAGAAATGCTGTTTGCCACTCTCAATGCATGACTTATCAATAAATGAAAAAAACGCTCCCACCAACGTCGCAGATCACAGTTGGCGGCAAAGTAGGGATCAGAACACGTGCGGCGGGATGTCTTCGGAATGGAAGCAGCGGATACGAGTCACCAAACAGACGGCGTATCCGACGGCGCCCGAATGCCGACGCCACCGAGACGCCTTCGCGATCTGCACGTTTGTTCGCGTCGCTCTTCTCCACGCTAGCGACGTTGACGGACAAACCTTTTGTGTTTTTTTTTGACGGCCGTCATGCGGTTGTGTTCGCGCAGCAAGCTGGGAAGAAGAAAAGGGAAGTTGCAACCTTGGCAAGTGAGAGCGGAGCTGCCGACTCGAGTCTCCGTCAACACTTTTGGGGGGGGGCGAGGAAGCGGCATTTACCGCCGACGTCGGCCGACAAAGCCCGCTCGGGCGCCGACACCCGAGCCGTCAATCATCGGGAGAGCAGCGCGGTAGCCGACTTCTTCCCTCAACCCCAACGGCCGGTTCGGATTCACTCAAGGTCAAACGACAAAGGTGTAGCGACGTCCTGCGTCTCGACTCCAGCTCCTGACCTCACTGGTTAGGCCACGCCCCTTCAAGACATGTGTCCATGACATCAGTGTTTTTCAACCCCCTGTGTCGCGAGACATTGTCAGGTGTGCCGCGGTAAAATATCCCATTTGTACGCCTGTGCGGTCTATGGCCCAGAAAGTAATCGTGTAGTACCCTCTCATACCGCTAGGGAGCAGCAACAGCTAGCCAATTGCCTTGTGTTTCGACCACTAGAGACAAGCGAATTTGTGCCGCATGAATGCAGGACGACAGTGAAACAAGAAATATGGAAGATGATATAAACTACTTTTTTACTTTGTGCTCATTTGATTAAAATTCAAGCTGTTATAGCGTCATTCTTCAACGTTAAAAACGGTTATAGTAACAATATAACACGTTAATTGTTCAAATAGCTAGTGGTGTGCCGCAGAGATTTTTTCAATGAAAGAAGTGTGCCTTGGCTCAAAAAAGTTTGAAAAACACTGCATTACATAGTATACTGGAGTTTTTTACGCCCCCCCCCCCCCCCCCCCCCCTCTTCTGGTCAATCCACATGCAAGGTTGGTGTTTCATTTCCTTTCATTGGAGCAACCGGATGTGCCCTACCAGCAAACTGATTGCACAGTGGGGATTTTTCACACTGTTCCCTGCTGGTTTCACTTTTGAATTATTCCGATTGTACAAAGTCACTTCCATTGTCGTCGGTAGACACTTGCCAAAATAACCCCGCCCAGAAAAAAAAAAAAAAAAAAAAGAATAATCAGGCCGACCCCCCCCCCCCCCCCCCCCCCCCAGTTGCCCTTTCAATCGCGCCATTTGTATCAGGGGCGTCGAAAAGGTCTCGGTCCACGTGACGCGGCGGCGGCAGCAGCTCGTGTCAAAAATGATTCCGACGAGCGATGACGTTGCCAAAATGGTTTTGGCGTCTTTTTCCGAAATGGAAATGAGACGAAAACAATGGAAAAATAGGAACATTCATTCAGTCTGCACGCAAGTGTTGTCACGCTCGACTGCCAACAAAACGACACGAATAAACACTAAGCTACCAAAAAAAAAAAAAAAAATAAAAAACAAAATCAAGTCTTTCTAATGAAAATCCCCAAACCATAATAACCCAGCTAACCAATCCCTGTTTTTGTCAATGACACGTCCCCTCAGGTGTCCCCCCTTGAAGTGAATGCGAGTGTCGTTTTGTTGGCGGTGGAGTGTGACAACGCTTGCGTGCAGACTGAATGAATGTTCCTATTTTTCCATTGTTTTCGTCTCATTTCCATTTCGGAAAAAGACGCCAAAACCATTTTGGCAACGTCATCTCTCGTCGGAAGCATTTTGGACACGAGCCTCCACCGAGTCCCGTGGACCGCGACCTTTTTGACGGCCCTGATACAAAGTGCTCGCGATTGAAAGGGCAACTGGAAGTCGGCCTGATCGTTTTAGGATTAATTTGAGCTTTTTTTTTCTAACACGATAGAAAGATAGATAGATAGAGCGAGGGTGTGGACTGCGAGGTGTCCAGACATCTAAGGCGCAGTACGAAACAAGGGCGCTGTGCTAAATCTGCATCCGGAGGAAGAACTGCTGCTAGGCGACGGCGCGTTTGCATTTGAAGACGGAAGAGCCTCCGTTGAAAAGTCACGTCAAGTTCCATCTCGTCGCACTCGCTTGGCCCGCGGCTGTTTGATGTCGGATGGTAATTACGTTATTTCATTTAATGCCGAGTCGACATTCGGGGAAACTGCATCGGCGTTCGGCTGGGGAAATCACATTTACAAACGCAAATATTTGAAGTTCAGAGGAGACATTTTTTTTTTTTCCAAGGAGCCGCTCGGAATGCGATAACCGCTGAAGCCAAATAATGACCACGCGTGTGCCACAACACGCCATCGTTCAAAAGTTGACTTTTTTTTCTCTCGTTTTTTCTGAGAAAAAAAAAAAAATCGAAACTTACCACTAGAAACTGTGAAAATGTGATTTTCAAGTCAAAGCTGACCAGAATGAGAAAATGTGGCAAATTTAAAAATAAACAAACAAACAAAAAAAACACATTTATTCTTGCAAAAGTCAGCCTTTGATTATCATTCTCTAAAAAAAAAAAAAAAATTTTTAAAAGTTGCTGCTTCCAGCCCTCTCACAAACGGCACAAAAGCCGTCAATCACACAAAGACAAAATGAGAGCAATCGCAAGGAGCACAGACGAGATGCTCGCACCCGCCGGTGAGACCGATGCCAGGCAGCCGAAGTGACCCCAAAGGCTCACGCCCGACACACAAACCCTGACCAAATGGTTCCGATTACCTCCAGATGAGGCGCCAAATGAGTGTCGGCAAGGCTGCGGCGCAGTTTGCAGGGAATCCGAAGCCGATTGCGACGGGGGGGGGGGGGGGGGGTGCGGCCCTCCGGCTGCATGTAAACTCATCTCATACATAAACAGCCCCTTCCGAAACGTCTCATGGCAAAACATGGCACGCATGGGAAGCGGCGGGGAGGCGAATCCGCTCGGGTGCGTTTGATTGGCTAATTCGCGCTTCTGTCAGAGGTTAACGTAGCGCTGCGGAGGAGGCAAAACCACAAGAAATAAATGCATCTAAACCCACATGAACGGGTGGGAGGGTGAGAAGTGTCCCAATCGAAAGCTTATTTTCTTTCCCTTTTGCTCGCTGACCTCAATTTGTGCGCCGTCCCAGTGTGTTTGTCGCCGCTCCGAAGACAAATTGGTGCACTCGTAAAATGACTATCTTGCTCGGGAACATTATTCTTCCCACTATTGTATACTTCTGCACATTAGAAGAATGATAATACTACTTGGACAACGACAGTGGTGCCACGAGATCCGAGTTTGTTTGGTTTTGCATCTCAAAACACCTCAAATCATCTTTCCCCATTGAAATGAATGGAAATGCAATTAATCTGTTCCAGCCCTTCAAAAAACAGGCAAAATATGTTATGCTTTGCTTTTTCAGAAGTATGACACTCAAGAGTGTTGCAGAGTTTAAAAACACCAAGTCATAATATTTTCAGAAAATGGGAGCCCAAAATAGGTGCAAAGAATTTGTCCTCCTTTGTTCTTCCGATGGGATGACTGGCGGCTGGCAAAGTACAAACCTGGAATTATTCGACAATTTGTTCAATACTTCGTAACAATCAGCCGGCATCTGAAAGGCTCGTTATATGAGATGTTATCAACAAGTGTCTCTTAGCGGTATTAGCCCGCGCACGCATGCACGCACGCACGCACGAAGGAGGAGGGAAGATCAGATAAGATTTAATTGAATATTTTCTGCCGCGCTCCGCCGCGCAACATGACGAGGTCTTATCGCTCGCTTGGCTCGCCCGCAGCCGTGTGTCACACTCTCAAACGCGCGCATCAAAAAATACATCTTTTGCAGCTGTGTGGCGAGTCATCCTTTACAAGGTGCCGTCGCCAACTACTGGTCACTCCGTTCAACACAATCACCGCCAGTCGTTTCTAAAGGACACGTCGTTATATTGGCAGCTGTTTTGGAGCATATTGTGGAAAAAAAAAAAATTGGGGTTCTAGTTTCACCCCAAACTCTGGTTTCTGACCAAAAAGCGGAGAAAATGAGCTTTTGTGACAGCTCACCTTTGATGGCAAAATAATCATTCATTTAGTGTACAGATATGAAAAAGCAAATTGTCCGACATTTCTCTCTCCCTCATATTTCACGTGAACCTGAATTTCACAGACGAGCTCGGCGAGACCCTTTTGAAAAATGTTGGTGGCAGTAAACGGTTGAATTCTAGTTGGCCAATCGAAACGTCCACTGCAGTCAAGGAGTTTAATTTACACGGAAATATACCGGAACCACTCCCTTAAACCCCCAAAAATGTCTCACCCCTTCGAAATCTGAATTATTAGCATGAGCATTTCTGGATTGTTAGCTGGCGGCCTCGTGATGTTGGCCCTTCGGGAGGAGGCAAGTGTAAATGGATGCTATCCCACAGCACCGACTGCGTTTTCTTCACAGCTGACCCAAATAATGAGCCGCCGCACTCGCTCGCCCGCCTGCATTCGCTAGATTCCTTCATGTGAACAAGACGTATCACAAGAGACGTCCGCTCTTTGAAAACAAGTGGGTCAGTCCAAACAATGGGAGGGATTCCGCCATTGGGCTCTGGATCAATTGTGGACAAAAAACAAAAAAAAACATGTGAGAGCATGTACATACATGCTACATGTACACACGACATACAATGCACTCCACATGGGTGGAAACGTACAACATAGATTAGCGGTTACAGCACATAGGCACTCGAAAGAATGTTACATATGGACTTGCACATTCAGTGCGCATTGCATTTGGATTTCTTTTGGTAGGACTGTTTTTTTTTTTGTGTGTTTGTTTGTTAAATCATACAACTGTAAAATGCATTTCTGTATTTTGACATTTGAGTATATGTACTCGATAACTACATGAAGCACTCTGCCAGTGCTAAATTCTTTTTGACCAGGGGCGCCAAATACGTCGATCGTGGACTGGGGAGGGGAAAAGGGGGAAATGGAAGTGTGTGTGAGTGTGTGTGTGTGTGTGTGTGTGTGCGCGCGTGTTATTCATATAATATATTTTTTGTGTTTGTGCACATCGCACCCTCAGCATGCTACTAGTTTCACTTTCACAAAAAAGTACAGTCAAACCTGGGTTTTGGAACGTCTCGGTTCTCGACCAATTCGATTTTCGACAAAAAAAATTCAATTTTTTTATGCCTTGGATGACGAACAAATTTCGGTTCTCAAACAAACTTAGCGCACTTGAATGCACCATTTGACTCCTCTCGCCTTCCTTACACGAGGAAGTGACGCTTCCTCGTGTTGCTTTCCATTGTGAGCAGACGTGTTCAGGAAACATTTTTATTTTAAAAAGAGCGTGGTTTCGGTTTTTGAACAATTTCGGTTTTCGAACAGCCTTCTGGAACGGATTATGGTCGAAAACCGAGGTTTGACTGTATTTCACCCCCATGCAGTAATTATCCCAAAATTGGACATTTCGGACACTTTGGACGATTTTGGACTGTTGGACAAATGGACACCACAGACAAAACAGTGACAAATAACTCCACCAAGCTGATATTTTGTATAGGGTGTATATCTATGTCTTGGCCAATTCCCACCGAACATTTTGAGGGGTTGAAAGTGAAAAAACAATTAAAAGTGAAAAAAGTTGTTGCACATTGGAAGAGGGACATTTTTGGGACGTAACACCCTTCATGCAGCCGCTTAAAAATACTGCATGAGGGTTAAAAAATATATTTTTTAAAAAGGTTCGGAAATGAGTTATCTTACTCTCATTGTTGAAAAAAAAAAAAAAACAGCTTCTCAAAAGTCGACTTTTGATATTCACGCTTGACGGCAGAGTGCTGCTCACTTTGTGCGTTTCTGTTTTATTTCCTCTGGTCCAATGGCAGAGTTGCTTCACGGACAAATCCCCGCTAATCCCAACAGGAAGAAGTCATCCAAAGTTGAAAGTCGGAGGTGTATAATGCTTCAATTAGCTCAATGACTCAGTGGGCGCAAATAGCAAGCGCCGACACTCGTCCCTTATGTCCTGATGAGGAGGGAAAAAAAAAAAGAGAAAAGCCCAACGTACGTGCGCAGGTTGCATATTTCTTCCGATTGTTTCCCGCCCAGCGGAGGCTGGATTTTCCTAGCATGTAATAAAAGCAGATTTGCAAAAGCGCGGCGGGCCGGCGGATCCCGGCGGGGGGGGGGGGGGACAACCTCCTCCATTATTCACGGCTGTTTGTCCGGCGATACAAAGCCCGGGATTTGGACACGCTGACAAACAGAAGCTCAATTAGGCAGATCGGGTGGAAGGGCGCGCGGCGGAGACGCTCACTCCACAGCCCCGTTGGGACACGTGGCTTGATGTTCGCGCTTCACCTTGTGACTCGGGTGTCTCCGGATGGAGAGGATTCCACGCGGGGGGACTTAGCAAAGGACTCAAAAGAGGCAATTACAACGGCAAAGTCCAATTTTCGTTTCAGGAGCTAAATCTGCCAAGATAGCTCCGACTCGCACTCAAGATCCTCAATCGCGATTGGTGTCGTCATGAACCACCGAGTTCCCCCCCAAAAAAAAAACACAAAGTAGCGAGCTATGTCAAACTCGCCCGAGGGCTTCCCGCCAGTCAAACGCCACCGACGACCCGGCGTGTTGATTCGCTTATTCCCCTTTCGGGGAGGTATAAAAAGGAGAAAAACCTGCCTTTGAGATGAACTTTTGGAAAAGAGCAAGCGGCGGCGCCGCGCAAATGCCAGAGCATCCGTCACCTGCCAGGACACGTGACGGCTAACGCATCCAAAATGGCGCCGGCGCGAGCGGAGGAGAACAGGGAGCGGCGCGTTGGGGCTGTTCCGCTCGCTGCTCCTCCGCGCGCGTCGGCAGCGCCGGGCCCCGCGGCGGGGGGGGGGGGACGCTTGCCGAAAGAGGACACGCGCTCGTCACGCTTGCTGCCAAAAGCTCCCAGTGAGCCCCTGCCGCTAAACTCCCCCCCCCCCTCCCCCCGCCCTTTCCCAACTCAAATACACTCCATTTTTAATAAGACAGCCCGGATGAACTCTGACTTAATACGATGAATGATTCATGAAAAAAAGCAAACACAATATTGATGCACAAAGGAAGACCGTGTTTCTCGCTAAGGCTTATTGTTAGCATGTTCGATCGGTTAGCATGTAGCACATGGCCTAAAAACATTCGTCAGCTTGATTTCGATGACACCTGCAAGAGGGAATTATCTGGGACCTTTTGTGAGTCGTGTCTTTCGGTCCAAAAAAGATTCCCACTCGCATTTTCAAATCTCCAGTAGCGGCGCTAGCGCTAAGACGACGACGCCGCCGCCGCCGGCGCGAGGATGAGGATGAGGATGAGGGAGCACCTGTGGAGACGTGCGACCGCTCACATCAACATCTTCTGTCGCTTCATCGCAAGGCCGGGGATTCCAACGCGATTTTGTTTCCTCCTGCTTTGAAATGAGATGCAAATCTGCCATATTTGCCTGAGCGCCTCTCGCTGCCTTTAATACGTTTCAACACTTTTAATGTCGTCTTACCGGGAGCTCCCGCCCGCTCGCTCGCCCGCCCGCCCGCCCGCTCGCTCGCAAGTCAAAATGACTAACATGGGAACGTCCTCATTGTAATAATACCAGCGCTCCCTCTCTCTATCGGCGCCGCTCGTCCGTCTATTCTGCGGCGCTTCTGGCGTCGGCGAGGGTCGCCGGTGGCGGGAAGGTGGCGGCATTCCCGACGAGCGCGGGTCAGAAAGTAGCGAGGACGGTTAATTGCCTTCTCCTGCAGTCTTGCCTGCAGCTCGGAGGGATCAAACGTTGGACCTCCGCCGGCGGCCAAATGAATCCAATTCATGCCCCGCTTGGCCGCTGGGGCATGAATTGGATTCACGCCACGCGGCGGCCGTAGCAATTCATTTTGGTTATGACGAGACTCGAAATAAGTTGACGCCGTGGTGCCGAGCCAAGAGCAAAGAGAATGGAAAAAAAAGTCAGAAGGATCAAAATACTGCAAAGGCGGAACTGGCGTACAACAGCAAGGTCACAATCACAACGGCACAAGGTCATGATGGACGTTAGCTAATTTAATATAGCCCGCCAGCGCTAATCGGAATGCAGCGTAATGCCTACAAGTGGTCAAGGATAGAGACAACTGCCGGTTTAAAATTATTTTTTTTTTAACTTCAACAAATGGAGATGTCATGAGCACATTCATACATGAGGCCGCAAGTGACCCCGCCTGTTTTTCTTTGTTTTTTAAATTTTTTTTATTTACAAGCAAGCATCTTTTGTGATTAATTAGCAGGCTGCCTTGTGGAGGCCCCGTGCATAATGGATGCTATGCTACGCGCTACATGATGCAAGGCCTCGGGAAAAGATGGAGAAGAAGACCCCCGCCTGCTCCACTTAGGAGGCGGCCATGCATTATTGAGGAGGGTGAGACACACACACACAGACACACACACACACACACACACACGATGCCACCAACTCATCGAGTCTGAAGTCAGCAAAGGCAGACAGACCAGATAAATGCGTGTGGCATCCATTTTGTTCTCCTCCAAAACACCACTGCACAATTTTCACCATTAGTGAATATTTTGGTATTCGGATATCCCACTGGAAAATTCAATCAAATAATTGAATATTTGGTTAAAATAAAAAACTTTTTTTTTTTTTTTTTTGGCGTGGCTAAAGAACAATTGTGAGCACAAGAGAAAAGAACATTTGATTGAATAGTTTATTGCCTATTTTTCGAAAAATCAACATGTTTTGCTGAAATTTGCTTTGCATAGCAGCAAAAACTATTTTCTTCCCTAGTAACATGAATGACGATGGGACGAAGTGACGCCAGAACCACGGTGGCGCTTCTGCTAACCCAGGGGTCAGTTGCGCTAATGTTGCTGGCAACGGTTTGCGACTAAAGTCGGGCAGACGAGGTAAGACGAATGCCACGCCGCAGGGCGCGGCCAGGAACAATTTCAAAACAAAAGCATTCCAAGGCACTGGAGTCCATGTGTGATTTTGGTCCCATTATATTTTGAAGTCGGCCTTTCCACCCACGCTGGCGGCGTGTTACACAATTGCTGCCGTGGCTGCTTTGACTCTCTTCCCGACCGTCGCCTCTTTTGCTGCATTTAATAGGCTGTTAGTCTCCATGTGACAAAGTCGGCACACCGTGTGATCATTTTCAGCGGGCGGCGACTATTTTACACATGAGGAGTTCTTAAAGAGCTTCCTGGAACACCGCCGCCGCCGCCCTGTCGCCGTTGCGCTCGCTTGCCATGCCGCGCGCAGTGGCATTTCCCGTGCAAAATGGAGGACGGAGAGAGAATACGAGAGAGAGAGAGAGAGAGAGGGTACGAGAGGGCACGCGCGCAACGCGACGAGATGCCATCCATTAACCTCCTGATGGAGAACGCCGACGCACACGCCGGCTACAAGGACCCGCACAAACCGCACAATATGGACAAATATGGTGCGCATTCAACGGAACATGGCGGGGGGGACACACAAATCCACGTCACATGTACACAGACATACGTGCTATATAAACAAACAAACATACATGTGACATGAATACAATCAGACGCACTTCACGGATGTCAAAAAAGACAAAAAAAGCGCCCTCAGTGACGCGAACCACTTCATTTTGTTTTGCTCGGTGTGGAAGTCAAAGCTAACGTGTTCAAACTTTGCACGTGATGACGTGAAATTTATCATGTTCAAATTGGAACTCCATCTGGTTCAAAGTCGTCAGTGCTGTTTGGATTTTGTAATCGTACTAAAAACCATCGGCGAGGTACTGGGTCACCTATTATTCTTTTTTCGTCGCGCTAACACATACCTGTCAACTTGTACGTTTTCCCCGTATTTTATACGTTTTTTTTCAATCATTTCAAATCATGTATGGTGTATTACAACTTTTATACGGTGAAAAATAAAATTGTGAACCAATCTCACAAAGACCATTTCGGCTCAAATCCAGATTGTCTCACCTGCTGGTAGCCAACGACAATACCGTCGTCGAATCGCTACGATTGTCACGGCAAACCAGCAAAAGTAATCCTCAATCGTGTATTTTTTTTTTCATCGCTTCGTACGGTCGGATTGATAAAGCATGATGTGCGCATGCACGGTAAGCCGTCGTACAGGTTTTTGTTGCTTTGTAAGGGAATCGTAATTATTTATAAGGGCAGCTATTAGCCAAGCTTGACAGGTATGCTAACACCACTAGCAACTCTAGTTTTCTGTTTAGCTTCTTTGAGCACATTTTTTAAGTCGTGAAACATTGAACAGGTGGACGACGTCCGCATTCTTTGGTTGACAGAAGATCAAAGTCAGTTCACCTCTTGAGCTTATGATGCATTTGAAGTTCATCCCGAAACGTCACCGGGTACTGTCGTCGTCGTGATGCGACGGTGCAGCGAGTGTCAATGCGCCCGCCAAAGTCATTCATGCATTTTATAGGACAAGATGGAAGCAGAGGAGGCCCGCAGAGACGACAACAAGAGCAAGTCAATGGAAGCTCGGTTTTTGTGTGTGTGCGCGCGAAGCGCGTGTGAATTAGTCACAGCGCTTTCCCCATCATGGCGGATTAGCGCGCGTGTGTGCCTGCTTGGGCTTGTTTAATTGTGTCCGGCGGGAACACAAACTGGCCAAATAACGGCGGCCCCCACCAGCGCCTCCGGGGGTGCGCGCGCGCTCGGTACAGGCGGCGCCTTTCCGTTCTAATTTCGGCGTATTTACTCTTCATCCAAATCAGGTGAACGGTGTCAGAATGGTCACGGCTTATATCGGGAAGCCTCATCGTTAGCATGTTGGATCGGTTAGCATGTAGCACATCGGCGGCGGTTGTATTGTCGAGTTCATTTCATCAGCCTTCTGTTAAAAGGTGAAGTTGACCGTCCCGCTACTTTGGCCCCCTTCAAAAGTGGGAGGCACAGATGCCACGCAAACCGTTGACCCGATTTCGATGGAAACACCCCCAAATTCGAGCCGTTCAAGCGCATCTTGATGCTGTCATTTCGTCTCAAATTCCTGGTGTTGGTGCTGAGAGCCAAAGAGATGACAAGTGCGTTGCAAAAATGATGAACCTGGCGGCATTTCTACTTGATTAATACCCCCCCCACCCCCCCCCTCCACTTGACTGTGTATTTTACCGCATCAAAGCCGATTTTGTGCGAGACCTTCTGAAGGCATTCTCACTTTTGCGTACTTGAGCTCTATTGAGTGTTCGCTTGAGAAATGCAGCGCGCCGGCCCAGACTTTTTTTTTTCTTCGGGACTCCGACGCCTCTATTCAGCGGCAAGGACGGCGGGAGAGAAAAGTAGCGCGGCCGCCGCCAACGATGAAAATGATTCAACTAATGTTCTTTCTCTTCAGGCATTTCATTCGTAAACGGCGGCGGCGGCGGCAGCGGCGGTGGCGGCTCAGCGAGCGCAGAGGGCGGCTGGCGTGAAAGGAGAGGTCGGCGGCGGGAATAATGCCGCGTGGGGGGTGGGGTGGGGTTCGTTCGGTGATAACCAAGCCTTGTGAGCACATTAGGCACTAGCCGCTGTGCTAGCTTACACAAACGACCTTCACACGGATGTGACTGTCCAAGATGTGGGTGTGTTGGCATCCATGTCATGCGTCTGTCTATTTTTTTTTAACAGTCACTTTCCTTTCTCCGGGTACTCCAGACTTTCCTCCCATATTCCAAAAATAATCATGTCGGGTGAATGGAACACGCGGGAATCAAGGGTCGCCCAAGTTTTTCCTGTGAGGGCCAAATCTCTTTTCCCTTCTCCGCTTTGTCACAGAAAAGTGTGACGATCGCAAAGGTGTCAGAAAAGCCGAAAACCAAATATGAATGGAGAATCTTGACATGAGAATAAATAATCAAACAAAGAAATAACACCATTATGAAATGTATAATGCTATTTATGAAATAAATATTAACCAATCAATTTTTGTCTTACCTAATTTTTTTCACCATTACAGTGAAACTCCTCTACAACAAAACCGACATGGGCGAAAATACCCCCTAGTGTGAAAAAAATCTTCATGCATTAATGTGTGTGTGTGTGTGTGTGTTTACATCCGAGATCAAATTTGCTACAGTGAAACTCCTCTACAACGAAATTGTGTTTGCAGCAAGAAATTTTTCACAACAGGGGGTTTTTCACTGTAGCAAATTTGAAACAGGAAAGTGGGAATGGTGTTAATGCATGAAGGTTTTTTTTCACACTAGGGGGTATTTTCACCCATGTAGATTTCGTTGTAGAGGAGTTTCACTGTATTACATTTTATTTGACAGGAATGTGTCCAGGATTTTTGTTGTTTTTTTGGGGGGGCGGGGTGGCGGGGGGGCTTTCAGATAGGGCAAGGATTGCAGAAGTGTGGAATGCTACATTCTACGCATGTACAAAAACGATATTTCGAGTAAATTGATATTGGAGGGGGGGGGGGTAAAACGTGGAGGCGGACTTTAGTTTGGGGATCCCTGCTCTAAATTGTCCCTCGGTGTGATTGTGAGCCCGCATGTTTGTTCGTCAATGTGTGCTCTGCGATTGGCTTGCAACCAGTTCAGGGTGTCCCCCCGCCTGCTGCCCGAAGACGGCTGGGAGAGGCTCCGGCACACCCCGCGACCTTCGTGAGGAGAAACGGATCAGAAAACGGATGGATGGATGTCAAGCATGTCTCTTTTGTTCTCCTCCACTTGAAAGAGCTCGCAATGTTTTCCCCCGCTAGCTTCGGGTGTTAGCTGGAGTTGAGCTTTATAATTGGCACGTCAAAGTTTCCCCCAAAGAACTTGCGAGTTGGAAGAAGTGGTTGTGTTGTTGAACTCGGCGTTTATGTCTTTAAAAAACTAATGACGTCAGCACCGGGTTCAGAGCGGGGCGGGGAAAAAAAACAAAAACATTTACAGGCTGCAGAGAGAGGCAGAGAGTGTCTTTTATGGTCAAACTTTTCATTTTGGCAAATAAAAATGCTCCTGTAAAAAAAACAATATATATTTACTTTCACTCTCTGCAGGGTCACTTTGAACCATAAAAGCCTCCTTTAGCCGGCACGAATTACCGTATTGGCCCGAATATAAGACGGTGTTTTTTTGCATTGAAATAAGACTGAAAAAGTGGGGGTCGTCTTATATTCGGGGACTAGACATTATACCCATGCACGGCGCTAGATGGCGCCAGATATCATTGAAGCGAATGCTGAACTTGACTCCGCAGGCCAAAGTGAACCCCTGTCACGAAGAATAAAAATAAAAATAGCGGTAGCACGAAGAAGAAAAATAAAAAATAGCGGTAAGAAAGAAAACATAACAGATAACAGAAAATGGAGAAACGTAGCCACAATCTGGAGAAAAGTGGGTCGACGATCGGCAGCTGAGGAGAAGTTATGATGTCATTTACATTTCAAAAACCAGAAGCCATTCATTTACGAATGTGATTGCACTTTAGTTGACATATTTAAATGTTCCGATATTAAGATTTGAAAGAGGAAAAATAACATGCTTTTTCTCTCAAATATATTCTTATAATCATTTGTTTCGAATGCACTGTCATTATTTTCTGTATGAAAATTAATTTGGTGTTCCAAAAGTCTTTTTTCAAACTTGAGTCTTGAAAAAGAGGGGGTCGTCTTATAATCAGGGCCGTCTTATAGTCGGGCCAATACGGTAAAAGAAGAGGAGAACACTGACCACTTCTGTCATGAAAATTTTCTCGTACACACTGCGGAGTTATGCTAACAACAACAACGCGCTGTCACCACATCAGTCCAATACCTTGCTAGTGCCGTGATAGTATGACCAGCCCGAAATAACAACAAATAACAAAATATTAGCAAGGAAGTCGCGGTAGTCATCAACTTTCAAATCACAGATCGTCACACACAAATGCTGAAGAAACACATCCGGCCAGATCATATCACAATTCCTACTCGGTGACTTCTTTCACTGCAGTTCTTCTTCCGGTCTTTTCGCTAACGTAGATGTGTCATCTGCGTGCACAGCAGGAACACGACACGAAACGAGGCTCGTCCATCACAACGGCGGTCCAAAGACCATCGAAGAGGCGGGCGTGCTCCATATACTCCGATAAATTTCAAATATGTACTACTTCTTGAAGCGACTCCACCCAACCTAAGTAGCTTTCATGTAGTTCAACTACTTTCGTCTTTCTTTGATAACTCAGCTAGCGACACATCTTTCAACTCATGTGTAGTCAAGCTACATTTAATGGAGAATAATTTATAGCTTAGCTCACTACAGTTTCCGAGTAGCTTGCCCGTCACTGTGTGCGTGCGTGTGCGTACGCGTTCGCGCAGTGGGAATAAAATACTATTTTTTGCTCCTCGCACTTGTCAAGCGTCTCCCCGCAGAGCTCACAGATGTTCATTCTGATTAAAAATGACGCCTCAACTCAAACTACTTTTTGAAACTTCTGCTTTTTTTTGCCACCTCCGCTCCGGTCTTGGGGAAAAAAAAAAGAAGAAAAAAAAAGCCACAAAGTGGGCCGTTTCCACCTCCTCACCACCGCAGTCCTTCAGTGTGATTGACACGCGTAAAATAATGGTCAACCGCTATCCAGGCCACATCATTTGCTTTTAATTGCCCCTCATAAAATATGCACGGACCATAAAAACCACAAGCCGAATAGTTTGCGCGCGCGTGCGTCGGCGGTTGGCTCTGTGGCGTCAATAAGGCATTATTAGGGGAGATTAGCGGACACTTATGCCCGGCATTAGCGCCTGTGCTAGCACAGATGCTAATGATCTGAGAGCCCACCCATTTTGATTAGTTGATATGTATCCAATTGCCGCGAGAACATGGCACTTAGCGGCCGAATAGGTCGAGGCTGGTTCACAGGGCACAGGCGCTAACGGCTAACAGCTAGTGAGCTCTTTCTTATTTGCAAATCATTTGTTTGCGTTTACACAAAAAAAAAAATTAGGTGCTAAAATTAGGTAAAGTCGATTTTTGGGGGGATTCTCCTAAGGATATTTTGAACAACAGAAGCTTGTGGTTTTTGGCAAGGCACAACACGGTCACCACACATCATTCTTGGAATCAGCATCTTCAAATCCGACCAGCATCCGTCCACCATTTTCCTTGATTCGACTTGCGTTGTGAAATGTATTTTAGTGGACGCGAGTCGGTGTACACAAACGTAGCTCCTGTACAAAAAAAATATATATATATATAAAATATTTTCATGTTTTTGTATTTTGGATGACTTCAGGAAACGACGCCTTATTTCAGCAGGCAAGATCAACATTTGAGCTCATTTCAGGAGACGCTAGCACGAGTTTGCATGATGTCACCACCAATCAGCCTCCATTTTGTCAGCACACAACAATGATCTTGGGCGCAGCTGCTGATCAAATATGAAAATCCTCCAAGTGTGAAACGGTAATGAGAAGATGAAATGATTGAAGATGAAACACAATCCATCACGCCCAACCATGTTAAGCGCTTATTTGTGCGAATGCCGAGAGAGTGAAAGGCAAAGCGCGGAAGCGGCGCGTAATAGCGCCGCCATTATTCAAGCGAGTCAAACTCAATCAAAAAGGCGACTTGCCCCCGACGGCTGGAATATTGTTTTTTCTGCGTCTGAAACGCTAATCGCTTGTGAAATATGACAAACACTCGGGCTGAGTCAAAGGCAAACGCAAGACAAACGGCGACAATGACGCTGCGTCTGCGTTTAAAGATCCCGGAACTTCTAATGCGGTGCCCCCCCCCCCCCCCCCCCCCCCCCATTATTGCCGGAATACGAATATCTCACAACAAGTGGAAATTGACTGTAAAATGGACACATAACACAAACATTGTCTCATCAAAAACAAACACATTAGCTTCATGCTAACACATAACCGGAAAGAAACGGAAATTAGCCTAGCTTACAGTCAAGTCTAAACCATCAAACAACTGCCACTTTCACACACAACGCAGCAAGACATAAACTCTGTTGGAAACAATACTCACATGCATTATTGTCTTTGGAACAACGCCCCACCAATGAGGCGCGCGGTTGTGGTGGTTGTTGTTGCGATTCAGCTTGTCCTAGCATTTGCTAATTACGCTTTATTATGAAACCAGTTCATTTCTTCTCATTTTGTTTCCTCACGCGTTGTCATACACTTTTGCTGCCGCGCGCCTTTAGATTCGCCAACCGCGTACTGCCACCCGTGAATCTATTCGCTAAACATGTTTTTCATCGGTTACGTGCGGAAGAGGGTCCCGCCCCGCTTGCCTGTCAAACGCTCTTCTGTTGAACAGACCCCAGTAGAGGGCAGCGCCGCATCACCTTGGATTTAAGATTGGCACAGCGTTCGAGTTGAATATAAAATTAAGGGGTGGATTTTGGCTCGTCGTGTCAATTATGATGGAGAAAATGCCGAGTTAGTTCCTGCAACTGCAGCAACGTTTGCCAGGTCCGCCCTACACCTCAGCCAGAAAAGCGGAATCTGGACTCTGTGATGAAAATCGCCTTTTGCGCAAAGGTTCGCAGTCAATTCATCGTCACTCGAGGCCTTCACGGGGCAAATCTGCATCTATCCGCCATCATCTTCTTCTTCTGACGTACCCCCCCACCCCCACCCCACCCCCCTTGGAATGTTTTCCGAGAGCCAGTCGTCTCTGTCGACGTTTGCGCGGTACTGATGTTTGTGTTCTCCAGCTCAAGTGAAATGTCACCTGTCAAAACCACGCGTCAAACTCCTCCAGCGGCCGAATTCTGACAGGAACGTTTGTTCCTTGCGTATCCTTTCCAGCGCGTCAACGTCGCTGCGGCATAAATGAGCCTTACGCTGTGTGTGTGTGTGTGTGTGTGTGTTTGTACATGTGTGTTTGAATGATGGACAGGGCTGACACTGACACCAGCTGGATCCGACCTCATCCACCAACGCTATCGCGCCAAATTGAGAGAAAAACCGCGGCGTGGCGGTAATTCAAACGTCTTGGATTTCTTCAGAGACCTTTCGGAGACTTTTCAATCTCGGAGACGTTGCAGAGACTAATTTTATCTGAGATGGCGTGCTATCTGGGCACGCCCGCCATCGCTCTTCTGGTGGGACGACAACTGTTTGCGCGAGTCATTCCTCTACATCTGCCATCCTCACGACAACCCCCCCCCCCCTCCCCCCCAGCTCCCTGACGTAGTTGTTGTGTTTAATAAAACGCGTGGAGTCGGACTTTGTGCTCACTGTCGTTTATTCTCAGTAGCCACCTTTTTTTGCAATACTTCGGCAACCGCCCACTTTACGGCCGTGACGTCACGCCGTCGTAACATGACCCTGTGGCTGTGGTTATATGCCACATTCACCCCCCCTTTTATAAAAGTGCAAAAACATTCAAACATATTAATAGTGCACAACTTCAAAGCCAGAACATGGCCAACCTATCTGGGTAAACAGGGTAGACTACCCATTTACCCGCATAGCCATGTGGTTTATTCTGCCACATAATCAGACTATGTAGTCCCTGAGATACAGGGGCTGCCGACGAGCTCGAACAGGGCGGAGCCTCGGTCCGAGGGCGTCAGCCGGCACTTCGAGTTCGGGTGGGATTCCTGGGGCTACCGGAGGGAGATCCCAGTCCCCGGCAGTGTGGCGCGGATCAGCCGCCGCGGCGAGTTCTTGTGCTGATGGTGGGTTGACGCGCCTTAGGCGACTGGCATGCCAACGGGAGCCGTCAGCAAGGAGGAAGGTAGCTGGGCCCAATTGTGCCATTATCCGATGTGCCCTGTCGTAGCGGTGCTTCATCCGGCGTTGCGCCTCTGCCACCATGTCGCCGACAGAGGGTCCTGCTGCTGGAGGGCCTGGAGGATCCCTGCTGGGCGGCCGTAGTCGATCCATGGGAAGTTGGAGTTCCCGTCCGAGCATCAGAAGGGCTGGGGAGCTACCTGTCGTGGCATGTGGCGGCGCTCTGTAGTGCTGTAGTGTGTTCTGCAGGGCCGTGCTGAATGGGAGACCTTCGGTCAGATGCGCTCTCAGGCCGTTCGGGGCGGTGTCTGGCGCTGAGGTGGGCGTGGCCCTGGAGAGCAGATCAGCCACAACGTTTTCTCTGCCGGGTGTGAACACTGTCGTGAAGTTGTAGGCCTGCAGTCTCTCTGACCACCGGTACAGGCGCAGCGGTTTGTGTCCCGATCCTGCCGTGGCCAGGAGGGCTGTGAGTGCTTGGTGGTCGGTCCGGAGCGTGAAGTGCCGCCCGTAAAGGTACATGTGCCACCGCTCGCACGCCCAGACGCAGGCAAGCGCTTCTCTCTCCCCCACCGAATACCTCTGCTCCGTGGGAGTCAGAGATCGTGAGGCAAACGCCACGGGACGTTCAGTCCCCCGTGCAGCTGGGACAGGACCGCCCCTACCGCCGTGTTGGACGCGTCGCAGGTCACCAGCGTAGGGCTATGGAGGTCGAAGTGGGCGAGCACTGGAGGGGAGGTGAGCTGTGTCTTCAGCTGGCGGACTGCCACGGAGCACATGGGTGTCCAGGACCAGGGGCATCCTGTTTGAGGAGTGCGCGTAGTGGCGCCGTGGTCTCGGAGTAGTGTGGAAGAAAACGCAGGTAGAACGCCGTCATGCCCAGGAATGAGGACAGCTGCTCGGGGCAGGAGGGCTCAGGCAGGCGTAGGATGGCTTCCACATTTGAGTGGAGCGGGCTGAGGCCGTCGGCATTCAGGCGAAACCCCACAAACTCGATGACCGGCGCGGAGAAAATGCATTTCTCGCCGTTCAGCGTGAGGTTGTGTTGGGCGAGCACCTCTAGAACCCTGGTGAGGCGGTCGTCGTGTGAGGCTGCTGTCGCGCCGTGCACCACTATGTCATCCAGGTACACAACCACGCCAGGGATGCCGGCGAAGATGGTGGCCATGATCTTCTGGAAGCAGCTGGGGGCAGAGCTAAGCCCAAAAGGCATGCGGGTGTACCTGAAAACGCCCATGTGTGACACGAAAGCGGTGAGGTTGCGGCTCTCTGGGTGCAGCAGAACCTGCAGGTAACCCTGGCGGAGGTCGAGCTTGGAGAAGACTGTGGAGCCGTGAAACTTGGCAGAGAGCTCTTCTGTAGTGGGCAGAGGATATTTATCTGGTATCACCGCTTTGTTCACCTGTCTGAGGTCGATGCAGGGGCGCAGGCCGCCCGTCTTCTTCCGTGCCACCACTAGGTTGGAGATCCATGGCGATGCGTCCACTCGTTCGATTATGCCAGCGTCCAGAAGTTTCTGCAGCTCGGCTGAAACATCAGCACGTAGGGCGAGGGGCAGGCGGCGGAGAGGCTGAATGACTGGAGTCACTTCCGGGTTCAGGAGCGGCTGGTGGTTGAAGGCGGTGAGGCAGCCCAGTCCAGCGAACAGCGAGGGCCAGCGGTGCAGCCAGGGCGTGGTGACGGTTAGTATGGTGGCGCCCATGTTGTCTGTAATGGAGAAGCCCAGGGCACAGAACAGGTCGAAACCGAGGAGGTTGGCGCCCTTGCGGGACACCTGAAAGGTGAAAGCTGGGAGAGTTCTAGCGCCATAGCGCACGGAAAAGGTCACAGTGCCAACCATGTCGATCTTGGTGTGTCCATAACCAAACAGGTCTTCCGTGCCAGGTTTAACAGTCATTCGTGGAAAAAGTCGCCGGACCGTGGCCTCATTCAGGAGTGACTTGGAGGCTGCGGTGTCCAGCAGAAGTGACAGACACACGCCGTCCAGCTCGACTGCGCACCACTTGAACGGCTTGCTGCAGGCGCCCACCGAGTGGATGGTGGTGGAGCCAGATGCGTTGGTTAGGTGGGGCTCGGGGTCCACAGGATTAGAAACAGAGCGGCAGACTTTAGCAAAGTGGTTCAGCCTACCGCAACGTTGGCATCTTTGTCCTAGCGCCGGGCACGCGGGCGCACGTGTGCGGTGTGATGAGGAGCCGCAGTTCCCACAATGTTGCCTCATCGTGGCGCCTCGACGTCCCGCGACGTTTACCTCCGGCTCGTCGAGAGGAGCAGTGGTGTCGGGGAGTGGGGCCGTGAGAGCAACAGTACGAGATGAAAGAGGCAGATGTGGAGCGAGGTGGGGAAGGGCTGGAGCTGGGTCCGAGGCGGCTAGCCGGGATGCTAACAGGGCCGCAGACTCGA
This sequence comes from Hippocampus abdominalis, assembly GCA_018466805.1. Taxonomy (NCBI): domain Eukaryota; kingdom Metazoa; phylum Chordata; class Actinopteri; order Syngnathiformes; family Syngnathidae; genus Hippocampus; species Hippocampus abdominalis. Next base: position 1,112,980 of record CM031702.1, read on the forward strand.
GCTGGAAAGCCATTTCCACCGCCCTAGACAGCGACGTGTCGTCCGGCGATAAAACAGCTTCTCCCGCAGTTTAAGGTCCGTCGTGTGTTCGGCTAGCTGGTCCCTAATCATCTCGCCCTCCAGATCTCCGAACCTGCAGAGGCTGGCTAGTCCCCGGAGGTCGGCGACGTAATGGTGGACCGACTCACCGGGCCGCTGTCGACGCTGCCGGAAGATAATCCGCCGTGCCATGACGCTCTGTGGAGCAGCGAAGTGTCCGGAGAGCAATGCCACACAGTCCGAAAATTTCGTGGCCGGTCCGAGGGTGCGAAAGATGCGTTGGCCCTCACAGCCCAGGCTATGGACAAGCATTGCCCGCCTTCGCGCGTCGCTAGCGTCGGCTAGCCCGAAGGCTTCAATAAAGGTCTCGAAGGACTCCAACCAGCGGGACCACGGGACTGGCGGCTCGCCAGGCAGGGCGAGGAACGGAGGAAGAGGCGAGAGTGGAAGCTCCATCCTTGTCGCCAATGTTGTGTTTAATAAAACGCGTGGAGTCGGACTTTGTGCTCACTGTCGTTTATTCTCAGTAGCCACCTTTTTTTGCAATACTTCGGCAACCGCCCACTTTACGGCCGTGACGTCACGCCGTCGTAACATGACCCTGTGGCTGTGGTTATATGCCACAGTAGTTGGTGCCCGAGTCTGGCCCAGGGGATACTATATACAAAAACCGCAGGGGCGTGTTTCGGCGGAGCTGCGACGCTGCGGGCGTGCCGGGACAGCTGCGTTGAGGCGCACACGCGGGCCCGCGCCGTTGCGGCATGGCAGCAGGTACACACGCACACACAGGCACGCACGCAGCAACGCCAAGGGACGGCGCTCGCCGCAGGCACATCGCAGGCAGTTAGGTTGAGATTTGTTGTCATAGGAGGATGCTGGCTAACAAAGTCATGTATGGCTTTCAACCCCCCCCACCTCCAAAAAAAAACCCCCAAAACAAAACATGGAAATATATATCTGGTGGTACCTTGACTACCGTATTGGCCCGAATATAAGACGGTGTTTTTTTTTTGCATTGAAATAAGACTGAAAAAGTGGGGGTCGTCTTATATTCGGGGTGGGTCTATACATTGTACCCATTCACGCCGCTAGATGGCGCCAGATATCATTGAAGCAAATGGTGAACTTGACTCCCCAGGCCAAAATGAACCCCTGTCACAAAGAAGAAAAATAAAAATAGCGGTAGCATCAAAGAAGAAAAATAAGAAATAGCGGTAAGAAAGAAAAGAGAAGAAAATAATAGAAGAGAGAACAGAAAATGGAGAAACGTCATTTACGAATGTGATTGCACTTAAATTTAAATGTTCAGATATTAAGATTTGAATGAGGCAAAAATGCGTTTCCTCTCAAATATATTGTTAGAATCATTTGTTTCAGATGTACTGTCATTATTTTCTGTATAGAAATTAATTTGCCGTTCAAAAGTCTTTTTTCAAACTTGAGTCTTGAAAAAGAGGGAGTCGTCTTATAATCGGGGCCGTCTTATATTCGGGCCAATACGGTAATTCCGAATGTTGCGTGCTAATTCAGTCTGTAAATAACATTGATGAGTCGTATGTACGCCAGTTGAATTTGTGAACCAGGGGCCTGCGCACAATTGGGCCTCTTTTTTTTGCCAGTTTGTATGGCCTCGCACTTGCCGCTGCATTCGAGTCGATTCCAAATCCATTTCCCCCCCCGATTTCTGTTGATTAAGCCGATGACCGATGGACTCAGCAACCTTTTCCGAAAGTGATCCAGCCGCGGGTTTGGATCACGAGTGCTGACGGTTGCAAATTTCAACAACCAAAGATCTTCGGTTTGCTTCCTTGAGGGACGACAGAAATTGGAGAATATTGACTGTCGAGAGGCTCAATTATTCAAAGAGTTGTCAATTGATCGGACTCATTCCGACACCACTGATCTGGTCGGTCTCATTTCAAAAGTCACCGTGGTGGTGTTTCCAGACAAAAAGAGGAGAGCGCGCCAAGATATATTGAGCTGCCCCGTACATGACTTGGAGCGGGGGCGGGAGGGCGGGAGGGGGGGGGGGGGGGCGACGCACTTCCAAGACACTGAAATGCAGGTTGACATCACACAAGTGACTCAGCACATCTCTCTGCTCCGCCGAGCAGATTTTCTCTTCTGCCGAGGGTCCTTTGAACTCTCCCAACGCGAACTCAACTCAGGACTTTCGGGAGAAATGTGTGCTGGTCTTCACATGGCGAAGTTTCGGAACACGTTTTGGGTAAGAATCATTTTATTGATAATTCAGAGCCAAAATGTTTTTTTTATTGTCGTTGTTTTTTTTTTTTACTCTTCCATTGGCCAATTATATTTTCAATGAAAACAACTGTTTGAAACTCCATCCGTGATGCCACACCCACGGTAGACTTGTATTACATGTCATCTCGGTACCGAGGTCTTTCGATCAGGTACGGTATCGAGTCAGAATTGCGGTTTTTGTCAGATTGGTGTCACTTTTTGCCGGTGTGCCTCCGACGACGTGAAAGAAGAGGCGCACTTGAAAGGAGAGCCACCGGCAAAAGCGTCAGCTCTCCTCAGACGTCAATAGCACATCGTGGCCAAAGCATGCAAATGTGTCCCCGATGGGCTGTAAACGCTATGGACATCCCGGCGATGGGATTAGACACTTAAAAGCGCATCGCGCAAAATGTTTGGACGACAGTAATAACACAGCCGCCGGTGAGCAGACGGACATTTTGTACTTTTTAAAATTGCTCCCCTGAGGTCCAAGAGCCATTTTGACACTTTCAACCCCCCGCCCCCCATCTACCTTCTGCCGCTTTACGCCTTCAGGGCGCAGCTTCTCTTCTGCACCAAGAGTGCGTTGGCTCGCAAGGGTTTCGGCCGTGACTATCCGGCGAGCCTCCGGCCGCTCACGCGGGATGTCCGATGTATCGAGATTGCTGCCGCTTCGAGTCAAAGATTCTCTTTTATGGCCCATCTCCCTGAAGATCTTGCGTGCTTGCGTGCGTGCGTGCGTGCGTGCGTGCGTGCGTGAGATATCATCTGACCGAGGCTCCGAGAAGCGCCTCTAAGATAAGATCGCGTTCCGAGAAAGAATTGCAAAGTGTCACCTGCGCCGCCTCAAAGTAGCCGGCGTGTTCCTTTATCGCTGTTCTTCAGCCTTACATAACATTCATTTGTCAACTCAAAGTGGGTCAGACCGATTTAGAAGTCAGACGATTTGAGTCCTTCTCCGAATGCAGCGTTCCCTCGCCACTTTGCGCTTCAGGTTTGTGGCTTTCGTGTTTCAGAAAAAAAAACATTTAAATAACGAAAGAGCTGACGTGACTCAGAGGCTTTTCTTTATAGATGCCCACTCACAGCCTTGACAGGGGAGCCTTCTTTTGAAGAATCTTAACCCTGGAGAACCCAAGAACCCTTTTCTGCTTTGGAAAATGATGAATTGTACATTAAATGACTGCTATATGTTCACTGAACACCAAAATATGTTTTTTTTAAAAAATATTCAATGCTTTAATCCTAATTTAGGATTAGGGCCAAATTTGACCCTTTGGGATGTAAGGCTAGCATTTGAGTAGCAGAATTTATAGGGGTCAAATTTGACCCCGTGGGTTCTCCTCACAGTAGGGTTCCGCCTCAACTTTGACCCCGGGGCCATGAAAACCCAATTATTAAATCTAATTATGAACCTTTTTCGTAATATATTAATTAATTGCCTGTTTGACATACTGATGGCATAACCGTCTTCCACTTGTTCTTTTATTGTGTTGCTGTTGTCATGCTACGCTAACAAAACCGGCATTGGATGCGACTGACAGTAAAAATAAACCAATCAAATATTTTCAGTACATTTTTGCATCTGTCCTTTATAAATATCCTGCATCAATACTTCAAGTATTACAAGAGTCTGACCCCCCCCCCCCCCCCTCCCCCCCACACACACTCTCCACCTCCACCTAAAGCCAAGATTTGATGCAATGTCATTTGAGGTAACACCACCGCCTGGACTCATCGCGTCTCGTCACATCCCACTGCGTGCAAAAAAACAACTCTTAGCTACACAGCTGGGCGTAAAAAAAAAAAGGCTGCAAGTAAAGGATTAGCCGCTTAGCTCTGCGGCTGAAGGTACGCTTGAAACGCTCCCGATGCGTCCCCCCCCCCCTCCCCTGCACACTCGTCAGACAAATTAGCCCGCGACGAATCAGCGTCCCCCCCGAACCTCTTCAGCTCGACGTCTCGACTAAAGCGGAAATGTCAGCTGTGCAGTCCAAACCGTCTCACCCGAGACTTCTCGCGAGAATTTGGCTGAGCCATATTGAAATATTGAGACTCTCCAACCAGCTGTCCTGATAATAGAATGCATACAGAGACTTCAAACCAATACAGAACAGACTGAGACGAAAAACAAAACCAAAGTGACAAGAGGTGTAACTGCCTTCTGCTCCTCCTTCCATAAAGAAACGCAGCACAACTCGGCCTCGTTTCGGCAGATTGTGAAGGAAACCGAGTCGCAACTTGAGCGGGCCTCAAACGATTTGACGTTTTTAAAGTGTCGACAAGTTTGACATGGTGACCAAAATCATAATGGCTGCAAAAACATCATTTCACTTGACTGTGACACTCGGGTGCTATTTCCGTTCAGAAAGGCAACATGTAAACTTACCTGTTGGTGGTCAAGTAGCCCAGGCAGTCACGGTCCAGTGGAGCACACGGCAAGGAGAGAGGAGAGGGGGGGGGGAGACGGTCAGTCAAACAGCTGCAAGTAAATCACTTCACATTTGAGCAACGGTGCATTAAACGGCACCGGAGCACAACATCAATGGGCGGGGGCGCACCTCATTGCTTCAACATGTGCGGGAGGAGCTGTCGGAAAATATGACTCCATGATATGCGCTCGCGGGACGCATGCAAAGCAGCGGCAGCGCGGTGACATGGATCCAATTGAGCAGTCACTCATTCATTATGCATGCGGCTCGCCGGGAGCCCGCCTGGCTGCAATCACCTTTACGTTTGGGCGCAGGCGTTCGCACCGCCGCCGCCGCCGCCACTGCCACTGCGCTCTCCATTTGCCCTTCCGACATATTTAACAGCTCACACGTTCATTTCCCCTAACGCGCGCATGTTGCATCGAGACCGTTTTCGTTTACAATTCCGAGCCGTCGCTCACCCAAATTACAGTGCGAGCAGTCCAGCGATGTGAGCAGTAGAGAGGGGGGGGGGGGGATTTCATTTCGGGCAAATTATAACGGTGGCAATACTCTATTAACCCCCATGCAGTATTTATCCCAAAATTGGACATTTTGGTCACTTTGGACGATTTTGGACTGTTGGACAAATGGACACCACAGACAAAACAGTGACAAATAACTCCCACAAAGCTGAAATTTTGCATAGGATGTCTATCTATGTCTTGGCCAATTCCCACTGAACATTTTGAGGGGTTGAAAGTGAAAAAAAAATGAAAAGTGAAAAAAGATGTTGCACATTGGAAGAGGGACATTTTTGGGACGTAATACCCTTTCATGCAGCCGCTTAAAAATAATGCATGAGGGTTAAAAAGATCAACAGAAGGTGGAGATAATGGACATGTCACATCATCGTACTGTGTGCCTCATGTGCGTCCTTCGTTGAACATGAAAAGGAGGACGGCAACCAGATTGGCGTCAGCGGGAAAACACCCAAAAAATGTTTTGAAGCGGCGAAACAGAAAACAGCTCAAATTTGACTTGGACGTGAAACTTGATGCCGTTGTTGGACGAATACAAAATCACCCGCATAAAATCCTCCCCTGCTTTTCTTGCGACGCTGGTCTCAGTCTTTCAGTCGTGAATCTTGTCCGGCGGTTTGCGGACGTTGGATGCTCGCGTTGCTCCGTAGGATTTTTTGGTCCGCAAAACATTCGGAGCTCGGCTTTTCAAACGTTTCGATGAATCCTTTTGTTGTGTTCCGCATCATCGGGGAAGCGCCGGAAACTGAAGCCACACCGTTCTCTCACCATGACTCGCAAATCTACAGACTCCACTTCTTCTGATTGTTAGTAAGAGCCTCCAATAAGTTACCAAACCATGCAGGACTTTTCCCAGAAAGTCGCTCCCATAATTGTTTCTCCTTCAGAGCCCTCGGAAATAAGGTGGACAGTGCGAAAACGCAAGTAGGATCACCTTGATCCTACTTTGAAATTGGTTTCATGTCAGAGAGTTCAAAAACGAATGGGAAAACAGTCCCTTTGTCAAGACCTAAATCCACAATCTCTAGCGCTTCTCCGGGGTCGGGTCGCGAGGGCAACAGCTGGAGCAGGGACGCCCAGACTTCCTTCTCCTACGACTTCCAGCTCTTCCCGGCGGATCCTGATGCATTCCCCAGGCCAGCCGGGAGACTCTTCAGCATGTCCCCGGGTGCCTCGTGCCGGCGGGACTTGCCCGGAACACCTCACCTAATCAGTTCCCCGAGACATCCCCATCTGGCTCCTCTCCACGTGGAGGAGAAGCGGCTCGACTGTGAGCCCCCTTCCGGATGAGCGAGCTTCTCAGCTTCTCTCTAAGGGACAACCCAGACTCATTGTGGCCGCTTGTATCCGGGATCTCCTTCTTTTGGTCACGACCCCCAGCTCGTCCTTCAGCAGGACACAAAGTCCACAGCAGAGGGCGCACCGATCCGCCTAACCCTAACCCTAACCCAAGATATTCAAACTCCTCATTCCTGACTCGGAGAAGGCAGTCCGCCGTTTTTCCAACAATCGTTTCAGAGTTGGACGTGCGGATTTGCACAATGTCAACTTACAAAACGGGAATTAAAATTTGCATCGGAAAGACAAGAACTGGTAGCGTTGGTTTCCACGCTAAGCCACAAACGACGACGACAGCAGCAGCGGCTGCTCAACCGTCGTTGGATTGCCTCTGTGAGTCGGCCTCCTTATTTTGTCCTCTTTCTTAACGGCGGCTCATATTTCCGCAGTCGCCGAGTGAATTTTCGTCTGACGCAACGCGCGCTTCTTTTTGAATCAAGCCGTGGCCTCATAATGGCGTGAGAGCGACGCCGAGTACGTTCGGATGTCGCCGCCCGTCTGAAATCCTCTCCGTTAAAATGAGAAGCAAAGTGTGTGGCAATCCAGCTCGTTGTTGACGAAAAGCGGCTGCTTTCATCATGCGCCGTGACCGATCGCGAAAGGACGAGCAAGAATATAAGCGAAAGTTTTTTTTAGTCCAGGCTTTCTTGGTCTTCTTTGCCGCAGCCGTACAAGCGCCACCGAGGGGCCGTAAAATAAAAAACATCAAATCACTCACACTCGTACATGACGCGCGAATATCCGCAAGCCTCGGATGCGCCATCGCAAGAAAATATCGATCCATTTTCTCTTGAAATGGGACTAATCTTTTACCAGGCGGAGAACGAACGTGCCGGAGGCTCGCTTGGTTTCAAGCTCAGCTGCCGCCACCGCCGGCGCAACGCAAACGGCGGGAGATAATTTGAGCTTGCTTTTAGACTCCGGACTAGCACACACGCGGGAGAGCCAAAACTGTTGACGCTGCAAGTCCAGCGGTGTTATTTAAGATTAATGGGATGGCCTCTTTGTCCAAAAACATGGCTGGAGTCTGCACATTTTCTCATGTCATTAGTGAATGTGGAGCACGCGCACGCGCGCACACGCTGGGCCGTTTGACGGCGGCATGCCCGCGGCTTGGTCTTTCGTCTCCTCGCTCGGTGTTTCCATGGTGAAAAGAAGGGACGACGGGCCCCGGAATGTCTGCTTCCAAGCAAAATGGCCGACTTCCTGTTCAGGGTTCAGCATTCGTCCTGGAAATATTTGTGTGCGTCCAGACAAGATGGACGCCCCCCCTCTTGTGTTGATCTGTGAAAGTCGCGATTTGGTTGCTAACCTTTTAGGGCCTTTGCTTCATGCCGAATCCCTGAAATGATCATCTGACTTGATTTAGTTGATTTAGTCGATATTCATAGAATTGGTTTTATTCATCCTTTACCATCTTTTGAACTGTGTTCATGCCACAGACCTTTTCCGGAGCCAACTGGAGTGATGTCATCGGAAAACAGAACAACACACACTTAAGGAACAGTGACATCTTTCAGATATAATTTATACACAACGAGATTGATCCCTGCGGAACTCCGCACCTCACTTGAATCTGATCCGATTTGTCTTCAACTAACTGCACAGAGTTGTCCTTTTTACAAGATAGTTGCTTCTCCGCTGAATCCATATCTTTCCAACTTTCCAATACAAATGTGCGAATCGTCCTCAAAAGACACAACAGTGCCAAACTTGACAATCATTGCGTCGATCAGATTTTCTCCTTGACGAGCCAATCCGTCATTACCGATTAGACTTCTTCATTTCAATCTGCAGTGTACTTTTCCCATTGGTCCGAGTCAAAACCCTCAGTGGGGGGTTTTGAGTGGTCCAGTGACAGAAGTGAGAGCCACCAGGGAGAAACTCTCTTCCGACTGCCCCCTCGGTGCTTAATTAACCTTTCAGCTCTCTCGTGTTCAAACAGCCACTGCAGCACTCTGCGTGTGTGTGTGTGTGTGTGTGTGTGTGTGTGTGTGTGTGTGTGTGTGTGCGCGCTGGATCGCACAGAGAAACACCGTGGACTCAGATGAATCAGACGAACTGGGCCACCAAAATGAGTCAGGGGTTTTTCCAGAAACACCGTCGACCCCGATGAATCAGATGAACGGGGTGAGCAAAATGAGTCAAAGGACTCACTAGAAATAGTAACACCGTAGACTCGGATGAATCAGATGATCCGGGTGACCGGTGTGAGTCAGTGGACTCACCAGAAACTGAAACAGACTCCTTTCCGGAATCTGTTCTCGGACGGGAGTCAGAAGAGCTCACCGTAAACACCACAGACTCAGATGATTTGGCTCACTCGACATGAGCCAGAAAGCGCCGACTCGGATCATCTGGTTCTCTGAATCGAGTCGGCCGATGGTCAACTGAGATGATTCTCTTGATTCGGGACACCGTGACTGAGTTTGGGGATGACCGCCAGTAATACCGCAGCTCAGATGCTTGGCTGATTCGAAGCGGTGGACTGACCAGAAACAGCGGAGACGGCGATGAATCAGCTGACCGACTCCAGTAAGCAGACTCACCGCAAATGACACCATTTGGTTCACTGACTCCAGCCAGCAAAGTCCTCGCCTCAACAGCACCGCGGGAGACAAACACTGTAGTTGACCCCCTTTGCCGCTTCTTCCACACTAGTAATTACTGAGATGATTAGCAGGGAGGGATTTTTTTTTTCCTCCTCCATCTTAACAGTCAGCATGTGGGAGGTCAGTCAACACACACACACACACACACACACACACACACACGCTCCCATCGACACATGTTGAGCGAGTGCCAAGATGCGTCCCCTGACAGAGAGCTGCGAGAATATTGAACACAAAGAACAAGTTTAGCGACTTGAGCAGTCTTTTTCTTCCGCCGCTTGCCGATGAATAAATGATCCAAAAGCGCAAGAAAACTGCTGCTTGTTGTTGTTTGCCGGGTCGCTTGCAACCCCCCTCGGGCCCAAAACACCCCGCGGCGTCACAAAGCACTCGGCCGCCCCCCGCGACACAAACTGCGCCGCATCCACCCTCACAAAAAACAACAGGAAGTTGGCGCATGGCGAGCGCGTGACACCTCGGAAACCGTTGCCAGACGGTGAAGCTCCGCCTATTTGCGATTTTTTTTTTCTGTAGTACGTCAGCTCGAGACTGAACTACAAGTGGATTTTGCGTCTTCTTTGTGATGATAAAGAGCAACGGTTTGTTTGTTTGGGCGAGGCCACGTGCAAATGACGTGGACCCGCAAGCAAAATATGCTTTGCGCTCGGACTGCTTTCTCATCTCATTTTCACAGTTCGGTTCCGTTTATTGTGGCGTTGGAGGACTTCTCCTCCAGCTTCGCACCTGTTGCCCATCAAGTCACCAGCTCGTTTCGATGTTGTTGTCGTTACTTTGAGTTACAGTCAAACCTCGGTTTTCGAACGTCTCTGTTCTCGACCAAATTGGTTTTCGACCAAAACCTTCGAGTTTTTTATTGCCTCGGATTATGACCGAAAATCGGTTCTCGACCAAACTGAGCGCACTTGAATGCACCACTTGACTCCTCCCACCTTCCTTACACGAGGAAGTGATGCTTCCTTGGGGCAGGGTTCCATTGTGAGCAGACGTGTTCAATAAAGATTTTTTTTTAAAAAGAGCATGGTTTCGGTTTTCGAACAAATCAGTTTTCGAACAGCCTTCCGGAACAGATTATGGTTGAAAACCGAGGTATGACTGTATTCGTTTTTTTTTTTCAGGACTTTGTGTTTTCAATGTCATTTTTCCAGTGTGCCTTTTGTAAGTCCATTCATCCATTTCAACAGCGCTTATCCTGAACAGGGTCATGCTGTCCCAGCTGGCTTTGGGCAGAAGCAGACGACACCCAGAACTGGTCGCCAGTGACAAACGACCATTCTCACTCAAGTCCCCCACCGCCACTGAGTGTGAACCCAAGTGTTTGCGTTCATACATTTGGTTCCAGCCACCTTGCTTTTCCCGCCTGCCTTCCTGCTTTTTTTTTTTGGGGTCCTCGATCATCAGGCCCAACATGACAGAACCAATCCGAGCGAGACTGACAGTAGCCGGGGCAACCAAATACAAGCGCACTGACGAGACAAGGAACACCTGCACATGACACAAAAGGCTTGAGGGAGCGGACCGGCTGACACAAGAACAGGCGGGAAACGAAACGACGAAACAAATCCAAAGGTAATCTCAAACCAAAACAGAATCGTGTGACACTAATTTCCCCTCTGCGGTCCCCCTCTTTACACAAGCCGACACTGCAGTTGAGGGACGGCGCCGAGGAGGAAAATAGAACGAGGAAATGAATGACGAGCGTATTGCAATGAGTATTTTTTTTGACTTCCATTTTTGCATGCCGGTGACTCGAAATGGTTTTTGCGTCCAGCGTCCCACGCGTGACGGCCGCCTCCGCTCTCCGCAGGCGCGGCGCCACAGTTTTTGACGGGGGAAACGCTGAACGGTAATTTCTAATTATTGTTGCGCAAAGCCTCCAGCTGTCGCAGGAAATGATCGGTCGTTGTCTTTGATGCGATTTGGATTTTTTTCCCCCCCCCGCCGCAGTTTCCATGACACTCGGGCATTTCAATCACAAGTCCTGGTCCCACACTCGAAACCGATCAAGACTCGGAATTACGAAGCAGAAGCACTTGGTCAAAAATCTAATTGGGAATATTTATGGAAAGCGGCGTTCGTTCCACTTTCAATTTTCTTCATTAGCGGCCATGTTTTATCGTTCGGCCGTAGCTTAACCGGGGTGTCAACGCAACTCACTTGGATCCTTTTCCAACCTTTTCTCTGAAAGAATTGCAGACAACGACATTGAAACTCAAGGGATGCTCCTTCAGTGTTTCAAGCTCGCCGCTGCAAAGCAAGTAAGGCGCGGCCGCGCTCGCAGCCATTCCCCCCACCGATGTGCCCTCGCCGCCGCTCTTTGCGTTGGCCATGAAAAGCAACGTCAACCCGCCGGCCGGCCGATTAGCATGCGGCGCGCGTAGCGCTGCACCTGTGCGGACCTCCGGGCCGGACGGAACACCTCCTCCTCCCTCCTCCCCGTTAACGCGTGGGTGTTTTTAATGCGGCCTGCTTTTTTTTTTTTTATGAGTCATGGTGGAGTGGCTAAGGCCGCTGTTATTTCAATAAAAAGAAGGCATTTCACGCGAGGGACGGCGACTCTTCGCCGCAATCGGCTTAAGCGAGGCCTCAAACGAGCCGGCTGACATTTGGCGTGGGGGGGGGGGCGGCTGATTAAGCTGCCGATGTATTGAAGAGAAACAAAATCGATACCCGCATCTCACGGAGAAAAATGAACGGCGTCATACGAGTTCCGAACTCGTCAAAGTACGACTGGATTAGACGCCAACGTGGGGGGGTCGGCGTGCGGCAGGACAAGCTATTCAGATACGTTCTCTGTCGGAGTGTGAGGATCCGAAACGTATCCGGCTTCCGACAGGGTGCCATTTCTGTCGCTCTTAATCTTTGGACCGAGCCGAGATTCACCGCCTACTCTTATTCCTCCACCCGGAAACTGTGCTGATCGCAAATCCTGAGCGACGCAACGCTGGGGCCTCTACAGGGATCTGTTGGTCATTGCAGTGGTTGACGAACCTGAGGGGGAAAAAATGAGGCAGGAATGTCTTCCCCTGTCAGGCGTCCCCTGGACCCCAAAAGGTTCGACAAACGTCCCGCTCGAAAGTCTGCTGAATGCCCATTTTGCTGCTTATATATTCATGACTATTTCCTGGAGTCGATTAGAGGGACATGACTTATTCAGGCGGGGGCGTTTTGATTGAAGCTCCTTCTGTCTCGCCTTGCGCGGCTTTTACCTCCTCGACCTCAGCGGGGCTCCTCGCGCGCTCTGATTGGACGTGACAGATTAGATCCAATTCGGCTTGGCCGGGCACCGGCGACGGGCAGAGGCTCCCACTCGCCGCGAACCGCTGATGAGAGAAGCTTTGGGTCGTCGCCTCGCATCCATTATGGATCACGGCGGGGAAATAGAGCGGTCGCCACGGCGGCTGCTGTGCGTGCATTGGGGGTTAATTCAGGTGCGTCCAAGATTAGGGTTCCCTTTGAAACCCTCTTGGAAGAACGGCGCACTCCGGCTAGCTTGTCAAATTGTCTGTTGTCGTCTTCTGTCCATCCTCGGATTCCATCGACCAGTCGTGACACACCCTCGGGGTCAATCCTCATCTGCCTTGTCGTCATCCATCCTTGAGATGACAGCAAACCTCCTTCGTTCGTGAGCTTTGCATTCAAACGCGTCGGCCGATTTCCTCCTCGCCATTCGGCTCACGTCCAGCCGGCCCCATTTTTTTTCCGCGTGGAGAGAAGCGTTTAGAGCGGCGCCGACGCCGCGTAACGAGACGCTTTAAGCGCTATCGGGTCCGTGTCAAGCTCGGGCGTCTGCGGGGGGGGATGTTCCGCTTTATAGCGGCAAACTCTGCTGCCAAGAGCCATCGGCCGGCGACACGGCAAAAAAGGAGCCACTTTCACCCACTATTGGTTACAACACGGCGAGCTGTGCACATGGACGCCTCCTCGTGCGGGTTGCGCTCGGCTGTAAGCGTTCCGACCCCCCCCCCCCAAAAAAAAAAAAAAGACAGCGCCTCAAATCCTCTCAACTGATAATCTTTGCACAGCAGAGTCGCTGCGCACTGCCAAGCGGCACCAATTAGTCTATCTCATCTTAATCCGAGCGCAGGGTCGACCTGGGGAGAGGGCGAGCGAGTGCATCATTTCGACAAGACTTCTCATTCCAACATGGTGGCCACGTGGTGAAAGAGACCGGTCGCCTCAGAGGGAAAAAGTGGCGGCGCGACTCATCCTTCCCTTCGTGTACTCTTGCGTTGGTGCTCCTTCGTGATTTCATTTCATTTCATTTTTTATTTTTATTTTTTTTGCGCCGACTTTCAAGGTTGTTGCAGGTAATGAAAACTAATGAAAAAAAAATGAAATTCAAATTGGGGGAAAAAAAAATGAGAGTGCTGGTGAACGACAAAAACTGAACGTGGAAATGCGCAAATGAAACGAAAAGGTCCAACACGGCGAAACTGAGCCGGACCAGTTCCAGACAAACGCGGTCCGCCGGTCGCTGCCAGGACTCCAAACTCCCACTTTGGGACATTTCCACGGTCTTGAGCAAAAACAACAAACGGCAACAACAAAAGCAGTGAATTTGGCAACAACTGAAACGCCAGCATAATTGCTGGCGTTTCATTCCGCCCGATGTGGACACAAATCCGACTCCGCGTTTTCATGTCTGCTTTGCGTGTTGACAATGAATTTGGATGCAGCAAAGTTGTAACGTAAAAAAAATAAAATAAAAAAAAAGAATGTCAGCCTGCTTTCTCTCAACTCCCTCCAAGAAACGAAACTAGTTTACGTCTGGTCGGCTGGCAGTGCTGCAGGGAGCCTTGCGGGACTGACGCTGGGCAGCACAGAAGCGTCGCGGGTGCTAGTCAAATCCTTTTTTTTTTTTTTTTTTTTGTCCAACACACACCCATGCAGACTTCAAGAAAAGATCCTTCATTCATATTGCGCATGTTCCCTCATGAGAACCTTATTTCTGGCCTGTCGCAGTGTACACATTCTTCACAATCTCATGACGCCCGAAAGTCCAGAACACACACACAGATACAGACAAATTTCCAATTTTTCTGGACTACTTGAAAAAAAAAAAAAGTGACGATTGAGAGTACAGTGTAACTCCTCTACAACGAAATCATGTTTGCAGCAAGACATTTTTCACAACAGGGGGTTTTTCACTGTAGCAATTTGATCTTAGATGTAAACACGCACACAGACAAAAACGTGTGTACTCTTTATTTTTATTCCAATAGTGCATAAGTATGAGCATATTTGACACTTCATATAGTCGGAGTCGAAAGAAAAAAGGGGAAAGAAATTGCGAAATTTACGATCAGCATTCACTAGTGTGGTGGTTGCTGTTGCCGTTTCCGAACGAAGCAGTTGGATTTAGACTTCGTTGAAGTGAATCTCATCACGAGGCAAGAGCAGAGAAAAATATTTCGTATAACGCAACAGGGTTTTTTTTTTTTCATTGCGTGGGGGGGAAGGAGAATGGGAATGGTGTTAATGCATGAAGATTTTTTCACACTAGGGGGTATTTTCGCCCACGTAGGTTTCAGTGTAGAGGAGTTTCACTGTTATAGCCACTTCTCCAGGGCCCGCGACACCACTGCTTTTGCAAGCCAAGGCAAAATGTCAGCCGAGCGATGGTGCGAGTCCCGGCCTTGTATGTGGCTGCGGGATGTCCTGTCACGCCAATACTCTTCCGCGCGAAACAAGCCTTCGTTGATCTTGGCGTGCCCGGTACATTTTTAAGTGTTGGTTTCTAGTTTTGAAAGTCTGCAGCACCGGTGGCAATAAAACGACACCCGGGGCCGCTCATGAAAAAAAAAAAAGTCATTAAAGTGGCAAACAAGCGCCAGCCGAGCTGCCCCGGATCAACTCGCGTCAAGCCCTGAAGCCCAAACGTACATTTGGCGCCTTCATGCTAGCTAAGGCTTACGCTCGGAGATAAGAGGTGGCCCCCTAATTATCCAATTCCAAATGCGCGGCCGCTGCGCACTCAAGTGTGGAATTCTCTTCGGTCGCCACAATGAAACGCTTTTCTGTTTCGAAAGATGAAGGCGCGAGTTCATTCCAGTCCACGGGCTTTACTTTTTGGCGTTTGTCTACTTTCCCGTGGGAGCCAGATCTGGCCCCCCCCCCCCCCCGTCACGCTGACCACAGGCGGCACTTCCGGGGGACGGACGGACGGAAACCATTGGGATCAGCCTTCCCGCCGCGGCCCTCCTGTGGGGAACGATAAATGTGTCCTTTAAAATCTTACGGCTTTTCTTGTTGTCTTTTGAACGGCAACAAATAACGGCGCAGTAATCAAAGCAAATGCACAGAAATTGCTTGAAAGCTTTTCTATCAAACTCATTTCTTCAGCTGATTATTCTCAGGTCCGTGTGTCTTTCTTGAAGCCGCAACGTCTTTGTCGGGATCCAGCAGCAGCGGCCGCCGTTGGCGTGACGTTCGCGTACGGTGATTCGTCCAAGTCGGCGAGGTGGTCCAATTTGGGCCCACAAGGGAGGCGAAGCGGGGCGGTTCGGCTAAGGATAAAGCGCGCCATTGTGAATCTTTAATGCACTTTTTAAGCGGCTTTTTCATTTCAGGTGTATCAGCAAATATGACGCACGCCTGCATCATTTCACTCCCCAAATTTGTCTTTTTCTGCCGTTCAAAGCCAACTGCGACGCGCTCGTCTTCCTCCAGCGTTCGATGAGCATGTGCCAATGAACAACATTGCATGGTCTCGCCGTGCTTGCGTGGGTTTTCTACGGGCACTTGGGCTCCCAAAAAACCCACATTCCAAAAACATGCATGGCAGGCTAGCGGAATGCCTCAAATTAGGTGCGATTTATCAGCGCGGGTGGTTGTTGGTCGATGTGGGCGAGAACCCTGATTGCCCTGCGATTGACGCCCACGATATCTGAGACCCCCGTGACCTCGGTGAATAGAAGCGCTCGGGATAGCGGATGCTCGGATGGATGCCACTCGCGCGTTAGCGGATCCCCTTTTGATTAACTCCTGGCCACGCGACTGATTTTTTTCCCCACCACCACAACTTTCCCTTTTGCCCGGCAAGCGCACCGCAGCGGATTAATTTCACCGCACCCTGCGCGGTGCGGTAATAATAGATGAGCGCGCGTGGACGTGCGCTAACGGGTTTTTGTTTCCTGCCATCTATTATGTAGCGCGCCTGTTAGCGTCGCCGGCGGATGCGAGATGCGGCCGCCGGAGGTTCCCCCTAACGCGGGCGGGACGGCGATGTAACGCGGCGTGAAATAACACTCAACTCGGACAATGTGCAAAACTGAGAAAAGAGTTGGGAGAACCAAAACACCGCACACAGATAAACACAAGTCACAAGTTGTTACCCCCCCGGAAGATAGGATGAATAATTAGTCCTTTTCCTTGGAGCGCTTTTTGGCATCCTGCGTGCGGTGATACGGGAGGGCAAAATGGCGCCGGGCTCGGCAGAGATTGGAAAATGGAAGGACTGGGCTTGGTCGCAGAACGACATCGACTTTTCCCTGCTAACCAAACAAAAGTCTCGGGCGGAGAAAGATGGAGAAGGTCTCGCTGAGCGACACAAACAGTCTGGACGCAAAGGCGCGACGACACAAAAAAAAAAAAAAAAAAAAGAAAGAAATCAGCTGCACAATTCAGTCTTTTCATGCGTTGTCGGCAATGACCTTGAAACACGCACCATGCATTTAGGAGGTCGAATCTCTGAAATTCACTTGAACGGGGGTCTGGAATGTGCTCCGGAGCTGAGTTATGAAGTGGAAGCTTTCGTTTCTGATTAAATACGCTGAGTGCAAACACGGCGAGAATTGAATCCATTAATTCTGACTTTCCTAAAGAAATCATTGCCGAGGGACATTTTATTATTATTTTTTTTTTTCCTGGTTCTGTGTATTGACTAAAATGCCCAGAGCTGTTTTATTGATCATCAATGAGCGCTTTTCGGCCTCCGTGTTATTAATCCTTCCAATGCATGTGGAGATTACGACAAGACCCAAAGTATGTGCAGGGCCAATCTCAATGCGCCCCCCCCCCACCCCCCCACCCCCTACAACAGATTTGAAACGAAACCAAGAAGCCACGAAACTGGAATCAATCACGTCTACTTTGTCCAAATTGTGAAGTCCTTCCCAAACAACACGCGCAGTTGACTTTCATCCTTTCCGTGCCCGTTTTCCTGATAAAAACCCAACGGAGGCCTGGCGGCCCACTTGGCTCTTCTCACAGTTTGTCCTTCAAATGGCTCGTGTGCCCCCCCCCCCCCCCCTCGGAGCCTGGAAGCGCCCCCGCAGCAGCAAGGACAAAGCTCGCCATGCCGCCGCTTCACCAACCAATGGACCTGGGGAGTGGCAGCGAAGCACATCTTCCAAAAATGTCCCCTCTTTGCTCTTTTTCACACCAGAGTGGCCGCCGGCGGCTTTCGTCCACAGTGTGTGTGTGTGTGTGACAAATCAATTATGAGGAAAGGGAAGAACCCCCCCCCCCCCAAGATGCACAGAGGCGCTCTTATATGACAGAAAGACCTCACCGGGTGACCCAAGCTAAGCTGACAATGATGAAGCGCGTTCCTTGCCGGCCTCACGTCGTGCCTCTTTGGAAGATCAAGGTGTCACGTGCTCCTTGTTGAGAAGGGAGAGTCGAGATCTGAGAAGGGCTCGCAGCTCCGTCCGGAAACGGTGTGCGACGCCGGCGACTTGGTCCGAAAGCCACTTCAACTCGTGAAATGCGCGAGTCAGGTCGTCCCGTGTGCAGGTTCACAAAACGTCTGAAGAATCCTTGGCCAAAAGCCAGCCGGGAAGGCGGCCATTTTGGCTGCAAGGCGGCCATTCGTCGGTCATTTCCAGCAGTCTTTCAAACAAACAAAAACCCGTCCTCCAAATGTTGCGCAATTGCTCACAATTGTCCCGTTAACCAAGCAACATGTTTATTGGTCGGCATGTCAAGCATAAGGAGACCCCCCCCCCCCCCCCCCCCTTCCCCCAGAAAGAAAATACTATTACAGTCAAACCTCGGTTTTGGTCCATATTCCGGTTGTTCGAAAACCGAAATTGTTTGAAAACCGAAACCACGCTCTATTTAAATCAAAAAATGTTTACTGAACACGTCTGCTCACCATGGAAAGCGACCCGAGGAAGCGCCACTTCCTCGTGTAAGGAAGGCGAGAGGAGTCAAATGGTGCATTCAAGTGCGCTCAGTTTGTTCGAGAACCGAAATTTGTTCGTCATAAAAAAAAAACTCGAAATTTTTGGTCGAAAACCGAATTGGTCGAGAACCGAGACGTTCCGAAACCGAGGTCTGACTGTATATGCAGAGTGAAGGTTTCAAGCTGCCATTTTAGGATCATTTTTGGCCATTTTCAGGAGCCTTTCAAAGAAAAACTTGTCCTACAGATTTGATCTGACCTTGACCAAACCGTGAGC
Organism: Hippocampus abdominalis; assembly: GCA_018466805.1. Lineage (NCBI taxonomy): Eukaryota > Metazoa > Chordata > Actinopteri > Syngnathiformes > Syngnathidae > Hippocampus > Hippocampus abdominalis. Next base: position 1,131,591 of record CM031702.1, read on the forward strand.
AGGTTTACTCGATGATCGGAAAACGGCTAATTGACAGGATTCTGTTTGCGTCAACTGCACTCGGGCAGGACCTTGCGGCAACGTTTCATGCATGAAACGAAGGAGTCGCTTCAGAACCGTTTTGCTAATTCCGCCCACGATTCCCGCTAGGCAGGGGTTATCATTAGCGCACCACCAAAAACGTCGGACGAAATCGTGCCCCGGGTCAATTTTCCCTTCCAATTTGCGCCATTTCCAAGTCATGCCCCGCCCAGATAACCGCCGCATTCCTCCTCCGAAGCCAGTTTTAACGTCGCAACGTGACAATTTGGGACAGTGTCAATCATGAGCACGTCCACAAAAAAAAGGTCTCAATACTCAATCCCGAAAAGACACCGACAGTCTGCCGTTTTGGCAAAGGCCCTTCTTCTTAACACGGCTTCATTTGAAATTTGGGAGGCGGGGTCTATCGTGAGCAGACCCACAGACAAGTCAAGTCTTGGAGGAAGGTGCTCGCATTGGAGGCCTTCGTGAGCTGACGGCAAGGCCAAAGAAGCAGCCGGCGTATCTTGGCGCCCGCCGCCACGGGTTCTATTTGTGGCTCCTGTGAAGAACTATTCCGGGTTCTCTCACTTGTCTCACTTCTTCTCACTTCTCAGCCTCCTTCCTTCGGGAAGGTTTTCTCACATCCCCGATCTCCTGCGGGCCCCCCCCCCGCGCTCGCCTCGCTCTCCCGCAGCGCGCGCCCCTCCTCGTCACCTCGCCAAATTACCGGGCGGGCCGCGGGAAATTTTCTCCTTGAGGACGACTCCTAACCTTTGCCGCCGCCGCCGCCGCCGCAGCCTCCATGCTGACATTTTACGACGCTCGGCTGGCAGCGGTTGTGTGTGTGTGTGTGTGTGTGTGCGCGTGTGTGTGTTGTGTTTTTGCCTCTGAGCACGCATGCGAAATAATTAATTTCCGCTGCTGAGTTTGAAGGCGCCATGTTTCCTGTGCATCTTTTTTTTTGTTGTTCTCCTCTTCATCCTCCCTCAGTGCTCGCGCCGCTCGATCGTGCCCTTAAAAAAAATGCAATTGGGAGGAGGGGCTGAGGGGGTGTAAGCTCCAATCAGACCAGTCCAGAGGCAATCGATGCAATGCCGTCAGACTGAAATGGCCGAGTGAGAAGATTCACAGATGAGGAATAAAGCACCAAAAAAAACAAACAAAAAAAAATCATCTGCAGAAAAATTTGTCTCGGCAAAATTTCTTAAAATGTGACATTACGCAAAAACAACACGGCCTCCGCGTACGGCATTTAGTTGACGCTCAACTCACTCTTCAATCAATAAGTTGAATCTCAGTAGCAAGCGATAAGAGCTTCGCAAGGTTTTGGTGTAAAAAAAAAAAAAAGGAAAAAGAAAACGGCTGATACGATATCGCACAAAAAGAAATCTTTGGCGGGCCTTGGCCTCGATTTGAGATATTTTGGGTTGCATTGAGGTTTTGCTTGCAAACAGCAACAATGGCCACACTCACACAGACGCACAAGGTACACCACTGAAAATACTTTGCTGTCAATAAACAACCTCCCCCCCCCCCCCCCAAAAAAAAATTACTTCATATCGATAACAAGTGCCAAAAAAAAATCATTTGTGGACTCTGCTTTTACTCTGCCAAGTTTTCATAATCGACTGCTTTAACATGATCAGAGTCATGTACCGATTGGATCAAAAGCAAGCGTCTGGTGGGGACGCTACCACCTGTGCCTCAATTTGAGCCAGCAAAAATCCTGCTCTCTCTCTTTCTTTCTTTCTTTTTTTTTTTATTATTATTTTTTTTGTCCGGATGGGATCAACATGCCGTTTTTTGAGACAAGCGCGTCTTTGCCAGACCGCCGAGATGACGCACGGCTCGGTGCCAACGACAAACTGTGCAAGTTACGCCGTCTCCAAACATTCTTTGCAGGGATTCTCAGTAGGAAGCAGCATTTTTTATTTATTTTTTGCATTTTAACAGCTTTTTTTTTTTTTAGATTTGGGAAAGAACAAAAAAAAGGGGCTGGAAGCACATGAAGAGCTCTTACGCAAAAAAGTGGCCGATGAGACGAAAAACCTTGGCAGACAAAGAACGAGCCAAGTTTGCCTCGATTGGAGAGATTTCGACTTGGTTACATTTTCAGTTTGGCCAGCCGACTCTTTCCTCTCTCCGTTTTTCGCTCCACAAATTTGATTCGGGCTCAAGTTAAGCGTAGAGACGAGGCCTGGTCCTTGGAGTGGACGGATGGCAGACTTTGGCATGCACCCACGCACACACACACACACACACACACACACACACACGGCCACGAATGAGCCGGACAAATGGGTGCAGCCGCACACACGCTTCAGTAGCGACACCAGCCGAGCATCATCATCGTCCTCCTCATCATCATCATCATCGTCGTACTTGCTGCACACACCACACTGAGCAACTGATGCTCAGTGAAGAGAGGCCGGCGGAGTGCAGCATGGAGTGTGTGCGTTCGAGCGCAAACCCGCGCGCAGTGTCCACGCCGGGGCGAGGCCATTCATCCATTTGATCCATTTCGACGCTGCCTTCACTTCCAGCTCTCATTTGTTCGTCGATTGAAAGTCAAAACTCAATTTGCTCCAATCAATTTTCCCAACGGAATGACATTGAAGTGAATCACCGCGATCCCTTCCGGCCACGCCTCCCCGAAAATCGGCGATCGTAGAGGATCGCCTTGCAAAAATCAGAAATTGAAATCAAAAATATTCGACAATGACAAAACATTGAAAAGAGACGGCAAAGGAATGAACCGGTGTCACGACTGTACGCATTGCACTTATTTGTGTGTGCGCCTTTAAGGGGCGTTGCCTCGCGATTGACATCTGTTGGTCTGCGTGCAAGCGACTGGCCGTGAGTTGTGGCCCGCGGCAGGTCCTTGCGAGTGTTTTTTTTTTAATTTATCGGTTAGATCCTATCTATATGCAAAATAGATAAACTATGATAAGGAATTTATAAAAATTGAAAATTCACAGGCCAAAAGTGCCCAAATGTGGCAAAACAGGATTTTTTAAAAAATATGTCGCTTGCTATATCGTAGTTTGTTTTTTTTGTACAGTATTGTTACGCAACTGCTCATCTCTGGAAACGGAAACATTGTGCGCTAATTGAATAAGGCTTAACAGCGCTAGGTAGACGAAATGTAGTCAATAACAGAGGGAGCTTGGAAAACCTACCGCTGGTGCTCTTTCAAGCACTTGATTAAACAAACGCTAACAAAATCAAGTCATCAGAAGCACAATCTCCGCCCACCAGCCACTTGCCTCGACGAACACGGCGCGGCGGAGTGACGAACGCGATAGCCAGGCCAATTAGCGCGTCTTACTTTCGATTCGCGTTGACCGTCATCATTAGTGTCGAACGTATCGACGGTCGTCCACCCGAAATAAAACCTGCGCCGCGCACGCCGTTTGCTAGGCAAGCGGGGGTTGTGTTCAAAATAACTACTTGACAGATTTCATTGTGTGTGTGTGTGTGTGTGTGTGTGTGTGTCTGGTAGGCAATAGTCATCTTGTCGGGCATTGGCTGGATTACCCGAGCAGTCGCCAATTGCATCGGTGTGGAAGACAAGAAAATGTGCAAATCCTTGGATGTGAACTTTCATCTTTTAACAACTGGAAAATACCGTGGAGACCGTTTGGATATCATTCTCATTCTCTATATCAAATTTTTCACAACAGGGGGTTTTTCACTGTAGCAAATTTGATCTTAGATGTAAACACACACACGCACACACACACGACAGTACGAGAAACAGCTCGTTACACATGCTCTGGTATTGTGACAAAAAGAAGAAGAGAATCAGGCAGCAAGAAACTTTGGAAAGTCCATTTGCATAATCTCTTCCTTTCAAGAGTGCGGCAATAATAAGCTGCACTGCTATCTGCTGCTAAACCCGGTATGTGAGTGTGTGTGTGTGTGTGTGTGTGTGTGTGTGTGTGTGTGTGTGTGCGTGTGTGCGTGTGTGTGCGTGCGCGCGTGAGTGCGAGCCTCAGTGCTGCTAAATTTCATGTTCAAGCTGTTTATCTAACCAACAGATGCAGGATAAAGACAATGCTGCAGCAATACCGTTCGACTCCATATAATCTTTGAGCACGCTCACCGGTGCCTGAAACACACACCGTAAACACACCAATACTCAGATATATTTTCTTTATCTTTATCTTGTAAGGTGGGCACACCAGAAGGAGACAATGGCCGTTCAATTGAAAACGGTTTAATTTAATTGTCTTACGTGACATTTTAGAGTAATATTACTTCATTTTTTTTTTAATAAAGTAAAATTCTATTGTGAGATTGATGCCATTAAATAGAGACATGACAGATTTTGGGCGAGGCTGGAACGGATTAAGGGCATTTCCATTCATTTCAAAGGGGAAAGATGATTTGGGTGTATCATTTCCATCCTCCATCCGTCTGAATAACTGGTGAGGATTACGATCCGTTGCTAATCGCGATAGCCATCAATAGCAATAGCAACTGGAGACACGCCGTTGAGTAACTTTACGACACAGTACTAAAAAAAAAAAAAAAAAAATCAGCGATTAGCTAACCCGCAACGAGTGAACTGCGAATAGCGAGGAGCAAAGTGTTCATTCCAAAAACCCCAACATTTGAAATCCACTCACATTTTGTGTTGGTTACCAACGCTACCAATCTCGCAGCCGCGGCTAGCGTCCGCTTGTCCACATTGCTAATTTTAGAAACTCTGGAGTTATTCTCACGTTAGCTTTCTTTGCTGCGTGTGACATAAGAAATCACTTATATGTGCACGTATGCACACTTTGTGTGCCATAAAAATCTATACTTTGCCATCTTGCTACAATTGTGCGTGCGTGCACGTGGAACCGAAGCACACACTTGACACACTAAGAGGGATGCTTTCGAGCAACAAGTGTTCGGACAACAAGACCTTCATAAACAAGATGGAGGCGAGGAGGAGGAGGAGGAGGAGGAAGGAGGAGGGAGGGGGGGGGTGGAGGAAGCGCACACGCACCCTCAGTGAGCTGATTGTATTTGGCTGTTCATCCCCAATCGAGAAGCTCTTTGATCACACATCAAACAGATAAACAACACAAACACACGCATTTCCAAAGACGGGCGCGTGCGCATGAGATGGGGGTGGGGGGGGGGGGGGGGGGGGCAGGGTGGGCACGGGACTCTGCGTTCCGGAGACTGCACTGAGAGGAGGTGGGTGTGAGGAGGAAAGCTGCGACGGCAGATGGGATGAGAACATGACAAGTTACACGTGTGTGTGTGTGTGTTTGTGTGTGTTGAGTGAGCGTGCGTGCGAGCGTGCGCGTGGAGGATCATGCTTGTTATTTGCGACGTCACCCCGCATCAGTGCAAAGCCGAGCCATCCAGTTCCACGCAAAAGCCGGTTCAGCGCGTTCTCGGGGCAACGCTCTGTGGCAATGTGCTTCTTTCGTGACGAACCGCAACATGTTTTTGTGGTTCCATTTGAAAAGAAAACTCGGCGGCATATTCCGCCAGACCGATTTTAGTGCCTTCGGATAGGATTGCGATCATCAGGAGTCTTTTGACGAAACGAGAGGACTGCATATCCTCCATTTGTCATCCATTGTCAGAGCCGTGATGTCCTTTCACGGTGTGTCCACAAAAAAAGAGATTTGATTTGATATTTTATTGATTATTTTTTAGAATTAACCCCCATGCAGTATTTATCCCAAAATTGGACATTTCGGACACTTTGGATGATTTTGGACGGTTGGACAAATGGTCGTTTTGGACCAAATTTTCAATTGGCAACATCACACAAAAATAGTCCCCAAAATAGACACGTGAGTTCAGGGCGTAGGAAAAAAAAAAAAAAAAAAAAGAATGTCACCAGGATACAAGGCTTTGCCAAAATTGGTGCGTTTTGGAGCATGGGGAGCCGCTGCAAGGCGAAGGAAGAGCGATTGTTCATTGGCGTGCGTATTACTCCCGAGTCGCACTCCAGCAGGATTCCCATTCTTCCATTCAGACGGGATTTGCATAATCGGCACATTTTTTCCACGGGTGGGAACAAACGAGCGTGGACTCCTCGACAATCTTGACATAATGTACGTATGGATGCACCCACCCGCACGCAAACACTGGGCAACGCTCCCGCCCAAGCGCCTTTTAATGAGCGAGATAATGTAGGCGGCTGCTATTTTTTTTGAATTTATTTATTTATTTTGTGGTGAAACTTCATGCCGGGCTGCGGCGCGCGCAAGCGGCAGTCTGAATCCCTTTCTTCTGCCTCTTTCCTTCCTTCCTGCTCCTCTGGTGAGCGGTGGCGATTGGCTTTTTAATTGCTTTCTGAGTCACCTTGTTCGTCCCGAGGTAGGCAGGAAGGCCACGGGAGGGGCGGCGGGGTGGGGGTGGGGGTGGGGGGCTAACGAGGGGGAAAAGCAAACAGCGAGTCGGGGTGGAAATGTGGAGCTGACAAGCTTGTGCTGTAATCCTCTGTCAAGTCCACCGGAGCAAATGAGAACATTGAACAGCAAACGCCAACGTTTGGTGGTCAACAATGATGACTCGAGTTGAGGAAGATACGGTCATACCTCGGTTTTTCGACCATAATCCGTTCCAGAAGGCTGTTCGAAAACCGATTTGTTTGAAAACCGAAACCACGCTCTTAAAAAAAAAAAAATCTTTATTGAACACGTCTGTGCACAACACGAGCAAGCGTCACTTCCTTGTGTAAGGAAGGCAAGAGGAGTCAAGTGATGCATTCAGGTGCGCTCAGTTTTTTCAAGAACCGAAATTCGGTCGTCATCCGAAGCATTAAAAACTCAAAAATTTTGGGTCGAAAACCGATTTGGTCGAGAACAGAGACGTTCGAAAACTGAGGTTTGACTGTATACAAAAATCAGTCGCCTTGCCGTGGCGATTGTAGCTTTTTTGTGAGCAAATGTATTTGGACGACGGCATCGGGAGCACGAGGCGTTTCGTGGACAGATCGGACTCCTGAAGAAAAAAAAATGCTACCTTTCCATTCGAAAGGCGGCATTTTGCGAGCAAATCGCCTGTTTTCACCATACGCCGCACTGTATTTAAAGGCGTAGTGCACCGGTGTCAAAGTCAAGGCCTGGGGGGGCCAGATCCGGCCCCCCGCGTCATTTTATGTGGCCCGTGGGAGCAAATCATGTGTGTCAACAATCACAATTCTGGCTGAAATTTGACTGAAATGTCAAATTGTCATGGTGATAAATTACGTTGAGATTTTGCACGGGCCCCTCCGAGGTAACTCCGAAGTGGCCCGCGACAAAAATGAGTTTCACACCCCTGGCGTAGTGTCAGTTGTGGCTGCTATTTCTGTATTGAACACAGACGCAAGACGTATTGTATAATTGGACGTAGGCATGGTCAAATGTACGCTAGCTTAAAAAAAAAAAAAAAAATAGGCTAGCGCGCATGCCCGCTAGCCTTTTTTTTGGAAAAGGTGGCGGGAGCAAAACGGAGTTCCGTTGTACTTTAGTACAGTCAAACCTCGGTTTTCGAACGTCTCGGTTCTCGACCAATTCGGTTTCCGACCAAAAATTGTGAGTTTTTTATGCCTCGGATGACGAACAAATTTTGGTTCTCGAACAAACTGAGCGCACTTGAATGCACCATTTGACTCCTCTCGCCTTCCTTACTTTCATGTACCCGAGGAACAATTTTCGAACAATTTCGGTTTTCAAACAGCCTTCTGGAACGGATTATGGACGTCGTATTTAACAGTACTCACCGGATGTTGCCTTAAAAAAAAAATTTCGCAATGGCAACCTCTCATTTCTGTGCGAAACGACAACTTTCTTTGCCAGAATATTTTTTTGTCTCCCGTGTCATGTTTTATGGCTCTGCTATGCCTCCAAATGCAAAATACACGCCGACATCTGCAGTCCAATCATTCTTCAAATCTTTATTTGCCTCTGCTTGCTAGTGTTGCCAAGTAACCGGAAAAGGTGAAAAAAGATCGTTTTGAACGGCCGCCGTGACGCATTAGTAGCTAAGATTCTGAAGATAAATAAACACCTACGTGGAAATACATTTCGAAGGGGGGGGGGGGAAGGAATAAGAGAAGCACGACAATTTAAAGCTTGATTAATAGAAAACGTTTGACGAAGGCAAAGCGAGCTGCCCACTCGCACGGCATCATTTTTCCGAGAAAGCCTTTCAAATATTTCCAAAGAAACGTGTTCAGAAAGCGTCTCAATCCAACGCCGGGCGTGAACACGCGCCGAATACATTTCAATGAGTGTCAAAGCGTCTCAGACACAAGGCGCTCAAATCAAGTCAACCGTATTTATAGAGCACTTATAAAACAACCGCAGTGCTCCGCAGCGGCGCCCTGCATGAGACCCGACAGGAATACTAAAACACAAGTACGGGAAGAAGACGGAGAGAAAAAAAACGCAGAAGAATGAAAACGCAACGTGGCCGCCACAGCGCGTGCGGCGGCGCCCGCTTTGGCTGCTAGCTTCAGTTTGAATGCAAACAAACGAGTGTTTCCGTTGCCTCTCTCTCTCTCGCTTCACTTGACGTCAATTTAGCGCTCGTCCGAGATGTCGTCTGCTTGGCCCGCTCGCGGCCTTCGCTAAATAATATGCAGCTAGCGCGCTGCAGCTAGCGCGCCGCAGCTAGCGCAGAGGGTTCGGCGGGACACGAGACCAAAGCGTGGAAAGTCGAGATAAAGTGAACGAAGCCGTTGTGGATTGGCAGGCGCACGCGGGGAAAAAGGTCACCGCTGGAAACGCGGCGAGGAATCGCGAGTCAAGGTCACACGACGCGAGCTTTTACAAAAAGGGGAACGTTTGCGCGGATGTCGTCAAACGCTGCCGACCGACTCGCGAGACAAAAGACCAACAGATGCTCGCCTGTCCCGCCTTCCATTTTCCAAAGCTTCCGAACAAAGCGCACCTTGGGAGAGTCCCATTTGGAATCAATACGCTCACATTCCAAACATTTCCAGGGTTCATATTTTGAAACTAATCCGAAGTGGTTGATTTCACTCGGAAAATAATAGCAACTCATTTTCTCCGACTTGTACTCTGCATAATTAAACGAAACACAATAGAATATTCAGACTTGTTCCTCCTCCGCGGCGCGCAGCGCAGCGACGCGCGCGCACACACAAACGCGCGCTGCCAAATAGCTCGCTAACGAGCTCAAAAAGGTGTGAAGTTTTCGCCGCTAATTAAACAGCAAGCGCCCGAGTTTCGAACTGTGGCTTGCTGCCAGGCAAACTTTTAATATGCGACTCGTGATGTCATCCTCAATCTGCCAGTCATCCCAATACTGTTTTTTGTTGTTGTTATACTTCTTTCAAAAATGAGCATGAGCAGAGTTAGCGCTCCAAACAGAGCTACCCGGGAAAGCTCGAGAACCATCCAGAAGGATTCAAATGTGCAGAGAAGCAAGCACCCCTGATTTAGAAGCACCCCGAATTATGTGTAACGAGACAGAATGATTGAAAGCCATATTGAATAATCTGGAATTGGATTCCTAACCAACCAAACGCATCTGGAACTACCGTATTCCCTCGCGATACTAGTACAGTGCATTGTGTTCTGCATCCTGATTGGCTAAAGCCTCGTCGCGGTGCAGCTTGCCCAAATTTCTCCACGCCAAAATGTCACAATGTCGACGAAATGTTCTGTACATTACAGTCAAACCTCGGTTTTCGAAGGTCTCTGTTCTCGACCAGATCGCTTTTCAACCAAAAATTTTTTATGGCTCGGATTACGACCGAAAATCGGTTCTCGACCAAACTGATCGCACTTGAATGCACCACTTGACTCCTCCCACCTTCCTTACACGAGGAAGTGACGCTTCCTCGGGTAGACGAGGAAATAACGCGGTGTGGAACGACAGAACCGTTCTGGAAAGGAGCGACGTTTGTTCTGAGCTTTGCCAGCAAATAGCCTGACCCCTATGTCCTCCGTGTGACGCCTTTCGTCCGTCGCCGAATTCTCGCGCGCGAGGGTTCATATTTTGAAGCGGAATCAAAATAAAACGAAAAGTTGAATTGATCCTCTGCAGTTATTTGTTCATCACACTTGAACACGTGTTTTATTCGACTAAGCCTCCATTTTGTTTCTCACCTGAAAGGCTTTGAATGGGCTCGCCAGCTTCCGCGCGGCGTTTTGGTTTCCAGAGATAACGTGGAGCAAATCCCTTACCTTCTCCCCTTCGTCAGTGTCGCTCGCTCCCTTTCTTCTAACATCAGTCGCTTGTTCCCTTTTTTTTTCGAGCGGCAGGCGTGCCGCATTCCCCCCCCCCCCCCCCACACCCCCAGGAATAAATGGCATATTTCGGTGCCATTAGCGCCGGCCAGCCCAGCACAAGGCTTTGCAGATAAGCCGTTTGCCAAACGTCGGCGTCAAAGGTTGGCCGTTCTTGCAGTGGGTGGGAACTGGATGTTCCCGGGGGGGGGGGCACAGAAATCAGCCATCGGTAGGGAAAGTCGTCCACGTGCAGGTTTGGAAAATGGACATGTTGAAAAATGACTCGGCAGAGTGGGGAAATGAAACAACGTCGCCGCAAAGATTCAAGCGGAAGCAAGATGAAAGATCTCAAATCAGAGCCAAATCGGCTTGTTACGATGAAGAAATGCCAGAATTCCAGATGGGCAGTACAGACACACTCACACACACACACACACACACACACACATACGACTTGAAAGAAAGCCACTTGTGTTAGGCTAGCAATGTTTGGGTTTTTTTGGGGGTTTTTTTCCCACGCCAGGTTGCCAAAAAATGGACTTCCCCTTTTGTGTGTACCTTTACATTGCAGACTTGCAGATCTGTACGTCGACTGGACACGCCCACGGCCGCCATGCTGGAGGTGCACACGTTGTTTTTTCCGATGCTTACGGAGTGTCGGAGATACGGATGCTAACCGACCACCTCCCCCCAAAAAAAAAAAAAATATGAATCCTTGTGAATTTCTGTGCAGTGTTTGGCTGTAAGAATACAGATGGAGGATGAAAGTCTCATTCATGTAAGTTGTATGCCTGATTCATACAAATTAATATATTTTGCGAGCACAATCGACTTAAACCCTTCCTTCAACAGTGTATAGTCACAATTTAAAAAAAAATCCATCTCATAACGTTGAATCTTAATTTTTAAACGTGTGTATGTGATTGTGTGTAGGTTTAGGGGAGTGCAATGTCTTTACAAAACCGTTGTCATTTTCACAAACAACCGGCATTTGCGTCACTGCTCAGGCGGACGCGAGTTCATCCGTCGGCGACTTTTGAGCATTGTCACAAGACGTTGGCTGCTGCATGAGCTTCTCGCGGTAGTCACAAGCTAGCATTTGGTAGGTGCTTGTTCTCTCTATTTGCTTCTTCTCCAAGTGAATTGAATTCTCAGCCTGTAAGCCGGACAGCTTTTTTTTTTTTTTTTTTTTTTGCTTGCTGTTGTTGAACAAATGACTTTGATTCTTGTGTGCCTTCCGCTGTGCATCGTCGGCCCATCTGGTTGCCTTGTTTGACAAGGCGAGCTAGGCTGCTACGTTAGCTTTTCACACACTTGGGTTCAATAGCCTGTGCGTGTGGCGGAGAATGCTGAAGTATGAAAATATCCTGAAACATTCCAAGACCAGACAGAGGCGAGCTCCGAAAATGTTCTTTTTTTTTTTTTTCTTGTCTTTAAACACCTGTCAAGAGCAGCGCAGATGGTCAGCTCCAAATACATCACCACAGGCGGCGAAGGAAATGGGAGGGGTTCTGAATCTGATCTGTGTGTGTGTGTGTGTGTGTGTGTGTGTGTGTGTGTGTGTGTATAAACGTGCACGCATGAGCTCATTGTTGGAGGTCAGCCAGAAGACCAGCGGCGGACATCTGGTGCACATCCTGAGGTGCCCACTGGTGACCTTAATGTATGCGATGCACTTTTGACTTCAGAGTTTTTTTTGGGGGGGTCTTCGAGCCATTTTGAGGGAGGGGGAAAAAAAACCAATGTGGGACTTGAGGTGCCATGCGGTGAACGTGCCTCTGGATTGTCATTTTCAAGGTCTGCTCTTGTAGTGTCGATTGATGAGTTTCCCGTTTGATAGCGAGTCATCAGACTTGGCCGCAAGGCTCGGCCCGCCCCGCAACGATGAAAGCGGTTTAGCGTCATCCAGTCGAGTGGATATGCTTCAAATTTGGGGGCAAAACGTCAAGGATGAGTACTCATCGACCAAATTTCACGTTGTTGAATCAAACCGGCTCGAGGGACTGAATGTTCAAATTCACACGAATGGCCCTCAAATTGGCCTTTTCCAACCAAAATGGCCGACTGGATATTTTTCAGGCAAGCATGACGGAGACATTTTGGTCAATCACCTCAACATGGACACGCTTATCAAATTTCACGTTGGATTTTGGAATTTGCGTGAAGTGCCTTAAAATGTCGTCTGCAAAAAAAAAATGGTCGTCTTCTTGTGGTTTCTTGAGTTCGAGTCGCGATCGATCTGTCCGCCACGTTGCTACGTAGAATTGGATTGGGCGGAATTTGCAAATTTGCATCAATGCCCAAAACGCTTTTGAAATGATAGCGTCGAACAAAAATGGCCGACTTCCTGTGTCTTTTTGGGAGACATTTTTTTTTTTTGTGCTGCTACGGTCCTCAAGATAGAAATGTCCACCAAATTTCAAGAGGTTATCTTCAGGGAAGCTACGGTAGCCCTAAAGGGACAAAATAAATTAAAAGTACAAGGCTTTTTTTCGACCGATACCTCATCACGACTTGACGTCTGAGTCCTCCTGGTGGCCAAGCATCACTTTAACCGGAGGAAAGCTCTTATTTATTTTTTTTGGGGGGGGGGGGGCAGGAGTGTTGTTGGTAGGTGAGGGTGGCGGCGGGAGTTAAAAGCACATCTCTGAAAAGTCCAAGTACTCTCAGCACTCCGAAGGCAAAGCGCGAGCGCTACCGGCAGCCGGGAAGTGGGCTCGGAATGACCAACGGAAGACAACAAACGAGGATGAGCGAAATGTTGAAGCTTTTATCTTTTTTTTCTTTTTTTTTTTTTGGTCCTTAAAAGCACAGCGAGACCTCCTCCCTGCCCTGCCCCGCCCCGCCTCCTCCCCGTCTACGCCACTCACTTTCTCTCTCGGCGGCAACGACGTGACCTGGGAATTCTCCGCTGTCGGATCGTCACATCGGACGCGACGTTTGACGAGGCAGACAGATGGAGCCCGGAAGCCAAAAGCGACGAGATAGACGCCGTACTTTTTTCATTTATCAACGGCAAATAGGAGACCGACGTAAGCCGGCTCGTGTCCATAAATCACGCTGACTTTGACGAGTTGGCAGCTGGCTGACGACAGCTCGTCAAACATCATCGGCGGCCTTTGACATATGTGCGCTCGTTGATCGCGCGTATGTGGTAATAAGCATATCCGGGAGGGGGGGTCTTTTTATGTTCACTTATGGAATTATATGAACCGATGTTAATCTTAACGTGTACGTCGAACCGAAAGCACTAACATGTAACGTGATACACAAAACAGTGCGGCGTGACCACACATTACTCCAATGGACTAAAGAGGATTAGCATCCTGTTTTTTTTTTTTGTTTTGTTTTTTTTTCCTGAATGGAACAGAGAGAGAGAGGCGGCACAGTGGTGGAATGGCTCACAGAACAGATGTGCAAGTACAGCACACGCATCCAACACGCAAATACCACAGTGCAGAGACTAATTGCACTACTGAGAGAGAGAGAGAGAGAGAGAGAGAGAGAGAGAGAGAGAGAGAGAGAGAGAGAGAGAGAGAGAGACCAAGTTATTCTGCTGAAAAAAAAAAAAAGGCCTTTGGTCATCAAAAGGCTTTTGTGGACATTGTGAAATAAACAGTGACTTTTTTTTATTTGATAAAATCGGGGAAAATAAACAATTTTTTTAAAAGTCCGGCATTGTTAAAATCATCCGAATATTTCTTTGCAGAAAATTGTACTACTAAGAACATATTTCATCAGAACGTTCCCTCATCTTACATTTTAATGGCCATATTATAAAGTCGTCTGTTATCAAATATATTTACTTCAACAATTTTTTTATTTGTCTGATTTTTGGCCCTTTTGGGCTTCCACAGAGAGATAAATGGCACGCGCACATGCGCACATACACACACACACACACACACACACACACACACACACACACACACACACACACACACACACACAGAAGGGGTACTGTAATATGGGAAAACTCAATTCAAGATATGATTGCATTGAGTTATGAGCTTGGTCACATACATCGAACTCCTATGTCAAGGTACTTCACTGTATGGTGTATTTCATAAATGTGTGTGTGTGTGTGTGTGTGTGTGTGTGTGTGCGTGTGTGTGCACGTGTGTGTGTGTGCATGTGTGTGCGCGCCATGCTGTCACCTTAGGCGGGCCAGGTGGCGTTCAGGTCACATGACCACTGATGAGGACGGCCATCTGCTCTTGATGAACGGGTGCGCGCGGGTGTGTGGTTTCAAAGGCAGGCTGGAAATCTCCTGGAAAATGTCCATGGAAAGTGAAACCGGACAGATTTTGGCAACTCATTTGCAGGTGTCAAATTTTATTTGCCGTGTTTTCCGGCGTACGGGGCCCCCGTCGTCTGTTGCCCCGCCACATTGCAAACGCCGCATCGAATAGAAAGGCCCGTTGGCATTTGCCATCGTGAGATTAGATCGGCGTCCGCGTTGATTCACGTATGGCTGCGGGAATGTTTCATATCTCCAACACGCCTTTGTAATTATGTTGTCTTTATCGTCGGCCGACATCTTATTCGCTCTAATTACGGCGTGACGCGATGCGCATAGAAACACACACACACACACACACACACACACACACACACACACACAGGATGTTACAATACTGCAATATTTTGTTTGCCAGTGATCCGCGATCAATATTATAGGGAGAGTTTGCCAATCGTAACGCTAGCATCCGCACCCATGGGTAGCGCCACCTGTGGTCAGGTCAACACCAGTTCTTTCTTATGCTAGACGTAAATTTACTTTATGGTGTTCAGGCTTTAGCTTATTGTATTGCCAGCGCTGTTTCCGATCGTCACAATAATCACGTAATTGGCTACATATTAGCTTAGCATGCTCACGAAGTCACACTGACGCTAACGCAGCCACGCTAATCAACGCTGCGTGTTCCTAAAGCCAAATTAGCATGTGCTTCAAACGTGTGGTTACTTAAGCAGATTGCCAGATTGAAAAAAAAAAATAGTGAAATTAAAATAAAAGGTTGACTGCAATTTTTCAATGCTCGTGAAGTCACGCTGACGCTAACGCAGCCACGCTAATCACTGCTGCGTGTTCCTAAAGCCAAATGAGTAGCCTTAGCTTAGCATGTGCTTCAAACGCGTGGTTACGAAAGCAGATTGCCAGATTTAAAAAAGAAAAAAAAGAAAAATGTTCCTGTCTCCTCAGACTGTTAATCGGTACGATTAGCGATGAGACGAATAAAATATTCATGTGTTTCCATTCACAGAATGCCCAGTCATCACTTCTTCCCCCCCGCCCCCCCTCCCCCATGAACATGCGCACAGCATGTCAAGTAAGCTTCGCAGATGGCCAGCAGAAGATGTCAGGAATTCAAACGTGCTTACACACACACACAATCCTTTTTTTGACAAATACGCCCAGGTGAAGATAAGAAGGTGATAAAAAACGGTGGGAAAATCAGCAACTCAGTACGTGTTGAATTAAAATGACACTAACGAGCATGACGTGTTCTATTATATCGCCCACAAGGGGACGGTGAACACAATTCTTTTGCTTTTATTTGACTTTTCACCCTTTGATAGTATCTTCCCAAAATTGGCTGTCGAATGTTGAACTTGGAATCAGGTGCACGACCCCCCCCCCCCCCCCCCCCAACAGAATGCTCCTGACCAATTCCAAATCCCGCCAGCCAGCGCGTCCGATCGCATCACGCATCACATCCCGCCACGTGATAATTGCTCGTCACGGCTTCCCGATCGGGACGCGGCCAAAATGTCACAGCGAGGGTTTTTTTTTTTTTTTCCCAGCCTTCCTTAATGAAAGGCGAGCCGCGCCTCCGGCGATGATATTACGACTCGGCCGACCGAGCCCGGGAGTCCGAGTGAGCCTCGCGCGTCCGCGGGACATCGAGTCCCTCGGAAATTGCACGCCAATGCAGCGAGATGCTGTCAAACGATTCCCCCCCCCCCCCCCCCCCCCCTAAAAAAGAAGCACAGGAAAATTGCATGCATCCATTTTCTCGAGCGCTTGTCCGCATTTGGGTCAAGAGTGAACGGGACTCTATCCCAGTTGACTTTGGATGAGAGAAGGGAGGGACGCAGCGGATTGGTCAGCAGCGAGTGTCAGAACGCATCCAGACAAACAGAGTGATTGCCTATCAGTGAAATACACAAAAGGACAACCGAAGGACTGGTCGCCAGCCAATGTCAGGGCGCATAGAGACGGGGAAGAATGTTCCAGCTAAGAAGGCTTCCCATGTTCGTTGTAAATGTTTCAAACGGTTTCGTTTTTTTTTTTTTTTTTCGATACGCTTCAGTGTCATGTCTCGTTACGTGACGCGTCCAATAAAAGTAAAATCAAAGCGACGACAGGCTACGTGTTAATTTCCCGGCGGGACGGCGCGATGGAACGGTCACGTGCCAATGCGGCGACGCCCAGAGGGCAACGCCGCGCACTCGTGTGTAATACGTACATCATATTCATACGACATGTGTCGTCGCATGAATATTTCAGCGCATAACCTGCACGTCTACTTTAGTTTATTTGCGCTAATGAAGCTAGATTCCAAATGCGCCGTTGTTATTGCGCTGGGTGAAAGGCCGGCATGTCAAAGCCGAGAACGAAGCGCAGCTTGAGCGTCTGATGAGCAAGCAAATGTGAGATGAAGCACCGATTGGCCACGCGAATTATGAATGAAGTGGTGCCTCCACCAGGGAAAATACAGTCGCATTTTTATACTGTACGGAGGGGGATAAGGTTCAATTAGAGATTGGTGGCTTCCCGCCCTGGGAGGAGTCTCGCGCTCTCAATGACATCACAAAATTGGCGTGCAGTTTTTTAATCACAGTTTAAAAATATCTCAAAAAAATTCTCGAGCACTTTAAAACAACAAAGTGCCGTATCTGGAGCAAAAACAATTCATACCACAACATACAATCAAACAATTAAACTAAAAAGCAAGTCTCACGCTGTGTCAAAAAGCCAAAGAGTTTTGAGACGGTTTTGAGTTTTGAGGAGTTTTGAAGATGGGCTCAGAGAGGTTAGGTGGGGCCAGGTTTAAAAGATTTGGAAACAAATATTTATTATTTCAAAAGAACTCTGAAATGTAGATCAGGAGCCAGTGAAGGGATGCCTGAGTCGGAGTGACGTGCTCCCTCTTACGAGTTGCATTTTTAAGAGGTGATCAGCGGCATTCTGGACCGACTGGAGACGCTTGATGGAGGATTGCTGACTCCAAAGTCAACTGCGTTAAAGTCATCCATCCGAGATGGGACGAAGGCACGGATGTCTCTTTCTAAGTGCTCTTGAGGAACGAGAGGCGCGACTTGAGCCGGCTGCCCGACATAAAAGAAGCCGCATTTGACAACGGCACCAATTTGACGCTCTAATTTCAAATCACTGTCCAGTTTATGACCTAAATTCCAGACTGTTGGCTTAAGGTTACACCCACACACACACACACACACATACGTGTTTTGGTGCATTTTCAGGACGTCCGTTTGTTCATCTGACATGTCATGAATACAAACGCACACACACACACACACACACACACACATACGTGTTTTGGTGCATTTTCAGGACGTCCGTTTGTTCATCTGACATGTCATGAATACAAACGCACACACACACACACACACACACACACACACACACACACACACACACACACACACACACACACACACACACACGGCTTTGACAGATTTGTTCAATGCCAGAAAAATAAAAACAAAAGCCACGAGAGAGGTGAGAAAAGCGGCTGAATATCGTCTCCAAGTGCACACGCGGGTTCCCCGTGGCGATGACGACGGCGCGCCAAAGAGGAAAACGCGTCCTCGTTTCCCGGGGAAAAGTGCGTTCAATTGTTCATGACTAATGTGCACGCGTGATATTCCGCAGGCACCTTATCAATTGATTGTCAAGCGGCGCCAGGCGGTGGGGCGCTTATCTGGGCCGCTCCTTATCTCGCCATCCGCCGAGTGCGTCCCGCGGGCCGCCCCCGACGCGCGGCCGGCCCGCATTATTATCGCGGGGAAGCACTCAGGCTGCGACCGCAGACGGATGCGCGCCGCCAGCAAAGGCCAATTTGGAGGGGCCTCCTGCGCCCCCAACGAGCTGCTTCGTCGCCGAATGGATGGAGGAGGGAAGACCAAGGAGGACGCCGGGCTGCGTCGAGTCCTCGCTCGCATGCGGGACGCCGTCACGCTCCTTTCAACGCTACTTAAGTTGAAAGAGTCATTTGGTGATCGTTGATTTGGAAGCGCTCGTTTTTGAAGGTTTTCGCTGGGCTAATTTCAGTGGAGTGCAGAGCTCAGCAACCTGAAATACTCAAAAGAACCATTTTGGCCGTCGACCACAGAGGGGGACAAAAAAACAACAACAAAAAAACCAACAAAAAAAACAACACCGGGAGCCACAAAACCCTTTTGACATCTACAGCATTGCACATCGTACGTTCAAAAAGCCCTTTTTTGCATTTGTTCGCCCTGCAACAAAAACAATTAAAATTCATCATTTCATTCAAAAGGACGGATTTCATTACCAATGTAAACTATGTCGTGGGAAAGTAATCGCCAATTGAAATATTTATTTCATCTGGCTACTGTGATTTTTTTGATTTTTGATCATTTTGAATAACTTTCATGTGGCGCTTGGCGTGAAACTTTCTTCAGAAACGTTGCTACTCTTGGATTGGGCTACGGTTTACCTCGCGGGGTCGAATAGCTCACTCAATCTTGGTGTCACACATCTGCGGTGATGATATGTTTGCCGTGACGAAAAAAGAAGAAAAAAAAATGCTCTTTCGAGTGATATTTGAAACTGTGCAAAGTAAAATAAAAACAAATACGAATTGAACACTCCATTTTTTTTTTGCAAATACGTCAAAACACAAGTGGCTGATGGTCCCATGGTGTAGTACCACGTTGTGCCACAACAGGTGGGGCAGCACTGAGCTCAACTGGAAGACATTCAGAAGAGGCAGAGAAGGCTCCCAACTAAACTCATGTTTCACACAGTTTAAGAGGTCATCGTCACAGTCCAGACAAACAACGAATGACTAGTTAATCCAGTTGCAGATAAAGACGAGCTTTAAAAAAAAAAAAAAAAAATCAACATCCCGACTGGATGTTCTACTGCTGATTACTTGAGAACGGAAACGGGTCGAATCAAACGTTTTTTTTGGGGGGGGTGAAAGAGTCGCCTTGTTTCACTTGCTACATTTGACAATCGTCTGCAGGCCTTTTGAAAAACATCTGAGAGGCTCTCCAACGACTTGATGAAGCGAACATGCTAACGTGTTTTGTGAGGCAGACGCGGCTCGCCCAGCTCAGCCGCGTCGCCGCAGCGTGCGAGGAAAATAAAGCATAGGAAGTCTACAGCGGGATACCGGAGTGCAATCAATGCGTCGCTTTCTCGTCCAAATGACTCGGTCGTGTTTGCGGCTCGGAGTCATTTTGCGACGCTCCTCGGCGACCATTCATCAAGAGCGTTTATTACAAATGTGAGCACTTTGCTGGCGCGCGAGTTCATTTGTCAAGAGACATTTTAATTGTGGCACTCCATCTTGTCTCGGACCCGCCGCCGAGAGTCGATCCATCACCACCGCCGCCGCCGCCGCCCCGCCGCCGCCGCCTGCCGACGGGTCGCCCGTCTCGTCGCGTTTTGCCGCGCGAAGCCCCGAATGACGTTGCGCCGTCCATTCGTCTTTGTCAGCGGGAAAATTCATCTGCTAAACCGTCGCTTTGCTTTGCTCCACTTCGGAACTCGTTTCAGCCGAGGATTCGTTTGATGAGCAAAGTCAACTTGCAACTCGGCAAAGACTTCATTACCCACAAGGCTTTGCAAACCGCTCTGGCCACCGTGGCTTTGGGGTTTTTGACCACGACCTCATATTTGATGAAAAACGGCAATCGGCCATATGCAAACCTGGTTGCCGGTGAAAAATCAACGTTTGGCAACGTTAGCAAACAAACAAAGGCAAAAAAAAAACAAAAAAAAAACAGTGGCGTCAAAGCACTTTTAGTTACCATCAAAGTACATTTCATCAAGCAATTTGCCTCCTCCATGTCGTCTTAAAGCCGCTTAGCGCCGCCGCCGCTTCATTCTTTGTCGTCTTACTCTCACTTCACTTTTTTTCCCCCCCCCCTCCCCCGTTTTATTTAAACGGCAGCCTGGCGGAGGCAAATATTGAGTTATACGAGCAACAATATGATGTCATCATCGTCATCGTCTTATGGCAACACTCGATAAAGCACATAATTGCCGACGTTAACTATTCATGACAAGCGCCGTGGTAATATTAAAAAGTCAAGCGGCAGACGAGAGAAGCATCAAAGCGGGCCCATGAAAACTTGATGACGGCAAGCTTGAACCCGCGTTCTTTGGCGTTCAAGGGAAAAGGCGCAAAAAAAAAAAAAAAAGAAATGTCGGAACGTCGGCGTCATGTGACGCGAGGTGGGGGAAGGGGGAGGGGGGGTAATCGGGCTAGCTAGCGCGATGCTTCCTTCTCTCCTTTCTTGTGGTTAGCCGTCGCCGTCATCCACACAGACAAATTCAGTCGAGTTGAAGGCGGACCTCGTTTTCAGAAGCTTTACTGAAGCGGAACAGAAAACATGACAAAAAAATCGGCACAAATCCGCTGACTTGTGATGTCAGAGTGGGGCACTGCTGCCTTGCTCACAGGCCCATTTTTGGAAATTCTCCGCTCACAAAACGCTGGCTTGGTTGTTTAATTTCACACTTGGGGGTGTCGGGGGGGGGGGGGGACAGACGTTTCGGCATTCAGACGCAAAACTATTTGGATACAAACAAATAAAAAGTCCATTTTCTTTAATGGGCCGGCTGGCCTGCGTGCGTCCGTCTTTGCACGGATGCCCTCCATCTTGTCGAGTGCTCCCCCAGGCCGCTTCCTCGGCATCGGCACGAGGCGCCGTTCACGAGATGGATTGACCACATTGAGGACCAGAGAAGCGGAGCGCCGGAAGATAATAACAGGAAAGACGCAGGAAATGGCTCGTTCGAGAGCGGAACAGTCCGTACGCCGACGCCTCCGCTCACAAGTGGCGCAATTCACACGGCGGGTCGAGTTACAAGCCGTTGTCATGAGAACGAGGCGGCCAAAGAAGACGTTTTCGGCGTCCCCGTTTGAAGTGTCGAGAGCGGCGCGGCGAGTGGCTGCTCCACCTGGCACCCTGCGGTTTGTCCCGTCAGGACTTTGGCTGTTGAACCAACTGGAGGAGGCGCGTCGAGAGGCCCACAAGAGCCGCGCTACGCTACACACTCCACAACAAGCACCGCACACGCCGCAATACGCAACAAGCACTCGAGTGGAGGAGCGCTCATCCGCGCCAATGATCCCGAAGCGTGTCACGCCGGGGGGGGGGGGGGGGGGTTGAGACGCCGGCTGCTTGTGAGGAAATAAAACAGGGCCGCGCGCCCCCGCCCCGGGAAGGACGCGCCCTTGGTTATCGCCAAAATAAAGCTCTCTCGCTCTTCTGACGACAGCAGGAAATCACGCGACTAAATTTGAGAGAGGTTGGATAACTGCTCGAGCGCTGAAAGCGGGGAAAAAAAAAAAAAAAGTGACACGCTGAGCCATTCCCAAGATGTTAGTTTCTAGATTTAGAAATGGCACTTCAGCTCACACGTCCCTCTGCTGTACTGCCCCCACTGGCATCTGGCACATTGATGGACCACTTGTGAAAGATGCATTTATGCTAGTTAGCAATCAGAGTAAAAAATAAATAAATCAACAATAATCATCCAAAGACATTCAAACTTGGATTTAGCATCTTCAGATTAGAATGAACTAGAATAGATTAGCATTTCAGTTAGCATTTCAGTTAGAGCCCCTACAGTAAAAAGTATCCCCCCAAAACAATTATTGGCTCATATCTGTAAAACAAATTGATTTTCAAAAGCAGAAAAAAAAAAATGGCCGTACGCTTTGATAACTGGGAGAGTGCGACGAATGAACACGCTAAATGCTAAGCAGGCTTTTGACCTCACCAAGCCCTTGGAAATCAATAAGGCGCTCGGCCTGCTCTAATACCAACAGCGTGTTGAAACGCCATCGGAAAACAAGGACTCTGCATGGTTAGCATCGCGCTAACACACTGCCGCCGCTAAGCCCGAGAGGCGAAGGCTTAGCCGCAAGTCTGCCGATTGATAAGATAAGAGGCCGTGAACCCTGACCTGCGGCTTGCATTGGAGATGACAGCAGGGGTGTCAAAGGTCAAACGAGCCAAAGACCAATTCAAGGCGGCTTTTCCGAAAGACGGAAATGCGAGGCGTGAAATGCTAGTAGCTGCGCGTGTCCGCTGTTTGCCGGACGATTTGGCGAACGAGTCACGTGCCACTCTCGCCGCCTGCAATTCTGAAACCTGAGCACGGAGGGTGGGGGGGGGGAGTGAAGAGGGGGGCAGCGAGATGAAGAGTTTGAGAAGAAGAAGAAGAGACCAAAGGGAGGAGAAGGAAGAAAATATGAAGAAGGATGACAAAGATGTCACGACGAAGAGGCCAAAGTGCGGAATGAGGAGGAGGAGGAGGAGGAGGAAGCCCAGCACTCAGCAAAGCCTCCGACGAAGAAGAAGCCACATACGAAGGTGAGCGTGTTCCCGAATGTAGGTCACCCTGCCCTCGCTCCTCCGCCTCCTGTTGCCTCGCGCGTCTTCTCGCTGTGTCCGCGCGTCACGGTGCGCAACCCTGCATCGGCGACGCTAATGGCCGCCCATCAAACTTTCAAGGGCATCAATAATTCAGGAATTAGCTCTCAACAGAGCCACATTCGCCCGGCATCTGGCAAGGGGAAGCGATGGGGGTGTGGCCTCGGGGGGGGGGGGGGGGGGCTACACCTGACGTGAGCGTTGACACGACTTTTTGGGCGCTTTCTTTGGAGAGATTTTTTTGGGTGAGGCTTGTTTCCTGCTATCGACTGTACTGGTTAGGTCTTGCGATCATATGTGTGTGTTTTGATTGATGGTTTTCACTTCCTTCAGATCTTTTGTCTGGAAGGGTGATGGAATTTGGCGTCCAACCTCCATTTTCAGGAGGACAATATTTGGAGGTTATTCAGCTTTAATGAGGATTTCATTCGGTGGTCATTTAGCCATAATTAGCTTGGATATGATTTCCTAATTTAGCTGCCAGTCTGATGAATTATGAGGGCCATTATTATTCAGCTACAGTTAGATTTTGCAGTCATTCGGCTTTAGTGTTATTCTTGTTTGAAATGTAGCCTTTTGAAGCTTGGATGTCAAACCTATTTTCTCATATATTTGCCTTTAGTAATATTTTAGGGTAACTCATTCGTGTACGGAGATAAAATTATTCAATTTTTGGAGTAATTTGGGAGGATTTCTTATATTCTGAGCCATATTTTAGTTATTAGTCAATCTGTGGCAGTGTGTTTGCATATTTTGAAAACGTCTCCAGTTATTAATAATCACAGTGATGAATAAATGACAAATATGTCAAGCAAAAAGCGAATAATTGACGGTCACGCGGCGAGTTTACGTCAGCGGCACGTGTCGTGTCAACAAAGAAGATGGCCGCCGCGCAACGTCAGCTTCCGTAGCGGGCGCGTTCTTCCTTTTTTACTCAAAAGGAAGCAATCCGGAGCTGACCATGGTGCTGATCAGGAGCTCTCCAGTGCTGAACTCGGTCACTGAAAATGCTCTCTCGACTGCAAGAAGAATATTCTTCACATTATCCATCCTTAGGTTAGCTCGAGGAAGCTTGACTTTGTTTCGCAACATGAACTGAAAACATAATAATTCCAGCTAAAGTCTACAAACTGTAACAGCTAAAGCCTCGCAAAATACAAACTTGTGTGTCATAATTTAAAAAAAGGTTCAGTGGCCAAAACGTGCAGACTGACAACGATGTAACACTCATTTGTGCTGCTATGGTATTAAACTGTTCACGAGGGTTTCCTGATTTTATACAATACATCCTGATTTATATAGTTTTGGTGCATGGCATCCAAATTGACCCCCCCCCCCCCCCCACCCCCACCCCCACCCTCCCCAGTCTGCTGGCATCCCTGACAAGTGCTTCATTGTTGGCCTCAAGGAGAAGAAAAAAACAAACTCCAATGTGGCAGCCATTCGTTTGGCTCGAGACTTTAGCCTGGCGTGGAGTGCCTCGTTGTTGGCAATGAGTGCTTCCGAGAAAATGAAGAATTAGGATGTATTTTGAAGTCTTTTAAATTAAGATTGACATCACCCTTCAGGAGTAGACAGCCACCACAATCCAAGTCACCTTTACATGTTTCCCACTGAATGCTGACTGCTTTTACCTCAAGTTGAACATTTGGTAACTGTTTTTTTGTATTTTGTGGAGCATTTGTGTTATTCTTCTCGAAGCGGATCTCAAGTACAGCCATGATTTCTTTTCAAGGCGTACAGATGGAAACAAATGATCAGTGCTAAAAGCAGATGGACGATTAGAACATTGTTTCGCTTCCTGCCAAGAGCGCCGTGGTGGTCGGCCAATGACGGCAGGGGGGTGGGGCGGGGTTGGTTGGTAGGGAGGGGGTGGGGGGGGCAATCCATGTGGACGCGCCCCAACGCGGCCGACGCAATTGGACATCTGCAGCGGAGCGTCGGCGCTCTGCTAACGAAATGCAAGCAAGTCAAACATTGGCTGCTTTCACGTTGCTAAAGCGACGACCACGTCGCCGCCATTTTGGAGGGAAGGGAGACCGTCTCAAAATGGAGGTTGTCTGTCCGTCGCGGCCGTGAAATGGCAGACGTCGGGTTTCTTTTCAGACGCGGCCTCTTGAAACTTTTTTTGCGTGAGTGTCCTTACGATGGACACGTCGACCAATGAAACTTTTTCCTTCAATTGATTTTCTTTTTTTGAATCCACAACAATTGTCTTCAAACGACACCACTTTGATATTTTTGGACGATAATCTCGGGCTGCGACTTATCATTTTAAGAATCAGAATTATTTTTTTTGTTTTTTTGTCCCTTTGGTTCCAAAACAAAACATCTCAAATGGACAGTCGTGAAAATGCACCAAATATAAACAAGATCCTCAAAGTATTTTTGACAGTCGCTGAAATCAATTTTTTTAACAAGACGCCGCATGCGCCAGCTGGCGGCTCCGTTGACGTCAGCGTTGCCGGCGGAAGCGCCGCCAACGCTTGCAGATGAGCCCAAAGCGATCTGAAAGCGAACACGTCGAGGGTTCGTTCCGTTGGCTGCGAGTTTGAACCGACTCGGATCAGCGGCGACGAAACGCGGGCTCCAACTTTTCATAACGCGATGAGCCAAATGTTGCCACGCTACAAGTTTTCTCCCGCGTGTTTGCGGATGCGCGCCGCCGCTTCACTTAGCTGGAATCCCATCACAGGTGCGACCAATTAAAGAGGATGGAGGCTTTTTATCCGCCGTTCCCGAGAGGAAAACGCGACCAAATCCCGCCGCCTGTGACAAAGCAGGAAGAAGGAAACGAAGGGGGACTTTTGGGGTAGGGGGCACAGCCCTCATCTCCCAGGCCGAGCGGAACATTTGGATTTGGAGGTGATTTGGCTCGGCGCGTGCGTAAGCGGAAGGGAGCGGTTTACGCGGTCGGCGTGGAGACGCGGGGGGTACGCGATGGGGGCGCTGCGGCATTTGCATGGCGTGCCGGCGGTCCGTGTTGAGCGCTGACCCGCTGCTCAAGTATTGATGAAGGCACAAAAGCGAAGGCGGCTTGGCATGACGCAACGTTTGCGGCTCCGCTTCACTCCGTTCCTTGGCGGCTCTAAATCAAAACGGGTTTGTTTTGATTTTTGAGATTTTTGGGGTGGATTTTCTCATGAAAAATCTTTTTTTTTTTACCGATTTTCAAGTGTCAATCCGATTTCATCGAAGCCAAATTGGCTTTTGTGGTGAATTTCCAAAACATTTTTTTGTCATCAAGAGTCACAAAAATTGACTGCGCGCTTTGCCAAACGCAATGACGGAAAAGTCAATGTTTTGGCATCCATGATTTCAATTTGGGAGCAATCGGACAAAATCTTGTCTTTGAAGGACCGTTGGACAACACGACCCTCAAATATTTTCAAATCCAAATGGCTGAATGCCTTTTTCTTTCCAGGCATTGACTTCTGATATATTTTTGTGTGTCTACTCGTGGTCGACATGACGACCATTTCATGTTGCTAAGTGAAACTAGCCTTAATTCTTGGACTACTTTATTTTTTTTAAAAGGAGCCTAAAATGGTTTGCTTTTTTTCTGAGAAAAATGTTTGTGGGTCTCCCATAACAAATTTCACGTTTGCCATGTGAAACTGCCCACAGAGTGCACAACCGAGCTTGCTGAGGGGGGGTGGGGGTGGGGGGGGGGGGGGGGGGAGATTTGTGTGCTGTTTACTCGCCTCAGGAAGAAACTGCTGGGGGTGATCAATTGTTCCGAGGGGACAAAGAGGCTTTGCATTCATCACCACACACACACACACACACACACACACACACACACACACACACATACACACTGTTGGCGAGCCCTTAAAAAAAAGTAGATGGCCGGTGTTGACCTTTCCCTGCTGCGGTTGTGTAAAGTGGATTTTGTGTAATGAGTCACCCTGCTCGGACGGCATCGTCACGCTTTTAAGCCGGCAGACGCAGGGAGCAGCGAAAAAAAAACTTCCGACACCTCTTTGTCCCGCGCTTGCGCCCCTCATATGCGCTTTTACAATATGATGATTCATGTTTCTCTTCATCGTAGCCTGATAAGAATCAGGGGCGGTCCCCGAAGTGGAGTGCGACTAGTAAAAATACATAAAATGTGTGCTGCAGTGTGGCTGCTTCCATTCTTAAAATGGTGGAAATAAGCCCCCTACTTAACAAACCTGATGTATTAACTGACCACTTTCCTATCTCACCTACTTAGCTAGTATACCCACCCTCCCCCTTACCGACCAATCCCTGCACTATTTACCTTCTTACCTTCTTACTTAGCCGCCTCCCCACCTTTCTCACTCACTTATCGACTAACCCGGGGGTCGGCAACACGCGGCTCCAGAGTCGCGTGCGTTGCTCTTTAGCGACATCTAGTGGCTCCCTGGAGCTTTATCAAAAAAAATTGAAAATGGAAAAAGATTTTGATAGTGGGCTAATATAGCTCAAATAGATTTAAATACATGTGGCAGCTCCGAAAAAGGAGAGCTGTGGTGTTGGTTTACACTTTAGTTATGCTTTTAACAGCCTCGACAAACACAGACACGTCTGCGTCCGACTCCGTGCCTTCTCTCTGCTCGTTGAACTCGAGAGGCGTTCAAAGACAGCCTCCGAAAAACGGAAATTCGTGATCACTTCACTGACACTAAGAAAAGCGAAAATAATGCACCAAAACAAAAACACTTTATCCAACCTAATATATCTGGGTAATGTATACAGTGTATACTTAAGTGGGTTTGATATCAGCCGTGTGGAGGAGTTGAACGCAGATGATCAAGAGAGAGAGAGAGAGAGAGAGAGAGAGAGAGAGAGAGAGAGAGAGTAAGGGGCATGGAGCGAGCGAGGGAGGGCGACCGACAGATGTGCTTCTTGTGTAGCGCGTCCGGGCGGGCCCGGCCGAGGCAAGTGGCCGCGCCGGTTAAGCCTCTTACGTCCTATTCACATCACGCTGAGGGCATATAAATACCGTGCGTGGGTGCGTTTGTGTGTGCGCGCGCGCGTGTAAATAGTGACCTGCTTAAGATATACGCACATCGCCCGGTAGGCGCCTTGTGACGCTTTTAGCGTCCTGGCGGGACGATGCAGCATCCGTCCTCGTTCTCTCACGTCGCAAGCAATCCGCTGCGGAACACGTGCTGCTCATCAAGCGCTCGACAACGCGTTGGCGCAAAACGCAGATTAAGAGCGCGGGACACTTCATTAGGCACACCGACCCATCGCAAGATGGAAGGATGGGCAGTTAGTTGTTGATGACAGTGTCATGACGAGAGCTGTTGGTTTGAGTGTCCCATTGCAGTTAACCCCCATGCGGTATTTATCCCTAAATTGGACATTTCGGTCACTTTGGACGATTTTGGACTGTTGGACAAATGGACACCACAGACAAAACAGTGAAAAATAACTCCACGAAGCTGAAATTTGCATAGGACGTATATCTATGTCTTGGCCAATTCCCGCTGAACATTTTGAGGGGTTGAAAGTGAAACAAAATAAAAAGTGAAAAGAGTTGTTGCACATTGGAAGAGGGACATTTTTGGGACGTAATACCCTTCATGCAGCCGCTTAAAAAGACTGCATGAGGGTTAAATAAGGCGGTTAAAAAATGCACGATTATCTACAAGCCATGCCCGACATATCACATCACACCGAGGAAGAAAGCAAGACAAGATGTCTTCTCATACTCCTCTTCGACTTCGGAAGATGATCAGGTTTTTGGGCCTCATGAGTTTAGAGGAAGTGGAGGCGAACACGGACTCGGGTTTCAGGCCATTAGCCAGAGCGGGGAAGATGAGAGAAGGAGAGAGCCCGAGGCCTGACCATCCATCCATTACGCTCCCCATTCATCCATCCATCACTCGATCCACCCACACGTTCCAGGAGGAGATGATGGAGGCGGGATGTTAAATCGCAGCCTGACAGCCTCCTCTCGCACAGCAACAGTTGCGGGAGGCGGTGGAGGATGATTATGGGATGTGTGGTTGCGAAATGTTTGGTGGGGGAGGGGTGGGGGGGGGGGGTTGTCAGTGTAGCTGGATTATAATGATGGTCATCTGATGAGCCACATGCAAGCTATACGCTCAATATCCACAAGCTAAATGCTAGTTGCCAAAAGCAATTAGCTAGCTATCGACACGGCATGCGGCAGCTATTCGCTAGCTCCGTCGTTGTTATTTACAAAGTCTCAGCGAGTTGATGCCTAAAAAGAGGCTATTAAACCTTCAAAGTATGCGCTAGCGGATTACTCACATCTGCTAGGCTACTTATCGACATCGGCGAGAAATAAGCTAGTTACCTACAAAATATTGGGTCCATTTTGATATCATTTTGATTCATAACGGTTTAGGTTGCTTGTGCGATTATTCGATTTATTTCTAATCAGAATCAGAAGCAGAATGTAGAACACACAAGGAATTTGTCATCCAGTAATGCCACCGTTGTTTTACATTGATCTCCCATCCTGAAACTGACAAGCTTGAAATCCGATTTTCAAAATGTTAAGGACGTTAGAATTTTTTTTTTTGGGACCATAACAGGAAAGCCAATCAGCAGATACATTTTCATGGCAGTCCAATGCAAATGGCGTCTGAACCAAAAGATTTGTTCAATTTATGATCAAACAATGAAAACTTTCGAATCCATTGACAGAGCAAATGGTTCCGGCCCACTGAAATGCGCTTCTTGCACAACAGTAAAGACAACAGAGCATAACTGAAAAGAGCTTCGTGGCAACTATGCGGGTTGCACTGAGCAAATTGGATGAAAATCAGCCATCTGCGAACTATGCGCTCGTTGTTGACATCATCGTCTGTCATCTTGAATCTCGACACGCTTTCTTCCATGCTATCTGCTAGCTTGCTGCTTGCCAGTTGCGAGCAAAAGTTGGAAACAAAAAGGAGCCAAAAGAGATGAAATAAAAATGCATTGGAGGGACCGCGATTAAGCGATTACGCTTGCTAATGATTCCCACCCAGCGCCCGAAAGTGCAAAGCGGAATTAGCTGGAAAGCCTCTGCCGTCTCGTCGAATCCGTCATCTTTGCTCCGGAGTCGCTTGCCGGCGTGCAAGCTGCCGTAATTAAATCATCATTCCTTCCGGCGTGTGAACAAATCACTGGAAGTAGGTCGCGTGTGGGCCAGCTCGGGCGCGCGTTTTCGATGCCAAGACGCTGAGCGGACACATGTTGGAGGGAGCGCGTTTTTAGTTTTTGCATCATTAAACGACAACGGGATCGCATGACCGACGTCTCGCGCGGCTGCGGGTGACACGGACACTTTGGAGACGCGCCGCAGCGGCGGCGAAGTGTTCCACTCATCCCCGAAAATGGTCGCCGACCGGCACGGCGGTATCGTCACGGTGACAAGGGAGAGCTCATCCGTAATCCTCGCTCAGATTAAATTAGAGTAGATTTCTATCCCGGCAACGTCACGGAGGATTTAGGAGTTAGGGTTAGGAGGGTTCAGGTTTGGGATGGGATTAGGGGTTATAGGATATGCTGATGCTGGTGGGTAGCGGTTAGGCTCGGATTTAGGGGTTACGATATGAATAAAGGGGTAGGGTTGGGGCAGTGACTCCCAATCTTTGAGCCAAGGCGCAATTTTTCACGTTTCAATAATTGCACGGCACACCACCAAAGAAAACGGTGACAAAAAGAGGATACATGTGTCGATTTCATACTTTTTTTTGCCATTTATTTGTTCTTTCTGTCACTATAGGTTGATGGCATAGATAGATGGACAAAGATGCATTGGTATTAGAAAAATAATCCATCCATCCATTTTCCGAACCGCTTCATCCTCACTAGGGTCGCGGGGGGTGCTGGAGCCTATCCCAGCAGTCTTCGGGCAGTAGGCGGGGGACACCCTGAATTGGTTGCCAGCCAATCGCAGGGCACACAGAGACAAACAACCATCCACGCTCACACTCATACCTAGGGACAATTTAGAGTGCCCAACGAGCCTGCCATGCAGAATGTGGGAGGAAACCGAGCACCCGGAGAAAACCCACGCAAGCCCGGGGAGAACATGCAAACTCCACACAGGGAGGCCGGAGCTGGGATCGAACCCGGTACCTCTGCACTGTGAAGCCGACGCGCTAACCACTGGACTACCGGGCCGCCCTAGAAAAATAATTTGCACCCAAATTACCGGTAAGTGAAATTTCAGTTCATGCAGCACACCGTTAGATCTCTCACGGCACGCGAAGGTTGGGTATCACTGGGTTAAGGGTTAGTAGTATGGTTGTGGTTAGGGTCGGACTACTGGTGGAGGTATGGTTCGGTAAAAGGAGAAAAGGTTCAGTTTTCAATCGAACAAGACTGGAAAATGAACCATCCATCCATTCATTTTTTACCGTTTACCCGGGGTCGGTTCGCGGGGGCACGCCCTTGAGCAGGGGAGCCCAGACTTCCCTCTCCCCAGCCACTTCTTCCATCTCTTCCCGGGGGATCCTAAGGCATACCCAGGCCAGCCGAGAGTCAAAGTCTCTCAAGCGTGTCCCGGGTTGGTCCCCGGGGCCTTCTATCAATGGGACATGCCCAGAACACCTCACAGGAAGCACCCTATTCACATGCCCCAGCCACCTCATCTGGCTCCTCTTGACGTGGAGGAGAAGCGGCTCGACTCTTAAGTCCCTTTTGGATGACCGAGCTTCTCACCTTATCTCTAAGCCCGGACACCCTGCGGAGACAACTCATTCCGGGCCGTTGTATCCTGGATCTCGTTCTTTCGGTCACGACCCCTAACCACACAGGTGATATTGATGGATTAGGGTTACAATTAACCAACATTCAACAAAAGCATGTCTACGTTTAGTGTTAAAGTAAAGTCTGCTGATGCTGATGCACAACCGAGAAAATCTCCGCAATGTTTCAATCCTGGTTTGGACTTCTGCCTGTGGGGCTGCACGTGATGAACATCATGCTCCAAACATGGTACAAGTAAGTTGGCCTCGGGTCACTGGTTCCATCACCAACCCGCGCTGCCAAACACCCTGGAGCCTGTGAACTTGTGTGCACGGTCGCGGAAGCACATAGGACCTTCTTTGTCAGTTTGCCAGCAAGACACGCGTGTGGCGTGTGCTCATTAACTATTCAACATGTGACAATCATCATGCACTATTTAGCCAGGCCATGTCTTCACAACAGAAGAACACAAATCATGCAAAAGCAACCTAACGGCGCATTTTGTTTTCATTAAAATGGTGTTATTCGTGAGCTGGATGTAAATGTGCTCACATACACGCTAGCTGGATGCTAGGTAGGCATGATCTCTGCTAGCCTGGAAAACCACACAAACTAACCGAAAACACGCCCCTTCATCGTGGCTGGGCTTGGTTCAAAAGGAACCATCCAATCAAATTCGCTTCGTTTGCTGTGACGTATCCTTCGTCCCTGGAGTTTTAACTAGCATTAAAACTCCAGCCGCAGACGGGACTGAATGCATTTATTTCAAAAAATGAGATGTTTTATTTGTACTTTTTTGACATCATGTTCGCTCTTCACTTAGTGGTTCCATTTCGCTGTCCGTTTTTGCCCCGCCTCGGAAATGCAATTGAAAAATTTATGATTTCCAGGCTGGCAGTCATGTACCATCACATAAGAACACGTCACTCTCAAGGAAGCATGACGCTTAAGTAGCGTGTTGGTGAAAACGCATTTTTGCGCAACGACACATGCTAACCGGTTGCTCGTCGACAATACATCGTCCGACATGAAGCTCTCTGTCAAAATATATCCAAGAGCTCTTTCATCATTGACCTCAACAACTGAAACGGTTAGCATATAAGCCACCTTCGCTCCGCTATGCTAGCATCCATAGCGCTGTCCAGAGCAGACGCAGCCAACGCCCTGAAGCGCACGGCGGTGGCAGCTCTTCTTTTGCCATCCATCAATTTGCTGCCAAATCAAGTCGGACAGAGTGTAATGTAAATGTAAATGAAGCGAGTGGGCACAGAGGAGGGAGAATTGTTGCTGGGGGGAGGGGGGGTGGGTGGCGGGTGGGGATACTGAGGGGAGCTGGTGGTGGTGGCGGCACAGATGGATGAGAGGCTGCTTTTCCTTCATCTTGCCCAGTGGACACATTTCCTCATTCCGCCTCCTCAATGCGCTCACCTCACCATTATTCCCCCACTCCCAAACTCAACCCTCACCCATTCCATCATCTCGGGCTCCCACGGCCTCCACTTCCAAGATGTACCCACACCACATGTGATGGGTCACGCGTTCTGGTGAGAGGACACCATCTGCTGGGGTGGGCTGGGGTGCCAACTGGCTAACTACTGTCGCTTGTTGTACAATGTATTCCGGGGACACATAAAAAAAAATAAAAATGGAGAAAATCAGTGAAGCCATGCCCGAAAAGACACAGGAAGTCAGCCATTTTAGTTCGAGACGGACATTTTCATGAGCCCGCCATAAACAAACTGGCCCTCAACATGAAAATCTAGCGCCTGTGTCACATAGCGAGGTGGTGGTGGACCCCAAAAAAGCAGGCAAGAGGGAGGAGCAGGGTGTAGTTGACAAATTGTATTTAAAAACAGAGAAAACTAAAACAAATGCAAAGTAACAAACAAAACCATGGGACCTAAAACTATCAATACCAAAAACATGACTTAAACATAACAAACAAACAAACATGACAGTAGCACAAAGCAAACAATGACCCGACACGGAGTGGTCGGGCATCAAGTCCTTTAAAGTGGCACTAATTACACAATGACCAACAGGTGTGCAGCTGCAGGCAGAGCCCCACAGTGCCACCTGTTGGTCACAAACAGATCCATGACAGCCTGAAGCCATAACTGGAAGTCTTTCGTTTGTAAACTGTGACCTTTGACTAGACTGAATTTGCAAGAGTTTGTAAATGTTGAAATGAGATTGAAGGTTTCTTGTTTTTCCAGACGCGGTCGGAGCCGTCACTGCTTCCTTCTGATGATTGAAATGTGGTCATGTGATGTATATTCTTTGATTGTTTTCGAGAGGACGAGGGGAACACGACACCGCTTGACATTTTGACCTTGGGCAAAGTATTTTGCTTCTTTTCCGTATACATTCATTGAGGCCAAGTCCAGGGATCCTTCAAAAATGATCTGGTCCTTCTAATGTTTTGAAAATTCAGTCCATTTGGCCACTTTTCACTGAGCAACGTGGCATTTGGCAGACGTGTGTGTCGCAAGGAAAGCCGTAAATCCAGTCAATCGCAAGAAGCCACGCCTGGAAAAAAAAAAACACCGAAAGCCAAATCAACCATTCCAGTCATTTTGACCATTGGAGGTCATTCTGAAATCAAATCGTTCGGAAAAATTCACCCTACAAAGTCACTTCCGTTTGGCGATATCACATTTGGTAGAATTCTCTCAAATGTCTCTCGAAGCAATGCCCCAAATAACCCCCCAAAAAGAAGATATTTTTATTTTGACTCTGTCACTTTGGCCATTTCCAGACGTCTTTACAAGACTATTCAGCTTGCCGTCATTTATATTTATTCTGCGTTCAAGTGACAGCAACTACTCCCTCGTGTGACATTTTGAAGTCGCGTGGTCTCCACGAAGATTTGCCGCGGGCTAATTTTTAAACTCGATTTCCTAATATTTGTCATTTGCGAGCACAAAACGCAAACAAACTGACTCGTGTTTAATTGTGACTTTTCTAAATAAAGGCGCACGCTCCAACGCATTTTTGTTGTTGTGCTTCCGCCGCCGCCGTCGGCCGGGGGGAAAACGAGCCGCCTCCCACAGAGAAGCTGGCAACCATCTTTGAAGCTAAAAATAGCACGCGGAGCAGAGCGAGCGAGAGAGCGAGCCGCCGTTGCCGCCGCCATCACAAGCCAACCAGCGCACACGGCCGACCGAAACGGTCCCCGCTGGGATTCATCGACGGCGGGAGGCGCCACACCCAACCCGTGGTTCGGTTCATTCGGAACGCCGCCGGCTCTTTTCTCGATGATCAATTCTTCTCCAAACACGTTTTTTTTTTTTTTTTTTTTAATTAGCTGAGACGACTTCAGCTGGCGGGAAGCATTTATTTCTCTTTCAAATTATCTCAAAAATTCCTCTTCCAAATGAAATTAAACTTTTTACACTCGTTTATGACTTTGACAGCCAGAGGATCGATTTTCATCCGGTTCACAGGAATGAGCAAAGACAATTTACAATTTAAATTAAATTTGTAGAAAAAAATGAATTATCCTTCACGGAATATATGATAAAACGCAGCATTTTTGTCCTTTGATTGACAGGCATTTTTGCCACTCTGAGGTCACCGAACTTTTCTCAAAGCTGACACACATTTCTTTGCCTCTCTTGGCCCAAGACCATTTTTGAACCCCTCAGGCCACCATACCTCAACAAATTAAAAACGGCCAATCTGTATAGCTGTGCACACCTTGTCGTCTTTGCATTTGCATCAAATTTTGACCAATGGCGCCAAATCCAACGAGCTAGCAACACCGGAACTATTTGGACCTCCTCAAGCTCACTCGCTGTCCCATTTTCAGTTTCAGTGAAATAACGCAAAACTCAAACGAGTCCACCCAGCCCCTGAAGCCTGTTAGATGTAAAAATTTAGGAGCTATGTTCATCATGAGTAGACCCACAAAAAGTCCCGAGAAGCCATGCCCCAAAAGACATGGAAAGCGTTAGCTCAGATCAGCCATTTTAGATGACTGCCTATTTTAATAGAATTAAAGTTCGGAGGAGAAAAAAAAAAATCATAATAACATGGAAAATCCGGCACCTGAAACCAAACAATATCAAATTTTCATGACCACCTTACTTCCAATGTTCAGTTGATCAAACCAGACTTAGACGGTATCCCAGCAACATTGACACATTTTTTTTTATTATGTATTTGAACAAACACAATGTCACGAAATTAACAACAACAACAACATAAAATGACATCGCACGACCGATTTTACAGAATCCCGAAGGCCTGTGGCTAACGCGCGAGCTCACTGGAATATATTGGCACCGAGGGGAATAACTTTTGCTCCTTCCCGCTAAGTGTGTGTCTCAATAAACGCGGCGTCAGCATCTTGCTCTCTGGGCTAATTACTTTGTTTACTGCTGCAGCCTCACGAGCAGACGCTGGGTTGAATCCTTAACAAACTCAGCGCCACCTTCGAGGTCTAAGCGACCTTGATAGCATGCTAACACGTCTGTTCGCCGTCCAAGGAGGTATTCGCGGGAACTACTTTCGGTACGAAACAGTGCTAGACCGACACCATTCTGTGTGAGCCATGCTAATGTTAGCTTAAGCTATTGCTGTGTTAGTTAGGTTATTGACGCAGTAGTCAAAAGTATGGGTGTCATATACCGCATTTTACACCAATATTTTGTTATTGTATCAAATGATTGGTTTATTAATAGCAATTGAATTATAAATACATTAAAAAAAAACGACATGCATGCTGACATTCATTTGATTGACTATTTTATTAAAATGAACTATTTTAGCATTTTTTTGAATGTACTTAATACATTTCAAACATGCTGTGCCTATATATGCAATTTTTACCCGCCTGGATGGAAGAATTCAAAATATGACCTCATCATCGTGCTTTGAAGTTAGCGTCTAGCAATTAGCTCACGTCCCTAAACTAGACGGCTCAAATGGGGAGCTGGAAAGCTGCCAGGCAATAAAGGGAACGTCCACGAACAGGATCTTCACGGGGAATGCCGATGATGCGAGCGTCGTGTCCTCTCTGCGCTTGCAAGGCATTCTGGGGCAATTTGTCAGAGGGCCGCGTTGAATAATTCAGCCTCCTCTCTGGATATTGACCATGTTTCTCTTCCTCCTGGTTAATATTTCATTCCCCCCCCCCCGCACCGACAGACAGTCCGGGGTCATGAATCAAAGTGAAATACAGCGTCATGACTTCTTCCGATGCGTTAGCTTAGCATATGACAGACAGGAGAAAGGAAGCTACTGCAATTGAGTAAAGGTATTGTTTCGAGATGTTCCCTTTTATCAGTCTCAGGACTCAGCGATACCACGAGTACTTATGAAACGTCAAATTTCAATGAACACAATGACAGATAATTCAAACATGGTGACAGTCGTGGTCCCACCATCTAAATGATGGATTTATATCTTCAAGAACCTAAAAAAAAACCACAACCCACTAATGTATTATCGTCATCATCATCATCAGCACTATTAATCATCATGATTCTGTCTAAAATGTTGACCATTTCGATACGTGTTCACTCCAGGTGTACCTAATGAAGTGACAGGCGGAGTTGAGATGATTGACAGGGTTTCAGACAGAGAGCAGCTTCACAGCATCCTTCCGAAATTCAACTCCAGCGACAAAAGGAGACTCAAAAATTCCAATAGACTCGAAGGTCTGGTAAAAGAAGAGTAAGAGAAGGGCGGCATCCCGTATTCCCTTTTACCATGTCATCACTGAGCGTTTTTCCTGCACCAACATCGAATTTGGCTTGAGGTGCGCACGCTGAGAAGCTAGTGACGAGAACACGTGTGCGGGGACGAGCCAAAACAAAGCGGCTTTCCAATGCGATGCAATGCAAAAGGCATCCTTCATGCATGAGGATGATGAATAAATCAGCATGACTGAAACGCGCGTCTCTGCACTTAAAACAACAAACACTTGCAAGCTCTGACCGCAAACACATGCGAGGCATTTCAAATCACCGCCCGGATCCACGTGCCGGCTGCCACTTTTGGGGAGTTGGACGAAGCGACACGCCGTGCAAATCTCTATTTGACTATTCCGACAACTTGCTGGATCCCCCCACCCCGCCCCTTCCAAAAAAACCCAAAACAAAACAACTCACACGGTTTGGAGATAAACCGGCCCCCATGAGTGTTTGCTTTGCCTTAAGAGCAAAAATGTAAGATATGAGCACCGTAATGGTGGCAGTAAACTGAACGC
Organism: Hippocampus abdominalis; assembly: GCA_018466805.1. Classification (NCBI taxonomy): domain Eukaryota; kingdom Metazoa; phylum Chordata; class Actinopteri; order Syngnathiformes; family Syngnathidae; genus Hippocampus; species Hippocampus abdominalis. The sequence continues at coordinate 1,169,382 of CM031702.1, forward strand.
AAACGACCTGAAAACAAGCAGCAGTTTGGCAGACCCAATTAGTCGATAATTCTCAGGGAAAAAAATGGACCCAAGATTTTTGTTGCCCTCATTGTTTGAAGTTCACTGTCAAACAAAAGAAAAAGTACAGATTGTGCAATTAAAACAAAACTATTTCAATCAAAGAATGCCCCCCCCCCTCCCCCCGCCTCCAGCTTAATGCTATCATATAATGGGAAACACCATAGAGAGGATATTAAGCAGCATTGGCCCCGTACAACCCATGTAGGCTGACAATGTAATAACACGCACAGGCATGTATTATTTATCTTCTGCCAAGAAAGGATCATATCAAACGGAGGAGCTGACCTGTATTGTTAATCTGTAGGTTTGCAATTTTCACTCTTGGAGAAGAAGATCCTGCATAGTGGGCCAGAAGGCCACTTTTATTTTGAAAACCATTTTCTGGTCACTGAGGCGAGGCCACGCATACAGTCTTGCAAAAGTAAGGAGCCGAAAGGTTTCTCTTGCCTTTGCTCCTTCAAAATATGCAAATAAAAGTATTTTTTTGGGGGGGGGGTTCCAAAATGCAGCATCATCGTATCAGAAAGAATTTCTCAAAGGAGGCACACGTCATTTGTGGATCGTGGGTGGAGTTTTAAACCATTTTTCATCATTTCAATTTTCCTGTTTTTTTTTTAATTTTTTAAATGATCATGACTAAAACGACAAAATTCATTTCTAAATGAAATCCAGCACTACTGCTTAAATGATGGGAAAAGTTCTTGAACACTCGTCGAATGACGCGTCACTAAAAGGCAGCAAACGGCAGACATCTTGGCGGGCTCCGAGCGCATCCGTCCGTCCGTCCGTCCGTCCGTCCGTCCACATCACGCGACCCGAGCCACAGATGGCCGCTTCCTCGGCGCTTAATGAAAGCAAGCCAGCCGAGCCAACGCAGCCATTCGGCAGCGCCGCGTACATTCCTCTTTAATGGGCATTAATGTGAAAATGATGGCCTTGGCGAATCAAAGCGGCATGTGGGTGGCAACGGAAGGTAGCGGCCAGCCAGAGCGCATTTTAAAAGCCGAACTTTTCTTCCACGCGAGGAGGAGGAGGAGGAGTGACATTTTCCCAAGGATATCTATCAAGCCGCCTAAATGGTTTTCATGTGCACTCACCAGAAGTGGCACTTTTTTTTTTTTTTCCTCATGATTAATTAATAAATGAAAGCACGGTGATAAATGGCTCCCGTTTCTCCTCCCGCTAATAAAAATTATATCATTTGTTCCCTTCTTTCTAATTATCTGGCGGGGAGGGGGGGGAAACTATTCCGCGGCGGAATCTCCAGAATTTTTCATTATCGGCCCCACAAAAGAAGGCAAGAGCACCTTGCCGCCGCCGCCGCCGCCGCCGCCACTTTCTAACACGCCACAGCACTTTTAAACTACGCTTTTTTTGTTCAACACTTTTTCCAATTAGTGGCCGGTGCGCGTCCTGCGACTGTCAGCTAATTGGTAATTATGACCAACTTGTAACACCCGCCCTGGAATTCTTATCAAGGAAAAATATACACAGTCGGAGGCACAAATCAAGCTACACTTTCCAACACGCGTGTTCTAAGAAGAAGAAAAAAATTAAATCGGATATTATAGCTCATTCGCACGTCTTGTCCTTCTCATCGACACGGTCAGAAGTAGTCAAGTGCAACAGTAAATCCATAACTCATCTAGTATCAAACGAATCGACAACTACTACTTCATCCTTGATTAACCCCCCATGCAGTAATGATCCCAAAATTGGACATTTCGGACACTTTGGACGATTTTGGACTGTTGGGCAAATGGACACCACAGACAAAACAGTGAAAAATCACTAAACGAAGCTGAAATTTTGCATAGGATGTATATCGATGTCTTGGCCAATTCCCACTGAACATTTTGAGGGGTTGAAAGTGAAAAAAAATGAAAAGTGAAAAAAGTTGTTGCACATTGGAAGAGGGACATTTTTGGGACGTAATACCCTTTCATGCGGCCGCTTAAAAATACTGCATGAGGGTTAATGTCAAATGTTTTGACTCGTGTTGGCGCAACGAACGCCGTGTGGGCTTTCTCTTTAACAACCACCCAAATCTGCTCTCTTCATGCGACCAAATAACCGGTTATTTGCGCCCCAGACGGACACTCGTATGCAGCTGCGTTGTTACAAATTGAGGAATGGCTACTTGAACACAAAAATGGCAAAGCAACACATGTAGACAGACATAATACTCCAAGGCATATATTCTACAATGAATATATTCTACTGAGTCACTGTCCGCTAGGCCCCCTCCCTCCAATTTCAGGTTATTGTCAAGAGTGTTCAACAACACTCCATGTTAGACCCCAAAACCGTAGCCCGTGAACCAAACTGGCTATGAGGTCGCCTTGGCTCATCTCCCATCATCGACCGGACAATAAAAGTCTAAGGCCACCCCTGGTTTCAATTTGACTGTTTTTTTTAAGGGGGTGTGTCATCAAGGTATTCCCCTACCGAGAGAGTTAATACCGTTCACCGCGTGTCCAATCAGGGGGGGCGTCATCAAATTGTAATGATCCAGGAAAGGTCAACATGTGTGACCGACTTCTGGATCTTGTTTCATTCCCTCTCCGCTAAGAGAGAAAACCCGGCCGGGCGGCCGGCCGGCGCTGGCGTCCTAAAAATGCGGCGTTGAAAGCAGGAGACATTTATCACGCAGGATGAATTGTTTGTGGCGTCAGCCCGTCATCGATCGCCGGAGCGATGCCGATCAATAGCAAGTATTCATAACAAGATTTGAGACCAATAAGAAACAGGACCGAGGAGGCGGCGGCGGCGGCAAAAATCTCGAGTCATTTACCAAAACACGACATGACGTTTCTTCTTCATCGTCTTGTCTTTTTTTTTCCTTGCCCTCACCCTTTGTGTTCTCGACAATGCTTTTGATGATGTCGTCAAACACATCGTGATTTGAATATCAAACAAAGATAACCTCTATTGATCGCCAGAGGGGAAATTCACATGTTACAGTAGTTCAAGATACATCAATAAACGCGCCCCTTTTACAAGAACAAAAAGAGCTGCCACAGTCCTCCAGTCAGACACTTGCAGTTCCGCAAGTTGCCTGTCGGCGGGCTCAAGTGAACTCAAGAGAAAAGAAGAAGAGCTCCCTTCGTGATCCACACGTCAAATCCACCTTTTTACAGTCCCAAACCTTTTTCAGTGACTTGCAAATGTTCACCATTTGCGTTAAGCGCTCAGTTCCGGAGGCCCGGCCGATACCGAACGTTGCGATCCTTTAGAAAGCCGGACGCCAACCGAGTCCTATCGATTTACTTGACGGAGGCGAGGCCGTGTTTACTTTGGGCATCCGCCTGAGGCGCGCAGAGGACAAAAATGTAACCAAAGCTGAGGCGCTTCCTGTTGGCATGCCCCGCCGCCCGCGCCCCCCCCCCCCCCTCGTCTAATGTGAGCTGCCCCGCTGAGCTTGCGCTGCTCTCCATCACCGCCAACCTCGGTGGAATTAGCGTTAATGAGCAGAAAAGTTAATTTAGTTAAGAGACAATCAACAACGCAGACGCCAGCGTGGGGGCGATCGAATTAAGCAGAGCAATAAAGCACATCCAAAAGCAGCAACTTTGGCTTTTTGGGGCCGTCGGGAGGTGTCCCGCTAAACTTTCGCTACTTAAGGTAGAGCCTGATTTTCGAAAAGGTCGCAACACTGAAAATCGGGGACCAACGTAAGCGCGCTTCCAAATTCTCCAAGGTGAAAACCGGCGGCGCTTTCTGAAATGTCCGACGACGGGGGCCACCGTCGCCACTTTGCCACCCGTTGCCGATTGGGCTTCCATGCGCTAATTTGTTAGCACGGCACGCTAAGCCTCCAGCGCCCGGTGTAAACATCCAGACAGATTTGGGGGGGGGCCTTCAGGGGGCCTTCAGGGGGCCTTCAGGTGGCCTGGCGGCGCTGGTCAATGATATCGATCGCGACCGGTCTCTCCGCCTTTGGGAATGTCACGCGCTCAAAGCAAGAAGAGAAGAAAACGTGTCAGCTCGCCATCTATCAGATCAACGAGCAAGCTGGACACTCATCAACTCGATCGATAGAAGCAATCGCCTTGGCGTCACGTGATCAACGACGCCGCTCGTCAACGCGGCGCAGTTGAACCCACCTCTCATTAACTCCATCTGCGGAGAGACATAAAAGATATCACCCCCGATCGTTCGACTCATGCGAGACAATGCGAGGAAGGCGCCCGGGAGGGTTCATGCAAGTCAGAATCAGCATTTTCAGACCAAGATCCTTTTGGAACCTTGAAGTATGACAAATGAAACTAAAAGTAAACCCCATCCATCACTTACTTCACTCTTGTGAAGGTATTAGACAAGCACAGGAAGTCATCCAAGAAGTTCCAATTCAACTCTAAATGAGGTTTTTCAGAATAAAAGTGGCATCTCTCAATGTGTCATTAAATCCGTTTTTTAGAGTACCAACAAAAAACTGTCAGCTCCTAATTTATCCCAGGATGGCAACCGGGATGCTTCATGAAGCTTTAATGAAGCAACACATGACCACATTCAAAACAATTTGCAAGTTATCACTCAAACCTTCCGCTGAAATGACCACAAATCTGGCGTAGCCTTTCAGAATGAAAGTGGAAAAAAACACAAATGGGGCGGTGCATTCATTCAAGCGCTCAACGATGCCAAGATGGCACCCAGGAAGTTTCCTGAGAAACGGGAGTTGTTGCGTAAGCAGCTTGACTTACGCGTTTTGTGGTGTCCACGCCTGTGGGCGGCGGCGGTGGTGGTGGTGGTGGCCCCTGCAGTGGTATGTTCCGAAGTCCACATCTGCGTGGAGTCGTGGAGCACGGTGGGATTGGACGGAGACGGGGTGGATGTTCTCAGGTTGGTGCGAGGCGGCGCGGTAAAACCCACAGGAACGCGTCCATTCCGATTGGCGTGTTTCCGAGGGGTGGCCAGGCTGCCCGAGGCCCCGCCTGTTCTGGGGTTAGCCGTGGTGGTCACGGTAGATCGAGTTCTACCTCTCCCAGGGGTTACGGTTTTTGCCGCGTGGTCCACCGTAGGGGTGGTCGTGATGGTGGTGGTCGTGGCGGTGGTGGTGGTGGTGGTGGTGGTGGTCTCGGGTCCTTTGGGAACCCCGCTGGGCTTGGAGAGGAAGATGGGGTCCTGTCCTATCCGGTTGGCATCCACCAGATCTGTCGGGACGTAATCCCGCACGGTCCCGACCACGATCCACTTGAGGAGCATCAGACTCAAACCCAAGCCGATGAACCCGATGAGGAGCGGGACCATGCAGAGCCACGTCTGCTGGCGGGGCCACAGGCCGCACCCCAAAGGGCCCCGGTCCCGGGCCGGGCCCTCGGCGCGGGCCGCGGAGGTACCCGAGGTCCCCGCCGGCTCCGGTTCCTCCAGGATCACCGCGCCCGTCCCGGCGGCCCCGGAACACTCGCTCATCCTTCCGGGCCCTTCTTCACGGCTCATTGGGGGTTAATCCTGCGCTCGGCATGTGTCACAAACGTTCCGGACCGAGGTGGAGATGACACAACGCGCTGATAATCCGCGCGCGGGGAAAGGCGCTGAGGACAAAAGGAACATGCGTGGAAGAGTCGCTGCGCCGAGACGATCGGACGATTAGTCTGCCTTCGATTTGCGACCGACTCCCAACTTGGAGCGGTACGGGAAGAAAGCAGAGAAGACGGAACGGACGGCAGGGGGGGTGGGGGGGGGGGGTGGGAAGGCGCCGTTATCCGCGCGTGAGAGTGCGGCGCTGCAGCAAAAAAAAAAAAAAAAAAAAAATCCAAACCCAATTCCAATTCCTACTTAGCATGCACACGAACGCCTCACCATGTCCTAGCGTGTGTGCGCGCAGGAAAATATCCAATTCCCAGATGCAGGATGATCCAGCAGCTTTTGCCCCGGCGGGGGTCCCACCGCCGCACCGCAATTCTCCCTCCCGACGGACTTTGCCCTGCCTCGCTTCGATTTCTCCTTGTTTCAAACCCTTTTTGACAGTTGATTCCGCCGCTCGTCCCGATTGCACAAAAGCAACAATTCAGAGTGCAGAAGCGGTGGCGGGAGGAGGAAGAGGAGGGGGGAAAGGAGGAGGAGGAAGAGGAGGAGAAGGGCAGCGGGATGGAGGGGGTGTGTTGTCACGCAGCGCTATCACAGGGCGGATTATTCTGCTCAAGCGACGCATGATCCCGCTTCGGATCGCCTTTCCCTCCCGGATGACGAGCGATCCGGTGGGAACATTCCCCCACGAACGGAAGAAATTCCAAAGCAAAGAAAAATGAAAACAAAAAAAAAAAACAATCACCAAAATCCAGTCTGGAGATTCCCCAAACGCATCCGTCTCTCCCCCCCCTCCTCCCCCTCGGCCGCCCCCACCAGCAGCCCTCGGCGTCAACCCGCGGAGGCTAGCGACATCGGGTCCGATGGCTGAGATGCGGGCGAGCGCACACGCAGGTGCCGCCTGGAGAGGCAGAGGACGAGTGAGAAGAGGGACGGAAGGGGGAGGGAGGGAGGATGGAGAGAGAGAGAGAGAGAGAGAGAGAGAGAGAGAGAGGGAGGGGGAGGTTGCACCTGCTGGATGGAGCTTGGATACGTGCCCGCCTCTGTCAGCAGACAGGAAGGAAAAACTGAAACGCACCGTGGATTAAAATAATAAACAATGGAGCGTGGGGATGGATTGGGATAATTGGGAGGCAGGGACGGGTGGGGGGGGGGGGGGGATAGGGGGGGGCTTTTTAGCATTTCAAATGAAAAGCTCTTTCAAGCCCGTGAATGTGACTCTTGTTAACTGCGACTAGAAAAAGAATGCCCTTGATAACGCCGAGTCATAACGGCTAAAAGGGTAGCGCTTGCGCGGCAACCGCAAAGTCCACTCTGAGGTATCGCGTCCCATCTGAATATGTCAACGACCGACCAGGTGGCAGCCGAATGTGATTCTTGTTAACGGCGACTTTAACCCTCATGCAGTATTTTTAAGCGGCTGCATGAAAGGGTATTACGTCCCAAAAATGTCCCTCTTCCAATGTGCAACATTTTTTTTCACTTTTCATTTTTTTTCACTTTCAACCCCTCAAAATGTTCAGTGGGAATTGGCCAAGACATCGATAGACATCCTATGCAAAATTTCAGCTTCGTGGAGTTATTTGTCACTGTTTTGTCTGTGGTGTCCATTTGTCCAACAGTCCAAAATTGTCCAAAGTGACCGAAATGTCCAATTTTGGGATAATTACTGCATGGGGGTTAATTACGATCATTTCAAACTCCAGTGTTCATGTTCAAAATAAATGGCTTACAAAATATTTTTGTTTGAAAAATGCGAGAAATGCTAAATGGGAGAAATGGACGCAAACATGCTGCTTTGAAAAAAAAAAAAAAAAAAAGCTGTATATTATTCGACCCAGTTTCCCTGAAATGGACCGGCGGGACAATATTGATACACATGCCGTAAGGGAGAAAAAAAAAAAAAAAAAAGCATACGCTGTAAAACCTCTCAAAAGGCGCATTGAAGAAATCGGAGCAAAAATGGCACTAAACTTCCTTCAAACCGCCACACTTCAGGCCAACTTGGCTCCGTCAGGAGAGGATTTAACACCGAAGGTGTCAAATTTGCATTTAAAAGGAGAGTTGTAACTCGATGCCAGAGGACAAATTCCATCTTTTTTCAATTCCGTCAAATGGCCACTGGGGGGCGAGGCGGCGGGGACTTGGCAAGTTCGGATTTTTTTCCAAGTACAGTCTAGCCGCTTCACTCCAGCAAATTTGTAGTTTGTCGAAGTTGGAGCCCTGCAATTTTGCTACAATGAGTGCATCACACCAAAATGGCCGACTTGGCTTTGAACTTGAGGCATGCGTCCTCGAGAGTTATTTATGCCTCCCGTCAGGACACATTTTGTGTCAACTTAACATTTGTGGCGAGTGCAATTTTTTCTTGATTTTCGCTACTGAATGACTTTTGAAAGATCTGCCAAAATAAAATCCAAGCATTTTCACCAGCACACACGGACGGGGCTTGCAAAAAAAAAAAAAATCAGTCGGGTCAGCCTTCAGGCATGTTGCGGTTGCGCTCGATTGGCAAAATAAGAAACACGTCGATTCCAAGTGGGCCTTCATTCACATCCAGTGCAAAATATAAAACACGCACACACACAAAAAAAAGCCTTTGACTTGGTGGCGACCCAGCGGAAATCTTCCAAAATGCAAACTTAAGAAAATGCATTTCTCGTTGGCCCGAGGCATATTCATAAATAAGATAACAAGACGATTAAAAGAAGAACATTAACATGATGCATATTCAAACATGACAGAGGCTTACCGAACACAAAACAAAGTGACATTACAACTTCAACAACAACAACAGAAAACCCAAAAGAAAACACTAATCGTGTTTGTCAGCTCCAACACAGAGCTGACATGTTGGCTGTTTGGTCTTTGAATGTATTACACTCATTTGCATATGTTGGCCTGCACTGGATTGTTTTTAGTGCGCTTCAAAAAAAACAAAAAAAACCAAAAAACAAAACGAGTGGGCCAAGATGAGGAGGCATAAACAATGTTGGGCGGATTATATGCACACCTGTTTATTACAATAAGTGAGAATAATTGTTTATTACCTGTTTATTACCTGTTTATTACAATAAGTGCGTCTGAGAACGCCATTTAGTTGTCGAGGCAGTTTCATGTCCGGTTCAACCTGTCAGCCATCCGAGATGACAAACTAACACGGTGGCCAAAGTGACTTCTGGGCATCATCTCGAAAAGAGATGATGAATCTCTGATATTTCTGCTCTTTTTTTTTTTTTTTGCGCCGGCTCCTCACATTTGCTGCTCCATTGGCACCACTTTGCATTTATTGGAGCTTTTACATCAAGATGGATGAAGAAAGTCTCAAGACGTTTGTCTCATTTACTGCAGCGCGCCTTGAATCAAGGCTTCTATTTCCATCTTTTCCAAAGCACTTTGTGGCAAATCATCTTCCCCCCCCCAAAAAAAAATTTCAGACCTTTTTGTACTTTTTTTTTTTCCACAGCTGCGATATTCACAGCGCTGTTTTTTTTTTTAAGAGCCACACAAAGTGGTTCCAGAGTGAAAACAATTCTTCAATCAATAATGCTAATTAATGTTGGCCATAAAAATAATCATTGCAGTCCTATTACAAGGCTTTAAAGGGCCTCGAAAGTGAAGTGAGAGCTTTTTTTCGACTCACCGACTCCAAAGTATAAAGGCCGTATCCCACTGAGGGGCAAATGTTTGCGAGTGTGGACCAACGTAGTGCATGTCGAGTTCTAATTCGGGTTTGTTCAAGGTCGCAAACAGTATTCATGTTTAGATTTTTTTTTTTCCTTCCTTCTCACGAGGAAATTTTGAACACGTACGGATGTACAGTAAAATGATAACGCGACTAACATGACCTTATGTTGCTATATGTGATGCTAGGCTAACAAGGCTAGCTCTGAGCTCCTGGTTATGTTTACGTCCAGTCGGTTGGGTAGAGTTCGTAACAACCAAAAAGCCGAGCAACATAAGCTGTTTAAAAAAAAGGCTAACCTTGTGCTCCTAATGTGAGGCCTACTTGATATTTTTGCTAAGCTAAGCTAACCAGGCTAACTACATGTTCTGATTATGTTCAGAGAGAGCTTTTTTTTTTTTTTTTTTTTTTTTTCAAATGAAGGCTCTGACATCCCACTTGGAATATTCTCTATAAAATTCTCCCACGAGCCCATAAAAAAAAAAGAACAAAAAGATTTGTGTGTCATTTACATCGCAGCGGCTCCCCAGATCCTCGACAAGAAGTCATGGGCACAGAATGACGCCATTTAGAGGAATTTATGAACGCCAGCGGCACGCTCTTCCTGACAGACGTTTATTTAGTGGCGGCCGTTTCCTCACCAGCTGCGTCGCCGGCTGGAACCGGCGCGTCGCACGCGGCGGCCGACAATACGGCTCCGCGTGTCCTTCGGCGGTCCTTCTATGTGGCACGTGAGTCTTCAGTGATCCTTGACCTTTTCAGACTACCGCGATCACGGCACGATTCCCAAAGAATCTTCAAGGCGATACGCCAACGCAGTTTGACAGCACCCAATGGTGCCACGTACATCGTTTGCAGCGCAGCCGAATGCGAAGGTTCTGGACGGATTAGATTGACACGGCAACACCTACGGGCTGAAATCCGATTGGACCATAAAGAAAGAGGGCCAGAAGAAACTCTTTCCAAAAATCCAATTGGATGGAACCAAAGTTTTAAAAATGACTTGTAACGGGAGTTCAGTGCTTTGCTGTGAGCGTTGTTGCCAATGGACTTGTGTGCCCCCCCCCCCCCCGCCCCCCAACTCCACCCTCTTCCAAGCCCCCAGGTGACGGCGGGCTATTTTCATCAGTCGCCCCACGGTGCCGCCACTTGACTGACAGGCCAGTTCGATGGTGGCAGACAGGCTTCGGGGCGCCTCTGGAGGACGTGCCAATCACGGGAGGCGACGGCGCCGACAATCCTTATTCCACACTCGCATGCGACATGCGCACCCAGGCAGCGAAGAGTGGCCTTTCGACGATGTTCGGCGAGAGTGAAATCTTTCTTCTCGCTAATTTGGGATTGAATTGAAGCAAGAGACATTTTCGGTTCGGTCGTTTGCAGGCAGATTCGGTCGGGCATTGGTGGCAGCGCGCCGCCGCGAGGTGTCGGCTGCAAACCACAACACGGTTTGCTCGGGGCTCAGCCGACCTCAGCCAGAAAACAGGCGAGCCGCGATCGGCCCTGACCCGAGAAATTCGTCCTAAATGGCCGCTTTGAACCAAATTGGAATATGGGCATTGACACTTCTTCGAAAGGAGTTCGCCAATTTCACGTCGATGATTGAAATATTTTTGGGGCAACTTTCCAGATGTTCACCGACTCATTGCCAGATTTCAGACTCAGTCGCCAAAACGTGTCCAACTTCCAACGTGTTGGCATTTCTCCCCTTCACCATGGACGTGACTAGCCGAGATTGGGCACCTCAATCTTCATCTTCTATTCAAAAGCTGTGCTGATATCAAATCAATGCAACACCGGGATCAAAAACCTGAATTTCAAAGACAAGCTGAGCAAGAGCACGACAAAAAAAAAAACAACAAAGAAAAACAGGATCTGACGAATATAAACTTCTGTGGCGGAAAATGGTTGGATTCCATTACTGGCCATTTAAACACTGGAAGCCAAATGTTGCTCTGCTGAGCAGGTTTTTGATCGTAAGCCTTTCAACACTCTTTCCCTTTGGGCTGTGGTCTTTTCCCACCCGGCGTCGTTTTATTATTTCGGTCTCGTCTTAATTTTCTCCTGGCAGTTTGGAGCCGGTGGCGGACGTTGCGCGAGTGGGTAAGCGACCCGTGTCCATGAAGAGATGCCGACTGTTTTCCGCCTTCATTGGTAGGAGGCTGACACTCTGGGTAACCATGGAAACCGACAGCACCAGCCGCAAGAGACAAACAAGTGCTCTCTCTCTCTCTCTCTCTCATTAGTCCCCACATCTTGCATGGGTTTATTGATCATCATTATCTTTGACAGTCGTTAGTAAATTGAAGCACTTTTTTTTTTTTTTTTTTAACCCCCATGCAGTAATTATCCCAAAATTGGACATTTCGGGCACTTTGGACGGCTTTTTGTGACGTTCTGTTGAAGGAGCCACAATTCCCTTTTGCCTGCCGAGCAACAGAGGCTTTGCACCAAGGGGTGTCAAACTCGTTTTTGTCGCGGGCCACATTTGTAGTAACAGTTTCGCTTGGAGGGCAGTTATGAATTTTGGGAAACCATAGAAATGTTTAATCAGGGGAAAGTCAAGTTTTCCGTCTTTGAAAGAAACCGGTCACCATTTCGTCCGGACGATTGTTATTTAGCATTTGTGGTTTGGTTTTCTGCTTCGGAATGCAGGAATCGCAGGCCACTTGAAAGAAAGGAGCTTTTTGACTTGCTAATGTGCGCTAATGGTTCCACAAGGTGAAGTGGAGACGTTCAATGAGGTGTATTGCATCTCAGCACACGCTAATAAGAAATGTTATCAAATAATTTAAACAACTGACTTCGAGGGAGTTCTCAAATAGGTCGCCTCCGCTCCCCACAAAGGCGAGTCAAATATCCGAAGAACGATCATAAAGAATCATTGTAAACGGCCGACATCATGCGACGGCATTTCCTCGACTCGTAAGAGGCAGCGAGTCGCAGTTGAACGGCCTTTCGAGCTCTCTCACGTGTCCTGGCGGGCTCATCGGGGGGGGGGCTCTCCAGAGACTCATCGAGCATCGCCGGATCCACTGCGACGCCAATCTAGCGACAACCGAGTCTCCCTAACGGTCCAATAAAAGACAAACATGTCAGGCCGCTCCAAACTATGAATACCGTACGGACGTGCGTACATCCACGTTTGGCGAAGGGAAGCCCCGAGCGGGGAAGGCCTATTTTCTTCCCGGCAGTCCTCGTTTGTCACCGTCTGCCTTCAGACGCGCGACCTTTCACCCTCGGGCCATCCGCCGTGACACGGTGTTCAGGGAAGAGATTGACCCTTGAACCGACGTGTCAAAGAGATGACTACGGCTGTGTGTGTGTTTGGAAGCGTGTGTGTGGCTCATGCTTGCGGCGGCGATTCAGAAAAAAATAAATAAAATCATCCCTTCATCGTTTCAATGCCATCTTTAACCCCCATGCAGTATTTATCCCAAAATTGGACATTTTGGTCACTTTGGACGATTTTGGACTGTTGGACAAATGGACACCACAGACAAAACAGGGACAAATAACTCCACAAAGCTGAAATTCTGCATAGGATGTATATCTATGTCTTGGCCAATTCCCACTGAACATTTTGAGGGGTTGAAAGTGAAAAAAAAATGAAAAGTGAAAAAAGTTGTTGCACATTGGAAGAGGGACATTTTTGGGACAATCCTCGTGGACGCAATACCCTTCATGCAGCCGCTTAAAATACTGCATGGGGGTTAAATGCTGCTTGTTGAAGGAGCCCACGTGGACGCGCACAGGCCGCGTCCAAGCTAAAAATAGCAGTTCTTTTTCACGTAGTGTTTGAAAGTGTGACTTTTTAAACACTTTTTTTTGGGGGGGGGGGGGGGCGCTTGCGCCAGTCAGCATAAAAACTATTTCATCAGCAGTAAAATAGAAAAGGTGTGTGGCCTTTGAAAATAGGGCAGTGCGTGTGTGCGGGAGGGTGCGCTTAGACGCCCCCCCCCCCCACCCCCATGCCCCAAAGGCTATCTCTGCTGTTTCTGGGCGCTTTGCTTCCACCTCAACTTCTTTGTGATTTTTGTTTGGTTTTATTTTGCGGAGTTCAACGAGTGTCTTCGCACCACCGACGATGGAAAAAAGGAAGACCAAGGTTGACCCATTGGCCAAAACTCCGCCCACCTATCGACTAGTCAATGACAGGCCTGTCAAACCCGTGGCACATAAAAAAGTCAGAACACACATTGACTGGTCACCCGACTTGGCAGCCGCACATGACTTTTGTCCTCCTTTTCGATATCTTGTGGATTCTTTTTTTCTTAATCTTGCCGCGCGAGCACGCCGGCCGGTGTCAGAAGCGAAAATGGAAAGTTATCACGAGGCATTAGAAGTGTTTCGTTTTTTTTTTTCCTTGAAGTCCAGGCAGAATGTCATCGTTGCTGCAAGCGAATGGGCTGATAACCTTTCAGCCCCGAAGCCTGATAGCAGACGCTTCTCAGAATTTAAAGACCGGCAGGCAAATGTTCAATCTAAGGCTTAAGGAGATACGACAAGGCAGCGAGCCAAAAGGACTCTCCCGAGTGCTGAGGTGGGGTAACGTCGTTTTCAACCGATATGATGAGACTGTCGTAGCTTATTTGATCCTTTCGTAGCTTTACACTCAAATGTAAAAGTACATCGGACGCACTTGATTCAAGGAATCACGTCACGTCGTTTCCGCTCCAGTCCCATAGGCGGCAGTATCCTCAGCTCCATGCCCTCCATTGTTGGATTTGATTTGATGAATTTCCACAGTTTACTTCAGGACACTCGTGGTTGGGCCAAATGACCCCGGAAAATGTTTCGCGAGTCTTTGAAAGAGTTTCCTGTGTCTCAGACCAAATGGCGATGACCCGTGGGGTTCCTCAGGGGTCAACCGTTGGGCCCCTGTTGTTAATCCCGTGCATGCTAATCTACCACAGGGATGCCGATGACACTCGGGTCTGTGCGCCACCGACAGCAGCGGAACTTTGTCACCGCTTTCAAAAGATCAGCATGCAGACGCAAAACTATTTTCCGCAGCTAAACTCAGATGAAATGCAAATCATTGTCTGCGGCCCACAGAAACAAAGTCTTATCAGTCACCTTGAGACTCGCTCTGTGAAACTTCAACAATCAGGTTAGAAACCTTGGGGTAATATTGGACTCACACCTCAATTTCAACAGCCACATTAAACCGATAACACCGGCAGCTTTTTGTTATTTCAAAAATAAATAGTGCCAACCTCCTGGAGAGACTCATCCTTGTGTTTGTCTACTTCATATTTTCCAAGAAAACAAAGCCCCCCCCCAAAAAAAATCATGGACACGACACCGTTTAAAAAAAAAAAAAAAAAGGACTTCTGCCGCATTACTCAGTCAGACACTGGAAGAAAGGCTCAAAAAAAGCATCATCATTAAAATGACACGAGGTGTGCGCCCGTGCGCCGTCCCGCAGGACCGTCAGGTTGGGGGCCATCGTTCAGCCACCTTGATGCTCCCAAATGAAGCCAAAAGGCCATGATGGCCGCTCCAGTAGACAGCCACGAAAATCGCTCACATGCACGCATCCAATGTAGCCATTCGATGTATTGTGTGCATTGTCTGGCTACATGTGCTGCTTCACTCTCTGTAGTCAATTATCCGTTCCTTTCTAGCACCGCGACTGTGGATGCTAACCTTTCAGCTCGTCAAAGTTGTTTTCCATTCGGCATCAAGTTTGTTGATTTCCTTGGTGGAATTTGACGGTCGACGTCAGCTGGTTGTGACATTCGACAGCTCGAAGACTCTTTTGAACAATTGTTCACTATCACACAAAAATGTCAGCAGCTTCTTGTGAAGTGCTTGGAGTTCACCGCCGCCATAGGTTTGCCCTCGTATCGCAAGCTCGCGCTCACAAGTCAAAGCAAAGACAAAACGAACAAGCAAGCAAACAAAAATGGCAAAATCACCGCTTTTACCCCCCAAATAAATTTGGTCACTTGTAACTCAAGGCGCATCAGACAAAATGAGGAAAGCACAAAGGTCCCACAAAGAACCACGCTAATCCCCCACATGCGCACGTGAGGTGTCAAGCAAAATAGTTTTCCATGCGGATGAAAAGATGGAAAATGGAAAGGATGGAGTCGCGAAAGCTGAGGAAGCCTTGTCGCCATGGCAACAAGATGTGCGCGTGTGCGCGTGTGGATGGCCGGCCTTTGCCCCGTTTGCAAAGGCGATGGGCGGATGTGTTGGATGG
Source organism: Hippocampus abdominalis (assembly GCA_018466805.1). Taxonomy (NCBI): domain Eukaryota; kingdom Metazoa; phylum Chordata; class Actinopteri; order Syngnathiformes; family Syngnathidae; genus Hippocampus; species Hippocampus abdominalis. Next base: position 1,184,870 of record CM031702.1, read on the forward strand.
ACTATTTTTTTTTTTTTCCATTGTAATCATTGGGCGAGAGAGAGACTTTTTATTTTCCCCAACATCAAATAGAAACGCACACGTTGGAGGAAAGTCATTATGCGTTCACCCGGAGGCTAAGCGGCCTAAAGACACGGGTTGATGCTCCGATCTTCATATTAACTGTGTACACCAATCCGGCCCCAGGTGAGGAATTCAGGCCTGATATCGAATTATTTGTTCGATTCCAAGAACACATTCAGATTTTGTTCAAAATGTCGTGGCACATTTTCAATGCAGCTGAATAATGGCCGACTGAAGAAAATCGCCCAAGACCTTGAATACTGAAAAAAAAATTGGTCAATTGGTTTTGGTGGAATGTCTGGTGCGGCCACGGTTGACCCCACAGGTGCTCCTACTCAGGAAGCTCATTTACCTGTCAAAACACCTTTTGGCTAAAGCCAAAAGATGGCCTGGGTTTTTATTTTCCGGACCTAGATTTGTTTTGTCATTTCTTTCTCTTTCTCAAAGATTCCTTTCTCTGCCCCACATTTTCCTGCATATTCCCCGCAAGGTTTCTGCGTTCTGCATAGCGTTGTGCTCGGAAGTTGACGCAGTCCGGCAGAATTTGTACAATGTCTAGCGTTCATGACCAGGCAAAACTAATTAATTGGACTTTGTGGGATTCAAATTAAATGACAAGGCGTTACACAAAGGCATGGTCATTAAAAAAAAAAAAAAAAATCCGCAAAAGCAAGAAAGAAACGAATCACCGTTGAGTCATCTGTCATAGTGGAGCGTCAGCGCAGAGCGCAGAGCGCCGATGCATATGTGGAACTGGGAGTCGCGGCTTGGAATTGAAGCAGATTTACATGGGACAGGAGAAGAGAGCCAATCTCTTTTTTCGTTAATGGATGCTACAGCTTCTTGTTGCTACAGCTTAGCTTGTAGCAGACGTGTGCACATTGCCGCGTGACGTCTTTGATCCACTGGTGAAAAGGACACTTTGATTCGCTCCTCTTTCATCGATTACGGCTTCAAACAACAAAGTGTATGCAGGAAAGTGGTTAAGATTGCACAATTGTCTGTGTTTCATGTGTTGTCTTGTATTATTTTGTCATTTTTTTGGTCAACTTTTCTTTTGATGGCGGCGCGGACACCCGCAGCGGCTCCTCTTGCTTTATGTTGAGGGGGAAGAAATTTCATCTGTGCTGTATGTTACACATACTCACAGCACATTTGACAATAAAGTTGTATTCAATTCAATTCAATTCAATTCAATAGTTTCCAAAATCATGCCAGTATTTCACAAACTCTGCCACAAGTAACTTCCCGATCATTTGCTCATATATCGGCCCTGCATTTTCTTTTCAAAGTGTCACTTCTCAACCACAAACACATTTTAAAAGATCAAAAAGTGACACAAAACCATAGTTGTCACCTGTTAAACAGACATCAAACCACACACACACACACACACACACACACACACACAAACACTCAAGGTCCGACGGGAACGTCTTTGACAGTAAAAAAAAGTCCAACTGGCCTCAAATATCCGACTTAATCCCGTTGACATGGGAACTAACCAACTGTTGACTGCAGGAACCATATTTGAATCATTCATTTTACACCCGCACACCCACACACCCACACACACACACACACAGACGTACACACGCTAATGAGGTCCTGTGTGAATGGAGGGTATTAGCATTAGCTCAGTCGGGAGGGTCACCCTTCCTGAGGCCGACAGATAAAGCCCACGGCGGGGCCGCTAATTCCACGCTAACACACAGCAGGCCATGCGGGAGGAGGTATTAAAAAACACATTAGCAATTATACACCACGGACAACATACCTGCGGGAGGCTTTGGATTTAGCCACGAGTCCGTTGTCACGGATCACGACTCTTTTTTTCCCCCCACTCGCTCTTTTATGGGAGCGCATTGACCTTTTGACGATGTCAACTGTACTTGGCATCATCTCATCGTGTCGAACAAAAGTGAGCATCGATGCGCTTGAGCTTGGAAGTTTCATGACTTCGGTCCAAACTCAAGTGGTCAACGAGGCGAGCCTTGCGGGACTCCTCATCATGGATGGCCAACAGAGAGAAAGAATACTCTCCGCCATTTTTCGAGGAAACCACGCACTTATTTGCCTTTTGTTAAAGCGTGCTACAACAACCGAGCGTTGATTTGGGACAAATTGAAACACCACGGGAAGCTTTCAGAGGTTGTTTTAAAAAACAGCGCACTACTTTTTTACAAAAAAAAATCTCATCTACGCACGGCTGGAATAAGATATCCATCACAAAACCGCCACGGGGCTCAAAAATCAACTCCTTAGTGGACATTTGAGCCTATTGAATAAACATCAGCTCGCAGCGAGGAAATTAATACTTGCGGCGCAAGTTGGGCTTTTTGCGGACAACATTTGCATTTATCATGTATTCAGTGTGTATGCATTCCTGAAATAAAGTCGACCGTAATATTCGGTATGAATAAAAAAAAAGCTCCTTCTAAATACGGTGAAACTCCTCTACAACGAAATCCCCATGGGTGAAAATACCCCCTAGTGTGAAAAAATCTTCATGCATTAACACCATTCCCACTATCCTGCCCCCCCATACAAAGAAAAATGTGTACACATACGTTTGTGTGCGTGTGTGTGTTTACATCTGAGATCAAATTTACTACAGTGAAAAACCCCCTGTTGTGAAAAATGTCTTGCTGCAAACATGATTTCGTTGTAGAGGAGTTTCACGGTAGAAATAAAGTTTGATTTGATTCTTTCGCATTAACTTTGTTCCTGACAAGGAACGGTGAGTCACCCGAGACGACGTGTGCTGCTGACCTCACCGGGAAGTTTCTCATCCCAAGAGAATGTTTTCGGACTGGAGGAAGGTCTCCTTTGTTGGGTCCCGGCCCCCCTCGCGGGAATCCTCCTCCTCTTCGCCTTTCCTAATTACTCCCACCCCGGCCTCCAAGCGACCGACGCACATCACGCCGGGCGCTTTTTTTTTTTGCACCAACCACCAAACCGAGCGCGCGGACTTGCCACTCCCGTTGATTCTGCGACGCAACCCGTCACTCGACCGACGAGTCAACTTGACGCCGGCCTTCCTCCAAACGCGCGTGAGTTCTGCAGCTGCTGTGAGAAAAATCCCAAACCACCCAAACAACTTTTTTTGGGGGGGTTTGTTTTTGTGGAACGTTCTCCAGCATATTTGCCAAATGGAATTTGTGTCTTGAGAAACCACCATTCTGCTGCTGTTGGACTTGATTCTATGTTTTTTCCGTCTTTTTCCACGCTGGGGCTCAGCAAGAATGCCATTGATTTTTGATTAACCTAAAGCAAGGTGCTGCAAGGGCAAGCCAAGGTCATGTGGATGCACCATCCCTGTGTGCGTGTGTGTGCGTGTGTGTGTGTGTGTGGCTGTTCCGTTGGCGGTAGGCAGCAAATCTGTCTCGCCGTGGATTTGAATCCCAACTGTGCCGCCCCCAGATTCCCAAAACGCATTCGCTCGATCGACAAAAAAAGAAATTGTCTATCGGCGTGAATGCGGGTGCTTGTTTGTCTGGACGCGGCCTGACAACGCGCTGTCGCCCGCTTCTCTCTTTCAAAAAGATCCGGCGCCCCTCAGTCAGGACTTGCGCTGTCGAAAAAAACGGCTGACTGGATGTGATCATCATCGTCACACACTGTGCTAGCGTGAAATGCTAGTGCTAATTCAAATGAGTGTGTTTGTGTGTGTGTGTGTGTGGCATCCAATCATCTAACTCGCGTCTCGCTCTTAATTCAGCGTGAGTCCGTCAAGGTCAGATGACTCACTTACACGAGCACACGCGCGCGCGCGCACACGCACGCACACAGAGGCGTATCCATGACGACCACACGTCCTCTTTATGACGATTCAGAAGACATTCTTTCACAGCATTTGATACAAAAGGGGGCCTTTTATTTGTACGTGCTGTTGGGCAAAAGGGATTTTGCTGCCGTGTGATTTAATTGGCCTCCCCTTCGAGTTACCCGACGTGCTTATTAGCACGTCAGCTTCTCACTCAACAACACTTGGATGCGGGGATCCGACCGGCAACCCTTCAACCGCTTGAGCGCCAAAAGATTTCTCTGACGCCATCGTGGTTGAATGAACGCAGGAAGTCTGTTGAGGTTCACTCTTCTCTCTCTCTCTCTCTCTCTCTCTCTCTCTCTCTCTCTCTCCACCTGCAATTGAGTCATTACTCTGTATTAAATATGAAAATCTGGCAAGACCGAATCATTAATCAATATTAAATATGAAATCTTATCAAGACTGAATCATGACTCAAACAAACAGGAAAGATTGTATCAAATATGGCCTTCTCGTTATTCGGTTTGAAATGCGTGATGTTCAGGATGACTTTTGGCCCAACAATGAAATTCTGGAAAGACAATCAGAACGCAGCGTGATGTGAGAAATTCCACAAAAACGGAATACTGACTGATCAGTACTAATATGACAATCTATAAAGATTGGCTCATTACGCTCTAATAAATAATGGAATCCGAAAAAGAGTGACTGCTTATTAAGTACGACGTTTTATAAAGCTCGGCACGGAATCCAAAAAAGCCGCTCATCCAAAAGGTGCCGGTTGGTCGTCGTGAGGGAGTTTGGCGCGGTGTCCTTCGCTGTTACGTCATCGTAAGAATAAACACGCTTGCTCGATTTTCTCACTGGCCTCAGTCGCCTCCGCAAGCAAACCCTTTGCCATGCGTTTCCGTTTGCGAGCGTGTCGGACGGAGTGCGCCTCTGCTTCGGGCCTCTAGGGGGAGCCGGCGCTAATCAGGATTCAACGTCACGGCCGATTTCCCGCACGCCGACGCTCGGCTTTGCTGACAGCCGCTGACTTTCCTGATGGCACTTTTTGGTGTGTTTTTTTTTTTTTTTTTTTTTCAACTTAATTTATTCCAAGAGGGTCGAGCTGAATGTTATTCAACCGAACACCAAAGGGTAACAACAAGGTCCCCCAACTTCCGACACATTTTTTTTCCTCGGCGATGAAAGACAGCCGATTTAATGATGCGCAATGTTTCATGGGGGGGGAAACATTTCCATTTCATTCTGCTCGGCCGAGTACAGGAGCAAAATGGCTTGCGATGGCTCAGCGATATCCCGACTGTCATTGCCAAAAAAGTCAAAACAATTCTTGATGTTCTGCTCGCCAACATCATCCTCATTGAAGATGCAAAGCGTGCCCACGTTGGATGAATACAAAGTTGAAAGGATGCAACCAAATGCTGGTTTTTTTCAGGCATGATTTCATTTTTTTTTTTTGTGGTCTCCTACTCACGATAGGCTCGATTGCCAGTTTTGGTGCCGCTCAGTCCGACTGGCTTTGGGGAATATTTTTTTCTTTACCGTTTTTAATGGACCCCTGGAAATTACAATGACCCATTTCAACAAAATGGCAGACTTCCTGTGTTTTTCATAGATGGCTCATAGGATGTTTTTTTTTTGTGGGTCTCCTCATGACAGATAAATGTCATAAAATGGCGAGCAAATTTCATGTCTCCAAGTGAAAGCACAGGGGCTGATCTTCAATCTTCAATCCATCTTTGAAAGGACCGCAGCAAACGGCCAAAAAGAAATCAAAATGTCACCTTCAAGTCAAAAAAGTCTGACTCCCTGTCTCTTTTCAAGCATGTCCACTTCACACTTTTTGGGTGGGTCTTTTCACGCCTGCCAAATTTCCTTTGGGGAAGACAAGCTGATGGTTAAATTGTCAGATCGTTCTTCATGTTTGTCTTGAAAGGGCCCCTGGGTATGGTCGAAATGATAATAAAAGGGGCCCCGCAATGCATATGGCAGATTTGCCTCATCTTTTTGGGCCGACCAAAAAAAATTTGAAACAGATTTTAGGGCGGATCTTCCGAAGGAACGCACCCAGTGGTCAAAATGGAACGAAAATGTCTTGCTTCAAACCAAAATGGACGACTCGCCGTGTCTTCTCAAGCTTTCGCCTCTCGAGACTATTTTTTTCGTGGGTCTCGTCATCATAGACGCGGCGGCCAAATTTTCATGTTCATGTTTCATGCCAAGCGAATCTGGCCACAAGGGCTGAATTTTCAAAACGTTGCGTGTACCGCGAGGAGTCGATGAGGCAGGCAGGCAGGCAGGCGCTCGCCCCGCTCCCGGCACCAAATGTAAAATTTTCATCAGGATGAGCACGATTGCAAAAATAGCTCATCGGCACATAAAATAGAAAACGGTGAAGTTTGCATGAGCAAAAAAAAAAAGCGGCGACATATGGCGGCTTGCAGCGTTCCCGTGTGGCGCTCGTATCCGCTCGCTCACGTGTGCGTTTGTTTGTTTTCAACTTGCTCCGCGCTTCACTGGCCCGGCCTGACTAATTGATGCACAACTGGAAGAATCGGAAGAATTCCAAACAAGCTTATTGTCAAAGTAAACATCAAATCACCAGGATTCCAAGTTGGGTGTCTAGAAAAGACGTCATTGTGTTTTTTTTTCTACCCAAACCTCCTCCTCCTCCTCAATCAACAACATTTCAGGGATGCCGAAGCATGTCAAAGGCTCGTCCGCGGCGTTTCCCTCAGCATGTGCAGCTGGCAGTCCTCTCATTGCGAGAAAATCACACAACAAGTGCGCACGCGATGACTAAAACGAGGAGGCGGAAAAACACCATCGGGACAGCATCTAAACAACACAATGGAGGCGCCCTCGTGTGTGTGTGTGTGTGTGTGGGACGCACATTCCATTACGGCTCTGAGGTGCATGCTGGGAAAAATTGCCGTGAACTATGGCAGTGGGAGGAGAACCGAGCACGATGGCGAAAAGAAAAGCAAAATGGAAGGCGAACAGAGTGAAGAAGCAACGCGCTCGCTGTTGACTTCTCGGGTTCTCGTCGGACGCTGACAGAAATGAAAGAATGAAGGATTGCCGACCCAAATTTTGCAGTCACCCATCGACTAAAATGGAAAGGCAAGGCCACCGTGCGGATGGTCGAGGAGGATTTTTAGGTTCAAGCCCATTTTGCTGATGGAAAAGGGAGTCGTTGCCATGACAAAGGCGACTCGGAAGTGTGACCGAAACGTCGTCCGTTTTGTCAAGCGGGTCGCCCCGTTTGTCGCCACTTGATGTCGGACGAGTGCGACCGAGCGTCCGGACTGCAGTCTCGTCTGGGTTCGTATCCGATTTACTTATGTACCCGAGAAGCCTGAGTCAAATTGGAAAAAAATCGGAATTGCAACTGTGCACATTCACATGAAATCCGAAAATCAGTCACATATGGGCGATAAAAAAAAAAAAAAAATGGAATTGACCAGATTTTTGATCGGTGAAAAACATTCCCCATCAAATACAGCGTACAGGATCGATAACGAGGGCCCAAGCGGCACTCACGCTAACCACCGCAAGGCTAACGGCTAGCTATCGTCGAGGGTTGTTTCATTGCTTGTTTACGCACAATGAGCGCTAAAAACGATTCCATTATGCCGGGCGGGTATGTCAAAGGATTGGCGACGCGTTTTTCCAGTGGCGCAACTGACAGCGAGACCGGCAGGCAAGCGTCGAGACAAGCGACCGCTCTTCAACGTACGGGGAACAACTTACACTGCAAAACGGCGGATAGGGAACGATTTGCAACGCAGCGGGCTTAGCGTAATCTGCTCCGTCATCCATGGCCACCCCCACCTCGAGGCCCCAATGGCCGCCCATCTCCATCTCGACGCACCTGCTCTCCATCTCCGCTTCCCTCCGACGGCGTCCTCCAGGCGTGGAGGAAAGATCAGATGATATCTCACAGGAAAAGCGCCGCATGACGGCCCTAGATAAGACACGCAACGCACACGGAGTTTGGTTCCCGGACGACGGCGAGTCCCCCCACGAGCACCTTTGAGAGGGAAGAGAAAAGGGTGGCGGTTAGCGCGGGAGGCTAACGCAGACGCGGTCGTGACTGACCCCTGAACCGGTCGCCATGTAGACACGAACAGCCATTCACACCCACATCTGCATCGACGCCGAGTGGGACCCGACTCCACGCTGGCCGCTCACAAGTCAGGCGAACGGACCAAAAACCGCCGCTAGCAACGGTTCCCCCAGGCCGAACGCCGACACCTCGGTGACCATTAATGCCGGCATCTACGATTTCTTCACGGCACGTCTTTTTCACGACGTTTCTACGTCAAACGTTTTCCAATCCCCGCCGAGTCCAGTTGGGGGTCAGTGCCGTGCCGTAATTGCTAGGACTGAAAAAGCCGATTGTGCTCTGGTTGTTTTTCTTGAGCTTCTCGCGCCGTTCGTTAGCTTGGAAGTCCGTTTAGCAAACAGCTCGAGGGGTGGAGCCGCCATCCTATTTCTCATTTCCTACTTTCATTTTCCTCCACGGCTGAGAACGCGGCGTGACAAAAGTGAAAGGAGAATGACAGCGGCTACAAACATCTCTCCGCTTGTGTGTTTGTTCACCAAAACAAAACATAAATCCAGATTTAGCCGCGCGCCGCCCGAGGGGTCGGAGGTGGACTCGCCGTGATTCATACGCCGTCCTTCGCGGGCAAGCTTTTCCTTTGGAGGGCGGCTTTCCGGACCTGAGTCACGTTGTCTTGTTTACGTACGCGTACGTCACTTTGGATTAGTGTTGCCATTCTCTCTCGTGCCTGGTTACCAGCACTTCGATGGCGAGTTTCCGACAAATCAAACTCTTTCAATAATGAACGGGAATCTTTCGACGCGTCAATGGGTGTGATCCTCCTGGCGTTGCACTCAATCGGCGCCCAAAAACTGCTGAGTAAACCAATGACGGTCTGACCTCACCGACCATGAAAACTAACCGAGCGGTTGGCTGACTGACTGACTGACTGAACCAACCCGACGACTAAACCAACCCACTTACCAATTGACCAAGGAAAACTCACCGAGTGACTGACTGAGTCAATGACAAGCAAATACAGAGGCTGAGCAAAACCTTTGAGGATTATTTGAAGTAGCAGTTCGAGCAGTTGGAGCGCTGTCTGCGGCCAGCGTAGATTTATGGCAAGACACGTCTGACGACAAGGTTGAACCTGGGTGTCCGCCCTCAGTCTTTCATTTGCCGTTTGCCCGCCATCAAAACGTCCTGGACGCACTTTGACTACATTGACGAGACCAAATCAAGGTCGCTGAGTGCGGTGACATTGTGCTTCAGATAAACAATCATATGCTCGTAGCAAGCGGAGCTAAACTCGTTGTCTGTCACCTAATTTGCTGCGTTCTAATAAAGGGGGCTTCATTGACTTCCAAGTTGGGAGTTTTTCAGAGTTTATGGGGTCAGTTCTGTGGGGGAGGTTGCGGCGAGGCGAAGGACCATTCCTGCATCGCGATCAGCCGTTCGATCGGCTTGCGGTAAAACGGACACTCTTGGTAAACGAATGAGGCCGACTTCAGGGGCAGCGATGGTTGATCAAGTGCGGTTGATTTCGACAGCCCTTCATCACAGAAAAGTCTCCAAAATGTCGGGACGTCGCTGTCACGTTGCAAGGTGGTGGTGGACCCCAAAAAGCAGGCAGGAAGGAGGAGCAGGGTGAACTTGACCAGTTGTATTCATAAAAACACAGAAAACTAAATCCAAAACAAACAAAGTTCTAAGAACACAAGGAATCCAGAGTACCAAACCAAAACCATGACTGAAGCAAAAAACTAACAATAATAGAAACATGAGCGAAAAACCTAACCAAAAACATCACAGCAACAAACAAACAATGACCTGACAGCGAGTGGTCGTGCCGGGAGTCCTTTTAAAGCAATAATTACATAACGACCAACAGGTGCGTGCAGCTGCAGGGAGAACCCTACCGTGCCACCTGTTGGTCACAAACAGAATCATGACAGTCCTGCTCTGTTGCGAGGCGGCTTTTCCACTTTGAAATGGACTCCATGGCTCAAGGACACTTTGACACGGTTGCAATCACTAACCTCCCAGATTGGGAACTGACCACTCGAGCACGGATCCACGTGGCCCTCTTTCCAGATCCAGAACATGGCCGACGCTGTTTTTCAGGAAGGAACGTCCCTCGTCGTTGAGCTGCAAATGAATTGTGGTCCCGAACGCCGTTTCGTTGTTGTCACTTTCGTCGCCGCGCTGCGTTACCAAACATTGGGGGAATTTCTTCTTGGGGTTTTGTCCTTGGGTTGAGGGTGTTCATCCTTCACTTCTGTTTGCAGAAAATCCTTCTGCGTCCTCTCCGACCGACGGGCCACAGAAGTTGCTCGGAATTGATATTGGGGGGCGCTCCAGATGCCACAGTCGCACGCAACAGCGTCTTATCCGTTGCGACAAACTGCGTTGACGTGACAGTGGCTGGAGCGAGAGGTGGATTGAGTAGCAACCGCGCAGCCCCGCCGCGCAGATTTGCATTTGTATGCGTCTTCAATGAAAGAGCCGCTTGCTCAACCACTTGAAAGCGGCAATCAGCAAAAACCTTCTGGAAGGTGTGCGCCGGCGCTCGCAGTCATCTTTTCTTCTCAGACAGCGGCAAGAATAGCTGCCGTTGAAGAATAGATAGATTTTCTTTCTTTCTTTTTTTTTTTTTTGCGTAAGGACTTGATTTGGGTGAGAGAGCAAAAGACGACCCTGCGAGAGCCTGAGAAGTAACGAGGCGACTCCATCACAGAAACCGAGGCCAACGTCGGCATCTGCCACAACATCCCGATGAGTCTTTTGTGCCTTTCACTTGCCTTTTTTTTTTTTTTTTTTTTTGGCTTGCCTCATTTTCTACCGGTACATCGCTTTTGCAAACACAAACACACACACACACACACACACACACACACACACACACACACAAAAGGTAATAACACTCAAGCGCACACTTACTGCTCATTGTGTGTTTGGATAAGAGGACAGTGCTCTGAAGAGGATCCCCATCGCCGGATTGCGAAAGCAATAATAGTGATGGTGTGCATGACCTACTTGCGGAGGGACGCATTTGAAGCAACATCGACTCCAGCTGGACAATTTCTGGCTTTTTGGTGCTTGTCGTAGGGATGGGCCAGCGCTGATGCCAGGTGTCGGGACGAGCCTTATTTCAAAGTACAGTCAAACCTCGGTTTTCGTCCATAATCCGTTCCAGAAGGCTGTTCGAAAACCGAAATTGTTCGAAAAAAACGAAACCATGCTCTTTTTAACCCTCATGCAGTATTTTAAGCGGCTGCATGAAGGGTATTACGTCCCAAAAATCTTTTTTTCACTTTTCATTTTTTTTCACTTTCAACCCCTCAAAATGTTCAGCGGGAATTGGCCAAGACATAGATAGACACCCTATGCAAAATCTCAGCTTTGTGGAGTTATTTGTCTGTGGTGTCCATTTGTCCAACAGTCCAAAATCGTCCAAAGTGTCCGAAATGGCCAATTTTGGGATCATTACTGCATGGGGGTTAAAATAAAAATGTTTACTGAACACGTCCGCTCACAAGGGAAAGCAACACGAGGAAGCGTCACTTCCTCGTGTCAGGAAGGTGGGAGGAGTCAAGTGACGCATTCAAGTGCGCTCAGTTTGTTCGAGAACTGAAATTTGTTTGTCATCTGAGGCATAAAAAAACACGAACATTTTTGGTCGGAAACCGAATTTGTCGAGAACCGAGACGTTCGAAAACCGAGGTTTGACTGTGCAGTCTCTGTTCTTGACCAAAAATTTCGAATTTTTTATGCCTCGAATTACGACCGAAAATCGGTTCTCGACCAAACTGAGCGCACTTGAATACACCACTTGACTATTCCCGCCTTCTTTACACGAGGAAGTGATGCTTCCTCGCTAGACGAGGAAGTGACGCTTCCTCGTGTCGCGTTCCACCTGTGAGCAGACGTGTTCAATAAAGATTTTTTTTTTTAAAAAGAGCGTGATTTCGGTTTCCGAACAAATCGTTTTTCGAACAGCCTTCTGTAACGGCTTATGGTCGAAAACCAAGATGTGACTGTATTGGCGACGGTGGCCGATCCCGAGGCGCCCCCTTGTGGCGATGATGCAATCGGGAACTAAATGGCAGGCGGATGGTTTTTCGAATCCACGTCTCGTACGCTCAACGAAAAACGAAGAACGGCCTTATGACTCCATTTCGTAATCGTAATGCGCCACGCAAGGCATGCTGGGATCTGAGTGGCTTTACTGTTATTAGCATAGATAGGACACGCCTGTGCGTTCGGCGACGTTAGGGCACATACGGGCAAAGTGCTGCGGCATCGCATGTTCGCCGACGTCCCCAGAAGCAAGAAATCAAAGACACGCGTCCCGTATTGAGAGCACGCGACAACGCCATCGACGACAGCGCAAACGTCCTGAAAATCGGCCATTTTGAATCCGTCTGTGCAAGTTGATGCACGTTAACGCTGAGGGAATCGTGTTTGAATGAAGATTATTTGCTATTTGGGAGGGAGTCAAAATGCCCAAAGACGGGAAAAGAGCGACTTTGATTCATTTCCTTTGAAAGCCACGCGGCCCACATTTTACTGGGACGTTTTTCCCCGCGGATGTTATCGTCCGAGCCGTCTTGTCGCCGAGCATGTTGGCCTTGTCTCTGTGCGTGGGCTGTCAGAAATTGCAGGTGCTAGATGTGCCGGTGTCGTGTTTATCGCATGTTGTGTTGAACCTGCGCGTGTGTGCGCGGGGGGGGGGGAGCTCGGATGCAGTGAATCAAAGCGGCTGGCGGCCGTTCGGCGCCAATCCAAGCAGACAAGCGTGTGCACGCGGCCTTGTTTGCCTCGCGTTGTTTTGGTTTTTTTTTTTTTCTATCCCTCTTCATCTCACAGCATCCTTTCCGCCAAGCTCCCCTGCCCCCCCCCCCCCCCCCTTCCCCCACACTCGCCCTCCGCTACTTTCTTGTGTTCCCTGGTTACCGGTGTGAAGCGCCTGTTTGTCTGCTGCCAGAACATGTTTTCTCTCACGCACGCCCGCACGCTCCATGAGAGCAAATTTAAATGTTGTGCGGATGGTGGATGATTGCGGAGGCGGGGGTGGGGGGGGGGGGGGGGGGGGGGGTGATAAAGAAACGGGACGCCTGTGCGGAAAATGCGAGGTCGCGATCAGAATCGAAATTGCCGGGCTCTGAGTGAACACTGCGGGGCGGCCGTCGTCGCTCGCATGCAAATAGGCAGACGCTGTCACACCTCCGCAAATATGAGAAATAAAGAAGAAATATCGGCGAGGAGGAACCCCCCCCACCCCCCCCACCCCCGCTGTCACCTAAAACGGCTTCTTCATCTTTTGCCTCTCTTTCAAGCTGCGTGACAAACAAATGTGTGCAAAGATGTGCAAGGCTCAACATATTCAAGGCGCGGCAATTTGTGTTTGGTTTTGTTTTTTCCCAGGTGTGTTTATCACTTGCCCCAAATATTTGGAGCAACAACAATTGCATCGTTTTTTTGTTTTTGTTTTTTCTTTTTTCAAGCCCACTTTGAAGGGGCAGTTTTGCCTCATGCAAAATGAGCCACTGCTCTCCCCACCCCCTCAACTGTGCTGGGCCAATGGGGAGTAGGAATTTTGTTACCATGACAACTCGGGGGGGGGGGGCAGAGATTTTAAAAAAAAAAGAAAAAAAAAGGTCTTTTTCATTTTTATATGTATTTTTAACGCAAATTTGCTTTTAATTTTTTTCAAAAATGATACCTTTTACTCCAAGTTTTATTAGCTTTAGTGTTAGTTTTAGTTTTTGTTAATATATTTTGTTTTATTATTTCATTATATTTTTTTATTACATTATTACATAAATATATTACATTAAATATATTATTACATTATATATATTATATATATATATATAATTTATTAATATATTATTATTATATTTATTTTATTTATTTCTTTTAAATCACTCCAATTTAGCTGTGTGGCTAACAAAACTTTTCGCTTTTTTTTTCACCTTGAGGTAAGATTGTGAAGTGACATGGCAAGACAAAGCGGGGCTGACGAAATTTTGATCGAAAACATGTTACAGACGTCTCAACTATTAACATTGGGAGGGGGTAGCGGCGGGGGGGGGGGGGGGGGGTCTGGGGGGGTATTTCTCTTTCTACTGCTCAAGTCAAGCCAATTTAATCTTGGTGGCGCCCACTCAAAACCAAAAAAGGTGCTCGGAGCCAATGGCCGCCCTTTGCCATTGATTGCGGCTCACAAAAATGCGCCAAGGCGGGCGCGCCTTCATCTGTAATCAGCAGATAAGCCGCGTGACGGTCGAGGGGCTTCCCGCTCTTTTGCTCTCCGCACGCGCCTCTTTCCTCCCCGTTGTTTTTGTCTCCGGCCTCACCCGCGTCTAACCCCTCCTTAATCAGCTCCACCCCTGAGGAGCAAGGTGATTCTCTTCATTCAGCACTTTTTTTTTGGGGGGGGGAACATCTCCCTTCCCTTCCCTCCTCCCCCGCTGCCGCTGCTCCCGCCGCTGCTCTATTTTTCACTCGGCGTGAAAGCGGGGCCGCTTCCTCGCTTCACGTCACCATTTCCTCTCAGCCAGAAGTCGACGGGTTTGCCACTGAGATCCGTCAGCCTGCGGCGGGGAAGAGACGCTCGCAGCCGCAACTCGGTGACACGCGAGAGCGCTCGCTGTCGTTGTCGCCGAGAGGGTGCGAGGGGGACGGAAATATTGAATTCCGGTGAACCCTTGCTATGCGGCACGATCGAGGCCTGATTCGGAGCCTCTCTGTTTGGAGTCAAATCAACATTTCACGCCATTTTTGCAATGACTGGCTTGTGCATTTCGGAGGGGGCGCTCGTCAAAGAATCCTCCACCCCCCCCCAAAAAAAATGAACTCGACAATCTCTGCCCTGACAGCGAATTGATCATTTTCGCAACCACGGGAAGTGAGAGCTGATGCGATGTTGCCCGGGAAAATTCGCCCACACGCTGTTTGCTTTTTTTTTCCTCCTTTGGGAATAATTGGAAGCTGTTAAGAGCAACGGCAACATTCTCCCGCTCGCAGCTGCCCCCCCCCCCCCCCACCGCTGACCTCTCCTCTACCTTCCAGTACGTTCTTCTATTTCCAGTAGCGGGCCGAAAGCTACTTTTCCATTTGTATGCACGGCTTTGTGCGCTCTGCAGTGTTTGCCCTTCAGTGTAGCAGCAATATCCACGACATACCTGTCAACTTGTACGTTTTCCCGTATTTTATACGTTTTGTTTTTTTTATCATTTCAAATTATGTACAGCGCATTTACAACTTTTATAAAAATTTGTGAACCGATCTCACAAAGCCTATTTCGGCTCAAAATCCAGATCGTCTCACCTGCTGGTAGCCAACGACAAAGCCGTCGTCGATCGCTACGATCTTCACGGCAAACCAGCAAACGTAATCCTCAATCGTATATTTTTTTTTTTCATCGCTGCGTACCGTCGGATTGATAAAGCATGATGTGCGCATGCGCGGTGAGCCGTTGTACGGGTTTTTGTTGCTTTGTAAGGGGAATCGTAATCATTTAGAAGGGCAGCAATTAGCCGAGGTTGACAGGTATGCCACTATGACCAAAAAAATCAAACGTAGCATGGACGAAACTTTGGGCAAATCCCCCCCCCCGACAAAAAATGGGAGGTCAGCCCTCAAAATGATGTTTGGACGCCTTGCTTTTGCCCGGATGAGAAAGGCCAGCCGTCTTTCGAGCAAACCCGCTTCAGATTGAATTCCCCCGATAAGTTTGTCAAAGTCCTGGAATTGGCCCCCAAACGGCTCCTCCGGTCCTTTGGGTGCGTCGACTTCGGACACACGTGACCGCCTAATTTCCCTCCAATCAGTCAACGTGGGTCGACGTGCCAATTTGATTTTTTTGTAACTTTCCGTGTCTGTTTATGGGATGGTGGTTGGGACCACTGTTATTTCCATCCTGGATATACACGCTTGAAAAATTGGTCAGACCCCCCCCATCCCCACCCCCCTCCTGGACCCCTTCCATTTCCTCCCATGGCGGTGCCTGTGAAATATCAAAACAAAGACTTGCATACTGTCGACAAATGAGATCCCCCCCCCCCCCGTTGACACGTTGCCAGCGTCTACGCCCGCCGACGTCACCGAGGAAACCCAACGGAAGCCCGTGGAAGACTTCCAGTTGGAAAACTCTCCAAAACGATTAAAAGGCGATGAAGCATCCGAGCCAAAAGCCCCCCCCCCCCCGAGCACCTCATGCATTTTTTGCTGGATCGGCGTCAACCTTCTGCCGTTGCTTCTAACACACACACGGAGCTCCGGCGTCCCCGCAAAGGCAAGACGATTCCAAACCTACGGAGGAGATGCGGCGTCCTCACGAGACGGCGGCGAACGCCTCCGGGACGCGTCACGTCAAAGCGACGACATTCTCGCTGACTTCATGTTTCACCCGAAGCGAACCCCACGAATGAAGCATTCCCAAAGCCGGCAACGATTTTTCAGCGCCGATCGGTGATGGCGCAAGAACACCGGCGGTTCTTCGGAAGACTCGAAGCATCATCCGGAAATTGGAAGGCGGCCTGGAATCGGAGAAAGAAATTCACCGACTGATGGGTGAGACCCCCAACCAAGAAAAAGCGCTCGATGTTCTTTTGAGAAGATGTCAGCGTGAAAGCAAGCAAGCTAGCTAGCGAGCGAACCGTGGGCCACGTTCAAAATCAAGATGCTTCATTTCAAACCATCTTCTGACATTTGTTCAATGTCACCGGGGGCCTGAGCCAAGGCTGCTTTTTTATTTATTTTTTATATTTCTATTCAATCAAGCTTTTGATGTGCCTTTGCTTTCATGGGCTGAGACGCAATTTTTTTTATTTTTTTTTGCAGTTGCTTTAAAAGCCATCGGCTAACCTTGCTTTGGTTCCGCGCCTCCTTTTCTAAAGGCAGCCCGAGAAAAAACACGTTCAGCTTCGGCGTGAATAAAGCTGATAGTCATTTTATGCGACTACTGGCACATCGGGTGTCAAACATGTTGTTGGAATGTGGCCTTGGCGTGTGTTTGTGTGCATTGTACACACGGCGACTTAACTCGTTTTTGCGGCAAAATGGAAAAATTGCACAAAGGAGACTGCGCCCACGTTCGCCACACAGGAAAAGGCTCATGTGAAGACGCAGCCACGCAAACGCCCACAAAGTTCAACGTTTATGCAAAGTTCATGCATCAGTGCGGTGTTTTTTTTTTTTGTGCGGTGTTTAGCAAGAAAGCATCGTTAAGATATTGGAGGTATCACAAATGCAAAAAAAAAAAAACACAAAAAAAACCCCGAAAGGCATCAATGTTGATCCTACTTGAGCGGAAGTCTTGCTGGCGACTACACTCGGTTCGAGGCACAAAACTGGAGACGTTTTTTAAAAAAAATCTTTTTGTGTGGCCGCTACCATTGCGTCGCTAAACGCCCAACGTGCCTCAGCGTCACTGCTAGAAGCGCACTGCAGGGAAGCTCCACCCCCTTTATTCATCTCCCCCCAAAACATGGTAACCTTCCACACAAAGTAACAATAGTGTCAGTGGCATACGTCGTACTCGACAATCAAAGTGACATTTCTCAGATTGTCACAAATTGGCTGGCAAGCTTTGCCCGAAGACAGCTTAGGCTCCAGCACCCCCCGCGACCCTAGTGAGGATCAAGCGGTTCGGAAGATGAATGAATGAATGAATGTTCTTGTTCAAGAAACTGAGCAATTTCAAATGCTGTTTACTAAGAATGATAATAGATCGAAATGTACCTTTTTTTTTTTCCCTGATGAAAGAAGAGGTTTTCGAGCTTTCTTTTGGTGGGTTCCATGCTTGTACGGCGATAGAACTCCATTTTCTGGAGGCCTCCAAAAAGGAGTCCAAATGGTCCAAAATGGCCGGCTTGAGAAAAAAAAGGGCTGACATGAAGTGAGTGAAGCATTTAGCAACGGAGCGTGAGTGATGATTTAAGGAGACGCAACGAAAAAAAAAAAAAAAAAGGGGGGGGGGGGAGTTTAATTTATTTATTTTTAACAGCCTAAGGAACACTGCAGCCTTTTTACACTCCATTTGCACCGTCCTGCCAGTGTGTGCAGGCGCACGCACACACACGCACACGCACACACACACACACACACACACACACATTTGTCTCCATCTTATTGTGACGCCGACAACTGCACCAGAGAGCCAACTGGGTACGACATCAGAATCGGAACCGCATCAGCGTAAGGAAAAAAAAAATCATGGTCCAACCGACCTCCCAGACGAGCGTTCCAATTCTCAAAAGTATTTGACCAACCGATCGAAACGAAACGTGTAGCGGCAACTTAAGTGTCCTTTCGTCGCTACGTCAGCAGGGCATGTAGGTTTTCGACTCGTGTTTTTCCTCAACAAGCCTTTCCTTTCAACGACGACGACGACGAAAAAACCAGGCCGCCATCATTGATCCCAAAAAAATGGGATTCGTTTTATTTTCTCTTGAACACAAATGAAGGCTTTACCGAAAATGAAAAAAACAGGACTTCTACAATACACTTCAATGAAATACGAAATTAACACGTTCACACGATATACGAAATACGTTCACACGGTGAAAAAAAAAAACTACTGTCTTCCTAATGAAGCTGACATAAACCTAGTCTTTTAACAGACTGTAGACAGGACAACTAATGGAGCCCAGATACTTTGACATTCTTAATAAATTTGTTCTAAATGAAATAGCAATAATATCAAATATGAACCAAACTGCTTGCATCTATTCAATTCAAATTATTCAAATAGCTAAATATATAAATTAAGCAAATTTTCTTATCGGGCTCTAACAGAATGAACCGACTCACCTGCAATCTACTGACCCGACAAAACAACCCAACCGACCATCAACCTTCCCGCTTTACTAGCTACAAATCAGTGACGGTTGGGGTTGGGGAGGCACTGACTGAAATGAAATCCTCCATTTTCAGGGCGAGAAATTGCAGCTCGGAGCATCGCACGGCGATTTTTACCATAAAATGGTCAAAATAGATGAAGAACGACACCAAAATCATCATCGAGCGGACAAATATTAATACTTGTGATGACAGGGGAGGCACGGCCTCACCTGCCTCCCCTGACTGCGCGCCACTGCTACAAATGAAACAAACGATGAGGCTACCGAATCTGCCAGTGGGACTAACTCGAGAAGCAAAGCCCAAAGAATCCCCGCCGCCCGCCCGCGACGGTGTGACACTCCCAAGTTTTGCGTGCGCGCTTGTGGCCCCCGATACAACACATGATAGATGGCGGGTGTCATCCGAAAGGGCACACAGCTGCTTCACGTGATGGATGGAGGAGGAAGGCGTGTCCGCGCTGGCGGCGCCTGATAACGCCGTGAAAAAGACGCCGCAGATGTGTCACACGTAAGCTGGAGCTGGAATTGAACACGGTACGTCTGCACTGTGAAGTCGACGTGCTAACCACTGGACTACCGGGCCGCCAGTGTACAGACAAAAAAACATAGAAATAAAAAAAAAAAATCCTCCACCCATCCATTTTGTAATTTGCTTCTCCTGAGGAGGGGGTCCGGGGAGCCCCTCCCACCTGTACTTGGGCAGGAGGCGGGGCACACCCCGAACTGGTTTGCCGGCCAATCGCAGGACACACATTGCCAAAGAAGCATTTCAAGTCAAGTCAAGTCAATTTCGAGTGCTCCATTCACCCAAGGTGCATGTTTTTGGAATGTGGGAGAGAAAACTCTGGGGAAAAAAATGCAAAAGTGGCGTCCACACCACATTTTCTGGAAAATCGGCCTCACCCGTCCGTCCGTCCCCTAAAAATGAAGTGATTGGAGTACGTCTCCGGACCGAGTGCAAACATGTGCAGAGCGGCTTTCAAATGTAATGACTGCATTCTGCCTTTGAACTTTTGGGGATTTTAACCCCCATGCAGTAATGATCCCAAAATTGGACATTTTGGACACTTTGGACGATTTTGGACTGTTGGACAAATGGACACCACAGACAAAACAGTGACAAATAACTCCACGAAGCTGAAATTTTGCATAGGACGTATATCGATGTCTTGGCCAATTCCCACTGAACATTTTGAGGGGTTGAAAGTGAAAATAAATTAAAAAAGAAAAAAGTTGTTGCACATTGGAAGAGGGACATTTTTGGGACGTAATACCCTTTCATGCAGCCGCTTAAAAATACTGCATGAGGGTTAATATAAAAAAAAAGACTCTGGAGGGAACCTACGGAAGAGCCCGTGCTTGCGTCTGCTAATGCCATGTGCAGCATCTCCATTGTGCTGCTCTCGCTTCCTGCTCGTTGCTATTCCTGCCCTCCGTTCCGTATTAGCGAGCGCGCCGGATAAATCCCTCAACGACCGTTTGTCTCTCCGTTTCAAACCGTTGTTGCCAGCGTTGCGGGAGTGACGCAAGAAGCCCTTCCGAATGCTTCCATAGTGCGCCTGATGTGTTGAGCGTGCCACTTTTTGTTCTGCCACCAGCGTAGCGCCCTGCACATGTGTCGGTTTGGTCATCAGGTTTCCAGGCCTCTTTTAAAAAATTATTTTTTTTTTTATGTCTCCATGCAGCTCAGGCATAGAGTGGCCGAGGCCTACTTGGACGGTTGCCCGCCAAGAGTGACCTCAGGTCAGGCACCAGCCCAGAGCCGGCGGGGCCCTTGCGCCGTCTTTAGGTGATTCATTAAAAGCAATTACGGCGATGACGGCTTTAATTAAAGCGCTTATGAGCCGGGGAGAGGGTGAGAGCGCCGAGCGAGAGAGCGGCGCGCGCCCAAAGTCATGAAGAAGGAGGAGAACGCCGAAAATTCATTACGTCTCACTTGCTCCGCTAGCTTGCGCCTGCAGCTGCGATTGTCATCACATGCGTGTGAGACTCTGTGCGCGCGCAACAATGGCCCCGTGCGCGCTACTTGTGTGCATGCTAATGCCGCTTCAGTGTTTACATGATTGCGATAATCAGTCAGAGCTGCCAGCAGCAATGACGGAGCCCTCCACTTCAGCTGGACCTGGAACAGGCACAAAACGGCTCCTTTCGAGCAAAATGGTTCCTGCCAAATCAAGCCAAAGGTCCTTCAAGCTTTTTTTTTTTTTTTTGGGCTTCCTGCGATAATGGACCACCCAATTTTTTTGCTGCTCTTGGGGGATGAGCCCCACCTCCCCAACTTGCTGCGAATCCTCGACGTTAAATGTATTTCCAATGTATAATTAAATGTTGAAATGAAGTTTAAATGGATCTGTGTGGTTTTCACTTATTATGATTAAAACCAATTATCTGATGGGATCATTTAATTAAAAAAAAACAAAAAACTCTGGGAGTAAAAACAACTAAATGAATGCAGGAAACGCATTCCGGCTCGTGATCATGAAAATGCTGACTGGGCCAGAAGACTTTGCCCACCTGGGGTCTAAACAATCATTCTGAAAAAGAAGACAAAGAAGCGCCCGGGTGTGCCAGTGCAGTGCAGGTGTCGCATTAAAGCGGAGCTCATTCCATTTTGATCGAAAGCTCGGAGTGCGTGACGTCATGTTTGTTTTCTTAACCCCCATGCAGTAATTATCCCAAAATTGGACATTTGGACGATTTTGGACTGTTGGACAAATGGACACCAAGACAAAACAGTGACAAATAACTCCAGGAAGCTGAAATGTTGCATAGGATGTCTATCGATGTCTTGGCCAATTCCCACTGAACATTTTGAGGGGTTGAAAGTGAAAAAAAAATGAAAAGTGAAAAGAGTTGTTGCACATTGGAAGAGGGACATTTTTGGGACGTAATACCCTTTCATGCAGCCGCTTAAAAATACTGCATGAGGGTTAAATACGTCTTTGGGAGTGAATGAGTTAGCGGCCTCGCGCAAGTCCGAAGGAAACGACGTGCTTCCCGTTACAATGGAAACAGACGGCAGGATAATGGCGCGCGTTGGCAAAAAAAAAAACGCTTTGGTGAAGCAGCATGTGGTTCGCTAGTGCCTTTGGTTTTATTCCAATGACATGAAAATGATCCAGGATCAATTGTGCGTTCGTCCTTGTGACTGCAGGCAATCGGACGTGTGTGTGTGTGTGTGTGTGTGTGTGTGTGTGTGTGTGTGTGTGTGTGTGTGTGTGTGTGAGATGACGAGGTGACTCAGTGTTAAACATGAGTGCGACATCGCCATCTTTATCGTCGTCGTCATCGTCGTCTTTGTTTGGCGGAATAAGCGGGTGTTCAATTCAGAAACCGCTGTGCTTTTGCTTCCCGACCGTAAACGTGTCAGGCGTTGAAAGCGGGCTTGGCGCGGCACGTAGCGGGAGTCCAACAGACGAGCGAGTGCAGACGGTGCCATTAAAATAAATAGATTAATCAATAAATAGCACGTAACTATGCGGCCCCTCGGAGGCCTGACGGACACATTAACGTTCCCGAAATCATATTTTGACGGCATATTTATACGTGCAATCTGTTCTCGGCCAGGGAGGACAGCGGCCATTCCGGTTAGTCAACATTTATGATCAATTGATTACGCGTCCCAAAAATGTTTTCATTTGATGGTTAACTGAAATTCAATCATGCGAAAATATGGCACGATTTTGAAAGTGCCATTTCGGCGCGCCGTCAATGTCGACGCTTGTAAACACCTCGGATGAGCTGCGGGCATGTGAGCGCCTGTGCCTTTAAGAGGGGGGGCGGGGCTGCTCGCTTCCGACGTGCGGATGGACGCGCTCACTGGGCGAATGTCATGCGGGTGCATCAACGGCACTCTTCGCAAAAGTGCCGGGCGACGTGGGACGTATCTGAAAAAAATTACGAAAAAAAAAATTGCTTTACCGTCGTGTCATTTTTAGTTTGCAGATCTCAAAAATCAAATAAGTGAGGATATTGTGAAAACAAATAAGTTGTGTAATATATGCACTCACTAGATCAAGCATCCATTTTGAGAACGGCTTCTCATCACTATTACGATACGTCGAATGTTGTCGGCCGCTCCTCCAGGTCGACGCGCATTTCCTGATAAGCCGCGGCGTGATTTCGGAAACGGTTTCTCTCGAGACGCTAACGAAATGGTTGATGAAAGTGGGATGAGCTTCGCTTATTGTGACTACAGCGAAACCTCTGAGAATCGTACTCAGTCACCCAAGCGCTTTTAATTATGATGACGTTACGTTAGCATAGCAATTAGCATGGCTACATTTCTCAATTTTTGTTTTCTCCTTCAATTGCCGTTAACGCTAATAACCTCACACACACACACACACACACACACACACACACACACACACACACACACACACACACACACACACATGAATATACTTATACTTATACACGCACGTGCGCGCACACACAAAGAGAGCATTGAAGTGTTTTGCGGCATTTTCCGCCTATCCTTCCACTAAAATTTTCTTCCTTCCTTGTTCCGCTAATGAATGGCGGAATCCCTCGAAACGCATTTGTGTGGAAGCGTCGGGCTTAGAAGGCGTCGACGCACAATCCGGACGCGGCTAATCCATCAAGCTGTCGCAGCGAGCGCGAGCGCTAGCACAATGCGCGCGGCTCCTTTTCGCGCCAAGATCTCCTTTTTGCCGCTTTGGAGTCTCCGGGATCGAGTTTGTCTCCGTCAAATAGTTTGGATTTGACGCAGGCGCGCGCGCGCGCGCACGCGCGCATCTGTTCATCCCCCTTTTCTCCTTTTGTGTTTGTCACGTCCACACTCCCAAATCTCTCGCGCTTCATTTCCCGTTCTTTGCCAGCAAGCCTTCCTGTTTCATTTGCGCGCGTCAGTTCTGACGGACAAATTGAGACGTCGCCACGACCACGTACGCCCCCTTGGCCACACGTCCATGAAGAACGATATGTGGCGCAAATGAAATGTCGAGATTCCGAAAATGCGCTTTCTATTTTTTTTTTTTTGCTTTGTTTAAGACGTTTTTTTTCCTGAAAACAAAAACAATCGTCCGATCGTAACAAGTGACGACAACAAACGACGGAATTTGAAGAAGGACTGAATAAGCGGATGAAGAATTGGGATCTCGATTCAAATGGGGATTTGCTTTCATGGAAAACTGTGGAAATCGTGTGAATTAGGAGAATGTGAAAATAAAGGACGAAAAAAAGAAGAAGAAAAAAACGCAAATCCAGACGATGCTCTTCCCAGACTCCCACTTGACTTGTTTACGCAGGAATGTATCCTAAGTATAACGAGAACCCTCGGAATGGAGGCAATGAAGCCGTTCGGCCGGAGGGAGCTCACGTCTCTCGCTCGTCTCCATTGGATGGCGAGAAACACGCTGCCCCGCAGTGTGACACACACACACACACACACACACACACACACACACACACACACACCCGTGAAGGCATTTGTGCAGAGATGACAGGCGCCCTGTGGCTTTATGTCTGATTTATGAGATTGACACAAGCGCCGCCCGTGTTCTCCGGCGTCTTGTGGCGCTTTTCGCTCTCTGACAGACACGCGATCTCCGCTCGGCGCGCAGCCTCGACGAGGCCGACGAAAAAGTCGCAGCTGTCAGGAGGGAGAGAAAAAGCGTCGAAGATGTGGAGAATGCGCTCTGCCGATGAGCTCCGGTAGACAAACAAGCGCCGCGGCGGAAACACAAAACCACGCCCAAAAAATGACAAAAGCGAGTCACACGGCGGGGTGCGCACCGATTGTGTGAACTGGGAGAGAGTGGCGTCTTGACGACGGGAGGGAAAACAACAAAATGGTCAATAGGAAACGGTCCTATTTTCGTAAGACCGGCACATCCTGATTTTCGGGGAGCACGCTTGGCGGAGTCATCGTTTGGTTGCTTCTGGGGTGATTTTGGTGAATTTGATGGGAGGCGCGAGAGCAGAGCGATCCTGCCACCGCGCGTGCCGGCGGTCAGACATACAGTCAAATCTCGATTTTCGAACGTGTCGGTCCTCGAAGAATTTGGTTTTCGACTAAATATTTAGAGATTTTTATGCCTCGGATGACGACCGAATTTCAGTTCTCGAACAAACTGAGCGCACTTGAATGCCCATTTGACTCCTCTCGCCTTCCTTACACGAGGAAGTGACGCTTCCTCGAGTAGACGAGGAAGTGACGCTTCCTCGTTTAGCTTTCCATTGTGAACAGACGTGTTCAGTAAACATTTTTATTTTAAAAAGAGCCGTGTTTCGGTTTTTGAACAATTTCGGTTTTCGAACAGCCTTCTGGAACGGATTATGGTTGAAAACCGAGGTTTGACTGTATTTCATTCCTTCCGAAATTTGCAAACGGTGGGCTTCCAAGGCTCGGACTCCTTTCCAACATGAGTTAAATCGACACAACGACGATTGCGGGCTGGCAGCGGCGACTCAAACGCTCGAATGAGGCGACTGGGATCATGACGGGGGAGCCTGCGACATGATGCTAACATGCAGACATGCGCTAGCAAACGCCGACAACGGCGCATGCCATCACCAGGGTTACTTTTTGGCATTCAAGATCGATTTGGAATAATTGAGATGTTTTATGTGTATCGGATAAATGTCTGTCCTAACGCATCAAAACAACAATTTAAAAATACATTATCTATCTATCTATCTATCTATCTATCTATCTATCTACCTACCTACCTACCTACCTACCTACCTATCTATCTATCTATCTATCTATCTATCTATCTATCTATCTATCTATCTATCTATCTATCTATCTGTCTGTCTGTCTGTCTGTCTGTCTATCTATCTATCTATCTATCTATCTATCTATCTATCTATCTATCTATCTATCTATCTATCTATCTGTCTGTCTGTCTGTCTATCTATCTATCTATCTATCTATCTATCTATCTATCTATCTATCTATCTATCTAGCTACCTACCTACCTACCTACCTACCTACCTACCTACCTATCTATCTATCTATCTATCTATCTATCTATCTATCTATCTATCTATCTATCTATCTATCTATCTATCTATCTATCTATCTATCTATCTATCTCTATCCATCCATCCATCCATCCATCGCAGCACAACGTGAAATTGGAACAATCCATCACTCATCCAAATCAAAGTCAAACTGTCATTTTCCAGAATGTGCGGGCGGGGTCGACGAAAGCCGCCGGCTCATGAAGAGCAAAACACTTAACGAGGCGTCGACAACACAAAGCGGCCGGCGGGACACTGGCTGCCAGCAGCCATCTTGGTTTCTGACGCGCCGCTAATTAGACGCTAATGCTAACATTCATCACTCCATATGACAAACGTTGGTGTGTGTGTGTGTGTGTGAGGACTATCATGACATGGCCACACACACACACACACACACACACACACACACACACACACTTGCATCCACACAAGCCCGCATCCGCACACGCTCCTCCCCAAGAGCCACACAGGAGCGATTCGATGCAAGCAAGGACAGCTACACATACCTACAGCACATTTGACAATGAAGTTGTATTCAATTCAATTCAATTCAATTCAAATGTTAATGCCGACAAGCACACATTCCTTTCATCTTCCTAACGAATGTTTGTGGAATGCCTGACGACGACGACGATGATGATGACGACGGGCATCAAGCTTTGACGATCACTTGAGCACAAAAGCGGGTGACTCATAACGCGCGTTCTGGCACGGTGCACGTTCGTGTCCTTCTCGCAGCTCCTCGCGTCGTCTGCTGCTTAGTAACTCTCGTCTCCCTTCCAGGAATCTCCTGCTGCGAGCAAGTGTGTTCTTCCCAAAGTGTTGCCTGGGATGTACACAAAGACATTCAAAAACGGAAAAGCAAACGACAAACCCCAAAGAGGGTGCGGCGAAAGCCCGAAGCAGCTCGAAGCAGCTCGAAGCCCAATCATGCTGGCCGCTTTTGTGTTGTTCTCAGACATTAACATGAAAAACAAATCAAGTGCGTGCGCTGGACAAAAAAGTCACCTTTCCTTTGTCGTGATTACATCACAACCTAGCCTTTTGTCTTGTGTGTGTGTGTGTGTGTGTGTGTGTGTGTGTGTGTTGGAAAGGGTGGTCCCCATAAGTGATGAACAAAAAAGTGGTCCCCAGAAAACATATAAACGCGTATGTGTGTGTGTGTGTGTGTGTGTGTGTTGGAAAGGGTGGTCCCCATAAGTGATGAACC
The DNA here is from genome assembly GCA_018466805.1 of Hippocampus abdominalis. Taxonomy (NCBI): domain Eukaryota; kingdom Metazoa; phylum Chordata; class Actinopteri; order Syngnathiformes; family Syngnathidae; genus Hippocampus; species Hippocampus abdominalis. The sequence continues at coordinate 1,211,836 of CM031702.1, forward strand.
AAAAAGTGGTACCCAGAAAACATATAAACGCGTATGTGTGTGTGTGTGTGTGTGTGTGTGTGTGTGTGTGTGTGTGTGTGTGTGTGTGTGTGTGTGTGTGTTGGAAAGGGTGGTCCCCATAAGTGATGAACAAAAAAGTGGTCCCCAGAAAACATATAAACGCGTATGTGTGTGTGTGTGTGTGAATGCGGGGGTGGCGGACACGCTAATGGACCTTGTAAATAAGGCAGCACTTGTTTTGTTTCCTCGCCTGCGATTTGGCCTGTGCATGCGTGCGCACGCATGCACAGAGACTGAAAGCGAAGCCACTTGTCATCAAAGCATCTGACCTGTCAATCAAACGAGTTGGTTTGAAAACCAAAGACAACGTCCAACGATGATAATTCGATCAACGTTGGTCCAAAAGTGGCCCCCAAAAGTGAGAATTTACAGTTGACCAACAACACATTTGACTCGATCATGTTCATAGCCGTCAGTTGATCGCCGTCACGCCGGGCCAAATGGCGGCTTCGCCGACGGGTCCCCTCCCCCTCCCGACACTCGCTTGGCAGAGGGCGGAAAGGGAAGGGGCCCTTCGATTTTTCGGCTTTGACGCCGTTTGTGCATCTTCAGACAGCGGACTGTCACGATCTCCGCCGAGATGCCGGTTTTGGCCGAGGTTGCGGTCTGAGCTGAAACCGTATCGCGACCGCTCGCGAAAGAAATTCCCGAGAGCCACCGAGCGAGGAGGACTCACGCGTGGGCACGGCGGGGGGCAGATGGCGACCGCCCGACGCCCGACTCGAGCGTGCCTCCGCAGTGACGGAAAGAGTCGCCCCCCCCCCCCCGCCCCGGAGGAGGTTGCCACGGCGACGGCAGCCAGACAGGATGAGCCCCCCCGTCTTCCGACGCTCGCCGCTGCGACTCGATAATTGGTATATTATCACCGGCGAAAAACGTCCGCGCGAGGAACGCTCGGTCGTCACGCGCGCAGACACGTTTTGAGTCGTGCAAAAGAATTCCATTGAGGAGAAGAAGCAAAGTCCAGATTGAATGCGGCTCCCGGCGTTTGGACTTGACGTGCGATACATGCAACCATTTTATCCTCGTTGCACTCATCTCGATTTTTGGCCCCTTCCCTCACCACATTTTGGCAATCGCATGAAACCATGTTGACGGTTATCGAGGAAATCCTCCGTCACTCGTCTGTCCAGGGTACAAAATGTTCCGATTCGGTCGGAATTGGATCAAAACTCAAAAGAGAAGCACGTCTTTGATGGACAGCTGTCAGGAATGTCAGAATGTGGGTTTTTTTGTGGTGCTGGTCAAATGGTGGAACCAACAGAATCGCATGCCAAATAAGTGTTGACTCACAAAATGCAGGATGGCACGCGATCAAAACCCCAAAATCCACCAAAACACTCAGCATGACAGGAACAACCCAAAACGGCGGACGTCTCGTGTCTTCCGAGGCCATTGCCGTATGAGACTTTTTTGTGTCACGAGGTTTGGGAGCGCTTGATTTGATGTGCCAGAACGGGCGGGCCGGCGTTCCAAAATGCCGGCGCGTCCAGCGGATCAGCGCTAATTAGACGTGAAAGGCAAACTCAGCGGCGCAATTAGCAGGCCATTAATGATGGCGCCCCCGACAAAACGACAGCGTGCGGCCAGTTCGTCAAATGGCAAATGACGTGCTAAATTTGACATTCGGGGGAATCCCGGCAAAGTGACATTTGGGAAGTTGGGTGAAGACAAAGAGCCGATGAAGGCGCAAGCTAGCGCTCGGCTTTGAAGAAGACGCGGGAGGTGCAGCTGTTTGGGAAGCAAAACGTTTGCCGACTCCCGACAAATTTGAAGGCTACGAGAACTCAAGCGAATCCTTTCTCATCGCATGGGGGAAAGTTCCACACGTGCAGTATTACATCATATTGGCCGGAGCCCATCCCAGCTGTCATCGGGCAGTAGGCGGTCGACACCCCCCCCACTGGTAACCAGCCAATCGCACCATCGACGACACAACCAATCACGCTGACAATCACGCCTCGGGACAATTTGGAAAAGGTCCCACCGAAAAACTCGAGCCCCAATGTCGTTGCATTCAGACATCGGCCAGCAATTGCTGCATTTTCAGCACTTTGGACACGCCGTCGACGGTAGAAGTGTTTTGGCATGGCGGGCTAATTGTTAGCAAACATCGTCCCTGATATGGTCATCGATTGTGAGCGCGCTAAGCGGTAAATGTCACCACACCCATTGATTTTTAGTGTTCTGTTTCGCCCGCTAATTGGTCAGTGATTGCTAGCGGGGTCGACGGGCAGGCGCTAACGGCGGGCTGTTGTGCGCCGCGTCATTGCCGGCACATGTTTCCACGTTGACAGAGGAGATCCTTCATTAATGAGTCAAGTTGGGAGTTTTGGAGTCAGGCTAACAAGCGCGGAGATTGATTGGGAGGACGCGGCGGCGCAAAAGGGCAGAGTGTTTCGTCAAGGCGGTCTCAGCTATAACGTACCGCGCGCATTTTACGCGCTGAGAAACAGCGACGTGCGAAGGAGGGGAAACACAGAAGAGCAAGACGCAAAGTCGGAGTCTCCGACGAGTATTCCAGATTAGCTTTCTGCTTGATCTCGCAACGTTTTGTGTTTCCGTTCTGTCCTGACGGCGGCGCTGGGGTGACGCCGTGCTGATTCATCAAGCCGGAGGGAGGGGGGGGGGGGGCGCGATATGCAAATGAGATGAGTGTGAAGGCGGCGAAACATCAAAAGCCATCAGATTGCTCAAGCTTGACTTCAACTAAAATGAAAGAAAAGGAAAAAAAAAACATCAGTTGATGTGAGATATGAGTTCCGCTGAGATAATGCCTCACTAAAACCTTGAAAGAAGTTTGGATCTTGCCGACGCAGCCCCAGAAAAAGATAAGGTGCGTTGATTCTTCAACACATTTTGAATTGTATAGAAGCCGTGGAGGGATGCTAATGCTAATCGCTCCCCGCCATACGTACGGTGGCAATTTACATCGCTGTCGTCTTACAGATTGGCCTCATTTGCATATGTCACATCATCGAGCAAGCCTTACAGTGAATCAAACTAATACGTTCGGGTTCAATCAATTCGGCGCAGATCTCTGCCAAGGCAACTGAACGCGCACCTCGTTTCGTCAAATATTTTGAAAGACCCCGTTGAGGGAATTCCGGAGATTTGTTGCTGAATACATCATACATGGTTGAAGATTATTGCAGAAAACGTGCAAAGAATGACAATTAGGTAGAACTGAATTTACTTTTCCTGATAAAAATAAATAAGAAGAAATTCTCTCTCTCTCTCTCTCTATAATATAAATACAGTCAAACCTCGGTTTTCGTCCATAATCCGTTCCAAAAGGCTGTTCGAAAACCGAAATTGTTCGAAAAACCGAAACCACGCTTTTTAAAAAATAAACATGTTTACTGAACACGTCTGCTCACAATGGAAAGCGACACGGGGAAGCGTCACTTCCTCGTCTACCCGAGGAAGCGTCACTTGCTCGTGTAAGGAAGGCCAGAGGAGTCAAATGGTGCATTCAAGTGCGCTCAGTTTGTTCGTGAACCGATTTTCGGTCGTAATCCGAGGCATAAAAAACTCGAAATTTTTGGTCGAAAAACCGATTTTGGTCGAGAACCGAGACGTTCGAAAACCGAGGTTTGACTGTATATGTATATATTAGCTAGCTAGCTACATTCAGAACAGAAAGCCAACCTGGTGTCCTGGGACTTCCCCGTTCACGTTCGTTCCGATCAAACAGACGGAGCACACTGGAAATAATAGGATGACTCCGTTTCCTGATTCCATTTTGACACCTTACACATCAACCAGAGATTCTGAGAAAGACAGGAAATTGCCAGGGTACGATCATTCCAACATCCCGAATCAATCAGTACATTTCACATATAACAGCAAGCCGGGACATGCGTGGGTGACCTTTGTTTCCCTATCGCACGTCAGTGCCTTTCACGCAGGAAAAAGCCCGGTCGGCTTTATTTTCCCATTTCACGTCAGTGCCGTTGATGCAGAAAGCGTCATTTTGCGCCGCCGCTTCATACACAGAAATGCCACAGTGGAAAAAGCCAGGGGTCAAATTGCATTTGACCCCTGGCATCTGTCCCCCACCGCCACCACCCAATCGGGGCCTTTCAGCCTCCATCGGTTGTATTGATGTCAATGACATTGACGGAACATCGCCTTCGTTCCATCATTCCATTTTGGTACCTTCCCGACACAACTCTGTTGTTGAGATGAGATTTGGTTTTGTTTCAGAGCTTCCTGTCACAGTTCTGTTCCTCCAGCCTCGCACCCATTGGTCATCATGTCATTCGCTCATTTTTTTTTTTTACATTCAAAGGACTCTCAAGCCGACCATTCGGCTTCAGATCGTTGTGTGACTGTCATGGCTTTTGGGTTGGTGGTTCCTTTGAGTTTTGGAGTTTCAGGACTTTGCGTTATTGGTTTATTTTTTTTCCAGTCTACACCCTGTAAGTGTTTTTTGGTTCATTTTTTTTGTGGCTGCCTTTCGCAGAGAACAAGAAGACAGGAGAAGCCCCTTCATTCCTCCGCCGGTGTCGATGCAGCTGATGTTCAATGCCAGCGCGGCAAGCCGCTTCCCGTCGCAGAGAACAAACAGGAAGCCGTCATTGGCTCGCCCACTGAGCACCAATTAGCGAATTTGCACAAGTGGAAATTTCAGCGCAACGCAAAACGCAGCGCGGGCCAATCAGGCGCCTGGTTTGAATGAGAGCAATTCAAACGGAAGCAGTCATTATTCATCTTGGGGTTTCCCCCCCCCCGCCACCTGCAGGCACTTTCTTTGTCAAATGTTTGCACGCGCCGCACGCGGCTGTGTTTATAGGCCAATAAGTTAAACATGATGAACCATTGATCGGACACAAAGTGCTGGGTGGGATGTGAACACGAGAGATCAAAGCAGCAAAAATGCCCAAAACAAACAAACTGAAGATGAACGTGACGCGAAGGCCCCGCTTCACAAGCAGCCACTGTCACGTGACAGACATTGAAATAGAAAAAAGCCTGCACGCGCCCGGTTGAAATTCCAGGATTTGTGATATTCAAAAACGGACGATGTCCAAGATCACTCAGTTCCGCCATTCTCGTGGACATAACCTGTAAAGCGCAACAACAAAGAAATAAACTGCGATCATGTGATTGCAAAAGTGCGCACACCCTGCATACACGGCTGTGTTAAGAATGAACCAATCACATTCAAACTCCGCACGCGCCCAACAAACCCAAATGATGTGTTTGTTTCGTGAAGAAAGTTGAGGTGATGAACACAAAGCTAACACGAGCTAACCCGACACGTCGAGCGTGACATAAAGTCAAGATGGACGAGTGATACAGACAAACCTCGGTTTTCGTACTTAATCCGCTCCAGAAGACTGTTCGAAAACCGAATTGTTCGAAAACCTAAACCATGTTTCCCATTGGAATCAATGTAAAGATTTTTAATCCGTTCCAAGTCAAGAAAACAACTTTTTTAAAACACTTTTTTTTACAATTTCACACCATAAACTGGACACATGTAATAGGAGAGCAGGTAATATGTAAAATACTGTACAAACAAACTGTAATATGTTTTACTTTCACCAATTTTAACATTAACATAGTAACATAAAATTGAAGAAACATCTCTCTCTCTCTCTGTGCGCCTATCCCAGCTGTCATCAGGCAGTAGGCGGAGCATTTCGTAGGCGTCGCTACACGAGGAAGCGAAGCCGAGAGGAGTGAAGTGACGCATTCAAGTGCGCTCAGTTAGTTTGAGTACCGAAATTTGTTCGTCATCCGAGGCATAAAAAACTCGAAATGTTTGTACAAAATTACCGAATTGTACGCTCGAAACCAAGGTTTGACTGTACTTCCATTTATCAGCGCCAGGGACCAGACCTTTACACATCGACACATGTCGGGCAGGGAGACACCCTCGCCCCTGAGCCATCATCATCATCATCATCATCATCACCATCACCACGTTTTTTTTTTTTTTTTTTTTAAAGCGGTCGTCCATCATTCACGCCGGAGGGCTCCTTGCTGAAGCGCTGAGGCAATGACATCCTCCCTCCCCCGTCAAGTGCCATTAGCGTGCGTCATTAATTGATTTGTGTCATTAAGCACACAAAAGATGAACGCCACATTAGTCACGAGCAAGCGCGCTATCGCAAAGGACAAAAATGACATCCATACACACGCGAGAGAATTTCGATTTGCAAGGGCCAGTGCGAGTGCTTTAGCCTAGCGTCAGGCTAACGACGGAGGAATTAGACAAGTGACACTGTAGCGATGCAAGTCACCCACCCGCAATACCCCTTGTGCACCACATTTGGAGCGTTAATGCTCCATCAATGTACATATTTTTACACAATTTAAAGTGGACACACTTCCATATCAATGTACATATTTGATGTGGATTCTATTCCTCTAAGCTAGCATAGCTAAGATTCAGTGCACGTCGAATGTAGCATTCACCATGTTGAATGTTCTCGTCACCAATCCTCCCCAATCATATTTCGTGTGTACACGGCGCTCACCACAAACAGATCTCTTGCTCTGTCCCACCTCTATTGTGCCATCTTCACGTTATAGGCGAACCGATGGCGAGTCGTATCCGCCAAGCACAGAAAAGGCTGAGCTTTGAGCGAGCTGTTTAACGGCGCCTCTGTCAAAGGCTGTCTTTCTGCCTCACTTTGGCCGTCGTCTCCCCCCTCGGGCGGCGCACGGCTTCGCCAAAGCCGACCATTAGCGGCAACGCTCTGCGTGGGCCGGCGGGCGCTAGCGGCCAGCCACGGGGGCGGAGGGGCAGAGGCTCAAACCCAGGGACCCACCCCACCTAAAACCAATGCCTGCGGGCCTGGGCGCTAGCAGCGGTTAAATCGCCATCACCTCGCCACGGTGGACGGACGACGGGAAGCCCAGCAGGCAGCGGCTCGGACAGTCAGCTGCACAGCAGCACTGACGTGACGCGATTCCACAAACACAGATGGCTAAAGTCAAGACTCTCCTTTTTTTTTTACGAGCACTCCTTCAGGCCTTTGTCACATCCCGGTTGGATGACTCTCGTGCACTTGACTTTGGAGTCAGCTAATTCTCCATCAAGCGTCTCCAGTTGGTCCCAAACCTCTGGCTTTTGACTCAGCACGAGACGTGATTTTTCGTTGGACTGCTTTTCTGCATTTGGCCGTCTTTGTTGTTCATTCATCGCGTTATTATTTGTTGTTGTACGAATTCATTGTGCTCCCCGTATAGCACTTTGTATGGAGCAGGGCTTGTTTTAAAGTGTTGGAGAAATACAGTCAAACCTCGGTTTTCAAACGTCTCGGTTCTCGACCAATTCAGTTTTTTTATGCCTCGGATGACGAACAAATTTCGGTTCTCGAACAAACTGAGCGCACTTGAATGCACCATTTGACTCCTCTCGCCTTCCTTGTTGCTTTCCATTGTGAGCAGACGTGTTCAATAAACGTTTTTATTTTGAACAGAGCGCGGTTTCGGTTTTCCAACAGCCTTCTGGAACGGATTATGGACGAAAACCGAGGTTTGACTGTACAGCTAAATGAAGTTGAGTTGAGTGGTCCCCCAACATTTTCAACTTGCTGCGATGCAACCTCCGCTTACGAAAGCTGGCCTCTATCAAAGTGTGCTGTCTAATTTTCGACCCATTTGCAGGTTTCCGGTTGAAATCTGTCTTGGCTAAACATCATGTCATTGAGGTTTTCCAGACAGGTTTCAAGATGACGCGTAGCACAGAGTGGGGCCCCTGTTAGGAGTTGTTGATGGCAAATGAAAGCGGCGACTTGTGTGTGTGTCTTGTTTTGTTGGATCTCACCGCAGCCTTTCGATACGGCGGCCCCACACTGTTCCGCCGGCTCGTTTGCAGAAAGCGGCGGGTGGGCATTAGCGCTTGTGAGATCGATGTCCCGCTGAGCAAAAAAAAGGACGCGTGCTCCGTAAGACCGCTTTCGTCCCGTCTGGAGGAAGTCAAAGCGCAGACGTGACTGAATTTCTTTTATTTCAACAAAAAACAAACGCCAAGTTGTGGCGGGTTTGGTCCCGGCGGCCCTCGGGCATCCCCCCTGCCCCGTTGACCCGGGAGGCCCAAGCGTCTTATCTCAAGCCAACGGTCTTGAAATTGAACCGGCAAATCGGTACTTCTCCTCTCTCGGAGTAGCTGTTCGTTACTCCGAGTGGTAATTAAAGAGTGCGGGATTAAAATAACAAAGCGGGCGAAGGCTCACCAAGCGTATCCGTTACGGGCCCTCCAAACACACTTTGTTGTTTTCTCTTTAAATTCAATTACAAGAGCACTTGCGTGACTTTGTGGGGATTTTTTGGGTGTTTTTTTTTTTTTGCAGTCCCCTTGCGACGGATGCCCGGGCTTTGATGATGCCTCTAATCTGCCGTCATGTAACTAGTAAAGCCGCGGAAAAGACTAATTAATGCGCTAATAAAGGCACGCTATCAAACTGGGCTCCTTTGACTGAGAGGCAGCGGGCGAGTTGATCCTCCCACGGAAACACTCGAATAAGCGCGGCTGCAAAGAATGCTGCAATATTCCCGTCGAAGACGAATGTTCCCTCGGTGGGCGGCTGGCTTTTGTAACGCTTACGTCGGCGCTCGCATCGCCTGAAGACCGACTCCTCGCTCGTGTTTGTCCATTCTTCTTCTTCTTCTTCTTCTTCTGGACTGTTTGTTAGCCAACATTCCAGAGGCGCGCGACATCACTCTCGTATGATCGAGTGCGTAAATCCACCATTTCGGATCAGATCTCCAACTGCAGCCCCCCCCCCCCCCCCACGCGTGATCACAGTGGGCACAGAATGCAGTGACTCAAAATGGATTAACGAAAACACTGGAACAAACAAAATCAATAAGGCAAACAAAGTCTTGAAAAAAACCCAAAACTCAAAGTCAAAACAAAATACGATGACAAAGCAAACAACTGGATAGCGACGGAAACAAAAACTAAAATGACAATAACGCAACGATCCGACGCCAAGCGGTCGGCGTGGAATTCCCCCCTGTTGAGCCGAAAAAGCTAACGACAGGATAAGCGACAGGTGCGCCGCCGCCGGAGAAGCCCTCCAATGCCACCTGTTGGTCACAAACAGAACAGAACCGTGACGCCAGACTTGATATATTCCAAGAGTTCTTGAAGCAACCTCGCCGTAGGTCACCTGTCCACAAATTCAACAAACCACTTAACTCTTCGTTCCACAAGACGTACTTGTACGTCTTTTGAAAATTAGGCCCCGCCTACCAAGTCTTTTTTTGCGTCATAGAGAGGAGGAGGGTCTGATGCAATCTGTGAATGACAATAAGCCGTTTGCATTGTAAATCATGTTTAAAAAAAAAAAAAGCGACCAGTAGGTGGCAGTGGTGCCTCACATGCTTTTTCTCCATTATTTGCCCAGGAATCGCCATTTTCATGAAATTTTGCCATTTTTTAATGCCGATTGCTGAAGAATGGAAAAAGAATAGAAACAATTTTTTTTTCTGCTGAAAGAAGAGAGTCCAAACTTTATTTTGGTAGGCTCCATGTTTATATAGCATTAGAACCAAATCTCATCAGTCAAAATCCAGTAAAACGCTGGGATTGAAGGGGGGTTGCTCCAGTGAAAATGGCTGCCATTGAATGAGTTAACCAACCAACCAGCCAAACAACTAAAACAAAACAAACCAATCAACCAAATGAACCAAGTCATCAAACAGGCGACTAAGGAGTGAAAACGAGACTCTTCGACTTTGAAAGTTATTAATAACCCTCATGCAGTATTTTTAAGCGGCTGCATGAAAGGGTATTACGTCCCAAATATGTCCCTCTTCCAATGTGCAACAACTTTTTTCACTTTTATTTTTTTTTCACTTTCAACCCCTCAAAATGTTCAGTGGGAATTGGCCAAGACATAGATATACATCCTATGCAAAATGTCAGCTTCGTTTGGAGTTATTTTCACTGTTTTGTCTGTGGTGTCCATTTGTCCAACAGTCCAAAATCGTCCAAAGTGTCCAAAATGTCCAATTTTGGGACAATTACTGCATGGGGGTTAAAATCCAAATGGGTGACAAATTTGCAACATGGCGATGGAATTCTCCACCTGTCTGATTGTGGCGGTCTCGAGGAAAACCTGAAGTCGCTCGCGGTGACGCCACTCCTTTGGACCAGTTTGTTTACAGAACAAACCAAGCAGTGTCAGCGTTGATTAAAACTTCGCGAGGCCTGCGACAAAGCCAGTCCACTCCATTTTCACTAATGGTGGCAACAATCAAGTCATCACGAGCTGCCAGCTCAGGTCCAGCACTGCTGATTTAGACACTTTGGTGTGTGTGTGTGTGTGAGTTGTTTTTTTTGTTTTTGTTTTTTTTTTTCCCCCCCACCAAGTATATAAAATCCATTTTTGCTTCGCTGGAAGAAAAAAGCATTTGCTCGGGTTCACGTCCCACAAGAGTTTTCCAGCAAAACAGAAACATTTGTTGCGCCGCTTGTTGGGATTTCGTAGCTGTTTGAAGCTGCGGCACGGCCGTGCTAATAACGTGTGTGGATCTGGCTCCACTGCAGCACTTAAGACGACGAGCGCCTCATTCATTATCGATGTCGTCGGCATCTCGGGGCCACGAGGAACAACGCGGCGGGGAAGCGCGCCATTGGACAAAATCAAGCCTTCACACGTATGGTACGACAAGGCTGCAGATGGCCCAAATACAAACAAACAAACAAACAAAAAAAAAAACGGACCGGCTGAAGGTGGCAACTGCGGAAACCGTGGAGATCATCACATGGGCCATCGATGAGTGGATATCATTGGTCTGTGTCCCCATGCCACCGCTCACTTTTGCCCATTATTAACCAAGTTCAAGTCTTCAAAGTACCGTATTGGCCTGAATATAAGACTGTGTTTTTTGCATTGAAATAAGACTGAAAAAGTGGGGGTCGTCTTATATTCGGGGTCTGGACATTATACCCATTCACGACGCTAGATGGCGCCAGATATCATTGAAGCGAATGCTGAACGTGACTCCCCAGGCCAAATCGAACCCCTGTCACAAAGAATAAAAATAAAAATAGCGGTAGCCGAAGAAGAAAATTTCAAAAACGGCTTTAGCAGGGAAGCTCCGACTTGCTCCACCCCAGCCACTTCTTCCAGCCGCAGGGAAGACCTCAGCAGGGAGGCGTCCAGGAAGCCACCCCATCTGGCTCCTCTCCACGTGGAGGAGAAGCGGCTCGACTCTGAGCTCCCCCCCGGGTGTGCGAGCTTTTCAGCTTATCTCTCAGCGACATCCTGGACACCCTGCGGAAGAAAACTCATTTCGGTCACTAGTATCCGGGCTCTCGTTCTTTTATAAGGTCACTTCTGTCTTAAGACATTCACAAGAGAAAATGGAATCCCGACCATGTGAGAAAGCCAGTTTTGTTTCGTTTTTTTTGGGTCCAAAACGGATTGCTGTCGTGCTTTTGTGCAGAAGGAGTTGCTCAGCCACCGATGTAAGTTCATATGCAGCTTCCAGCCGCTTTTCAACGTTGATCCATCTCCGTTCAGCTTCTCTCTCTCTTGACATTCCTCTTTCCTCTTTTCTGCTCCAACCTCCTGCTCGTCGTCGTCGTCGTCGTCGTCATCTTCCTGCCGCCCCTGCATCTCATCCTTCACTTCTCGTTCCTCTCCGTCAGTCTGAGTTTGGTTGTCTGGGTAATTTTTGTTGAAACGTCTTTCTATTCATTTCCTTTGGTTGCTAAGGTTTTTTCTGAAAAAAAAAAAAAAAACCCTTCCAGCTTCATGTGTTCTTTCTCATTCCTCCCTTTGGCTCCCCCTTCACCTTTGCGCCTCTTCCTCCATCTTCTCTCCCCTCCAACTCTGCCAAGTGGCCGGATGATGATGATGATGATGATGATGGAATGGAATGGAATGGAATGGAATACAACTTTATTGTCAAATGTGCCGTAACATACAGCACAGATGATGATCCGCGCCGCCATCAAAAGAAAAGTTGACCAAAAAAATGATGATGATGATGTCGCGTCCAGCAATCAGTAGTCCAGCGAGAAAGAGTACAGTGAAACTCCTCTACAACGAAATCCTGTTTGCGGCAAGACATTTTTCACAACAGGGGGTTTGTCACTGGTAGCAAATTTGTTTCACTGTCGCAAATTTGAAACAGGAAAGTGGGCATGGTGTGAATGCATGAAGATTATTTTGACACTAGGGGGAATTTTCACCCATGTAGATTTCGTTGTAGAGGAGTTTCATTGTACAAGGATGAATTCCAATGGTGAGGGTTTTTTTTTTTTTTCCGGAGGTCTTTGTCGTACGTAACTTGAAAAAAGGAAGGCCTCTGAACTCGCTCCATCACAAATGCCTGCCAGTCACATGACAGGATCCTTCTTCTCGGCTCCTCTGTGGCTTGATGATGCTGATGATGCTGCTGATGACACAGTTGTGCTTCTTGAGTCAATGACAGAATGCACTTGCGTCATCGTTTGCTCCTCGTCCGCTGGATGTCCTTTGTTCTTCTTCTCGGCGAACGCAATCACGCTCCTTTTTAACGTCTTTGTTTCCTGTGGCTCTCCACCTTTTTCCGGGGGCCTTTCAAAGTTCACCTTGTGGCGTTCCGACGACACAAAAAGTGTTTTGTTTATGATGGGGCGGAAGGTTGCGGCCGCGTTGTTTCCAAATCGCAACACTGGAAGCGTTTTATTTTTAAAGGGAAATGTTGTTGTTTTTTTTAACCCCCATGCAGTAATATTCCCAAAATTGGACATTTCGGACACTTTGGACGATTTTGGACTGTTGGACAAATGGACACCACAGACAAAACAGTGACAAATAACTCCACGAAGCTGAAATTTTGCATAGGATGTCTATCTATGTCTTGGCCAATTCCCACTGAACATTTTGAGGGGTTGAAAGTGAAAACAAAATGAAAAGTGAAAAAAAATGAAAAGTGAAAAAAACATGAAAAGTGAAAAAAGTTGTTGCACATTGGAAGAGGGACATTTTGGGGACGTAATACCCTTCATGCAGCCGCTTAAAAATACTGCATGAGGGTTAAATGAAACTTGTGTGTTGCAAAATGACAAAAATGTAAAAAAAAAAAAAAAAAGGATGGAGAGGAACAAAAAGAGGAGGAGAGGCCAAGATGGAGGGGGAAGAAAGATGGCGAGGCAAAGGGGCGAAGAGGAGAGAAAAAAAAATCTTCCACCGATTGTGCCGAGCGCCGTGCCAGCAGACGGCCGAATTGTCTGAGGTTTGGCGAGAAGGGCGACCGGCCGGCCGCTCCTGAAGTCCCAACACCCGCTCACCGTCTTTCTCTCAGCGCTCGCTTTTCATCCGGCCGACTGGAAAGAGAATACAAAGGAGGGAAAATATACGCGACGAGCGCTTAAACGATGCTGAAAGCTCGGCTGCCTTTCATGTCTGCCGAGAAAACGCGACCCAACGGGGGGGGGGGGGGGAAGCTGGCACGCTTGTTAGGAACGGAAGGAAAAGTGAGCTGGCGGGCCTTCGCGTCACGCTGGCGCGCTCAACGCTCCGAACGACTCTCAAGGTTTTCACGCAACGCATTAGCCGAGGTGGGCAATTTGTCATCGGCCGTCCGTCTCGCTGCCGCTGATGCAGATTTGAGAAACAGATGCCGCTAACACACAAACACACACACACACACGCACACACACGCACACATTTGCACACACAAGCACACGCTAGCACGCAACGCAAACAACACTTAGACAATGTTTAAAGATCAAAGAGTAACCCAGGTGATAAGACAGAAAGAAGATGCTTTGCATCTTCTCAGCCCCCCCCCCCCCCCTCACCCCACATGTACTGTACATGTTGCTCTATGTGACTCACTGTTGTTTATTCTGGCTTTCGCTGCTTCTCGCGGACTGTTTGCAGACTTTTTGCAGACTTTCAAAACAGACTTTGAAAAAAAACCACCCAACATTTTTTTTATGAATGTTTGAAAAAATCCGCGATGCACTGAAGCCGCGAAATAGCGAGGGATCACTTGTACTGTATATAGCGACCGACGTCTGGGTGATTCTGCTCAAATCGGACCTATTGGTCGGCCCCAACATGAAGGTATATAAGTGTAGGGTGGTGGAATCTAATCGGTCCCCCTGCTGTGTGTCACAGACGCCGTTTTTGCCAGGCAAAGTAACCGGTCAGGTCTGCAAATTGGGACTCGGTTTGTCCCGTTTGACAAATGTCCTCCCTACTCTTTGCCAGATTCAATGAAGAGCAGTCGGGCGAAGTGTCGCATTGCAAAATCTTTGCTAATTGCTTTCAGACCTCCGAGTACTCCGCTTGTGTTTCACGTGGTGAAAGGATTGCGAAACGCGGGCCACGGAAATGACCGATGACGGTCTGATTGCAGAACGCAACGGTGTCTTCTGAGACCACCTTTGCGGTGAAACCCAAGGCCTCTTCTGGAGAATGCAAACGACGGATCATTCGAAAGCAGCTTGAGGCCCAAAGTGAGCCGTTACGCTGGCGGGAGGGGAGGTTTTTTGTCCTCCAATGGCTAATCTTTATTTATGTCCGTTCTCCATGGCAAGCCAAATTTAGTTTGGCATGATTTGCCCCCCCTTGCAAAAGATGCTCTGATCCCGCGCTGAGGGAGCCCGGGCGGCCGCCGTCTGTCTCCATTTGTGGATCGATAGCAACTCGGTCTTCTATCGCAATAGAAGCAACAAATATATCAAAAGCGTTTCGCCGTTGGGCGGATTTCACCAACGACAGACCGACGGCTTTTTGTCAACACATCAAGCAGATACGCCAGACACGTACTTTGGGTGTCAAGGTGCCATGCAATGAGTTCTTAGTCCGTAAATGAAGGATTATTTTCGTTTCAGAAGCCCCCCTCCTAAGTCAGCGTTTGATTGGCGCTTTGCGGACCGCGCCGTTGGGCCTCCGCCGCCTTTCATCCGTCCAAGGTGAAATGCTATTCAACACAACAAAGACGCAGCAAAAAAGAAATGTTCACGTCGTCGTCGTCACGCTGCAACGTTGGCATTCAAAGGTTTACCTCGGAGCGCGCTTCGGCCGGTGTGAGGACTCAAATTTCATTGCTTCTATGAAAACATGACAATATGAATGCAGGATGCAACATGGGAACGGGAATGTCATCACGCTTCCGTCTGCTCGGGGGGGGAGGAACAAACCCCGGCGGGAGAGGCAAAGCGCGATCAATGGTTGCCGCGGAGACGCAAACACCTGCCATCCGACGGGGGAGCTAAATCATTTAATGTCTTGCACGGAAACATTATCCCGCAAAAATTTGGGGATCAGCGGAGAGTTACGACCTGTCGAGAAGCCACCGCAGGGAACCAATCTGAGCAAATAGTCCACTCTTCACGTACTTGAGTAATACATACAAACACAATTGAATTGAATACAACTTTATTGTCAAATGTGTAACATAAAGCACAGATGAAATTTCCTGCCTCTTAAACAGACAACAAGAGGAGCCGCTGCGGGTGCCCGCGCCACCATCGAAAGAACACTGAACATAAAACGACAAAGTAATCCAACACAACACATAAAACAGACAGTCGTGCCATCTTCACCACTTTTCCTCCATTCGCTTTGTTATTTGAAGCAGTAAGAGATGAAAGAGGAGCGAATCAAAGTGTCCTTTTCACCGGCGGATCAAAGACGTCATTCTGGAATGTGCACACGTCTGCTACGAGCTAAGCTTAAAAGCAACAAGAAGAAGCTGTAGCATCCATTAACGAAAAAGAGAGATTGAGATCTCTTCTCCTGTCCCATGTAAATCCGCTTCAATTCCAAGCCGCGACTCAATGTCATTGATAAACGATTTAAAAGATTGCGTAATGTCTTTTTTGTCAAAGTGCCAGTGTAAAAACGTGTTGTATAATAAGAAATTCCTGAAAGTCACATTTTAAGACCCCCCCCCCCCCCCCCCCCCACACACACACACACTCACACACACATACACATTAACACCCTTTGATTTGAGCCTCTCAACTTGTGGGTTTTGAGATGGCGGTCCCGTCTCTTGAAAATGACCGCGTAAGGAATGCTTTCGTTAGCAGAACCGCCAAGAGGGGATTTTGAGACAAGGAGAGCAGTGACTCCAAGATGGGAGGTTTTTTTTTCACTCCCGCCTGACAACCACCATACTTTTGCACAGCGACCTTGTTACTGTTTGTCAGTGTTTGACATTGACATTCCGGATTCTCCACGGAAGTCCGACTTTTTGACCAGGGCTGAACCAGAGCGCACTCCGGGATGCAGTCAAGGATTTGATTCCTGACAGGCTGTTGCACACAAACGTTCCTCTCCCAAATTGCCCAACAGGCTCTCAGTGCCGCTTTAAAACCTCCAGAAGTGGCAGAGGAAGTCGCGTACGCTAATCCCGTTAGCCTGCTAATCGGCGTCACCGCGCGGGCCAGACGGGCGATGTGCGGCCTCAGCGCGGCTAACGGCGTCTGCCTGCCTGCCGGGGAGGGGTCCGCGGATCCATTACCCATTATCATCCCGGGGCTCTCGGGGATTAATGTGGATCAAGTGAGGGAGCGCCAGAGAAAGGGAAAGAATAGCGACTCAGCCTCATATCCCGTTGGCTTTCTGCCAGGCTATCCCGCTCGCCGCGCAGTGATTAGGCCCGCGGAAGAGCCGGCCGGCCACGCCGCGCCGCGCTATCCTCTGTGACGGTAATTGAAAAGTAGATGAAGTCAGTGAATGTGTTTGTGCTGTCGGGGAAAAAGACTCCGGTGGACACAATTTCATTGAGCTGCACGGAGTCTCGTCGGGATTTCTGAGGAGAGGATACAGCATGTAGTCACGAGAGGCAATCAATCAATGGATTGGTTTCAATCCATTTGAGGTCAGGAGCTGTTCCTCAGCGCTGATGATAAAGTGTATGAGGAGCACGGACACGGAAAAAAGAGTCTGCTACCAATTTCCGAAGAATCTGAGGTTGTATCAGATCACGAACAGAGGCTGCCTGTGTAGAGTCTCCATCATTCAGGTCACGCTAACGTACGAAGGTCGAAACGAGGCAACCGGACTCTTGAAGATGTTACGCCTCAGTGGGTGGTGCGCGGCGAGCGACGACGATGCACTCTTATTGACCACAAACGGGGAGGCGTAACTAAGGAGACTCTACCCCTAAAAATGTCAAACGGAACGTGTCCGTTTTTGTTTTTATCGCATACCTGTCAACCTCGGCTAATAGCTGCCCTAATAAATGATTACGATTCCCCTTACGAAGCAACAAAAACCTGTACAACATCATGCTTTATCAATCCAGTATGCAGCGATGAAAAAAATAGATGATTGAGGATTACTTTTGCTGGTTTGCCGTGACAATCGTAGCGATTGACGACGGCATTGTCGTTGGCTACCAGCAGGTGAGACAATCTGGATTTGAGCCAAAATGGTCTTTGTGAAATCGGTTCACAATTGTTGGGGTTTTTTTCACCGTATTAAAAGTTGTAATACGCCGTACATGATTTGAAATGATTAAAAAAAAATTAAAATCCATAATCTGTTCCAGAAGGCTGTTCGAAAATCGAAATTGTTCGGAAACCAAAACCACGCTCTTTTTAACGTAAAAATGTTGACTGAACACGTCTGCTCACAATGGAAAGCAACACGAGGAAGCGTCACTTCCTGGTGTAAGGAAGGCGAGAGGAGTCAAATGGTGCATTCAAGTGCGCTCAGTTTTTCGAGAACCGAAATTTGTTCGTCATCCGAGGCATAAAAAACTAGAAATTTTGGGTCGAAAACCGAATCGGACGAGAACCGAGACGTTCGAAAACCGAGGTTAGACTGTACGGGGAAAACGTACAAGTTGACAGGTATGTTATCTTGAGAAAACCCCCCAAACTTTTAAGATTTGATCAATCCTTACGTTTTTAACCAGGCTTCCCATAAGCCCTCTGTTTGTCCGTCTTACACATTTTTAGTTGGAGGTGTCGGGTCTCCTCGCACATTCGCTCCTCCTCTTCAGTGCATCTGATGGCACAGATGAGTCACGGTTAGCGTAGGACGTTGTTACCAAGCCATCGTTCCCCGCTAATGAAGCGTCCCTGCTGTTGTCGCCGCCCACCGGTGCCAGGTCCTGCTTCGCTTTAATCGGCCCTTCCGACTATGCCCGGTCCACTTTTAATTATGATGCGCTAAGTGCTAGCGTCACCGTGCCCGGGGTAGGAAATCAAACTGCGTAGGAACACGCAGCAGCTGGCCAGTGACAATCAAATCTGGCGTCACAGACGGGCCGCAGCGCAGCCAGGGGTCGCGAAGCGGGTCGAGCTGCGTTTAGTGGGCTAATCGAGCCACGCGGCACACTTGGAAACGGGAAGAAGATGGCCGGCGGTCCAGTCGCGGAGTTGTCGCATGGGCATGGAGCGGAGATTCAGAAGCGGGAGGAGGATTTCCGAGCACAACGATCATCTCTCTGCTTATGTGAAGGACGACAGAAATCTGTGGATATGCACCGTTGAGGAAGGAAATCAGACCATCGGCCCTGGTGAGGATAAAGCGGCTCTGAAAATGGATGGATGGATATTAGGCCGGGCCCAGCATAGCATCTGAACACAAATTCCCGCAGACACACCGAAAATCCAATCTGGCATCAGAGCGCGGCCAGGGGGCTGGGAAGCGGGTCGAGCTGTGCGTCGCGTGCTAATTTAGCCGCGCTGCGCACTTGGAAATGGCAAGGAGATGGCAGGCGGTCCCGCCGCCATCACGTGGCCACGGAGCGGAGATGATGAAGCGGAGGGGGGGGGGGGGGGGGCGAGGGGGGTGAAGATGGCAACGTGTCGCTTGTTAGGGATGAATATCTCACACGCGACACACTCTTCACATTCATTGTTTGTGCGGCGCTCTGCGGTGTGTGTGTGTGCGGCGGCGGTGTGCGCGTGCGCTTTCCCCGGATGTGCTTGTTTTCCTCAAAGCGAAGCTCCCCACAGCCACGTAATGTCACACTGCCATCTGTGGGTAGCTTGCTGCTTCAAGTCACAAAAACATTACTTTGCCTGAAGAGGGAAATGCCAAATTATCTTCTGTCAGGTTTTATTTAACCCCCATGCAGTAATTATCCCAAAATTGGACATTTCAGTCACTTTGGACGATTTTGGACTGTTGGACAAATGGACACCACAGACAAAACAGTGAAAAATAACTCCACGAAGCTGACATTTTGCATAGGACGTATATCTATGTCTTGGCCAATTCCCACTGAACATTTTGAGGGATTGAAAGTGAAAAAAAATGAAAAGTGAAAAGAGTTGTTGCACATTGGAAGAGGGACATTTTTGGGACAATCCTCGTGTACGTAATACCCTTCATGCAGCCGCTTAAAAATACTGCATGAGGGTTAAAAAAACAAAAAAATGCACCGTGAAGCTGACAAACGGTACGTTTGGCCTCAAACACACAGAATCGTGACACTAAAATATATTCAGATTCTGGAAAAGGTTATATTGGGGACACACAAAAAAAAAATCCTGTTTTCGTTTAAAGGCTTCTACCATTCAAATGATGAATTAGCTCTCATAGTGGCTAGGTCGGACATTTGAACACGATATTTTGGATAGGAACGTAACTAAATAAGCAGGTTCTCCTTCTAGATAAGTGCTATTTTAACGATGTGATGCACCACTCGGATTTTTACAACCAAAAGGCGCACTTAAGTTTTCAATTTTCTCCAAAATGGACGACGGGGTGCCGAATAATGCGGGTCGCCTTTTGTGTGCACCGAGTTCCAAAAATGTGCGAACCACACTGTAGAGAAGAAAGGGACCAATACACTTAACGACTCTGACTGTTGTGCTTGGTTGCCATGGTGATGGACAAAAACGGCCACCAAACGGTGATTTTTAAGGTTTTTAATGAAGAAAGAAAAGTTTCCTCTCTTGAGTCAAAGTGAAATTGCGAGCGGCGTGGGAGCAATGGCGAACACACATTTACTAAGACTGGGAGGCAGTCTTAAAAAATGCGTTGCGTTTGATGGAAAACTTGCGCAGCAGGTTCATTTCGGATACAGAAGATGAGGGCTTTGATGGATGTGAGGATGGGGATGGATCCAAAAATAACGTGAGTACATTGTGAAATACTTCAATAAAGTAACAACGAATTCCGTTTTGCTCTCGCTGCCTTTTTCAAAACACGCTAGCGTGCATGAATGCTAGGCTATTTTTTTTTTTTTTTAAGCTAGCGTACATTTTACCATGCCTGCGTCCAATAATACAATGCTCCTTGTGTATGCGTTAAGAAATAGCAACCCGGAAGTGATACTACGCCTTTCGATACGGTGCGCCATCTGATCGTGAAAGGACAGTAGTACATTATTAGGGCAAATGTTAGCTGCTAAACCGAACGGGGGCCAAATTCACTCAAGGATTGCACGCGGCTTTTGCATGACGCTAACCGCTAAAAATGGAAGAAACAGATTCCACAAAGCACGCGCGGATGGTTCATTGCGTCACTAACCGAGTGGCAGGATGCGTCTCGGTGCGCCGGTGGTATTTGGGCATATTTAAATGAGGCCGTAGCCACATATGAATACGGACGTCCAAAGTCAAATGTCATGATTTGCAGCATGTTTCCGGGAAGATGCTAATTCAATTTTTGGATGGAGAGGATGTTTCTGCTGTCGCTTCCGGCGCCATTTTCATCAAAGATAACATCCATGCATCCTGGTGCCTTCAGAGCACCAAACGTTACTCTCAATATGTACTCACAGGCAGTCTGTTTTTTCCAAAAGAAAGACAAGAATTTGCCATCAAGAGTCGACTTTCTTCTGTAAACCAAAAGACTTTTTGCTGACAAAAAAGATGAAGAGCAGTTGGACGGCACCTTGCGGAGCTCCTCGACCTTTGACCCCCCCGGCTAAGTCGATGCTGCCACTTTTCTCCGACAGCAAATTCGTTGACTCCCGGCTTTTCATTTGGACTCCCCAGTCACCTCCCCCCATTGCCCATTCTCCCCCCCACCCCCCTCCTGTCAATGTCGCCGACTGAACGGCGTCTTTATGAAGGCGTCAGCTGCTTTCCCTCGGTGGTGCCAAGCGCTCTAAATGGAAGTCATGCTTACTGGCCACACCGCTGATTTATCGAGCTGGAGATTAGTGCACGGTATCGGTGAACGGTCCGCTCGCTGAGTCTTTCATTTTTGCCTCAGTCGCAACGTGACAAAACAAGTTGCATCTGTTGCGGTGGAGAAGCCGCTTGACAACATCTGCTAACTAAACCAATTTACGGTACGGGGGGGAAAAAAATGGGGTTGCTTTTGGTGCCTTAGAACTTTGGAAAAGGACAAAATGTTTCTTGACGACTGAGAAAAATGTCGTATTTGGCCAGGAACAACAAAGTAAAGGAAATTGGCCAAGTTGGTCATCTTATTTCTACACGGGAAACAAAGATGAGAGAAATCGGGACGCGCTGGCAGCTACCATCAAATTGAATGACACACACACACACCCACACACACCCACACACACACACACAAAGAAAGAAAGAAAGGAAAAAGTGGGCTGCTGGATCGCAAGGGCTGGCCAGCGTTTTCATTAAGGAGGCTAATGGCGTACACGGGCCACGAGTTGCTATTAGCCACGGGGAGAGCGATTAAGAAGCCGGGCCGGAGACAGCGCCGATGAAGAGCTGATTACAAAAGCCGCTGAAAGGAAAAACGAGTCGGCAAGTCCAATCCGAGCGGATAAATTCCACGGTGGGACCGATCAAGAAAAGCTGAGTGGCAGCCTGATTCGTTTTTCCTTTCACTTTTTGCTGGGGGGGGGAATGGATTCCTGCTAGCTATCAACAGGAGGCATGCTTACAAATTAGCTTGAATAAAAATCAACACGGGATGCGGACAAATATTCTCATCTATGTTTTTCAAATTACGCTTATTTCCTTTTATTGATTTTTTAGCTGGTTTGTGATTTTTTTTGCGATCTTACATGTTTGAAAATGATTGAACTGTACTTTTGTGTTCGTTTTTAGAGACATCAATCGATCGATCGCTATTCCTTTAACCCAGGGGGGTCGGCAACACGCGGCTCCAGAGCCGCATGCGGCTCTTTAGCGACAGCTAGTGGCTCCCTGGAGTTTTATAAAAAATGTTTGAAAATGGAAAAATATTTTGATAGTAGGCTAATATAGCATATTTGGTTTGGATTTTTTTTGTCCTATCTGGCTTTTTCAACATTTTGGGTTGCCGACCCCTGCTTTAACCTTTTCATGCACCCTGTAACCTGGTAACATGATAAGCTGTCCACAGTAGTGAGCGCTTTCCCTGAAAGGGTTCATTTAATGTGGAAAGGCCAAAATATTAGAACAGATCAATCAAGTCATCTCTGATATTTTGGTGCCGGAGGTTGGATCAGAAAATATGTTTTGAGGCGTTGATTTTTGAGAGAAAATGTTGATGTCCTTTTTGTTAAATATTCAGAACGACAAACAAAAAGAGAAACTACACCCAAACCTAAAAATACAAAATCACTATCGAGAATAAACGAAGCGCACTGACACGAAGGGAGCGAACTAACGTCAATTTTTATTTTTTTTTGGGGACACATCAATTGCATTCCCTTTTGTAGCATGTAAAGCTAAAAATACATCATAACACATTTGAACTGGTATTTTATTTTTTTTTTCGGCTTCCGAGATACAATCAGAAATTGTTTTCCATTCTGGTGGCGTTTTGACAAGCGCCAAATATTAGGAACAGATGAAAAGTCAAGCCGGTCGATGTTTGAGCCTTCAAATTGAGCGACTGTTGTCAAATCGAGTCCATACACGGCCGCAAGACATCCTATGGTGTGTTGATGAAGTCCAGGCAGGATGCGGTTGTATTTGCACAGGGAGTTTATTTAGCGGCGTGGAAACGCTCCAGTTGTCGTCAGTGTCGTTTCAACGGGCCCGGCGGCCGCCCTCAATGTTTGCTCGGCCATCTGCTCAACTGTTTGTCTGTCCGTCCGTCTGCAACTAACTACCGCAATGTGGAAGAGTTTTTCTCGCCAATCGACCCAATTTAGCGACGGCATGCCCCCTCTTCCGTTTTTCATTTCGAATATCGCGCAAAGGACGTGACTTGGCGGCCGGGACGTTCAATCCAAACTGGCTCGCTGCTCCTCGGGGGGGGGGAAATCAAAACACTTTGGACCAATCGAGATGCGCCTCTTGATGCTAAATCAACGTGGAGGTGACAGGCGAACTCGTTAAATCTTCCGCTGACGGTCTGGTGAGGCGCGTCCACTGACTTGTCTCAACACATCAGTCTTAAAAGTCATCAAAAGGAGGGAGAGGAATGCATTCTTCTGTTTTTGATATTCACTCCTCACAACAAGTTGGGGGATATTTGGCTTTCGGATGAAATTTCAGGACGAGCCGAAAATGTATTCAAACCTTTCCAGGTGAAACTGAATGTGACCTTCTGGAAGCTTTTGAATTCACACGTGTCAGTCAATGTTTGGTCCTTGAATCGATCGGGAAATTATCCTGCTTCAATTCGAGCCGGTGATCAAACAGTTGTCCTCATCCTTGCGTTCACAATTTGGACATTTTCCATTAATTTCACCTGAAAGCCAAATACAGTCAAACCTCGGTTTTCGAACGTCTCGGTTCTCAACCAAAAATTTAGAGTTTTTTATGCCTCGGATGACGAACGAATTCCAGTTCTCGAACAAACTGAGTGCACTTGAATGCACCATTTGACTCCTCTCGCTTCCCTTACACGAGGAAGTGACGCTCCCTTGTGTTGCTTTCCATTGTGAGCAGACGTGTTCAGTAAACATTTTTATTTTAAAAAGAGCCTGGTTTGGGTTTTCGAACAATTTCAGGTTCCGAACAGCCTTCTGGAACGGATTATGGGCGAAAACCGCGGTTTGACTGTATCCCTCACTTTTTTGGTGAGGAGTGCATTTCTTCCACTGTGAGTGGATATTTCTCTTCGTTGCGCGTATATACGGTGCGTACGCGTGTGTTTACCTCCTACCTACTCTATTTGGATTGAATTTGTTCCCAAGTAAACAGCACATTTTGGGCGTTAATGTCGAATAAATGCCTTCATTTAATCGCTAAGGACTCAATGCGAGCGCTGTGGCTGGGGGCTGTGTGCGCTACTCCGCTATAAACAGTATTTATTAATTGGCAGCAGTCTGGAACAAGATTGCTTATCATCAAATAATTCACGCTCGTTTTGACTTGAATGGAAGGCTTTGAAATGTATCCCAGGCTTACCTTTGAATTTAAGATATCGTTCACGAACAATTTGTATCGATTTTCTTTTTCAACCCGCACTTCTTTTGAAAAACGAGGTGGAGTATCGTGCTTGACAGCGAGGGAGCGTGGTACTTTTTTTACGATTGCTATATTGCTAATGCTACTGGGCGTGACTCCATCACAAAGTTACTTTTTTTTTTTTTTTTAAATAATGTCACCACCACATCACCGAACCAATTTACAGGCTTTAATCAAAAGTAAGCGCGATTGACTGGCTTCAGGTCATCTATTTTTACCAAAGTGTCTGGGTTAGCGTTAGCATTCGAGTCACGTGCGTGAAATGGAGAAGCCGCGTCGTACGCGTCTTCTTTCATTTAATTCACGTAAAAAAGGGAAAAAAAATAATACCAATTGAAGAAAAAGTGAAAAGGTGATCTTGTGAGAGCAGATGT
Source organism: Hippocampus abdominalis (assembly GCA_018466805.1). Classification (NCBI taxonomy): domain Eukaryota; kingdom Metazoa; phylum Chordata; class Actinopteri; order Syngnathiformes; family Syngnathidae; genus Hippocampus; species Hippocampus abdominalis. The sequence continues at coordinate 1,236,493 of CM031702.1, forward strand.
CTCGGTGAACACGTCACCGCGTCGCTTTGAAATGTCTGCGTTGTCTTTGGATTAGGTAACTGCCTGAACACACACACACACACACACACACACACACACACACACGACATCCTTATTAACACGTTTTATTTTTCCTCACTCAGCTCGCTAGAGGGAAGGAAAAGTTCATGAAGACGACGACTTCCTCCGCCTCACTGCTCGCTCCTGTTCCGAAGGCATGAGGAAATGAAGCAGGCGACGCACGAACGCAGGGAACAGCTTCGACTCGGCACACTTCGAGTGACACACTGAACTCTTTCGCAACTCATCCATGGCCACAAGTGTTGATGAACAAGTTACGACGCTAAAATTCCAAATAGACAGAGAGGGTGTAGACCGGGGTTTTGCACTGGCGCGGCTCCTCCAGAGTGCCTCGTTGTTGCGCCAAAGACTCAGTGGGTATGTTGCAGCCTCTGGAGCCTTTAGGCAGATATAGGTCCGTAGCTCATGGCGGGATACGCGGGCACAAGAAAGACGCTAGACAAAGCAGCATTTGATCGACAGTCCAACGGGGGCGCGGTTTCATCACATTCAGAGTGTTTGAGAGTGGAGAGAAAGACTTGATTTCACCCCGATTTGAAAGCTCATCTTGCATATTTTTTTGTTGTTGTTTGTTTTCTTTTTTGTCATCGTTCAAATTTGTCAGTGTTATTGACGCTTTTCTCTGTGGTGTGTAAGATTGACAAGACGTGTTTATTTTGCCATTCCAGGTGACGTTGAGGATAAGGAAAGCCTCATTTTACAAAATCAAACTGACGATATGATGAGGCTCCACAGAATCACCGAAATGTGTTTGTCATCCGAGGCATAACCGTTTGCATGCCAGCAAACAATAATTTACATATCAAGGAATCAAGGCGTATCGGAATGCCCGATCAACACATTGATGTGCATTGCTGTTGGCTGCAGTAATGGGAAATCCTCCGCTAGAAGCCGGCAGAGTTGAAAAGCATCGAAAACCCCCTCATAAAATCAACACATTCACTGCAGGCCGGAGATTATAAAGGAGCCGCCTGAGTGTTAGATTCATAAAAAAAATAATAAAATAAAAACAAACTTTAATAACCCCAAGTGAAATTATGCTTCCAGGGCCGACTCGCACGTCACAAAAGGCATATCAAACAAATATGAAGATATTTGAATAAATAAAGCCCATTAAAACTTGCTTAGGACTAACTGAGAGGGAGGGCTATGTGATAAATTGATTTTATTCATAATTTGTCTGGACTTTCGTTAGGGGGGGGTTCAATCAGTTTTCTCGCGGCTTCCGTAGTTCAAAGCGTGGTTGCGCTGACATAGGCTGCTTATATGGTGCCTTTTTGTCGAATTGTAACTGCTTAACTCACTTTCACATACAGGATTTCCTTGACGGCAAGATATCGCAAAATAATGTAGCCCCAAATCAACAATTTGGGGCTACATGATGTTCAAAGGAGGCAAGAAGAAGTCAGTACAGTCAAACCTCGGTTTTGGTCCATAATCCGTTCCAGAAGGCTGTTCGAAAACCGAAATTGTTCGAAAACCGAAAGCACGCTCTTTTTAAAATAAAAATATTTACTGAACACGTCTGCTCACAATGGAAACCAACACGAGGAAGCGCCACTTCCTCGTGTAAGGAGGGCGAGAGGAGTCAAATGGTGCAGTCAAGTGCGCTCAGTTTGTTCGAGAACCGAAATTTGTTTGTCATCCGAGGCATAAATAACTCGAAATTTTTGGTCAAAAAGTGAATCGGACGAGAACCGAGTCATCCAGTCATTTGAGTACCTTGGTTCGAAAAATAAAAAAACTCGAGCAATGCTAGCAAAGCACTAGCAGCGCAACTGTGGGTCTGACGTCTGATGGAAATGATCTCTCTCAATGTTACTGAAGAGGAAAATAGAATGCTGCTCTGCACAGTTTAAATTTAAGGTGATGGTGCATTTGACCTCAATACCAACTTGTTATAATTCTATGATAGATACTTCTTGTTCTCATTTGGCCTTATCTCAAGTTGATGCTCAAGTAGGTTATTCATTTGCGGTAATGTATCCCAAACAAATGAAAACAAAACAACAAAAGAAAAACCACACAAATTCTCGATGTCCTCTCCATGGAGTGGATTTTCATGGAGTTTTTCGTCCTTTAAATAACGCACAGTGAAGGCGGGCTGTTATTCCAGGTGTGCTTGGAGTGTGATCGGTCATGCAAACACAAACATGTTACGCAAATTGAAAAAAAAAAAAAAAAAAGCCGGGGAGTGGCTCCACTTTGTCAACTTTACGAGGCTCTGTAGCTTTCTTCGGGCCGCATTCATTCATGCCGGCATAAAAGGCGGAAATTAAAGCCATACGTCACGTCACGTAGGGGTGGTCTTGGCGATGGAAATGGCAGAAGGCACGAGGCGCAGGCTTTCCATGCGCCCGCACCGGTGGCATAATTTAGACGTCTTCTTTCAAATGTGAGCTAGGCAAATGTTTCATGCAGGGGAGAGCCGCGAAAAGCTTTTAGCGCGCATTAGCCCGCATCAATCCCATCCGCAACGGCCAACAGGTCGCCACTTGTCTTCTTTTTATGGGTTTATTTATTTATTTGTTTGTTTGTTTGTTGTTAATCCATTCACGCCTCCGCTGCGGCAAATTGATGTTTTTGATGCTTTTCTCTTTTTGCAAATGGAAGAAGGGTCACACAAGCTGACGGCCCCAATTATACTGGTCAGCAGAAAATTTGAATCTGGGATGGTTTCGGTGGTGCCTTAACCTATCTTGGATGCTGATTTAAAAAAAAAAAAAAAAATGACGACAGAATCAGCGCCAAAAAAAAATAAATCTGCCAAGTTGTTTGAAAAAATGTAAATATAGACGAATCCGCAGGTGCTGCACCGTCACTATGCGGTCCATAAGTAATACAGTCAAACCTCGGTTTTCGTACTTAATCCGTTCCAGAAGACTGTTCGGAAACCGAATTGTTCGGAAACCGAAACCATGTTTCCCATTGAAATCAATGTAAAATGTTTTAATCCGTTCCAAGTCAAGAAAACTACTTTTTTAAACCACTTTTTGGTCGCTTCCTGTGTAGCGACGAGACACAAGGGAGCGCCGCGACACGAGGGAGCGCCGCGACAGGAGGTAGCGTTGCTACACGAGGCAATAAAGTTGTATTCAATTCAGGTAGCGAAGCCGAGAGGAGTGAAGTGACGCATTCAAGTGCGCTCAGTTAGTTCGAGAACCGAAATTTGTTCGTCATCCGAGGCATAAAAAACTCAAAATGTTAGTTCGAAAACCGAATTGTACGAGAACCGAGACGTCCGAAAACCGAGGTTTGACTGTAATATTTTCATACATTTCATTTTGTTTTGTTTTTATTTACAGGATGTGTTTCTCGGATTTTTTTGTGTTTCATATAAAAAGTTCGGCCATCCGTGCTTTAGTGAGGACCTTGCCCGAAATGCATAAATAAGGACTGAAAGGGCAAAGCAGACTCAACATGTCAATTAGTTAAGACACGCCCACTTGGCCATCACTGGCTGCAGATGATCACATGACATTGCTTGTCCAATCAGTGCTGCGGGAAATGTAGTCAACGTGTGGCTGCCGTGATTGTACGTTGTAAAATTTAAAAAAACAACTTATGTCTTGACATTTTATTTAGTTTTCTATTTTTAATAAATGCATTTTTTACGTCTTGAATGTGTAAATATCCAATCCTGAGCCTTGAGATATGCTCACAGCAAGAGTTACAAATTTAATATTTATATTCATCTTTTTATCTTTAAAAGCGCGCCAAAAATACAGACAATGAAGACAGCTGGGAAAGTGTGACAACAAAATGCATACTCCGCCCCCTTTGGAAGTACAAGCTGACTCTTAATTGCCGGTTTGTGAGGCCCGACGTCACGGCACCTGCGCGCATCCTCGTTAATTAAAGAACGTAAAGCACTAAAAGTGCGGCTGTGCCGCTTCCCGCCACCCTGACACCGTTTGATGGCTCACAGCGGGCAATGGAGCCATGTTGCGAATTAAAAGCCCGCTTAACAATATTCCGGCGTTCGTTTTCACACGAAACTCACGAAGGCTCTGAGCGGGGCTGTAAAATGTGTTTACGACACCGACAAACGCACAAAAGTCATTAAAACGAGCTAATTGGTGTTATTAGCCGTTTGGAAATTCGACACGCAGCCTGAGTAGGTTGCATGGCACTGCTACTTTGACTTAAGAGTGCAGTTTGCTCCACGACTAAGCTCGTAAGTCAGTTTTCCTGGGCAGTGGACAAGTAGAAAATCTGTCGACAAATGAGTATGCGGGGGGAAACAAATTTCGGTTCTCAAACAAACTGAGCGCACTTGAATGCCCCATTTGACTCCTCTCGCCTTCCTTACACGAGGCCCGCCACCCGCAAAGGCTTCGCGTAGGACCCTGGAATAGCGCCGATGCTGATGAAAGGGGGAGACAACGCTGCGATTCCGCAAATGCTGCGTGAGGACAGGCATGCCACTCACGGAGCCGTCTCACGTCGCCACGAATTGCCGCTAAACCCACCGGCGCTGGCTGTAAACTGTCGTATCACAGCAGACGGCACTTGGCTCTGATTTGATGGGATAAAAGTCGCGGAAAAACAAACATGCCAGCACAAAGCGCGGGAGAGACGGCAAAGCAAAGGCAAAGAGTTCAATGGCGGCACCGAGAAAAACGATGACAAGTCTCCCGGGCCGCGGGAATCAAACGCAAAGAGACAATTGTGCGCGTTAACGAGCTCAATCATTTCTGCCAAAATCTCAATTATTCATGCGGCTGCTGATTGTCGCGCATCCATAATGGAGCACATCGCCTTCTATTATTCAGGCGCTTGCCGGCTGCCGCGCTCCAGCCGACGCTGCGTCACGGCGGAGATGTTTGCTTTCATGCTGACATATGGCTCGGAAGCAGGCTCACTCAGGTGCCGTTAGCGTGGCTGCGTGGGCTCGCAGCACCACCGCTGGCTCCAGGTGGGAGGCGCATCGCTGAACTTTTATTTCAGGCTGAAAGAAAACCTCGCCAGAAGGTCATCGCATATTTAATGTGTTCAAGTTTGACTTGACATCGGGTTTCGTACAGGTTTGGTCACTTTAGAGTGCCTCGTGGTCACAGCGTGGGGGAAAGCCCTGCGACGACAGACTGAACTATATTCCAGTCATTTACATTGACAGTTCTAGGTTGGCGTACCAAAGATAATCGACAAAAACATTCTTCCAGGACCAGTCGTGGTATTTGACTTGGATCAGTTCTGATTGTTTACAGTTCATTTGCGGTTTGATCATTTACCTGCCGACAATATATTTTGCCAATTGTCTCCCTGGCTTGTTAAATGTACGTATTACTGTGATTTTCTGTTTTTTTTGGGCGGCGGGGTTTGTGTTAGTGATGGGGAAAATGAAGCCTCATGAAGCAATGAAGCTTTCCATCCAACTGGTTCGTTCCTGGGCCGATGCATCATGAGGCTTTATTTGTATTATTGCGCCATCGTGTGGAAAATAAATGTCATGACAGACAGTGATTAAAATGATACCATGGATTTGATGTAGAGGTAAAATCGGGCCAAAAAAATCCAGCCCGACCCGGCCCGCAGGTATTTAAGCCCGACCCCGACCAATTAACTTGATTTGCAGGCCCGGGCCCGAAGCAAACTCGAAATTTATGATAACAAACTAAAGCCTGTCATTTGTAACGAAATCTAAGTTAAACAAGACTGTATAAACATTTACATCTTTTATATTTCTGTTTCTGCAGAGGATACATTAACCGCCAATTTTCCATCATTGACGGATTGTTTTTTAAGAGTTGATGGGAAAAATTTAAGGCGGTCCGTCATTTTAACGGGTTGAAAATAGGGCTGTAAACCCCCCACAGCAGTACGTCCTTAAAAATCTAGTGCGGCACTTTAACAGAGAGAGAAGCAGAGAGACAAAGACGAACAATGACGGGTGGCTCTTAGATTTCTGTAATATATTCCAGTTGATTACATTTTAACCATGCACAACGGGTGTCCACAAAATACGTTCAATCGGCATTTTTTTTTCTCTTTTTCTCCAGTATAGCAATATTGGCATTCCCTCTTTGTAGGGATGTGCCTGCCACCATGAGGAGCAAAGAAGCTCAATGGGTTGCACCATTGCAGTTATATTCGTGTATGTGTATTTCTTTGTACGAGGTCAACTTGGGCCACCAAATAATATTGCAGTCATTTTCCTGTACTGCTATTGCGTTGATGGATTTTGGCCATGTAGAGGGCAGTACGTGCCTTGTTCCCAAGTTCAGTGATTTGCTTATCAAGGGGAAATGTCCGACAGGTAGGTGGCGTGTGTGTGTGTGCGTGTGTAAACTGTTTGGATCGGCGGTTTTGTTTTTCATGCGGTATTTTTGGGGGGATTTTGTGGGTGCAGATGCTTAGTTTGAATCTTGCGCATTCTTTGAGACCCAAGGTGTGCTCAGGATGCAGTTCAAACGCATTGCAGCAGAAGGAACCACAAACTAAGGTTTTGAGTCCCCACCCCCAACACTTAAGAGCATCCAGAACCGAGGGTCGCGGGGGTTGCTGGAGCCTATCCCAGCTGTCTTCGGGCAGTAGGCGGGGGACACCCCGAATGCCAGCCAATCGCAGGGCACACAGAGACAAACAACCATGCGCGCCCACACTCACACTAGGGACAATTTAGACAATCAGCCTGCCATGCAGGAATGTGGGAGGAAACCGGAGCACCGGAGAAAACCCACGCAGGCCCGGGGAGAACATGCAAACTCCACACAGGGAGGCCAGAGCTGGAATCGAACCCCCCTGCACCCGACGTGCTAACCACTGGACTACCGGGCCGCCCCAAAGAGTCTTGTCATTTCAATCTTATTGGTTCAGTGACTAACTTGATGCTTTGAAATGGACTATTGGCCAATTCTGTAAACTTTGCTCCCAAAGACTGAGTCAATAGATTCACAGGGACTGTTTGATGTGTTTTCAGCTGTGCTGGACGGCGTGCAAAGATGGCACTGAGAGGAATTTTGGCCTGTCTCTGCTTGCTAGCAGGTAATGTTACCAGAGGGAGAGGATCTACGTTTATGTTGTTTTTCTTTCTCCATTTATTTTTTATTTTTTTCTGGCAGTGTTGCAGTGCTCACATCAAACAAAGAACTGCAGCTCACAGTTTCTGGAGGACCTAACAGCTGATCTCCAGGTACTTCTGTGTAACAAGGAATATCTGTCAATGGTCAAGGTGTCATATTAAGCAAGAAAATGGATGAATAGACTGTGGGAACTAGTCCAAAAAATGTAGCCCCTTGGAATTTTTACTTCTGACTGTCTTGCCACAGAATTGCATTGAGACAACATATTCTGATGTGAAAACGACAACGTCACTATCTGATTCTTGAAGCTACTTTAGTGGACGTGTATTCCAAAATGTGTTTTGATACAATGCACCAGATGGCAGTAGAGTGCAGTGCAAAGCCCAGGTGGACCCTGCAGCAGATGGCCGCCCTGCAGCTCAACGTGAGGAATCTGACTAAGACGCTGCGAGGTACAATCATAAATTATTTCGAACATTTTGGATTATTCCGCCAACAGGCTCGGTTATTTGGTTAGTCATCAGGACTTTACAAATTACGCGTGAGCAGTGTGCCAAGTGAGAGGCTTTACATTTACTTGGTAGTGTAGTTCATGAACATATACTTGACTCTTCCCTGACATCATGGTGTGGTAGTGGTTGACTTGTGCACCACAGTGCTGAGGGTTCAAACCTCAGCTACGGGGTCCCGCTACACTTTCGGAAACAAGTTGGCGTCACTTAAAACTCAATTGTTTACAGGTGCGAGACTGAACGCGTGATTTTTTTTGTGCCCCCGACAAAGTCAAATGAGTGGTGGGCAGTCAATGTGCCGTGACGCCGACTCGTGTGTGACTGAAATTAGAAGCATTGTAGAAAATGGGACACTTCTGCTCACAAGCTATAGACGCTCTCCATGACATTTGTTGGATAAGCCGGACTTATTCAAAGTGTCGCTGACATTCAGATTCCCAAGGAGATCAGCTGGCGAAATGCCCGCAGCCCAAGGTTCCCAAAAACGGAGGCTTGGCATGCGCAAGCGTGGCTAACAGGCGCTTCTGCAAACCCCTGTGCAACCATGTAAGCGTCGAGTGCGAGCAGGTTTGACAACCGGGTGAAGCGGACAAATGAATTGACGTTGTCGTTGCCTCCCTCAAGGGTTACGACTTTGCCTTCCCGAGGAAAAGCAGAGTGTTTGAAGAGTGCAGCCTGGCAACGGGCTACAAGTGGAGCACTCAGTACATCGGCGGAAACAGGCTGGCAGTTTGCAACGGTGGGCATGGGTGGTTTCGCTCTTTTACGTCCGATGTCACAATTAACGGTGCTAATTCTGCTAATAACAATGCCGCCGTGCCTTCCAATGTCCCTCTCTACCGCTTGTAGAAGCGGCACTTCAAGTGGCGGGGGCCAAGTCGGCGTACTTTGCCAAAGACGAGGACTGCCTGACCGTCAAGGGGAACGAGCAAAGAAAGAACGACACCCTTAACGTGGTTGCGGAGGAGCTCAAGAATCAAGATGGCGCCGATGGAGATGTAGAGTCGCTCTCCCTGCTGTGTGGATGAGCATTAAAAACCTTCAGTATATCTGAAAAGCATACAGTGGTCTTTATTACAGCTTCTAAACAACGCCCCCCCACCCCCACCCCAAAAAGATCCCAAATCGGGGGACATATTGACAACATTTTACCTTGTTTAAGCCATTCATTTTGGGTAGACGGTACCGAAGCAACAATATATAGCTGATGCTATGTAGCACGCCGCCAATATGCTAAGGCCAACTTCAAAATCAACCCTATACCCAACCAACGAATAGGGAGCTCGGTGCTGAGGTACGCTTGTCTTGCAATTGCCCCTGGCAGCGTGTCACTGCTGACGTAACTTGTTTTCCAGACTCTTGAGGCAATGTCGCACACTGTTAACAGTTTTTCCTCTCATCTCCTGAAATAACATTTGATCACTGAAAGGAATTTCCAGCAGAGTTTATCTTTGCCTCCGCAAAAATTCTAGACCAACACAGTTTTGGAACACGGCTGTTGCGTAAGGCGGAAAGAGAACGATGTGATTGCTTTCCGGATGCACTTAGATGAAAAATAAAGGTTCCCTTTTACACAGAGGGCTTTGGCCTCTCAAGGAAACTAAGTTTGTATAACATCCAAAATAAATCTTAAGACGGGGAGTCTGTCGGGTGTGGAATTTCACTATATGGAAAATCTTGTCAAAGCCAATGGGTAAGCAGAGCTGCATTGAGTTTTGTCAGCGAAAAACTGCAGACTCTCTTCTCTTGGTGAGGTCGGCACTATTTGTCAGGGTTCTACATCAAGTAAACGGTGTCCTGGGGCCATGATGTGACTGTCGGACCACCCAGAGTTGACCAACTCTGGTCCGACCAGGCCTGTACAAATTTAAACCAATGTTGAAATCAACACTAACAATATTTAGTTTTCTACACTTTGAACTGTGCTGAGCACATTTTTAGCACATCGGGTGTAATCATTCCAACAGGAATGGCTTCAGTAGAAAATCCCATAACAGAAATTTCTCCATTTGGAGACTAATAAAGGTTTTATCTTAAATCTCAAATAATTCAGTTCATTTTTTGTGAATTTAATACTAGAAAAAAAAAGTACACGCAAAAAAAAACCTACACGCAGGTACTATTTTCTCAAAGGCTTAAAAAAATATACAAAAAGATGCTATTCAGATATTTATTGATGCTCTTCCTGAAAAGCATGCACTGCACACATTGTACACTAGAGGCCAGCATGGCACCACTTACTGCATGGACTGGATCAACGCTCCCAAAATGTCAACTAGAAATGTCGCTTTTTCTTTCCCCTCGGCTATGTACAGGTTGAAACAAGCCTCATTTTTAGAGACAAGATTTATATTTTTTGTTGCCGTCAATCAGAAAGGAGCAGGAGTATGACTCAAAGTCAAAAACCAAATGCGTGAATAATGGTCTGCTGTTGGTTTCAAAAACTAGTTTGAACATCATTTTTTTTATGAATAGAAACACACAGACTTGAGTATTTTCCCTCTTAGTTCATTTCATTGAGGCCAACAATGACCAAAGGCTCTTTAACACTCACATTAAGCAAACATTGGCAACACAAAACATGGGGGAAGGGTTTCCCATTCAATAGTTTTGCCAAAACACGTCAGCCTGTCTCTTAATTTTCTTCCTCCCACAAACAAGAACTAGAATGCGCCGCTTCTAAGGCTGCTGCCTACCCTTGCAGTCGTCCACCTTCTACGAGAAACACATTCAAAGGACTACATTAGTACGGGTCTCCAAATAACCCCCGGTGTGCTGTATGTAGCGCGACGCGTCACAATTTAGCTCGATCTTGGCTAGTCTGACAGTGATGGCATGACATGGGGTACGTACGCTCCGGAGGTGTTGGACTTCCATCCTTAGGGTCTCCAGCAGGAGCTCCATATCTCCTTCTCGGTGCATCTCCAACTCCTTCCTCATACTGGCTAGAGCAAAGAGTCAAATTAGTTTAATATCGAAAAATAAACCCAAAAAATTAAAGTGTGACAACCAATTTAGCGCTGACGCTCCACCGCCGAGTTCGACCCGGTTCTCAGTGTGCGCGCAGTCAGCAATTATCGTCAAATGTATTTTAGAAACAAATCTCTGATTTGACATGACAGGGTCTTGATAAGAAGACGAGTATATTTTTGTGATCTTACTTTAGCGACATGAGACTTGAGGCACAAGAATACAGATGGCGGTGAAAAGAAGAGCCTGATTAGAGTGTCAATCAAAAGTGAACATTTTCATCCTGTCATGGAATGCAGCTCGTTCTTGGGATTGAATCTCACCATAGGAAATGGTCCATCCATCCATCCCTTTCTCTAATCAACTTATCCTCGTAAGAGTCACGGGTGAGCCTATCCCAGGCGTCGTCGGGCGGTAGGCGGGGGACACCCTGAACTGGTTGCCAGCCCATCGCAGGACACGTAAAGACCAACAACCATTCGCCCTAACAATCACACCTAGGGACAATTGCATGTTTTTAGGATGTGAAGGACACCGGAGTACCCGGTGAAAAGCCACGCAGGCCTGAGGAGAACATGCAAACTCCACACAGGAAGTCTGGGGTCAAACTCCGGACGGCGATGCCGAAGGGCTAACCACCGTGCCACCGCTATGAGATGGTAAAAATGAAAATGAAAGCCGTCCCTTCAGAACAGTCCAAAAATGAGTGAATGGATTGTGATTTCGTTTTTGGTTGGGTTTTTTTTTTCCACTCCATAGCAGATGTTGGAAGGTTCGATAGCACATTACGCACCCCCCCCCCCCCGTTTTTTTGATTGGAAAGTAATGGAACACTTGGGCAACAGAGGCAAAATTACATTTCGCAAAAGGGCAGCGCCGGTGTTTACTTTTATAGGCCATCAAATAACATTTTTGCTGCGGCGTAGGCTCAAGAATGCCATTTTTGATTGTTTCGCTAACATTTCTGTTGCGTGTGTGTGTCCACAAGTTAGAAATCCTCCATCCCGTGCCCTCCGTACGCTTTTGTGAGGGGCTAACAATGTGCACACTGAACACTTTTTGAACGACTCCGGCGCTCATTCAAACGGACATGCATTCAATTTGCACCAGTCGATACGCGGGGAGTTAAATATGCCTCTTACAGAGACAGCGCGGCCGGGCCTGGGGCGGGATTGATGGCTCGTGATCATGAGAATGAGTCGAGAGACATCCTCAGCACTTCCTGGGGGGCCAGTAAAGCTGGCGGGCTAATGAAAGACCCGCTTTTAATGAGGCTGATGGATGAACAGGACGCACTAAGTACATGCATGATTTAGGGTTAGTCCAGAGGTGGGTGCGGGTTGACAATAGCCAATGGCGTGAAAAAGACACAATACAAGCAACCGAGTGTGTTGCGCCGCCGAGGTGACTTCCCTTCACGCGTTCTATCAATTCCTGCAGAAAGTGGTACGGTAGATATGACAGACAAGACACATGGGATGGGATGCAGCGGGTGTGACAAGAGTAAACAGATACGATATATCCGTGATGGTAGATACGAGGGATACGATACCGGATACGATACCGGTGACACGATAGATACCAGAGGTAAAACAATGAATCGACAAGAATCCGTGATGTACTTCACTGGTAATTACCGTAATTTCCGGACTATAGAGCGCACCTGATTATAAGCCGCACCACAAAATTTTTAAAGGGAAAAAAAAATTTTTTTTTGTGTACACACATAAGCCGCACCGGCTATAAGCCGCAGGTGCCCATATTGTAACATGAGATATTTACAAAGAAGGAGGATACACAGGCGGCCGTTAGAAAAAGTCTTTATATAAGCCGCTTCATTAAATAAGCCGCAGAGTTGAAAGCGCGTGACAAAAGTCGCGGCTTATAGTCCGGAAATGACGGTATTTGGATCATGGATTCATCATTTGTGCACCGCAACTGACTGGCGACCAGTTCAGGGTATGTAGTCTGCCTTCGCTCCCAAAGTCAGCTGGGATAGGTTCTGGCACCCCCAGCGACCCTGTTCAGGAGAAGCGGTTCCAAAAAATGGATGGATGGATGGATGGATGAATCATGCAAACACCACAGAGGAAGCCCGGAATCGAGCCCAGGACTGTGAGGCAGATGCGCTAACCAGTCAACCACCGTGCCGCCCTGTATAGGGAATATTCAAATTCCTCGCGCGTGGCCCGCTGCGACGCATCCTGGCTAAAAGCTCCAAACCGCACGGCTCCTCATCCAGTCGGCGTCAAAAAAGGCCGACAGCCTCGCCGCTGCTGCGCGTCAAATGAATGAACGACAAGTTAATGATGGCGAAGGAGGCTTTTTAGCATTGCGAGAAAACGACCCGGGGCCAGCGGGGCGCCGGCAGCGGTAGCAGCAAAGCCTAATTGCACTTCTCTTGAGAAAGATGGATTTGCAGCTGCGGCTGTTCGGCGGTATTTAACGTTGAAGGAGCCAAAGCAGGCTGCCGGCGAGATGTCCGGCGTTTATTAGGAAGCAAGCACCACTAAATTTTTTTAAAGAAGGAAGACGGGACTCGCTTTTCACAAGCAATCGAAAGTCACTTCAGCACCCCGACGCCTCCAAACAGCCTCTGGCGCACGGCTGCAGTTGATTATTTTTTGTTGCCGCTGCCAAGGAGCGCTTGTTTGGGCTGACACTCATACTGGGCCAATTGCTACATTTGCGGGGATTCGAAAATGTCACGCGGGTGTAAAAATTAGCGTGCAGTTGCTCGGGGCAGTTAAGCAGTTTTCAACTTTAAGCACAGGACATTACATTGTAATCGTTGTGTTTGTTTGTTTCTATACTTCATTTGGTTTGAGGCATTATTTAAGATCAGATATATTTACCAGTACGTTGGTGCTCGGGGAGAGAAATAGTCGTAAAAGGTTTGAAAACCGCTGTGTCCGTTTCCTTTTTGAACACTCACGTGACCACGGCGTCATCCGTTAACGCTTTCTGAGCCGCTGCTTGGTTCCGGGCCTGCAGAGTCGCTGTCATTTCTTTGGCCTCGCTCAGCTGCTGCTCCAAGTCTGAACGGAGATTTCAAGATTACACGCAGGGGGACTCATGTTGGATTTGGACATCTGCCGCCGAGGGCGTTGACCTGACCCGCGTGTATGCTTTTGAGAGCCTGCAGTTCCAGCCGGACGCTCCTCTTCTGCCTCTGCAAGTCGCCCGTGTGACGGTTCCTCTGGATCATCTCCTCCATTGCGGAGTCTGTCGGGACAAAAACGGAGGACGGTGAGAAGAACGTGTCGAGATGTGGGTTGGGAACATTTTGGGATATTTCTCAGTGAGAGGAAACGCTGTGCCAAAGTGCCAAAGAGTGACGACACGATCTTTATCTTTCCCTTCTAGGACTGATTTTATTTCTCTTCATGGAAAATTTAGCTTTGAAACTTTTTTTTTCCCCCCCAGCCATTTTTTTTTTTTCTCCATGCAATTTGTTCAACATCCACAGGAGAAAAAAAACCTCAGGGATGACGACAACGACGACACTCTGGTGAATTGAAATGACACAAATGTTGCCGATGCACTTTAAGCTACTTCTTCGATGGGCCAAAAACAAATGAAAACACTCGCAAGGAGCGTGACACACACATGACACTCAACTAACCCCATGGTAGGCATCTTGTGACATCACTAACCTGAACAACATTTTGCATGTGTGAATCAAGGTGTCACTGCACATCTTGGGAAAAAAAAATAATTGTTCGGAGAAATGAATGCATAATGTGGAGTGTGTAATAACCTTTGTAAAAAGCGTCCACCTCCATGTCCAGGCCGAGGACCTCGGCGTGCGTTTGACGGTCGCCTCTGTGCTCCCGCAGAGACTAAATTCACCGTTGAAGGTGGAGATCTCCCGCAAGAATTCTTGCTCCTCGTCTTTAAAGGCCTCCATCATCCCGGCCTTGGGGCGCGGGAGGTCAGAGCATGAGCTGCTGCTGCTCCTGACAACGTGATGGGATGACGTGAACCCACCAGGTGTTCTTGAAGGCGAGTCTTCTCGCCGAGGAGCTCCTCGCATTGCTTGGAAATCTGCTCGTCACATTTCTTCAACAAGTGCCACAGCAGCTTCATGGCAGACAACTGCTGGCTCTGAAGCACAAAACCCCGAGCAAAGGTCAAAATGATGGGCGGCAAAGATCAAAATAAGACTCCTCCCGAAAAGTGGGCACATTGGACTTTCGGGTGAATTTCTGGATGGACCTAAAACGCAGCACGACCTTTACAAGTGAACTTCAGGTGAGCTTCTGTGAATTTTTGAATGTTGAATTTTGTCAGAAACATTTTCAGAAAAAAAGATTCACTTGGTTGGATGTACAAGCACTCCAGACTGATCTGGTCACAGTGAATGCCAGCCAATTGGACATCATATGTCCCCTTTGAAGAAGGGAACCGTATCTCACAGATGCATCACGTCCCTTGTCACCAGGTTCGACGCTTCACATTTCAATATTGACCTTCGCCATCTCGGGTCAGGTTCAAAATCAATAAAGCGCTCTCCTTGATGAAATCCTCTCTCCTAAAAATGGCCACGAATGGTTGGGAAAGACCAACAGGGTGAGTTGACAAGACAGGCGGCTTTGAAATGCAGTCCTTCCCGTTGCTGCGAAACTACAAGATGCCAAAGTTTCCGTGCGATCGTAACTCAACGGGACGGCGTTTATATTGTCTCTCGCTGCGTGATGACGCCGCTCTGCGCCAAAAGCGAGCCAGTGGTACAAGTGTTCTTTCTGTAAGTGGCTCTTCAAAGTTTCCTCAGGTCACAAAGGCAGCGAGTTTATCGCTGCTAATGCGGTCGCGCGAGAGCACATGAGATCGTTGGAAGCCCGTGGTTCTCAAAGTTTGAGGGTCCTCAAAAATCAGTTGCAAAAACCAACAAAAAAAGTTTATGGTAGCGCACCAGTAAAACATACAAGACGTGAAACAATTAATCGACAACTGTTCTGATCACCGATAATCGTTTTGAGACGTTGTTTAACATAAAATTGTCCAAATCTCTGTTTTGTGTAGTCCCTCCACGAAAGCAGACTGCTTATTATTTGTGTTGTTGTTTTGTTTTGTTTTGTTTTTCAAAAAAAAGACATTCGGCATCTGTTTTTAATCTGGGAAACAAAGAAATGGCATCTAATGCGCGCGCTACCAGCACTGGCTAATGTTATCCGCTGGAAATTAGGCATTGATCTCGGCATCGATCCACCGCCGCGCTCGTCTGACAAACGGGAGAGATGAAGTGTTTGAAATCATGAAGTGGGTCAGAAGGTCAATATGCCAATACGATTGACTTTTGCTGACATGTCACTTGACACTCGCGCTTACCGCCTCTTTGTATTGTGGTTTTATGTGATGTTCCTGATCATATTTCATCAAATTAAACATAAATAGGCCGAAAGAGGATCCCATGTGGGGAATAGCGTCTAGTGAACTGCTATCCATTTGTGAATTTCTATTTCTTTTCTGTGGACTCTAGCAACTATTGACTTCCCCGAGTCAAAAATGTAACAAAACAAACAATGGTAGTCATTGCGACTTCTACAGATTTCATCTGTAAGACATTTTTTGATGGGTACTGTTGAGTAGTAAGTTTGAAATAATATTAGGGGTAAACCGATTAATCGGCCATCTGATTTTTTGGGGGGCCGATATTGGCTCTTTCCAAAATAATCACACGTCAATACATATTCCTACTAAACTGTGAATGCGGTTCAGCGTGGGAGTCACTCAGAAAAGATGTCCTTGCGCTGTTTGCACACTAATGGGATGACTATCTTTTGTTGAGCGTTGCTCACCTTCGCTTCAAGTTCTTCAGTGGTCTTCTGGTACTTTTCTGTGGCAGCTTTCACTTGAGAGTTGCACCGGATGATGGCTGCTTTCACTGCAACAAACATGAAAACTAAAATATTTGAATGTCCTCAAAAAAAACAAAAAAACACACACACACAAAAAAAGAGAGAGATGATAGGAAAAAAAGAATCATCTAGCCCTCGGATTGTAACCCCACTAAGCAGGTTGGCATTTAGCATCTGAGAGACTCATTGGCTATAATTTCGCCGCAGTGGGCAAAGTACACAACTCACCTTTCTTTAAGCTGTTGAGACTGCTCACTGAAGTGTTGTTCTGCCATCAGAATTTGGTGAAAAAGTTCGTCCAAACTCAAATCGGATGTGAGGAGGTCTGAAGAAATGAGAGTGAGAGAAAGAGAGAGAGAGAATGTTTCAAAGTACAACTGAAAAACAAATCTGCCCGCTGCGTTCCATGTTTCACCACCGCTATACGACACAACTAGCTCGAAGTTAATTAATTGAAAATTATTCATGTTGATTAGATGTTGACTGTTTCTGTGTTTAGAAGCTTTCCAATGACAGCAACTTTTTGAGTGGGATGAAGAGGGCTACAAAAGCTTGAAAGTGGGATTTAAAAACAATTAGCATGAAATTGATGCATGTTCACCCCTTTTAAATATTTATCCCCAAAAATGATACGTATACAGCTGTGAGCTCAATTAATATTTGAGACTTGACTTTGATTCTCTCCTCTTTTATATTAAACTGCTTTAAACAAAACAAAGCGTGTGCGGGGAAAGCGATTAAGATGGCACGACTGTCCGTGTTTTATGTTATGTGTTGTGTTTATTATTTTACTTTATGTTAACCGTTTTGTTAAGCGCTTTGTTACAGCCGCAGCTGTTGTGAAAGCGCTAAATAACTCAGAATGTATTGTATTGTATTGTATTGTATTGTACAACACAAACCGTTAGCCGTGACACACCAGTTAATTAAAGACCTCACAATCAGCATCGCAGCCTCCAGCCAATTTGTACTAATGCAACTAAAATGGGGTTTTGGTGTTTTATATGTTACATTTTTTTTAAACCAGTACATGTTCAATGTTCGTACCACTATTGGTTGACATGACTGGTGTCAAATGTTGGCAGCTAAGATGCTAACACTTTAGCAACATAATCAACGGCGAGCTGGTCTTCCATTCCTCGCCTTAACTTCGGTTTTGTGTACTACAACGCCATAAAGCCTCCCAGTCGTAGCAAAAACATAATTTAAACCGAAGGCAGGTGATTTTGATGCCCCCATTTTCACAGCTATAGACAGCTATAAGTCAATTGAGTGAAATGTGACTCACCGCCGCCGCCGCGAACATTCCTGTTCTTCATTGCCATTTTATGGGTAGTTTAACGGTCGCGACACTGGAACTTCCTGCCAAATAGTACACCCATCCTTCAGTTCGACACGGGGACACTTCATGACGATCGAAATACGTGAGAGAAATACTGGAACTATCTGTCGGTATTCGTCAATTAGTTACAAGGTGGTAGTCGTTCATCTTCTTCTTACATTTTTTTTTTTAGAATTTGTTCAATGCATCTCAGCTTTCTTTCGTACCTATTTTAGGTAAGGTAAAATCAGTTTGTCACGAGGTTGCAAATGCTTGCCTGTGAATTTTTTTAACTTTTCATCCAAAATTAAAATGAGACTAGTTTTTTTTCCTGTTATTATTGATTTATTCTTTTGTATTCGTTGAATTTGAATGATCCACCCTGAGCTTTGTCGGGGTGCTTTACCCAAAAGAAACGATAGGTGGCGACAGTGTCCACTGTGTTACGGCCTGCTTTGGACGCGTCTACAGTATAATAATAATAATACATTTTATTTAAAAGCGCCTTTCGTATGTATATCTGGTTCGTAATAAATATGCAGCTGAAAGATGTCCAATTACAACCAAAAATAACAACCCGACTTCAAATGCTTCCCACAAATGCAACTCTGTTGTGTGTTTTGTTTTAATAGGTGTGCAAATGAGGTCGGTGCTGGAGAGGGAACTTAATGAAACACTTCATAAATGCTCCGAATGGTCCTTTAGAGTGCGGCAATGATACTTTGAAAGAAGGTGGAGCGGGTGGGGGTGAGGCAGGGGGGGGGGGGGGGGGGGGTTCTTCTTTGGCAGGTTATTTTCATTACGCGCGCGCTGGGACCGCGGTGCTCATTAAAGATAAATATGTATTTGTGCCGCTAACACGGCCGCGGCGCGCAGACTGGCAGCGCTTCTCGGTTTCCTCAGCTCTTCTTGTGCTCCTCATCCTTGTGGTTCTTGCGTGCGCTGCACGCATTGGTGGTCGCGCACTTGAGGGGGAAGCTGGCGCGCTCCTGCTGCTCAATGCGCCACTTGGTCAGACGCGAGCATCCCGCCTGGACGAGCACATTTGGACTGGCGCAGCTTTTCCAGCGTGACTTGCTTCCAACAAGTACGCGCGTGAAAAGGGGATCGCTTTTAATTTGGCTTCCGAATATGTGGCAATGGAATTCCTTCCCGTGGATTTAAAGTGAGCCCCAACTTTGCGCTTTTTTTCTTCCAAGGAGGCTGTTTCTTGTCGCGTGTGAGGAGAGGATGATGCTCGCTGGACTCTGTCTTCTTCTGCCTCTTTTAGGTACACGTTGGCCTCTTTCTTTCTTTCTTGGCTTCGGTTGTATTGCTTTGCCCTCGGCTGTGAGGCTGAAGCCTGATTCAAGTTGGAAGTTCAAGTGCGCGACGTCAGAAACGGAAAGTCAGCAAGAGATTATTGGCCTTGTCGGGAGGATCAACTTTTACCCACTGAAGTTTGAATACTTGTCGTATTCCTGGTCACTTCACTTGCAGCCGTTCACATTTGATAGTAAAGCATTGCGCATTTTGTCAACGTGACGGTTTAAAGGACCGCAACTGGCGAGGCTTCTCCCAAGAAGTGTTTCTCATGTTTCGACCCTGTCGTGCAAGCTCAACGAGACAGACCACCAACATACCGCAGACGCTTGTAACAAAGACCCGATACAAAACGTGTCGTTCGAGAAAAAAAAAAAACATGGATGACAATCTCGATGCTGTGTCCCCCCAAAAAAAAAAAAAAAAATGGCAATCCTGTGATTCAATATCATGCAAATGGAAAAAAAAAAGTTCTCGTCCTTTGTGCCTTTCCGCGCATCTGTCTGCCAAAATAGCAGAAACAGCGGAGGAATAAGGTGTCGTTCTAGACATGACGACGCCATTATTGTGTCCCAAAACATTTATTATTAAAACAAAAATAATGACACTAGCATTGCGAAGTGTTTCTAATAGTTTGACGCGTTCATATCGCTATGAAAAAAAAAAGATATATCAGAAACATTTTGACAAGACGTGATACAAAATATTTTGCGACAGATAATGTTGTTACGTTTACTTTTACACTGAGAATTGTTCCTAATATTTTGATGCTTTTATTCAGCTAAATAATGTAACCAGAATATCAGAAACAAAAAAAGCATAGCTATAGAAAACAACACATGAACATTTTGTCTGAATCGAAACGGTACCGTGATACAGTATTGAATTGAAAAGTGTTTTCATAATTTGAATCACATTTTTTTTAAACACCTGTTTCTTGAAAAACAGGACACTATTTCAAATGAACAGCGCAGAACATTCACAAACATTAATTGGTTGTTCATTGTTTACCAAAGTAAAAGTAGGCGTCTGAAAATGTTCAACGTTAATGAAACAAATACAATGAATCTGTTTTTCATGGAGGACTGCAAAAGAATATTTACTGTCGAGGGGGTAAAAGTGCAACAATTTTGGGTTACACAATGTTTCTAGAACTATTAATCGGTTCTCAAAATAGTTGCCGCTGAATCAATTAATTGTTGCACCTGTAATTGCTCTTCGCGTGAGTTTAATGGCATCAAAAACGTATTTTGCTCCATAAGGGGCGGAGCTTCATGAAGTTTGGTCATAGCGTTCGCTCGTAATATTTTTTTTAAAAGTGCCCTGCTGCCCCCTTGTGACCACTCGAGGCAATTACAAATCTTTTTATGTGGGGGGGGGAATTTTCGCAAGATAAATGACAAAATATCCATGCCCCGAGTTTGTACTTTGTTTATTATCAGTCGAGTGATCCGTGAGCATGACGTGGCGCAAGAACAAGAAAACGTCAGGGTGTGCCTAATCAAGTGCCCCTCGAACCTTTCCCAGATGGTCTGCACGGTGCCGAGGAAGGCGGGCGGTCGTCGCGCATGGACTGCGTGCGGGCCAGCGAGCAGTGCCTGAAGGAGCCGTCGTGCAGCAGCAAGTACCGCACCATGCGGCAGTGCGCCGCCGGCGTCGCCAAGGAGGGCAACTTCAGCGGCGTGGCTCGGCGCGACGCCCAGGACGAGTGCCGCGGCGCCGTGGACGCGCTCAAACAGAGCCCGCTGTACAACTGCCGCTGCAAGAGGGGCATGAAGAAGGAGAAGAACTGCCTGCGCATCTACTGGGGCATCTACCAGACCTTACAAGGTGCGTCGGGGCAGGCCTCCGCTGCCCAATGACACGTTCTCGCTCACCCGACAGTCCACGGTTGGCAGGTATCCATTGCATTTTACGGCAACCGCTTATCCTGAGCGGAGTAGCTGGAGCCAATTTCGACTGACTTTGAGCGGAAGGTGGATGACAGTGGGAACCAACCGAGTAGGAACCGATCCCACGCTGCCGACACACACAAGTCCGGCGAGCGGACCACGACCACCCCACTTACTTAGTGTGGCACACTAATATTAGTGGTTCTTCAAAGAGGCTTTATTGCTATATTGTCACGTATGGTTTTTGTGTCAGTTGCTTCAAGGGTAACGTCGCCACGCACATGCTGCTTTGTCGGCCCGCTAGGTGTTAGCATCCGCTAGGTTTTAGCATTAAGCGAAACAGCTTCTGACCTCAAGTGAAATTATAGAGCACTTTAAAAAAATCAACCACAAATGTGTACCAAGTGCCGCGCATCACGTCGAAATTACACATATGAAAAGATAAGATAACCTTTATTTGTCCCACACTGGGGAAATAAAGTGTTTCATTGCACACAATAAATATATCAGAAAATAACTGTTCACTATTCAACATAAGTGCAATGTAAAATAAAGCATTAGCAATATATTTGTAGAATAAATATAAATACAAAGAATACAAACATAGTATCATTCCAATGTACTTTCCTCTGAACAAATGGAGACCAAAAATATATATCTGTGAATTTATTTTAGCCAGCCTTTAATCAAAGTTGAAAAAGCCCAAACGTAGCAACAGATCTTCAGATCCACAAGCAGTCCAGCGCGATCATGACCAATGACTTGCCCCCCCCCCCCCTTCAAAAATCGACCCCCTCTCACCATCTTTCACGCAGCCCCGCGAAGCCGAGACGCACTTTGACCTCCAGCAGTCGCTGTCTGCGGACATAATGGTAGCTTGAAGGCCCTCAGCGCTGGCCAGTTCCAGCCTAAAGGCTGCACCGGCCCTAAAGGAGGAGGATGGATCGTGAGGGAAAAGGGGGCCAGGGGGGTCGCTCGGTGCTTGTGAGTGTGTCGGGGGGGGGGGCAAAGAGTAAACTCGGTGCCATCCCTGCGAGGCGACTCGCCGTTGTGCAAGGCTGCTGACCAAGCTGCCTAATCGAGCGTGAGGCCGCGGGCCAGCGTGGATATCGACTGACCTACATAAAGCGCGTCGCAAGCGGGACCGTCATAAACAACACGCCGACACGCAGACAAGACACGTCTATGCCTCGACCGACCAGTGGCTCCAATGGCCAAGTAACTTGTGTTGGGATACTGCGCCGATATATTTCGTGGGCTCACGTCGAGCCGTGAAACGTTTGTATAACTCATGGCGCGATTGCCATCCGGCCTGTTTTGGATGCCGTCCGTCCCTCCTCCAGTCTAACAGTCCAAAATCGTCCAAAGTGTCCGAAATGTCCAATTTTGGGATAATTACTGCATGGGGGTTAAAAAAAAATAAAAAATTCTTTTAACCAAAAGGATAGCATGACATCTGATGCCGCCATTTCCATTTTGTTATCATAAGGGCCTGGGATTGGTCACCACATCGTCCCAATCGGTCTGACGGTGAGCACGCAGGTCCGTCTGCGCTTGTGCTTTGCATCGGATTGCGCAGAACGAAAGCTCACAAAGCCAGCATTCTTGTCAAGGCACAACAACTATTGCGTTCAACGGCATGAGTCGCAGCGTCTTCGTCACGCCGCCTGTCTCTAACTTGCCCTTCTTCCCGCCAGGTAACGACTTTCTGGAGGATTCTCCCTACGAGGCCGCCAACGGTCGCCTGACGGACATTTTCCGCCTGGCCCCCATCATCGGTGAGTGGGGTCGATGCCTTTTTTTTTTTTTGCTCCGCGCCGCTCTCGGAGCCTCCCGTAGTTTGTCCGCCGTACACCCTGCCTCCAACCCGATAATCCACCTCCTCTACCCGGCCACGCCGCATGGAAGTGTTCCCGCATGGTGGAGAGAACTTCTGAGTCTCATTGCGCAATGCCGAAAAAACATAGAATTGAATTGAATTGAATTGAATTGAATACACTTTATTGTCATATGTGCTGTACGTGTGTGTGTAACATACAGCACAGATGAAATTTCTTCCCCCTCAACATAAAACAAGAGGAGCCGCTGCGGGTGTCCGCGCCGCCATCAAAAGAAAAGTTGACCAAAAAAAATGACAAAATAATACAAGACAACCCATGAAACACAGACAATTGTGCAATCTTAACCACTTTCCTGCATACACTTTGTTGTTTGAAGCCGTAATCGATGAAAGAGGAGCGAATCAAAGTGTCCTTTTCACCAGTGGATCAAAGACGTCACGCGGCAATGTGCACACGTCTGCTACAAGCTAAGCTGTAGCAACAAGAAGCTGTCGCATCCATTCACGAAAAAGAGAGATTGGCTCTCTTCTCCTGTCCCATGTAAATCCGCTTCAATTCCAAGCCGCGACTCCCAGTTCCACATATGCATCGGCGCTCTGCGCTGACGCTCCTTTCTTCTCGTCGTCGGCTCCTCAATCCATGCATCCGGTTGTCCATGTCCATGTCCACACAAGCAGGAGTCGACCGCAGAAGTACTCCCAACGCTCTTACTTGGGACGACTGTACTGAAATGTAGCTTCCATCCGCACATGCACACGAGTCTTTCCGTTCCCTCCGCTGAACTCTCCGTGTTGCCAGCACGTCGGGATGCGCGTCAGGCGAGCAGATGAGCGTCGTGCGCTATTGCGCTCTTCTTGGCCTGCTCCGCTGGTGTCTTGAGCCTGTCTCGCAAGGCTCGTGAGATCACCGCCGCAGGCGAAGATCGCCGTATCAAAGACACACGTCAAATCAAAGTGACGCACTCGGCCTCCTCATCATCCACAAAGACGTCCTTTTTAGGAGGCTTGGCTGCCCTCAAAACAACAACTCGTAATGGGTGACATCATAACGTGGGTGGCTGCAGGATAATAAAAAAAAAAAGGATCACGTGTGCCAATTTTGAGTATCCCGTTGAGCATGGAGGAGGCTGCGCACAAAATCCCAATATGTTCTATGGCTGTGACAAATTTGTGTCTTTAGAATTTTTTTTTTTTGGGGGGGAGGGCATTTTTTAATGTCCATCCCTTTACATCCCTTTTAAAAAAAATTATTTCCAAAGTAATTGCAGATCTTTGCTGGCATGCTGCAGTTTGTCCTCGGTTCAAAACTGGTCTCACACTCCAGCTTCTTTTCATCTTCACGCTGCACTTTGTATTTTTTTTCCTGCAGCCTCTTTCGGCAGCAAATACTGAACTGTGTGCTCATGGTGTGTGTCGTTACTTGCAAACGGTCTCATGCAAAGTCTTCCCGTTTAGTCTCCGTACTGATTTTTACGGCAGCTTGTTTTGTATCTCGGGTATCCAAACTTTTTTTTGTTATTTGAGGGCCGCGTACAGAAAAATGGAAGGATGAAAAGGGCCACTTTAACATGTCATTTTTAGGGTTTATTTTGATTTTTTTTTGTCATGCCGCTGAAAAAATGGGCGATGGGTCCGAAATGGCCCTCGGCTCTTAGTTTGGACACCACTGGATGATTACAATGTAGTCAGCATGCAGTTGAGTTGGTCTTGCGTGGCTGTAATTTTTGGACTTCAAATTTGGTCTCGGAGCGAGCTGTTGTCCTGTTGCCGTTCTTTTTTGAATGATCCTGCAGCCCGTTTAGGCAGTGAGCAATTCAGCCCCCGAATCACCCGTCGAGTGCCGCTGTGCGTTCTATTCTTCTGGTTCAAAGCGATCTCGCAGAAAACCTCCCTTCTTTGTTCACATTTCTTCGGCATCCCGTCGAGGCAGCAAACTACGTGGGCCCGAATGACCGACTGTCATAGCACGCGCTTGCAATGTCTGTCGTCGACAGCCGCCGCAAACCGCCGAGCCCCTCGTGCGGCCGAGTCTGCTTTGATCCCTTACGGCGGCCCGTTGAGGTCAATGACGCACGCTTGCCGTTCCTGCCAAGTCGACGGCCAGATTGAAAACGATGTCGGTCCATTGCGCCAAAGAGCCTTTTAAAAGAAACACTCTTTGGAAGAAGTATGATGAGAGAAATGTCAAAGTCAGGCTAAAAAAAAATTTTAAAAAAGTGACATAATGGAGCGTCTGGGCCGCAGCCAGCCGTGTCCTGCTCGGGCTGCAAGCTGACGATGATGATGATGACGAGATTGACATTAGAGCTTCCTCAAAGTGCCACTTAGGAAGATTCCACGCCGGAGTTCTTTTTTTCTGCGCGCGAGGCCGGAATGCAACTTCCTCCCGGACTTTGTCAAGTAAGCGTACACATTTTCGCCAGCGCATGTCAAATTACCACTTCATTGAGAAACGCTCCGATTTGAAAGATTTGTGTCCGTGTCCCAACATTTATGAAGATGCGGCGCCCCCCCCCCCCCCGCCGGCGGTATTTTTCCCCACCCCTTGCTAGAGTTTGGATTAGTAGCAATCCAGCCTCTGCTTGGGAGCAATTTATTTTCCAACCTGCATGTTTGACAAGCCTCCCTGCAGTAATTACAAACCGCTTCCCCGGCTTGTTAGGGATGTTTTATTTATTTATTTTTTTTCCTTTTTCCTCGCTGGCTGGCTTGCCGTGTGTGTATTTAAGTGTGTTTGTCTCGCCCCCTCGCTCCTTAATCTGCGTCCTCCTCCACATCTTCCTCCTCCATTTTGGCTGCCGGCGCAGCAGCATCACCCACTCGACGTGTCGAGACGTCAAAACCGCCGAGGCAACATCTGTTAGGGGGGGGGGGGCCGCCGCCGCCGGGAGCCGAAAGGGCCGTGGCAACGTCCTTCTCAATAAGCGGCAAACTCATTCTCGGCCTCGTCAATACGCTTTCGCAGAAGTCGCATTACGGTGAGGCCTTGAGATGCCAACGGAATTTCTTCACATCGTCTTTCCCCACGGCGTTGATCGCGGGCCCCCTGATGAAAAAAAAATAAATAAATACAATCATTGTAATCCATCTTTTAATCCGAACCGCTTATCCCACGATGCGCTGCAAAATAGCACGGTACAACATTGTGCCTAAAAATAAATAAATAAAACATTCATATAATCAGATAGAATGTCCCCCCCCAAAAAAACAGTCTTTTTGACTCCGAGCGGGGGTGTTTTGGCCCAAAACTGCCAGAACATTGCAGGGAAACAGACACGACCAAAGAAGAATTCCACAACTACTGCAAGTGACCCAGTGAACTGCAAGAACATTTTTCTCAGAGGAGAAAGAATCTATGCTGGTGAATATCATCTATGGAGACCATCTCACCTCCTCAGTAGGACACTACTATTAGCTCTTCTTTGCAGAGGATAAAGAATTGTGACTGTTATAGCATCTGTGTAGGTCAGGGGTCGGCAACCCAAAATGTTGAAACGAGCCAGATAGGACAAAAAAAACCAAATATGTCTGGAGCCGCAAAAAAATAAAAGCCTTCTATAAAACTTACAATGAAGGAAACACATGCTGTACGTATGCAGGAGACTGGACTGTCTCAGAATTGTTTATGTTATTCATTCCTTTGTTGCGTGTTCACAAACGCCCCCATAGAATTTATTTTGTAATTTCCTCGCTTGATTTTTTGTTTTTGGGTCATTATTTTTCGCTTTTCTTAGTGTCTGTGAAGTGATCATTAATTTCCATTTTTCTGAGGCTGTCTTTGAACGCCTCTCGAGTCGAACGAGAAGAGAGAAGGCACGGACGGAGTCGCGTGTTGCCGACCCCCCGGTGTAGGTGTTGCTCCAAGCCTCTGTAGGTTGAACCGAAATGAAAAATGCAACACAAAAGGAAAAATTAATTAACTGCCAGACATTTTAGAGCCTTCTGAGTCATTTTAAAAGAGCCGCCGGTGATTGCGTTCAGTCCCAACGTGCACACCAAACATACCAAACGAAAAAGTGGACTGTTTCTTTTCACCAGAAACAAGAAGTTTGTTTGACACTTTTGTCCTCATTTTTTCTGCAATGATTTGGAAGAACGTCGGTGAGTTTCTGACCCAAAAATGGACAAAAAGAGGGCTTGAAAAGATTCATTTCATCCAACCATGCCTTCTACTGAATGCCAGTGGCCTTTTTGACATGGCGTCCACATCAATGCAGCGCATACGCTGATGAGGTCTTTTTCCTGGATGATTTTTAAAATATTTTTACAGGGGGGTGGGGGGGGGGGGGATTAAGGGTATTTCAATTAATTTAGAAGTTAAGGCACCACTCTAGATGTACAGTATAATCAGGTCATCATACCAGGACATCTTTTCGTTGGATATGTACTTACGCTGCTGTCTCGCTTTCACAACTCTTGTTCGGCGGACATCGAGAAGTCATTTTGTTGAAAAGAAAAATTGGCCAAAGTTGACATTTTGGAACGTTTTTACAACAAATCCATTTCGCAAGAAACATGAACGAGAGACACTTGATTTGCTGAGCGGGCTGCATAAAATGTGGTGGTGGTGGTGGAGGGGGGGGGGGGGGCGCATATGACCCCCCCCGGCCCTTTGACATTTGAGCATTACAGGCTGCCAATGTGCGGAGATAAGGCGAGCATGTGTGTGTGTGTGTGTGTGTGTGTGTGTGTGTGTGTGTGTGTATGTGTGTGCACGTGCTCATGGGAGATAAAGTCAGGATGGGAACGCGGAGGAGTTCCAGAGGTAGAAAGAGGATTTATTTTGCCACGAAGAAGCATCACGCCTGATCTTTCCGCATATTTTTCCTTCCCCCCCCCCGAATTCACACTTGGCTGACTGACAACATGTTGAGTCTTTGATGTGCTTCACGGAGGCTCACCTTGGCAACGTCCTGGTTTACAAGTGGCTTCATGTCACTTTACGAGTCATCCGGGCTTCACCGGGGTGACTCGCGCTTGGCCGAGTTTGTCACTGGACGAGCCCCAAATTGCCCCTTTAAACCCAAATGATTGATGGATGGTTTGCTTTTCCAAGTGGAAGGAGAAAACGCCATTACAACCAGAAATCAGATTTTTTATTATTATTTTTTTGTCTCCGACAAAGGCCAGATCACTCAAGTCCATTCTTAAAACTGAATTTTAGAACAATTTTTTTTTTTTTTTAGAGGGATAATCCATCAGAATCAGGAACCCCCAAAATCTGAGCAGTAATTCCTATCACTAATCTCAACCCACCGACAAAAGTGGTTTGAAAAAAAGAAACGTTTTGGATGGTCATGTGCGTGTTTTTCAAGCAAAAGATTAAAATGGAAACTCTTGTTTTTTTTTGTTGTTGTTTCTTTTTTGGGTTTTTTTTTTTTTTGGTGCAACAAAATCCAAGATTTTTTTGAGGTCAATTAGCAATCCTAAATTAATTTATTGAAAAATGCACCATGTAATGCAGTAAAGTGACCTTATAAAAACTGCACTCGTTATTTCTTAGTGTGATTGCTGAATCGGCTCGAAACATACTTCGTTTTGCTGTTTTTTGTTTTTTTTGAGGGGGGGGGGGGGGGTCGCTCGAAAAGTTGGTGAGCTTTGGAAAAATCATCAGATGGGGACACGTCTGTCAAGCTGGTGTCGCCATTCCACAATTGGCGCGGTCGCCGCCGCCGTCCGAGTTGATCTGGTCTCCTCCTCGCCCAATCGATAGCGCGCTGTGTTAGATTGGAAACTTGAGGCCGTGTCTACAAGAATCTATTGATTTCTCTCTCTCTCTCTCTCTGGGGGTGGGGGGGGGGGGGTCGGGGAAATTATAATTTTCGCTCCCGCTCGGCCCCGCGATTTTACGGTAGCTTCCAAAGCACTCACCTTGTGCGAGGCCCGCGAGGAACACTCGCAGTTCTGGCGGAGGAGGAGGAAGCCACCCAGTCGGGATTGGCTTTCGCTGACCTTGTCTCTCCGTTGTTCCACTCTTTGTTTTTATTTATTTCATTATTTTTGTTTGAGGGGGCGGGGAAAAGGGGGGGGGGGTGCTGATCCAGGAGAGGAGGAGGCGTCAGCAGATTCACAAGACGATGCAGTTGTTGGCTGAGGATTTAACGCGGTGATTGTCTCTTTGCTGTTTCTCCTTCTCTGATCGCAAGTGCAATTCGGGTCAAGGCGATGGCGCGGTTTTCCAAGCCGTGTTTTTCTGCAGCACTCCTGACTAACTCGGAATCTGTTGTTTCAATGATCGATCATGCATGGTCACGTTCATGAACGTGTTTTGAAATGGCTTCAGTCGAACCGGAGGCGGAATTTTGGCCGTGGGGGGCCATTTGGGGGCATTTCAGATTCATGGCTGCAGCGGTCAGAGATGCCAATTGTTCCAATTTCTTACGGGCAGTTTGCAAGATATGTTTGATGACCCAAAATTGATACGGAGAGAAAACTGTGTGCTCATTTCACTTGGGCAGGCCAACGTCTCACGTGAACTATGCAGTCCTGCCTCATTTCGCACGGTGGTTCCATTCCAGATCAAACCTAAGAGCCCAAAGATGACATCGGCCAAATAGCAACCAAATATTGATTTAAAGGGATCATTTTGCAAAACCTCGGTTTTTGTCCATAATCCGTTGTTCGAAAACCGAAATGGTTCCAAAACCGAAACCAGGCTCTTTTTAAAATAAAAATGTTTACTGAACACGTCTGCTCACAATGGAAAGCAACACGAGGAAGCGTCACTTCCTCGTGTAAGGAAGGCGGGAGGAGTCAAGTGGTGCATTCAAGTGCGCTCAGTTTGTTCGAGAACCGAAATTTGTTCGTCATCCGAGGCATAAAAAAATCAAAATTTTGGGTTGAAAACCGAATTGGACGAGAACCGAGACGTTCGAAAACCGAGGTTTGATTGTAATTCATTTCATAACAGGAACGACAAAAAAAAAATTCGCTACTCGGAGCGACCTCGTGAGTAGCTTCATTTTCGGTGTCTTCCAACGCCACAGATACACATAAAAGATTCCAACTACTCATTGAAGTCATTCCACGTTTTCTTACAAACAACTTTTAGAAATACTTTACGGAAGGTTTCGTCGACATTGTGGCTTTTGTCAGGGAGAAAAATTTGGCAAGCTACGCAGCGATAAGGCGCGGAGGCTGTTGACATGAGTCTACGGGGCCTTAGCCAATCAGGATGCAGAACACAATGCAATGTTTTAAAAAAATAAAATGAAAAATACGTGAAACCGCGAAGCCGCAAAAGATGAACCGTGCTACAGCGAGGGATTCCTGTACACCCAAAAAAACGGGAATACAATCTTCACAAAACATGTTCTTCTGTGCCATGTCTTTACCGTTCCCGATCAACTGAAAATTGCCCATACAAGCGGGTAGCAAAAAAAGTCAAACGCGGGCACCGTGATGACTGTCTGGTCTGACGTTCTCGCAAGTGTTTTCGGAAGCGCGCGTGACGGGCCGAGTGTTTTGTCAGCCGCAGCGTCTTGGCAATCCAAATCACGGGCAGCAGCTTTTTTCCCATTTGTGCCTTCGTACCGCCTTACAGAGCACGAGTCTCTGCGGTGTGCTTCACACTTTTCTCATGAAGTAGTCCATCATCTCGGATTGGTCCGGCTCTGTTGCCATGGAGATGTTTACCGCCGCAGTCAGGAAAGGGAAGCAATGCGCCATGTCCACAAATTATCACCAGCAGGTATTAAAAAAAAAAAAACACACACACACACAAAAAACGCTATTATCCAGTTGAAATGCTTGAGCCCATCAGGCTCTAATTTCAAGAGAAAGCTCATGAAAGTGTCGCCGCTGGAATTAGTTTGGAAACGACTTTTTTTTTACTCCGGAAATAGTTTTGGTGCCCGGGCCGTTATTCCCTCTCTCTGGAGATTTAGAGCCCCACCTGCCACCGCCTTGAAATGCTTTTGTTTCTTTGTCGTTGTTGCTCTCCTGCAACAAATGACCTCATCTCAGAAATGTTTTGGGGGGGCAAATTCAGCCCCCCACAGCCAGTTTGGCTCGGCAACATGACACTTTGTCGGCATGTCTATCATCAATGGGCTCGCAAAAAAAAAGCTTCAAGGAGCCGTGCGTGAAAAAAAGACGCTGGAAGTTGGCTTGAAATGGGCATTTTTCAGTCCTACTGGTGAAAAATGCCGCCCTCAAACCCAGTTTGACTTAGCAGCATGAACATTTGGTTGGTGCTGGATGTCCATCATGGGAAGACCTACAAAAAATAAAAAAATGGAAGCCTCAAAATACAGTCAAACCTCGGTTTTCGAACGTCTCGGCTCTCGACCAATTCGGTTTTCGAACAAAAATGTTGAGTTTTTTTATGCCTCGGATGCCGAACAAATTTCGGTTCTCGAACAAACTGAGCGCACTTGAATGCACCATTTGACTCCTCTCGCCTTCCTTACACGAGGAAGTGACGCTTCCTCGTTTTGCTTTCCATTGTGAGCAGACGCGTTCAGTAAACATTTTTATTTTAAAAAGAGCGTCGTTTCGGTTTTCGAACAATTTCGGTTTTCGAACAGCCTTCTGGAACGGATTATGGACGAAAAACGAGGTTTGACTGTCTGCCATCTTGGTTTGAAGGTGAGCTTGTGGTGGAGCTTTTGCCTGATTGCGAACCAAATTTGAATCTCATCAACTCGTCAGATGGGCAACGCTAAATTACGTATTCTGTTCATTTACATCGAGGCAATTTGCGGGAGCTGCTTTGAAACCGCTCCCTTCGGCCTTGTTAGCCAATGAAACGAAGCCATTTATGCGGTATTAGTTGTCAAATTGTGTTTTAATTCCGCTGAAATCCTTGCAAAGGTCAAACTTTTTTTTTTTTTTCACGAAGCCAGCACGCTGCCACCTGTCAGCCGTCCTCCTCGGTCCATCACGTTTCCGCATCGCGACGGCGGGCGGCCCTGCCGGCTCGTCGGCCGGACCGCCGGCTGGCTCGCGACGAGCCAAGAAAATCATTTAGTCCGTGGCGAGCAGGTTTGAGCCCCTCCGAGAGACCTTTTTATTGGATGCCGGGGTTGCGGGGTGATTTGTCATCATTAATAAACGCGGCTGACAGCTCCAATCAGCAGGAGGTGGCCCGGCGCCAGATCCGGCAGGTCCGCCACCCGCCGTCGCGTTGCCGCGCATGCATATACGGCCAATTAACTTCCTCACACACACACACACACACACACATGTGCGCGCGCGCGCTGACGGCAGTGCGGTGAAATTTGAGTGCGCATTACATACACGTACAAGAAGTGCTACTTGAAATGAAAATGGAGTCATTTCAGCCACCGGCTCTCAAAGGGGGGGGGGTCCGCGAGCCCGTTCCGCGTCCGTGCCATTCATACGGCCGGATAGTTAGAAAGCGTTGCTTGGCATAGAAGGGCTTTTACACGCAGAGAAACAGAAGAATGACGTATCAATCCAATTTCAACACCCCCATTTGGCTTTCGACGAATCTGCGTTCACCCAGCTGCTGCGGGTGAACGCATTCAGATAAGCACGACATCAGTGCCATCGATGCCACACAATGCAAGAGAGGTGTTGTCGCTTTGTTTTTGGTTTTTTATTTGTGATAGATTCTAAAAAAATGGAAAACCACTTGCAAGAAGTTGATTCGGAATCTAATTACAGTCAAACCTCGATTTTCGTCCATAATCCGTTCCAGAAGGCTGTTCGAAAACCGAAATTATTCGAAAACCGAAACCACGCTCTTTTTAAAATAAAAATGTTTACTGAACACGTCTGCTCACAATGGAAAGCAACACGAGGAAGCGTCACTTCCTGGTGTCAGGAAGGCGAGAGGAGTCAAATGGTGCATTCAAGTGCGCTCAGTTTGTCCGAGAACCGAAATTTGTCGTCATCCGAGGCATAAAAAAACTCGAAATTTTTGGTCGAAAACCGAATTGGTCGAGACCGAGACGTTTCGAAAACCAAAGTTTGACTGTACCCTTAAAAAACGGCGACCAAATTTCAAGCTGTTCATGGCAATTGGTTTTCGACCCCACATGAAGAAGGAAGGTCATCCTTTTGAGGGCAGCATGCGCAAAAGCAGAACCACATGCGATTTCATTTCCGGCCGCGTTTGCATCATTCGCGGCGTGTTAAGCGATGCGTTGTCAAAATTGTGGCGGTCAGGGTGCCGAGTATCCACAGGCAGGTGCGTCAAGTCCTCGCGGGCCGAGCTTTCCGAGCTGCCAGCCGCACAGTCGGCCGGCGGGATTAACGTGTCGGCCTTAGGAGGCTTCGGTCTTAATGGAATTTCCTCTAGAGTGGACACCGCACGGCTAGTCTTTGATTAAACACGCTCGCTTGCCACGCTCCCCAAATAACAAGCGGGGTCAGAGTTTTTCCTGTCATTTTTTTGGGGGGGGGGGGGGGGGGGTGAACTCGTCCCTTGCTATATCAAGGTTCCTTTATCAGTGCATTGCAGATTTATTTTTTTATTGTATGCTACAGTCATTGAACTGCGCACCTCCGTAAAGCAAGCGTCCATCCATCCGTCCATTTTCGAACCCGCTTTATCCTCGCGAGGGTCACGGGTGTGCCGGAGCCGATCCCAGCTGTCTTCGGGCGGTCGGCGGGGGGGGGGGACACCCTGAACCGGTTGCCAGCCAATCGCTGGGCACACAGACACCAACAACCATCCGCGCTCACACTCACACCTCGGGACAATTTGAAGATTTTCCATGAACCCGCCCGCACGTGTTTTTTGGAATGTGGGAGGGAAACCGGCGTACCCGGAGAAAAGCCACGCAGGCGCAGGGAGAACATGCCAACTCCACATTGCAATCGCTTGGAAAAATTGTGTGTGTGTGTGTGTGTGTGTGTGTGTGTGTGTGTGTGTGTGTGTGTGTGTGTGTGTGTGTGTGTGTGTTAGTGCGCTCTGCTCAAGCGCAAAATATGTTCATTGATCGCTACTTGGCGGATTTTCGTTTATCGCGGGTGGTGGTGGTCCCCATTAACTGCGATAAACGAGGGATTACTGTACACAAAGCAACAAAGGCCGCAATCGTCGGGCGAGATTCGCCCCCGTCTCCATTTTTAAATTCAACCGCCGAGTTGCGTGCTTTTTTTTTTGGACATTTTGTTTCGCTGTCGTGCATGTGAGATCAATCGCACGGTAAATACGTGGGGGGGTGGCTCAATAAAGGTTGGGGCTCACGAATTTCGGCGCCGCATTTTGTTCACCGAAAGCAAACACACTCGGCAGCCCATTTTGGGTCGGCGTTTGCTCGGCGCCATGTTTAAATGAGGGCATCGATGCATACATTTGCATTTGTTTCATCCACAAGCGCCCCCTTAACGAAAAAAAAATCCATGCCTGCGCCGCGCGGCCCCAATTTGCCAGGCGGCCGGCGGAAGCTTCTTTTGCCAGCTCCCTCGTTTGGTCAGCTCGTCCCATCGATCCGCTCGCCTCGCAAACAATTGTCGTCTTTTCAGCCGGTAATCCTGCTGCTCGCTGCCCCCCCCCCCCCCCCTTTTGTGTTCCACTCGAGTGGATATTTCTCCCGTTCTTTGTGGTGCCGGCGGATCGTTGAGATGCTTTACAAGGAGCAAACATGAAAGCGAAGATGTAAACAAAGATCTTGCTTGGGCTTCTCTTGTGGCCCCCCCCCCCTTTCACGCTGCCAATCAAGAGTCCACCCGTACTTGGCTGAGTCTGAGGACGGAAGGTAAAAGCAGCAGCATTCAAGTCATGCGGTTTAAAAAAAAACAAAAAACCAAACGATTGTACGTACATGTGTGGCTTTAAAAGGCGTGGCCAGGTCTGGTGAGTGATGTGGGCGTCGGTCATTGTGAGTGGAGGGTTGGCTTTGTGTCATGAGTTGCGCTACTGCGGCTTCATCCGAGTGAAAATGACTTTCAGGTATGAAACTTCATACCCCCTTAATTGCACGCCACTGATACTACGTTGGGGAGTTGTGCCCATTTTCCACGCACGATTCCATATCTGTGCCTTACATGCTGCGAAAAAGTCTGCTTCAGTGGTCAGTGTGAAAGGGGCTTTTGGATGTAAAAGGCGAATGAAACTCAGTAACCCCCCCCCCCCCCAACCTGCCAAAATGTGAGTCAGCTTCCCACTCCTTGTTTGACGTTTTCCCTCCATCCCCCCCCCCCACCCCCCCCCCACCCCCCGTTCCACCTTCTGGCCTCCCTCTGCGTTATGCGATGGCGCTGGGTTGGGGGTCCTGAACCGGGCGCATTTCTTGCAGAGGGGGCCCAACCCTGGAGCAGCTCGGCTACTTTGTCTTCGGCGAGGGTGGGCGGCCGGGCCCGGGGGGGCCCCTCCTCAACGGACCTGCAGGACCCCAGTAGAAACAGGAGGGCCCACCCCAACTGGGCCATACTGGGTAATGAGACTCTGTGTGTGTGTGTGTGTGTGTGTGTGTGTGTGTGTGTGTGTGTGTGCGCGTGTGTGTGTGGTATCGGCAACCTTGAAATAACAACTTTGCATTCGACAACTTGTCATTTTCCATTTTTCTGACCAATTGGGAGGGAAAAAAAAAAAAAAAAAAACGTTGACCATCCGAAGTCTGATTTTCTTGGAAAAGAGCCGCCGAGATGTTCGTTTCATCGCCGTCCCCCAGTCGAACGTTTCAACGCCTTTTTACCGGTGCGATCGACTCGATAAGCGCCTCCCGCCAGCCGTCACGGCTTCTCCGTTGGCACCGCTCGTTCGTGCGTTCGCTCCAGATTAATTAAAAAAGGAATCCCTGTGTTCTTCCGACAGGAATAAGGAAGCAGCCGAAGGCTTAACGGCAACCGCCGCCTCGCCACCGGAAAAATTGTCATCGAAAAGCCATCATTGACGATTTGCGCACGGCCCCCCCCCCCCCCCAAAGAGGATTTGCAATAAATGAAATGGATTCGCCGCGTTTGCTTTTCACGTGGCGCCGTGTGATTGTCACTTGGTGCCTGGCTTTGCGCCCTCAAGTAGCGTGGGTCCAATATTTAATATCAGCTCATGTTTTTAATGGGCTTTTATAGCGCCAGAGAAAGTGTGTTCGTCTACCGAAATGGGGGGCGGGGGGTAGGAGGGTGGGGGGGGGGGTTGTTTGCCTCGACAAGACGCTTTCCTGTACTTTGGAGGCATAATGTGGCACTGCAGCTTCGGTTGCAGGAATTGTTTTAAGTGGACAAATTACGAGAAGCCATTTCTGTTTGTGTGGCCAAGTGTGAAATCAAGTCAAATCTTTTGGGATTTCAAAATGAGCAAGCCGACATTTTAAAAAAAGATTTTTTTTTTTCCTCTTAAGATTTGACAATTGAAAACAACATTTTGAATTGAAAAATTTCAATATATTCAAGGGAAAAAATATATTTTTAAAAATAGGATTTTTTTGCTGGCAAGACTCCGCCCCTGTCATGCTTTCTCTGAAAAAAAAACCTCCTAATTTTTCTTGAATTCCCAACCGATGACCCGAAAAGAAGCATTTTTTTTTCTCCATAAAAAGACTGATGTGAGTTTAAAAATATTTTTTTGCAAATAGAATATTAAAATGTCAGTTTTTTTTTTTTTTTTTTGTAAAATTAAAACTCCATCCACACAAACGTGCTGTTATGCTGTTTTGTTTTATAGGATGAGAAATATTTCACAAATTAAAAAAAAAAATACGGAAGAAGGAAGGACATGCAAAACGTTCTTTCAAGGGCTTCAAGCGATACTTCGGATATATTAACGGCATAGTCTCTTAGAAACGGGCCCAATGTCACATTTTTAAGCCCCGCCCCCCCCTCACCACTTCCCCCTCCCCCCCCCTAAAAAAAATGCAAATTTATGAGGAGTGGACAGTGAGTGCACGAGTAATTTCCGTGTGCAAAAGCCCACTTTTAATAACACAAAGAAGCTTTTTTCCGCTGACCTCCCTCCTCCAAATTTTCCCTCTCGCAACCCTCATTTGTAAAGTCCCGCTGAATAATTAGCCCCCTTGTGGCGGGATTATCTTTTATCGCACCTCGGAACACAAATACGAGCGCCGGCCTTAATGGAGGTGAGGCGGCGAGCCGTCGCAGGGTTGTCGAGCTGCCGGCGTAACCGAAGAAAGGTCAGCGGGCCGCACTTGAGCTTCTACCGCCGCTCGCGGCGGGAGCCAAATCATCCCAAAGCCGACCGCATGCAAAGTGGTGGGAGCGCGCCGGCATCTTAACTCGGTGAAGTGAAGGTTGAAATGTACTCGCGGCGGCAAAATGCGCTTAAAGAGTGAGAGTGAGAGTGAGCGAGGGAGGGAAAGGGGAAAAAAAAAAAAAGAAAGAAAAAGAAGCAATTTCCTTTCCAAGTGCAAAGTGAAAGTCGTGCAGCAGCAGCGGCGGCGGCGGGCAAACTCGGTGCACGCGCGGGCAAATGAATGCCGTCGTATCGATGAAACGTGATGTCATGTGTCATGGATCGGTTTGTGACCAGCAGGTGGCACTCTGAGGCTCCGCCTGCAGCTGCACACCTGTTGGTCATTGTGTAATTAGTGCCACTTTAAAGGACTTGATGCCCGACCACACAGTGTCGGGTTTGTCATTGTTTGCTTGTTAGCAGCGGTCAGGTTTGTTTGTCATGTTTGTTTCGTTTACTGATAGTTTTTGCTTCAGTCATGGTTTTGTTTGCCACTTTGGATTGTTTTTGTTTTTGTGACTTTGTTTGTTCTGGATTTTAGTTTCTGTATTTCAATACAATTCGTCAAGTTCACCCTGCTCCTCTCTCCTGCCTGCTTTTTTTGGGGTCCACCACCACCACCACCACCACCCCGCTACGTGACATCATGTTTCGAAACCCCTCCTGCAGCCAGCGCAACTCAGCCACACGGACAGACGCGTTGGCACATTGATTTTTTTTTTTGGAGCTCGTCTGAAAATGACGTATTTTTAAATCATAAATCTGTCTTGACGAACAGATGTGTGTGTGTGTGTGTGTGTGTGTGTGCGCGCGTGTGTGGCGCCCCGACAGTGACTGCAACTAATCTTTGT
Source organism: Hippocampus abdominalis (assembly GCA_018466805.1). Lineage (NCBI taxonomy): Eukaryota > Metazoa > Chordata > Actinopteri > Syngnathiformes > Syngnathidae > Hippocampus > Hippocampus abdominalis. The sequence goes on from CM031702.1 coordinate 1,274,252, forward strand.
GTCTACACAGCGGCTCGTGCGGCATATCAAGTAGCAGGCAAATCCAGTGTGTCGTGGAAAATGAACTTGTTGTTATGATGATGTCAATGTCTCGACTCCATGAGGGGGGGGGGAGAAGAGCAGAAGCCAGCCAAGGCTCCATTTAAGTCAAGCAGGTGGGTGGTCTGACGTGCGTCTTGGCCAATTAACTAAACGGACGCCGAGCCTTTTCTCTGTAAAGATCCGATGTGTGTCGGTGAGGGGCGCTTGTTTTCGATACCTCCCTGATTCAAATGATCGTTCTCGGGGGGCGGTCAGATGAGCTGGTCGAAGTGATTCTGGGCGGTGAGCGCGATGCGCTACGACTCGCTCTTCCATCCGTGATCTGCTCAGGAAACGATCGGGGGCAGACAAACCGAAAATGTTCAATATTTCTGGTTCTCCCTTTTTGTATTTCGCGTCTGTCTGGAAGCACTTTGGCGCCGTGCTGGCCGTTCGCCATTTTTGTCTCGGTAGTACTGCAGACTTGCTTGTTCGGTCAGGTCTACTTCACACGATAAGAGCAATCACAACACCCATTTTTTCCGGGTCACGTGTGGCTTCGCTCGCATTTGCAGACTTGTAACTGCAGCTTTTGAAGCCCTTTTATTTTATTTTTTTTTTTTTGCATTGTTGACAGAAAAGCTGAATTCTCGCGTCGTTACGCTGCTTTCGTGCAATTAGTCAGCCGGTTTCATCACAGCGGAGTGGCTTGTTTTGCCCCCCAAAAAACCCACCGAGATGAAAAAGAAGTGTTCTCCGGTCAAAGGGGGAAATTTCAGGCTCGCGGGACATATTTTGAGAGCAGTGGTTGAGCAGGTATCTTTGATGTGTGTGGTTTTTGGGTGTTCGGATGATCGGCGCACGTTACACATAGTACAACCCCAAAAAATTGCCAGCGGGTCAGTTTGCAAACGGTGGCTGGCGAATGCGCGGGGGGGGGGGGGGGGCCCTCCTCCCTCGACAATGAGCCTGACACGCCCAGCCGCAGGGAGCGGAGGCTGTCAAAATCAAACATCCCCAAGCCAGGCGCAATTCCCGAGTCCTCTCCGCAGAGCCAAATTAAAACGGGAAGCTTTCCAGGGATGCGGGTTAGGGTTAGGACGGCTTTCTGTAAACTTGTCAAGTGCGCGGCGCGGCCGTACCCCCCCCCCCCCCCAATAAACGCTGCGCGCTGGGCGGCAGCCAGCCCCGGTAATGGCCCGCGAGTGCACTCCAGCCGCCGGCGATGTTGCCGCACCTGCGCGGGGAATGCGGCCGGAAGGCCCCTTCGCACATTAGCGCGGGGATTTGTCTCTATCAGAAAATGAGGAAAAAGGTCTGGCACCGCTCGCGGGGGAGGGGGGGGGGGGGGTTAATCGCGCTTTCCGAGGGCGGCGGGCGGATTAAAAGACTTTGTTTCGACAGCGTCTTCCCCTCCGAAAGCTGATTTGACTTTGACGACCTACGACACCTTTGAATATTTCGGCGTCGCCGCGCTAACGAGCCGGCGGAGCGCCGCTTCCAATCTGCCACCGCGCTTGACGTTTATTAGCATGCGACAAATGTCGAAACGCGAATCTAAATTCCACCACCTTGTGTTGTGACACACGTTAGGTCCCAAAATAAAAACGTCTCGCTGATGTCAGCCGCGGGAACTTTTCCAACAATGGATTCCTGACTTGTGTTTCTCCTGAAATGGACTCTTTGGGGTTTTTTTGGACCCCAGTTGCACTTTGAAGTCGACTGCCGCCGACCATCTGCAGTTGAGTCAATAACAAAACATGTGAAAAATGGGATGAATGGCGTCCTATCCACCAGATGGATACTTTTGCCCATAGTCGGGGGCGGGGCGGGGCGTCGGGGTGGGGGTGCGGGGGGGTTTGCAGGGCTCTTTAGCGCCTCTGTGTGCGTGTGTGTTTGACCCAAATGTGCACTTTTGAAGGACAAAGCTCGTCTGTCAGATCATCCGCTCAATAAGTGGTTAACATTCCAAGCCTGCAGTCATTTTTCTGTTTGGACTTTTGTTACAAAAAAAAACAACAATGTTGAAATGTAAAACGTGAGAGTTGAAGTCGGATTGGTTTGGACGGAGGAGGTCAATGTGTAACATATCTCTTCATTTGGATGTTTAATTTACAGTTAAGTTGCTTTTCATGTGCCTTTTTTTTGTTTGTTTTTTTTGGACCAAAACTGGAACTTCCACAGTAGGAAATCGTGTCAATGTTTTTCAGATTTTGCTTATTTCCAGTTTTCTTTCTTTCTTTTTTTTTTTTTTTTACTTTTTTGAAAATGATTTTTATTTTTGTATTCGTTTTAGTTTCTCGATCAGGGGTGTCAAACTCATTTCACATTGTGGGCCACGTATAGCCTCAGTAGATGTAAAGTGGGCCAGACCATTAAAATTATACGATACTCTGCTATAAATAACCAAAATAATGTTTTTGCTTTGTTTTGGTCTAAAGAAGCACAAGAACATTTAGGAAAATGTTGAAATGTAATAAACAGATCTAGCGGATACTCCATGAATTGCACCTTATTAAAAGTAGTAATTCCGTGTCTCTTATGAATTTTTTTCACTTTTAAATTATCCTGCGGGCCTGATCGAGCCTCCTTGCGGGCCGTATGTTTGACATCCCTGTTCTAGACAGATAGATAGACTAAAAGCTCACGTGTGAAACGCATGGGCCAAGACGAGCGCGGGAAGACGTGAAGGTTTCCCGTCCAAAGGAAGCCATTTTAATGAAGGCACTTGGGTGTTTTGAGCGTGGAAGGAAGTCGGCCACGGCGCATCGCGCCGGCCGGCTGGCAGCGCTTGAGAGAGAATTTCTTTTTTGTTCTCCAGCACTCCGCCTTGTCTCGTGTAACCGACTTAATACATCCTCGCCGCGCGCGCTCGTGTGTGTGTGTGTGTGTGTTTCTCACGCGACGAGAGACAAGATAGCGTTGACAACTTTTCCAGCGGTCAGCCCAGAAAACAAGCTCAATTGCTGTGTCACAGAAACAATCATGAAACAAACTTTTTTTTTTCCTTCTTCGTTCGTGTAGCTAACGTTAACGAGCTAATGCGCTAATCACTGTACGTATATGCTAACGAAACAATTGGAACGCCCCACAAATGTAAATATGCGGCGAACACACCCCACTAATTAGTAATATGACAGAGATTTTCAAAATAAATTTACATCCATGCTGTGCTTGGCCTACGACACCAAGTTGAAGTCCGTCGTTCGGAGGTTCCCCGTGTAACGTGAAACAGGAAGTGTCTCACGCGACAACATCCGGTGTGCCCTTCACAATTACAAATTGACTTTACAAAATAAAGCGGCTTTGTAACTATGGAAACAGAAAACAAATGTTACATGGCTCAGCCAGAACAGAGATCTCCAGCCTCATTGTATTGTTTCATGGAATGGTGTAGCCAAGGACCCCCTCCCTTCCCCCCCCCCCCTTGAAAATGTTTTTTCGAACTTCAATTTCAATGTAAAAATGGTGAGGGGCCTTCTTTTGCAAGCTAGCCAGAAAATCAGTGATACCACAGCATGGCCAGAAGAAGCGTGAACACCAAAAGTGTTTTTCTTTTTTGGGGGGGGGGGGGGGGGCTTTGCTTGATTGAGGAACTTCACTCTGTCCTGAAAAATAGTCCCACTAAAAGTTTCATTTCCTGAGTTCCACAAGCTCAGCAATGTGGCCCGAACGCGCACGAGTGATCGCTCAAGTGAGACGCAGGTTGGAAGGGGCGGGTGGGGGGGCTCTTCCCGCCCCGCCATGTTGTTTATCTTTACCATCATCTTTTACAACCTGGGAACATCTCGGCTGGTCCGGCAGGACATCTGGACCGTGTCTGCGGCACAGAAGCGCTGTCAGCCCGCAGGATTCATGACGCTTCTAATGGGCTCGCTCCGCCGCTGAAATGGAACAATTAGATTGAGACGCACATCTGTCGTCACTTTCCACAGGGGGTGGGGGGGGGGGGGGCGCGAGGAGCCCTCGGGTGTTAAATGTGTTAAATGTTTACATGGCGTGCGCTCTGTTGAAGTTGCTTTGGGCCGGCGTGCGGGCGGTCGGGCGCGCTTGAAGACATCCAGGCTACCTTGTGCCAGTTGGAAAAAAAGCGCTGTTAGCACGGAGAACGGCAAGGGATGATGTGTTTATCCCGACGGAGAAATATTGACTCTAATCATGACTTTAAACAAAAAGAAAAATGTGCGCTCAACTCACGTTGAGCAATAAGCACAACGAGCTGCAGCAGCGCCCGACGTGAGATCGCACGGGAAAATATCACGTGAGAATATCACGTGAGAATAAATCTGATGGGAGAAAATGTAGCGATAGCTGCACTTCTGGCGGACTTTCCAAAAATTGTAATACGATGCAGGTACTCCACAACACGCATAAAGCCTAACTCCCGCAACTCGTTCGAGGGATTTGTAATCCAGAGCAGGTGCTTGGGCCGCCGGCGTTCTTTCAATCACGTTCTTCAGCAAACGCTAGCAATATACGGGACGCACAAACGCAGTATTAGCATATCTGCCGCTAGCCTCGACTGACCCCCCCGGGGCGAATCGTCCGGCGAGGAAGGAACCCGGTTAACGGAGCGTTCTTCTTCTTCGTTCGCTTCCGCATCGCTCGAGCGAGTGGAGCGGCTTGAGAAAGGCGTACGCACGTTCGCGGTCATAGTTACGATGGCGACCTCTAGTGGACAAACGTCTTACATGCATATACGGCACCGTTTGTCGATGAAGCATGAAATCTGAAAATAAATCAAGATCAATACTCGTTCACGCACAAAAGTGATCACGACCGCTGTAGACGTCGCACTTGGCCGTGCTCTCGTTTTATTCTGAAAGATCACTTGCAGGAGGGGAAGTAGCCAACTTAGTGCAAGACAATCATTGACGCAAAAACCTCAATTGAGTGTCATTGGCTGGTTGCGGAGAAGACTGGAAGAGGCACAGAAAGGCGTCTTTGTGGACGCCCCTTCGAAACGTTTTGGCTTTCCAACATTGTCGGATTTTGCAACAAAAGGCTTTGCGTGATTTGCAACATGCCTTCTTTCTGTTCTCCTGCGTCAACGGATGTGGACTTGGTGCGTTCTCAGATCAAACCTCCCTCTTATGCCATGTAACCTCAGCTGGAATGGTTCTGTAATGAATATCCATAAACCACAGTCTGGACACACACGCTCACACCCAGCAACCGATAGGTCAGGTCTTGGTTATTGGTTGCCATGGTGACAAGGGGATGAAAGATGTTGGTGCGCGTGTGGCTTCGATGTGGTTCAAATGGTGTCAATAGGTCGTCGCGCGGTTCACTTTTCAGCTCTGTGGTGAAAACTTGTTGCTGAACCTTCGAGCCGTGTTTCCGACGCCCGCGTATTTCGGCATTGGCGATTTTAGCATTTGACTGCAGCTTGGCAGTTGAAACGTCGTGCGAGCGCTTCGTGGGCAAGGTGGGTCAGCTGATTCGTGCCTTTTTCAAGACATGTTGTAGTTGCGCAGCCAATTAGCATTTAGCTTAGCACTTAAATGTTGACTTTGAAGTTTCACCACTTAAGCTACGCGCTCTGGTTCATGCAAATGAGGTAGAAGTGAAGTGCGTGTCTCCGGGTTTCTCGACATCCTCCTGTCGTTTCATGTTTTAGCCATTCGGCATTTTTATTTATTTTAGCATTTAGATGTAGCTTAGCATTGCAAAGTCAAGTGAGCCCATCCGCCAGCGGTCACAGCGCAACTACTTAGCATTTAGCCGTGAAGCTCGGTATGAAAAGTGGACCTTTTTGTTTTACTGGCCACGGTGTCGTCTGATTGAACAAAATGAGTCTTGAGGACCAGCTGACACGTCCCTGCAGCCCCATTTCGCGAGAACCAAGAAAAGTTGTCCGAGGTGAACGTTTTGGTGGTCAAGGTGTCGTCTGATTGAAGTAAACGAGATCAAAACAAAGAGCATCTGGGTGTCTCGCGGCCATCAAAGTGCGTCCATACACAGGCTCGCCGCTCGTGTTAATCGGGCTCTCATGCCGTTTTGCGGGCGCAAAGTAAAAGCCGACCGGCCGTGGAGCCGCATTCAACTTTGCCAAGGAGGACGCCGTCATTTGCTTGAGTGCTTTCTGTTTGCTGTGATTGGCAGGCAAGGTTGCACAGACCACCAGGAGGGACTTAAAAGTCAAGACGCTGGAAAAAAAATTGACGGGGGGGGGGGGGCGAGCGGGGGAAAATGCTGCTCCAAGATAAGCCAAGTTAACACCTAATTGTTGCAGCAGTGCTACAGAAAAAGTACATTGGCGCCTTGAGATCGGAATTTGTTCCCGTGGCCATGTTTGGAACTCAAAACATCATCCCCCATTAAAATGAAGGCAAATGACATTAATGTGTTCCATGTGTTATGCACCATGCTGGTCAGCCAGTCATCAATTTATGTTTGTGCCTTACCTTCGCTCTTTTTCCGAATAAAGGCGCGCAACGGAACAAGTGTTTCAATCCATCGCCGATCCAAAATGAAAATAACGGCGAGTTGCAGCCACAACTACGTACGTAAAAAGACAAATGAAGGTGAAGGTTCTCGATCGCGCCGCGTTCAACTCCACCAGCTGAACTTTGCGTATTTGTTTATTTATCGATCGGAAACATATTTCGATGCAGCCGTGGCCATCAATCCATCAAAGTGCGCTAATTGGAACTCGGCGTTGCGGCGATTGATTATTTTACGGTCTCGTCGATGGATCGGATTTGATATGTGCGCCTCGTTAAAGATGATTTGGCTGCTTGGGCCTCGACCTATAGCGAACGCCGTTGGTCTTTGCGTGTTGTTTACAGGGCATCTATCACACTAATTTTCCCGCCGCTTCTTTATTACGCTTTTGTGGCGTTAATTGCACACTTTGATCTCCATTTGCAGCTCAAAACAGGCCCTGCGGTGCTTTTGTTTTGTTGTTTTTTTTTTAGCCCCCAGGGAAAGCATCCGATATTTTCCTTGAAGAGCTCATCGTCATAAAGGTCAGAGAGCGCGAGTGTGGCTAGCGTAACATTTGCGATGGTCCCAGTGAATGTCCTCCCCAACAAATATTTACGCGACCGGCATTTGCTCCAAGAATGACGGAGAAGTGACTTTTTTTTTTGTTTGTCTCCAAATGCCAAGTCGTTCCCAAAATGTTCAAAATGCTCACGTTTCACCAAGTGCAGCTTTAAAGATAAGATAAGATATCCTTTATTTGCCCCACACTGGGGAAATTTTCAGTCTCCAGCAGCAAAATTGGGGGGGGGGGGGGGTATAATGAAGAAAAACAAAGTGTTAGCATTCACAAAAATAAATGTTTCAGTTTCAATGTACACAGTTCAATTAAGTGCAATATAAATATAGCGATAGATAAGGTGGCTGTGCTCTTTACAATTGTTTTTTAAAATTAATTAGTTTAATTAATTAATCAATCCGTTTTTAATTAATTAGATTAATTCATTAATTAATTAATCGCTTATTTAATTAATCGCTTAATTAATTACGGTCATTTCTGGACTATAGATCGCACCTGATTATAAGCCGCACCACAACATTTTTAAAGGAAAAAACATGTATACACATAAGCCGCACCTGCCTATAAGCCGCAGGTGCCCATACTGTACCATGAGATATTGACAAAGGACGACGTTAAACAGAAAAGTCTTTACATAAGCCGCAGAGTCGAAAGCGTGTGACAAAAGTGGCGGCTTATAGTCCGGAAATTACGGTAATTTGTTTAATTAATTAAATCAATCCGAACGGAGCGTTTCGGCGGCCGAGATGAGGTGCCGAAAACCAGCCGAAGATCTGCTGAGCCACTTTTCAACCGGCACACGCAAAAAGACATTTTTGAGGCGGCACCGCCGCCGGAGGCGTACTTTTGTCGCTGATGCGGCATCGACATGCGCCTCAGGCACACATCGGCACAGTCATTGACGTGTCGAGTCGGGCGCATAAAGTGTCTTTGTTCTCTCGTCTGATGATGTGCAGCACTTTGGATGCGGCCAAGTTGAGTTCAGAAGACGAGAAATGGGAGGGAAGGGAATTGTAAATACCATTATTGATCTTTGTCTGACTAAAAAAAAAAACGTGTGATGACATTTGCAGTCGTCTTTGTGAATGAGGCGTTCAGCAACAGGTGGATTAGGGTTTTGTGTGTTTTTTTCTTTCTGATGCGTCGTCGCTGGTTCGATGCGCATCCGCTGGGTCGGCGGACGGCACCGCGCGGCCTCATGTGATTAGCTGCCATGCGAGGCACACTGGCGCTTTTGTTCCGAGGAGGGGAAGCCATCAGCAAAGCGGCCGCGGGTCGCCCGGACGCTCGTTAAGTCCTCATTAGCGTCGTCTCATCGGCATGACCTCATCGGGCCGAAAGCGGCCAGACGCCCACCGCCGCGCGTCCGCGCGGCTCGGATCGCGGACTCTTACGGAAGGGGATTTCATGCCCCTCGGCACACCTGACAATCTGGTGGCAAAATGTAGAGTAGTCCGCGGAGGGACCCCATGTGTGGCCCCTCAGCCAACACGAAGCAGCCCTGTGACAAGACGGCCGATGTTTACAAGCGGGCAGCGCGAGAATTTATGCGGCGGCTTAGCTGGCAGGCTCGCCGGCTCGCCGTCGTCTTGATTTACTCTCTCGACCGCAACCGCCACCAGTGGGGGTGGATCAGAAGGCCCTGCTGGGTTGTGGGTAGCGGCTTCGTGCCGATTTAAAAAAAAAAAAAACTAAACACGACTGGTTTTTGCTTTTTCGGGAAAGATCCAATATTACTCATGAACAATCGCAAAAGCTTATCATTTAAAGAAAAATCGACTTTTTTCTGTTTTTCAGTCAAACCTGGGTTTTCGTCCATAATCCGTTCCAGAAGGCTGTTCGAAAACCGAAATTGTTCGAAAACCGAAACCAGGCTCTTTTTTAAAAAAAAAACATCTTCTTTGAACACGTCTGTTCACAATGGAAAGCAACACGACCTCGTGTTAGGAAGGCGAGAAGAGTCAAATGGTGCATTCAAGTGCACTCAGTTTGTTCCAGAACCGAAATTTGTCCGAATTGGATGAGAACCGAGACGTTTGAAAACCGAGGTTTGACTGTACTTGCATCACACTTTTCCCATTGTCTTAGATGTAATCTGTTGAAAAAAAGGGTTTCAAAGTCGCGTTTCAAAGCACAGGGTTTCAAATTGGAGTCTGAAGGCAGGTTTAGGGTTCCGATTTTTGAGTTTCGGGGCAGGATTGGTTCTTTCAAAGTCCATTTCCAAATCATATTAGGGTTTCCGAGAAGGCTTGAAATCTCAAAGTTTATTCTCGCCGTTTCCACACGGGTCTCTGATGGTCAAGCGGCCAGCGAGGCTCGAAGAGCGTCAGCGAATCCTCGGTGTGATTTTGTCTTTTATTGTGGCGAGGTGCCGAAGCTCAATAAAATGCCGGCAGAAGAGCAGAAACTTGTGTGGACTGGTAACACTGCAGGGATCAATTACAACAAATGGGACTTGTGCCATTTGCCGCCGCCGCTGCCGCCGCCACTTTATTGCGCTGGGACGCTTGTTATTGAACGACGGACAAAATCGGGACCCCTGAGCGCATCCGGAGATGTTTTTTTTTGGTGCTCCTTCTTCTTTTTTGAAAGAAGGGAAAAGAGCAGCCAGCCTTCATCCTCCTCTTCCTCTTCCTCGTCCTCGTGCGGTTTGTGAAGGCCCGGAAGGGTCCGGTTTGTGAACCGCTGTCGTGACTGACAGATCGCTGCAGATGGCGCCGTTGCTTTGAGCCCCGCCCCTGTAACTGAACTGTTCAGACATCTTAAGTGACGAAAAAGCAAGAAAAGGAACTCTTAAGCTGCTAAGACAATTTTGTGGGGGTTTTTTTTGTTTGTTTTTTTTGTTTTGGAAGAAGCATATTAACAAGGCTGAGCATTTTCCACCAATCAGCAAATTTCGGACTCTTTCGGACCAAAATTGTCATGGTTTTGTTCTATTTGTGGCCAACAGGTGGCAGTGAAGGGCTTCTCCTCTAGTGGCGCACCTCTTGGTCATCATGTCATGAGTTCTGTCAGGTTTCTCCGTGTGCTACTGGCATGTTTTTTTTTGGGGGGGGGGGGTTAATGTTTTTTTCAGGACTTTGTGTTTTGGATTTCGTTTTTCACACAGCGCAAGTGAGGTCACGGGGGCTCAATCAGAAAGCGTCGCTGCCCGCAGAAGAATTTTCAGCCGAATGTCGTTAGGGTGGAAGTCAGCATTCCTGCCGGCAATGTCCGAGGCTAATTGCAATTAGGGTGGCTGAGTGGGGAGTGACATGGGGGGGGGGGGGGGGGGGGGGGGGGGGTTCAGTTTTGGGGGTGGGGGGGGTTTGTTCGCGTCGGAACCGGAGGAAACAGGAGATGCGCTAATCAATTTGTGGCTGCATCGGAAATGTGAGCCACTGGGGGGGTCCTGGCTCCCCCGACCAGGCATCCAGATGGCCCCCCGCCCTGACCCTCTCCGTCTGCGTGTGCGTGCTGCCATCTGCCTGCAGTTCACCGCGTCCGTCCTGACCCAAGGGGGCGCTGTTGTCATCGACAGCGTCATCCTGCGCTTCCGCCGCCATGTACCCGAAGCGCCAATGAAAACGTTTTATTAGCGTGTCTGCTCAACGTCACCCCCGCCCCCCCCCCTCCCCAACCAAAAACACAAATCCAATTCCAATTTGAGTCATTTTATGTGCCCCTACAATAAAATTAAAAGTGAGTGACGACTGCATTATTCCAAACAAATGTCGCTCATTTGGTTTTCTTTCTTCTGGGATTTGCTCGATATCTTCTGATGGCAAGTTGTTTGTTTCTTTACCCCCCCCCTCCCCCCCCCATCCTCCCCCACGACTTCCACCGAAGTACACCACACCTGACAGACACAAGGAAAGAAATGTGCTGTGACTGTTCCTGTTTTATGCTTTGTAACTTGATTCTGGCCCGCAGGCTTGATGCCTCGCAGGATATCAGCTCGGATTACTCAGTGAGACGTCAGTACGTCGGGCTTCCTCGCAGAGTCGCAGCTCTTTCCATGTTTTCTGCCTCCAGGCCTGCTGCTCTCTGTAGTTACTTTGTATTTTTGTAGTTAACCTTTCAAAGACGGCAGTTACTACAGTGGACAGCTGATCGTGTTTTCGGGTTATCGGGTGCCTGACAGGGTCAAAGAGTTTTTGGCGTTTCAACTTCTGATTTTGGGTCCTAATTCCACTCCTCCCGTATCCACCCCCCCCCCCCCCCCCCCCCCTACACAATTGCCCCTGGCGATATTGCGCGTTCATTCTTGGGGGTGAAGCGCATTGTGGATTTTGCACGATACCGTCCAGTCCAGTCCAGTTCCTCAACTGCACGTCCCCCCGTTCGCGCCGTTAGCTAATTGAATTTAGCCTAGCGCCGCGAGATGCCATGATTTGTCATCCCTAACATTGGGGGGGCTAATGCTCGCGCTGGCTAATGCTCGAGCGAGCAAAGAGCCGAGCCGTGATACGTTTCCCGTACGATCGCTGCCGTGTCACTCGACTGTCGGCGCGTGGACAAAAACGATACCCGCACCTCATTTGCGTAGACGACCTCGGTTGCTGGCGACGACAGCGTACACACACAGAACCTTGAAATCTCACGAAACCATTTTTCCTTGATGCGTGCGATAAACGAGGGATGACTGCATGTGAAAAGAATGCTGCTCATGTTGGCTGTTCATTAGAAGACATTCCAGTTGTGTTTTTTTTCCCCCCCTTTTTTTCAAAAATAATTACGAGATTGCAAAAATGTAGAATCACCGACTCTGCTCTGTGTTGGCGGCCATGTTGTTCGTGGAAGCGGCGCACAACAACAACAACAACAAACCGAAAAAATATGACGAATTCCAACAAAGCAAGAAAATTCATGACTGAGTCAGTCGGTCGCGCGTGTGACCGTTCGGGTTTCTTTATGAAGAAGAATCACCATCAGTGGAAGCAAAAGCCTTCCCCTCACTTGACCAGCGCGCCCTTAGCGGGGGTCCCATTCTGCAGGGGGGGGGGGGGGGGGGGCGCTGCAGTGGTGGAAAAGTGCAGATGGACTATTGATTGTTTCTCGCCAAACAAGCCGCATTGGGACGGCACTTTCCTCCCCCCCCCCCCTGCGCCCACATAAAGACAGCGAGCTCTCTCCCAGGAGCCGCCCGCTGCCAAATTGCGTCTCGTCACGTCGTCGAGATTCGGAGGTGCCGGTCCGCAGGGACCGTTGAAGACAAGGAGGATGAGGCGGCCTTCCCCCCTCGTTAAATGTTTTATTCTTTGGGGACTTGGAGGCGGGACCTGAAAGGCTCGTCGGAAAAGTTGCACTTGAAAGTCCATTTTTGGTGCGAAATGGAGCCCTTCTTGGTTGTTTTTCGAGGTACAGTCAAACCGTTCCAGTAGGCTGTTCGAAAACCGAAATTGTTCCAAAACCGAAACCACGCCCTTTTTAAAATCAAAATGTTTACTGAACACATCTGCTTACAATGGAACGCGACATGCGTCACTTCCTCGTGTAAGGAAGGCGAGAGGAGTCAAATGGTGCATTCAAGTGCGCTCAGTTTGTTCAAGAACCGAAATTTGTTCGTCATCCGAGGCATAAAAAACTCGAAATTTTTGGTCGAAAACCGAATTGGTCGAGAACCGAGACGTTCCAAAACCGAGGTTTGACCGTATACGGGAGATTGTCGTCAGATGTTGAACACACACTTGAGACTGGCTCATCAGCACCCAATGGAAGCTAAAAAATCCTGCCGTTCTTTACATTAGAATATAATAATGCCTGACCAATCAAGGAGTAGCCAGAAAAATCGGATTTTTGGGGAACTGAGATGTTCATTAAAACCCTTATAAGCAAATCAAAAAAATATTTTTGCCATATTATTTTGTTTTGAGATATTTGTTGTATCACATTTCTAAGCATTATGTAGATGACATCAAAAACTGAAGATTTGGGGAAAATCATATTTTAAACCTGCAGTATCAAATTTGATACAGATGATTTAATGTACCCTAAAGAATGAGTTACATGATGAAAATTAATGTATCAAATATGACACGAATGGCATTATAGGGATACGAAAGATTCTTCTCGTGTTTGGATCAGAGCGCGAGAGATTGTTGCCACAAGGACACAGCAATTCCTTAGCAGAAATGCTGCAGCTTCGACGCTCCTCTAACAGTCTCTCCGATCGCTCACCTTCCCGTCATCGCCTCACAGTAGGAGAGATTGTGATCGCAGGCACGATTCCCCCCTTTTCAACACGAAGGCAAGCGGCCATGTTGTCCACGACCACAACAATCCGCCACGGCTGCTTTCATGTTTCCCCTCGCAGCCTCGCTGACCTCTTTTCTCTGTTTTTAATGAATACATCGTCACCCCCGTCGTTGACCTCGATACCCCACGCCCACCCCCCCCCCGGCGCACCCCCCCCCCTCCCCGCTTGGACTACTTCTGGTCTCCATTGGCCCGTTTGAAGTATTGCGTCTCATTAGCACACTTTGGAATTCAGTTCATGGGCCGCCCGCTCGCAGATGTTCGCCGCGCAGGCCCTCCCCCTCGGCTTAATTGGCGCTGCTTGATTAGACGGAAAAGCCTCTTTTTGCTCCATTTTCAGCAGCGCGGCGGCACGACGACCGCGCAAACGGCCGTTAGAGGCCGATCACGGCGAATTAGCGCGGGCGGGCTGACGTATTCGCTAGCTGAAACTAACGCAACGGACACACGTGCGCACGGACGCGGGGAGCGTCTTGGCCTCCGCTGAACCCCTTGGGCTTTGATGGAACCCAGGTTTTCGAGTTTGTAGCTTCAAAGCAGGAAATTCTTTGACCACAATGTATGAAACACCTTGAAATGAATCACTCGAGCGATGCTCGTTTCGCATCATTAATGGCGACCGGAGGCGAAGAGGCTTGGTGTCGGTGGCGTTGGAAGGCGTCTCTAGTTGACTCGACCGGGCTAGAGAGTGAGAGGTTCACCGGGAGACTCTTGTGCTGGAGGCGCTGCCGGTGTCGCCGAGGTTTTTCAATTGGAGAAAAACATGGTGATGGCTGGCATTCATCTGGTCTTCTGATTACAGTGAAACTCCTCTACAACGAAATCGTGTTTGCAGCAAGACATTTTTCACAACAGGGGGTTTTTCACTGTAGCAAATTTCAGATGTAAACACACACACACACACACACACAAACACACAAAATTTTTATTCCAATAGTGCATGAGTATGAGTATACAATTATTTGACACTTAATATACAGTCAGTGTAGAAAGAAAAAAGGGAAAGAAATTGCGAAATTTACGATCAGCATTCACTTTCACTTACATCAATTTCTTGGATAATGTCTTTTATTTTGCTTATATTTCTCTTCCGGCGTCAGAGCTCGTCTTGTCTTAGCTGCTCCACATCCAAAGGTCCGTTTTGTAGCCACGTTAGCAGTGCAACGTTCTTGCTGCGTCTGAAACTGACAATAACAAATACTTCCTTGACGACTGCGCATGTGTAAACCACTGTGGTGGTTGCTGTTGCCGTTTCCGAACGAAGCAGTAGAGGTCGCTGTTGGATTTAGACTTCGTTGTAGTGAATCTCGTCGCGAGGCAAGAGTAGAGAAAAATATTTCGTATAACGCAACAAGGGGTTTTTTTTTCGTTGTATGGGGGGCAGGAGAGTGGGAATGGTGTTAATGCATGAAGATTTTTTCACACTAGGGGGTATTTTCGCCCATGTAGGTTTCGTTGTAGAGGAGTTTCACTGTAGTTGAAATAAGTTGAAGGTTCCTTTTTTTTTTTTACTCAGGCAATGGTCTTTTTTTTAGCTAACCGAGCTGACAGTTTCACGACGGCACCGATGTCGAATTCCCTACCGCGTCCTGACTTGCTCCGTCTCCTCCCCAACGGTCGGCAGGCGAGCCGGCGGTGGCTCGGGAGAACAACTGCTTGAACGCGGCCAAGGCCTGCAACCTGAACGACACGTGCAAGAAGTACCGCTCGGCCTACATCAGCCCGTGCACCAGCCGCGTCTCCACCGCCGAAGTTTGCAACAAGAGGAAGTGCCACAAGGCCCTCCGACAGTTCTTTGACAAGGTAACGGAAACACACCGCAGATTGCGCACCTTGTCGGTACTTTACTGGACAAGTTCTTTCTCGCGGTCAACATGCATGTTAGCATTTAGACGTTCCGGTTTCTTTGGGGGGGGGGGGGTTTCCGAAGGCATCGAGAAGAATCGTCGACTTCTCTTTTTGATGGTTGTCGACCATTTGGGTGTGTCAGGTTCCTCCCAAGCACAGCTACGGGATGCTGTTCTGCTCGTGTCCACTCAGCGACCAGACGGCGTGCTCGGAACGCCGGCGTCAGACCATCGTGCCCGTCTGCTCCTACGAGGAGAAACAAAAGCCCAACTGCCTGGAGCTGCAGGCCTCGTGCAAGACCAACTACATCTGCAGGTGGCGCCGCAAAATCCTTTCGCTCCTTGACGTTAGCTCCAGTCCCCAACTTAAGTCAAGTCATTTGTTCTAAGACTAAATGCTAAACAATTATGGAAAATGGGCGTGTACCGTTGACAGTGAATTCTGTTCGAATAAGCACCCGTATGTCGTCCAATCAGCACAAAGAATGAGATGTACGTAAAATCGGTCATTGAATTCATGCATGACACAAAGGCATCAACTCATTTCATAAATACGACCACATTTTCATGCAACAAAATTTCTACACTGAATTCCAAAACTATTTCCAGACTTCATGCTGATGACGCTGCACTAATTCAGTGATGGGCAGATGACATCACCACCTGCATTCCTCTGTGTGTGTGTGTGTGTGTGTGTGTGTGTGTGTGTGTGTGTGCGTGCGCACAGTCTCCAGAGCTTGCAGCTTGTGGCTCACCACAATTAAATTGAAGCATCATCAATGAGTTCCATTTGGACCGAGGCCGCATTAGCTCACGCGCGCATGCACACACACATCCAGAGTCCGCAGTAAATTGTGAAGTCGCGTTAGCGCCCCCCCCCCCGTCTTGCTCCGGTGCCATCACACGCTCGGCGGTCCATTTGTCAGGTGGCGGAGAGATGAATTGAAGGCCGCCGTTTCGCCTCCGCCTCCCTCGCCATATGTCAACCATTTGTAAGATGGCCGACTGCGACCGTCGGACGGAACGCCGCTGACAACGGCGTTCGACCACAGTACTGCTCTTAGTTGATATTTTGGATAAATAAATTTTGAATTGTTGGGTTTTGAGGATTGCTCGCTAGCTAGTAGCAATTGCATTAAAAAGAACCCAGCCAATCCAAATGGCCCGCTCATCATTTTTGGCCGCGTTTCAGGTCGCGTCTGGCCGACTTCTTCGCCAACTGCCAGTCGGAACCGCGCTCGCGGTCGGGCTGCCTGAAGGAAAACTACGCAGACTGTTTGCTGGCCTACTCGGGCCTCATCGGTGAGTTGACGCTTGCTCCGGCATTCTGCGTGACGTGCGGCTCGGTTTTCTTCAACTCGCACGGGGAAAATCACGATCCATGAAAACGACTTATTTTCTCGAAAGTACTATGACCATGCCCCATATGGTTCTTGAGCGTTAGCATGTTAGCCGCAAACTGCAAGAAATGTTGTTGGCCGTGAACTAACCCCAGTTCAAAACACGTAATGAGTCGGTGTGTTTTTCGGGGAGGGGTCTGGAACGGATTGATGCCATTTCAGTTCATTTCAATGAGGAACATTGATTTGGATAAGCAAGCAAATTGAGTTGCGAGCTCGGAACGAATTAAACGAGTAAATGACGGTAGCGCTGCATGTCCCCTTTAAATGGAAGCCAGAGTCAGCAGAGAAAAGTCCCCTCAAGTTTGTGAACTCGTTGCCACACACACACACGCGCACATGGTCCTCATGGAGCCCCTCATTAGCCCCTCAAACAAGTGCACAGTCTCACAATGTCCTCCTGCCGGCCCTCCCTGCACCCCCCGTCCCCTAAACAAAAGGCTCAAGGTTCTGGAGCGAGGCCAGTGCCAGGGAGCCGCCTTTTGGGGGAGTGAAGAATCACCCACTGAAGCAATTTACTCGCTCTGGCCTCTCCGCTCCTCCACTTCCTGCTTGCGCACTCCGACAGTATCAGTGTTATTCATCACCAAAGCACACACACACACACACACACACACGCGAGTTGTCCAAGCGCCTCGAGACTTGCGAAGGAGTCTTCAATCTCAAAGTTTCTCCGCCATGAGCCAACGTTTCCCATCAACCTTCATGTTCAACGTCCGTCTTATTAAGACACGTTGGAGAGGTTTGTGGGTTTCCCGCCGCAGTCGGATCCGTAGGTACAGTGAAACTCCTCTACAATGAAATCTACATGGGTGAAAATACCCCCTCGTGTGAAAAAATCTATATGCATTAACACCATGCCCACTTTCCTGTTTCATCCTGTGGATGGAAAAGCTTGACTTCAAATCCACGCGCTGGTGTTTGGAGCCAAAAAGATGACAACAAATTTTTCGGCGGGAACAATCCCATTTCTGTGCCCAATGACATGCTTGGTTGAGTTTCTTTGCCAGAAAAATGTCGCCTTGGGGCCGCAAAGCGCATAGAGGTGAAATAGTGGAACACAAGTTGAATTTTGCGCCCAAATTCCCTCAAAAACCGCTTCCTTGCCGGGCAAATAAAACGGGTCGCCTTGAGCTAAATTTCGGGAAATTTGTTCCGTGGCCACGCCCGCATCTCCATTCATCTCCCCACTGATGCAATCAACATTGTCTGCTGCGTCCACAGGCACGCTGATGACCCCCAACTACCTTCGCTCGCCCACGATCAGCGTGTCGCCGTACTGCGACTGCAACAGAAGCGGCAACGACAAAGAGGAGTGCGACAAGATGGTCACCTTCTTCGCAGACAACGGCTGCCTGCGTGAGTCAACCCGAGCGACAAACAGGCCGTCTCGACTCGACGCCACACGACGCGTGTGACAATGCGCTTTGGATAATCGGGACCGTTTTAATCCGCGGGGGGCCGCGGGCAACATAGGATGGGAGTTTGAATTTGCCTTCAATGGAGACAATCATTTGCATGGAGCAAATAGAAGGAAGATTGAGAAAAATAGATAGCAAAAAGTGAAAAGGCGGGCACACACACACACACACACACACACACACACACACACACACACACACACACACACACACACACACACATCTTAAATGATTCCGGTTGAGCTCACGTCAATTTGTCAGCTAATCAAACCTTAGCCTTAGCATTAGCCGTAGCCAAAGTTTGGCCCACTGCGGTCAGATGTCCATCAGCAGGGAAAGTAGTCACATGACACGCAGTTGCTCTGCTGACGACAGAATTGCGCTTCAAAAGTTTAGACTGACATCGTACGATGACGGGCGGCACGGCGGTCGACCGCTTAGGTCATGGGTTTGAAATCCGGGCTCGGGCCGACTTGTGTAGAGTTTGCGTGTCTATGTTGGTTTTCTCTGGTCCGTCGAAGACCGCTGGGATGGATGGATGGTATCATTCCAGCCCATCTCGTGGGCATTTTGGTGGTCCGAGTAGGGTCCAGGAAGCCCCCTCGTGTGTAGACACCTGCGTACTATTTTGGTCTCATCGTGTTACGAGAGCAGCACAGGAGTGGACCGGCTCGGTGTCTTTGTGTACACGTGGCCCAAAAGTGGCACGAGTCGTGGATGACTTGTCAGAACGGCTTTCCAAATGTGTGGAATAGCAGCAGTGGCAAGCGTGCCGATTGTCGCACTTGGCGTGTGGAGTTCACGGTCGGAAGCTTTTGAATCGCCACCGATGCCAGCGTGACTGTGAGCTGAACCGCTCGCAGAAAGCGAGAACCACAGTCGCCGGGAAGCCGCTCGCTGCCATTTAATTGAGCCTTCAGCCTGCACGCCATCAACTGTTATTTTCTACCGGGGGGGGGACCCAAACGAGGTCCTGATTGACGCGCGGATAAAACGGTTGAAGTCAGGCGCCTGGAAAAATAGCGTCTTGAAAGAGAGTCGCTACGAAATTGTTTGGGAGCATTTTTCATGCTTTTGCTTGTGTTTGAACAATCGACGCGTTCGGGCCAAGATTGGAATATGCAAATTGACACGCGAGCTCTTGTCTGCTACTTTGAGACCACAAAATGTCTCTAACCTGCGTGCGTGCATGTGCATCGGCAGGCAACGCCATCCGGGCCTTCGGGAACGGCACGGACATGGCCGTGTGGCCGCCCATGTCTCCCGCCCAGGTCACCACCACCACCACCTCTACCACCACCGTGACGTCGCCGCACCAACGCAACCGCAACAACAACGTGGACAACCACATCAACAGCGACTCCGGAATATACCACTTCTGCGGGAGTCTGCAGGTGCCCGTCCGTCCGTCCGTCCGTCCGTCCGTCCTCGCGTGTGTAGCTTGTGGAGTAGCGGCGTTCCCACCAGCGGGAATTGAGCTAGCGCAGCTGATGAAACGGAGCCGCGGCTAGCGGCAATCGTGCCCGCGGGGCAGGAAGTCTCTCAGTGATGTCCGTGTCGTTAGCGGTGACGCGCGATAGCACAACAACGAAACGATATGGCCTGAAAATGGAACCTCACGTTTCCGGGTTTCATCCATTTCACACGATAATGATGTCATCGAAAAGCAGTTTGAACTTTTTGGGTTGTTTTTCTTTTACCTTTCCGGGTTTTGTTGAATTTGTCGTGATACCCAGCACGTTAATTCCAAGTTCGTTTGTTTTTACCCCAGCCTGACCACAATGCAAATGAAATTCACGTCGACAGGCGCACGTGCATCCGCAGACGTTGCCCGTGGGCTTGGCGTCGCGCTCCGTATGGAAATGCGTCGCATGCTAATGTGACTTTTGGGTTCATCCAGGTATCGGGGCGAGCCGACGCGTGCGGACGCAGGGCGGGAAAACGTGTCCTCTTTGTTTGTTTCCTTCTTTGAATTGGAAATAAGCCACGGGAAGGTTGCCTGGTGTGCTTTCCATTCTCCGCATTCCGACTTTACGTTTGCTTCGAAGGGTCAAGCACGCACACGTTTCTTTGGGCCGCTTCTCGGCCACCTTCACGGGTGGCACAAGCAGCAGAGTCAAAGTCGTTTCTTCTCGGTGTGTCGTCACAAGAGCAGCCTCGCCGTCACGCCATCAAAACGCGAAAATGCGAAGATGCCGATAACTCGGCAAATCAGCTTTGCGGCAAACTCGTAATCAACATTTGTCGTCCAAAATCTTCAACGTCACAGCGGTGAAAAAGTGAAGTGCCGGACATCACGTACAAATCAGATTTATCGAAACAATAAATGAACAACATTAAAAACTAGCTAGCTATAGCGCGATGATAAACAGGAAGTGTGAGCACACACAGGAAGTGTCGCAACTGCTGACTATTTTTATTTTTTTTTTCTTGAGCAGGCTCAGAAGTTGAAGTCCAACTCCAGCGCTGACAGCGTCTTCTGCGTGGTGAGTTGCCTTCATTCATTCAACTTCTTGACCAAATTACAGTGAAACTCCTCTACAATGAAACCTACATGGGCGAAAATACCCCTTAGTGTGAAAAAATCTTCATGCATTAACATGAAGTGTGTGTGTTTACATCTGAGATCAAATTTGCTACAGTGAAAAACCCCCTGTTGTGAAAAATTTCTTGCTGCAAACATGATTTCGTTGTAGAGGAGTTTCACTGTACAAGTAAAATAAAAGACGATATCATCTCATATTTTCCTGTTGGATGCCACAATGACATCATGATGCTGCCTCCACTTGCATGAACACTGAAAACAGCTTCTGGAGTTATTTCATTTGTCGTTATTGATCAAATTACTCGATATGGAAATGAGCACCAAATTAGCCGTAGCTTTTTTTGCTAGTTCGCAAGACCCTTCTCTTTGACATGCGCACGTCGTTATTTCGAGCTCAGTAAAACCTTTTTGAAGTCAAATGTGCTCATCAAGCCAAGGTGTCACATGACCCGCGATGGCTCCGCCCTCTACGTGGACGTCTTTACAAAGTTCACGGCAAATGTCACAGTGTAGCATCGGTGACATTTTCGTAGCGCCTCGCCACAGATGACCTGCCCGTTAGCTCGCAGCTTCATTAGCTGACGCTACCGCACGCCCGCGCGCACAGGCACATGCGCGCGCACGTGCACGAGCGCTGAGCTTTTCTGCTGTGGCATTTAGCGTTAATCAAAACAACCTTTTGATGTAGCAGTGCGCCGTCAAAGCGGATGAATTCATTGAAGCGTCGCAAGCATCGAGTCGGGTTCCCGTCGTCGGCTCGGTTTACCGCAGCGCCCGCTCGCTTCGCTTTGCATGCCCACGGGAAGACGGCGACCAAGCTAATGTGTGCGAAGAAAAGCCAGTTTACATGCAAGTCGACCTTTTGGTACACGCAAACAAAAAAGTCAGATGTAATGTTTGTGGTGAAAAAATAAAATAAAATAAAAACCGACGATGATGCCTAGATCATGGTGACCCAGAAGACGAAACCACGGGACAAAAACGAAGAAAAGAAAGCGAAAGACAAACTCAAAAAAATGTCATTTGAGCGAACCCAATTTAAAAATTCAAAACCAAATGAAAAATGTCTGAATCTAATACTACATTGTAAAATCCAACCTGACTCCACCTTGAAACTCGAACCCCAGTTTAAAACCTGACCTAGAAACCCCCCTTTGAAACTGTAACCCGAATTTAAAACCCTAATGGGATACCCTCACCTTATTTTGATACCCTACTTGAGTACCACAATTTAAAAACCCAAATCGGGTTTAAAACCGCAATTTGAAACCCTAATCTTATTTAAAAACCCTCATTTGAATCCCTAACCCTAGTTTTAAAACCCTCCCCCTTTAATGTATGTTTCATTTCAGCTTTTTTAAATAGCGTTCGATTAGTTTCAGAGTTTGTGTTTGTGTCGTTTTCTTTTTGAGCGCTGCATTAAAAACGAAAAACTTCGCTGAACGAACACAAGCAATGATTAAAAGCGACAAAATATTGCCTGTAAGTGGTCTGGCTGAATATTTTGTTGTTTGCCGCCAGGACCCGCAGATGGACGGTCCGAGCACGTCCAACGCCATCGTGAGGAATTCGTGCATCCGCCGCCGACCTTCCGGGGCGACATCTCTGCTGCCCCTGCTGCTGTGGCTGTTGTACTGCGGCCGCCATCTTCCGTCCTCACCGGACGACTTGTAGCCTCCAGGCTGAAACGGCGAACTGCACACACAAAACAACGTGAAATTCTTTGTTTTCTTCCTCACTGTATGAATCCCCTTTGGGTTGTGTTTGTTTTTTTTTCTTCTTAAGAATACTCTTAATCCTTAGAAAGAAGATCTCTGCTCATAGTATCAGCCTTCAACAGTATCCGCCCACTGAATGTTTCTGGTCAGCTGGCCATTTCAATTATTCCTGGATCTGCCGCTAAGCTAAGCTAAGCTAAGACAAAGTGAGAATCTTTTTTTTTTTTTTTGGTAGCATAGATTCTTGTGATCGTAAAAAACGGCAACGAGAGTCACGCTACTGGAATCACGCCGCTGCGTTTTGGTTTGTTTTTTTCCTCAACGCAACGATTCACAATTAGGTGCGGAAAAACAAGCCGGCTAGCCACGCGAGCGTTCGCATCTTGCTATCATCTGTACGGCACAACTTGATGACAACGTGCTGAGAAAGCCAAAGCATCGTACCCAGAGAGAGTCGAAAAGCTAGTTCGGAAAAGGAGACGCGTTTGCTAACGCATAGGGTGTAAATCAGCCGACGTAAACGTAGCGTTTTGTTTTTTGGTTGTTTTTTCAAAACTCTGATTCCATATTCTTTCGTCAACTACTTTGACTTGGACGATTCTTGTTTTGTACGTACAGTATACAGTATGTCATGTATATTTTCTCCCGCTCTGTATGCGATATCGACACTATTCCATTCGCATTTGTGAACGAAACAAAAAGAGAGGATATCCGTGTAACTCCTGTTGTACTTCAATATACGCAAATTTGTTTACGATGTTGCTTAAATATGACGATGTTTACTTTCCTTTTTTGGGGACAAAAAAAAAATTCTTATTTTTCTACATTTCGATTGTTTAATTTGCTGTTTTTGGACGCGTTGAAATGAATGAAGGCCTCGAGTTGTTTTTCAAAATAGCGATAATATCCTAATACGAATGCTAACGAGAAGAAGGTAAGACGCATGGTGGTTGAGTGTTTCAAGATGGCGTCACCCACGTTTTGGACGAGCAAGAGAAAAGATGGCAAGTCTTCTTCTACTTCTTCTTCGGCTTCCCGCCATCGTCTTCGCTTGTGTAAAATGTCAAATCTGTTGTACAAATGAATAAATGCAAATTAAAGAAAAAGTTCACTCACCCAAACTGACTGTGATCTCTTGCCTACAAACTGGTCACCTTTGACCGGGTTGCTGTGCTGTGCACTTAGCTTTAGCAAAAATGTCATATTGATAAGAATAACAAACGTATATAGACATACAGTCAAACCTCGGTTTTCGAACGTCTCGGTTTTCAACCAAAAATGTCGAGTTTTTTATGCCTCGGATGACGAACAAATTTCGGTTCTCGAACAAACTGAGCGCACTTGAATGCACCATTTGACTCCTCCCGCCTTCCTTACACCAGGAAGTGACGCTTCCTCGGGTAGACCAGGAAGTGACGCTTCCTTGTGTTGCTTTCCATTGTGAGCAGACGTGTTCAGTCAACATTTTTATTTTAAAAAGAGCGTGGTTTTGGTCTTCGAACAATTTCGGTTTTCGAACAGCCTTCTGGAATGGATTATGGATGAAAACCGAGGTTTTGACTGTATATATTTTATTTTTTTCTGAAAGAAATGCTTTCTCCATCCCAAAAATAAACATGATAGTTCATCATCATTCTGAGACGGATCCCGGCGTCTGCAGTTGTGAAAAGTGGAGGGACCATGCATGTTTTTCGAATATGGGAGCAAACGGAGTACCTCGGAGAAAAACCCCACGCAAACTCCACACAGGGAGGCCGGAGCTGGAATTGAACCCGGTACTTCTACACTGTGAGGTCGACGCGCTAACCACTGGACCATCTAATCAATAATTATAATAATAATGCGCTATTAGCATCTGCTAGGCAACTTAGCATAGCCTAGCATCGATTACACTTGTATATGGTCTATAACAGTCAGCAAATCGCTTCTATCTTTCTGAATCATTGTCGACGATCATGAGTCGCGAGTCGGAGATGACATGCAATCGGGGCACATCTGCGTACAAATGGTCGTGCCGGAGTTCACCGCTCAACCGTTTGTACGAAACTTCCATGTTTCCGTGGAGTCTTTCCACAAAATCTGCACGTCATGATAACCCGCCCCCTTACCCCCTGCCGTAGTTGGTGCCCTCGTCCGGCCCAACAAATAATTGAGCCGGCTTAAAGCGCCAGTTTCAAGCACCGCTGGTGGAAAACGAAAGAACAGCTGCTAATCTGGGCACTGGCCCGGAACTAGCATGCACACAACTACAAGCACGGATGGAAAAGGGGCTCTCGGTATCATTCCGTTTTGTGGCTATTGTAGGGGTGCGCATGAGGGTCAACGATGCCGTTGCTCCGCTCACATCCCGGACTGAACTTCTTCGCATCTTTGACATCAGGCAACTGAGGGTCATTAAAGGGAAGCGTTATGGAACGATTGCTTTTCTTGCTGACGCGTGAAGCGGCGTGGTTGCCAGGCGTCCACTTACAGCTAAAATTGCTCGTCTTTCATGTGCAGAAAAGCAGCACTTACCTCCTCGCTAATGGCCGGCCGGCCGCCTTTTAAAACATCTTCAAACCGAAAAGCCCGATAAACTTGGTCAGCCTTTTTTTTCCCCTTCTTCTATGAAATCAACAGGGAGGAGCGACATCAGCTTCTATTACACACACTTTACTTTTTCAAAGCTTACCATCAGGCTTATCATCAGGCATATCCAATCATAACGCGCCCCCCCCCCACACGGCCTTCTACCCCCCCCCCCCCCCAACACGAACGGACGGCTCCATGGCCATGGCCTGCGCGCGCTCCTCGTTGTTAATGACCCAATATTCCAGGCACCGGTGGGACCCGATGGGGTGGATCACGTTACGACATCCGACGCTACGGCTAATGTTTCCCGACTATTGATCACGTTCGACCTTTCTGCTCAGCTACGCCGCAAAGGTCGCACACAAAGACCGGATAATTAACCACGCTGACACTTCCTCAACACACACACACACACACACAGGAGTGGACGTTTGCTCTCAAAAAAAAAGACCAACGGTAAAACGGCCACTTCCAAAGAAAATGGCCGACGTTCTTCGCCTTTTAATGGGTCCGCTCGCGGCAGACACGTTTGGCAAATTTCATGTTGCTGACTTTGGCAGCGCTGGCAGTTGGAAATGGCCAAAATGAGGCCGCTTATGAACGCAAACGGCCTCGGCGTTCCGAGACTTTTGGAACGGACACGAAACGTCAACGTGGGATCGGATATATTTTTCATCTTTCATTTTCCTCGCGGGTTGAAGTGTCAAACGGCGGCTCGGGTTACGCTACTAATGGCCCCAATGTCCGGCTTGCGCGCCGGATGCGGTTTTGGTGCGGCGTCTGGAAAAATACGGTCGTTGCGCGGCAGGGCTCCCTTCGGAAACAAAGCCGATTTTTTTTCGTGGTCGGGCGATTCAAATGTTTCTTGTCTTTCCTTCCGTTAGGCGAGCGGTGTTAGCGGCGTCTCGCGCAGTCTGTTGTTGGGGGGTGCGGGGGTGGAGACTGAGAAGCCTGCTCGTTGCATCATGTTGACACGCTAACCTGAGCGTGACATCATCTGGACACCGTATGGAGCTCTCATTTGAAACCTTAACCACAAACACGAACCCAGTTTGGAAAGAATGACTCTCCCTCCGAACGCCGACCCAATTTCAAGATGCCCAATTTCGCCCTGATCCAATTTGGAAGCCTCATTTAGCAACCCGAACCTGGATTTGTTGGTCGGAATGACTCGGCAAATTGTCCTCATTCGCCAAACCCGCCCGAGCGCTGACAACCCGACCATGTCGGAAAACAACCCCCCCCCCCCCCCCACCCCCACCCCCACCGCCCGCGGCATCCAGCCCTCCCACTTTAGCCCATCAGGGCGCCCATCCGTGCTGTTCCCCGCCGTGCGTAAAATGCTTGTGTCCAATCTTCTCATCGCCCCCCTGCCCCCCCCCCCAAAAAAAAAAACCCCAACCCTTCAATTACAGATCAGTGGAGCTGCGCGTGCGTGTGTCCCGAATAAAAGAAGTGTGCATCAGGATTCATGTTGGAGCCTGAGGATGGCAATGCAGTTGGGAGGGGGAGGGGGGGGGGGGGGCGTGTCCACATCATTTCAGGTTGTTGTTTTTCTTTTCTGGGCATGAAGAAGGGAAAAAAAAAAAAAAAATCCCTCCAAGGCTCAGATGGTGTTAGGGCGCAAAGTGGCAGTTTTATCGGTGCAATCCAGGAGATGCTGCGGCAGATAAACACCAAATTCACTCCTCCTCCTCCTCCTCCTCCTCCTCCTCCTCCTCCTCCTCCTCCTCGTCTTCCTTGTCGTCTTCCTCGTCTCAAACAAACACGAGAGTGGCTCCACAGTCAAAGCAAATAAACAACAAAGGCAGCCACATAAATACACTCACATGTACAAAGGAAAGGAAATGCTAAACATGAAGTCACCAGCAAGTACACAAAAAAAATAACTAGTAAAAAAAAAAAATACAGACATTGGAACAAAATAATTCACTAACAATTCATTTTCGAAAGCCTCATTAAAAGTGAAGAACAAAAAAGCGGACTGGCACGTACATAAGAAATAACAAATACGAGCGATAAGTAACACGCGAAAAACAAAACCCGACTTGCTGCCGTCGTCTCGGACGGACTCCCTCGTGACGGCGCTCTAATCGACTCATGGCGCGCGTGGGACGGCGGGTCGGACCCTCGTCCTCGCACACCCGCATACTAAACACGCGCCTGCGCGTGTGCGGGCGGCGTCTCCATTTTAATCAGGCGGCGGCATTTTAAAGTGCATCGAGGACAACTTTGGTCCTCTTTGTCCATCTCGTCGCAAATGAATCACCGCCCCCCCCACCCCCCCACCCCTCCCGATGCCTCATCAGCGTTTGGAATGTTCTCTCACCTTTGCTTTTTTTTTAAAACTTTTAGCTTTTAGCGGGAGAGAGAGAGAGAGAGAGAGAGAGATGAATGTGTTTACCTGCCTCTCGCGCGCACAAGGCCAGCGCAATGACGGACGGCGAGAGTGTCATTTTTTTTTTTTTTCCTGTCGCGGGTTCAATATTGATGGATGAGGATGGCGATGATGAGCAGGATTATTATCGATCGGCTCGTAAAGACGGAGAAAAGGGGGGACTAAAAATCTCTCTAATGAGCGCCAAAGATGACCCGCTGCAGAATGACAACACGCATTGCATCACACAACTGGACTCTAATTACTCCACACACTGGATAGAAAAATATTGATTATATATAATATATATAGATCTCTCTCTCTCTCTCTCTCTCTCTCTCTCTCTCTCGGTTTTGGTCCATAATCCGTTCCAGAAGGCTGTTCGAAAACCGAAATTGTTCGAAAACTGAAACCAGGCTCTTTTTAAAATAAAAATGTTTATTCAACACGTCTGCTCACAATGGAAAGCAACACGAGGAAGCGTCACTTCCTCGTGTAAGGAAGGCCAGAGGAGTCAAATGGTGCATTCAAGTGCGCTCAGTTTGTTTCAGAACTGAAATTTGTTCGTCATCCGAGGCATAAAAAAACTCGGAATTTTTGGTCGAAAACTGAATTGGACGAGAGCCGAGACGTTCGAAAACCGAGGTTTGACTGTATATATAAAAAAGAGAGAGCGCGAGCTGGCGTAGATTGTAATCGTTTGCCATTTTGCACTTTAGGCATAAGTGTTGATCGACTGCGATGTCATAATTTGCGTAATCTGTCAATGTTGTCATTGATCAGATCCGCGAATTAAGTCATTACGGACATTCTGGAGTGCCACAGGGTACGTGAAAGTCAGGAAGCGGATCTATTTTTAGCCCTGTTTCATGTCACTGGAGCAGAAAGCCGTGCACCGAGAGGCAGAAGATCCGCCTCCGGGCCCTCGATCGTCCAATCACATGATAGCGTTTCTGTTGTTTTGTTTTTGTTATGTGTCATTGATTTCATTTGAACATGGCTTTACTTCAAATTAGCTTTCGTCTCTCGGCATACGTCACGTGGACACGCGGCCATGCACACTCGGCCCCGCCCACTCGGCCCCGCCCACTCTTCCCACTTCAACGTCCGCGTGCTGACCTCAGCTACGTCCGGTCTGTGAATGCCAAGTGTGTGGAAACTCAAACTCGCTGATGGTCTCCAAAAACCCTCATCGCATAGAGCCGAAAAACATCGGGACAGTGTGTGGGCATCACGCGCACACACACACACACACACATCTACACTACGCATGTGACTTGACATAAATTTTGAGCCACTTAAGCAAACATTTGCTGAAACGCGCCGCGACTCGGTGTTTAGTCACCTGCGTCCACTCAACCAAAGTTCAAAAAGCTCCTTTGGTGCAAAACCAGCTTTGATTGTTGGTCAACTTCCACAAAAGGGGGAAAGGTGGACGAATGGCAACGTTTGTTTGCGCAGCTGACACGCGGCACAAAGATCGGAAAGTCAGCCCATTGGTTCGCCGTGACGCGTCTCGGACGACACCGAGCGCAATTGGCAACCGTCGGATGTCGCTGTGTGATTTATTTTCGTCTTTGTTTGGCGCTCGGTTTCCGAAGCGGGTTCTTGTTTTTTTTTTTGTTGGGGTTTCTTCCACTCGCGTTGTCTTCGTTTCCATCTCTTTTTGGTGGAGATTTTTTTGCCCAAGAAATCAGGCCCCAAAGTCCGAACTTTTATGGCCGATGTCCGTATCAAAGCGTTCCAGCTTTCCGACAATTCAGCTCATTGCCGTGTCGTCTTTGCTCTCGTTGGCGCCTGTTCAAGGGGGAGGGTGACATTTTCTTCGGGTTTTTTTTGGGTTGAATCCCCAAACAGCCCAACCAGAATCCACCGGGTGTGGCGTCGCATTCTTCTTCTTCTTCTTAATCGGAAGCGTTCCGACAGTTGTTGGTTGTTCTTTCTCGTCTCTCGGAATATGCCGCCCTCAAAATTCCTCACTGTCAGAAGGAAGTCGAAATCAATCAATCGATTTGTGAAATACAACAAGACAATGTGAGCGAGATGGATTTTTTGGGGGGTTTGTTTGTTTTGTTTTTGCTGTTGTGTGCTTGTTTGGTCTGGTGCGTCGAGTTGCGCACCTTGCCGCAAACATTCTTCCGCCCACGCGTCATCAATATTCGTAATCGCCGTCTTCCTCGCCTCCTGCGCGATGATCTACATTAAACCCCCGCAATGGCGGAAATTGATTCATGGCTTTACTCGAAGGCGCATGATGAAAACGGCAACGCGTCGTGAATCAGCGGCGGAGGTGCGAAAGGGGGCTTCCGGAAGGGGTGGGTCGCCCTTTGGCGGACGCCACCTTGGCGATTTATTGCCACGGCTCGGTCCGAGTCCCGCAATGGCGCCGCGACGCCGCGTCGAGCCGGCGTCACGCGAGCGAGCGCCGCCTCCTCCTCGCCGCTTCGACATGAAGACGTCAGCGCGCATGATGGAGTGGAGTTTCACTGTTTTGTCTGCGGTGTCCATTTGTCCAACAGTCCAAAATCGTCCAAAGTGACCGAAATGTCCAATTTTGGGATAGTTACTGCATGGGGGTTAAAAAAAAAAAAAAACCATTTACCGATGAATTATTTGAATGTTTGCTCAAAAGCAATATTTTCCATTCTTCACTGTTGAGTGTCCCAAATGAAATTTCAAGGTTAGCAAGATGTTTTCTGCAGATGCTAATGACATTTTTTTTTCCCCAAGACAGCCGACACGGATGCGCCTGGTGGCCTTTTTGTCCCTCACGGCCTCCACTCTGTTGTTGCAAGACGCCAGAGGGCTCTGCGATCTCAAGTGCCCGGATGTGGCAGCCATTTTGCATTCACGCCGTAGAACGGACGACGGCGTTAGCGCTAAACTTCGTCCGAAGGCGACCGTGATTCCAAAATGAATAAAGAAGCGGAATGGTTTTCGTACGTAGTTGGGATTATTTATACACTTTGAATCCGACCTTTTGGAAACGTGAAGTTGCGACTGCGGCCGTTGCGTTTGTCGACGTGGTCTTCGTGATTTGTGCGCGCGTTTTCCGTGGCGAAGATGACGGCGTGCCTAACGACCCGACATCTGCCGGCATGCGAGGGCGTGATAATTGCGCACTAAAGCACGTTTTTTTACGCGCCGCTCCGTCATTTTTATGTGACGCTTAAGTCGCCGTCATCCGCCCATTAGGCGCCGCGCGTCCGTCACCGCGACACCTGTTGTTTTGTAACGGCACTTCATACTTTTTCGGAATGCGTGTTTACACTCATTATATCGTCCCGTTTTATGGCGAGCTGTGAAGGCATTAATGCCACCGACATCCCATCTGCGAGGTTGAGCTCATCTTCGGCTGCCTCGCGGGTGAATGATTGCTTTCGCACCAGACCTCGGCTTCCGATCGCAACTCACGAACGACGGTCAAACAGTCTGTGGGATCCGCAACTGAACCTTCGGATTGGCATTGGTGGGAAAAGAATCAAGCGGATCCATTTTCCAGCTGACATTTTAAACCGCGCCGCCTCCTGCCGTCGACTGAAATGAACGTCCAAGTGCCTTCGGGCTCGCATTGCAAATATTACGAGACCAAAAGTCAGAAATCAGGTGAGTGGCGACTTTCACCATTTCATTCCTGAGATGGATGAAAAAAAGATCGGCAGGTTGGGGGTTGGGGGTTGGGTGGGGGTGGGGGGGCTCATCTTGTGGAAAAGACCATTTTTGACTTGGGTGAAAGCTTACTAAGGATCGCGCTTGTTATTTTCCATTTCAAACAACACTTAAAATGACAAGCACCCCAATTTTTTTTCTGGGTTCAATGCGACACCATTCAGCCAATCCTCCATGAAGCGTCTCCAGTTGGTCCAGAATGGCGCCGCTCGCCTCTTGACTGGTACTCGTAAGAGGGAGCATAGAACACCCTTGACAGGCTAATTTTCGAGTTTTTTTTTTTCAAGACGACCCTCTGATTTGTTTTCCAATCTTGAAATGGTCCGACCCCACCTTAACTCTCTGAGCTCCGACATGCCCGCTCGGTGCCTCAGGTCCGCGGAGCAGATGCTATTAGAGGTAGCGAGAACTAAACGGAGGCTCCGAGGGGGGGGCGGAGCCTTTTCCATTGGCGCTCCCTCTCTTTGGAATGAGCGTTGGGCACGGCCCTTCGCCGCCCATTTTGAAAACTCATTTTGATTCTTTGGCTTTTGAGATTTTCAGCTTGACTGTTTTTGCGCTTTATACGGTCTTCAATATTGTTTTATTGATATGAAAGTGTTTTATTGCTTGTTGTTGTATGAATTATTTTTGCTCCTTGGCTCAATCTAGTTTCAAAACCATGTCATTACATTTTTTTTATTTTTTATTTTTTTACAGAAGATCATATCCATCGTATAGCTCATCCGCCACATTGACTTTTTCCTTTCAAAGCGGGTCAACGTGTCACTCAACATCCCCGGTGTGTGAAATGAGTCCATCTGTCAAAGCGCCGCTGCGTCCGTCCTTACGGATGTGATGATGCAAAGTTTGCAGTTTAAAGGGCTGATTTACGCCGCCTCATCCCGTTGTCTCCTCAAGGACGCACGACGGAACAAACATCCGCATGCGGCGCGCTCCGACGAGACAATTACAGAGCGGACGAGTTCCGAAAGTGCTGAGATGCAAGTCGGGATGGCGCTTGCGTGCGAATGAATCATTTGGAATCCTTGCGAGGAGAATTGAGGTGGCAGACACGTCGGCGCTGGCTGGCTGGCTCACACGCGGACATTTGTCATGATCGCCATCGCATTATCGTCACGTGGAGACGAAGAAGCTTTGTCAACGAGAAGAAGAACCCAAATGATGTAGCCAATAAAGGTCAAGATCAAGGTCAAGGTCATCTTTATTGTCAAATATGCTTTATGTATGACATGCAGCATAGATGAAACTTTCCTTCAATTTTAAAGGCAAAAATAGTTTCTTCCACTTTGTGCTCTCTGATTAATGAAGATGCCGCATGATGAAATGAACTCGACGAGACAAACGATCGATCATTGCTTTCTTGGCTGACTTCAGCCTGTTTAAAAAAGTTTTTCACAGAAATTAAAAGTGGCCCTTTCATCCTTCCGTTTTTTCTGTCTGCGGCCCACAAATTCAAAAAGTTTGGCCACACCCTTCAAAAGTAGGAGGGGCATACCGTATCCAAACCATTGCCGTTCCGAAACCGGTCACGAGGTTTAGATGCCAATCCCCTCAAATTTTGCGTCTGCAGTCAAGAACATTTGGTTTGTATTCGAGCCAAAAAGATGACAGGAGTGTACGGGTTCCAATCATTTAATCAGCTGTGAAGCTGATTATTCCTTTGCCCCCCCCCCACCTCCCAACCCACCCCCCACATTTAATTTGCGCACACGTGCGTGCCGGCCGCCCCTGGCGTCAGAGCGCTCCCGGCCAACAGGTGAAGGCATCGCGCCACCGGAGGGAATGCGGCGCGCCGGCGCTGCTCGCTGTCGCTACAGGTGCAACACTCATCCAGGCCGACACTGCGGGCACCTGACAGCTCGTTAACATCACCCAGCCACTCTGTGTGTATGTGTGTGTGTGTGTGTGTGTGTGTGTGTGTGTGCCTTTAAGGGCTTTGTGTGCGCTTGCGTGGTGAATAAACGTAGCAGGTTGGTGTGTGAAACAGGTGGCAAGCCTCCAGTGACAACAAGTCCATTTGCATCATGTCCGCCATTTGAATTTCCAGTCCGTCTCATTGTAAAAGCCACGGAAGGAATTTACAATTATTTCCCATCTGAAAAGTCTTTGAGCGGGCGACTCCGTCATGTCTTACGCACAAACGCGTTGCCACAAATTTACATGTGGGAAGCAAAGCGGACTGAGTAGTGGTTTGCACACATGCTTCATTGTTGGGAGGGGTGGGGAGGGGGGGGGGGGGTCCAAATGTTTTCGTTTGAGGACCGTAAACATAAAATAGGCCACTGTAAAATGTTTCAACTTTTTGAAAGCAATGATATTTTGTTTGTATTGTCGAGTGCATGTCATCAACTTTCTGTTCAAGGTATTAAGGCAAATAGTTGAGGAATTTTGGGGTGGCCAACAGCCCTCAAGCTCCCAGAATAGATCCAGCTCTGCATTGAACAGCAGCCAAATCCCATCTCCTCATTCAGAAGCATAAAAAAAAAAAGAAAAAACTGTCGTCAGGTGACCATTTTTCAAACAGTTTCTTGAGGATGATGAATGTGATGTCGCGGGCCGCTGAAAAATGGACGGCGGGCCGTAAATGCCCCCCCCCCCCCGAGCCGTAATTTGGACACCACGGAGGTTTGGCGGTTTGCGATTGAAATTCCCAATGGCATGATGCCGATTCAGAAGTTTGAGGTGGCAACGAAATCCTTGCCCCCTTTCCCTCTCATACGGCTTCCAAAAGTAGACGAAAGATGAAATATGCCACCTTGCCACATCCTCCATCGTGTCAACTTTCTCTGCGATGTACGGCAGCTGTCGAACATATTACCCCGGGGGCCTCATTTGAGGTCACTCAATAAATAGAATCGAAACCTGCGAGAGCAAAACCGCCAAAAGCCACAAAGGCGATGATGTAAGCGAAGCTCCGCATTCCTTTGAGCGGCCGGCGAGCCGCTTGAATCGATGCGGCTCTCGTTCGCGCTGAGACGTAAAAAAGTGCAACAACGATTGGTTGACACACTCGCCCACACTTTCACGACCGCAAGCACAAACTCATTTTCAATGCGAACAAACCACGTCCACGTGTGTGCTTTTTCTTAAAATATCGCACCATTTTCATCATGCGGAGTGCATATAAATTGGGACCTGGAAAAACAAAAATCAAAAACAAGATGCTCCACATATGATGGCCGCTGTTGTGACTGTTTGTTCCTCTATCGTTTGAGTTGCTCTGCAGTCGCCGCGGCTCTTTTCTGCTTTGTATCGTTATTCTGTTTGACACGCTTGATGTCTCGCAGTATAAAAACTCGAATGACTCAGTGACAGGTCGTCAGTCCCGTTGCGCTTGCGTGTCTTCTTGCATCCATCCGGCGCTGCTCTCTGTAGTGACTTTGTATTTTCAGAGATAAAGACTTTTACTTTTCAACATCCGTGTCCTGTCTGCTCCCGGGTCCTGATTGCGTTGCTCACGTGACGGCTAACAAAAGCAGCGAGCAATGATTTGCTCAGATTCGGTCAAACGCTTCCGAAATCTTCTCACGGTATTGATGGACGACAACGCGAAGCGCGCCACGTACATTCTGTGGAACCCAAACCGTACCACTGACCAAAATATACGCTACACGTCAGCAGGCAGCTTTGAAAGATGCTCATCCATAAAATTCAGGTTTGGAAACCACCAGTGCGACTCGCAGATCGCTCGGGATGTGACATCAGCACAGATTTTGAGTCGAAGATAAAGATTAGGCAGTGAATCGGTGATGGATTAGCAATCCTGGAAACGTACCGTATTCATTTACAATTGTTCGAAAACCAAAACCACGCTCTTTAAAAAAAAAACGTCTGTTCACAATGGAAAGCAACACGAGGAAGCGTCACTTCCTCGTGTAAGGAAGGCGAGCGAAGTCAAATGGTGCATTCAAGTGCGCTCAGTTTGTTCAAGAACCGAAATTTGTTCGTCATCCGAGGCCTAAAAAACTCACAATTTTTGGTCGAAAACCAAATCGGACGAAAACCAAGATGTCCGAAAACCGAGGTTTGACTGTATTTTGTACTTCAGCGCAACTTGGATGCAGTTGTGCAATCATACATCGACTCGGTGTTCGGATTAACCATAAAAACAAAATACACATGCACACAGTACCCTGCCGTAAATCCGTGACAACAAACAACCTGCTGATAGCGACTGATAAAAATATCAATTATTGGCGTCATCACTCAGCATGAATAATCATGAGGGACGCTATTGAAAGACACACAAACACCGACACACACTGCTGGCTCCATTCTGGGCTTCAAAGCAGCTGCTTGGACAAAAAGGACACACTTCAGTGCACTCTTTTGGATTTACATGATAGAAACACTCGCAGTATCAGACACAATTATGGGCTCTGGTCAGACAATGAGTGTGTGTGTGTGTGTGTGTGTGTGAGAATGTGGCCATTGGTATCGCCGATAACAAATCTCATTTCCGCCATGTTTGTCAGTCGTCCAGACAGGCATTTGTCAAGGGCGAGGCGAGCGGCGTAAGCAAGGAAAAAAGATTTCCTGGGCTGATAAGCGTTCGCCTCCGAGCTCGAGGCTCTTGAGACGCGCGTCAAGTAGCGGGCGGCGGCGGCGGCGGCGGCGGCAGGACGACTTGTGGCTGCAAATGTGGCTTGAAGGGCTTTGTCACATTGCGACGCTGGGCCCTCCCGCTGCCAATGTGGCTGGTCAAGAGGACGTATCTCGATCCAGCATATTTTGCCTTGATTTGCCGCATTTAAAACTCATTCAATACCAGCCAATTCTGGCCCAGAGTCTGAAAAGATGTTTAAAAACGTCTTTGGGAGTGAATGAGTTAATCTGGTTTCGATGTGAGTTTTGCCAGTGAGGTCTGGTTCTGAGACGGGGCCTGACAACGTTTCTTCTCGTGCTGCGGACCCTTTCCCCATTGTCAAGGGAGTAAAAAGCCGTCTGATTTGTATGGAGGACTAATTAGTCAAGGCTGCCAGACGAAGAGAGACTGCAATCGCCGGACTGGACAGGGCGCCGCCGCCGCCGCCGCTCGTGCTCGCCGCTCCGACTAAGCGCATGGCAATTACTGGGAAGCCAGGACTGCAAAACTTTTGACAGAGCACAAGCAGGCAACACACTTCAAGTCGCTCGACTCTGACAGCACTGAAACACTCTCAACACGGCATTCGGTTTTCATTTACAAACTGTAAAGACCAATCAGAGTGACACACTATGGCACCAACGCAGCTTTTTTTTTTTCTGGACTGACAAAAAGGCCCAAGAAGCCAGGCCTGAAAAATGCCCAAAGTCTGCCATTTTGCTGAGAAGCCGCCATTTTACAGTCTGCTCATTTCCAGGGGTCCATCAAAGACCCCCCCAAAAAAAGCTGCTCAGTAGCGCCCAAATGGAACTTTGTGAACATTCAGCAGCTGGGGCCACTTGGAATTCCGTAAACACATTGAGCATTAGTAGACCCGCTCAAAAGCCATGACTCAAAAGATACAGGAAGGCCGCCATTTTGTTTGGAAGCCCGCCATTGTAGTGTTTTTTTTAATTTATTTTGACCGTTGGGTCCAAAATGGCCGCTTTAAAGCAAATTGGCCGACTTCCTGTTCAATTCTACACATGTAACCCGATTTTGCTGGATATCGAAACTGATTTTTATTTTCTCATCGTGCTAACAAATGAATTTTTGGGATCCTTCCAAAAACGTCCTTCGTCAGAATGCGCAAAGCTGCACAAATCCGTGAGCTTTCATGCATGTTGAAGGCCTCGAAAAGGCGATGTGGTCGTCTGAAGAACCAAAAATAAATAAATAAAAATTAAAGTCGAAACAATTTCCACAAGCTGCACTTTCACATGCATTTGTTATCATTAAATTCAATCGTGACTTGGTCTTTTCGCTCCGGTCTTTATGTGCATGCAAAAGAGACTGTAAAAATTCCATGAGGGGTTTGGCTCGACATCGTTTCTCAAAGAAAGAAAGAAAAAAAAAAAGAAAAAAAATCGAGCTCAGCGAAGCGCGAAATCAGCCGCGTTTCAAGTCGGATGAGCGTCTCTGGCCGGCGACGGCTGGCCGTCCCGAGTTGAAAAGCGACGACGCGCTCCTCCATTTGCAGCCATTGCATCATCAGCCTTCATCATCGCCCTGGTCGGACAGACGCCGTCCATCAGCGGCGTTCCCACGCGGGAACGGCGGCGCAGATCACAGGCAAGCTCGCAAGCGTGTCGGCCAAATGTTCCAGTTCCGTTTCCTCCGTCAGAACAAGCAACAGCTGGCGGCCAGCTGACGCACCAGAGCGCGCAGCTAAAACGCGGATGCCGCGGCTAATATGTTCAGAAATCCGACGGCGCGGTGGCGACAAACCTTGTGAAAGGCCGTCCGAGCGCACGTGCGCGCGTGCTTCCTCGTTATCACCGAGACCACCAAATGGCAAAATATTTGATAGCTGCGCAGGCCCAACGTGTTAAAAACAGAACTGGATCCGGAACACATATGGTAAGAAGACCGGATCGAGAAAATTGACGCTAAAAAAAAAAACAAACAAACAAAAAAAAAATCCTCAACACACACACACACACACACGTGTGCGCACACATACGGTTTCCTTGGCAACAATATTTACTCTGCCCATTAACGCCATTTAGCCGCATGTCCCATTAGCATCGAGCTCCCATCTGTCTACTGCCACTAGAGGCCTCCTGCTGTGTGTGTGTGTGTGTGTGTGTCTGTGTGTGTGTGTGTGCGTGTGTGTGCGCGGGTTGTCTTGATGCCCACCACAAAATCGCACATCAGCTCCAATCAGGTCCAACCCGGAGCAAGCGGCGGCGACTACTTCCTGTCATGTGACCGAGGGCGCGAGGAGGTGCGAGCAGGTTCAGGTCGGCAGATGCCGACGAGGCGCTGATGAGGAGACGTCTCATCACGCCGCACCTAATGGACTGTCGCATGTCATCTCGTCACCTCTGGGGAGCATGTGACTCACTCAATCGCTGACTGCGTGCGGTGAAAGAAATCCAGTTTTGCCTTTTGGATGCGGTTTTGGTTACATACGTGCTTGATTGATACAGTTGGGTTGAGTTGAATTGAGTTTCTGTCCTGGTTTGTTTCCATACGCGCTACATGATCCAGATAAGTCATGTGTTCTGGATTTGGTTGTTTTTCCAAAAATGTTCTTGATCTGTTGTTGATCCGGTTTTGTTTCACTTCCCGCTCTTGATGAGGGTTTTTTTTTTTTCTCCCCATACGTGTTGTTGAACCACTTTTGTTTCTTCACATGTGATTGATCCAGTCCGGTTTACATAACTGATCTTGATCCAGTTTAAACCAGGGGTGTCAAACTCATTTCACATTGTATGCCACATCCGGACTCGGTAGATGTCAAGTGTGCCGAACCATTAAAATGATACCAAACTGTGCTATGAATCACCAAAATGTCATTTCTTTCCTTTGTTTTGGTCTCAAGAAGCATTGATTGGCGCTTTCATATCATTTGCTGCGTTGGGTCGATCTCAGTGACAGATTAAGACTGCTGTTTTCTTCCCTGATCAAAAAAATGTTTTCTACTGTGATCAAAACAATGCGCCCCCTAGCGGGTAATCCACGAATTGTATTTTATTAAAAATATTCATTCTGTGTCTTTAATGCTTTTTTTTTTCACTTTTAAATTATCCCGCGGGCCGGATCGAACCTCCTTGGGGGCCGGTTCCGGCCCCGCGGGCCGTATGTTTGACACCCTTGGTTTAAACCAAGGATGGGTTTTGAATCCTTTGTATTTTGGGCTACGTTCACACGGCAGGGCGTGATGCCCATTTCAGATTTTTATTTTCTTTTTTTGTGAAATCCAATCTTTTTACGACTTGTTCTCATTAAAAAAGGCAAAGCGTCCGCTACTGTGAACTGGACAAAAGACGATGCCACGTGCCATGGTACTTATGGCGGTAAATACGGTCCAGCGTGGAGGGGCTTCTCTTATATCGACAGAAGAGTGAAGCAGGGGGGAGGGTCAATATTTTGCTCTCCATCCACCCCCCCCCCCCCCCCTCCCAGAAGCGTCATCGGTCCAGCTTTGTTTCCATATTTGACGGCGTGGAGCCGATCGTCGGTGGTGGGGGGGGAGTAGGTGTGATTAGGTTCAAGTTGGACGATGTTAACGAGGCGCGAAAGAGGAAATGTCTTCTCGCCGTTCTCCAAATTGACTGTCGCGTGTGATCTCGTCCACTCGCGTGAGGCGCAGCGCTACGTGACTCACGGGGCTATTCACGGACACCTGCAGTATAGATCCACGCAAACACATGCGTGCATTGATGACTCACCCCCCCCCCACACTCCCCCATCGGATATGCCAATCAGTTTCAGACTCACTTCTTTGTCTAAAATGTATTTAACACTTTTTTAGGGGGGGGGGTCATACTTGGTTATGATTCCAGTTATGTTTCCACACTTGCTCTTGATCCAATTCTTGATGCGGTTTTGCTCCCCAAAAAAGTTCTTGATCCAGTTTCCGTATAGTTCCACGTGTCCTTCATATAGTTTCTGAGTGTATGTGCGCCTGTGTGTGTGTGCGTGTGTGTGTGCCTGGATGTAAGCACAACTCAGCATGTTTGCCAGTCAGCCTGCTGGCCTCGTCTCCAGAACTTTCTAGAAAGGAGCGGCCTAATCAATCTCCAATCGATAATCATGTGGAGCCATTAGTGTGTGTGTGTGTGTGTGTGTGTGTGTGTGTGTGTGTGTGTGTGTGTGTGTGTGTGTCAAAGCCCCTTATGTGCCAACAGTGAGGATGAAGCAGAGTCTTTCGGTCAGCTATCAGCACCTGAGACAGGAAGCTGGCAGGGAAGAGAAGCCAATAACGACGGCCTGGATAGACCAATTGGGGGGGGGGGGGGGGGGGCAAAGAAAGTGAGAGAGAGCTTTGAAGACAGGATGTGTGAAAATGAAAAAAAAGAGAGAAATGAAAAAATGCGAGGCAAAGTGCCAAGCGGAGAGCCAGCGTCGCACAATTCAAGCATGTCCAAGGCACGATGCAACGTCACGTCACTTTGAGAATGCGTCCACACCTCAGCAAATCAGAGCTAATAGTTCGCCGTTCGATTGATGCGCACGTGTCAGTAAGTGCGTTTACGCCTCAGGCGCTCGTATCTGAAATGAATGAGTCCATGTACAGGAACAAGGATGTCAACCTAATTGGATCGAGAACAGTCACGGGAAAAAAAAAATGGGATTGCAAACGAATACAGAAATGAAACTGGATCAGGATGGAGAACGTAGAAGAACACAAACGTGGATAAGAAACATGTACGGGAGCAAAAATAGATTCGGAATACTTATGGAAACAACTAGATCAAAAATATGTATGGAAACAAATGATTGTTGAGGGCAAACAAACTCAAGAACACGGAGTGGCCCAAAATAGGGTTGAGAACAGATTTTCAGATGCGGTCTTGATCCAGTTTGGTTTCTGAAGCCTATTTTGATCCACTTATGTTTCCAGACTTGTCGGGTTTGGTTTCTGGGAAAACAGCTAAAACTACGAGAATGTTTAAGGCGTCCGGAAGACGTTGTGACGCCATAGCGCTAAAGTTTGATTGAAGGTCTTTCTTACTTTGCCCGAGATAACATCAGCGCGCATCTGGTGTCCTCGTTTAATCTTTGAATGGTCAAAGTGTGTGTGCCTGTGTGTGTGTGTGAAGCAGCTTATTGTTATCTGAGCAGATCTCCATCTCGTCTCCCCGGGAAGTGTTCCAATTCCAGCCTCATTGATTGGCTGCGCTGGCTCGAACAACAACAACGACGAACGCCCAACGCCAGCGTGACAAACCAAAGCGTGAAGACTTTTAACTCAGTCTTTGTCGCCGCTTTATATCAGAGTGGCTCTACAAATGGTAATAACAATTAACACTTGCGAGTGTTAAGGGGGGGATGTATGTATATATATATATATATATATATATGTTTGCTTTTTTTTTTAGCATAAAATGAAGCAGACTACAAAAAAAAAAAAAAAAAGACCGTCCTCTGCGATTGGCCGTCTGGCTGGCCTGGTAAGGAGTTTTTGTCCTTGCGCGTGATTGGACGTTATCTGTTGTGCGACTGGTGGTGAGGAGAGCGAGTGGCTAGTACGGACGGTGTTGGCGAGACTCTCCACACCGCAATCACCTTTAAGTGGCGCACACAACCTCAGTGACACCCACCCACACACACACACACACACACACACACACACAAAACACGACTTACAGCTTTGGCCACAATGTGAGCGAAGGAGATTAGCGTCATTGTCTATTGAGCGCTTTGGCACTGGTCACGGCTCAGCGCCTACCGCCGCCGCCGCTGCCGCCGCCTAATAACCAAGAGCGGGTCAGGCGACACACCTCTTCAGTCTCGCCTCTGTGAACAAAGTCAAAGAAGTGGAATAAAAGGCCCTTATTTTTGTCTGAAATGGATGAGCTGTGACCGCAAATACTTTAGCCCAGTGATGCTAATGCTAATAAAGGACCAATTTCCTGGGAATTGAGTCAGTAAACATAACCATATAATAATAATAATAATACATTTAATTTATAAGCGCCTTTCAAAACACTCAAGGACACTTTACAGTCAAAACAAGAACAATAAAACCACAGATAAAATTATAAATAATAAAAGGAGAAATTAATTTAAACTGAATATGCGATTTTAAATAGTTGACGCCGGCAACATCGCCGTCGCGAGGAGCATTAGCCGACCCAGCCAGGCCGGCCAACACGCCGTGGTCCGCGGATCGGCAGCCGTTTCTGCCGTTGTCTCTGCGTGGCCGGCGGGAGGACGACCAAAAGGAGGGCATTCCCCTGGAGCCATCGAGGTGGAAGCCCCGACGAGATCCGTGGCGGATGCACCTCCGGGAAGGACGAGGAGCGACGCCCGGGAAGCGGTGCAGCGCAGGCGGGGAGCCCGACCACCGGAAGCGGAGCGCAAGAAGCCCCGCCACCGAGCACCGTAGCAGTCCCCCCACGGGCAGACGGCGGAGCGACAAGGCGGTCCACAGCAGCATAGCCCAGACACAGGCCCCGTCGATCCCCCACCGCAGAGGGGTGGAGAAGGCACGAAGCCTCGTCCGACAGCCGAACAGGCAGGACGCCGCGACCGAGGCCAACCGTGCGACGACTGACAGTCCAAAACTACAACGAAGGAGTGTAGGGGTTCTCCCATGACGAGAGTAAACCGTGAAAAAAAAACGCTAAAAAAGAATACCGGTAATTGCGGGTGAGCAGCGGCAGCCAGACGCGCCAGCGTTCACTCAACCCATATACTGATCGGGAGCTAATTAAAGTTAGCTAGCCACGCTCATCGGCAAATGTTAGCCAACGCTAACCGTGTGGGGCATGTTCATATAATTTGATCAATAAGTGCAAAGACATACAGTACCTCGCTGAATTTCAGATGAATGAGTATTTGGCAGTTGTAATATCATTCAAAAAGTTAGGACTGTTTCAATTTAAATCAAAGGAAAATGATCAATAGTCTTAAGTCAGCACTGATTAAAAAAAAATGCATTTTTTCTATTAGCATTGCTAGCGAGCATTAGCCACGCTTGTGAAACTGCTTTGACCAAAACACGGCTTTTGCCAAAACGCCAGTCAAGAAATCATCGCTAACCACGTTTTCGATCATATTTGGGCATTTCAAAATACAGTAGTTTGAATAATTCCAGCGATGTTGGAGCCTTGGAGGAGGAAACGACTTCTAGTGAGGGTCAAACTTTTGAAAGCTGGAGCTCTCACTTTGTCAGCGGCCTCTTTTCGTTCAACTCATAATGTAATAATAAGCCCGTCAAAGTTATTTAGAGTTATCTTTTGGATATTAGATTTCTTCATTTTGTGTGTGTGTGTGTGTGTGTGTGTGTGTGTGTGTGTGTGTGTGTGTGTGCGCGCTAATAAGCAAGCTAATAAAGGCGGCGGAAGTGTTTTGGGCCGTCAAGGCTGAGTGGCCAGCCGCGGGCGCTCTCACTGTTTGTTTTGCGAGCGCTAATAATGGCGCTGCAGACTTATAATTAGCAACTTAGTGAAGTGAGGAAATTACAGGCGAAGAATCGATGGCAGGGGAGACGATCATCGTGAGGCCAGCGTCCCGACTCGCTCCGACAACGATGACGGGAAAAAAACCCAAAACAAAACAATGAGGCGCATTGCCGAGGTCAAATATTCCTAAGTTACAAAGTCATCAAAGCCAAAATCAATTTGCGACTCATAATTAACCTATGAATTCATACTCAAGAACGTGTATGGAAACAAAAGTGCATTGAGGAAAACATACAGACACAAAAGTGGATCAAGAACCCATCGTGAAGCAAAACAATGCCGGATCAAGGCTGACAAACATGCTTTTGATGTTAACCGCGCTCGAAAATAAGCCATTGAACGCATCCCGTCGGCTAACGTGCTCCGAAACAATGTAATACCACAATTTATAACATACCACGTATGTTATACATACGTACAGCACATTTGACAATAAAGTTGTATTCAATTCAATTCAATTCAATAATCAGCGTACATGCAAATCAACCAAGTAACAAGCAAATGAGCCACAAAATGCGAACGACACGAAACGTCGCCGATTCTGGCTAAATGCTAGCAGTTCCGTATTGTACTGTAGCATACGTTGCCTCCGAAATTCCCGAGTTGCGACTTTCTCCATATGAACAATGAGCAGTAAGCTTGTGTGATTGTGCTTCGCCCACACTCGACGGGGGCTTGGTCTTGTTTCTTCCTCTCTTCATCCCCGCCTTGTGACAACAACAACAGATGGCGAGCAAGCGCACAAAGAAGACAATCCGAACCTGAAGAAAACCAACATCTGCCCGCGCGTCTTCTGCGTCATTCCGCCCACCGGCCGCCGCTCTACGTATGATATCATGCTCAGTGAAACCTTGCTTACGAAATGGCAAGTAAAAGGTGCCCCCGCCCCCCGCTGCCCCTCTTTTTATGAACCAAAACTTAAAATGAAATGGCTGATTAAAAAAAAAACAACGTGCAGAATGTATGAGAACATTTACAGCATTTTTTTTAAGGTTCTTGAACACTGACAAACTCATTAAAAAACGCATAATAAATTGAGAAGAGCAGGACCAATGGATAGGACAAAAATATGGTACAAAGAGGGTCCCGGTCCCTTTGTTTCGAGTCAAGAAATATGTATTTTAAATATAAATAAATCACCTCACAATATACTTCAATAAGCATGCCCAAAGATGTACATGGTCAAAATTCTGTCGGTGTAAAAAGCAGGATTAAAGAGCCTGGCTGGGTTGAAAAACAAAAATGGCCCAAAAGAGCCGATGAGTGTGAAGTCTGCGGGGAGGGGTGGGGGGTGGAAAAAACGTGCGACAATCAAGCAAAAGAGATGCGACATTAACCCCCCGCGGCGACACGGGCGACGGCGATGGAGTCAGAGTAACGCCACGCGTACGCTCGCTGCTGGCGCGTGCCGCCGCTTGTAATCAACCGGGCCGCGTTGTCGCTTCTTTGTAATTATGTGCAACTTAATGATGTGTTTGCCGCCTTCATTAAAACACTCTCAGGCTTTGTTTTTTTTTTTTGGTCATGTCACTGAAAGTTTTGGTGGCACTTTCATAAGCGCTCCGTCATGAATATTTTCCCGCTGTACGTTGGCGGCATAAAAACTCGTGCGAGTTGAGAGTTGAACTAAGAACTCCAATCACCCTACGCAACATATGACGGGATTCAGGAAAATGACGATTTAATCTCATGACAATTGGATGCACTACAATGAATGAATGACATGGTT
Source organism: Hippocampus abdominalis (assembly GCA_018466805.1). Taxonomy (NCBI): domain Eukaryota; kingdom Metazoa; phylum Chordata; class Actinopteri; order Syngnathiformes; family Syngnathidae; genus Hippocampus; species Hippocampus abdominalis. Next base: position 1,318,838 of record CM031702.1, read on the forward strand.
CGCTTCAATTTGGATGCAATCCAATTCTCGCAAATGATAATTTATTTTTTTTTTTTTACTCTGCGACAGGATTCCAATGCGATCCGATTCATCGGAATTGCAATTGCTCAAATTACGACACGACACGATACACTTCAGGTTGGAAAAGATTTGCTGTAATTACGAGGCCATACGATTGACTTCAGTGAATCGGTAGTCAATCGTATCGAGCAGTAAAAAAAAAAAACGAAAAAAAAAAATTCCGACTTGATTCGGAGCAGACACGATGAGAGGTCGCGAGAATTTTTTTCGTTGCCGCTCCCTCTCTTCGGAATGACCTCCCGCTAAAACGCTGTCCATCATCAGAACTGGCCTTCAAACTCATTTTTCGTCTTTGGCTTTTGACTCGGCATCAGACTTTTGGTGTTTTTGTGCTTTCTACTGTCTTCGTTTTTAATCTATTGTTTATACATCTTTATTTTTGCAGCATTTTGTATACAGCGGTGGTTGTTTCGAAGTGCTCGAGAAGTACGGGTGAGTTGAGCGTATCGCATCGTTACTCAAGTCAACAGCATTGCATCGGAATTTGGAATCAATCCGATCCAAACTGGAGTGAATCGTATCCTAACCAAAGCGGATTTGGAGTCGGTGAATCATATCCAAGTGGGTCGGTGGTACAGTCAAACCTGGGTTTTCGAACGTCTCGGTTTTCGACCAATTCGGTTTTTGACCAAAAATTTAGAGTTTTTTATGCCTCGGGTGACCAACAAATTTCGGTTCTCGAACAAACTGAGCGCACTTGAATGCACCATTTGACTCCTCTCGCCTTCCTTACACCAGGAAGTGACGCTTCCTCCCGTTGCTTTCCATTGTAAGCAGACGTGTTCAGTAAATATTTTTATTTTAAAATGGGCGTGGTTTCGGTTTTCGAACAATTTCGGTTTTCGAACAGTCTTCTGGAACGGATTACGGACGAAAACCGAGGTTTGACTGTACTCTTATACGTCCGAGTGAAACCTCGGCGAAACCAGCTGGCCATTTTAAAAAGCAAACTCTTTCACCTAGAAATGTTGGAAGGGAAAAGTGCCCGTGTTGGTTTTTCAAGTTGTGCTGGTGTTGATGATGATGATGCAAAGCCTCTTAGAGGAGCGGGATTAGCCCGATCATTGTCCAGCAGCTTAGAGCAGGACGAGCGTTTGTTTGCCGCTGAGATATGTTTAGCAGCACGCTGCCCACAATGGGCCCGCACGCGGGGATGAAGCTTAGGCAGAATTTGGGCCTGGGCGGCATGGCCGTCGTTTTAAATTGGAATCGAAATGTGATGATGATCTACGGGGGGGGGGGGGGGAATTTCCGCCCGACCGGCAACGTGTTGTTGTGCCGCTCTGCAAACAATAGTCAGGAAAAAAAAAAACAACAAATTCCACGTTTTGGTCTCGGCGAAAGGAGTCGACATTCTGAGGGGCGCGTCCATCCTTTCTGCGGGTTTTGTGTTCATTTATATTCGCGAGGCGGTGCGGGCGCGACCTCTAAAAGTTGGCTGGGTAGTGCATCACATCATTCTCTCAAAGTCAGCTTGACTTAATAGCAACGGGACATTTGGTGGTGACGTCAATCATGAGTGCACCCACAAAAAAAACCAAAAAAAGTCTCAACAAGCCGTCTTGACAAATGCATATTAAGTCTGCTATTTTGGTTCCTTCGATATTTTGTCGGACCGCTACAGCAGATTAGAGCCAAACAGCCAATGCGGAATTGTGTCTCAATATTGTTTATTTATGATTTATTTTGTGTTTGGAAGTGTTATGACTCTTGCTTGCACCTCCTGGATTGAAAAATGAAATCAATAAATCAGCCCCTGAAGCCAGTTCAGACTTTGCTACAGTCCAGGAAATTTGTCAATCGTGAGTAGACCCAAAACAAGGTTCTGAAGAAGCCATGTTGAAAAATGGCATTTTAATCATTAGATTTTTCAGAAATGTTTGGATTCAGGCGGGTAAAATTGTCATTTATCTTCAAGTACCACATCGGCCCGGTGGGCATGAATGATGGGACAGACGACAAAAGCAGCGGGATGTCCTTTCACGCATTCCGGGCAATTCCAAAAACCTGCAAATTCAAGGTGAAGGTCAAATCGGCCATTTTATATATGCTTGTATTTATATTTTAGAATTTATATTTATCTATATACTTTTCGTTCTTCTACTTCTCCCTTTCATAATTTTGCTGCTGTAAATCGGGCATTTCGCCATTGTGAGACAAATAAAGGTTTTCTTATCTTAACAGTTCAAGCCCATCTTGTTCATTTTCATTTCCAAAACGACAATAGTCGTATATCATTTAAGCACCGTTTTTTTATTTTCAGAGGTTGTACATGGTGTTAAAAAAAATAAAATAAATAATGAAAAAAAGTTTGAAAAGCACTGCTGGCCAATATTTCCAAGTTCAATTTACGACCTGCATCTGGCCTCCGGGCCACCTGGGGGCGATACAAAAGCCGTGGTCGGCATGTTTTTTTTGCTTACTGTGCTACCGCAGCCTATAAAGTTTTTATGCGGAACGTTGTGTACAGTCAATAAAATGACAATATGATCCCAGGCGGTTGTGACCTGCTCTGACTTCGCCGTGATCAGAATGCAGCCGCTAGCTTAGCTTAGCTCGCGCCCCGATCGCAGTGCCGTTGCTGCCGTGTGCGCGCGCCGGGCTCCATTATTGATGAGCAGCATATCACAGCAGCATGCAGCATTAATGCGTCCTTTATGGAGCCATGTGTCTTTGCCGTTTCCTCGCTGGGGGGGTGTTTTCTGCTCGGGTTGTTTTTATTTTAACGCCTGAAATGATGGACGAGACGGGGACCCCCGTGACCCCCTTCGGGTTGGACCGGTCGGGGGATTCCAACCTGCCGCTGCCTCGTCGTTCCATAAATTCAGACGGGCTCGGCAGACACAGCGCATTATCCATTACCTTGCCGTGGCTCCGCGGGGACGGCGGCGTGGAAGGGGGAAGACGAGGGCCACGCTGACATTATTTGCGCGTAGGAAGCCGTCAGAGTGTCCGCCGCCGTTTGTTCATGCGACAATCAATTGTAGACAAAGAAGTCCAACGGATACAAGGTCTGTGAAATGCTTTCAGGCTTCCCATTTTTCCGGCGGTATTAAAAGTTAACGCGTGGAGAGCGGCCTTGTCAAGCGGCGGCGGGATGCGCGTAAATATTTGCGTGAAGGGACCGCAGAGGTGGTAGACGAGCCAACAAACATACGATGAATAACCAAAGATATTCAAGTCCACGGGCAGCACTGCGTCTTTTTCGAGCAGGACCCAGCAAAGCAGTGTGTAGACACCACGAGGGTGTGGGGGGGCTGCGCGGTGTTGAACCTCACAACCCTGTGCCGGCTTTCACGCAGTTTCCCCAAAATTGCTCAACTCTTCAAGTGCAAGGTAACGGCACTTCTGAAAGTATTTCTTGCCGGTGCCTTTCACACACTGCGGTGACACGGAATAGAAAGGCTCAAACCTAAGCCTTCCCCAATTCGCGGACACCGAAGTCCTTTGAGGTGATGCCGTTCGCCGCTAGCTTGGTGGCTACTTGGCGAATGTTGTCGATTGCGGTCTGGACCTTGAGGGAGGGATGAGCGGATCCGCATTTTCTTCGCGGCGTGTTCTGCGCAGTTCGAAAGCCACGCGGGCGACCCTGTCACAAGTCATTCCGCTCGGACGCCCTCGCCGCCGGCAGGTGAGCGGCGGAACTTGGCGTTGGTTTCCGAGGCGAGCGCCGCCGCCGCCGCCACCAGGCGACTTGAAGCGAGCGGGACAGGAGGCGGGCAAGCGATACGGCGCAGCAAGGACATCTCCCTCAAGACATGCGCTGCCGCGATACCCTTTTGTGCTCGTCTCGTCCCGTCCCGTCCGCTTAGGATTCTTCCCGGGATGCGCCCCGGGCGGCCCTGTCTGCGCTAATATATCTTCCTCTTCCTCATCTTCCTCTTCCTCTGTCTCTGTGTGCTTTGTGCCGGCGTCCTCTGCTCAAGGTCGCCAATGAGACGGTCGCGCCGCTCGTAGCGGATGATTGATATCGGAACACAGCAGAAATGTCATCTCGGATGAGAGCTGATGCGGGATCAAAGTTAATCAAATATCGGGACTCGACTTTCCTTGACCCCTCCAAACGATTAGAGGTGTAACGATGAAGAAATCGACAAGTAATTGGTCGGTTCTAGAATTCGTTAAATCCTCCGATTTCTGCCTCTCAACGGTACATCTCTGATTTCTGTTGGAGTTGAATCAAAATAAGACTTTTGAGGAGGGCGGGGGGCACGAAGGACCAGTGAAAGTTGACTTCTGAAATGGTGCCATGACCCGGATTCGAACTGGAATTGCAGTTTTGTGTCTGGGTCTTTGAGACTGTTTTGTGCGTCCCGTCATGACAGACAGGCCTTTAGCCAATTCGGTGTTGATCAGTAGAACTGCTGTTCGGGGCTAATTTTTCTTCCCCCACCTAAATTTCCAGGGGGCGCTAGCGAGAGATTTTTGCCTTGGCACGTTGGCAACCTCAAACCACAAAAAACATTTTCAGCTGGCTTGCTCAAATGGGCGACTTTTCAGGAATGTTGATGCCACAGAGCAGGAAATGAGCATGCAAACAAAGTAAAAAACCCTGCGTCATTTTCTCAGCTTTTCAAAATGGGCAAAACAACAAAAGGAAAACAAGAGAGCAGCGTCGGCCTCTTTGGCAGACTTTCCAAGTGTCGGCGTCGCCCGGTTGCGCCGCACAAACGACTAAACGGCTCGCACTCACGCAGCCAACTCAAAAGACAACAAAGCCTCCTAATTGGAGCGCGACGACTTAAACATGGGAGAGTTCGCTCGCGTGCGAGACCGCTTCTTCATTAACATCGTCGTCGCCGTCGTGACGGCGTCACGAATAGTTAAAAACGCACATTTTGGTTGTTTTAATTAGCTTCGTTTTGGGACGATACATGACACAAATGAACGTAAAAAAAAAAGAAAAAAAAGTGGCACATTCGCCTCACAGTTCAGAGGTCATGCATTAGAATCTTGACTTTTGTTTGTTGTTTTTCTGAACGATATTTGATCATAAATGGATGGCACAAATATGGTGTTGTACAAAACTATTTGTTTTCATATTCCCTCAGATGAAGATTTTTGTCTGGGAAAAAAGACGCGCCAGAGGATTTTGTACTCAAGTCCTCAAGAACTAGTAGAAACTACTTGGATAGGGTTTTTTTGGGAGGGGTTTTTGGGTTTTTAAAAAAAAAAAAAACGTCACCCATCAGTTTGGACTTGCCACTATTTCGAAGGCTTTTGAAGAAAAAGGTTCAACATTCAGCTTGTGGAGGAAAATCTACTGAAACAAGTCAGCCAGCTGACTGCCAGTGTGCGTGCATGCGTGCGTCACTTCATTCCACTCCATTTAGCATCACTTGATGGGGCCTTAATTGGTTCATGAGGAGCGCTAATTAAGGGGAACGGCCTTGTTTACCGTTTCAGTGAAGCTCTTAAGGTTCCCCCCCCCTCCCCTCCGGTCACCAGCTCACCCTTCACGCCTTGGAAGTGGGTGCGTGGGTTCCCCGCGCATCTATGCACATGCACGCAAGGTCCATATATATAGGACGCGGCTCCGGTCATGGCTATCAAGTAGGGCACTGGTGTTCAAACTGTGGCCTGGGGGGCCCATTTGTGGCCGCCATCCTTTTTTCAATGGCCCGAAAAAAAAACCTAAAAATGATATTTGACGTAGGTCACATGGTCAGTTAAAGGAGGTGACTGTGGGTCGAGAGAGAATGGAGGTTGTCAGAAAAATAGATGCCAACTACTAATAAATTTGTTCAGACACTGTAGAAATGTTCTCGATATTCGAAGGTCCAAATTAACCATTTAAAGGGTTCCCATTCTTGCACTTGCTTTTTATTTATGGGCCTTTTTAAGGCCTTTTGAGGGCTAATTTAGCCAATTTTAAGGACTTTTTCTCCATTTAGCGGGGGATACACAGTGGATTTAATGCCCACTCAGCAATATGCGGGCTGAACAGAAAGCCATATATCACTGAGCTGGTGTTCAAATCATTGCTGCCAAAGGAAGGGAGCATCTTTATTTTTCGGGCCAATCAGCTAACCCTTTATTTGACATACTGTATGTCAATTTTTGATTTTCCGACCTGTGTTACAGTGAGGAAAATGAAAAATACTTGAATTCATTTTCAAAAAGTACACCAAGAAAAATTTACATTTAGAAAATATAAAACTTCAATTTATTTTCGAATAAAAATACATTTTTAAGGATTTTTATTGATTTTAGAAGCTTTCCGTGAAAATTAAGGACAATTAAGAACATCATTTTACAACTTCTATTTTTATGGATTTTTATGAACTTTAAGGACCCGTGGGAACCCTGATTTATGATGACAAGAAAAACAATATCTTCAAAACCCTGTCGCGAATAACGATCATTCCATTTTAGAGGCCAAAATTGTTTCTTCCACTTTGTGCTCCGTTTAATGAAGACGTCACATTCATGATCCTTAACTCATTCAGGACCAGCCAATTCTTGACCGAGTCTGAAAAGACGTTTAAAAACGTCTTTGGGAGTGAATGAGTGAAGTACCCGTTTGAAAAATGGTCACCTGACGACAGTGTGTTCTTTATTTTGCGATAGGCGAGAGCACGCCCGCAATCCTCGTGAGGATAATCGGATTAGAAAATGGATGGTTATTTATAGCCGATTAGGCCACAAATGTACCGGTCGGGGCCCACTTGAGATCAAGCTGGTGTGAATGTGCTCCCTGAACTCAAACGCGTTTGCCACCCTTGTAATCGACCCGAGGAAGAGTCGGAGTGTGGCGGCGGCAGGAAATCGACATCGTTGGGAAAGAAGATTGTGCGGAGCTCAGGCTGCCGGGGGAAGGACGCCGCCAAGAGGCCGCGCCGGACAGCAATCGACAAGTCTGACGCCAACGCAGCGGCTGAGAAACTGCTGAGGCGGAGGCGCTCCAACAATGCGGCGCTTCATTCAGTGCGCGCTGGTTGAAGAGGCCACGAGCGCCGTAATGAGCGTGACATTTGCCCGGGAAGCAGCGGCTTCGGCCTCTTGGCTCGCCCTCATCAAAACCCGAGAATAAAGACATCAATAAATAAAGAGCCGAAGCTGAACATTGGCCAGCGTGTCGCTCGACGGAGAAAGTTGTCCACAGCAAACACTGGAATGTAGCGGACAAGTTCTTCGGGCTAACGCGACTGGCGCAATTTGGGAAGAAAAGCACAATTACACACGAAACAATAATAATCACTTGCCCAAAAATAATCGACTACTCTATTGATGATCGATTCATCGTTTGGAGTGAACCTTGTCGATTCAAATCGTCTAAATCATCAGAAGCCTCCCAACAGTCACCGATTATCTTTGCTACTTACCCCCACCACACCGCCAAAATAAGACATTTGCAAAACTCTGCTATTGGAAAACCATTTTTGCACATTTTCCAATGGACTTTGGTGACCTGTTTTTGAATGATGGGATGGAAAGGTACATTTTTTTTCCCAATTGGTATTCGTCGATTAAAAAATGAATCAATTAATCAAATCATTATTTGTAGCTCTTGATAAAAAATATGACATGTACTTCAGAGCAGCATGTTGTAAAGACACCTGGGCAATGAACCAAATGCTGCTTCACCAAGCCCAAAGATTGGATTAATTTTGTCATCTTTGCATGATTCAACGGCATGACTATTGGCGGTAAAATGATGCACGCACACACACACACACACACACACACACACACACACACACACACAGTCTTCTAGATATGACATCATCACTCTCAGCTCGCCCCAAAGGTTGCTGATGTCTGAAGGCAGGCCTGAGGCACACAACAGTTTGCTCCCTCTCATGGCTACACTCACACACACACACACACACACACACACACACACACACACACACACACAAGCGCTGGCGAGTGGCAGCGTGTCGCCTCAGGTCACGAGGCATCCTTGTGCGCTTGTTAGTCGGCCATTTTTGAGTCTTTGTCAAACCTGAAGTCTGTTGCCTTCAATATCAACTCCAATGGAAATACGTGGCAAAGGGAACAATTCTCCCAAAAAAAAAAAAACGACATGTTCTCGGATTTCGTGAATACTTCAACTTTGCCGGCTGTTTTTGCAAGCATCCGAGACAATTTGAGTGGACTCTAATGTGGTTCCCAAGTCAACGTTTCTGTCGACATCAAAAGACCAATTCGAGTGTCTGGCCAACCAGAGGGTGAACCTCACGTCCATGTTTTTGGGAAACATCAAACACACTTTGGTTTTGAACAAAGATGCGTAGTTCAACTTTTGCCGATTGTTTCGTCAACATCAAAACGGAAAGCACGTACCTGAAGAAGGCGACAAAAAACTGCACCAAGTCTGTGACTCTGTTGGTCTGGGAGAAAGCGATCTGGTAGAAAAACAAGAAAATATATTGCTCGGTTACTGCTATCATTTTCTGGTTCTTCCCTCAAAACCCCTTGAAAATGTCGCCTTCGAAGCCAGTTTCGTTGTCAAAATTTGCGTTGTGAGTAGAAGCACAATAAAGTCTCTAGAAGCCACGCCGGAAAAGCAAGTCGGCCATTTTGCTTTGGAGCGAACATTTGCTGGACTTTGCACGTTGTGAGACACGCATGGCCGCGACATTTGATAAAAATAGGAGGTCAGGACCCTTTGTTTTGAAGTTATTTCCTGTGGTGCTTCGAGGACAGAGGGTCTGTCTGCCGCTGCCACGTTTTTGTTTTTTTTATTTGCCACAAATCTCGAATAAATTAATCTGGAATTGATGGATTAAAGAGCTCAGCATTCTGCAAGCTAACAAGACTTATGAAGTCCAAAACGGCAGGAGTATATTTGGTCTAAATTGAGCCTGGGGAGACGCTAAATGGCCCTAATAGCAGCACAATAAGAGTCTTGTCTCTGGCGGCAGAAAAGGGGGAGGAAAGGATGAGAACGGGCTTAAGAGGTTTAGCGGCGAGCAGGTAAAAATGTCCTGATGGAGGTGGGAAGAAAAAAAAACAACAAACAAACGCTGCTTTTAGCTCCACGGGGATGCAGCATTAATACGAGCATCGGTGATGGGGCGGGGCTGGCGAGAGCCGGCTGGGTTTTTGGCGTCCAATGCGGCAGTTTACATCATGCTGACAATCAGATAAATTAGGAGGAAAGTCCAAACGTGCACGCGCACTTCCAGCACTCCGCTTACACATTTTGGACAGTAAAACTTCCCAGAAGCGCCGGAGTCATCGTTTCACTTTACAACCTTGCGCAGTCATTAAAAACTGCCGCCGTCAATCATGCCGTGCGGGCCACGCCCACTTATTTGTATGCGCTTTTAATGTGTTTCACACTGCTGTCTGCAATGCAAATGAGAATCTGTTCTCAATTGCCTTACCTGGATAAAATAAATAAATAAATAAAAAGCTGACATGAAACTTTAAAATGCTTCTTGATTTTCTCACTCGCTCTGTTTGTATGTGTTGCAGCTCCACGTGTGGTCAAGTAGCAGTTCTGTCTGGATAGAATTGCCAAAACATCAATGCTAATTTCTGTTAGCCTCACTGTGGCGTTCCGAATGCTCCGTTAGCATTCCACCAGTGTACTGCGGTAAGATCAAAATATGGTTTGATTGAACGTTTTGCTTTCGAGTTATATCGTGTTTAATATTCTTTGACATTTTACTTTAAGTGGCAGGGACAAATAAAGAGCTTTTCCTCTTACTTTGTATTTGGAGAACGCTACCTGTGAGTCAGTCGTCTTTGCGTTTGCCCAAAGTGATGTCATACGAACGTCTCCCATCTCTTGACGGCGAGAAAGTGAGAAGAGGCGCTCAGAAATACTTTCAAAAGTGAATTTTAAGAGCCGAGCCTGTTCATAACTTTAAATGTGCTTTCAGTGTGTGGGAGTGGATCACTATTTTTTTTTCCCCTCAATATAGACAAGGCAGACTTTCAAAAAAAAATCTATCACTGTAAACGTAAGAAAATTCCCACCTCCACCGCCCAAAAATTCATTTCCAGCCAGTAAACCAGAAACATCCTGCGGCGTAAATCCACCCAGTCAGCGTTTGTGGCCGTATTGTGGAACAGATCAACACTAACAGGAGATTAATGTCAGGGCCGTAACTCAGCATGACAACGCACCGGTGGCGGGCCGCTACTCACAACTTGTCAGTGGATGGCAACTGCTTTTCGCACACGGATGTCCGCGCCATAAGTCATGTGGTCGTTTGATGGTATCTGCTGCCTACTTCCTGCCGTTTAAACGTTCAAATCACTTTGCTGCTGGATGAGCTGCATAAACACGCCCGCCGCTTAATGGCTTCCGCTTTTGCTTCCACCCAATCACAGACACTTTATCATCCGTGACGTGCGTGCACGCAAAGGTGGGCAAGCAGAGAAGCGACCAATCACGCAGGGCCCGCTCCGGCGAGTCTCACGGTGATGACTTCATCAATTTGCCGACTTTCTCGCTATATTTAGCGAGTTTTCAGACCCCTGTAGCTTTTCAAATAAGCGACTAGCGAGAAATCTAGCGACTTTTTCTGGTATTACTGGAAACTCTAATGTGAGGGCACGTATTGTTCTTCCTGTTCTCGAAATAGCGTGGGTCCCTCTTAGCCAATAGGATGCCAGGAAATATGCTAGGTAATAGCCAATGGCAGAGCAGCTATGAGTATGTTGCGTTCAGGATACTCGGAGCTGTGAGTATATTTTTACCTTTCGTATTTTGAAATGTATTTCATAACAAGAGGCAATATTTTCCTGTCGAGGCGTTTCGTACCTTGATATTATTAATTTAGTTGACGAAACCACTCTGTTTTAATCGACTGAAATTGAAGTAAAACAAAAATACAATCAGATGACTAAATTAGGACTAAAACTGTAATTAATTGTATTATAAAGACTATAACTCAAACTAAATTAAAACTAAATTCACACTGGAGTCTTCAACCTTCATGCCGCAGGTTTATTCCGTTTTTTGTTTGTCCATTGGTGGCACGAGTTATTTTTTTTATTTTTTTTCAATAAGCAAGGTGAGATGCATTTCCGTAACGCCGTACACGTTGGCGTTCGCCTCGCAAGCGCGAAGTTAGCGGACAAACATCAAAGTTGTTGCCTTAACTTTGTATGACACAGCACCCAGCGGCGCGTTCAGGTAACGGCGGCGCCGTGGCGCGGAAGCGAACCCGGCGGTGAAGTCGTGCGAGCGAGAATGAAGGCGCAAGGTCGCCGCGATGACACTGCTCATCAGCAAATCTGTTTGTGCACCGGCAGTCGCAATCGTCCACAACAACACCTCCGATGTCATCGCGCCGCCGGGGCAACACTCACAGGTCATGTCGGTGTGTACGCCTCGCCGGCTTTCACCTTAGTGAAACATGCAAATTAGCAGGACAGGCAACCACTTTTGCCTCCAATATATATGTCTGTCAGCAAGAAACTAAGGAAGCGATCACGTTTTTCGTAGCGATCAAAGACCATTTCGTGTGTTCTATTGAACATCATAGATTTGTCGTAAACGTCAAGGATGAGGTTCAACGAACCTGATGGACACCCTTTTGCAAACACCAATAAGTTAGTCTTCCAAAAACCTCCAACAGACAATCTGTTGTCGAGCTCAAAGAGTATTTTGTGTACATCAAAGTTCAATGGCATTTTTCCATAAAGGGTCAATGATAATTTTGCATACGAATAAGCGTAAAAATTATGTATTTGTCAAAGGCAATTTTGTGTCGAACAAAGGTCACGTACATTTTTTTTTTTTCGCTGAGGATCAAAGAATTTTGTCAACACACTTCACATCCATGTTGTCAAGATCAGATCTTTGTGAACTTCAAAGGTAACCTCAATTTTTACGCAAAATTAAAGATGATTTCGCGTACCATAAAAGTTAACGTGCATTTTTTTGTTTTTACGATGTAAGCCAGTAGCAGACAATTTTGAGTTTTTCAAGCAAAACGTAACGCAGACTTTTTCATCAGAGACAATTTTGTGTTTGACAAAAGTGACATACGTGTTTTGGGAAACATCCAAAAAAATGTCGTCTTCAACAAACCTAATGAACGAAGATATAAAAGGGAATTCAGTGTTTCAGAATCTTGAAGGATTGCATTGTTGAAAACCACCCCAAAAAATGTGTCTTCAACAAACCTAACAAGTAGGTTTTCCCTAATATCAAAGACAATTCATACGCTTTTTAGTCAAGATCCTCAAGTGTTTCCGTAACGAGCATTAGCAATTTAGCCTTCAGCAAAACAAAAGTACATTTCTATCACTATTTAAAATGTGCTTTTGCGATTCGTTCATCAATTAGTATTAAAGCAACGGCAAACCTTCTTATCTTAACCTTCCATCGACGTGTTTTCGTCAACTGAAGATAACGGACAAACCTAGCGTACAGCGACATGTTTTTTTTGGTCAAGCGTGACTCCAATGTCGGAAGAAGAGGCGGCAGAAATGATCATCGTCATTAAAATGATTCCCATGCGAGGGCTGCGCATCACCAGCCGTTCTCTGGACAATTTTTCCGTCCCGCTCTGTCGTCAGAAGGTCAGCGGACGAGACGAAATGAGACGCGTCAAGCTTCTCGTGTTACGCCAGATCAAGCGAAAGAGGCTAATTAGCAGATCTCCTTTCAAGCTACAGCTAGTAATGTGCCATTAATGGCAAAAGCGCAAGGGGGTGGGGGAATGAAAAAAAAGGAAGTGGGGGGGGGGGCACTTTGGCAGAACAAATGACCCTTAATGAGGTTTTTGAATGTGCTGCAATGAGCCAACCTTTCTGCAACCGCAAAGGAAGATGGCATGCAGGTTTAGCCAAAGTCGAGATTTCATACCTCACTCCCTGTACGTCCCAAAACGATGGTCTAAATGCTCGCATTTCGGTATGTACATGTCCAAGTACTTTGATCCATATTTCTTTCGCTTTTCATTTCCTGTACATGTCCCAATACTTTTGTCCAAACATGAGCTGCAATTTTCCCACTTTCTGCAATTTTGCAAATATTTTTCTTCAGCCTCCGCATTTTCCCCAACCTTGTCGTTTCCTTTTGTCCCAATTGCCTTCACTTTTCACAAACTTAACAATGCCAATTCTTTTGTCCAAACTTTATTTATATAAACAGTCAAACCTCGGTTTTTCGTCCATAATCCGTTCCAGAAGGCTGTTCGAAAACTGAAATTGTTCGAAAACCGAAACCGCGCTCTTTTTAAAATACAAATGTTTACTGAACACGTCTGCTCACAATGGAAAGCAACACGAGGAAGCGTCACTTCCTCATGTCAGGAAGGCGAGAGGAGTCAAATGGTGCATTCAAGTGCACTCAGTTTGTTCGATAACCGAAATTTGTTCGTCATCCGAGGCATAAAAAACTCTAAATTTTTGGTCGAAAACCGAATTGGACGAGAACCGAGACGTTCGAAAACCGAGGTTTGACTGTATATATATATATATATATATAGAGAGAGAGAGAGAGAGAGAGAGCGGGAGAGCGAGAGAGAGAGGGAGAGAGAGAGAGAGAAAGAGAGAGAGAGAGCGAGAGAGAGAGAGAGAGAGAGAGAAATCAAAACTCCCCATCTGTTCACATCAGCGATGACATCATGAGGCAAACAAGCTGTCAAGTGTGGCCCCCGTGAGCAAAGTGTTGTCTGCCGTCAAATGTTGTCGAGCGTTTCCGCGACAACCGCTGCCGCTTCAGCACCAGGTCGTAAAAGCCTCGGCTGATTTCACCCGGGTGATGGACGAGCGCGTCAATAAAAACGGTCAAATAGAAATCAAATATTGCGCACACCTGCCTCGACTTCAACGCCCGGCCGGCCGGCCGGCTGATGTTGTCGCGCTGGCTGGCCGGCGTCCCGTCGACGTCCGGGCTCTTATCTTAATGAAAGGCGCCGCCAAGAATGGACGCAGCAGCCAAAAATGGGCTCTCAAAGGTCGCCTCAGGTCTCGTCACTCATTCACTACTTAAAGTCCTGACAGCAGCACAAACCCTCAGGTCTTGCTTTTGTTTCTTACTTTGTTTTCCCAAAAGACAGGAATATCATTAGAATCCTGTTCTAAAATGTACCGTTGCATCTTCTTCAACCCGTTTAGGCAGCGGACCCTCACTGAGAAGTCCCGTTCCAGGGTGTCGGACGTGGTCTGCGCTCCATTAGCGAACAACATCAAAGACAATGTCCCAGTGTGCCTCCTGAGCACGGTCGCCGTCGGGCGTCGCTTGTTTATCCTGCAAGGTTCATCAACGGAAGTTCTTGCTGCAAAGTTTGTTTGTGTGTTTGTCACCTGCGTGCGCCACAAAAACACACAAAAAATAAATAAATAAATAAAATGTGATTTCATGGCTGTTAGCAATGAGCGCGTCGGCTGAGTTTAAAAGTTCATTTCGGCTAATTGCGATTCCCCGCAGAGACAGGCCACCCACACATCCGCCCGCGCATGCCCGTCGAGGTGGCGTCACGCGCGGTGTCGCTGAAGGTATCAAGCATCATCACCAGAAAAAGCCTCCGTCCATCTCCTTGCTAACAAACTAACGGGTTGACTGACTCGACTAACAAACATCCAACTGCTTTGCCACCCAACTAAGCAACAGACTACAAGACTTACCGACCGATCGAAATAACTCATCAACCAGAAACCTACCGAGCTACCTGAACCAACAAATCCACCACCCGTCCAGACAATTGTCCACCTAGCTAACCAAATAATCAATTAGCTAGCTAAGTTAACCCCTTTTGAACTCACAATACATCATTTCATTTTGGTATATTGATATCATTTTATTGGTTCTTGTTTCTAAAACAATCAAATAAAACCAAGCAAACTAACCAACCTGCTACCTCGATGACCGATTAAACTTCCCAGCAACCATCCAGCTACTCTACCCTTCTTTAACTCGCCCAATAACTAACTGACAGATTGATTTACATCCAGTATCTAGCTGAGTATTTACAGTCCACAACAAACGGACTTGCTTTGGTAACAAATCAACCAACTAGCCATCAAATTGTCTTCCTAACTAACCAACTATCCTCACTACCGACTGCCTGACCAATCAACCACCTACCTACTTCCCTACAGTACCAAACGGGAAAAAAAGTGCTCAACCCATTGTCTGACTGACTAAATCAACCAAGCGACCAAATAATAACCTGACTGGACTAACCAGTGAACCAACTGACCACTTACCCTAACGAGTACCGAACCAATGAAGTGACCATCTGACTGAACCAACCAAACAGCCATCCACTTAACTACCTAGCTACTTCCACAAGCCCTTGACCAACCACCAACCGACCAAGTGACCAAATAATGAAGTGCCTGCCTGACTAACTGACAGAACTAACCAGCATTCACTTATCTACCAAGTACCTAACCAATTATCTGACCGATTGAGCCAACTAATGGGTTGACTGACTGACTAACCAACCAAACAATCAAGCAACTAAATAAACGGCTCACCGATTAGCTGACTGACCGACCAAATAACTTCAATCAAACAGAAACAAACGTCCCCTGGCCGGATTTTCCAGGTCCTGGTTTTCTATGTGAACAAACGCGGCGACTGAGATAAGACATTTATCAATCCGCTTCTTTTCCGTCTTTATCTCGCCGCAAACATGGAAGGCCCGCCGCGTCCCCGTCGCCTGTGTGCTTTGCTCCTTGCTCAAACACGATAATGTGGCATTAATGGCGGTCCCAGAAGAGGCCCAGACACGCCCCCCAGCGCGAGCGCGCCACGCGCTAAGAGCATTTCGGAGTCACGTCGGGTTGCTCGGAGCCCAGGTGCTCTCCCCCGCCCCGCCGCCATCTGCCGACTATGTTGAACCCAGGTGGTCCGCGGCGTCGACGACGTTCAGAGTCCAACGCAAGATGAAAACAGCGAGTTTCCATCCGGGAAAGTCGAGGGGGATCTTGTTTTATTTTCCAGCGTTTTCCTGCGAGTAAAAACAAAAACCTTTCGAAGCGCCGATAAAAGCTACAAGAAGAACCTTCCTGGAAAAACAATAAATCGTAATAAAATGTTGACTTTTTCTTGAAGCAGACGAGGCCAAACCAGGTGAAGCCTTCTGCTACCGCAAACTGCATTTGCCACGACGTCGCCCAAGTTATAAAAGTGCAGAATAAAAGTGCGGACCGCCGTTCGCAAAACATGAATTCCGACGACTTTTGTTTTTGATGCTGTCTCCGCATATGAAGGAATTTGCTTCATTTTTAAAATCAAATTGCTACATTCCGCCATTTATAGTGAGCGACTAAGCAATGATTACCGCGACACCATATGCTATTCTGAATATTTACATCTTTTTAAAATAATAAACCGCATGTTAGCCATATGATCTCGGCATTGATTTCGGTTTCATTTAGTCCGTTCATTTTGTCTGGCTGAACATGATGAATCGTTATTTTATGAACTGGCCTCCCATTTTTAAATCGATTTTCCAGGTGTTTTTCTACCTTGAACACACGTCTCTCTCTCTCTCTACCAGCAACCAAAAGTGTGTGGGATGCAAACTGAGCCCAGTTGTCCGTCTCTTCCCACATTCTCTCTTTCCCTTCCCTTTTTTTTTTTTTTTTTTTTTAAACACAATACCGATATCATATTTTACTTTATTCCCTGTGTGAACGTTTGCTTTGGAATTGGGTCAAATTGGAAGTCCAGGCCACTATTTTAGGTTGAGTTTCGACTTAGGAGCTAATGCTTCCAGCGTATGTGCGTGCGTGCGTGCGTGCGTGCGTGCGTGCGTGTGCATGCGCAGTGGCGTTACTTACAATTGCAGGTTCCTCGGAGAAGGTTTCCACGGTAACGGTTCACAGAGTCACATCTGGAGTGACGCACACCAAGAAAACAGTGCAAAGGTTATTAGCATTCCCCATATGGTGTGTGTGTGTGTGTGCGTGTGTGTATGTGTGTGTGTGTGTGTGTGTGTAAGCGCGTGTGCGTGCGCATGCGCCAGCTTCAGGTTGGCCTTCTCCAAGCTCCTCATGACAAGATTCTCCTCGACAACCTCACTAACTTGTACCCGCGGCATACACACACACACACACACACACACACACACACACACACACACACACACCTGGAAGTCACGTATAAATGATGAAATGAAATATTAGTTACATCAACTGAAACTTACATGACACAAATATGCAACGTTAACGTGATTGTTCCACACATGCGGGGGGGGGGGGCCTCGAGCGCAAAAGTGGATCCGGTCTTATTTGACGCTTGCTTGTTATTGGGTGGCGCAACCACACACACACACACACACACACACACACACACAAAGAAAGTCTCTTGTGCCCTTGATATAAGAAGAAGGAGAAGATCAGTCGAGGATGTAGAGGACTCTCAGAGGAGGCCGGCGTTCCTCTCAAGACTGCCCCCCCCCCCCTTGGAAAAAAAAAAAAAAGCATGGCAATCGCAGCTTGGACAATTTGTACCGCAGACTGATTGTGATGAACAACCTGCAGCCTCTCGCTCGCTGGCTCTAATTTTGACTTCTCGTGCGTGGGTTACCCTCTCAAAAGGCGGCTTCCTCTTCAAGTCCCGCTGACGACTTCCAATGCACCTTGACTCACTTAAGCGCCATCTGGAAACCATTTGCAGGCCTCCACTTTTCCCACACAGTCAATACAACTGCAGGTTTTTGATTGGTAAGACGTTTGCCTGATTTTTCAAAACAACCTTTTTCCACGTTGCCACTTTGTTTTGGTGGCTGTGTAGAATTTTCGAGGGAATTTATCAGTGAATCCATTTCAAAGTAAGGCTGTGAGATCAAATGTGGGCAAAATGAGACACCAGCAATAGTTTTTGTGTACTTATTTTTTTGAATAATGGGATGTATTATATTTTTTCCAATGTTCATCCCTTTTTTTTTTTTTTAATGGAAAGGATTTCAAATTTGCAGCTCACCTGTGTTCTGGGTTTGCACTGGTGATGTTGACAATGCGAGCCCGAAGGCACGTTGGCACCAATTTCTCTCGACAGCAGAAGGCAGGACGGGACAAAAATGGCAGCCCTCTGAAATGGACTTGGATGAATCGGTTTCATTCATCTGCATTCTTCTTATTTCCCGAAACAATAATCTGAATACTGTATTGTGATTAATAGCAGCGTATGCTGTAGCGATGACCACGATTTTTTTTCCTCTCGTGTTCCGCTTTAGCAAGAGAGAAAAAAAAAGGATTCCAATCAAAAAGTGAATTTGTGTTAAAAAAAAAAAAGCCAGCTCTGTTCCAACCTCAAGACGCGTCTCAATACCGACGTGCGTCCGTGTAGCGAGTGAGATTAGACGGCGCGCGTGAAGGGGGAACGGAGCAGTGGTCCCCCTCGGGGGGGGGGGGGGACACTTGGGCGGCGGACAAATTTAAGCGGCTTACGCGGGCCTAATGGGGAACCAGATAAAAGCCGATCGGGGCGGCGCTTATAAAATGCGACTCGTGGGTCAGAGGTCGCCGTGCTGGGACTCCTGCGAGTGGCGATAAGCGCGCCAGGCGCAAGCGTGGAAAATGACACACACCAGGGATGGAAAAAGGAAGAAGATATTCAAGAGGAACCTTGGAAAAGTCACTTGGATTCACTTGGCTTTTTTTTTTTTTTTTTCTCCTCCTCCGCCCCCGACTCACCCGACATGACTTTGTACATGCACACGGGTGACGTCAACGGGGGATCTTGACATGCGCTTCCATGCTAAGTCGCGAATGAATAACAAATGGCACGCCATCTTGACCGAATGATTGAACAACGACAAACCCCTTCAGCCAGTCCACGTGAATGTTTGGGAGTGGAAACTCTGTGTGTGTGTTTGTGTGTGTGTGTTTGTGTGTGTGTGTGTGTGTGTGTGTGTGTGTGTGTGTGTGTGTTTGTATTCATGACATATCAGGACAATTTTATGATAACACACCTTCAAAATGAGGACCTGTGGAAAAATGAGGACATTTTTCGCGTCCTCATTTTTCCACGCAGTCTACACTACTCTAGAGCTCACGAGGATACTCCCACACCAAAAATAAGTGATGTCCTGAAAGAGCACATTTGTCAGAAATTGTGTGTTTAATTGTGTTTAACTTTCGACTCACTTTTCATTTGGAAAACTAGTGGCCAACTTCTGTACTTTTACACACTTTTAACACACTTTCAGTGACGTCATTGTGCAGGACCTCAAATGTCAGCTTTTTCGGACTTACTCACACACTTTCCCCGCCCTCTTCCTGGTAAGTCACATCAATTAGCAGTCACACAGAATCCAACATGTGAAGCAGCCAGACAATCCTACAGCCAGATATCTATTAAACTCTCTTAAACAAACACGACCACGCGTGATTGACCACCTGGTAAGCAATTCCTTTTCGTTTTTCTTACCGTAACATAACATGTTTAACAGTGCCCACCAAAGGTAATGTCATTCAATTAGACAGCTAGCTAGCTAGCTAGATCGATCGTTAGCATGCTAATAAGCTTCCAATAAAAGTAATGTGGACATGTCCTGCAGGCAAGGTTCTGGAAAACTTTTCTAAATCTTTAACAACACAGTCTATGGAAGTTGATTTTGGTGCCAAATGTTTATTTCAGTGCAGTATTTGTTTTATTCCATTGCAGTTAATTGAGATTAGTTAGTACAGGTAGCCTAATGAAAGTGGGCCATGCACTATTAGCATTTATGCTAAGTCCGGTGTATTTACACTGTTTATTCTTGTGTTGATTAATGTTCACCGTTTCAAAGAAAAAACAAACGTTTGCAATGAAATTATAGCAGTATTCATCTTTGTCGGTCAAACCTCTGGTATTTTTCTTTGCTATTCCATACATTCTGTTCAATTAATGGCAAGGAATGTAAACAACTCTGATGTAAGGAGCCACATTATTATTTTGTGCTGATACAAATTGCTAAAGAAAATTATCAGCGATTCTGATAATTGTTTTTAGTTTTACATCGAATGATTTTGTTGTTGCACCACTAAACATGTTTTTTCCCCCTCTCTTTAAATTTTTATTTTTTGGTCTGCATGTATTTTTTAATATCTGATTAACTGCATTGTGTAAGCCTGATTTGGATTGTATTCATCGACATTTAAGTGTCAACTTTTCGTGTCTTAGGACGTGGTGTATTTACAAGTGAACCAATCGAAAGGGGTCCTTTGTGGTTGAGTACCGTGGAGAGTTAATCTCAAGCTATGAACGAGACAAGAGACAGAAAAAGTACACAGAGAAGCAAAATTGTTTCCTGTTTGATTTTGAATGGAAAGGAAGCACATGGTGGTAAGTCAAGATCTAGAAAAACATCATGTGGTTCTGTACAACATTGTAGTTTTGCTGGAAAAACAATTCATGTTTCATTGTTCAATTTCAGCATTGATTCCTCCCATGAAGATGGTTCATTGGGTCGACTGGTCAATGATGCTCACAAAGGCCCAAACTGTAGAACGAAAAAGCTGACAATCCAGGATAAACCTCATCTTTGCTTGTTTGCAATTGAAAATATCCAAGCAGGGAATGAAATAACCTATGACTATGGAGATTCTCAGTGGGCATGGAGAGCACTGGTAAGTAATGCCTGAATATAGACAAGCAGATCTAATAAGTAAATCATTATATTTCATAGGTGAGTGAAAGATCATTTTCATCAACAGTTTATTACCTTTTAAAAGTTAACACGAGTGTCTGTTTTAGAGTATTATTTGACAACAACAGAAATTCAAAGTCAGGAACATGGACTCCACATTTTTCAGTCATTACATTCTATTAGTCTGAAAGAGTATGTTTCGGGTGTTGTCTTTATTATTTGAACTCAGTCGTGTGTGTTGCCCTGAAATTGTTAGCTATCAGAGCTGTACAGTGGTAAGTACCATGAAGAGCCAGCTTGTGCTGTGAATGTGGTCACTGAAAAAAGTACTTTAATTTATTCAAAAGTCATATAACTACGAAATATTTCTGACACTCTATGGTTGGTATAATGTTGCTTTTAATGTTTTCAGTCATGCCCTCATACTTCTTCAGTTACTGTAGAATACTTTAGAATATTTCTGATAGTGTAATGTTGCTATGTTGCAGACACCAGGTGTTGGGATCCTGACGAAACCTTCTGGAGACCAAGAAAGGATTGGGAGATCCACTTCATCCTTACAACAGGTTACTACGTCTTATCATTATATACTAGGTTTGAGTTTACAGCTTTCTTTGACAAACACAGGAGAAGTTATAAATCAGAAACATGGACTCTCCATGATTTCAGTCGTCATGTCCTCATATTTCTTTAGACCTGAAAAACCTGAGTGTGTTTCAGGTGACATGATTTTTGTCTGAACCTAACTCTGGAGAGCTTGTGTTCGAATGTCCCCGTATTGCTCTTCCACAGAGCTGAACAGTGTTAACTTTCTATAGTGTGGTACATTAATCCCAAACCCTCCTGTGAGCGATGTTCAATGAGAAATAATGTTTATTCATTTATTAACTGGTCAGAATGAAGAATGCAGAATATTTTGACACCGTAATGTTGTTATGTTGTAGACACCAAGTGACGGGATCCCGACTGAACCTTCTGGAGACCAAGAAGGGAGTGAGAGATCCGCTTCATCCTTACAACAGGTTACTACGTCTTATCAGTATATACTAGGTTTGAGTTTACAGCTTTCGTTGACAAACACAGGAGAAGTTATAAATCAGAAACATGGACTCTCCATGATTTCAGTCGTCATGTCCTCATATTTCTTTAGACCTGAAAAACCTGAGTGTGTTTCAGGTGACATGATTTTTGTCTGAACCTAACTCTGGAGAGCTTGTGTTCGAATGTCCCCGTATTGCTCTTCCACAGAGCTGAACAGTGTTAACTTTCTATTGTGTGGTACATTAATCCCAAACCCTCCTGTGAGCGATGTTCAATGATAAAAAATGTTTATTCATTTATTAACTGGTCAGAATAAAGAATGCAGAATATTTTGACACCGTAATGTTGTTATGTTGTAGACACCAAGTGACGGGATCCCGACTGAACCTTCTGGAGACCAAGAAGGGAGTGAGAGATCCGCTTCATCCTTACAACAGGTTACTACGTCTTATCAGTATATACTAGGTTTGAGTTTACAGCTTTCGTTGACAAACACAGGAGAAGTTATAAATCAGAAACATGGACTCTCCATGATTTCAGTCGTCATGTCCTCATATTTCTTTAGACCTGAAAAACCTGAGTGTGTTTCAGGTGACATGATTTTTGTCTGAACCTAACTCTGGAGAGCTTGTGTTCGAATGTCCCCGTATTGCTCTTCCACAGAGCTGAACAGTGTTAACTTTCTATAGTGTGGTACATTAATCCCAAACCCTCCTGTGAGCGATGTTCAATGAGAAATAATGTTTATTCATTTATTAACTGGTCAGAATGAAGAATGCAGAATATTTTGACACCGTAATGTTGTTATGTTGTAGACACCAAGTGACGGGATCCTGACTGAACCTTCTGAAGATCAAGAAGGGAGTGAGAGATCCGCTTCATCCTTACAACAGGTTACTATGTCTTATCAGTATATACTAGGTTTGAGTTTACAGCTTTCTTTGACAAACACAGGAGAAGTTATAAATCAGAAACATGGACTCTCCATGATTTCAGTCGTCATGTCCTCATATTTCTTTAGACCTGAAAAACCTGAGTGTGTTTCAGGTGACATGATTTTTGTCTGAACCTAACTCTGGAGAGCTTGTGTTCGGATGTCCCCGTATTGCTCTTCCACAGAGCTGAACAGTGTTAACTTTCTATAGTGTGGTACATTAATCCCAAACCCTCCTGTGAGCGATGTTCAATGAGAAATAATGTTTATTCATTTATTAACTGGTCAGAATGAAGAATGCAGAATATTTTGACACCGTAATGTTGTTATGTTGTAGACACCAAGTGACGGGATCCCGACTGAACCTTCTGAAGATCAAGAAGGGAGTGAGAGATCCGCTTCATCCTTACAACAGGTTACTATGTCTTATCAGTATATACTAGGTTTGAGTTTACAGCTTTCTTTGACAAACACAGGAGAAGTTATAAATCAGAAACATGGACTCTCCATGGTTTCAGTCGTCATGTCCTCATATTTCTTTAGACCTGAAAAACCTGAGTGTGTTTCAGGTGACATGATTTTTGTCTGAACCTAACTCTGGAGAGCTTGTGTTCGAATGTCCCCGTATTGCTCTTCCACAGAGCTGAACAGTGTTAACTTTCTATTGTGTGGTACATTAATCCCAAACCCTCCTGTGAGCGATGTTCAATGATAAAAAATGTTTATTCATTTATTAACTGGTCAGAATAAAGAATGCAGAATATTTTGACACCGTAATGTTGTTATGTTGTAGACACCAAGTGACGGGATCCCGACTGAACCTTCTGGAGACCAAGAAGGGAGTGAGAGATCCGCTTCATCCTTACAACAGGTTACTACGTCTTATCAGTATATACTAGGTTTGAGTTTACAGCTTTCGTTGACAAACACAGGAGAAGTTATAAATCAGAAACATGGACTCTCCATGATTTCAGTCGTCATGTCCTCATATTTCTTTAGACCTGAAAAACCTGAGTGTGTTTCAGGTGACATGATTTTTGTCTGAACCTAACTCTGGAGAGCTTGTGTTCGAATGTCCCCGTATTGCTCTTCCACAGAGCTGAACAGTGTTAACTTTCTATAGTGTGGTACATTAATCCCAAACCCTCCTGTGAGCGATGTTCAATGAGAAATAATGTTTATTCATTTATTAACTGGTCAGAATGAAGAATGCAGAATATTTTGACACCGTAATGTTGTTATGTTGTAGACACCAAGTGACGGGATCCCGACTGAACCTTCTGAAGATCAAGAAGGGAGTGAGAGATCCGCTTCATCCTTACAACAGGTTACTATGTCTTATCAGTATATACTAGGTTTGAGTTTACAGCTTTCTTTGACAAACACAGGAGAAGTTATAAATCAGAAACATGGACTCTCCATGGTTTCAGTCGTCATGTCCTCATATTTCTTTAGACCTGAAAAACCTGAGTGTGTTTCAGGTGACATGATTTTTGTCTGAACCTAACTCTGGAGAGCTTGTGTTCGAATGTCCCCGTATTGCTCTTCCACAGAGCTGAACAGTGTTAACTTTCTATAGTGTGGTACATTAATCCCAAACCCTCCTGTGAGCGATGTTCAATGAGAAATAATGTTTATTCATTTATTAACTGGTCAGAATGAAGAATGCAGAATATTTTGACACCGTAATGTTGTTATGTTGTAGACACCAAGTGACGGGATCCTGACTGAACCTTCTGAAGATCAAGAAGGGAGTGAGAGATCCGCTTCATCCTTACAACAGGTTACTATGTCTTATCAGTATATACTAGGTTTGAGTTTACAGCTTTCTTTGACAAACACAGGAGAAGTTATAAATCAGAAACATGGACTCTCCATGGTTTCAGTCGTCATGTCCTCATATTTCTTTAGACCTGAAAAACCTGAGTGTGTTTCAGGTGACATGATTTTTGTCTGAACCTAACTCTGGAGAGCTTGTGTTCGAATGTCCCCGTATTGCTCTTCCACAGAGCTGAACAGTGTTAACTTTCTATAGTGTGGTACATTAATCCCAAACCCTCCTGTGAGCGATGTTCAATGAGAAATAATGTTTATTCATTTATTAACTGGTCAGAATGAAGAATGCAGAATATTTTGACACCGTAATGTTGTTATGTTGTAGACACCAAGTGACGGGATCCCGATTGAACCTTCTGAAGATCAAGAAGGGAGTGAGAGATCCGCTTCATCCTTACAACAGGTTACTATGTCTTATCAGTATATACTAGGTTTGAGTTAACAGCTTTCTTTGACAAACACAGGAGAAGTTATAAATCAGAAACATGGACTCTCCATGGTTTCAGTCGTCATGTCCTCATATTTCTTTAGACCTGAAAAACCTGAGTGTGTTTCAGGTGACATGATTTTTGTCTGAACCTAACTCTGGAGAGCTTGTGTTCGAATGTCCCCGTATTGCTCTTCCACAGAGCTGAACAGTGTTAACTTTCTATAGTGTGGTACATTAATCCCAAACCCTCCTGTGAGCGATGTTCAATGAGAAATAATGTTTATTCATTTATTAACTGGTCAGAATGAAGAATGCAGAATATTTTGACACCGTAATGTTGTTATGTTGTAGACACCAAGTGACGGGATCCTGACTGAACCTTCTGAAGATCAAGAAGGGAGTGAGAGATCCGCTTCATCCTTACAACAGGTTACTACGTCTTATCAGTATATACTAGGTTTGAGTTTACAGCTTTCGTTGACAAACACAGGAGAAGTTATAAATCAGAAACATGGACTCTCCATGATTTCAGTCGTCATGTCCTCATATTTCTTTAGACCTGAAAAACCTGAGTGTGTTTCAGGTGACATGATTTTTGTCTGAACCTAACTCTGGAGAGCTTGTGTTCGAATGTCCCCGTATTGCTCTTCCACAGAGCTGAACAGTGTTAACTTTCTATAGTGTGGTACATTAATCCCAAACCCTCCTGTGAGCGATGTTCAATGAGAAATAATGTTTATTCATTTATTAACTGGTCAGAATGAAGAATGCAGAATATTTTGACACCGTAATGTTGTTATGTTGTAGACACCAAGTGACGGGATCCTGACTGAACCTTCTGAAGATCAAGAAGGGAGTGAGAGATCCGCTTCATCCTTACAACAGGTTACTATGTCTTATCAGTATATACTAGGTTTGAGTTTACAGCTTTCTTTGACAAACACAGGAGAAGTTATAAATCAGAAACATGGACTCTCCATGATTTCAGTCGTCATGTCCTCATATTTCTTTAGACCTGAAAAACCTGAGTGTGTTTCAGGTGACATGATTTTTGTCTGAACCTAACTCTGGAGAGCTTGTGTTCGAATGTCCCCGTATTGCTCTTCCACAGAGCTGAACAGTGTTAACTTTCTATAGTGTGGTACATTAATCCCAAACCCTCCTGTGAGCGATGTTCAATGAGAAATAATGTTTATTCATTTATTAACTGGTCAGAATGAAGAATGCAGAATATTTTGACACCGTAATGTTGTTATGTTGTAGACACCAAGTGACGGGATCCTGACTGAACCTTCTGAAGATCAAGAAGGGAGTGAGAGATCCGCTTCATCCTTACAACAGGTTACTATGTCTTATCAGTATATACTAGGTTTGAGTTTACAGCTTTCTTTGACAAACACAGGAGAAGTTATAAATCAGAAACATGGACTCTCCATGATTTCAGTCGTCATGTCCTCATATTTCTTTAGACCTGAAAAACCTGAGTGTGTTTCAGGTGACATGATTTTTGTCTGAACCTAACTCTGGAGAGCTTGTGTTCGAATGTCCCCGTATTGCTCTTCCACAGAGCTGAACAGTGTTAACTTTCTATAGTGTGGTACATTAATCCCAAACCCTCCTGTGAGCGATGTTCAATGAGAAATAATGTTTATTCATTTATTAACTGGTCAGAATGAAGAATGCAGAATATTTTGACACCGTAATGTTGTTATGTTGTAGACACCAAGTGACGGGATCCTGACTGAACCTTCTGAAGATCAAGAAGGGAGTGAGAGATCCTCTTCATCCTTACAACAGGTTACTATGTCTTATCAGTATATACTAGGTTTGAGTTTACAGCTTTCTTTGACAAACACAGGAGAAGTTATAAATCAGAAACATGGACTCTCCATGGTTTCAGTCGTCATGTCCTCATATTTCTTTAGACCTGAAAAACCTGAGTGTGTTTCAGGTGACATGATTTTTGTCTGGACCTAACTCTGGAGAGCCTGTGTTCGAATGTCCCCATATTGCTGTTCCACATAGCTGAACAGTGTTAACTTTGTATAGTGTGGTATATTAATCCCAAACCCTCCTGGGAGCGATGTTCAATGAGAAATAATGTTTATTCATTTATTAACTAATCAGGATTAATAAATGAGAATATTTCTGACGCTACATTGTTGCTATGTTGCAGACACCAGGTGTTCGGATCCTGACGAAACCTTCTGAAGATCAAGAAGGGAGTGAGAGATCCGCTTCATCCTTACAACAGGTTACTATGTCTTATCAGTATATACTAGGTTTGAGTTTACAGCTTTCTTTGACAAACACAGGAGAAGTTATAAATCAGAAACATGGACTCTCCATGATTTCAGTCGTCATGTCCTCATATTTCTTTAGACCTGAAAAACCTGAGTGTGTTTCAGGTGACATGATTTTTGTCTGGACCTAACTCTGGAGAGCTTGTGTTCGAATGTCCCCGTATTGCTGTTCCACAGAGCTGAACAGTGTTAACTTTCTATAGTGTGGTATATTAATCCCAAACCCTCTTAAGATAGTTTAGAAGTCAGGAAAATGGACTTTTCAGAATTTCAGTCGTCATGTCCTCATATTTCTTTAGTCTGAAACACTTCAGTGTGTTTCAGTTAAATTATTTTATATATTGTCTCCATATTGCTGCTTCACAGAGCTGAACAGCGTTCAGATTTTTTTGTGTGGTACATTGGGCCCAGATCATCCTGTGTCAGGATTAATAATGCTGAACAAATATAAAATATGTATTTTTATTTTTTTTAAATTATTGTTATTTTTTAAGGCCAGCAAAATCATTGGATTAGTCCCCTTTCACCAGACAGCTACTGCTGAGCAGGTAGGATAGCTGCTTTCTCCTGCTTCATTTGAATTGCATGTTCTTTGACTTGACATATTTACTGTCTGAGGAAATATTGTTGAATCTCAAGTAACACGAAGACTGTTTACATTTCATACATGATATGGACAGTTAAGAGCCAGCCCTCGACTGCAAAACCAGGCCAGGAAAGAGATTATCGAAAGAGAAAGGCAAATCACGCTGAGACCGATGGAAAGAATGACTGATTCGGTGAGCATTGTGGTATTGTGGTGAAGTGATATTCTATCCATATATAAATATAAAATAAATGTTTTCTCTTCTTTTAATTCAGATGTCTCCTGATGAATATTCGGATTATGACGACATGGACTATGTTCCAGACACAAGTGGCAATTCATCAGAAGAAAGTATTTGCAGTACAGAGCACAGAATCACAGATTCTCTTGTTTCGCCAAAAGAGGACATGCCAGTAAAAGATGCAGTACAGATTGAGGAAATCACCACCTCAGCGATAGCTTCAAGTCATTCGATTTCAGTGACAAGTTGCAGTGCCACTTCATCGGGGAATGCATTAGAGAGTAACAGCGCTATCAAGGTCACACCATTGCCAAAGGGGGCAAAACAAAGCAAATACAACAAGAAGCAGTATTGTTCAAAATTCTCATTATTTCCTGGAATATCTTATTTTGCATTTTTAACATTAGCAATGCCATTTTTAATAAATAATGCCTTCTTTTACAGGTGGGAATAAGAGACGCAAGTGGACAGGTGATGAAGTGAAGGCTGTTGAGCGACATATGTTTGACTTCATAACAAGCCATAAAGTTCCAGGTAAAACGAGCTGTGACGCCTGTCTCCACGCAGAGCCAGTAGCTCTGAAAGACAGAGACTGGCTGTCCATCAAAAACTACATCCACAACAGGATAACTACATTAAAAAGGAAAATGAATATATAGTACATTGAAATCATCACAGTATTCACATTTTGACATAATCTTCTTCAGTTCAAACAACCTTCATCTATTGCACTGCCTTGTGTCATGGAGAGGAGGTGGCATGTTTTCTATGTTCATAAGTTCATATTCGTCAGCAATTAAAAAAGAAAAAAGTAACCTGACCACATATTTAACTGTCTCTTTTTCTTCACAGCTTAGTTTTACTGTCTTGTATTATCAACGTGAATATCTGAGGGATGACGGGTGTAACGACTGTTTGGCACATTCGCCTCACAGTTCAGCAATTGGTAGTTCGAATGTGGGCTTCCTTCTGTAGAGTTCTCCCCGTGCCCGAGCATGACAATTGGACACATGTTTCTAACATATACTGTTGGTATGTTACAGGAGTCAATCTAAAAAGACACACTTTATACTTAGCTGGTCTTCATAAGTCATATATACTTGAAAATGATGTGTATCTAGGGGGCTCAAAATTCACAAAAACATGAAAAGGCAGTGTGTTTGAGGTGATTGTCTCCATAATACACAAAAACCTGTCAATGTCCTCATATGTCGTAGTTTTGTCATAAATCCAAAAAAAATTACATCTTAGCCAAAATCTGAATAGATGGGTGTCTTCCTGATTTTTTTTCATGGTTACCATATTTTTTTGGAGCCAGTAGGACCACGGGAAAGGCATGTACCCATATGTTGGATGAACAAACGGACGTCCTGAAAATGCACCAAAACACGTATGTGTGTGTGTGTGTGTGTGTGTGTGTGTGTGTGTGTGTGTGTGTGTGCTCGGTCCTCACTGTGGCACAAGTACAGGAATGTGTGTGTGTGCGCGCGCTCGGTCCTCACTGTGCCACAAGTACAGGAATGTGTGTGTGTGTGTGTGTGTGTGTGTGTGTGTGTGTGTGTGTGTGTGATTGACGATTCACATGACAAATGCTGAGGATGGTCCGAATCGGAAGGCGGAATGCTAAATCCATTTATTCTGTCCTTCCTTGAAGTGTCTGCCTTTTGATTGCCATGTTTGCCCATGAAACAAAAGACGGGCCTCTCTGTAACCATGACAACAGACAACATTCCGCTAGGGGTGTCAAAGTCATTTTGGTCGCGGGCCACATTGTAGTTTCGGTTTCTCTTGGAAGGCCGTTATGAATTTTGGGAAATGTTTAATCCCCTCCACATATTACATACACAGCGCACAACAAATTGATGGATAACTAGTTTAAAAATCAGAAGTCAAGAATTATGACTGTTATTGTGGATTACATATGACAATTTGAAATTTTGGTGCAAGCATCATGGAACTTGGCACGCTTGGTTTGCCTTCGCGGGCCACAGACAAACGATGTGGCGGGCCAGATCCGGCCCCCGGGCCTTGACTTTGACACATGTGCTTTCGGACAAGGCAAAGGACAATTAACGCAAACGACACGACGTCACACTAACGCTGTACAATGATCATAAGCACTGAATGATTGGCATCAACACGGCAACGTTCGACGGCTTTTGCTGTCTCATCATATTTTCATTTTTTCTTGGCTCAACACACACACACACACACACACACACACACACACGCACACACACACACACACACACACACCAAACCCAGTGAACTGGTGGCCTCTGCTGCTGGAATTCTGAACGCAGCAGAATGGCGCGCACGTGTGCACGTGCGTGTTTGTGTGTACGCACTGAACAGGTCTGCCAAGCCATTTAGAATATTATAGTGCTGCAGTGCTCCAAACTGGCCCAGTCAGGGAAAACGCTCACACACACACACACACACACAAGTGCGCGCACACATACATTATGACAAAAACACATTGCTTACCAACACCAGCGTCTGCACTTTGTACAAAACATTGACTTGGGACAGCAACTGGAAAGCTGCTTTGTTTTTTTCTTCTTCTTCTTCCATTTGTGCATCAGTCACTACAGTCAATGTCCATTAGTCATCCCATACACGAGCTGTTGTAAATCCTCAAAACTGAGAGGAAGGTTTTTTTAGGGCTGGGGCGACTGAATATTTATTTATTTATTTATTTTAGAATCGATACCGATTCTCCCGTAGAGTAATGCCATCCAAATTGGATTCCGACAGGATTCATTTCCCTGCCGACGGTTTCGGGGCTTTTTGACCGATTTTTTTCAAGAGCCACGGAATGTCGTGTTCAGTGATGATTCTTTTCACCATCGCTATCAAAAGAAAGCCTTTTTTTTTTTTTTTTGTTCTTTATATCGGCTCTATTTTTGGGAGTCTTTGCTATTCTCGCCTCAACGTCATGGTATCAGTGCCGCCCTTGCGTTGTGACTGCGCAATCCTGAGGTTTGTGTCACGTTGCGAAGTGGTGGTGGACCCCAAAAAAGCAGGGTGAACTTGACGAATTGTATTTAATAAAACACCGAGAAAACTGAATCCAAAACAAACAAAGTGCCAACAACCAAAAAAATCCAAAGTATCAAACAAAACCTTCACTGAAGCAAAAACTATCACTAAACGAAACATGACCGGAAGAAACGTGACAAACAAACCTGACAGCTGCTAACAAGCTAACAATGACCCGACATTGAGTCGACGGGCTGGGAGTCCCTCCATGCAGTAATTATCCCAAAATTGGACATTTCGGCCACTTTGGACGATTTTGGACTGTTGGGCAAATGGACACCACAGACGAAACAGTGAAAAATAACTCCACAAAGCTGAAATTTTGCATAGGATGTATATCTATGTCTTGGCCAATTCCCACTGAACATTTTGAGGGGTTGAAAGTGAAAAAAAATTCAACGTGAAAAAAGATGTTGCACATTGGAAGAGGGACATTTTTGGGACAATCCTCGAGGACGTAATACCCTTCATGCAGCCGCTTAAAAATACTGCATGAGGGTTAAAGCCATAATTGCCTAACGACCAACAGGTGTGCAGCTGCAGGGAAAAGCCCCACAGTGCCACCTGTTGGTCACAAACCGAAACATTGCTATTTGCCCACTGTGTCATGGTGTTTCTTCATCTTTTCTTCGCTCTTCTATTCAAAAATGGGGGCTATGTGAATCCATTGAAAGAATACGCGTTTCTTGTTGCATCCGAATCGCATTCTGGAGGCTTGGTGGGACCTCGTGGTGTCGGAAAATAAGAGCAGCCGGCGGTGTGACTGGCACGGAATACGTCAGCCCGTATTCGTCGTGACAGGACGCGGAAAATCAAGGCGAGTGACCCAGTGACACGCGGCGCGGCGCAGTGCAGTGCAGCGGCGGTTCTTCCCGTTCCGTTTTTCACCTGCGTTTCACCTCAACGCTTCGTGCTTGAGCACAGCGAATCCTGTTTGTTGTCAAGGGGGGCCGCAATAATAGCAACAAGAGAAAATCTCTTCCTGGAACACTTGCTGCCTTTTCGTGCGGATTTGTCGACCGCCGGCTCGGATGTGTGTCCAATCAGCCTAATCGCCTTGTTCAATACGCTCGCGGGCAGGAAGCGAGCGGATGATTTACACGCCGCTTGCTGAGAAACATCATCAATCTCGCACGGCTCACCTTACGGATGCGCCACCCCCCCCCCCCCTCCCGCTTACTTTCAAAGACTCAGAGAGGCGAGTTACGTTTTGAGTCGCAAGGACTAGAAATTATACCGAAGTACAAATCATAAATCAATAGCAGATGCGGGGCTGCGCCGCTGTGGGTGTGTTCACAGCCCACTTCGGTCATTGCCAATCAAAGAGGCCGCTGTCATTCCTCTCCGATGCGATGCACGAGTCGCACGCGAGAGTCTTGACGAGATGGAAGCGCATATGCAACTTGAAGCGCCCCCCCCCCCGACCCCCCCCCATCGTTCATGGGCAAGCTGTGACGCCCAGGAGGACGATTTTAACATAATGAACGTCTGCCTCTTAGCCAAAATCAGCCGCAGCTCACGCCGGAGCCTGAATCATGTCAGGACTGCGATTCGTTTTCACAAAGGCAACATCCCGTCACCGACAACACGTTTGTGTCCGAGCCTCTCACCCAAACAAGATAAGCGCTTCAGTCGACACAAAACGCCGGAGCAAAATGCTCTCCAGACTTATTTGTATTCGCTTTGCGGCGCCCTTGTTGTTTCTTCCCCTCGCTTCGGACGGCAGCCGCTAATAAAACTGCGGTGAACTCGGGTCAAGGCCACGCCGAGGATGAGAAACAAAGCAGTAAAGAGGTGGGGGGGGGGGAAACAAAAGTAATTTCTCTCTTCCCGTTTCAAAAGATTTTCTTGCTATGGGCCCAGCGGGGGAGCACAACAGGAAGGGGCCGCCTTGAAATGTCACCGGGTGGAGAGGCGCGCGGGTGCGCACCCGTTTCTCTGAGCGGCCCGAGGACCAGCACGTCCGCACCACCCGCGGACCCGATTGCGCTCGCTGGACCGGCCAAAGTTACGAGACTGACCGGGATGATACACAACCGCCACGTGCGTCCTTTCCGCAATAAAAAGTGGACAAAGTGCACACGCAGTCTGTGCTGCAGTACAAGTACACATTCATTTTTTTTTAACTACTTGAAGTTCAAGAACTGTTTCAGCTCTCTTACGTGAGTAAAAGTCATCAAACTGACCCCGTTTTAACACAAAAGCAAGACTTTACGAGTTCTTGTCAAAGTAAACATAAAACAAAGACAATTACACCTTGTGTCCTTAAAGCGCCTCCGAAAAACCCGAGTGCTCACTTTTGTGGTGATGGGGTGTTACTTTTTCAGCATCAGGTACCTGAACCTCAAATGCTCCCGGGACACACGCAGACCGATAATTGGACGATCCTCACGGGCATATATTCTTTATCATCGGATAGATATGAGTGCCCCATACTGCTTGATCCAAAAGTGTGGAAAAATACAATGATATTCTTTTCCATTTTATTTCATAATAGATTGATTTTGTTTTTAGAGAGTGTTATTTTTCTCATGGAAAAAAAACCCACATCCAATTGGGTTTTGGGGGGCACGGGTGGGCTTTTGGCAGAACAGACGAATGGCCTCATTTTTATAAGGAAAATATGAGATGACAAAGGAGAGATTTGTATTACGAGCGTGGGCCCGGGAGCAAATTGAACTCTTATCTCGAAGCGCCGCCGTATAACAAATGCGTTTCCCACAGTGAAATGAACCAGCGTATCGAACTTGAAGAAAATGACAAATGTATTGTAAAATATGAATGAAAAAATATTAGATACCAGAAAAAAATACAAATGTAAAGAAATCTTCCTAGTGGCTCCCTTGCTGCACAACACGCACACACACAAACACACACGAGTCGTGCTGAGTACACGAAAACAAGAAAGTTGAGCTCTTTGCAAAATAAAACATGGGGCTGATTTTTATATATCCTATTTTTCGTATGACTTGTGCCCCAGAGGAGAGTACAATTTCTCACTTCAATGCCTCACACACACACACACACACACACACACGCACACACGCACTCACGTGCACACACACGCACACACACGGTAAGCTTGATGTGGTGTGTGCTTC
Organism: Hippocampus abdominalis; assembly: GCA_018466805.1. Taxonomy (NCBI): domain Eukaryota; kingdom Metazoa; phylum Chordata; class Actinopteri; order Syngnathiformes; family Syngnathidae; genus Hippocampus; species Hippocampus abdominalis. The sequence continues at coordinate 1,352,937 of CM031702.1, forward strand.
TAAATCGAAACTGAAAAGCCTCCACTCGGCCACTTTATTAGGTACAGGTAAACGTCAGAAATGCTGCCACATTGATGATTGACATTTTACACACAGACGATTGATCATGATCGTCAGTGGCTCCACCTTCAGCTGACTACGGACTTTTCTTTGTTGGGTCAGAAGAAACTTCAAAGCGGTCAGTAAAATATGCGGGATCACACACAGACACACACACACACACACACACACACCCTGACGTAAGCATGAAAATCTACTCTAATGTCTTTTTGGTGGGATATTGTATATCTTCTGTAGGTGGCTTTTGGTTGTGACTGACTGAAATGCTGCAGGATTCAAATGCGCCAGATTTAGCTCGCAAAGCATCCAAAGACTACACGTTGGGCGCTCAGGGATATCAACCCGGGGCCGTTTTCCCAAAAAGATCCAGAGGCCGATTGTTGGAATTCCACAGAATCGGAAAAACCCTTTCGGTCGCGTTTCCAAAGGATCCAAAAAGGTAAATGGTGTGTGAATTGCCCGGTGTGTTCTGCCATCTGTTGTCAGGTCTGAAGTTTTGATCCCTGACGTCCTTTTCGGCAGTCTTGGGTTTGCGTTTGTGCTGATTGCGGCTATTCATTTTGATTTAGCTCGCGCGATGGCAGCTCCTTTGATTCAGTGAGCGTTTGTTGTTCGCGTACGACATCTCGATCATAAAGGGGAAACTTTAGTGGCATGATGAAGAGCAGCCGTTGGAGCTTTATCGACATCGTTAAAGGGACAGCTGGGTCTCGGTGGCGCGACTCTACTAGCTTGTTTGTCACTTTGCGTCACCTCAAAACATTTGCTGGAGAAATCAAACTTTTGGGCTCCGGAGACCCTCAACTCAACTCAAGTGTATTTTGGGAGCACTAGGCAACAACCACCGCTGTATAAAAAGTGCTGTGCGTGGAGCAAAAAGAATTCATACAACAATAAACAATAAAGTAATAACAAAGACAGTAGAAAGCACAGTCAAAACAAAAAATCAAGTCGAAAGAGTAAAAATGAGAGAAAAGACGAATTTTAAAGAGGGGCAGCGAGGGAGCAGTGGCAAGTCGCTCCAAAGAGAGGCACCGGCAATGGAAAAGGCTCCGCCCCCTCTGAGCCTCTGCTTAGTGAAGGGATGCCAGAGTAGCAGATATGTGCTCCCTCTGACGAGTACCAGTCAAGAGGCGAGCGGCGGTATTCTGGACCAACTGGAGACACTTGATGGAGGATTGGCTGACTCCAAAGTCAAGTGCATGACCGTGACGTGACGAAAAAGATGTGACGAAAACAGAGAGAGAACGATAAAATGAGCCGTCGCTAGGGGGCGCTACACGGAATGGCACCACGTCCGCCTCAATTTGAACCAAAATAAACCCTGCATCATTTTGGGCAAATCGTTTGGGGAACTTACAAGCTACGACTGACGAGTAGACCCCAGTTTGGCAACTAGTAAATGGTGTTCTGTCCTGTAAAAAGTTGTTATTTTGGTGTGATGATGAAACGTCTGTTGAGAGGCAAGTGGAAGAATGCCGCAAGGTTTCCTTCCCGTCCTGTTAGGAGAAGGTGACGGCCGGGGCGTGACTGTTGACGAGCTTCCTTCATCATCTGGCAAACAAAGGTGAAGAGCCCCAATTCTGCGCTGTCTGCCCTCCCTCCATCACTCTCCTCCCTTTCCTCCGCCGCTAACGTTAACCTGGCGCCCCCGCGCCAAGTGTTAATCGGCATTTGAGCCGAGGTAAATGTTGCCATGATGGAGGCCGGGAGAAGAGGAGGGAAATCAAAGAGCCGCCAGCTATTGTGGACTAATGGAGGAAGACGGCGAAAGGACCGAAAGGCACAGGACGGGCGAGAACCGAAACATAGCAAAGGGAAGGGAATGGATGTGAGAGAAAAAGAAAAAAAAGGGTGCGAGGGAAGAAAAATCGAGCTAAAATTGAAGGAAAATAAAGCGTTGAGGGGGAAAGGACAGGAAATGACATGGTAAGAATGCAAAAGAAAAGAAAAGGAAAGACAGGAGAGGACACAAAAGCAAAGCGTAAGGCAATGAAAAGGTCAAAGGGGAGAAAATAAAAAAAAGGGGTCACAGCAAAAGGAAAGGAAAAAGTCTGAAAAGAAAGGCAGGGCATGTAGGCAAAAGACAAGGACATGAGAAAAGACAGGACAGGACAGGGAAGGACATGATAAGCAATGCCGCAAAGAAAAGGAAAATGACGGGTCAAGAAAGCAGAGAAAGACACAAGGGACAAAAGGATTGGAGAGTTCAAGGAAAGGAAAATAAAGGCTTGAGGGGAAAGGAAGAAAAAGGGAAGGGGAGGAGATGAAAGGAAAGGAAAGGAAAGAAGAAAAGAAGGCCATTAGGAAAGTGCAGTGAAAGAAAAGAAGGTCCCAGAATGGAGTCTGGAACGGAAGAGGGAAAAGGAAGGAAGTGGAAAGGGTAGAAAGGTACAAACGAGACAATATGAAACCGAGGAAAAAGAGAAGCCAAAGATGATGAAAGAGGAAAACAAAGCAAACCGCAGCACTTTGACCCAAAGAACCACATTGGTGAAAAATAAATACGGCATGAGTAAAAACAATCAATAATCCAGGCGTAATAAGATGGCGGCAAGCGAAGACCAAAGGGTAGAAAACAGCCGCCGCGGATGAAGGCGTACCAGTCGAGCGTTGGGGTGGATCCATCACGCCGACTACTGCCGCTCTCGTCGGGAAATAAGAAAAAGATGAGGCGCTGCCTCACGTCAAAACCCTCCGGGGTGCACGGTAGGACCATTCTGTGCACACGCCGCGGCCTGCGTCACCGGGGTGGCCGCAGCCGACGCATTCGGGCCTCTCCAGAAACACGTTTGTAAATGCTTTTAAAATGTTTGCCAGTACAAAGTGAACTGCATTGAGTTACCTTGCGTCTGAAATGCAACCCTAAGCCTAACACTAAGCCAACCCTAACCCTGACCCTAAACCATAACCCATAACCCTAAACCCTAAACCCTAACCCTAACCCTAACCCTAACCCTAACCCAACCCTAACCCTAACCCTGACCCTGACCCTAAACCATCAACCCTAAACACTAAACCCTAACCCTAAACCCTAACCCTAACTCTAACCCTAACCCTAACCCTAAATCCTAAATCCTAAACCCTAACCCTAACCATCACCCTAACCCTAACCCTAAATCCTAAACCCTAACCCTAACCATCACCCTAACCATCACCCTAACCCATAACCCCAAACCTTAAACCTAACCCTAACCCTAACCCTAACCCAACCCTAAACCTAACCCTAACCCTAATCCTAAACCCTAACTCCTAACCCCTAACCCTAACCCTAAACCCTAAACCCTAACCATAACCCTAAACCCTAACCTTAACCCTAACCCTAACCCAACCCTAACCCTAACCCTAACCCTAACCCTTAACCTTAACCCCTAACCCCTAACCCTAAAAACCCTAACCCTAACCCTAGCCCTAGCCCTAGCCCTAACCCTGACCCTGAAAATCAAGCTGCCGTGTCTTGCCTTGAGCCACGTCCACTAGACGGATCCATGACACTAATTTGATCACTATTTGATGAGACGCGCTCCACCACTCAAATAAGTCCGCCTCGCTCCAGTTTTTCAACGGATCGGTTCATTATGACGGCGGTCCCGAGACTTGGTTGCCTTTATGCCGTGTAAATTAGTGCCTTGGACGGTAAATTGCATAAGGTGGCAAAGCAGGAAGCGGCCCGCCGTGCGTTAAAAGGCTACCAGATGCGTTCAAGTGAGCACATTTTGTCCATCAAATTCAATCTAAAAGGCTGCGGCGGAGCACAAACACAATCAGAGCCTCTGGAGATGTAATTTAGCGCCGCTTATATACTTGCACTCCCGTGTTCTCACCTTCTCCCTGACCCTCAGCGTTTAGAAAGAAATTGACTTTTCCTTTTCCCCTCCCCGGCGCGCCGACAAACGCATTCATATTCATAAAGTGGATGTGACATTAAGAAGGAGGGAAAAAAAAAACAAACTTCTGATGAAATGAAATATGACACTTTCTTTCAAGCCGCGTGGCATTTCAACGACGCCGAACAACAAAAGTGAAGAAATGTTGCCGGATGGCCTTGGAGCTGGCGCGTCGACTTTTTGTTCTTCTTGCGGCAACCAGACAACAACTAAACAACCCACGTGAGCCGCGGCCACGCACAAAGGGACTTGAATGGAATCGTATTCAGAGTCGCGCTTGTCGACCTTCTCGCCATGGGAACTGCATTTTCCCATGGTCACCGATTCGAAAACCAAACAGGAGCCACCTTTGTAAACATAAATGCACATAAATGCCCGCGTTTTACCCAGAGACAAAAGCCAGCGGGAGAGACAGAGGTGGATTTTTCAAGGGAGCTGGATTTGCTTGGAAAAGCAGACTACGGAGGATTTTGAACGACACGAGAATCCATTTTTCTTTCGGTACCTCGAATAGTGTCTGGTCCCATGTAGACCTGAGGAAGCGGGCAGGGAGCTCGCAGAGGTGAGTAGGATGTAGCGATGTGCTCCCTCTTACGAGTACCAGTCAGGAGGGGAGTAGCAGCATTTTGGAGCAACTGGAGACACTTCATGGAGGATTGGCTGACTCCAAAGTCATGTGCGTGATAGTCATCTAGCCGAGATGTGACGAAGGCATGAATGAAAGTGCTCTTGAGAAAGAAGAGGCTTTCTTTTAGCCAGCTGCGTAACAAGGGTACCAATTTGCCAGTCCAATTCTGTCAAGGGATAGAGCTTTAGCTGCACGTTTAATTCTCGGCAAATGTTTGCTTCATATCTTCTGATGCAGTTTTTTTCAAAGCCACCATTTTTTTTCTCGTTTGATTCAATGCCCTCCAAACGCTTTGTCTCGAGTGAGGTTGCGAACGTATTTACGCTTCTTCTGAGAGGATGTTGAAATTCTGTGGGGATTTTACGCATATTTACGAGTAGCGCACCACCTCAAGAATAAATAAACAGATTGCTTCATCTTCAGGAGCAAGCAGCTCGGCGCTCTCCGAGGCCGACCCCCCCCCCGGGGCCGGCCGTCTTCTGATCGGTTGTCTTCTGACCAAATATGAAGAGAATGACGCCGCCGGGCTCCGCGGAAGTGCTTCTGATGTCGAGTCGACACGCAAAGAGTGCGTTGGGAATTTGGATCTTGCATCCCGAATGAAAAAGGCTCTGAGAGAATTTGGAACGTCAAAATTGCTTCTCGTGTGATCGTAGCTTATTTGCAACTGAGGTTGTGGGATCCAGTCTGGGTTCGGCGGTTCCTGTGTTGAGTTTGCCTCTTGCCCTAAATCAGAACTCGCACAGATGGATTCTTCTTTTCCACCATTAATATCAATGGACAGCGAGCACCTGCGAGGCTTATCAAGCGCACTCCGAGTTCCACCGCAAAGATTCTGCAAGACAACGCCCGAGGGCGACGCCAGGAAACGCATGCGTGACATCTTCTGTAAGAAGTTCGATGTTATCTTTCCACATCGTTTGTTCTTCGCTATTTTTACAAGCGCCTTCGCTTATCTGACTCAATCTGCGTTCCGCTTCAGAGGAGCCACCGGATGGACGTGAGAGATTAGCATGTGCGCCGAGCGCTCGTGGCCCGCAGCGTCGTCGAGATGAGAATGAGCCGCCAGAACCTCCACGCGTCCCCACGAGGTTCATTCACACGCGACGATGCGGTGCAGTCGAAGCTACCGGCAGACGGGGGACGCCGTCTGCGTGGAAGGCCACGGCAAAGACCGTCATGCATTTGACACCTCAAGAGTGTGTCGGGGTGTGTGTGTGTGAGTGTGTTTGTGTAGGTATGTGTGTGTGTGTGCGCGTGTTTAAAGAATCTTGTACTTTCATTGGGGCATCCTCTCTGCTAAGCATTTCTTCAGCATGTGTGTGTGTGTGTGTGTGTGTGTGTGTGTGTGTGTGTGTGTGTGTGCGTGTGTCAGCCAGATGTGCAGCGTGGCGAGCTGTCAAGCTTGGCGGCAGCAAAACGAATGTGAGCAGCAAACGCTGGGGACGGCAAACACGCCGAAGCCGATCACGACAAGACAGATGAAGTAAAGAAGGAAGGAAGGGTTCCCTTTTCCCCTCAACAATCAACGTCTGCCATGTTGCGTTTGTGCGTCTTCGCCTCAAGACGTCGCCTTGACGACAAAAAGTCGGGAAAGTTTGCCGCGACGCAGTCTACGTGTTGGCGGTTGGCCTACTTAGCGAGCGCACCGGATGAGCTCATTGGTCAGCCCGAATCTAGTAGGAAGGGAAACTTGAACCTGAGTCAGCAGCACGGCGTGCTAGTGGTTCAGCACGTCTGCATTGCCGATTGGAGATGCTGGGTTCGAGTCTCAGCTCCCATGTCCGTTGTTAGCTTCATTAACCTGGAGAACCCAAGATGAAAAGGGTATCTTTGGAAAATGATGAATTATATATTAAATGACTGCTATGTGTTCACTGAACACCAAAATATATGTTCTTTCAAATATTCAATGCTTTAATCTTAATTTAGGATTCGGGCCAAATTTGACCCTTTGGGATTTAACCCTCATGCAGTATTTTTAAGCGGCTGCATGAAGGGTATTACGTCCTCGAGGATTGTCCCAAAAATGTCCCTCTTCCAATGTGCAACATCTTTTTTCACGTTGAATTTTTTTTCACTTTCAACCCCTCAAAATGTTCAGTGGGAATTGGCCAAGACATAGATATACATCCTATGCAAAATTTCAGCTTTGTGGAGTTATTTTTCACTGTTTCGTCTGTGGTGTCCATTTGCCCAACAGTCCAAAATCGTCCAAAGTGGCCAAAATGTCCAATTTTGGGATAATTACTGCATGGGGGTTAAAAGGACTCCCAGCCCGTCGACTCAATGTCGGGTCATTGTTAGCTTGTTAGCAGCTGTCAGGTATGTTTGTCACGTTTCTTCCGGTCATGTTTCGTTTCGTGATAGTTTTTGCTTCAGTGAAGGTTTTGTTTGATACTTTGGATTTGTTTTGGTTGTCGGCACTTTGTTTGTTTTGGATTCAGTTTTCTCTGTGTTTTATTAAATACAATTCGTCAAGTTCACCCTGCTTTTTTGGGGTCCACCACCACTTCGCAACGTGACACAAACCTCAGGATTGCGCAGTCACAACGCAAGGGCGGCACTGATACCATGACGTTGAGGCGAGAATAGCAAAGACTCCCAAAAATAGAGCCGATATAAAGAACACGTTCACGTTCAACCCCTCAAAATGTTCAGTGGGAATTGGCCAAGACATAGATAGACATCCTATGCAAGATTTCAGCTTCGTGGAGTTTTTTGTCACTGTTTTGTCTGTGGTGTCCATTTGTCCAACAGTCCAAAATCGTCCAAAGTGTCCGAAATGTCCAATTTTGGGATCATTACTGCATGGGGGTTAAGGGTAGCATTTGAGTAGCAGAATTTATAGGGGCCACATTTGACCCGTGGGTTGAAGACTTGAAATTAGCAATACTTGGGATGCTTCGTTCGACTTTGAGTGATGAACTATCAAGTTTCTGTCCAATCCTTGTCCAGTCTAGATTGCATTGTACTGGAAAAAAAGATACATATTTGTAATGTTATTTTTTATTTTTTTTCCAAGGAAATAAGTTAATAAAGCCCGGATTTTTTTAGACGTATTTTATTCCCCCCCAAAAAAAGATAAAAATACACACACATTCATCTTGGGGAAAAAGAAAAAAAAAAAGTCCAAGTGAACGTGCCCAAGACGTGTTTGTCGGTTTTTATGCCCAATCAGCGAGCCACAGACGAGTGGACAACATTTTCTCCTTCCATCTCATTTTCAAGGCAGTTTTTTGTTTCGGAAGCTGCTTTGTTGTCCCACTGTTTTAAGGAACCCAAACAACATTATTTCAACGTGTCGCATCATCCGTATGTCCGGCTGTCCATCTCACACACATACACACACACTCGCATGATGCCATATGCTTCTTCAGCATATTTTTGCATCATAAGCAGCGAGGAAAGTAAAGCGACAAACAGTTCCCACGCACCTTCTGCCATCAGCACAACAAAACGGACAACTGGAAAAACACATTTCAAGGAGACAGCTTATGGAAGGTGGACATTACGAATGTCTCGCATGCAAAAAAAAAAAAAAAAAAAGTTGTGCAAGCAACTGTGCACTTCCACCCTACTGTGATGTCACAGCAGGACTAATTCAGGATTGCTTTGGTGAAATTTTTTGGGCAATAAAAAAAAAAAACATGTGCATGGATGACTGTGAAGAGCCAAGCGCAAATATGAAAATCGGACTTTTTGTGGCAAATTCTCTGATGTGATTGTGGTCACACACACATACACACACACACACACACACACACACACACACACACACACCAATTCCATTCGGAGAAGGGGCCATGATCACTTGGGGTTGGCCTACTTCCTTCCTGGGTGAACGTATGCTAATCCCCGCCTGTGAGATGTGCGTAATCTTATTTTTTAAACCCGCCTTACGCGAGCACGTGTCCACTGTATATTCAACACAAAACGCGGCTGGAGGATGTCGGCGAGCAAGACCGGAGGCGTCTCACTTAACGAGCTTTTCGGCCTTTTGAATTTTTCATCTGGTTTACGATAGTAGTCGAATCCAAGATGACCAAATTGCTTTGACATGAATACAACTTGTTAAGAGGAACATCGGAGAGATTTTTAGGTCCTACGTTTTTACTGCTACGGAAGCCCGATGAGGCTTCAAGGAGGACACTCACGATGACAACATCGGATAATTGCAGCACTGCTGACCTCCCGCTCCGCTCATTAACCGATGCAAACAAGCATAAAACTGCCCAAATTGTTTCGATTGCTTTGTGTTATGGTGTCAAAGTGCCACACGTGTCGATGATTTCAGGACACACCGGGAGCTGAAACAACACAAGACGATTAATTCAAGTTGCACAGAAAAGTGAAGGGACTTGAAATGAAGTTTCACGATTTCCAAAGCGACTGCAACGTGAGCAGTTTGGTGACGGTGCAAAAACAAAGTGAGCTTCCTGTATTCTTTTTCCCATGATATGATTTCCTGGTGGCTAGCCGAGTGGCCGCCAAGTGACTTTTTTTTTTTTTCCAGCTGACCAATGCGCTGCTTTTAAATCTACATGACGTCACCATGAGAGACAACACGAGCAGGCAGCAATGTGCATGAAGATGCCACCACAGCGCCACCCGCAGGAGGGACCGCCTCCGCTACCTGTTAGTTTGTCTCATCCAAAAAGAAAGAGATTGCCATCTTAAACACACACACACACACAAACACGCACACACATACTCACAGGCGGGTATATCGAGATTTTAATTTCCTCCCGGGATATGAGCATCGCGTGTTAATAATGCATGCTGGGACGCTGAGTCCAGATCGAAGCAGGCGGGCGTGCTGGTTGATTGGCGGTTTGATCTGATGTGCACTAATAGAGGCCTTGATGGGGGGTGGGGGATGAGGCGTTGTTCATCTGTGGGGAGAGGAAGGGGGGGAGGCGGCGTTGTCTTGTCTGGTGCGAAGATGAAGTATCATCCAGTATATTCCCGCGCTGTCTTCCAAACGAGCTCTCACCTCCAGACGCCGAGGGTCGCGTTTTTAATCAAAAGCTACGCCGCCGCCGCTGCCACCGCCAAATCTAATTAGATTATCTGGGCGTGGCCAAGGTGAGTGAGAATGGGGGCGCAGGCTCTACGGAAGAGGGGGAAGACGTTCGAAAGCAAGCCAGTGAAGCAACATGGGGGTAAAGTCACTCAAAAGCATGTTCATGTTCTGACAGTTACCCAAAAACGTTACAAGACCACCGCATTGATGCTAATCGTTAGCATCTCTACGGCTTCCTGCATAGTGTAAAATAGAACAAACGTACAGCACATTTGACAATAAAGTTGTATTCAATTCAATTCAATCAATAGAAATAGGTATATACTGTACTGAGGGCTCAGCTCATCGCTCGGTTCTTCAGTACAGCAGTAATATTCGTTGTTCATCACAGAGCATAATTAATATTGTCATATTAATTGTCTCCACATGTATCACTGTATCGTTTGTATTCAAGTATCAGCTGCTTAAAGGGTAACAACACTGCTACATAGATGCTAATTGTTAGCACGTGTGAGGTTGTCTTGAATAGACAATGTGGAATACCATTTTTTATTTTTTTTTAATGCTCAATGTTACGTTTTATGTTGATGTCTGTAAAGGTAAACATCAACCGTAATATTGACACATAAAAGAATCGTCCTCAGATACGCCGGCGACTGCTGCGACTTTGACCCGCCACTCTGCTACGTGCAGAAAATGAGCAACGCGACGGAATGAAGCGATAGCGGCAAACAGATGAAGAAGGGACTTGGGGAGGGAGAATAAAAGACAACAATAACAACGAGCAAAGTACACCGGTCATGAAAAGGTAAAGAAAAAGCAATAAGGCGTCCGTGTCATCTTAATGAAGTTGCGACCCAGCGGCTTTTTTTTTTTTCATTTGTTATTTTTTTTCTTTGCTCCGTTTTATGCGCCCCGTGGTGCCACATTATTATCGCTCCCCCCTTTCTTTATGAATATTATCATTTATTCATTAGCGCTTGGATTTGCACATCTCAACACCTTTAGCCACCGACAAGAGACACAATCACACTCGTGTGTGTGTGTGTGTGTGTAAGGGGCTTGCCAGATTCTCCATGGCGAAAGGTATTGTCGCCATCACGCCAGATCCTGACGCCATCTAATTATCAGATCGCAGGATATTGTGTGGCAATTGCAGCAATCTTCAGCTTCACTGGGTTCAGCGTGAAATGTACAGATGAGTAAAATGGAGATTTTTTTTTGTGCTAAAGTGGCTGAGGGTGCGTGTGATGTTGAGGCAAATAGTAGATGTGACGTTGACTTAAAACAAACAAAAAAAATCTACCTGGAGCCAGATGATTTTATTTTGTGCAACCACTTGACGAAATAAAATTGAGTATATTCAACACACCATTTTTTTTTTCAGTCAAGGTTTGACACCAAGCATATACCGGATGCTGAGTTTTGTCTTCATTTTCACACCGCGCCAGGCTGTGACCGGATCAAAGAGCGCGCCGGTACAGCAAAAGTCCATCTTTTGCTGGGTTCTGTGTGAAAATCTCATGGTTTCAGCAACACGTCTTGAGTGTGGCGACGTCGACAAGCCGCTTTCACGCAGTATCGCCTTACACACGCATACACACGTGGGAGAGTTCATATGTGTTGGGGTCGGGGGGGGGGGGGGGGGGTGGCCACGGTGCCATGTTACTAATGCTGTCTGTCTGGATGCAGTTCCTCCTTTGTTGGTGCTGGTGGTCCAGCAAGCCCCATGCTAACACTGTTCTTCACACGCAGGCGTGCACTCTGATCACCACACACTCTCAACATGAACCCAGTCAGAGGCGGCGGTCGGCCATGCGACCCGCTGGCTGGCGGTCGGACACCAGCTGTGTGGTCGTCATTAACAGAGACAAACATGAGCTCACGCCAGACCCGACGTGTCAGCAAAAAGTGCTTAGGGACTCGCTCAGACCCTTAAAAATTGGAATGACCTCATTTTTTTTTTTATCCACTTGTTATTATTGTCACTTCATTGTATCCTATTTTCTCAAAATGAAGATTTTTTTTTTTTTTTTAATGATGGCATCAGCAAAGTGACACAACACTGCAAGACATCGCGCAAGCAACACAGATTGTGATCCATGTATGTTGCTTTTGGGGTTTTTTTTGCAGCCGAAGAAGGTTTAAAAAAATGGCATGTCCATTCTTCTTTCCGCAAGTGGCAAAGATGTCATTTCAAACACTCATTTCCCTAAAAGAGGTCTGCTTTGCTTTGCAAAATGATTGACAAGGAGCATAACACTGATGTTCCCACTGATGAAGATCAATTGAAGTGTTGGGGTTTTTTTTGTTCCTCTTCAGTTTTTTTCACAGCTAAACAGGCCAGCGCAAAGATGCGGAATGACGCAAAGTACAAAGCAACTGTGCTCACTCTTCTTTCCTGCAGATGACAAAGGAAGTCACTTTGAGAAGGCATGTTTTTGCAATTGAATTCGCAGGCGGGAATGGAATGGTGAAAACCAATCAACATTTTTAATTTCATTGAAGAAAAAAAAAGCACTTGACAATTAAAAAAAAAAAAAAAGCATGACCTTCCTCTTTGTCAATTTAGAAAAGCTCTCCGAGTGTGGAAAATAAATGCTGCTCTGGGAATTGCAAACATCCACTCCTTTGACTCCCAACTTGAAAAAGAAGAAAGTCATGCCCACATTTTGTGCCATTGGAAGATGAAATGGCAGATTGAGTGGGTTGTTAAATTCCCCACTGAACGGCCGGGGCGGAACTCCAGACACACAACTACAGTATTTGTATAAAACACATTTAAAAAGTCCATTTTCCATAACTTGGCTGCTTTAAGAGAAGCAGAGCATAATGAAGAGAAATTTAAAGAAGGGCAAAGTGATGACTCAGCCAAGGTACGAGAGGTGGCGACTAAGCAAGGGAAGAAAAAAAAGGAAAAGGTCAACGCTGCCTACTTCACTCTGGCAACTAATTGACGTAGACTGGAGGATGAGGAGGGAGGATGAAGGGAGGGGTCACAAAGCGGAGGTGGTGGGGTGGAGGGAATTGTGGCGAAACCAGATGAGAAGCAAAAAAGATAACAGGAAGGACGACTCATTCATCTTGGTCTTCTAGCAGCCTAATGACCAATTTGCTGCTGTGTGAGTGTCTTTGCGCGCACGCGCGCGCATGCGCGTGCATGTACGCGCGTGTGCGAGCATGCGTGTGCGCAAAAGCGACAAGCTGCCGTTGGGAAAGACAACACTGCCCTCTAGTGGTTAAAAAGGCAAACAATCAAAACGTCATTGCAAAAAAATATATAAAAAAAAGGAATTCATAAAATATTTTACTGTCTTGTCTTGTCATTAGTAAGAATAAATATTAAAATATGTTAAGTTTTCAATGTTCAATGACAAAAAAAAAAGATGACATTTGCTCCCATGTATTGACCGGTGCTGTAGCTGTCGACACTGACGGTGACGAGCACGAGCGGCTGGAGCGCGCCGCCGAGCCGGTTAGCAATCGATCCACTCTCCATTTGGCCCCGCCCTCACTTGCTCCTGCAGGGCGGGAAAGGTTCAAACATGGCGTTCGTTCCTCCCCTCCCAAAAAAAAAAAGAGGGGAAAAAAAGTCAAGAAAACCCCGCGTTGGCGTCAATTTCAAAAAGATAAAAGTCACGTCTTGAAGAAGCTCCGGTGCGAACACGGCGCTAATGAAAACGCTACCAAATCGTCGGCCAGCAAGTAGACGGATCCCCGGAGCTCCTCCCTCGCTCTGTGCGGTACGCTGCTCTCCTCCTACCGACGCCGGCGTGTGCTTCCCGGGATGATGAGGCTTCTGACTAGAGGTCAGAGCGAGCGAATTTATCAAATGAGTCGGAGGAGCAGAACACGAACACAAAACAAGAATTGCGTGTAGCCGGTCGACAAACGTGGCAACGTGGAACACAAAGCCAAAAAAAATAAATAAGTAAACATAGCAACCACTTTACCCGAAAGACAACGAAATCTGCTTTTTAAACTTGAAGATTGACGGGGAAGGCAAATCGTAACGTTTGTTTTTGTTCTATGCTCCCTCACGAGTCTAAACGCTTCACGAAGGCACCATTTGTGACAAGTCTTGAATTGGGCCCCCTTGTACCTAATGACGGATCCAGTTGACGCGAGGAAACGACGCCCCCTGCTGGTGTAAATCTGCCTCCTCAACATATCAAATACAGTACAGTATTGCCTTTTCATCTTACAAAACGCAATAAAGTATCAAATGGACTCATGTTAAAGAGGATCTATGATCGTTTTTTAAAATAATTATGTATTTTCTCTTCAATTTGTAAAGCGGTTCCCACGCGTCTCAATAAAATGCTTCAGAATACTCCCAAGTACTGTATAAGAACACTCGTTAATCATTTTGATGTTATACCTCGCGGCTGTATATTCGTATGCGCAAACACCAGAGGGAGCCCCAAAATGTTAAGTAAAAAAAAAAAAAAAAAAAACGGTTTATTGCAATTCGTTCAATTCTATTGAACTATAAATTACGGCATGCTTTGATTGTATGTTGTATGTTATTATTGTGTTTGGGGGTTGTTGTGTTTTGGAATGGATTTCTGACATTTCCATTCATGTCAACGACCTAAGAACATTTGAGTGTGGTTTGACTTTACGAGCGAGTTCTGAGAAAGAATCTGAAGGCACCAGGCCCACACCGTGTGTCCCTAATCAAGTGTCCGGTGTGTCACCTGGCACACCTGCATGGCGAGCACTTCCGGCCAATCTTGTCTCCACGGACCAGACTCTGTGTCTGCACGTCCTCCCCGCACAGCTGACGTGCTTCCCGCTTCCCGCGTGCGCGTGCGCGCCGAGGTAGTGCGGCGAGTCAAATCACCAACCGCGGAGGAGCTGCTGCGGCTGGAGGCGACCTACCGCGTGGATCCCCGCCCCTCCCTCGCCGCCTCTGCTGCGGCTGTTTGCGGCTGTCGGATACGCCGGAGTCCCCCCTCCGCCCCCCTCCCACCCTCGAACAACCTCCCTCCCATCCCCAGCTCGGTCCCCTCCGCACACAAACATGACGCGTGTGGCGAGTTTATCCGGATTGTCTGTTTTTCTGGGCTGGGATTTCGGGTCCACTTGTTAGTCCACGGGACACCTGTAAGCGTCGCGGTGACATTGGGGAAGGCCGCCCGGACCCCGGACCGCGTCCCCGACCATGGTGGTGTTCAACGGGCAGCTGCGCATCCGGATCTGCGAGGCGCTGGACCTGAAGCCCACGGCGTGGTCCCTGCGTCACGCCGTGGGCGCCTCCGCCAAGAGCTCCAAGGGCTTCCTGCTGGACACGTACGCGGCGCTCAACGTGGACGAGTCGCGCGTGGGCCAGACGTGCACGCGGCCGCGCACCAACAGCCCGGCGTGGAACGACGACTTCGCCGCGGAGGTGCGCGACGGCCGCGCCATCGAGCTGGCCGTCTTCCACGACGCGCCCATCGGCTACGACGAATTCGTCGCCAACTGCATCATCGGCTTCGACGACCTCCTGCAAGGCGGGAACAAGCACTTTGAGGACTGGGTAAGCATCTTAACCCGACACACACACACACACACACACACACACACACACACACACATGCACGCACGACCCCCCCCCCCCCCAATAATTTTTCATTTTTTTACAGTGATTGGTTTGGGGTTTGTTGTCCTTGTTTATCACGTGACTGCATACCAGCATGTGCTCGTTTGATTGGCTTTCCTGTGGACTCAATAATAACTGACGTCAACGTTTTCATGACGTCATGGCAATTCGATCCAAAGAACGTGCCGATTCCGATCCTGTTATTGATATTGCTTATCCATCTGATTCCTTATCAATTTAAGATCCATTATCATTGGGTGAGGAAATGATATTCAACAAATTATTTCTGATTCTCATGACACGATCTGATCATAGAGGAGATGGACACAATCAGCTAATGATTGATAGAAAAAATAATCGATTGATCTGTTGAGATTTTTTTTTTAGTAAATGATAAATAGAATAAAACAAAATCAACTTTCAAAATGTCGCTCTGTTTGTTCAAAAACAGGAGCACGCTTTCAAATTGACAGCAGAAACATAAAGTGACGATGATTCAGTTCTCGGTTCTGAAAGTTTGGAAACACCGTTTGCCGATTGTTTCCCAAAGAAAAAGAGGAGATCTTTTCAAGCGTCTTATTTTGAAAGAACGCATGGATAGAAATAAAAAGACAACAAAACATAAATAATCAAGTGGTCATCCTCGTGCATGTGACGACGTTCTCATACTGTCATCGCGAGGCCCCCCTGTCCTCGCGTCCTGCTGGTATTTGCACGACACTGCTTTTGCTCATTTTTTTTAGATCGCTTCGACAAGGTTGTCATATTCTCCGTCGAAAGGCAAACAAACCGTTTTTGCTATGTACTCGTTGTTGTTGTTGTTGTTGCTGCTGCTGCACAGTCGCTCAATCCACTCGTCTCCAGAGTACAAGTTGACGTGAGAAACCAAAGCGGTGACTCAGCAGGTGCTGATGTTTTGATGTCCTTTCATGCTGTACTGAAGGCGCACTTGAACAGGCGCCGTTTTCCCCGACACTTGATTAGAAGCTTCTGCAAGGAGGACGCCCTCTGCGGCGGTTGACGTCTCGAGAGAAAACAACAGTCAGGCCAAAATTTTTTTTTTTTAAATGCTCGCGGCAGCGTGTCCTCGCCTGCCCTCATTGCGTCGTGACACGTAAACATCGTCCGCATGCAGGTCGGATGACTTTGGAGGCGGACCGGATCATCTTCGGAATCAGCTTCTTGTTTTGTTTGGTTTTTGCTTCACGAAATCCTCGCGAGTGGGCCAGCCAACGTTTCAAAGTAGCAGCGCGAGGAACATCTGCAGCGCACGGCAGCGAGTCGACTCCACGTCAACATTGTAGATTCAATTTCGATCATCACGCTACACCGTCGTAGCCAACGATGAATAACGAACAGAATAACGACGTTTCCTTTATGCTAACGTTAGCTTGAGTTTGACTTATTGGATAATTGAAGTGAAAGATTCGTCCTGCACGATAACGTTTGACTTGTTACTCGGAAATACAAGGAAGGCCGCGTGACCTGACCTCCTCTTGACCCCGTTTCCCCGTGGGGGGGGGGCCAGTGGACGGTCGGGCCCGAGGAAGCGTGCACTGGCCTCAGCGTGTGTAACGTGTGTGTGTGTGTGTGTATGTGTTTGCGTCTAAAAATAAAGGCGGCATGAAGCAGGCTCGACTTCCTGTTTTCACTGTCAGTCGACTTCCCACAGAAAGAAAGAAGGGAAGAGAAGGTGCTCCCCCCCCCCCCCTATCCCCCTGCCGCAAGTCCCCCCGGGCGCCTCCGCCAACGGTTCTCGTGCTTCGGCGAGGTTTGTCGCGAGACATGTCATCACGCAGAAGCGTGCGGAATGCGGCGCCGACCTTTCGCCGTTGCCGCCATCGTAAAATCAAGCAGACGTGAATTCTGCTTTTTAACGCGACACGTCTTCAACGGATGTTGTCGGGGAACCAGTTTCGGGAAGCTGAATGATATCTCTGGAAGACCCACAAAAAACTTTCGACAAACGATCAGACAAAAGACACAGAAGGTCCGCCATCGTGATTTGTAGCCAGCAAGCAATTTGCGCTCCTTTTTGGTCATTTCCAGCAATTACAGTCAAAGCTCAGTTTTCATCCATAATCCGTTCCAGAAGGCTTTTCGAAAACCGAATTGTTCGAAAACCGAAACCATTTTAAAATAAAAATGTTTATTGAACACGTCTGCTCACAATGGAAAGCAACACGAGGAAGCGTCACTTCCTCGTGTAAGGAAGGCGAGAGGAGTCAAATGGTGCATTCAAGTGCACTCAGTTTGTTTGAGAACCGAAATTTGTTCATCATCCAAGGCATAAAAAACTCGAAACCTTTGGTCAAAAACCGAATTGGACGAGGACCGAGATGTTGGAAAACCGAGGTTTGATTGTATTTAAAAACAAAGTCGTGCTGGAGATTTGGTCTGGTTGCTCCCACAATCAACTACGCAGACAAACGAAGGACGCGTGATTCGTCTTTTTTGTCATTCCTCATTGAATTCCGCTCAGAAGATCTGGCCCCACCCCCAATTCTTTCGTGACAAGAATCACTTTTGATTGACGTGTCAGCTGGGTATTCATTTCTCATATTTTGGAATTGTCGCCAACGTCAACAAGTTTCTGTGTACAGTGAAACTCCTCTACAACGAAATCATGTTTGCAGCAAGACATTTTTCACAACAGGGGGTTTTTCACTGTAGCAAATTTGAAACAGAAGAGTGGGAATGGTGTTAATGCATGAAGATTTTTTCACACTAGGGGGTATTTTCACCCATGTGGATTTCGTTGTAGAGGAGTTTCACTGTATTGTTCAGCCCTAGAGGAAACGCTGCACCCAAATCGGCTTTCACAAGGGCGTCGTTGTACATTGTGCACACGTACATGCGTGAAATCGCCGTCACGTGAAGAGATATGAAATGACGACTATGACTACTCAAAATATTTGCTGAGACTTGGTTGCTATGGAGACGCTCCAAACCACAACACGATGCGATGAGTATAGAGAGTACATTCATGTTTTAGAGTAGCGACGACGACGGCGATGTTGCCCACGCACATTTTTCTCATTCACCGCTCCCACTCGCTCCGTGCAGAGTTGGCATTTTATGTGCTTTTACTTTCTAGTTTTGTACTTTTTAGGGCGCGAGAAGCAGGCGATCCAAAGGCAGTTGTGGTTTTTTTGTCCACCCCCGCCCCCTCCCAACCACTGAATTGCCTTTTGGGGATCTCAGCATGTTTATATCCTAGGAAAAAAAAAAAATCTTCAGGTTTAGTTTGCATGCTTGCATGTCGGTTTCCTCCCAGGTTCCAAAAACATGCGTGGCAAGTTAACAGTTAACAGTTTCACGCAAACTACCTGACGAAATAAAGTTGGGTAAATTCTCGACACCATTTGTTGTCGTGGTCAAGTTTGGAAAAACGAGTCCCCGTTGCCAGTCTTATTCACTGACACAAATTGAGCGGACACCCAAAAGTCGGCTGGTTTGACCTCTGCCCTCTATTGTGGCAACAAGATTGATGGATCGGTCGGAAAAAAAGAAAAACCAGAAAGAAAAAAAAACTGAACGAAAACAAGGCAGGATGGCGTGCCTGTGACAGAGAGCACGCTTTGCGCTGACACACTCCAGAACACACACGCACACACACACACACACACACACACACACATACAGTCTATCACAGCAGAACAAGTATGGAACGCAAAGCGAATAGAGATTTGTGTTGCCTCTCCACTACTAATAACATCAACTCAAACGACATGTTTTTCTGGGGGGGGTTTTCCCCCCGCAAGCATCTTTATGCTTATTCATCAAATTCTGTGTAAACGAGCCATATCTTAAAGGTGACATCACAAACTTGACAGATACGAAGTTAAGTTGTGTGCTTGGGCGTCTGGTTGAGTGGCAATACATAATCAAGTTGTGGGAAGAGGGTGTGTGTGTGTGTGTGTGTGTGTGTGTGTGTGTGTGTGTGTGTGTGTGTGTGTGTGTGCGTGTGTGCGTGTGTTTCCTTCCTCGGGCCTCGCTATATTTGGAAGCGTGTCAGCACCTGCATGTCTGAGCGCGTTCGCAGGAAGGGAGCGATTGCGTTTGGGACATTGACCTTTTTAAGGCCGCCGTAATGTCATCGGAATTACCGAAATCAAACTCAACAATGAATGTTTTTTTTGGTGTTTTTTTTCTGCATTGTGACAACGGGTTGACGTGCGTGGCTGGCTTGCATGATCGGCAATACACGGGGGGAGTGGTTACACAAAATAAAAGAGGGATCTGCATCTGGATAACATTCGTGCGGCCACTTGATGAAATAAAATGGAGGAAATTCAACCAAACCTTTTTTTCCAGTGTAGTGGGAAACCGGCACTCGGTCTGGTTCAAGTGCGGAGGTGGCGTGAATGAGTAATAATAATAATAATAATAATAATAATACATTTTATTTATAAGCGCCTTTCAAGACACCCGAGGACACTTTACAATCAGGAACAAAAACAATAAAACACAATACGGGTTGAGCAGCGGCAGCCAGACGCGCCAGCGTTCACTCAACCCGGAAGTCAGAAAGAAACCACAATGCATTATGGGTATCTCCGAACTTTGATTTGTTTTTTAAAAAAATTAATTCATTATGTTTTTGTTGGTTTATAAAAATACATCTTTTTTGTAAAAAAAACGTACCAGCTGACTATGGATGAAAATGAAAGCGATGCTTTAAAAAAAATTATTACAAAGTATTTTGAACATATTGATAATGTTATTTTATTTAATAACGTCATTTGTAGTTCATGTTCACCAGCAAATTTTGTGATTCGTTCATGTCGTGCCTTCGCCTCATGAAAAAAAATGCCCAATTTGCTGGTCTTTTGATGCAAGTCAAAGCATTTCCTCCCCGCTGATGCTTCACGCACTGAACGTTCCCTTTCGCCGATGCAAAATAGTCACCTGCATGTGACCCCTGGATGACCTTGAGTGGGTAGACGTTCTGCTGTCCCCGGAGGCTCGGTTTTCTGACGGAATCTTCAATCAATCAAACAGTGAAATTAAATCTTCAAGACGGGAGTGTGAATGGTTTAAAAAAATAAATAAATTCTTTGTTTGGATCCTGGACAAAATGTCGTGACTTCCACGGTGCCGTGGCAATTGTTGCGCAAGACGGCGCCGTCTTCTGCTTTGCCGAGTGAACCAACAAAGGCTTCGTCTTTGACGTGACAACTAAAACAAGGAATCAATCAGGGGACCCTCCCAGAGCAGTAAACTCTCTCACCCTCCATACCTCGTCTCTGCTTTCCATCTTCTGTTTACATATCGTGACATCTTCACTTTGTGTGTTCGTGTGTGTGTGTGTGTGTGTGTGTGTGGACCTGCGGAGGCTTTTGCAACTGTGAGCCACAAAACCCTTTTTGTACAGAGAACCCACACTGCAACAAATGTTGTGTTGAGGTTACTCCATTTCATTTTGTCAAGTGGTTGCGTAAAACAAAATCATCTGGATCCAGATCCATGTTTTAAGTCAACGTGTCGTCTTTATTTTGAAAGGTTTGAAAGTTAAGGGCCCGTGGCCGTCTCACTGGCCTGGAGACTCGCCGGTGACCTGACGCCGCCTCGCAATGTCTCTTGGAGACTTGCCCAGCGACTTGCTGGTAAAATTCCGACAAATGTTTCAAGTCTCCGGCAGATCTGTGCGACATCTCCGAGATGTTTCGGCAACCGGGGAGGCATCGCAACTCAATTGTACTTCTCGAGCACTTTTAAACAACCACCCGCTGTATCCAAAGTGCTGTACGTGGAGCAAGAAGAATTCATGCAGAAACGATCAAGTCATAACAAAGGCGGTAAAAAGCACAAAATCGAGTCCAACTAAAAAATCAAGTCTCGTGTTGAGTCAAAACCCCGAGAATAAAAATGAGTTTGACGACGCGGTTTAAAGATGGCAGCGAAGGGGCTAATGTGCAGCGCGAGCACACCCAACCGGCGTGTCGAAATCATCCCTTGGCTTTTTCTGTCCTGATCTTGTATCTTTTCTTCCTCCTCTTCCACTCTGTCTTTGGCAGGTTGACCTGGAGCCCGACGGGAAGGTGTACGTTATCATTGATCTTTCGGAATCGTTGAGTGAAGGTACGATGGGTTCGGATGTTTTTAGAGCCAGCCGACGTGAAAACTCACTTCGCTCGTTCACTGCCGTGGACGTTTGTACTGGTCCAAGCGTACATTTTTCAGCGGCTCCGGTGTGGAAGAGAGGCTGAGAAAATTTCAGCTTCTACATAACTGCCTTGAATGGCTTCGGATTTGGCATCAGCACAGCTTTTGAGTTGATGAGAAAGACGAGGCGCCGAATATCAGCTTGCCGCGTCCACCGTGAGCCAAAGAATGATTGGAAGTCGGACAATGTTGGCACGTCGCCCCTCCAACAGAATATGGACAAGGATACCTAAACAGAGTCCAGTAGGTGTTGCAGTAGGTCGTCAAAAGTAGGGTTGAACAATATGGACAAAATGTAATTTTGGTATCAATACAATACGGTACAACCTCGAGTTAGATCCCTGGGAACGGTGGCGCGGGGCGGCAAAACGCCACCCATGTTCTCCGTGTGAGCACGTGTGTGCGTTGGCTTTCAAATGTAGTCATTAGCGAAATGTTTGACTTGAGAGCTGCAATCAAACTATTAGCTCCTCCGCAGGACAAAGTGCCCTTTGTTGCTAAATACGCTCCCTGCTCGAATGCAACCGTATTCACTTATGTGGAAAGAGCTCACGTGAGCTTGCGTGCACCAGACCAAATGTCCCCACAAAGACAAAATGTCCCATCGATAAAGGGGGGATGTCACGCGTGGTGCCACACAAAATAGAAAGACAAGAAGACACACACACACACTGACACTGTATCCATTTGGGAAATGAACATTAACCTCTTTGCTAGAATTCCACACATTTGCTTGCCAAAGGGTGTGTGTGTGTGTGTGTGTTTTGATCTGTTTCCTTTCATTTCGGGCCACGCAGTAGTACACTGCCATCTAGTGTACATGTGGTCAATGTGCAGTTTCATTTCAGACAAAGCCAAATAAATCAGCTGTGGACGCTCCAAGGTGACTGTTGGCGAACTTTTATTGAGCCGGCGTGTGTATTTCACGTGCGAAAAATCTCAAAGACCAGCACAAACTAAAGCGTCACATAACGGAAAGAGCGTGACCGCAGCATCCCCAACATCCCTCACAGGGAAGAACACCACCCACACTGAGCCGTCTTATGAACCTTTTTGGGTCCATTTCAGATGGGTTGAAGTTGGTGTTAGCGCTAGCTGGAAGTTTGTTAATTTTATTTTTACCTCTCGGAGGATGACCAAGATGTTAGCTAGAACTGCAATTGTTTTTTTTCCCTAAGCAAGGATGGAAAAAAATGTGAGCCTTTCTTGTGATTTTTGGCATAGCGGCGACGGCCAGCAGCGACAATGAGGCACGCGTCTTTCGCCAACGGATGCGTCCCAGGAAGCGGCAGGGCGCCCTCCGCCGACGGGTCCATCAGGTCAACGGTCACAAATTCATGGCCACCTACCTGAGGCAGCCCACCTACTGCTCGCACTGCCGCGACTTCATATGGTCAGTCGCACACCAATCGCCATCCACGCGCTTGCCCCGCTAGATTGCGCTTCACCGGTGGACGATTCCACTGGACTGTCTGACATTTTATTGAACAATGTCATGACTGTATTGATTTTGAAGCACGACATTCATAATGGAGTACTATTTTTTTTATTTTTTTTATGTCATAGCACACATTTGAAATTTGAATATTTTGGGGGTGGCTGGAACAGATTAATGGAATCCCTATTGATTTCAATGGGGAAAGACGATTTGAGTTATTTTTGAGTTAAGCGCATGAATTCAACTTGTGCCTCAAGGGCCCACTGTACTTTTCTCCATGATGTGTCAATGAATAATAGCCCCCCCCGTCCCCCGCCCCCCCCCCAAAAAAAACTCTTGATCACTTGATCAACCACTTGATCATGCTGTTAAAAGTCAAAGTGTCTCCAGACGTTTGAGCAAAATGCCCCTTTTCTTTCTTTTGTTTGTTGTTGTGGCGTGTGGACCTCCAGGGGCGTGTTGGGCAAGCAGGGCTACCAGTGTCAAGGTAGGCAAAGGGCTCACTGTGGCTTCCGTCCTGCTCCGGATTCACGTGTTGACGTGTTGCCTTCGGCTGCAGTCTGCACGTGTGTGGTCCACAAGCGCTGCCACGAGCTCATCATCACCAAGTGCGCCGCCATGAAGAAGCAGGAGGACAAAGTGGAAGAGGTGAGCGCCGTCGAAACGGAGCGCGGCACACGCGACAAGCCAAAGCATCTTCTTCTTCTTCTTCTTCTTTGTCATGCGGTGGTTCCTGCGTGTCCCGCAGCCAGTGGCCTCGCAGCGGTTCAGCGTCAACTTGCCGCACAAGTTCCGCATCCACAACTTTAAAGTTCTCACCTTCTGCGACCACTGCGGCTCACTGCTGTGGGGTCTGCTGAGGCAAGGCCTGCAGTGCAAAGGTACGAGTGTGCCATTGGAGACTTTGTTTCCAAAGACACCTTTTGAAGGGAATTGCTGTGCAAAGACTGAGAGAACCGAGTGAGAGCGTCATGTCTTTTTTCCGGATATATTTGGTGGGCGGGAGGCGGCACGGCCAAAATGGCGCTGCGTGACACACTTGCGTTCAGGTGTGAGGCGCCCCTCCCCAGTAGTATTAGACCTTGAGTGGCTTTGTTGCATCAGCAGTGATGCAGCCTCATACGTCGCGACGCCTTCAGCCCAAAAATGCATCTTCCCTTCAAATAGTCCACTGGGCTGGCCACATTGAAGTGCCTCGTTGTCAGACGTGCGGAAGAAGGAGAAGAGCAGACAAATAGAAAGACCGGGGCTAGGGGATGTGGTGACTGCTTTTAGAGTGCCTCAATGTCAGCCACGAGTGCGTGTCAGCCGTGGTGAGAAAGGCAAAAGTGACAGAAGGGGGGGGCAAATGTTTTATTTTAAAATGTCTGACATGACAGCCAGAGTGTGCACCAGGCCTCAGGCTGGAGCAGTCGCTTTAGAGCGCCACGTTGCAGCGGTGAATGTGTGCACGGGAAAAGGAGAAAAATTATTGTTTTTTAGAAAAAAAAAGTCCACCTTGACAGTCAAGATGGACTTCACATTGGCCTGGCACTGTTAGAGTGCCTCGTTGTTGGCCACGAATGAGCTTTTTAACATAGAGAAAAGCAGAAGACCAAGGGTGAGGAGAGACTTTTCTCTATTTTAAAAGTACAAATTGACAGCAAGGATGACAACAGGGGCTTTACTTTGCCATGACAGTTTTAGAGCGCCTCGTTCTTGCGGTGTGTAAAAACCTGTGACGACTCAGTGGGATTTATTCCAGTCACTGATGTTTCAATTTTCAAGACTCTTTGTGTGTGTGTGTGTGTGTGTGTCAGTGTGTAAGGTGAACGTCCACAGGCGCTGCGAGAGCAACGTGGCGCCCAACTGCGGCGTGGACGCCCGCGGCATCGCCAAAGTCCTTTCGGACCTCGGAGTCACGCCTGACAAGATCTCCAACAGCACGCAGAGGCGCAAAAAGTCGCAGGTGGGCGTCGACTGCCTCCGTCTGCCCCAGCCAATCAGCTTTAAGCTCCATATTGGCATCATCTCGTTGCGCCCACAACGGCGCTAATTGATTTCAGCAAATAAAAATAGTTTAAAAAAGGAAAATGAAATGAAACGATTGAAATTCAATTGAATGAAAAATCATTTATGGAAATAAATCACACAATCATTCTCGAGGGTGAAACATTAACAATTACAGTCAAACCTCGGTTTTCGTCCATAATCCGTTACAGAAGGCTGTTCGAAAACCGAAACCACGCTCTTTTTAAAATATAAATGTTTACTGAACACGGAAAGCGACACGATGAAGCGTCACTTCCTCGTGTAAGGAAGGCGAGAGGAGTCAAATGGTGCATTCAAGTGCGCTCAGTGTGTTCGAGAACCGAAATCTGTTCGTCATCCGAGGCATAAAAAACTCGAAATTTTTGGTTAAAAACCGAGACGTTCGAAAACCGAGGTTTGACTGTAATTCGATTTCATTTCAATAAAACCAAATGTTAAAAAAACAAGTCAAGTCTGTGCTTTCCTGCCCCGCAACCAAACGCTGGATAAGCAGTTCATAGATAGATGGTAATTACAATTCTTTATATTTCAGCAAAAAAAAAGTTTTTTTTAATCACCTAAAAAATCATTCAGGACAAAAATATGATTCTGGTTCAAAGGGGGGAAAAAATGAATTTTTACATAAAGATAAATCAATGTGAAACTTTGAAAAGCAAACCATGTGAACCCACAAACAACAATTCATTCTTTTAAAAAAATCGAATTATATCGGAATACAAAACTACAAGTTTTGTGATGTCGGCTGATGTCCCACATGATGTCTGCGCAGCTCCCTCGGGTTCACAACCTCGAACGGCTTCCCGCCTTACCTCAGACCAAAGAAGACCGGACCAGGTCGGCCCCCACGTCTCCGTGTGACCCAGGTACAGATCGTCACTCCATCAACCAAGAAGAAACCCACCACCACCAAAATTATCATCATCAGCGTCTCGGAATTATTTTATTTATTCTTTTTTGCGTGTGCGCAGATGCGAAGGATCTGGAGAACATCCGCAAAGCCCTCTCCTTTGAACATCGCGGCCAGGAGCTCTCCTTGCTCTCCGCCGCCGCGGTCACGGATGAGCGACGGGAAAACGGCCAGGTCGAGGCTCACGCCGCCGCCGAGCCCAAAAGGATGGACCTGAGAGACTTTGTCTTCATCAAAGTGCTGGGAAAAGGAAGCTTCGGAAAGGTCAGCACGCTCGAGGGCGCGGGGGGTTCAGGGTCACGATTTGAGAGCACCTTCGCAGTCTTGCCTTGAGTTGAATTCAACTCTTCTCCGAAATCATCCTTGCCCATCGGAATCGGGCTGGGGGAAGAAAAATCGACCACGTTGGATAACTCGGCCACAGAAATAGGTTGACAAAAAAAAATTTTGCCTCAAAGCTTTCCCGATGGAAAAGTCAGCAGGGCCATCGCTTGTAAAATCATTTATTTGTGCAATGTATGGAATGTCACTGCCCCCGCCCCCCTAAAAAATGAAATACATTTTTGGAATGAAGAAGAAAAATGCCATTCGACATGATAGTTTCGAAAGACAGTCATTGCTCTTCTCCTTTACGGGGTGTTGCGACTCGGCCACTGGGGGCAGTGTAGTACATCTAGACGTTGCTTAATTGAGGAAAAAGACCATCGTGACAAAACTGCAGTAAAATTGGTCATTTTTCACAGAGGATAAAGAATGCATGCCCGTGAGTATTTTTATATCGTCTGTCACCCTGTGTTGCGGCCGTTTGTGTCCAAGCAGAAGGTTTTTAGCTATATTCACGGCAGCGTAATGATCCTATCTATGTCATTGTGTGTTAGCATTACGGTCGCTGACTTGAAGGCAAAATTTTGTTGTTTGGTTCAAGACACATGGTGCACTTCTCTTAGTTTTTGTGTTTAGTTTGACAGTAAACGGGAGTTGGCACTAAATAGGCGGACGCCACTTTTTTTTTTTTTGAAGAACCATCCACTCTCTGCCGCTCAAAAAGTGGCGCCTAAGATCGCTCGTGTGTATTTTTGGGCGTTCAGGTGATGCTGGCCGAGCTGAGGGGCAGCGAGGAGGTTTTTGCCGTCAAGGTGCTGAAGAAGGACGTCATCCTGCAGGACGACGATGTGGACTGCACACTGACCGAGAAGCGCATCCTGGCGCTGGCCCGCCAACATCCTTACCTGACGCAGCTGCACTGCTGCTTCCAGACCCAAGTAAGAGCGCCTGCGACCTGCGTGCGCACGCGCCGCCTGCAGAGGGCGCCAAATGGCCACCGGTTACACATATCTCTGCACCGGTGGCACAATTAGATCTCAGGTGGGCTGGAGTCGTACATCTATGAATTAGGAACGTTGACAAAATTGATTGGAGCAAATAATTACAAGTACATTTGGAGTGTTTATATAATTATATATATATATATATATATATATATAATATTTTTTGGGGGGGGCGGGGGGTTATTGTTGCATATGAGCAATCTGAATGTCTGAACAAAAACTATGTCAACTCTATTGATGAATGCTTGATCATATGGGCACCCACCTGGTCTCGCATGTGCATACCATGTCTAAAACGAGTTACCCGCCGTGACACGGATCCGGAAAACTTCCCCTCCATAGTGGGCAGGCATTACCCCACCCACGATGAGGGAACTCCTCTGTACACAAATATCCTGTTTAAATACTCCCCAGGTGTGTTTCAATAGCATTTATGGTACCTAGTGTCAGACTTTTCACACAGTTTTAAAATAATACAAGCACGTTTAACATTAAGAGAGGGTGAGAGTGATGGACAACACATAAATATTGTTTTCTGCACAAAAAAAATGACTTAACTCACCAAAAACATCAATAGTCATGCGCAAAGATGTTCATTATAAAAGGAACCTACTGTTGTCTCTTTCTGTAGGCGTAAAAAGCAGGATTGAAGGGGATTTAGCGAACCCGAACCCTAACCCCTAACTTCTAGCCTAACCCTAACACTACCGTTCAAGAATTTTCAGCAAAAACTAGGCTGAGCTTGAAATACTTTCACTCTTCTTTCAAACAAAATAATGCGTAGCCATCTAGTGATTGACAGTGGAATTACACCCAAAACAGGGCTATAAGCTGAAATAGTGGGACCGCAATCTCTGAACTCACAATTGTACGGGTGGCATGTGGGTTACGATTATTCCATCCAAGTTGTGGCGGCGCATAAGAAACAAAACCAAACAAGGTTCGACCAAAGCTGTCTCTTTGAACTCAAGCCGTCGACTGGCGTTTTGCGATCGTCAGTATCTGGAAGTACATATTTGTACTGTAGGAAATCCTTTTCACTGAACTGAATTTTTTCCAGTGTAAAGGAGGCACATACGAAGTGGATATTAACTTTGTGACATCGTTGATGAAATGGTCCCCATTCTGCTAATTCACGTGAGGTCACCCCCCCCCCCTACCCATTCTTATTTATTTAGAATGATGCCTCAACTCTTGAATTGTCAAATGAAAACTACGGAACAATCAAACGATGTTATTGCAACACGCTTAGAGCGGTAGAAAAGCCGCCGGCCATACATTGAGTGGCACTTTGAAGGGGCCCCTGGAAGGGCAACAACTTCCTGTGGCTGATGGATGTTTTGTCTAGCACGCGTTGCATAAGTGTTCCCGTCACGGAATGTATGCGCGCGTTACGTCCGCGCGCGCGCGCGCTGCGGGCCGCGCTGCAGTTAAAGCCGACATCTTTTCATTTCCATCCGAGCCTGACGGCGCTGGGACGTCGACACAGGTGCCAACGCTCGTCAGTCGACAAGCCGGCAAGTACAAAATGTTCGCCGCCGTGGCAACCACAACAAAAAAAAAAATGTGAGCTGAGGTTTTTGGCAATTCTGCAGCTTCACGTTGGACATGACTCATGTCAAGGATAAAAAGTCATCATTAAAGGGGGACCTCCGGGCAGCTTTCTTTGCAATAGCGTGCGCCTTCCCCACCAACGTTATCGGGAAATATAAAAAAAAAGTGAAAGTGAAATAAAAAACGAACCATAATCCATCCATCCATCCATTTTCCGAACCGCTTCATCCTCACTAGGGTCGCGGGGGGTGCTGGAGCCTATCCCAGCAGTCTTCGGGCAGTAGACGGGGGACACCCTGAATTGGTTGCCAGCCAATCGCAGGGCACACAGAGACGAACAACCATCCACGCTCACACTCACACCTAGGGACAATTTAGAGTGCCCAACGAGCCTGCCATGCATGTTTTTGGAATGTGGGAGGAAACCGGAGCACCCGGAGAAAACCCACGCAAGCCCGGGGAGAACATGCAAACTCCACACAGGGAGGCCGGAGCTGGGATCGAACCCGGTACCTCTGCACTGTGAAGCCGACGTGCTAACCACTGGACTACCGGGCCGCCCACGAACCATAATGATAAATGTCAAATGACTGACACTGCCCTCCACAAGTCTAAACACACTTCAGTAGAGCCTGAACACTGAAAATCTGCATAGAATTGATGCCCACTGAAATCCTTTGGGAAAACAAAACAAAGCACAAAAAAAATCTAATATCCCTCTCCACAAAAAAATAAATATTGCAATAAATATGTATTTTCCCCCCAAAAAAGCTCAAATAAAGATTGAATTTTTTTTTTTTTTTGTCAATTTGCGAATGTGATCCCGCGGCTGCCCAACCACGAGCATGTTGGCCTTGACTGTGTTCCGATAAATATCGTGTCTTTGAAATAAGAATTAGACAGATGAATCCACCCGTTTTCACTCATCCCAGTTGGATCCGGATCTGTTCCCAAACCTGTTGTCGCTCCAGTGTGTCTTGATCCGGTTTTGTTGGCACGTGTATTTTCAATCCGGTTTCGTGGACAGATGCAGTTTTTCTTTCCGTTTGTCTCCTTGAGACGGTTTCATTTCCGTCCCTGTTCTGAATCCACTTTTGTTTCCATGTATGTTTGCTATCAATGTTTTCGTGGATTTGGGCTAAACATCCTCATGGATCTCAGAGGGGGGGAAAAAAAAACTTTCCCTGAAATCGCAATTAAAAGCAATAGAAGAAGAAGAAATTTCACTTTCAGTGCCTAAAAAAAAAAAAAAAAAAGGACAAAAGTTGCATGGACATCCTCGACTGGCTGAGGTCAACAATTTCGATGAGTGCAGTCTTTGTTTATTTTCTCGGAAGGTTCTGGAACACTGCGTGATGGCGTCTCCTCCAGAAATCATCTATTCCTGTTATGTCGCTCGCACAACAAACACAAACAACACACAAACACACACACACACACACGCGCGCTGGGTGGGCGACCGGGAGGTCACATGACATGTTTGCTCATGCCCGTCGAGTCGCCATCGCACACACACACACACACACACACACGCACACACACACACACACACACACACACACACTCATGCGCACACGCACACACACAAACACACACACGCGCGCACACACACACAGGCTACAGACAAAGGGATTCTGGCTGCTTATGTAACATTTTTGATACTTATCATGTGTATTGTATGGACCCGCCTACCCGCCGCTCCACTACACACATACACACACACACACACACACACACACACACACACACACACACGCACACACGTGGTCTCTGAGCAGCGTGTGATCACAACAAACAGGCCCTCGGAGACACACTGTATACACTGTACATTGACACACACACTTCCTTCTTTTGAGGTCTTGCGTAACGCCTGCTCAGCCGGCTAATAACGAGGCGACCTGTCGGACCGCCACAGAGCCGTGTGAATTTGACATTTGCTTGTTTTTGTTTTTAATAATCCAGTTGGAATGTACGGAGGCCCTAAAGTGAGCGTGATGGGTGGGGGTGGGGTGGGTGGGGGGGTGTTTAATGTAAATTTTTTAGTGGAAAGGCAAAAATCAATCCATGTTTTCCTCATGGTGTTCACACATGACTTCTTATTGCGCATTTTTCACAATAAGAACACTTGACTCTTTTTTATGTATTTTTTTTGCGGGTGTCCATGACTTCCTGTCAACTTTGTTCCGCCCCTCCCTTCTTCCTCCTCCTCCTCCTCCTCCTCCTCCTCCTTGCTTTGCAATCAACTGTGGCATCGCGCCGGTTCTCCTTATCGGCCTAATTACAGCGCAGCAATGTAAATACGGTTACGCAACGGTAGCGGCGGCCGCATTCCGCTGAAGACGATTGCACGGATGGTCTGGAACGCCAACGCGCATCAACCCAAAAACACTCACGCGGTCGAATCATTTCTATTGATGATCTTTGACAAAATCCGAGTCACTCCTGCCTCATCGCCAAATTCTTGATTATATGGAGGAGATATAGATATATAATATGTATTTATTTTTTTATTTTTTTTTACTGGCAATAAAATCTCAATCATTCAAGTAATGAAACTTGGATTTTAAGGCTTAAAATCAGACCCGAAAAAAAATGATGTATACAGACAGATTCAAATCTTGAAATAAGATGCCACTAGCGTACGAGCTAGCACAAGTCAAAGATGAGCCAAAGCTCAAGGAATTATTATTTTTTTCATTAATTATGACTTTGCTAAACCTGAAGCGACAACTGAGGGGTCAATTGTTTGCGCAGCTTCAAAGTGCTTGAGGGCGAATGCGTTGCCTCATTTACCGTAACTCTTTCTGTTGAAAATGACATCATCAGAAATGTGTTCCTCACGCCAAGCCCGAAAGCGCAACCGAAGTCGTCGTGGGCGGATTGCGAGCGTACGTCCTCCTTGACATTAGGCTGTCTGGGAGCAAGCACGACATGAGAGTTAATTTCGAATGTAATTGACTGAAATACTGAGTACCTCCTGTACAAATATTTTAAGATGTTGACTTTGGCGAAATTCTTTGATTTAAAAAAAATAATAAAAATTTTTTAATCCGCTGCCACAATTTTGATTGATATTTCTGTTTTAATTCAACAGTACACACATAGATTTCATGTTCTTGACATTGCAGTCATATAGTGGCCTGGCCCACTTTGGGGCTGACCGTGGCCCCCGGACTCCAATGAGTTTTTCATCCCTGCCATCAGCGGTGCGCTGGGCTGCGGTGCGGCGGCAGACGCCGTTTATTCATGCGCTCCATGTTCATGAATGGGGGCCGGTAACACGAGCCGCTTGACCTTCTGGCCCAGCCGCCCTTTCGTGCATGCACGCATGCTGTCGATGTTGTTGTGGAGGATGAGCAGCAGGAGGAGGAGGGTGGACTCGGCCAGGTTGGAGGGGTTGGAGATGCTGCTAAGGCTCGAGGTACAACATACCAAAACCAGAAAGGATTTGGACAATCCAGCAGGAACTAAGTGCCTGACGGCAGTCGAAATGCGCTTGTGGACGTACATGGAGACGGGCCACAACTCCTCAGTGAGCTGCAAAAAATATTTTTGTTTTTAGCCGAGGATAAAGAATCTATGCCTGTGAGTAATAGCAGGGCGTGGCAGCCCACGGAGCGGATCTGGGCTTCGGGCTGCAAGTTTGACACCTGCGGCTTAATTCCGCATTGTTCTTTGTTATTGACGTGTTGTGTTTTTGGCCACAGTCGTGCTGGAACAACGTCAGGTGGGGAATTTAGTCGGAATAAATTCCTGACAAGCTTCCAGGCCCACACATTCAGACACGTTTAAATGGCAGAGTGAGCGCATGGAAATCAGCGAGGTCATCTATGGCACAAGGAGGCTAAGCGCTAATAGCTCTCAATGTTCCGATGAAAATAAGCCAGGCTAGAAATTCCCTATTTTTTTTTAGAGGGGAGGGGTTGTGCGGTTTTATTTTCATTCTTTCTTTCCTGCGGAAGACATCACAAGTTTGCGTTTGTGCGACTGCACCAGTGACCTCAGTGTACTCACTTCGCTTGGCCTTGGATCGTAGCTAGCAAAATTTCGACTGGTCTCAAAGCGACCTCGTGTCAAAAATCCTGGAGAATGTCCCGCACACTCAGTCGACGGCATGGCCTGGACGAACGGGACATTCCAAAGATCTTTCTGGTCTGGTCTGCTTTTAAAATGCTGCGTAGTGCAGGGTCAGCTCCATGACGTGTTTTCAAAGACCTGCTGAGGACGACGTGTCTCTGGAACTGTAGCGTTTGACACTGCGGACCACCTTGTGGATTGCTTTTGATCCTATCTGGCAGACAACTGCCTTGCGTCAGCCTCTGCTGTGATGTTTTTGGGAGTTCCGCAAGGTTCAGTTTCGGTGCCACTGCTTCTCTCTTTGTATTTGCTGCCTCCGGGGTCCATCTTGAGAAATCATTAGGGCGAGTGGGGGGGGGCCTCCTTTCATTGCTGTTCACAGTCCGATTGACTGTAGGTGTCGCCAAGGATGAAAAATGTCTTCTCCTTAGGCTTGAAAACATCGTGAGAGATACTCGCTTGCTCCTTTTTGCGGATTTCGTGTCTTGTGTGCTTGTTGACGAACACGACGCGAGGATGACTGGAGATTGTTGAAGAGAATTTAAAATGCACCTTACGCGCTCCCGCTTCCTGCTGGGCTCACACAATGGCCTCGTCCAGATCCCTCAGACTCTTTATATACGCTGCTGTTTATATCCCACCACGCGCGCGCGCGCACACGCACGCACAGATCGACTTCCTATGTGGCAAAAGAAAGCTGGAATGCAGGAAGGTCCATTTTCGGCAGCAAGAGAACAGAGCTGGCAGGCTGCGCGACAGTATTGTGTGCGTGCTTGCGTGCGCGGGTTAAAGGAAGGGTGTCACAAGGGTGGGGAAGGATCGGATCATTGTTGTCTCCTGTCGGTCAAATCGGCCCGGATTTCGGGGCCTTTTATGCAACCGCGCTGGCGACCAGTCCGTTGTTTGCCAAATGTGCCTGGCCATTGTCTGGCGACCATTCCGTTGTTTGTCTGTTAGCGCCACGCGTGAGCGGGTGGCTAACAGTCCATCGTCTTGGCAAGAAACGGCACCGACAGCCCCGGGCATTTTTCGTCGAGTGCGGTTCTGGAGAGAGTCCCTTTGCGATGTCCTCCGTCGCACCCGATTCGAATGATTAGGATGGTTATCGAGCTGGTGGGGGGGGCCTCTCCAGGGCCGCACTTGGGCACCGCTGCTCGACCGCATAGCCTATATGCCCTGCCGTTGTCTTTCAGGAGCGTCTGTTCTTTGTGATGGAGTACGTGAACGGCGGTGACCTGATGTTCCAGATCCAGCGCTCCAGGAAGTTTGACGAGGCGCGCTCGCGATTCTACGCCGCCGAAGTCACGTCGGCGCTGATGTTCCTGCACCGACACGGCATCATCTACAGGTAACGCCCGGCGTGACGCTGCTGCAGTGAAACTCCTCTACAACGAAATCATGTTTGCAGCAAGAAATGTTTCACAACAGGGGGTTTTTCACTGTAGCAAATTTGAAACAGGAAAGTGGGAATGGTGTTAATGCATGAAGATTTTTTCACACTAGGGGGTATTTTCACCCATGTAGATTTCGTTGTAGAGGAGTTTCACTGTACCTCGATCTTAGCAGGCGGCATCCACAAAAAAACGACCGGGATGCGGGATTCTGGTTAAGGGAAGTCATTTTCAACAAAAAAGGAAAACTCAACAACCTCGTCACCATCGGCCACGTGATTGGGGAACGGGGATTTCGGGCGGCAGTCCAGGCCCTGCTCTTCTTGGTCTCGTAAAATAAGCTTCCCCAAAAGAAATGTGACTCCTGTGCAACTGTGTGTGGGTTTTTTTGTCCTTTTTTTGTGATGCATTTTTGGACTGGTGCAACTGATAATACTGAGCCACTTAGACTTTGGAAAATACTGGATGTGATGTAGATTGAATAGACACAGAATAAACTCTTTCATTATTGAATTTGGACGATGATGGTTGACAGCTCCCCAAAAAGGGGGGCATTTATTTGATTGATTTACTCGAATAATTTTATTTTATTTTTTTTTGTTACCCTGTGCCAAGTTCCTACCTTGTTTGCTTTTCGATCGTCGCGTTTCTTCCTGCTCTACAATTTGCAGGCTGTGCTTCAACGCGTTTCTTTCAACGCCTTTCTTTGATCTCTACTCTGTCATTCATTCAGGGACCAAGGGCCAAGTATGAAGGTCACGAGGTGAAGCTAGAAATGACTTGCCCCCCTCGCGGGATAAATAAAGCGGCCCCAATCTGAATGTTGCACAAGTTCGTGCGGTGACATGAAGGTCAACAACACGAAGAGAGGACTGTAATCGCTCGTGTATCGCGGTTCATGGGGACCAAAACCACCCGCGATCAACGAAAATCCGCAAAGTCGCGAGCAATAAACATACTGTATTAAAAAAAAAAAAAAAAAAAAGCCCCACGTCGACCTTCGCTTGAGCAGAGCGCACTAACATATGCACACATACACACACCAAAACACACACACACCAAGCGCAACGCTAAGCCAACAGTCACGCAAGGACCCCCCTGCGACGTTGAGGCACACGCCTGTTGTGTTTTTCCCACGATGTTTTGTGTGTGCGGTGCAGCCGGGAGAGGGGCAAGCTGTCCAAGTGTCATCGGGATGTCATGGAAAAAAAAAAAAAAAAAAAAAAAAATCTCTCCAAGATCAACAGCAAACACAGGAAATGTCTTCAATTCAACCTGATTGCCGCGTGAGCGTGTGTGTTCCCAAACAATGTTGAAGGTGCTTTCCGCCGCTCGCGCTGCCCCCCCCTCCCCGCCTCCCCTGCAGTTGAATCAAGTCACAGGCTGCTGTGAATAAACGGTGCCAGGCAGACGCTCCAATTTTTTTTCAGGCTTCGAGTCGTCCATTTTGCAGCTCCGTTCAGGTGCCAAAATGTCCTGCGACATCTTCAATGAGCTGCTAATAAATGAGATTTATTGCCGCTTTGTGGACCCACAGCGCGCGTGTGCCGGGCCAGGTGTTGCGTGCGGGGGGGGGGGCCGTGAGGCTTTTTGGTTCGCACCGCCTTATCAAATATGAAACGGTCAGGGTGGGTGGCCTCGAATTTCAGACAGAACTCACCCGCGTGAGAGGGGTGTGCGTCCACACCGCCAGCGTGCCTCCGCGCCACAGTTGCGCTCGCTCACTCGTCGACGCAAACGTATACCGTGGCCCTGCGTACGGTCCACGGACACGCGGTCAGGGGTAGGCCAGTCTCCTGCCCCCCCCATACGACGAAAAAAACCCTGTTGTGTTACAGTGAAACTCCTCTACAACGAAATCATGTTGGCAGCAAGAAATTTTTCACAACAGGGGGTTTTTCACTGTAGCAAATTTGAAACAGGAAAGTGGGCATGGTGTTAATGCATGAAGATTTTTTCACACTAGGGGGTATTTTCACCCATGTAGATTTCGTTGTAGAGGAGTTTCACTGTATACGAAATATTTTTCTCTGCTCTTGCCTCGCGAGATATTCATTTTGCGACCTGTACTGCTTCGTTCAGAAACGGCAAAAGCAACCAGCACGCTGGTTTACACAGCTCCGAGTTTCCTGAATGCAACATACTCATAGCTGCTCTTGCCATTGGCTTACCGAGCATCATCCTGGCCTCCGATTGGCCAAGAGGGACCTCACTGTCTATGTGTGTAGATACTGTAAGCTCGATCCGTGGAAAATAGAGTGGAATGCATCCGATGAGCTGCTCAGAGTAAATTGCTTATGGCTCGACGGACAGTCAAATAAACGGACGTTTCCTCGAATGCTGTACTTGTTATCATGCTAAAAACCTGACGCTAACTGGAGCGCTAATTAGAGAGAAGGCGAGTTCCATTGCGCTAACTATGGCCACCGAGGACATGCAATACATTTGGCCTGAGTAGGAGTGCGTTTGAGCTTCACTGTTTTGTTTGGGGGGGGGGGTTCGGAATTGATGATTCTTTGCGTTCCGAGATCTCATAACGTAAGTGAATGCAGTACGCACGCGCGTGGGAATCTGAGAGATGCTAACTCTGAAATCGCTCCACCCAGTGTGTCAAATGAATTAGCTCCGAAGAGCGCAACGATTCCAACCCAATTCTCGTGGATTTGCTGAATTTCACGGGAACGCTGGCTGATTTCGAGTCAATATAGAAATAAACATTTCAAATGAGCGGCGGCGCGAAAAATGATTCTCTGTGTGCCACGGAGCAGGAGTCGAAATCTTCTGGCTGCGCTACAAGAGCGTCACGGTGGCGACCTTTTTATCCATTAACGCTTTGGCTTTTCGGGAGAATTCCGCACCTTTTTTTTTTTACTCGGAAACAAATTGCGAACCGTTGCATAAGCAAATGGGAGCTGCTGTTCTTTGGAAGTGAGCGTGGCTGAAGGGCGGCAGTGGCAATGTTGACATTTTTCTCGCAGTCAACCATCAAGCGCCAAGCGGCCGCATTCAGCGTTGACTCGGTCATCTCTCAACGCGTCGACTCTTATCTCCCTTCTGCTCGAGCGCTCCCTCGCCTCCTCCTCCTCCTCCTTCTTCTCCCGCCGCCGGTCGCCCGGAATCACATGACTTTCCCAGAACCCACCGTACCAACCCCGCTGCGCGACGCCCTTGAAATTCCACCATTGTGTCGCTTAGCATATGCCGAGATTCACTACCTCGCCGTGACCTGAAGAAGATATTTGTGATTAGCGACTCGCGGTTGACTTCCACTCGACGAATCTAAACGTTCCATGGCGGGGAATGAAAAATAAATAATGAGAAAAAAAAGTTTTGGTGTTGAATTTACTCAATTCTATTTCATCAAGTGGTTGCAACCAAGAAGAGCTTGTGAGACGCGTTTGTGATTGTTTGCGTCCCGCAGGGACTTGAAGCTCGACAACATCCTGCTGGACGCAGACGGCCACTGCAAGCTGGCAGACTTTGGCATGTGCAAGGAGGGCATCCTCAACGGGGTCAGCACCAACACCTTCTGCGGGACGCCAGACTACATCGCGCCGGAGGTCAGAAAACAAAGTCGGCGCGGCACCGCGCGCCGCGTTGTAAGCTAGCCTTTTGCCAGCGACAAAGCCTTGAGATACGAATCGAGTCCATTCTGTGAGCGCGCACATACTTTTTAAAAACCTGACTAGTTCGTAACATCATGAACATTTCACAGTTTGCGCTTCACGAGTCAATGCTGCATCCAATTCGGTGTGCTGCTCCTTGTAGTGTGCCCCGCTTGGCCACCGGGAGGCAGTGTAATAGCGTACAATCATACAGGCACAAACAGGAAGAAGAGACTTCTTCTTCTTCTACTACTCCGTAAATTGCTTTCATGCGAGTCATTTTTCAGAGAGGACAAAGAATCTATGCCTGTCTGAGACTTGTTGTGTTCTTGATGCTAATGTTAGCATGCGAAGAAGCCCTGATGCTTTGCGCGTGTTTGGGCCCAGATCCTGCGGGAGCTGGACTACGGTCCGTCGGTGGACTGGTGGGCTCTGGGGGTGCTGATGTACGAGATGATGGCGGGTCAGCCTCCGTTCGAGGCCGACAACGAGGACGACCTGTTCGAGTCCATCCTGCACGACGACGTGCTCTACCCGGTCTGGCTCAGCAAGGAGGCCGTCGGCGTACTCAAAGAGGTCCGGGCGCGGGCGGGCGGGCGGGCGCCGATCGTTCACGCACACACACACACACACACACACGCCCTGACCCGCTGATCTTTTACTTTTCAGTTCATGACCAAAAGTCCCAGCAAGCGTCTGGGCTGCGTGGCGGCTCACGGCATGGAGGACGCCATCAAGCTCCACCCCTTTTTCCGAGAGATCGACTGGACGCTGCTGGAGGGACGCAAGATTGAACCGCCGTTCAAGCCTCGCATCGTCAGTACTCACGACTTCCGTCCGTCAGCGCCGATGCTTTGGCCACATTTACCGTCCTCAGCCCACGTTTGCATGTTGTGTCGTTAGAAAACCAAACGGGACGTGAACAACTTTGACCAGGACTTCACGCGAGAAGAACCCGTCCTGACGCCGGTGGACGACAGCGCGGTCAAGCAGATCAACCAGGACGAGTTCAAAGGTTTCTCCTACTTTGCGGACGACATCGCGGCGTAGGCGAGGAACGTAAGGCCGAAACGCGGAGGACTCATACGATGGCATCTTTGCACAACCACAAGTCAGCTTGAGACTGCTTCCTCGCAAACCGCGCCAGGAATTAGACCAGACCATCTGGCTTCCAGTGTGGCCGGTTCATCTGCCGAGGAAGCCATGTCACACTTCCTCGCGTGTGTGTGAGTGTACCTTATCTGCGTGGATGTTTGTCCCTGAAATCACCCCCCCCCCCCCCCACACACACAGGTGGGCACCACCCATGATCTTTTTTTGACGCGTTGCAAACAAGCAAAGTGCATTTGGAGGGATCAAAGAGCAGCAGCAGTATTCAAAGCACGCGTTTGTCTTCTCAGAAACGGCAGACATGCTTCTGTTACATTTTTTTTTTTTTTTTTTTTTGGGACCCAGAAGTGCTGTCTGAGTGAATTTGGGTCAGCACTTGCGGGTCAAAGTTGGTCCGGTGTGTACAAGTGACTTGCTTTCACTTTCCCCTGACCCCCCCCCCCCCCAAAAAAAAAATAAAACGCTCCTGAATAGTGCGCCATTTTCATCTGCGTTGCCACGACTGCAGGACCTTGACTTGCAAGTGCTCCGACCTGTGAGTTCCTGCGACTGTTGAAATGCCCTTCACAACCTCACACACGGTCAGAACTCGCAAAAGCATTCCCTCCTCCAATGACTTTTTTTGTTTCTCCCCCCCCCCCCTTCAAGGTTGTGCAAGTGTCCAAATGTGATTGGATGCATGGAGCTTGTTAGGATTTAAGGAGCATTCGGTCCCACAAAGTCACGCTGAGTGTTTCAAATGAATCTCCAGTGCTTCACTTCCTGTAAGTGTCGCATACAAATGACTGATCAGAACCAACATCACAATTGACTCATTTTGCAGGCTGCAAAAGTGGCTGAACTCATCCATTCCATGTGATTTTTTATTTAATTTTTTTTTTTTGCTCCACCAGAAATCCCAGCGGGGAAAGGCAGATTGATCAACAGCAGCTTATTTTATTTTTTATTTTTCAATTGATGAAAATGGTTGGCAGATTCCATTTTGGGGGACTGAACAACATCACATGTATGCAAATCAGCCGAGTCCCGGGATGCCTTCTGCTGTTGAGCTTGAAACCAGAAGGACGGCTTTTTGTTGTTGTTGTTGTTGTTGTTTTCCGACTTGTTTGAAATGTCAAAAATCAAATCGGGGATTCCCCGACGACAAGATCGTCGGAATGCCGCTTTACCGTCTTCCAATGCTTACTTTGCATCGAGACAGCCAAATAAATGACTACTTTGAGGCAAAAACTCAAATGTAAAACAATGTTGTAGCCATATTTATCCTGATTTTTTTTTTTAATTGAATTTGATGGCATGCACTCAAAACGCTAACTCAGCTTATGAACGTTTTCAAAATTCAGTCCCTCGAGCCCATTTGACATTTTTTAGGCACGTCTCTCATGAGTAAAAACAAACAAAACAAAAAATAAAAGTGTCAACGCTGGGAAAGACACAGGAAGTGAAAGTGGCCATTTTAGCATGTCGACTAAGTTTGGTGAGTTCCCATAAAACAGCTCAGTTCTGGAATCTTTTGAATATTTGACCCCTTTTTCATTTGCACACATTAAATCTCATGACGTCATGATCAAACAACTCATGTTGGTGTGTGTGGGTTTTTTTTTTCTGAATCTTTTTCTTGATCGCCAACAGCATTTTTGGGATGAGCGCGGCTTCAACCCCAACCTGCGGATCTCATTTTAGCCTACCGGGGGGGGGGGGGTGCATCACAATAACAATCGAACGTGGAATCAAGACTAGTGTCGTCCGGAAAACCCACAAGCACCTTGGAACTTTGCGGTCGTATGATTTCCTTTTCAATAAGTGTATGTACTTGTTTTAAATATAAAATAAGTACTTGGCATAACTTTGTAATGATGGAATATCACTAAGTGTGATGAACAAGCAGGTTTCTAACCTCCCGTCGCACGAAAGCCATGCAAGTGCATTTTTTTTCAGGGGCGGGGCCAGCTCGGTGGGGGCGTTCCCTATGTGTGACTTGCAGCCAATGAGCGTCCGGAGCTGCGACTCCCACTGCCAGTCACATTTTGCCTTCACTCAGTCAGACAGTCCGAAAAACAGGCTCGGTCGGCCTGAGCTGCTTGCTGCTTTGAAGTGTCGCGACGTCGGCGTGTGTTTTTTTTAATTCGGCGGCACTTTGTGGAGCTCCTCTGCGGGGAGAGGCTGTACAATCCTCGGCAGTGTTCTGAGACTGTACGGCCCTGGTTCCCCAAGAGAAGTGACCGGCGAACCTCCGTAGACGACTCACCTTCAACTCTTGGAGCGGACTAAAGTCGCGCCGCCTGCGCCGGACACGCACTTTGAAATCTTACCTTCAGTGTGGTTTTTTTATTTTTATTTTTTTGCTCGTTTTTTTTTTGATTTGGTTGGACACTTTGGCGGACTTGTTGAAAAGATGACAGCCGACAAGGAGAAAAAGAGGTAAGACCACTTTGAGTTGATTTCAAACTCGTCCTTAAACTCATTTTTGTTCTTTGGCTTTTGACTCGGCATGAGACTTGGTTGGAGTTGGACTGTTTTTGTGCTTTTTACCGGATATAAATTTGTGGTGTTATTGTTTTTTTGTGATATCACTTATGTCTGCTCCGTGTACAGCGGTTTGTTTTTGAAAGTACCGTTGGGTTGATTTTTTTTTTTTTTTTTTTAATGTCTTTGAAAGCATTTGGATGAGTAAAACGTGTCACGCCGCTCTTGTTTGCTTTCAAGTGCACGAGCGTGGCTTGAAATGCTGCGCAGACGCGGAGGTAGAAAGGATCAAGCGAAACTTTTTCGGGGCACAAAAGTCAAGTTCGTTTCTGAAGCCCAAGCGCCCAAACCAGCGAAGGCAGAACGTCTGACGTCACAACCCTTGACCATGTCATCATTCCGTCGATTTGTTTGTGTTCTTTTGAGTTCGCGTTGCGTCAAGATGCATGTTGAATATTTGCACCTGATTGCCCTCGAGGAGCAAACGAGCTCTCAATTTTGATGCTTCGTTTCGCGACAACGGCGCGTCTTTCTTGCTCTTATGAAAGCTTCCGAGGCAGTTGATTTTGAGTTCGATTTCTAAATGCTTCTAAGGAGAAGAAAGGTGTAAGACGTGCTCATAATCGCCCCCGACCCCATCCCCAAAAAACATTGAAATACTGTATCAAACTTTTTTTTTTTTTTTTTTGCCCGACTCCACGATCGGCTTCGAATATACGATCTTTGCACTCTTAGGAGGGTATTACGTTCATGGATAAAGGTCTCTTGTGGGGCTAAAAAAAAAACAAACGAAAAGGATGAGCTAATTCAAAAGTGTCCTTGTGGCTTTGTCCATTTTTAGATGTTTTTAAAATCCCTTTTTATCGAAATGTTGATTGGGCTGTAAAACTTGAGAGTATTTCTATGCGTGTCAAAGCCGTCGGTTGCAATAATAATCATGTGGGTGGTTAACCTTTGCATGAGGAGAAAGTGTGTGCATGTTCCACCCATTTAGCTGTCAAATGTGTCAAACCCTTTCAGGTGGAGCAGCAGGTGTGTCAAAAGTCAAAGTGCTGAATTGTGGGTGGGGGCAAAAAAAAAAAAAGTGTGGGTGTTGAATCCTTTCAGCTGGGAAATAATGTGGATCTTTAACCCTTTCACCTCATTAAAAAACCAAAAGGTCTGGCTGTGAAGTCTTGTTGCCTGTAGAACTGTGTGGGTGTCGGAACAGCTTTGACCAGCAAAAGTGTGGGTGTTGACCTGACCCCCCCAACACACACACACACACACACACACACATTACGGCGTATTTGCGTGATTTGATTTGTAGCCAGTCAACACAAAAGATGAAAGGAAGGAAATTTAAAAGTGACTACATGAAAAATGACCTGTTTAAAAAAAATAATTCGCAATTAAAATGTGTTGTTGTTTGCGTGAGAAGCTTCTGGATGGATTTTGTGGCTATGATGCCGTGGTTCAGTCTGTCCTTAGTGTCGGAGAGGACATGCATGACTTCATCATCTTCTTTGTTGTTTGTTGTCTCTTTGAAGACGCACAATCAGGTCGCATTTGTTGCAGCCAGTTGACACTGAACCGCCTGTACAGAGCAGGTACTAACTCCTCCAACACACAGACACACAGGGGCCTCTGTGGCTCGTTGCTCCTCCTCACGGGTGCCTTCGGCCATTTCAGGGAAGCAAATGTGTGCGAGGCCATGTTAGATTCCCTGGACTCGATTTGTGGAGTCGATATACATCGGGGGTCCAGTTGGCGGTGGCTATGGTGACGCTAGCGATAACAACGCAGCATCCAACGCTTGGAAGTTGGAACGGGATGACGTCAAGTT
Organism: Hippocampus abdominalis; assembly: GCA_018466805.1. Taxonomy (NCBI): domain Eukaryota; kingdom Metazoa; phylum Chordata; class Actinopteri; order Syngnathiformes; family Syngnathidae; genus Hippocampus; species Hippocampus abdominalis. The sequence continues at coordinate 1,396,025 of CM031702.1, forward strand.
AGCGCCAACGTCGTCTTGCCTTTCTCATTGCTCCACGTGTGACATGACGAGCCGTTTCGCGCACTCGTCACGGCATTCGCGGCGTCATCTTTGAAGCGCAATTTTTGTTTACATGACAAAGAAGCATAACTGTGGCGGTTGTGTAATGAAAGAGCGATGCGAAGGAATATCTTGAAGCCTTTTGTTGTCACCGTATGGGTGCAGATACAGCAAAATAGAGCCGAGGAAAATAACCGCCAACCAAGAATCAAATTATAAGAATGAGGGGGGGGGAAAAACATGACTGGCAGGCTCAGTGTGGCCCGAGAGTCTCTCAATCGCGGTGACCGCATATGGCGCATTCCAATACAGTCAAACCTCGGTTTTCGAACGTCTCTGTTCTCGTACAATTCGGTTTTCGAACTAAAATTTCGATTTTTTTTTTTATGCCTCGGATGACGAACAAATTTCGGTTCTCGAACTAACTGAGTGCACTTGAATGCGTCACTTCACTCCTCTCGGCTTCGCTACCTCGTGTAGCAACGTCGCTACACGAGGAAGCAAAGTTTATGGTGTGACATTGTAAAAAAAAAAAAAAAAAAAAGGTGGTTTAAAAAAAGTTGTTTTCTTGACTTGGAACGGATTAAAAAAATGTACATTGATTCCAATGGGAAACATGGTTTTGGTTTTTGAACAATTCGGTTTTCGAACAGTCTTCTGGAACGGATCAAGTACGAAAACCGAGGTTTGACTGTATTTTTTTCCTCCTGGTGACAAAGAGCCACCCCCCCCCCCCTTCGTGTCAATGTCGGCGGTACAATCCCAAAGTTTTTCGAATCCATCCGAGAGACCCCTTTTCGGATGAAGATATAAATCGCATTTGCATCCGAAGCGTTTGCACTGCGGGCGCTCGGATGGCACTCGTCCGACCTCGCCGTCACATGAACATTGTGATGTCCTCGTGAAGCGTCTCCCGTAGGCGTCGTGGCATGAAAGCAAGAACTAAATCAAGTGGTGAAAAAAAACGGTTTTGGAATCCACCTCCTGACAAAATCGAGTGTTTTCAGATTCCTCAATGTGTCGATGGCTGAGTTGTGTTGCCAGTTTTGGTGTGAAGCGTGCCATCATGTACGCGTGCGTCCAAGTTAGCCTGGAGTGCATCGCTGGCGCTATTTTTACCCCCCCCCCATCAGATAAATGCGTTTTGTTTTGCGAACGGGAGTTGAAAGCCGAGGGCAGAATGTGGAAGGTGTCGCATGACGACAGACGACATGTTGATCAAAAGTGTGGCGCCGGGCCAATGGGAAGTTGCGTCGTAGCGATGAGAAGCTTCCAGAAGGTGGCGATAGGCAACGAGCTTTGATCACCTTTGGCCCACATCAAGATCAGGACGCGCCTCTCATTATTCGAGTGCCCACTGGGGAGCACGTCAGCAAGATTCACTTCAAAATCATCTTTGCTCAAAGCCATAAACCACGTTTGGAACCCAAACCCTATCCCAGGTTTAAAACCCAAATTTGAAATCCTCACCCTATTGTGAGACTGGAACTCCGAACTATGCTTGAGTTTGATACCCTACCCCTAATTTGAAACACAAACCGGGGCCTCAAACTCTTTATTTTAGAATCCTTCTTTCGTCTTCATCAGCTGGGATGCCAGAGTAGGAGTTCGATGCTCCCTCTTACGAGTACCCGTCAAGAGCGGCATTCTGGACCAACTGGAGATGCTTGATGGAGGATTGGCTGACTCCAAAGTCCCAAGGGCATGACAGTCATCCGACCGAGAACGGTCCCTCTCTTTGGAATGACCCCCCCCCCCCCCCATTTTTATTCTTTGGCTTTTGACTCCGCGTCAGACTTGGTTTTGAGTTTGGCTGTTTTGTGCTTTTTTTATGATTTGTTGCATGAATTCTTTTTGCGGAGCACTTTGTAAACAGCGGTGGTTGTTTTTAAAGTGCTTTAGAAATACAGTTGATTTGACTCCTGACCTCATCATCAAACCCTATTTTGAAAAGCGCATCCTGTTTAAAAATTCTCACCCTCCGGGGCCCCCTTTTGAGACCCCGACCCTTGTTTACCCTCTTGAGCAGACTTGTCCAACCTTAAAAGCCTCCTTTAACTGTCTCGAAAACTTCATTTGAAACCTTCGCTCTGATTTCAAACCTTTTATTGGGTCGCCGAACCCGAATGTGAAAGCTTTCGGCCTTGTTTCAAGGAAATCTTCCTTTGTGACTCCACCGTGAGCCTTGTTTGAAAGCGTCATTCAGCCTGTGCTAAAAAGCAATACGATGGCGCAATCCTTTCATTACGGGACACCTTATGAAATGCAATCTCCCCTCGTTTTTATTTTGTTTTAGTTTTCATAAATTAGAAGGGGGGGAAAAAAATGAAATACGAATTTTATACAAAGGCTGTAGCATATGCAAAGTGTTTCCTGATGCATTGTGCAGATGGTACACGAAGGGTCACATGACTTTCAATTTGTTTTAATTTTTTTAGTCACACCCATATGAGAGCAATATTTTTTTTCCAGCACCTTACCCTTTTTTTTTTTTGTGGCCCAATTTTCCTTTTCCGTCCCCTTTTGTTCCAAAAGAAAAACGGGGACATTCTTTCCAAATGCAAAAAAAAATGAACAAACATGAATTCATTCGGATTCACTTCCTGGTTTGGTCCAGAACGGCCCACCAGATGGGCAATACTGTGGATCTTTGTTTTCCAAAGTAAAAGCAGATCTTATTTGGATTCAAGACAAAGACCGTTTTGATTTCGGGGTGGATTACAGAAAGCTCAACATTTGTTTTTGTTTTTGAGCAGCTGAAAATAGTCAAAAAAGAAAAATCTATAATTGTTGATTTTATTTGCTCATCGATAATTTGTCAATAAAAATAGACGATTTCAAGTTAAAAAAAAAATCTGTATTTGTTTATTTTATCTGCTCATCGATAATTTGTCAATGAATCGATTGTTGCGCCTTCTCAAGACCAGTTTTGGTGAACAAGTCAACGATTTGTTCAATGCGTCATAAAGCGATACCAAACTAGCAACTGTAATCGGTGAATTAATTGTCATCACAACAACACAATTTTGCAATACACGTGAATGCAAAATAAATGTGTATTTCATTATTTGCGTGATAGTCCAAGAATCATGTCTTCGGGAGAAAAAAAAAAATCTTGACCAGCTGCAGCCCCAGCGTCGGCGAAGTCCCGACAAAAGGCCGACGCGTTGTGATGTGCTTATCGGTTTACCTCTGTGCGTGTAATTCATTTGAAATATGTCCAGACTCTCCCCTCGCACGCTGACGTCACGCGACCCGACTTGTTAATTAGCAACCGGCCTGGACCCATTAGCGAGACGTGCTCGCTCGGCGTTTGGGAGATGTTCTCATGATTTTTTGGCGGAACATCTCGGGAAGAAATTTTTCAACGTGTGCTCGCAATCAGGAAGCGTGAAATGAAATACAGAGAGGGGAAGTAACCAAGCTTGAAGTCGACATGTGAGAAACGTTGATGACGCCTTCTCCCGATGCCAAGGCCTCCTTATTGCGCAAGCGCGCCATTCGACCGGTCGGGACCAATATCTATGCATATACGTGTATGTGTGTGTGTGTGTGTGTGTGTGCGCGCATCAATGGAAAGTTGCGGTGCGTCCATCAATGTGTGTATTTTGATTCCGTCGGCGCCTTTGCATCTTCTCGTTTGGTATTCCGCCTCGCTGCCTGGCTGACGACCGCCACCTGTGCCCCCCCTCCCCCCCCCCCCGTCCCCAGCCAATAGCCTCCGTGGTCGCAATCATCATAAAATATGAGAACGAGAGACAGCAAGTTATTCTCTTTAGAATTAAAAGCAGCAAATATGTTTTATTTTTGTCTTTGTTCACATGATATGAACTGATGCCCACTTTGAGTTTATTTGATATTTTTTAATGTAGTCAATCACATGAGGCAATCAATGTATTTCCAATGTTGAAATTTGATTTTTTTTTTTTTCTCTCATGAGGCTTTGAGATACTTTTTTTTTTGGACTGCATATTATTATTTGACTACATATTATAGTATTTTTTTAAGGAATGATGTGGTAGAGGGGAAAAAAAAAAGATTTGGTTGTTGGTCCGTGCTAAAAAGTCATCGAGAAACGTGTACTTGGATCTCTGATTCAAACAATTCCGTCAAAATGTTTGACCAGTTTTTTTTTTTTAATCGCTTTTCAAATGTGCATGACCACCATACTTTCCCAAACAAAAATCGGAACCTTTTCACGATTGTAAAGGACGAAACATGACCATGAATGAAGTCTGTTTTGCAAAGAACTGCTCACAGTGGGCAGGCTCGCCAAGTTTGGAGCACAAGCGGCCATTTTGAATACAAGGCAATTGTGTTTTGGCATCCCTCACCGACATTTTGTTTCACTTTGTTCCCGACTGAAAACAAGTCTGGCAACAATTTACACACACACACACACACACACACACACACACACACACACACACACACACACCTGCTGTGTTTTGGGAGTTTTATATAAATATATATAATTACAACAGGAACAAGGTCGTGTGTGTGTGTGTGTTTGAATGTAAAACACTGGAGCACATTCTTGCAGGTGAAGGTCCCATTTCACTCTGCTCGTTCACATGAATTATGGTGTGCGTGTGTGTAAATGAGTGCATGTGAAACCGCATACGTGTTGGTTATCAATACAATTGATCCCCTGTCGCCTCACCCACACACACACACACACACACACACACACACACACACACGCTTGCCCGAGGCCCGACTGTGATGCACCACCAGGGCCAAACGCCATCATCCACTGAGTCATTAGTGAGCAAAGACCTTATTGTTTTCATCAGGCTGCGTGCGCCGCCATTATCGTCATCTCCATCCTGATGTTCGCCGCCGCCGTCGCCCCCGACCGAGGCTCATCCGGAAGGACGCGGCCAAAAGATGCCGAGAAAGACAAATGAGCCGCCATGACGGCAGCCACTTGGCTGGCCCATCTGACTTTGATCTCTTGCACAGGAAACGATCTCAGAGCGGCCGGCGGCCTTGTTGGTGCGACTGGCTCGCTTCCTTTCCCGCCAGCCGTGCCAACATCTTGCGGGTTTCGACACATTCGGAAGCCTCTGGCTACCCCGCGTGTGAGGCTGCCACTTTTGGCGGCCATATTTGTAGTCCTTTAGTGATGGAGGGAATTTGGGTTCCACCAAAACGTACACACACGGAAACATACCCTGAAGTGATGGGACAACAGACAGGGAAATGCCCCCCCCCCCGCCCCAAACACTCCAGCTTTGTCCCATCTTCTCAGCCATATTTGTAGTCCTGAAATGCTGGGACTACAGGGCATGATTTTGTTTCTCTCAATACACATCCATGAGGCCCCCCAAAAAACGCACACAAACGCCACTACTTTTTGTTAGCCCCCCCCCCCATTGGGCATTTCTCAATCAAGCATCGGCATTTGGCTCAAGTCTCTTTGATGAGACACTTGAAGCCTTTGCGCAAAGCCGGAGCGCACGCTGATTGTTTTGTCAATTTGGAATGCGCTTTTGTCCCCCGATATCGCAGCTAACTTAGCTCAAAGCTCATTTTGCTCTTGCCGTCAACTGCTTTCTTGGTCCCGTGTTGTGTTTCTCTGAGTACTCGAGTGCTCAGAAAATGGCCCACTGAGGTGGCTGAAGCTTTACACATACCGATACCAATTTCTTGTCGTCTACCACTCAACACCGGCATGCTATTATCGTTAGCATTCATGGTTTACGCCGCAGACAATCATAGCTCACTGTTATGTTAGCTTACGTTTTCTCTCAAGCCACGAAACGTTTCTGCCGGCGGGAGACGGCAGCCGTAAAATGTCCAGTGGACAAAACTGCGAATGCTTCCTTCAACCTCTGGTACTCAAATGTCAAGGGGGGGGAAACCTCTTTTCACCTATCGCGAGTGGGTTCAGCACATTGGCAAAACAGGAAGCCGTTCGCCGGGTGGTTTTCCGTTTCGCCCGGACCTCGGTTTCTCACTTGCCGGCGCTTCCAGACGGGAAGTGCCTGGCGCGCACGGGTGGCGAGCACATCAGAAGAGCGGGGCTGCTGCCACGCCAGGAGCCCCGCCGCCGCCCCCATTGTTTGGCATCCTGCGACTGTTGTACCTTCACAATGGTGCGCACGCAATCAAAAGAGTTAAGCGACCACTCCGACGCACGCGCTCGCCTGTTAATGGTGCGGGTTAATGAGTGCAAGCAGCAGGGAGAGACGCGCTCGCTGCCATGTTGGATTGAAAGTCGTGATGATGCGTTCTCGCCATTTTGTGTTTCTTGATTGTGATGGTGTGCGCGCTCTGTCCGTCAGCGACAGCGATTTACATTTTAATGTAAACAGATTTGGGTTGAGGTTTCTTTTTTTGGGGGAAAAAAAAAATAAAAATCCAGTGAAACTCCTCTACAACGAAATCTACATGGGTGAAAATATACCCCTGAGTGTGAAAAAAAATCTTCATGCATTAACACCATTCCCACTTTCCTGTTTCAAATTTGCTACAGTGAAAAACCCCCTGTTGTGAAAAATGTCTTGCTGCAACATGATTTCGTTGTAGAGGAGTTTCACTGTCTTAAACCAAATTTCACCAATAAGTAGACAAGATGAACATGATTGTTTTTGTTGCTTCTGACAGATGTTAAAATTGAGCAACAGGAAGCAGTAATCACGCCTTGTTTGTTGCCGTTTGTGTCGCACAGGAACAGCTCGGAGCGTCGTAAGGAGAAGTCTCGCGACGCCGCTCGCTCTCGCCGCAGCAAAGAAACGGAAGTTTTCTACCAGCTGGCTAACCAGCTGCCGCTGCCGCACAACGTCAGCGCTCACCTGGACAAAGCCTCCATCATGAGGCTCGCCATCAGCTTCCTGCGCACGCAACGCCTCTTCGACGCAGGTACGCACACGCGCACACAGTGTCGAAGGGAAGAGTTCTGACCGCCATTTTGAGAGGTGACAAGGTTGCGGATGAGAATAGAGGCAATTTGGGGGTCAGGGAGGGCAGGGGGAGGGGGCGGTTGATGTTGCACCGGGGAAAGTAAAGAGAAGGGATTCTGTGACTGATATGCCGCCTGTCGAGCATGATATCCAGTCTCAGGAAACTGAGCAGCAGGCAACTGCAATGGAGGAATGGTCAACTTTCGATAGTGTACATTTCCTGCGAACAAGGAGAATTTCTTTTGTCACCGTTTCATTTCATGAAGTTAGAAGTTAACCAGGCATAATTGTGTCTTCCACGAAGCAGGAGAATAAATTTGCAGAATATGGTGCATAGAGGAAGGTGATGAAAACTAGGGGCCCCAGTACAGAGCCCTGGGGCACACCTAGCTGGGTTAGGAGTCGATTGAGAAGGTCTTTAGCGGAATCAACTGAGTGTTGTCTTTGAGGGATGAATCCAACCATGAGAGGTGTGACGTCTACAGACATCCCTGTCCACCCAAATATAGTAAAACTCATTTTCTGATCCGATTTTTTTTTTTTTTTTTTTTTTACATGGCAATCTGAAGAGTACAACTGTGTGTTTTTTTTTTTTGGTTCCAAATCCGACCCATGCCTCGTTTTGTACGTGGACATAAATCGGATATTTATATTTGGATATGCTCAGGTCAAGCTCATCCGACCTTCACGTCATGTGACAAACGGCACATTTGTGCGCCAAAAGCTTGGATTGGACAAATAAAATTCAAGTTGGCCATCAAAGTGTACCGTGCATTGTCGACTTAGCCATACTCGGCACTTGCAATTTGTGCCTCACTCCGACCCCTTTGCAACGCACACGCGCGCATTGGTGAAGTATTAGTCAGCCCCCCCCCCCCCCAAGTCGCCGCCACGTCTTCCCGTGTGTTATTTTGATTCCGAAAGCCTGGATCAAAACGAACGCCATTGTTCCCGCATTCCTGAAAGCGTCAGCGCGGACGTCACGCAACATCAGTGTATTCTTCACGCTTTCTCCACTTGAGTGGACTCTACTGAGGCATTGTGCTTGGTGTTCCAGTGTCAAGTTGCGCTTGTCATTAACCGTAATGACATTACGTAATGAGCGAGGATGCAGCATGTCCGCGTTACACACACACACACACACACACACACACACACAGACGGCCTTGGGCTTTGATTTTGTGGCTCATTCAAGTCCCTCTCGTTATTTTTAGGAGTCGGGCGATTTTCCAAAATTGAAGGCCTTAATTATCTTCTTAACAATGACATGCAAGTCTTGTTGTTTGACGCCATTTTTCCCCCCTCATTTTTGGGATTGTGTCAAGTCATTGTGGTTGGACTCAAACCAGGTGAACGGTGGCAGATGGACGACATTTTGCAGATGTCCGTCCCCCCCCCCCCCCGGGGGACAGTTGCCTGCTCAGCTGTTCCCGTGGCCAGGTGGGCCGATAAGGCCGCCCACTTTGTGTTTCTGGGCGATGCGACCGCTGACAAAAGCGGCTGGAAAAATTCTTAACTCATTCAGTACCAGCCAAATCTGGACCAAGTCTGAAAAGACGTTTAAAAACGTCTTTGGGAGTGAATTAAATGCTACGGGCCATCCGTCAATCTGCTCACGTTTCGCCAAATTGGACAGACGGCGCTTGGTAGTGAGGATGACCCGACGCCAGCTGCAGAAGCAACCTACGAGTTCTGGAAGGGAATGCGATCACTTGACCTGAATGCGAGCGAGCCTCTCGCATTCAGGGAGGAGTACGGGTGGGGGGGGGGGGATAAGAGCGGACGGGATGGGACGGGCCGAAAAGTGCATGCGAGGACGCAGCCAGATGAGCGTTGCGATTAAAAAGCCAGCGAGATGCGAGGAGCGATTGGAGAGGAAGTGGAGGATCTGCCCAACGGCAGACGGCTGCTGGCATTACTGCAGCTAGCCATAACAGCCCCGCGACGTGGCGCCAACGCGTTGACACACACGCGCGCACACGCACACACCAGCGCAAGTCAGGTTTCCGATGCGCAGTGTACCACAGAACGTCATTTTACATTTTGGACATTTTCATTCAGCACCCTGCAAAAAAATGACTTCCCTTAGCCTCTAGCTTAGCATCGGTGGCCTAGCATGGAATCAGAGCTCCAGTTGCCGTGTGCCTTTTTTTTTTTTTTTTTTTGAAGAAATGCTTTCTGGCATGATCAAAAACATGATAGGCACCCAAACGACCATATTTTTACCCGCAATGTCATGCAATCAGGCAGAAGAACAAGAAATGGTTTCAAACAAACAAAAAACACGGCTGTCTGACCAAAAAGCAAAAAAAAAAAACAGGGTTTTCGAGAAAAGAAACATGTCAAGCAGAGCAATAACTTTGCCGCTAAGATTTTTTATTAGATTTTTTTGCTTTAGGGGGCGCATCAAACTACAAAATAACTCCATAGACTAAGCGTGAGCTTTTGACGGCTAACTAGGCATTTCGTTACAGATATACAACAACCAACCTGCCTGTTTTGTTTTCTTTTTTTTCTTGGCAATATATCCCACCTCCTTTTTTATTTAATAATTATCTGTGTGTCAATTATTTGTAGATCTTAGAAGGCCGGCCTACTCCATATACTGCACTTTTACTTGGTGTTGATCATTCAAGTAGGCTAGGCTAGGCTAGGCTAGGCTAGGCTAGGCGCGGATGTGCGCACTGGTCAGTTACAAGCTCCGCGTTGGTGTGGACAAAAGACTCATCAAGCGTGTCCTGTCTTGGATTGGTCAAGAAAGTCCAAAGTGATCCCGTGATGTGCTCCCGTCAACCATTGTGGTCCCAGCAGGACACTTACGCAACCCCAAGAACAACAGAGAGGGAGGAAAAGTGCAAAGCCGGGCTCCAAATGTCCGCTCATCACAGCTAAGAATGTAGGCCAAAGGTGTCCGCTGCCGGCCTTTTGGAGCGGACACGGAGGTCTCCCCCGTGAGAAAGATTTTTTAGTAGGGGGGGGGGGGGGGCAAGGGGACGTCGGACACCGTCTGGGCCTCGGTCCAGGCCCGGGTCCCCACTGGCTGTGCTGGAAGCTTTGAGAAAGTCAAAAGTCTTATCGGAGGGAAGCACTGGAGGAACTGCGATCTTCCCCTCGGACAAACTCCCTCCCCCCCCCTTCATCCACTGCTAACCCCTTGTGGAAGAAGTCACATGCACTCGCGCGCAAACACACACACACAAATTCCTTTTGAAGCCTCAGGGGAGATGACTTGTAGAACATTATGTAATTAGGATTATTTTAATACAATACAATACATCTTTATTTATACAGCTTTTTTTTTTTTTTTTGTGGACATCCTGTCATTCTAAATGTGTCCACAAAATCGTAATGCGGATAACTGAAACCGGTGTTTGGGGCAATGTTTTTCGAACTGGAAAACAGTCAGTCCCCTGGATACTGTGCCTTGAACTCAAAATGGCCAAGATCCTGTTCATATCCCTGCATGGCTTCTTGAGATTTGGTGTCGTGTCATTTTCAACGAGTTGACCAAATTCTGGTGCCAGGGGTTGATTTTTGGGTTGATTGGGGAAGTAGGGAAGGGAAACACTCCCCTTGGAATATAGCGTCGCCAACCCAAAATGGCTGACTTCCTGTTGCTTTTCTGACATGGGTTTTTGTCATCATTTGTCATCACTTGTCATTTAAGTGGTAAAGATTCGCCGGTGCAAAAAAATGAGCAACAATAGTTAGGTTGATTGGGGGGGGAAAAAAAAAAAGTGTACCGGATGTGTTCTATGTCCACACTGAGCGCTTGTGATTGAAAGTGCTCACACTTGAGCGGACTAAACGTTCAAACAGTGCGAGCGGTGCCGCGGACATCGGAGGCGTCGGCGCTCGTTTGTTTTGATCGGAGCCAAAGAAGTGCACTGTAGCATGTGCACACGTCACTAATGCGCGCGTATGTGTGTGTGCATATGTGTGTGTGTGTGTGTGCGCACGTGCCATCAGGATGCAAGGACGGAGATGACGAGGAAATGAGCAGCCTATACCTGAAGTCTCTGGAGGGTTTCATCACCGTGGTAACGTCAGATGGCGACATGATCTTCCTGTCCGAGAACATCAACAAGTTCGTGGGCCTCACACAGGTACACACACACACACACACACGTTCGCGCACATGACAAACGCACAGGTGACAGTCACGTACCGTTTAGTGGAAAATGCCGCTTGAGTGTATTTCCCTCCACTGCCACAGGAGGCGCTATGCCACCATGATTCTGAATGGATCGTTATTTAAATGGGCAATAAAAATAAAAGCATATAACAGGGCTAGCATAGCAATGATGTCACTTGGCAAGAAATAGCGTTCTAAAAAAACTATAGCATATGAAAATATAAAAAATATTAATACAATAAAATAATGGTAATAGTGTATTGATTCCAACAATTGTTAAATCATGTGGAGGAATAATTGTTCGGGGTTTTTTTTTTTTTTTTTGGTTCGATTTATCAGCATCTACTTTATTTTGTATGCCTTCATTTTCGATTGTGTTCTTACCCCTATGTTGTTGTTATTATGAATCAAAAATCTAAAATTATTTTATAATGATGATGATGATTCTTTTAATTAAATAATAAAGGTTTCTTTTCTTTTGTTACTTGGTTGCTAAGTTGATTTTGTTCTTCTAATTAAAACAGCAAAGAGAATCGGGGGGCCTGAAATTAATTGTGTATCTGTCGAGCCGAAATTTACTTCTGAAATCGACGACGACTTTTCAGTCATCTTTCAGTATCGGTGCAACGCTCGGTACTCTGCCGCTCTTGATTTGACGCCATCCATCTTCTCTTCTCCCCGCGAACATGTGCAGAACCCTCGTTGGCTGGCTTCTGCCATCTGTTTACCCGAAATAAATCAATAAAAATTTCTAATGGCGTTATCTGCGCGTGTTGGACCCGTCCAATTGGATTTGGCTCGTCTCCTAACGCGCTTACGTGTATCTTTAAAGTCTAGTTGAGTCAATAATCCGATTTTGTCTTCACAGCAGACGGCTCAGCAGCTTTTATTGTCGTTACTTTTAAGAGCAGAGCATCATCATCATCATCATCATCATCATCATCATCGGCATTGTCGTCGAACGTTAGCAAACCGCTTTTGGGTTTGTCAGCGCTGGCTGGTCTTTTCAAGTAGCCATGGCAACCCACAATCTTATTAAGTTATTTATTTTTAACAACCTTTCACTCCACACATGGTTATTTATGCCACTCTGGGGGCTTTTTGTTTGTTTGTTTTTTTTTTTGTTAAATGTCGGCCATGCTGGCAATGGTCATTTCACGTTTGAGGCCAAAAGAGTAGACGATCAATTCACTCATTTCTTGTGTGGGTAAAAAAAAATAAATAATAATTAATGACGAGGACTTGAATTTTGCCCCGGCTTAGTTGATGGTACATATTGACTTTGGCAAATGGCGGCAGCCACCCAGCTTGCATAACGGGAGGCAAAAGCCCATCGTGGGAAAGGCAAACGCACCTCGTCTCGTAGCAGCCATTTGAGTTGCACAATTGACGCGTTGCCCTTCAAACGTGGCCGAAATGATCCCAATTGCTCGTTAAAAGCCGTCATGCTCGAGTCCTCGTCAGGGTCGAGAGACGCACACTTGTCGGTGACGCGTCGACAAAATCCATCCATAGCTGCTGTTGCGTCAATGCAAAATGGCCGCCACATCCCGGCAGTAGCCTCTGGAGCTCCCTCCAGTGGCATTAACAGGAAAGACAGCTTGAGTGGCGTAGAAGGGGCTTTTGTAAAAAAGAAGCACCAAAAAAAAAAAAAAGTTTCAGCATTCAAAGTGTGAAAACTTGACTTCTTGGGAAGTGTCGTTCCATTTTGAATGATACCCGCAAATACCGATGTCAGTCAAATGAGTTGGTTTGAAGTGGCGTGTGTCGTTGGCGCCGTCCATCAAACTCCGTGACGATGAACGTGCCTTTCTTTTTTTTTTTTTTTTTTTTTTGTGGTTGTCAGGTGGAGCTGACTGGCCAAAGCATCTTTGACTTTACGCACCCGTGTGACCACGACGAGATCCGAGAGAACCTCAGCCTGAAGACAACCAGTCAGTGTAACAACCCCCCCGCCGCGCACACACGAGCGAACACAATGGCTCAACGTGGCTGCTTTCAGTGCTTTTTGTTGAATGTCGTGGCAGCCAGTTGAGCTTATGACCTCCAAAATTTGGGAGTACTATTTTCGCTCATGGAGGCAGCACTTCATCAGGAAGCCACCAAATGACTCGCTTCTCAATGAGTGTAACTGATCCACACACACACACACACACACCCGCCACTGGTGGTGCGTAAAGTCAAGCTGACGTCAGCATTGCGCAGCGCCGCTCAGTGAGACGACTTAAAATGTGCCTGTGGGTCAAAAGTAAAGACCGCACTACTGACGCAAGCTTCTATCTCATGAGAGCGACATGCGAACGCGGGCTCAGAGGTCATGTCAACAGCAGGGAAGGGAGGGAGTGAGTGTGGGGTTTGTGTGTGCGTGTGCACGCGCTTGAGCGTGGAGTGTGAAAGAAAGTAACACACGCATGACATTGCACACATGCCGTCGATAACACTTATCAGCGGCGCAAGAGGAGCAATCCGGTTGGTTTCGTGGTTCTTTGCCTTCTCTCTCGCTCTCACCGAATCTCACTCTCACTCTCTCTTATCCCTCAACGCCTCCTATGTCTTTTTCTCTTCCCAAAAATGAAGGGTTTTGACTTGTGCCCAATCACTCAGAAGGTCTCGACCTTCTGCTTGTTTTCTTGTTTATTGTCGTTTCTATTCTTTTTTTTTTTTTTATTCTTCTATCCACTCCCAAGAAAATGTCAACATTTGGTCCTTATATATGTGTGGGGATAGTTTGTTTTTGTTGTTTTTGTAAAAAAATTGTGTGTGTGTATATATATATATATTTTTTATATATATATTTTTTAATATATATATATATTTTAATATATCTAGATATTTTTATATATAATATATGTATATATATACATTTTATATATTTTTTAATATATATATATATGTGTGTGTATATATATATATATATTATTTATTTATTTTTTAAAATATATATTTTTTTAATATATCTATATATTTTTATATAATATATATATATACATTTTATATATTTTTTAAAAAATATATATATAATTTTTTTAAATATATATATATATTTTAATATATGTATATATTTTTATATATAATACATGTATATAAATATATACATTTTTAAAATATATTTTAAAATATATATATATATTTTATATATATATTTTTTTTTTTTTGTCAACGTTTCGAAGAAATTGATTCAAACTTAAAAACAAATCTTGAGATTTAATTTGAAGGCCGTATCAAGCAGCCCTAAACAAAGTTGTCATGTGACTGCCCCCAGCCAATCAGAAGGCTCTGTTGCACAGGAGCCAAGCTCCGCAGTCAACAAAACAAAAGAACAAACGTGTAAACAAGCAGAAGGCGAGCAAGACAGATGTTTTCAAAGCATGTGATGTATTCATTTCCTTTTTTTTTTTTTTTGTTCCCAGCCAACAGCTTTGGGAAGAAGAGCAAAGAGCAGAGCACCAAGCGGGATTTCTTCATGCGGATGAAATGCACGGTGACCAGCAGGGGGCGCACCGTCAACCTCAAGTCGGCGAGCTGGAAAGTAAGACGCACATACCCTGTGCTTCCTTGTACATGAGAAAGGTTGAGCTACGTATGTCCTAAAAATCAAGAGAATCATCAACAGCATAGACATAGATGATGCGAAATCACCAAAATCGGATTGATTGCAACAGCAGAGTCAAGCCAGTGCAAGTGGAAAGTAGAAATTTGCCAAAATAAAAGTCGCAATCAAAAAGATGGACTTGAATGCACCACATAAGCTCCAAAGCAAATCTGTTGCTGACAAAAAGTGTGTGTGATTGCAATTCATCAGGGCGTAGGGGTAAGCCAGTAGAAACCCCACCAAAATAAAAGCATAAATCTCGGCCTCAAATCCAGCAGCCCCAAAGCAAAAAAGGCTGCTTGGTGAGCGTGGTGTTAAGCCGCAGGAAAGGCCCAAATCGAAAGGCAGCCCGAGAGAGAGAAGCTCCAAATGGGCGTCTTTTGTTGCGCGGCAGGTGCTGCACTGCACGGGCCAGCTGAGGATGTACGCCAGCTGCCCGCAGCGCCCGGCGTGCGGCCTCAAGGAGCCGGCGCTCACCTGCGCCGTGCTCATGTGCCAGCCCGTCCCGCACCCGGCCAACATCGAGGCGCCGCTCGACAGCAGGACCTTCCTGAGCCGTCACAGCATGGACATGAAGTTCACCTACTGCGACGACAGGTGCGTGCGCGCATTTCCCACCGTGACCCAAAACCGCGCTGCTGTTTTGGTTAGCAATATGGCTGAAATGGCCTGACGTGTTCATTGGGTAAAGGAGGTAATTATTTTTGTAGATGGCACATCGGTTACCACCGGCTGGCTCAGAAAGGAGGCTTGTTTACGTGAGGCAGGCGCCAATGCATCGCAACCAGTTGGATTTTAACTCATTCACTCCCAAAGACGTTTTTAAACGTCTTTTCAGACTTGGTCCAGATTTGGTTGGTACTGAATGAGTTGAAAGCAAGGCAAATTGGGGGAATGGAAACAACATTGTCAAGGGCGTCGGGTCGATGATTTGGGAAGAGGCGTTGATTATTGTCATCACCATTATTGTTATGTCTCCATGGCAACAGTGTTCCGACATCACCTGGAGGCCGGTTTCAAATTTTCCTCTCATCGCTGGCACGAGAAGAAGCACTCACTCACTGATTGGAGTTACACAAGCTTTTGCGTGCATTCTTGTACTCTTTTCAAGTTGCTCATGCAGCACAAAGGTTTCTTCTGGGCAAGAAAGTGTGTGTGTGTGTGTGTGTTTGTGTGACTCCACGACAAACAAGGGCCCCCTTTTTTCTTTTTGGACACATTTTGGGGGGCTTGATAGTGGCCCAAATCCTGCATCCAATTAAGTGAATGAGGTTATTGAAGGTGCTGGCGCTCGTTCGAGGACACACGCAGGCACACACACACACAAAAAGAGGTCTCACTTGCTGCAAAATCCTGCGTCGTCATTGGCAAGCAAGGCAGCACAACCCTGAGGAAGTTCACGGAGTGGCCACCAGGGGGAAGGCAGACGTGCTGAATGCGCCAGCTGCTCGGATTTGGGATTTCGGAATACGTTGCTTGTCACTTGGCCCGGCTGCCTGTCACAAAGGTCGCAGAGCTTTAAATCGTTGGAGTGACTCTTGTTTTTTTTTTTTTCGATCCTGTTGGGAAAAGGGGGAGGTGTCAAACAAAGTTAGGCGTTCCTCGCTGAAAGTAGATTTTTTTTGAGGAGGGGCCGCAGGGGGACAACTGAGATTACGCAATGTTTTTTTCCCCTCCCAAAAGTTGATTTTGGGGACGAGTGTTTACATTTTCTCAAGTTCTCTGCCTGATTTTGTTTGTTTGTTTGTTTGTTTGTTTTTTGCTCACTGCTGTTTTGGTTTGCGACAGACTTAAAAGTTCACAGCCATTTTCTTTTCTGGTGGGAAAAGAGGGGTTGACTTGGCTCGTGAAGGGCTGCTGTTTTGTCGAGCCAGAGTGAAAATCTGCCAATCGTTTTCAAACGGGGTTCATAGATGCCATAAGATGACTACCGAAAATGAAGCTCCTCAATTAGATGCAGTTATTGACACAAGTTGAGCAAACAACCTGTAGGTTGCTATTTTTTTTTTTTTTAATATTGGAGGATAAGTTCCCAAAAACGTTTTTTGAACTGACAGCCTTTATTTGGGGAGGGCATTTTAGTTTTGAGGATTCTTTCATTGCGATTTGTTTTGTTTGAGCGCATCATAAAGAATCGTGCTTCTTACAACATCGGTAAACGTGTGCGTGTGTGTGTGTGTGTGTGTGTGTGTGTGTGTGCTGTGTACGCGAATGTGTGTGTTACAGGGTGACAGAGTTGATGGGCTACACTCCCGATGATCTGATGGGTCGCTCGGTCTACGACTTCTATCACGCTCTCGACTGGGACAGTGTCACCAAGAGCCACCACAATTGTAAGGTCCACGCGCGCACGCACACACACACACACACATACACACACACATTTACATAAACTCAAACAACACACTGGTACAAACTCAATTTAAGACGCACGCACCTCCACTTGAAGATTCAAGTGTCACATGCTGCATGAGGCTCCTTTTCCTTGCATGCTAAGTTAGCTTGGAAGC
Organism: Hippocampus abdominalis; assembly: GCA_018466805.1. Lineage (NCBI taxonomy): Eukaryota > Metazoa > Chordata > Actinopteri > Syngnathiformes > Syngnathidae > Hippocampus > Hippocampus abdominalis. The sequence continues at coordinate 1,413,209 of CM031702.1, forward strand.
TAGCTTGTGGTCCCGTTGAATTTGCTCCTCCCCCTTCATCATCATCCTCCTCATGGTGGGTCAACGACCCGGCGTCCTCTCAAGGCCGCTCCCTTCCCACGCCACAACCGATCACACTCTTCAATTTCCGCCAACGCCGTGTTCATCACAGACAGCGGGTGCGTGTTTCCCAGGAGGCCTCGAGACCTGGAAATCAGTGCGACGCCTTGATGAATCAACGTTCGTTTAACCATTTACCTGTCAAATGAACTCAGAAGTTCCCCCAAAGACCTAAATGAAAGTTGATCCACGCAAGTGAGGAGGCCTCGTTGATTGCGCTCGAGTCTTCGGCTGGCGTTCAGTAAATGCTCACTCATCTAAACCGTGCCAGAGTGAGGATTGGCATGATAGCCTCCCCCGAAATTGCGCAACGTTGCCGCCCCATGCTATGTGAACCACTTTCGAAATTGCGCAACGTTGCCGCCCCACGCTACGTGAACCACTTTCGAAATTGCGCAACGTTGCCACCCCATGCTATGCGAACCACTTCATATTTTCACCAAAAATATATTTTTTTAAATCACGCGGACGATAAAGCCGTCCACAACAGTACAGCGTTACTGCGACTTAGCCGCTACCTCACTGCGGCCCGGTTCGGAGGGTAATCTGAACTGCAGTCGTTGAGCGTTCAAAAGCAAAAGCGACTCGTCACGTGAAGGGACCGAACGCGTGTCCTTTGCTGCGGCTTAGGCATTTGCTGTCCTGTGTTTTGTCCAGTGTGCAGCAAAGGCCAAGTAGTGAGCGGTCAGTACCGCATGCTGGCGAAGAGCGGCGGCTTCGTGTGGGTGGAGACGCAAGGCACCGTCATCTACAACGGCCGAAACTCGCAGCCGCAGTGCATCGTCTGCATCAACTACGTGCTCAGGTAAGACGCCGCCGAGCCCCGTCTCCTTGCGCGCCGTCTCTTCTGCGCACGTCCCCACGACGCAACTGGACAAGTCGCAAAGTGTGTGATCCTTACTTGACCTGCCCCCCCCCCAAAGCTACTGTGGGGGATTTGATGGCCACGAAACGTTCAGGGGCAACGGTGGCCCGAGTCTCACTCATCAATCTGCCTGTACGGACGACAACGAAATGGGGGCGATTTCTGTGACGAGAGGCGCAACAATCACTTGACAGCTCATCGACTGTCAAATGAATCGACTCTTTTGACAATCATATAGAGAGCTTGTTAAACGAAATCCTTTCTGCCCGGCAGCAGGAAATGTGCGGGTCATTTTTGTCATACCTCATGAAAGCGGACTGATAGTTGCAGCCCTCGTTTTGCATTGTTGAGGGGCAGAAATTTGAAGTCGAGGAAGATCGACCGATGAGTCGTCCACCGTATAAATGTCGCTTGATTGCGATTCGGCGCTATTGAATGACTCATTTTAGCCTTGGAATCAACTCAATGGTCCACTCGATCAAAACAACAAAAAGTCTGTGGGAATCGCTCGTTTTTTTTCTCAATCCACTATGAAAAAAAAGTACAGTGAAACTCCTCTACAACGAAATCTACATCGGTGAAAATACCCCCTAGTGTGAAAAAATCTTCATGCATTAACACCATTCCCACTTTTCCTGTTTCAAATTTGCTACAGTGAAAAAACCCCTGTTGTGAAAAATGTCTTGCTGCAAACATGATTTCGTTGTAGAGGAGTTTCACTGTAAAATAATTGGCTACGGAGTGATTTGTCGTGAAGCCTGTCTCTCGCTGTGTCCGCAGCGATATCGAGGAAAAGGGCACTATCTTCTCCCTGGAGCAAACGGAGTCGCTGTTCAAGCCCCGACAGGCCGGCCCATTCTTCGCCAGGGAGAGCGGCGGCGAGGCGCTCTTCAGCAAACTCAAAGAGGAACCCGAGGACCTGGCCCAGCTGGCGCCCACGCCGGGAGACACCATCATCAGCCTCGATTTCGGTCTGACTTCTATCCAATCAATCGGCTCCCTTAGAGATCGGCGGATTGAATAGCCTACGGAAGCATAACGCCAAATTGTTTTCAGTGAAGCAGAGGGCTCAAATTTGCCGGCAACTTCTCCCGATAGGCCGCCCTCATTTCGAGGAGCCGTCGCAGCATCCAGCGGTGGCGTGCGCTCAGCGGCCCGCGCCCTCCTTACCCGTCCCGGGGACTCCGTCCTGGGCCGGCGAGAGCCTCGGGAGCGCGCCGCTTCCATCGGCCGGCGACGCGGCTAGCGTGGGCGCCACGTTCGCAGCCCAGCAGAAGCCGCCGCCCTGCAGCGTCACCCCCAGCCTGAGCAGCTGCTCCACGGTGAGAGCCGAGCACGGCGCCCACCGACGGGCGTGGAAGCGAAAATCGACAAACTTTGGTGATTCTGCTTTGGCGGTCCTCAGCCGAGCAGCCCTGGCGACTACTACCACAGTACCAATGGAGACCTGAAGGTGGGGCTGATGGAGAGGCTCTTGGCTCTGGACACCGAGGGTGACGGTCCGGCTAATGCCGAGGTGGGTGGACTCCTCCCCCGGTTGAAGGTAGCGACACACAAGAACGAGGCCTCCCAAAAGTCTCACCCGATATCACCCGTTTCCCAAAGGTTCATTCTGAGTGAATGGGAGCTCTTGCCCACTGCTTGTGTCGCATCCGAAAACGATCCGATCTTCCAATTCACAGCATTGGCGCTACCTGCTGAATTCAACTCCATTCATGGCATGGTTTTGACTCGGTCGTGTCCTGGTTTGGGCTCTTTCAGCGGGACTTGAGCGACCTAGACCTGGAGACGTTGGCTCCGTACATCCCCATGGACGGAGAAGACTTTGAGCTCAATCCCATCATCCCCGACGGCGAGCCCCTGGACGGCGGCGCCGTAGGGGGCGCGAGCGGCGGCAACGTTAGCGGCGCGCTTCCTCCCTCCCAGCGGCAGAGTTTCAGCAACATCGCCGGCCTCTTCCAGCCGCTTTCCTCGCCCCCGCAGCATCAGCAAGGCCGCTACCGACCGCAGCCCTCCGCCGCGGCTCCCGCCTGGGCTCCGAGCGAGGAGCGGACCCCGGGCCAGGGGGCTCTGGACCCGAGGATCAGGGCGTACATGATGGGGCACATGCAGAACCCGCCCTATCAAGCCCCTGCTAGCATTCCGCTATCTTCAATGGGGGGCATTCAGAACCTGCAGAGGCCCCCGGACCCTCTGCTAGCATACCGGCAACAAGCAGCCAACAAGGCCTACCGCGCGGCGCCCGAGCGGCGGCCGTTCTGCCAGCGCAACCCGCTGCACGTCATGCACAAAGAAAGGTGACAGCATAGGGTCCATCTGGCCACTTGGTTCACGCGTTGTCACGCAGGCTCGGCTAGTCCCTGACGTGGGCGCGGCTAAAATAGTCTCAGGGCAGGCAACCGTTCTGCATCGTTTTAGCCTTTCGTCCGCATCCAACCGTGTGTTGATCTTTTTGGCCGCCATTAAATACAGTGCAACTCCTCTACAACGAAATCATGTTTGCAGCAAGAAGTTTTTCACAACAGGGGGTTTTCCACTGTAGCAAATTTGAAACCGGAAAGTGGGAATGGTGTTAATGCATGAAGATTTTTTCACACTAGGGGGGGTATTTTCACCCATGTAGATTTCATTGTAGAGGAGTTTCACTGTAGCAAATTTGAAACACAAAAGTGGGAATGGTGTTAATGCATGAAGATTTTTTCACACTAGGGGGTATTTTCACCCATGTTGATTTCGTTGTAGAGGTATTTCACTGTAGTTCAACTGAGGATAGCCCGTCTTCTGGGACTCGAATGTTCCAAGTACAGTATCAGTTGGGCTGCCGCCTTTCAGTTCTGGAAACAAAAGGACAGTCCTCGCGGCATCGCGACAAAACCAGCCAGGCGAAAGAAATTTTGAGGGTTGAGCTCCCCGAAACATCAAGCCAAGGGTTTGCCTCTTCCCACACAAATATTTTGGTTGCCGTTTCCTCTTTTGAGGACGCGGCGGAGTCTCAGAGGAGTATCTGCTGTATTCGACATTTATCAAACCCGCGCTGCAGCCTGTGTGCAGTGAGCGCGTTACCAGGCAACGATCACGCCCGCGACCTCAAGCGCGTTCGAAAACAACCCCCCCACCCCCACCCACCCACTCCCCTTGCAGATAACTTGATTGATATGAGCATCATTCAGCAAATGCAATGTCTATGTCTGTGTGTCTGCGCCTGCATGTGTGTGTGTGTGTGAGCACAGGTGCTTTGAGGATTTTGTCCACGATTACAGAGACATCAATCCAGCCAACAACATCAAGCGCTCCTTCAGTCAGATGTCGGTGAGTTCCCCCTGCGATTGGTGAAAATGCTCGCTTATTCTGCCTGATGTGGCAATTCATCAATGATTCCACCAATTAATTGTATCACGAGGCATTACTATATCAATGGCATAGCAACAAAAAAAATTGGGGGGGACTTTTCTAAAACGGAATAGTTGGAAATCCAAAGCAATCATTCCAAATCAGAAATAGTAAATCCAATTAATCCGTTTCAGGCACGCACAAATATTGACAAAAGAATATCTACAACCCGACAAACAGAAACTGTGTGAAATTCACATTTCAGATGGGGAAAAAAAATGGCCGCACACCAAATAGCCTGTAAAATAGGAAGGCACTGTATTATCATAACCTGTCTGTGTCCCAATAATTTGGTCAATGCGATGTGTGCATGTTGAGTTGTTGTCATTCTTGTGCGTGTGCGTGTGTTTGTGTATGTGTGTGTGTTGAGCAGGGTGAAGTCAGGACATCAGAAAGCATGTGGAAGAAGATGAGGGGCGACATGGACAGTGGCGCCGGATCGCTGCCCGGTACAAACAAGTCTGCCATCTTGTGTGATTTGAAGACGACTTGGAACACAAACGTGACAAATATTTTGTCCTCCAGAGCTGGCGATGTTGCCGGGCAACAGGACTTCATGTTTGAACATATTGCAGCAACACCGGAAGTTGGAGTATCCGGGCAACATGATAGGTGCGCGTGCATGTGTGTGTTTCCACTTTTACTTTTTTCGGGAAAGATATCGTTAAAAATGTTTGGATTGTGAATGTGGTTTTTTTTTTTGTCGCAGGTGTGGCCAGTCGCTTGCTGGGCCCGTCGGCGGAGCGCAGCTTCCTGCCCGAGTTGACCCGCTACGACTGCGAGGTCAACGTGCCGCTGCAGGGCAACCTGCACCTCCTCCAAGGCTGCGACCTGCTCCGGGCCTTGGACCAGGCCTCCTAGAACGAGGCCAAGCGGGCCTTCCCGTCGCCTCCCATTGCTATGCTAACTCATGAGCACATTCGGCCTTATTTAGTTGTCGGGATGGGCCGTCGTTATCGTCGTTGTTGTTCTAGCGCAGGGGGTTCTCCAACTCGGGACCTTCGATCGCCGCTTTGCTGCGTGTTTTCCGCGTCGCCCTGCCGCAAACACACCTGACTTGGAAGTGAGCGGGGTCGTTAGCAGGCTAGCCGCAGAGCTTGCTCATAAGCTGATCATTTCAATATTGCAGCTGGGAGACGTGGAAAACTTGCCGGAAAGCGGCCCCGAGGACCGGAGTTGGGAGACCCCGGTTCTAGCGGGATTCACATGCGCACATAAAACTGCCTTTCACCATTCCGTCGTCATTCTTGGACTTCGCAGCACTAGATTCATGGCTAGTGCTAATGCCACGCACACACACACACACCTATGCACAGAATTCTCCCAATTTTGGACCAAAACCTGCACCAAAATTTCGGTGAAAAAAATTGGCAGGCCAAGACCACTTCTGAAAAAGGATTTGTGCTGAAAACCATATTTGGACCATTTAGAGCACAAATTGAGCCAAAATGCCAATGCGGGGGGGGGGGGGGGGAGCTTTATTCGCGGGCCACAACTAAAGATTATTTCAATCATGGATGAACGTGTTGATTTGACTCCGTTTTCAATTCAATGGATTGGAATTCAAAAACTTTTTTCAAAGCCAGGACATTATTTTAAAAGCGCGAAAACAAAAAAATGTTGATCAAGTTTGCAAATGTCATGTTTTGATAAAAACCCAAACGATGGCATTCTTGGCTCATCAGCGGAATATTTCCACAAGCTGCCAGAATTTGGATCCTTTCAAATCCAACAATTTGATCAGGAATTGTTGTGCCTCTACTTGATTACGATTTTTTTGCATCCCAAAGAGAGCTTTTTAAAAAAAAAAAAACAAATTGTAATATATGCTTGACATAAGTGAAAGTAGAACGTCGTCAAAGTCCCAAAATGAAAGTTTGTTTTTAAGCTTCAACAAATGTTTGGGGGGGTTTTTTTGTTTCCCTTAATGATGACACAGCGAGCTTCTATGGTAACTGCTGAAAAAGAAGAAAAATGTTTTTTTATATATTGAGCTATTCTTTAGTCCGACGAGTCCACCCACCAATTAAAAAAAAAAGGAAAAAAAAAAGCGTGATGCAATCATGCAACCTATGCTCCCACCTTGACCTGCTCCACTCCGCTTGTTCTACTTTAGTCTCGCATGAGCACGGGGTGATGGTTTTTTTGTTGTTGTTGTTTTTTTTTTTTGCCTTTTCATAATAATTTTTGTTTGTGCAATTCTTAGTTGTCATGAGGGGAATGCCTGGCCACACGAGGATTACAGCCACATAGACGAAAGAAGAAAAAAAAAGTGTCCTATTACTTGAGATGGCACAATTGCTTGCTGAGTAGAAAAAAAAAATTGGACGAGTTTAAAGTCAGGTTTGTTCAGGAAAATTGTGAAAAGTGCACATTTGCATTTTGTATCAAATAAGAATGACTGCTTTATTATTATTAAAAATTGGCAACTGTATAATTTTAATGATGCCATTTTCTTTGGCGGGGGCGTTCTGCAAAAATCAGCACTTTATTATTCTGATTGTCCTCTTATTGCGATTTTATTCTTCTAAAATTCATTACATGATGTCTTTTTGCTCCGGATTTTGGCATTTTCATGATCTCAAGATTTAAAAAAAATAAATAATAAAATTCATAAAACGTTTTTTTCAACTTGTGATATTTGCCCAACCCCCCACCACCCCCTTTTTAATCGTTTTTTATTGTTGTTGCTGTTCAGTGTGGCCCTAATCCTCCTTGGTCAGGGTCAGAGTGTTGGGGGTGAGGGGGGGAGCAGGGGGGTCTTCTTTTAGTGGCTCTTGTGCGCCAAGGTCACCACCAGCACCATTGGACAAAGAGGTCGTTGAGTTTTCCTCTGCGTTTCTTCTTTTTTTTTTTTTTTTTTGTTAAGAGTGGACCCCTCCTTGCCACCTGTCAATCAAAAGTTGGCCTCTTTTTATATTTGTGTGCAATCTATTTATATGTATCGCAGCAGAAGACTTTCCATGTAAACACCTTTGGCCAAATGATGTCCCTGATGTTTGTTGTTTTGGGGGGGGGGGTTGTTTTGGAGGTAATTGCTGTTGCGTCGCGGTGACCACTCCCCCGCCCCCCGCCCTCGTAGAGCTTTGCACACGCGCACGCGGCGCATTTCGAATGTTGACGGTGGACTCGATGCGTCGATGGGTCCTGGTACGTGGTCGCCGCCGCCGTCTCGGTTTGGAGGCTCGCCCTTCACTTGGCTGGCCACTACTCGTCGTCCTCCTTATTTGTGCTTTAAGAACGTTCAAGTAGAAAAGGATGAAATGTTTTCTTTTCACTTTTCCAATATGTAGCATTTTTTTTAAATATAATATACAGCAGTCGGTTTTCGGTGTGGTGTCGTTCTCAGAGTGAGTGAAGCAGGCAGGAGTGCTTTGTTACGTACACGTCGACATCTGCATCTAACCGACATGCTGCATTCAATTTGTGTTTGTATTTTGAGTTTGCTAAGCATAAGTTGCTTTTGGCGTCAAGTTGCATTCGGTTTCCCCCAGAAATGTGCCTTAGTCTCGGCCAGTCCCTCACTTTGTGCCTTGTCCTCCACGTCGTCTCGGTTCTTATTGCAATCCAACCGAGCCGAGCCCAGTCGCGTCTGGAAACCACATTGTCGCAAAAACTCGATCACCCAAGCCCACTTTGGACCCCATTAGATCACTTGTCATCCCCAATCCAAGCCACATGGTTCTCTCGAGAACCCACTTCGATGCGGTCACTGTCAACGAGCAATGCTGACCCCACTGCAACCCACAGACACTTCTGGAACCTCTTAGCGTCCCCAAAACCCTCTTGGACCCCACTGGAACACTTGCGATATCCAGTCGAGCCAATTATGACTCCACTAGAACCCACTCGGTCCACTGTAGAACCCATTTTGACCCAATTAAAACCCAGACAGTCACTGCAAGACATATTCTGCACGGAGATTCCCAAAGTCCCACTCTGGAACCATGTATGACCCATGTACTGAAAAGGCAAGACTGAGACAATCTTTGAGGTCCCATTAGAACTCGCCCTGATTCCAGTTGTTTGTTGTCCTTTCTAGAACCTGCGCGGTAACCAAAGTTCTGCCCTCACGTAGCCGGCTCCAGTAGAACCAACAAAATCTCGGACAAGAACCGACCTTGTCAGACTTGACCATACAAACTGCGACAAGAACTAACTACGTCCAAAATGACCGGTTCCGACCCCCACTTCCAACCTGTGAGGTAGCCATGACGACCACTTCTGACTCCAGTCAAACCCCTGCTGTGCTTTCTAGAACCTACCTAGTATCCCAAAACCCGACTCTGACCCCACAAAGTCCCCTCTTCTCGAACCCATCACTACTTTCATCGGTCAGTACTATCGTGTTCCCACATGTTCTGGAGCCCTCAAGTCTCCAGAACTCACTCTTGACCCCATGTAGGGCCCAGTAGAACCCACATAGTGCCAAAAGACCCATATTGACCCAATTAGAACACCGACAGTCATCATTGGGAACCCATTTTGACTCCAAGAACGCCCAGAGTCCTCTCTAAAGGCAGAAAGTGGCTACGAGAAGCGACATGAGCCCAAAAAGACCCCACTTCGAAGCCTTATGGCCCCCACTCAAATCCCCATGGTTTTTTTTTTGTTTGCCTGACAGTCTGACAGTCCAAGTGAAGTGAAGTCGAACTTAATGGCATTGAAGATAAAGTGCTCCCAGGGGCCAACGGGGGATTTTATTCCTTTCCAAAATGTTGAAAAGAATTTGACGTCGCTCCAGCTAGCGTGAACCGAACTGTCTAAACGTACGTGAGAAAAGTCGGTGACCGGAAGCGGCCCTTAACGTCGGACTTGGCCTCGTGGCAACGTTTGGCGCGGTTCCACTGGCCAACTTGAAAAGTTTCTACTCGTTTGTGGAGGGAGAAGTCCCGAGAGAAACTTTTGGAGCGCCAAGGCTAGGCGGAACCCGATGCTAACGTCGTAAACGATGGACTCTTGTTTCTTGTTAGACAGCGGAAGGCTCGTTGCCAGCGTTAGTATTGAAGACGGCGGTGCGCCGAGGAGGCACCTTGACCACCGTTCCGTTCCCACGCCGAAGCAGAACGTTCCGCAATGTTGAGGCTTGGGGAGACGATGTTAGCATGTTGCGCGTTTTGCGTCGAGAAACCGGGTTTGGAGTTTTTCCCACTCTGGGATCAGCGTTGAACTTGTTGTATGATTTGAGTTCACTGAGCCCGTTTTGTATGTGCTCCAAAACCCGACTGATTTTGTGATATTATCCATCTTGATGTCCATTGTTACTATGGGGACTCGAACCCGCTCAAAAGTTTCTTTTCTGCACTGGTATCTTCTTATTAAAGCATATTATTGACCCGATTGAGATTGTCCTTGTCTGCATCGATGCGACCGATCCGATCCGTTTGCCTTGTCGGCTGATCGTGGCACTATGTTTTGCTTTTCCGGGGGGGGGGGGGGGGGGGGGGGTGCTCTCGACGCTCCGCGCCAAAAGTCTTGGAACGGCAAGATCAGACGTTTTGAGTTTCAAGACCAAAAGTGAAATCTGAGGCCCAAGTCGCGCTTGTTTGTGCTGTGCTCTGATCTGGCCATGGGATGGATCCCCGACACGCACGCACAAAACGGCAAGCCAGCCTTTTTTTCCCATGACTGAAGCTTGTTTGTTTTGAAGCAAATGCAAGAGGGAGGAAAAAAATAAAAAAGATTTGATGCTGAATTTATTGCGTCTTTGACATTTTGCCCCAAGCAACGAAGATGATTTTCCATGCGTTTCGCGCCTCCCCCCGAGACCAGCATGCTAACGCAACTTTGTGAACTCTCACAAGTGTTCTGCACACACAAACAACATCACAAATAACATATTTGACTCAATCGTGCGTCCGTATGTAAGCTAAGCTGCCATACGTGCGTGCGTGGATGGAGGGAGGGAGGGCGGCCTCCCAGCAACCTGTTACATCACATCCCAAATGTCCACACGCAACCATTGTCTGCGCGAGTCCCCTTTGTGCCTGCGCAGGAAGTGGCAAGAAATCTGATGTTTGGCCCAAACGAAGCTTCAGAATTGTCTTTGCGGCCAGGGTTGCGCTCCACCGGACAAAAGCGCCTTCCGCAAGCCTTAAGTTACTCCTCCATCCTCCTTCGCCTTTGACCTCCCCAAAAGAAGATCATCTTGTTGTGACCTTGATGACAGTCACGTGATCTCAAAAGTAGTTATTCATCAATTAGTTGTGTCGCTGTTTAAGTCACGACTAAGCTAACCAACCGGGCAAGAGTCAGACTGATTCATGAATCACTCCGAGGAGTTCTCCACAGTTACCCATCTCGGGGCCGCGCCATTGGGATCTGCTGGGGAAAGGCGGGACACTCGCTACAATACTTGGCGCTGATTGGGCACTTCCTTTGCTGGCCCCCTGGGGGCGGGCAAGGGTCAGCGATGACGCATGCTCCCTCTCGGAGTGATTTGGAGACAAACACAGCAGGCGGCCCGGCTTCCGGGGAGGCCATGCGACGACTTTTTCGTGAGAAAAAAAAAATGGAGCCTTCTCAAACAAACGGTTGTCCTTTCTCTTCAAATTCCAGGCCAACACTTTTCTCCAGAAAACATATTGATGGTATTTCAAAGGCCTGACTAACAAGTTGATTTGAAAGTAGGCATGGGCCAAAGATCAGTTTGACGGTTGACCGCGCCACTTCCATGTCCAGGTCATATTTGAATTTTATAAACATCTTTTTAAATAATATATAATATAATATAATATAATTCGTGCTGTTTTATTATTTTTAATTTAATTATAATTAATTAACCGATTACGTTTTTTTTTTACTTGATTGTAATGACAAAACAGTGGGTTTGGGTTTGGAAATATTAAAATAACATGCGATGATTTAATTTGACGGACCATAAATAACTGACAATTTACTGTTTGTTTGGTTTTTTCTTAACCCTGGAGAACCCAAGACCCCTTTTCTTCTTTGGAAAATGATGAATTTTACATGAAATGACTGCTATATGTTCACTGAACACCAAAATAAATGTTTTTTCAAATATTCAATACTTTAATCCTAATTTAGGATTAGGGCCAAATTTGACCCTTTGGGATTTAAAGGTAGCATTTGAGGAGCAGAATTTATAGGGGGCCAAATTTGACCCCGTGGGTTCTCCAGGGTTAATTGGTGAGTGCATCTTCCCCAAGCCAGCAAAAAGCATTTTCGTTGTGGGAGTGATGCTGGTCTCCCTCTTGTTTGGAGTAACTCTCTGATAAGAACGATTACAAGACTCTCTCGCATTGGCTGTGGGTTGAGTGCTCAGTCTCGTTGGCTTGTTTTCACCTCAGCAGCGCATTGACAAGAGCGACTTCAACTTTGAATGTTGTTCCCATTCGGGAGCAGAGCTTACTTTGTGGTCATCTGCTGCCCCCTCTTGGTGAGGACCGTGTATCACTGTTCCAAGAAGTGAACCGCAATATCGTGACCGACAGCCGTACTCGTCGTACTCGCTCAAGGTGAATAAAAGTCCTATCAATGCACCAGATGTTGTTTTAAGTCAATTCGGCGTGTTAAATATGGCAAATATATTTTGTTCAGACAGGACGGTTTGGGCTTCGCGGGCGTGTTTTGAGTCTGTGGCTCATCTGGTTCTCCTCCTGGAGGACGTGTGGGCCCTGCTGCCCCAAGGCGGTCCCATGTGCCGGCGCGGGGGTTCTGCGGACTGTTGGTGCCGGCCCTGCCCGATACCTTCCACCTTGGCCCATCCTCGGACGCGGAGAAGCCCGGATGGTGCGTCACGTGACTCGTCGGGGCTATTTCGCCTGTCCGCGTCGTGGCGGGTTCGCTCACTTGCCTCTTGTTCAGTTTTAAAGGACGTGACGTCACATTGGCGCGACGGGAACTGCTCGGTGGCATTGTTTCGCTCTGTTCTGTTCTCTCTAAACAAACAGAGTGGACGGTTAAAGCTGTTGCTTACTTGTCTTTAATAGGCACAACACTGGAAGCTCAGGTACGTAACTCAGTCTCGTAACATCGGGCGAAAACACGTCACTTCCGGTTCCCTCACCCAAAGCGGTCCCCCTAGCAACAACTCTTATCTAACAATACTATTGTTACAGGCATCAGCAGGTTACAACAGAGACTGCAAGAGTCACAAGAAAGACCTTTTTCAAAAGTTTACAGCATAGATAACAGCCCCCCCCCCCTAAAAAAAAATGCAAGCATGGAAAGAAACAAAGCATCGCTTACCGTAAGCATTCCCCCGAGGAGTAGTGTGTGTCCCTGAAGCAAACTTGTGGCGGCTGACAATGTCAAAGTCTCGCTCCACCTGGCCGGTGGTGCGCAAGGTGACGTTTCAAGCGCAGGACGGCTGTTGTCGCTGTGTACATATGAGCCGTAAAGAGTCTATTTCTGTGCGCAGCTGTTGCCATAAGCATTGCGACCCTGGGACCAGTCGGAAGAAGCTTTAGAATGGAACGTCCGATCTGGTCATTCGGGAACTGCCTGCATGTGTAAAGAAAGCGCACCTAACTGCCCACCCCACCCTAGCCCAGCCCCCAAAATGTTCCTCGCCACTTGAGTCATATAAACACTCGCCATTGTTTTGCCGCTCAAGGTTCAAGGTTTGACTTTTCTCCTTGGGAGGAATTGGCCTTGGAATGAGGGACAGCTGCATACATGATCAGAAGCCATTTTCAAAAGAAAGTCGCGTCACCAAACCACGGACTTGTAGATGACTGGACAATCAAGAGGCCCCACGCGGCTTAAGCCAGAGGGCGGCCATCTTAAGTTGCCACCGTTACTGACTTATTTTTTTTCAACAACAACATGACACAGACAAATAATTTAAGTAGCAGTCAGAAACAGACGCAATAAAAAAAAGTTTGAAATTGCATCCTTACCGAAGAAATGTGCATGTAGCGTTTTTCCCAGACTTCTTGGTACCACCATACGCCATTCACAGCGGCATTTTCGCCACAGAGACAGAGAATACCGTGAAAACGCTGCCGAGGAATTAAGATACAGTCAAACCTCGGTTTTCGACCATAATCCGTTGCAGAAGGCTGTTCGAAAACCGAAACCACGCTCTTTAAAAAAAAAAAAAAAAAAGGTTTATTGAACACGTCTGCTCACAAAGGAAAGTGACACGAGGAAGCGTCACTTCCTCGTGTAAGGAGGGCGAGAGGAGTCAAGTGGTGCATTCAAGTGCGCTCAGTTTGTTCGAGAACCAAAATTCGGTCGTCATCCGAGGCATAAAAAATTTTTGTTCGAAAACCGATTTGGTCGAGAAGAGTAACATCTCTTTCATGAGGTCGTTGGTTGTTTCTTTTAGGATATGCTGACTGTAAGCTTGTCTGATCACCGCCCGCCTTTGGAGGAATAAAGTTAACATTCCAAGGAAGACCAAAGTGCAGTCAAGCCCTTATGTAAGGAGCCCACCAAGGCCACTGACACGTAAGATTCCGCGAGAGGATAGTCGAGCCCGTCCTGAAATTCTTGATAACCTCTCATGTGTCGCGAAGACACATGAAAACCTTTTGCAATGGACATCTCACTTCATTTCTCATCGTTAAAGGGACAAAGTGATTGTATGATGGTCCTCTTCGCTTTATTTGGCAGAAGGTGACGTGAAGAACCTATCTCTCTATTTTTATTAATTCAATGATCGGATTGGGTTTTTTGTTTGTTTGTTTGTTTGTTGTTGTGTTTTAACCCAGCCAGCTGGTGATCGTAAATCTCATTACAGATTCTGCTCAAAAATAATAATCAACATGAAGGTGTGACTTGACAACAAACGCAACAGCAACGCGCTAACGTGGACGTAGTACGCCGGCAGCTGCTGTCGCATCTGAAACGTGGTATTCGTTTCTGGCAGACACTTTGGAAACACTTCAAACTGCACCGCCTGCTCTGCGGGCAAAAGTACTCACACTCGTTCTACTTGAGTAGAAATACAGATAATTCTGGGGAAAACAAAAATTGGTCAAAGTACCAATTCAAGTTCTATATTTCACAATTTAACCCCCATGCAGTAATTATCCCAAAATTGGACATTTCGGACACTTTGGATGATTTTGGACTGTTGGACAAATGGGACACCACAGACAAAACAGTGAAAAATAACTCCACGAAGGTGAAATTTTGCATAGGATGTATATCTATGTCTTGGCCAATTCCCACTGAACATTTTGAGGGGTTGAAAGTGAAAAAAAATTAAAAGTGAAAAAAGTTGTTGCACATTGGAAGAGGGACATTTTTGGGACGTAATACCCTTCATGCAGCCGCTTAAAAATACTGCATGAGGGTTAAAGAGTACCAAAAAATATATATATTGCGCTATAGCAGATAGTAGTCAAAAGTCTACACACCCCTGTTAGAGTTAAGATCAGATCAGATACATCGTTTCCAAAGCTTTTCCAACACAACCTAGTCGTCAGCAGATTACTCACCACTCCCATACAAGACATGACAGCGCAAAGTGAAATCCTGACGAGTGCCTTCAAATGCAACCTCCTTGCATCACAGGCCATCAATGGGTCCTTTTATTATTTCCACCATCGCCTCGGATACAAGACTTAACTCCTCATAAATGCCGTTGCCGGTGAGCGCTCATGATGGCGTGGGCCTTCAAATGCAGCTTCCACCTACTTACTTTCATAATCATGTTGTACACAGGACATTACTCACCACAAAATGTCAAAGCTGCTAAATGCTTATTATGTCATGGGCCTTCAAATATAGCCTCCACCTTCTTAGTTTTTATGAGAACGCTACATCCAAGAAATGAATCACATCAAACTGCAACCCCGACGCCTTCCCAAAAAAGAATTTGGAGCCGGCCGAGTGTTTTGCTTGTTGCTCATCGGGCCAGCCGGGGTCTCGCGCTGTTAGCATTAGCAGATAAATTAGCAGTATCTCTTTTCAAATGCTAATCCTGCCCGCTCCTCGCCTCCGCCGCGCGCTCCAAAAATAGCCTCCGGGGCTTAGAGCAAAACAAAGATGGTGGCGACTGAGGCTGGCAGCCGAGCACACAGTGCACTAATCCAAAATCCACGAGCGGGTGGACTTCATGCTGCTTACTTCTTTTTGGAACCTTTACATTCGATTCATTTTCCACCACATGCACGTAAAACATTACGGGCCCATTTTGATCAAGCCAACAATACCCCCCCCTACCAGCCTATCATGCGTTCGTAAATGGATGATTCGTCTTTAATTCACAGAAACGAGAAGCGGCGTTTTTATGTCGACAGAAAAATGGGAGGCTGAAAGGGCCTCTTTAAAACTTTTTTTGTAAACAAGCTAAAGTCAGTCAAGAAAGCAATGATATATATCATTTGTATTGTCTAGTTAATGGCCCCCGGGCCGTAGTTTGGACACCCCTGAAATTAAACCATCTCCTGTCAGTCATTTTTAGTATGGAGGATCAATCTTGTTTTATTTGGCACCGAAAAACGGATGAAACTCTGGACCTGCGTCAGGCCTGACAATAAAAAAAAAAAAAGGAAAATTATTGTGCCACTTTCAAAAAAATGCCTCAGTTGCACCCCTGCAACTTTTTCAAGACGGCGATCCCCAATGCGTCGCAGCCCGATGTGTCAGATAGTTGCGTTCGTTGTCGCAGCACCAAAGTGTTTTCACTTTTGCGTCTTTTGCCTGAAGCGTCATCAAATGTCAGCAATTTTTTTTATTGCTGTCGTCAGATTGGCGTGAAGACGATGCGAGGGTTCACCAGAGAGCCCATCCGACATGACTCGCTCACTCAGCCCTGAGTAACGGATTCATAGCACATGAACGGGACTTGTGAATTGAATACAACTTTATTGTCAAATGGGACCGAGTGACAGCTTGCGCGGCTTTCATGAAGAGATCATCCTCTTGCTCGAGTGTTAAAGGCTCTTTAAAAGCCCTCCGTAACCTTGCGCGGACCCAACGCACCCCTTCAGCCCATCCTCCGGCGCCTCGACACAATATATTCCCCGTGAGCCGGCAGACATTGTCCAAGTCTCAGCGGGGTTGCCGGTGGCTGCTGTGAGCGCGGCTTTTGTTACTGTTGTTAGTGGAAACACGACGGGAGTACTTTTAAGGCCTGAGAGTGGACAGGATCACCGAGAGTGGCGGGCGCTCGGGCCTGGCAAGGCCTTTCACCTACATCCATCCATCCGTCCAGTATCTGAAGTGCTTCTCCTGATGAGGATCGCGGGCAGTGCCGGAGTCTCTCCCAGGCGTCTTCGGGCAGTAGGCGGCGGACAACCTCAATTGGTTGCCAGCCAATCGCAGGGCACAACGGGGGGGACACTTTGGGCCAACTATAAAGACAAACATACACTAATTTGTTTCGGCTAAACGTATATTGGTTCAATGGTTCTTTTTATACCAAATGCCACCTAAAAAAATTCATCTTTCTTAAAGTAGACACAAAGAGTATGTGAAATCAAATTTCTTGCTGTCATCTTGGACCATAAAATATGCTGAAAATCTCCCATAAATCGCGCCTGAACAAAATAATCCGAGTGCATTGCAGTTCTGGGAAAGGCAAAACATTGTGGGGGGTGAGAGAAAGAGAGCGAGAGGGAGAGAGAAAGAGAGAGAGAGAGAGAAAGAGAGACAGAGAGAAAAATGTGTCTCTATCTATCGAGCGATCTATCATGCGAGCTAGCTAGCCGTCTCGCGAGCTAGCTAGCCGTTTCGTGAGCTAGCTAGCCATCTCGCGAGCTAGCTAGCCAACTCGCGAGCTAGCTAGCTACAGCTATCTCGTAAGCTGGCTAGCTAGCATTTAGCTGACATTGAGCTGGCTAGCTAGTGCGCTAGCTAGATAGCTAGAGGGTGACACGGCAGTTGACTGGTTAGCACTTCAACCTCACAGTGCGGAGGTGCAGCGTTCGATTCCGGCTGTGGCCTTCCTGTGTGGAGTTTGCATGTTCTCCTTGTGCCTGTGTGTGTGTTTTCTCCAGGTACTCTGGACTTTCCTCCCATGTTCCCAAAAAAAATTAAATAAAATAATAACATGCATGGCTGGTTAATGGAACACTGGAAATTGTCCCGAGGTGTGAGCGCGGATGGCTGTTGGACGATGTGTGCCATGCAATTATCTGGCAACCGGTTCAGGGCGGTCACCTCCTCCTGCCCGAAGACGGACGGGATCGGCTCCCTCGTGAGGATAAGCGGGTTCGAAAATGGATTGATGGATAAGATATATTTGAGCTTGCTCCATTTATTTAATTAATCTTTCTCTCAATCTTAGTGTCTTTGACGTAAAGGGATGAAAACATTGCTCAAGTTGCCCATGAATAGGCTGCGCCGCAGGAGTGGACGCAGGAAGCTGCTGACCTTCACGACTGCGTGACGCCAACGCTGTCCCAAAAGAAATTAAAGTCATAAGTCAAGGGCCCCCTGTATTTTATTTGTATTCATTTGTTCCTTTGGTGGAATGGCTCACTGGAGTACGTTCCAATATGCAATGGAGCCTTTTCATCCCGTAAGAAGCCCCGTGAGTCATAAAGCTTCCCGCGTATTGATTAGCTAATGTGGATTCCGGCTGCACAGTCATGTCAACCCACATTGTGTTTCTTTGCACCGACTAAGCTCTTCCGACTGCCAAATTCAAATACAGTCCTTTTTTTTGTCACTGTTTTTAAATGGTTTGTATGCACATTGCCTCGGCCTTGCAGTATTTACCTTCACTATTTTGAACGATCCTTTTTTTCTCTCTATTCTTTGTGGGAGAAAGGGGAGCTAGCAAAGCAAAAAGGTACTGTTGTTGTTTGCTGACCTGACAGGCAGGGGTGTAGTGGGCGTGGTACGCGGGGGTACGCCGTCCACCCACTTCTCCTGACGCCACATTCCATTTTTATTTCGGTTTTAGCCCTGCACTGTCTGCGGGTTATTGAAATATTTGTTGATCATTGTTCTAATGCGAGTTATGCTTAATAACGTTGGCCTGTGATTATTTTGGAGTAGTAAAACATTAAATTTAACGTTAGTTCAACTGGTGTTGTAGCCTATGATTGATGTTAGAACATCCCAGAATCGCTGACACCCACTTAAAAAAAATCCCCACTACACCACTGCTGACAGGTAAACATCATTTGACAGTTTCAACACATCAACAATTGCTGTAACGTGATAAATAGTGTAATTAGTCGGGTTTTCTGGGTTACCATAAAAACAAATAAACAAAAAAATACAATAAATCATATAATATCAATTTAAATTTTAAATGATCGCTGACGAGCTCTTTTGTCCTGGATGAACAAATAGTGCTTGTTCTGTTGGAGCCCTTTTTTTTTCATATTGTCATCGGTTGGACAGAAGATTTCTGTTTGATACGCATGCTTCCGGTACGGTCCAAGACATTTGAAACTTGGTGTGGGGGCTGATTGATGCCGGGGGGCCATCGCCCCTTTGCCCCATTTTTTGCACACCCCTGCTGGATCGTAACCCATTTACTGTTCTGTTTTTTTTTTCTTAATCGTAGGGATAATTTTGGCCAAAGGGAATTTTATACCAAAGGGATCTTTTCACTTGGTTACGTGCACTTGTAAACAAAAAGCAAGAAGACCATTTCCTGAATTTGGCGCATGTTTGATTTCAGACGCAGTTCCTTCTCATGCCGCGGTTCCCTTTCACCAAAGTGCCCACTCCACTTGAGTACGTTCCAATATGTGATGGAGTCTTTTCATCAAGTAAAAAGCCCAATAAGTCATCAAGCTCCCCGTGCATGTACGTTGGATATTGATTAGCTAATGTACGTTGCATCCAGTGGGGTGGAGCGAGGACGTTCAGCTCTCCTCGGTCTCCAGTGTCTTCTTCCCCCCCCCCCCCCCCCCCCTCCACCTCCCCGGTGTATTCCAGTATGGCGTCTGGGCTCGGCGTCAGCACATTGCAGCAAATCGTCACCTCAGGGCGGCTCGCATAGGACAAAGTCAACGAACCGACATCCAGTCGTGACGCGCTCGGCCCGGGCAGGCCGGCCCGGCCCGACCCAGGCTCGGAGCGGCTTCCGATTGGCGGAGCGGCGATCGGGGGGCGGGCCCTCCATCACCCCCGCCATCCCTCCTCGGAGCCCGGCGTGAGGTGGCGGGGACGGCGGCGGCGGCGGTGGGCGGGGGTGGGTAGGGGGGGGGCTGGTGGTGGATGTTCGCCGAGCCGCCGCCACTGTCGCTCCGTCTCTCGCTCAGTGCGTCCTCCAATTCTTCTTCCTCCTCCTCCTGGTCGCGGTTCGTCTCGCTCCCCTTTGCTCGTCCATCATGGCTCTCAACATCCCCGGCGTGAGCGTCATGATGTTCTTCTACCTTCTGGTGCTGGCCATCGGCGTATGGGCCTCCTTTAAGTCCAAGCGCGAGGCCAAGAAGTGCCGCGGAGACCAGACGGAGATGGCGCTGCTCGGCAACCGCGGCATCAACCTGGCCGTCGGCATCTTCACCATGACGGGCGAGTACAGCCGCGCCGAGTTGCGCCTTCTATTTTATTTTATTTATTTATTTTTTTGAGCGGGGCGGGGGGGCACCGCTTTAGGCGTGGGAACTGGGCCAAATGAATCCTAATTCGACCTCCGTTTCACCTCGTACACGTGATAACTCAAGCCCCGTTTGTGTCGCTCAAGACAAAATACATTCGAGGCGGCCGCACATGAAATAGGATGTACCAATGGCACACTCGTATGACGTAAGAGTGGCATCTTCGGGGTGTATAGAATATCGCATATGACGCACGCACGCTAAAGTAGACTGGGCGTCATGGTGGTCCATGAGCTGTACACGTCAGAGGCATCGCGAAAATCATGTATGGTAAAGATGGTGTCAAATTGTACCTTCGAGGCGTAGAGACATAAAGATTTGCTAGTGATGGCACATTAGTAATGTATAGAAAAAAACTATCGGGTAAATATGCGAACTTAGAGGTGATGTTCAGTAGTATCTCCATATGGTGCATAAGAGCTACACATTTAAATCAAATGCTCCCTTCGAGGTGTATAGAAGATGAAACAGGATGTAATCTGGTACAGTCGCATCATTCAATCCCCTAAATTATAACGGAGGGGGAAACAGAACCAGTAAATCAAGCCAAAAGCTAAAAAAAAATTAAAAAACCACGTGTACATTGGTTAAATACAGCTGCTATAAAAAGTCTCCACACCCCTGATCAAAACTCCAGATTTTTGTGATGTAAAAAAAAAAAAAAAAGAAGACCAAGATAAATCATTTCAAAATTTTCCCCACCATTGTTGTGGCCGACGACCTCTACGACCCAACTGAAGAAATGGAAATCTTTCTTTTCAAGAAGGGAAGTTGGCCAACATTGGCTCTGTTCGAATTACCCTCTCACATTCCTACTCATGTGAAATTGGAGTCAACGTACACACACACGCACACACAAACACACACTTACCATTTCAAGTCCTCTAATTAAAACCCGAATATAGTTCTGATGCTCTAGTCGGCTTTTCCTGACATTTTTGTGGTCACATCTTACAGCACAATCCATAAGATGCAGAGAGCTGCCACTGTATCTGAGCCATCTCATTCGTCAGTAATGTCAGTCGGGAGAAGGGTGCAAAATAATTTTTAAAGTACTTTAATACTTGGTTAAAAAAAAAAAAATTACACATAAATGGACATCCCTCCAAAATTGATCAAAAGATGAGAAGAAAATAATCGCTTTGGGAGGCTGCCAGGAATGAAGGAATTTCTGGCAAGTACTAGCAGTTCACCACTAGGACAGCAAAGTGATTCTGCGTCCGGGCTAGGTTGGCGTAGGTTGAACGTTTTGGCCCATGACTGTTAAAGGTCTTTTTTTTGGGGGCGCAAACACAACAGCGTTTATTATCAAAAGAAAAAAGTCTTCTCGCGGTTTCCTTTCGTTGTGCTGTAATCTGCAAACCGGGCATCTGACAAGTGGTGGATTGGAGCAGCGCAGAACATGACATTGGTCCATTCTAGAAGTTTCGAATCCATTCCAAATGAAGTCCTACAGGAGCGCAAAAGACGTGTCGTGTGTCTTGAGTGGTGACACCAAAGATCAAAGTTAACGGGGGGTCAGGACTTTGAGAGAGTTTGTTCGTTTCATCTTGCAAAATTTTTGCCGATCCTAAAATTAGCGGGACAAATTGGCCGAGCGGACGGCGAGCTCGACTTTCTCCTCACAGTATGTGTAGTGGGCCAAAGCGTACAGCGCATCAAACTCCGCCTGGCCGTGGCGGGCAGCAGCGCCACTGTTGCTCGTAAGCGGGTACTGCACTCTGCCGAGCCCCCGGTCGGCTTCCGGACACCGTCGACCAGTTTCGCACGATCCATAAAAGTTGCTGCTGATTTGACGAGCATTTCTGGGCCACTTGAGCAACATGAGCGAAATTGGGGATTTGCCGCTCGATATCGATGCATTCGTGACGACTAAACGGTGGTCGTGCAACATGACTTGGTCTGACACGTGCCGACTTCATGTCGGATGAAAACGGACAGCTCCTGTGGAACTATTTGAAGATGGCCGACATCCGGGGGGGCTTCACGTAGGACACACAAAATGGCGCAACTTTGTTATGAATGTTCCAAATTTGGACCAGAATCCACTGATTGAGTATGCAAGGTCACATGACACCCGTAGGGGTTCCCGCCCGATTGGTTCCGTGGGCATCGAACCTTTTGATGTAAAAAAACCTCCCTTCAAGGATCCAACTTTCTGTTTCTGCAGGTAGAATTCATAAAAATCTGACGTAAGTAGGGCACAGCGGTGGCGGCCGGGCAAAATAAATCGGATAGGTTAGTGATGTCAAAAACCCGAAGAGGTTGCCGCAAAGCCCTAAAAATGTGACCTTGTGCGCGTGTGTCTTGTGCCAACAGCCACGTGGGTCGGCGGCGGGTTCATCGTGGGCACCGCGGAGGCCGTGTACAACCCGTCCATGGGGCTGATCTGGGCCGTCATGCCCGTCACAGCCACCGTGTGCTTCATCTTCGGTAAGCGCTCCTTTTTAGGGAAGGCCGTCGCGGGTCGCCGCCTCTCGCTCGGCGCCGGGCCGCGGCGCGGTGCCCACCTTTTCTGAAAGCGGCATGAAAAATAGACACCCCCCCCCCCCCCCCCACCCCAAAAAATAAATAAATAAATAGATGGAGTGATGATGACGTCCAAACAAGGAGAGCCTCGTCGCACCCTCCCAACAGGAGGATTTGTGTCCTTAAGAACACTTAAGTCGTGTTGGCGCTGGAGTCCAAATAGGGTTTACAAGGTCCGAGGCTGACCCCTTCTGGGTTCAGAAGAATGAAAAGTGGGCCAACAAAGCCCGGCTGGAAGTAGCATGTGATCACAACAATCGCAATAAGAACTTGAGAAAGGCCGTCCGTGTCTGTTGAAATTTGCCGCACGCTTGCAGCGCTGTCACCAAACTGATGCGGGCAACGTGGAAAGTGCTTGGGTCCCGAGATGTCCGCAACCAGGTGAAGGGGTAGAAAGGGCGGCTTTTTTTTTTTAAAGCATTTTCAAAAGGCCCATTTTGCCAATTGGACTAAACTAATTCCCATTTTGTCGCCCTGAGCCAGCTGAATATCTCGACGAAAAGAGAAAGGCCGCTAACTAGGGGACACGTGAAACCAGCTTGCCGACCTCAGTCATGTGCTCGTCATTGTCACGACCTTCAAGTGCTCCACTGATAGCCTCCAAGGTCACAGTGGAAATCTCTTAAAGCCACAGTGCACCGCCGGGAGGAGGGGGAAAAAAAAAAACGCCTACATGAGAAGCGAATTTCTGCCGCAAAGTTCAATATCACGGAATCAGTTTGACCTCCGTATTGTCACGTTGCGAGGTGGTGGTGGACCCCAAAAAGAAGGCAGGGGGGAGGAGCAGGGTGTAGTTGAAGTGTATTGATAAAACACAGAAAACTAAATCCAAAACAAACAAAAAGTGTTCACAAAATGAATCCAAAGTATCAAACAAAACCATGACTGAAGCCAAAACAAAATCATGACCGAAACATGACTGAGAGCAACCACGAGAATAGCAAGCAAACAGCCACAAAGACCCGACACTGAGTGGTCTTGCCGGGATTCCTTTTATACGACCGGTACTAGAGTCAAACCTCGGTTTTCGTCCAGAATCCATTCCAGAAGGCTGTTCAAAAACCGAAATTGTATGAAAACCGAAACCACGCTCTTTAAAATAAAAAGGTTTACTGAACACGTCTGCTCATAATGGAAAGCAACAGGAAGGCGAGAGGAGTCAAATGGTGCATTCAAGTGCGCTCAGTTTGTTCGAGAACCGAAATTTGTTCGGCATCCGAGGCATAAAAAAACTCAAAAATTTTCGTCGAAAAACCGAATTGGTCGAGAACCGAGATGTTCGAAAACCGAGGTTTGAGTGTAATCACATAACGACCAACAGGTGTGCAGCTGCAGGGAGAACCCTACAGTGCCACCTGTTGGTCACAAACAGAATCATGACACGCATTGATCCAAGCATCCTTTTTTCGAATCGGCTTCTCCTCGTGAGGGTCGCGGTTTGCGCCGGAGCCTCTCCCGGCCGTCTTTGGACGATAGGCAGGGTGCAGGGTCCAGGTCGGTCTTTTTTTGTTTCTCATGAATCGGTTACTACACATAATTCATACTGTAAAAAAAAAAAAAAAAAAAAAGTCAAGATAATGACATTCCAGCATTCCTCCTCCCTTGACACCCCCCCCCCCGCCCCCACCTGCCTCATTGATCTCACCATGTAGAGACCAAAAGAGACGTTCTTTTATTCATTTGATATTTTTTGTTTGAATAAATCCACCGATTCATCATCAAAAGAGGCATCGGCCTCAGAAAAATCCTTCTCACTCCGGCCCCACAAATGACGACGCGCATCGCATTTCACTCTGCTCAGTGTATTATTAGACATGCGCTAGGTAGAAGGAAAATGCGGCTGCGAAAGGGCGACATGACGGTAATCATTGGATGAGGAAGAAATAGGACAGGAATCTTGAAAGCGAAAAATGCTTGGCTGGGCCGGGGGGGTGGAAAAAACCCCCCAAAAGAAAAACAGAGCGGGCCGTTTGTGGCACTCGACGCTCTCAGACAACAGGTTGCGTAAGGTCATGTACTGTACGTGGAGATTAGCGGACATTCCTTTGCCACATGAAAGTCACATGATTGATCCTCTTACTCTTGATCAACGGAAATTTTCTCCCCCCGTCTGTGAGTGTGCGTTCGTGTGTCTACGCAGTATTTTCATGCAACGGTTCACACGCTGTATTATGTGAGCGTTTGGCAGCCGCGCGATACGAGTGACCCCGGCGTACACGTTTTTTTTGGGGCAATCGGAGCTGTCGTGCGGTCAATTTGAGATACGAGTGGCGGCGGCTCAACTCGCGTCACAACAAGCGTCAGTTTGGCAAACAATGGCCGCTTGTTCAAAAGGAGGCTGCGAGCTGTTTGTTGCCACCGTTAGCTGAAGTTGACTCGAAAACGACACGAAAAAAAACAAGAGAATTTGACCTCTCTCGTGGTCGCTACAGACCCTTTTTGTGTTTACAGTCAAACCTCGGTTTTCGAACGTCTCGGTTCTCGACCAATTCGGTTTTTGACCAAATATTTCGAGTTTTTTATGCCTCGGATGACGAACAAATTTCGGTTCTCGAACAAACTGAGCGCACTTGAATGCACCATTTGACTCCTCTTGCCTTTCTTACACGAGGAAGTGACGCTTCCTCGGGTAGCTTTCCATTGTGAGCGGACGTGTTCAGTAAACATTTTTATTTTAAAAAGGGCGTGATTTCGGTTTTCGAACAATTTCAGTTTTCGAACATCCTTCTGAAACGGATTATGGACCCAAACCGAGGTTTGACTGTATTTGCTTTTTTTTAAATCGTGTGTGAAAACATGAAAGTCGGAATTTTCACCAGGCCCCAAAGTGTGTGCAAAGTTTGTGTATGTTTCGTCCCTCAAAAACGTATTCGATTTTGAGGAATAATAATAACAGTGATTTTTTTTTCCCAACCGCTTATCCTCACAAAGTTTGCGGGCGTGCCGGAGTTTCGCCTGACCGACTTTGGGTGAGAGACACCCCGAACTGGTCGGCCAGCCAATCGCACAACCGTTCACATTCACAATCACACCTTGAGACAATTCAGCGTGCTCACTTACTTACCATGTTTTTGGAATGTGGGAGGAAACCGGAGTACCCGCGGAAAAAAACCCACGCAGGCACGGCCGGAACTCCACGGAGAAAGGCCGGGGCCGAAATCAAACCCTGCGCCTCTGCACTGCAAGGCGGACGTGCCGACCAGTCGACCGCCGTTCCGCTCTAATAACAATAAAAATCAAATGAGGGATTTCGACCAAAACAATAAGGATATCGCAACGATGGCTTCTGCGACCCGATATATATGCAAGAGGGAAGGTTTCCCCGTGAGGATTTGTACTGATCAAGTTGGTGTCTTTTGTCATTCCCAGTGAGCGCCAACATTGCACCAAAAAAGCAAACACACCAAAACGAATGGCAACCGCCCGCGAGCATCTCCTGAACTGTGTCATCCCTCATGCTTTTTCCTTTCTCTTTTTTCCCCGCGCTCACCCCGAAGGCGGGCTGTTCTTCGCCGAGCCGATGCGCAACAGCAAGTACGTGACCATGATGGACCCCTTCCACATCAAGTACGGCAAAGTGGCCACGGCCGCCCTCTCCATGGCCGCGCTCATCTCCGAGATTATGTGGGTGACGGGCACGCTCATAGGATTAGGTAAGAATGCCTGCCCGCGCACCGCGGCAGCTGGGCGCACCGCGGCGAGTCAAACGCAAGGCACGCACGTTCGGCTTTTAGCCGGCGGCTACAAACGGATGGCTCGGCTCTTCCCGAAGTCGAGCGCCAAACAAGACTGCAGAATGCAGTGCTACAGTGAAACTCCTCTACAACGAAATCTACATGGGTGAAAATACCCCCTAGTGTGAAAAAAAATCTTCATGCATTCACGCCATTCCCACTTTCCTGTTTCAAATTTGCTACAGTGAAACTCCTCTACAACGAAATCTACATGGGTGAAAACACCCCCTAGTGTGAAAAAAAATCTTCATGCATTCACACCATTCCCGCTTTCCTGTTTCAAATTTGCTACAGTGAAAAACCCCCTGTTGTGAAAATGTTCTTGCTGCAAGCATGATTTCGTTGTAGAGGAGTTACACTGTATTGGCGGGGGTTAGCGAAGGGCAACGCCAAAAATCCACAGACAATTGACGCCTGTTACAAATCACACAACAAAAAAAACGAAATCTTAAAAGATATATACGGGGGGGGAAAATGGTCGTCAAGGTGAATCCGTGGGTGCGCTTGGGTCCGCTGCGCACTTTTCAGGATGCTAGCTACTTTGGCGGTGTTGCCCTTGTGGCAAAAGCGCCACCCGCGCAAGCTAGCTCCGGGTCGAGACAGGCCTGCATGAAGGGGGCGGCCCCAAATCTTGAGGGGGACATTTGTCAAACTGACAAATTGACACACTTGGAAGCGGGTACACGAAACAAGTGCCTTGCAAAGCAGGCTCGGCGAACCTCTTGTATCGTGGCCATTGTTGTTAGACGAACCACGTCTGAACTTGGGTGAGGGTGAGTTGTGTTGTCCTGGCCTCAACCAACCGTCAAATGCATTGGCAAACAAATGTCTGAATGGACTTTTCATCAGGGTCAAATGTTGACTTGTGACTTGGGGGGGGGGGGGTCAGAGATACGCGATCCGTGTTATTGTGCTCACTTGGCCGTGCTGTCCAGCTGCGACGCTACGAGTGCTTGTTATGCTTGCTGGCTTCTCACCATTCGTTGTCGGTAAAGCGAGAATGCCGCCCACCGCCAAGATTGTTTTTTTTTTTTTAAGCCTCGACCCTCCACCTTTGTGGGCACCTCGCTTACTTTTTTTGTTTGTTTTTTTAAACCATTTAGATGTGCTAATGTTAAAAAATAATAATAATCTAAGAGTAGGCTTTTTCATGTGGTTTCCAACTTCAGCTCTTTCAATCTATCAATATGATACTGCTTACATCCATTTCTACCTTTTGAAGATGACATTTTTTTAATCAATATTCAACAGGATTGAATCATTCACTTTGGCTCAAATTAGTTTGCAGCCTGCAAATTTTTTTTGATGCACCTCAAGTAACGATGACATTTTTTGTGTGTTGTTTTTTGTTTTGTTTTTTTTAACCACCTGCACTTTGTGCAAAGCAACTACAATTTGAAGGATTAAAAAAAAAAGTGCATGATATCTTATAGCCATGGCAAAAACTTGAAAATGAAGCCCCGCCCCCAAAAAATGTTTAAGTGTTAAAAATTAAAGACTAATCTGAAAAATCTGAAACAATGAAAGAACTTTTACAAAATTGAAGTAATCCACCACGTCATATTTTCAGTGCAACCTGAAATTTGTTGGTTCTACAGAAATTCCTTTCCCGGTCAAGCAACAACAGTTTTTTCTCAAGGTGTGGCTCGTTAGCACGACCGGCTTCTCCTTCAGAGGTTGTGGGTTCAAAATCCAAACTTCCTACCCGGCTTTTAATCGATTGTCCACGATTTTCTACGGTTTCCGTCCAAAAATGTGCGCTCGCCTGACCAAAGACTCCAAATCGTCCTTCGGTGGGACGGTGAGTTTTGGCTGAAATGGAAAACGGTCAGTTTCAATCGAAAGCATCATTTGCCGACGTGTTGCTTAGCTGCGCCTTGAGAAACGACGTAACACAAAGTCAAGAATTTCCGGTTGCACCAAATTGAATCATTAACACAAGTCCAAAGTAAAATATTCGGCGTGATTGGATGATTTCAAATGCATCTCAATGCGTCACCGGTGCCGCCATTTTTTTTTTCCCCCTTGGCCCTTTGTGTGCCACAGGCGTGACCATGAGCGTCATCCTGGATCTGTCGTACACGGTGAGCATCTGGATCTCGGCCGCCGTGGCCATCACGTACACGCTGCTGGGCGGACTCTACTCGGTGGCCTACACCGACATCATCCAGCTCGTGCTCATCTTCATCAGCCTGGTGAGTACTTGTTCGGGCTTTCGTGATTGGCGATATCGGCGGTGGCTTCCTTCTGGTTGTTTGTTGGGCTCGGAGAAGCAGCTTGGCAATCGCGCCGAGCGCTATCAGCCCGGCTGGCTGCGAGCGCGGCGCGTCAAGTGTCATTCCACTCGGTGGAATGACACGTGAAGGTCAAGGCACCGGGGGGGGGCAAAGCCGCTTGTTGTTTTTGCGGCGCTCGCGTCTCACGGTGGAGCCGCCGTCCAAAATTGTTTTCACGTTAGTCGTCAGGCAGTTGTCGCTCTATTGTTGTCGCGGCGCTGACATTCGTGTGTGCTTTTGGCGCACAAGTGCATTTGCGATGTAACCTTGACGAGCGGCACGGCGAAATGTGTGGTTGTTGTGGAAACTGCCGCCCGCAGTGGATGTGCGTTCCCTTCGCACTGATGAGCCCGGCCGTGACGGACATCACCCAGACGGCGTACAACTACACTTTCCAGCCGCCCTGGGTCGGCACGCTGGAGGAGGATCGAGTGTGGCGCTGGATCGATAACTTCTTAATCCTGGTGAGTGAGAGGCCAAGAAAACAGATGAACAATGTTTGGGGTTGTTTTTTGTTTAGTGTTTTTTTTTTTAAAACAAGTGTGACCAGTGAACATCCATTTGTCTCCAGAATTATAATCTGTTCTTTCATGAAAAACACTCGATAATATCGGATTGAATCAAAAATATATAGTTGTGACATAATAAAATACAGTCAAAACTCGGTTTTCAAACGTCTCGGTTCTCGACCAAATCGGTTTTCGACCCAAAATTTCAAGTTTTTTATGCCTCGGATAAATTTCGGTTCTTGAACAAACTGAGCGCACTTGAATGCATCACTTGACTCCTCTCGCCTTCCTTACAACGAGGAAGTGACGCGTCCTCGTGTTGTGCACAGATGTGTTCAATAAAGATTTTTTTTATTTTTATTAAAAGAGCATGGTTTCGGTTTTCGAACAATTTCGGTTTTCGAACAGCCTTCTGGAACGGATTATGGTGGAAAACCGAGGTATGAATGTAATGCATTAAACAGTCGATTGCACCTTGAGGGGTTGGGGGCAGGGGGCAGAATAATAACAGTGATAAAGACACAAAGAAAGAAGAGTTTGACAATTTCTGTCAGCGCTCAGTTATCAGCAAGATGCAGGAGTTATTTTCTGCATGATATCGTCTGTCTATGTGTGTTGCTGCACTTTTTTTTGTATTCCGATATCCGTCACTGACAGCGGCAGTAGTCGCTATATTTGTTTGCCCATTCCGTGACGTTTGCCGTTGTTGGTGAGCATTCAGCTCAGCGGACTTCCCGAATGTGGTCGTTTTAACTCATTCACTCCCAAAGACGTTTTTAAACGTCTTTTCAGACTTGGTCCAGAATTGCCTGGTACTGAATGAGTCAAATTCGCAACGTGTCATATCTTGTTCTGTTTGAAAGAAGGGCCTCAAACAGCTTTGAATCAGTTTCCGAAGAATATTTTCTGTTATCTGCTCAAACCTCTGCTTGAGTCGAATTCGCTGTCACCCTCCGCTGGCCGTGTCACGCGTATCTCAAGGCGCCGCCGCGTTGTTCATCGAATCCATCTGTCCGTCTCCTTGATGCCTTGGCTTGTTCTTGCGTCTTCTCGTCCAAGGGTTTGGGCAACCTGGGCCTTCAGAACTTCCACCAGAGGACTTTGTCTGCCGCCTCGTCCACCACGGCCAAGATCACCTGTTTCGCCGCCGCCTTCATCGTCCCCACGCTGGGAATTCCTCCCATCCTGCTGGGCGCGGCGGCCGCCTCCACAGGTGCGCGAGCCGAAAGCCCGTGTGACAAAATCATTTGGAAAAGATTTCCCAACTGTGTTTTTTTTTTTTTTCCTCAGACTGGAACCTGACGTCTTACGGTTCTCCGTCTCCATTCGAGCGAGGTCAGACGGGCCTGGTGCTGCCCATCGTGCTGCAGCACCTCACCCCTCAGTACATCTCCATCGTGGGCATCGGAGCCGTGGCGGCCGCCGTCATGTCCTCCACCGACTCGGCCTTGCTTTCCGCCGCCTCCATCTTCACTTCTAACATCTACAAGAACATCCTGAGGACTCGGGTGAGGCTCGGGGACTATATCGATCAAATTGCCATCGGCTAGTTCATTGAAACAGCGGCCCGAGTGACTTTGCGTTTGGCGTCTCCCGTCAAGGCTTCCGATCAGGAGCTGCAGTGGGTGATCCGCGCCTCGGTGGTGGTGGTGGGCCTGGCGGGGACGTCGCTGACCTTCCTGGACAACAGCGTGCTGATGATCTGGATGCTGCGCTCGGACCTGACCTACACGCTGATGCTGCCGCAGCTGGTGTGCGTCCTCTTCTTCGCCGTGTCCAACGGCTACGGGGCCGTCCTGGGCTGCCTGAGCGGAATGCTCTTCCGGGTCCTGTGCGGCGAGCCCGTGCTGGGCATCCCCGCCCTGGTGCGCTTCCCGGGCGGCGAGCTGGTGGACGGCGTGTACGTGCAAAGCTGGCCCATCCGCACCATCTGCATGCTGGCGGCGGTGGCGTCCATTTTGTCCTTCTCCTTCCTGGCCTCGCTGCTTTTCCACAAAGGCGTCATCCCCGAGAGGTGGGACTTTTTCCAAGTGCTGACGCGGGACTCGGGCGAGACGCCGGACGGCTCCAAGTACGACATCAAAGAGGAGGACGTGAAGGAACAGAACGAGAGCAACGAAGTCTGCGAACCCATGCTGGAATCGACTTTTTAGAGGGCGTGACTTCGAGGTTGAGACGCCACCCGCACGCAGTCGTTTAGGAACAAAACGTATGCAAGTTTAGTAGTACAGTACAGTAATCCCCTGCTGTTCGTGGGCCGTCGCGACCGACGATTTGCGCCCCCCTTCCCTCTTTTCCACTTGCAACCGGCAGTCGAAAAGCCCAAAATGACAAAGTGACTCGCCCGATTTGTTTCTCAAAGGGTCAGCTCACATTTTTTAAGCAAAAACACATCTGACAACGTTTTTTTTTTTTTCGATTTCTGGTGTTCCAGAATTTCATTGGCATTAAAATTGAGCCTAAAAGGTCAGATTTTAAATTGAAAGCTGCCGCGGTTGCGATTTGTTGTGATTTGGTCACATGCAGCCTCCGTCCATACAACCCGAATCACATTCAGCTTGCCCACCGCTGGCCAGGAGGTGAATATCGATTCAGAGGATTTGCTGAATCGATATTGAAAGGGGCGGGGGGTGGGGCAGTCATGCCATGCATCGAATTGACATCCACCCATTCGTAATTTGAACTGACCCACAGAATATCGTCGTCGTCATCGCATACGCACGGAATCTGCTATCCTGTTTTCCAAGTTTGGTACTTGACACTCAAGTTGTGACGTTCATTTGGGTCGACAGCAAAGGCTGATTTTGCCCAAAATGGCGGCCCCCCGTCAGACCTCCGACTGAGGGAATGATTCTCTTTCATTCTTTTCCACAAACACAATATTCATCAAAATACTGTGTTTTGAACAAAAATATTCTTGCAAAAAAGGTGGGGAGGGGGGGGGGGGGTTTACCTTCAACTATATTTCCAATTTTTCTGTGTACCTGTTGAGGAAATAGCGAAGCTTCCCCTCTCTGTCACCAAAATGAGTCCCATTCACGTGCATGTGGCTGAGGGTGGGGAGACGCTCTCCTTCATTCTCGGCTACTTCCCCCTCCCCTGTCGCAACCCTTGACAATTGCACCAGATTTTTAGGGTTGCTTCTCGAAAACCCTTCACAGGGCGGCGGCTTTCCGTCGTGACGTATCCGTAGATCAAATTGCTCACTGTGCGGGTGTGACTCGCCGACTGTGTGCAGCGCGCTTGGCGTTACCCTTCAAAAGGGACTTATCAATTATTTGATTTGGAGGGAGGGGTGGGGGGGTGGGGGGGGGGGGAATGACCTCGAAAGCAGGGGTGTCAAACTCATTTTTGTCGCGGGCCACTTTGGGGTTGCGTCTTCCCTCGCGGGGCCGTTTACGACAGTGAAACGAAATAAATGTTTATATATTATTACTTGTACACAACAAATTGATGGATTAGCAGTTTCGAAATCAGTCCAATCAACTATAATAGTTTGTTCAATTATTGTTTGAATGAGTGGTAACAGTTATTTATTACACATGACAATTTGACATTTCGGTACAGATTTTTAGCAAGGATCATGGAAGTTGACGCACGTGATTTGCTTTTGCGGGCCACATAAAATGATGCGGCGGGCCGGATCTGGCCCCTGGCCCTTGAGTTTGACACCTGTGCTCTTAAGGCTAAAGCGTCAGTTGAGATGTATGAGTTCAACATACTTCATTGACGCTAATTCGTATTTAGAGGGGCCGCATCTTGTGGCAAATTTTTAGAAAGTGTAAAATGAAAAATACACACACACACACACACACACACACACAAATAGGCGATTCTGTGCAACCGTGAATACGCAGGGGATTACTGTAGTAGTTGTTTTTTTGAATTATAATTTTTTAAGGCGTGTATACTGAACGGTGTACACAGAAAAAAAAATGACAGCTATGCTCTCTGTTTTAAGAGCTCAGCATCCTCTCTGCAATTTTCTGCAGCAATGACACTTCCAGGCACGTACAGAAGGGGTCGGGAGGGGGCCAGTGTTGCCAAAAAAGGACGTGAATGTGTTGTTCAGCGTCAAGTGACTTTGCCACCAGCCGATTGTCAAACATTTGCCAGTAAAAACAAAATGTTGTATATGGTTTTGTTTTCTCTCTCTTTTTTTTTTAAAATCGTATTTTAGCTTCTTAGACAAGTAGGTGATTGTCAACAGCTGATTGTATATCGTGACTGAGCGAGAAGAGGGCTCTCAAGCACGAGCACTTCATTGTACAAAAAAAAAAAAAAAACGAAACAAAACACAAAAATCAAAAAAATCAGCCTGCCTATGCAACCAAGTGTGAATGATTTGTCATTAAACCCTTTGTTAGCCCCCTTTGACCTGCCGTGTCATTTTTACAGGTAACTCGTAACGGTATCGGAATAGATTTTGAAAGTACAGTCATACCTCGGTTTTCTACCATAATCCGTTCCAGAAGGCTGTTCGAAAACCGAAACCACGCTCTTTTTGAAAAAAAAAAAAAACATCTTCATTGAATACGTCTGTTCACAATGGAACGCTACCGAATAAGTATCACTTCCTCATGTAAGGAAGCCGAGAGGAGTCAAGTGACGCATTCAAGTGCGCTCAGTTTGTTTGAGAGCCGAAATTTCATCATCCGAGGCATAAAAAACTCACACTTTCTGGTCGAAAACCGATTTGGTCGAGAACAGAGACGTTCGAAAACCGAGGTTTGACTGTATACCCTCCCAACCCTCCCTTGTATCCATCCAAATATATCCAGCACACTCATCTATATGTATAGGATAACGTCCGTTTTCCAAAGTTGTCAACAACGAGGCTTTTAAAACAAAGTCAGGACAATGCAGCTCCAATCCATTCTTCTCGGCGTGTTTGTGAGAAGGAAATCCAAAATAACCTGTTGTCGGGGGCGGCGGGCATTTGGCTGACAGTGAAGAGGGCGTGAGGTGCCATGACGCGCAGACACGGGGCGACGAGTCAAGCCTGTCCCAGTGGACAGAGGCGCTCAAGATAAACCAAGGCCCCGCTGCTATATTGAGCGCGCTGGCTCACATGCCGCTGTTGCCGTTTGAAGGACGCCCGCCTGCTTCCTGTGCGCCCGCTTTGATGCTTCGGCGAAATGAGGCCACAAATGAGGGCGGCGCAGATGAGATTTTTCTTTTTTCTTGTTGTCCTTGTGCGCCAGATGCTCATTGATGACGGTTTTTGCCACATTTTTGTTCTCTTCTCAGGTGAACTGGAAAGCTCCAGTTGGGCCACAAAACGCAACTAGCCAAACATATCGAGGGTGTGGACAGACCTTTTGATGGGCGTGTGCTCAAACTTGAAAAGGGGGCACATGCCGTAGGCAGGGCTCGATACCCATTTTTTCACATCCGATACCAATACTGCAGCCTCAGGGATCGTCTGATATCGATCCAATTCTTTCTTTTTTTTCCCCGCTCACTTAATAAGTGATTGATGATACACGTACGACTGTAACGATAACAGATTTTTACAGAAGATATGCACAATATTCTACTTTTAATTGTAACATTCCGACTTCAATTTTTGTCTTTCAGTTTTTTTCCATTGTGTCCCAAATCGTTTTTCGTTGTGTTTTGCAAAATCACACGTGTAATGGAGTCAGTTCACCACAGGGTGGGGCTGTAGGGTAGTTAGTATGCTGAGGATGGTACACACGTGGCTAGTGTTGCTTTTACAAAAATAATAATGCGCTTCACTATGACTTAGTCATATACTGTATATATATATAAATTTCAGATTTGTATATCTTGCTTTCCTATTATAGCTCCGAGGTCATAGACCAACAATTTTCAAGAATACACTGTGTAATAGAGACATGATATTAAAAAATATATAGATATATTCAAAGAGAAACTTATTTCTGACATTATTAGGGGGAAACGTCAAACTTTTCCCAAAGGTTTCCAATTGGCCGAAAAATATATCAAAATTTTTTTTGTATCCAAGGTTTTGTTAATTATTGAATTAACCTCCCTGACAGTTCCCATCACAAGCTTTATTATCTTTCTAAAAGCAGAAGTTTGTTTGTTTGACTGTACCTAATAAAGTGTCCCGTTTGCTTCCACCAAGTTCAAGTGCAACAAAAGTCCGACTTGGATCACCATGGAAATCGTCCTCAATGGTGGGATGAAGTCATCTAATCTTTATCTCATTTTCCAGAAGGTTCCTCTGCTTTCAGCTCAAATTGAATCTTGGGGGTGGAAGACTTGAAAGGCTTCTTGCTTTTCTCCATCCTGATGGATGAAGCTCTGCGGTGCACTTATTTAATCATCGGCCATTAAACGCCGTACGCCCCCCCCCCCCCCCCAGTGCCCCCCACCAACATCCGTTTCTGTCCACCGTGATTAACATGGCTCAATAGTGGCACCGGTCCAGCTTTTAAAAGAGGTTAGAGTTGCTCTGTTGTCATGGCAACCACGTGTGT
Source organism: Hippocampus abdominalis (assembly GCA_018466805.1). Taxonomy (NCBI): domain Eukaryota; kingdom Metazoa; phylum Chordata; class Actinopteri; order Syngnathiformes; family Syngnathidae; genus Hippocampus; species Hippocampus abdominalis. Next base: position 1,448,566 of record CM031702.1, read on the forward strand.
GGACGGTGAGGGGAGGAGGAGCAGTCAGGTGGATGCGAAATCGCCAAACTCCCAATAATTCACTGTGGTGGGTGCAAGTTCACACATGAATTGAATTGCCTCTCTAATCTTGATCCCTCTCCTAAATTGGATGCCTGGGACCTCGCACCGTTAGGCTTACGTTTTGCAGTGAGTTAAGTCCCGATGGGCTTGGCTTATATTTCATTCTTCATGGTCCTTCATGGCAGGCGTGTGTTTTGTATGTGACGTAGTAAATACACTACGACTGGGCCTGCCTGAAATAATGACATGTGACAATGTCCTAACTGGCTTCAACTCGAAATATATGTCTTACAGATGAAATGTGCATGAATCACTTCTCACACAGTTCTTGGTACAACCGTACGACACACATTGTGATTTTCGCCGTTGAGACAGAAAATAATTGGGAAACGCCACAGAGAAATCAAAGTCTTTGAGTTTGGCGCGCTGAGTTTATAGCAACGTAAGATGGCCGCTGGTAGCTTCACTTCTGGCTACTGCCACTTTGCTAATAGTAAATCACGCACGCGCACGCGCGCCCACTCGACGAGCAAGCGAGGGAGTGAGCGAGAAGAAGCCTCAGCAGCAGCGGCGCCAACGTCTGTCACTCGCTCGTTGCTGGAAAATTGGGCAGAAAAGTCTGGAATTTCACACCTCGTCCTTCGTCGTCTCGTTTGGGAACGTTGGATTTTTGAACCACTGACAGAGAAAGCGTCCGAGAAAGAGAGTGAGAGACAGAGAGAGAGAGAGCGACCAGAAAGGTACAGACGACTACTTTTTTTTTTTTCTTCGACTCGGCTTCGACTTGTTGGTGCCGTCTATTTGCTGGGGTGGAATCGGGATAAGCGATTTGGTGTTTATGACCAACCCGCTGACTAAAATGTGTTTTAATTTAATCAAAGGTCTTCTCTGGAATGTGTCATTATCTGTGGGTTCCGCGTGTTCGCTTGTCTGGTGAGCGTTTGATTGTGCAAAGAAGCCACAACATCACTCGCACAGCTTTTCCTGGGTGTTATTGCCAGGTGATGGACGGATCCCTTCAGTGGCCGTCGTGGAAAAAAGAGCGTTACCTTCAACTTTTTTTGTCCCCCCCCCCCCCCCCTCTTTTTTTTCTGCACGGCTTGGCTGCCATTTTCACTTCGTTTAAATCCAAGAGAATCTCCTTCCAAATCGTTACTCAATGTTGGTAACACGCCAATGAACAAATGGGAAGCAACGCCAGCATTTATTAGCGTGTTTTTCCTCTCTCGGAGTTTGAAGCCTTTAGCCGCATTCCTCAGCTAGCTAACGTTGAGCTCAACGTTTTGTCTTCACCTCCGTCACTGACGAAATCTTTTTATCAGTCACTCGAAACTCGTACATTATTTTCACCTTGCTACGCGAACAGCACGATTTGGTGTTCCAAGCGCAATACTAACTCGTCCGCGAACATAAGATAAACTCATTCTGGTCTTTGAAAAAAAAAAAAAAATCCCAATTTAACTGAAGCCATTTGTTAACATTTGTTTGCCACGGAAGTAGTAGTTATCACAAATAAAAATGGAAGTAAAACAGTTCAACAAAGACAATTTCTTCATGTTTTTACCTTCAACTACTAATTTTTGTGTGAAAATGTGTTTTCATTCATGTTGCTTGAAGACTTGAAAGGGGTCAAACAATTTTAAATGTACTTTATCTAAATAGTTGTGTGAAATTTTCCACCCTTGAGACATAATGCTGGCACAAATTTAGACAGGCCTAGCCCACACTCACTCCATTTAAATGCACTCAATATTCGGGTTAAGGTCAAAATTGGGTTTTGTGAAACATTCGGGATAACCCCCTTACATGCGTGAGCAGACAGAATTACTTCTCTAAACATGGTAGTTGGGATCACTTGAAATATCCCGATCGAATCAGGCGACGGAGGGATAACGCCATGATGCAATACGACGTCATTGCCACTTGCTCGTTTCTGCCGTGAATCAAACATGTTATGTTATTGTCAGTCACCACAGGAATGAAGCAGCCGGTTTGCTCCCGGTTGTGCTGTTGTGCCGCTTCTGAGTTTCTGCGCCATCTTTGTTTACCTCTGCTTTGTATTTCCAGCGAGTTGCACACCAGGCGCACTTGGACTGGTGTTCACACACACACACACACACATTATGTGTGCAGATACAAACTGCATCATTTTTGCAGGAGAGACAGAAAACAATGTGATAACATCACACACACACACAAAAAAAAAGTATTTTTACGACCATGCAGCAACCATGGCATATTAAAAGGAGCTAGTGTCAGTTACGGGTGCTATTTCTCAAAACATACACAAGACACATTGTTTTAATGGACGCAGTCATGGTAAAACGTGCGCTAGCTTAAAAAAAAATACTCAGCATGCATGCATGCATACTAGCGTTTGTTTTGAAAAAGGCAGCAGGAGCAAAACTGAGTTCGGTTGTAGTTTATTGAAGTCTTTTACTATGTACTTGCGTTATTTTTGGATCAATTCACATCCTAATGGATTCATCCAAGTCCTCATCTTCTGTATTCGAAATGAACCGCTGCGCAAAAGTTCACAATCAAACAGGCCGGGCTCCCTCACGTCATTGTCAGAGTCAGCGTCGTTGCCGTGCGGCTCTTCAGAATGACATTGGTCAGAAAACATCATATTTCACTTGTAAACATGAAGAATCAGTCCTCGCTCATGGAGCTTGACAAAAAGTGCCAAATATTGACCGCTAAGTGGCTGAAATTCTGACAGTTTCAAGTTCAACAAGGCCTCCAAATCTTGCTCATCAAAATAATTGTCGCTTCATTTACGTGTTGATTCACTTGGCCCCCCCCCCCCCCCCATGCGCTTCCTTCTTTGTATTGCCATTTTGAAATGGTCCCTGAGTAACATGGCCGCCGCACTGACCGGACGGATACTTGAACTCATTCGGTGGCGGCCATTTTCAGAAAAGACCCCAAGAGAGGCCGGCCATTTTAGAGCATTTGGACAGATTTCTTACCGTTGTATTTATTTCCCTAAAGCCGCATCGAAAATTGTTTTCCACGAGGATTTCGACAGTTTGGCGGTTTGGCTTCCCATCACTCGTCAAGCGCTTGGAATTTCAAGGAGAACAGCATCAGACTATTCGCTACCCCCCCGCAGAATGAATAAACATTCAAAACGAGAGAACTTGTTCATGGGACTGAATATTTTGAGACTCATGAACGCCGTAAGCCGTTCTTGGCATTTCATAACTTGATCACATCATCATCATCATAGCATCGATATGTAGCTTTCGGACGCTTTATTGGACGCGCAACTGAGTGACGAATTGTCGTTGCAGCAAATGTGCCGGACAGCTGCACATTCCATATCGAGCACCCGCACACACTTTGGACGCATGTATTTATATCACACTAATAAAGGAAAGAATCTGCTTTGCTTGTGAGCGGACGCGTGGCGTGTGTCATAAGCGGACGTTTGGCTTGTTCTGTAAGCGAGGGTCAATGCAGAAAAGTCAAATGAAGAAAGTCCCAACTAGTGAGTGACTTGAAAGAAACGCTGCGCCTTGCGTGTCGCATTTCTTTGCAAGAATCATCCTCAGTTGTCGATGGCGCTCATTGTTTTGATGCGAACTGAGCTGAAGTCCCCACGAAATTGATTTTTTTTTATGAATGTTGGACTAATACAAAGTATTGTATTGTAATTAAATTAGTCATAGTAAATTGAAATATTAACTCATTCACTCCCAAAGACGTTTTTAAACGTCTTTTCAGACTTGGTCCAGAATTGGCTGGTACTGAATGAGTTGAAAAAAATGAATACATTGTAAAACGTCGTAATTGTTTATTTCCCTCCGATTTCTTATTTTATATTTTTGAAAAAAAGTGCATTCTCATGTCACGTTTTGGAGTGAAATCTATTCAACAAGTAATAGAAACGTCGTCCCTTTGGAAAGCTAAATTGCTTCAAAATCTGACTTTGGAGACCTATTATTGCGTAGATCTCAAAAGTCGGTCGCCTGTGGTGCAAATATAAGCAAATAAAATTGCTGACGTTAAAAAATATCGAAGATGCTTTTGACGTTGAGCTCTTTGTTAGCCGCTGGCGTGTTCTGATGTTGAGCGCGTGCCAAATTGCAAATGAACTCATTTGAGTTTGAAATGAGGAGGGAATTGATTAGATCACTTAGAAATCGACCATTGTTGAGCTAAGCTACCTATTTTGCATGACAGAAACCCCCCCCCCCCCCCCCCAAAAAAAAAAACAAAGAAAAAAAGATACGATCATTTACTGCGCCATAGGTTTTGGGGACATTTATCTCTGGAGAAATGGTGACAGGCCTCAAAGGCATTTACATTTGCTTCACTCGGGGAAAAGTGACCCCGCTGTTTGAGAGCGTTTCACTCATTGATTTACTTGATTGAAAGTATTTGCCTCGATCGTTACTTTTCTGAGTACATTTGGACAAACGCATGCTGATCGCGACTTTTACAAACGACACTTTTCTTTTTCCATATGTCATGCTTTTCGTTTTCTCTGCATGTCCTCCTTTTTCTTTCTTTTCTCCTCCTTGTTGGGCTCCTTCCATGTGTCTGAGAGAGTTGTTCCTTTTCCCCCCCCCCCCCCAAATCTTTTTCTTCTCTGGGCTGCCTTTCCTTGGAGAGCCTCCAATGCTGCAGGCTGCAGGATCGCGTTACTCGCCAGTCTGGAGGCGCTACGGCGAGGTGGCACAGCAGCAGCAGGAGGAGGAGGGAGCGAGGGAAGGGAGGAGGGGGGGGGAGATCAGGTTTCAAATCTGCCGTACTTCTCTGTCTGCTTTCCTCCCCATTTCCTCCCCCCTCCCAGAGGAACCTGGAGACAGAGTGGCTGAGCTGTGGAAGAAAACATGCGATGCCGCCGCCGCCTCCTCCTCCTCCTCAAATGGTGCATCGGTTCATGGTGGTGCGCTGCAGCCGATAAATAATCGGCTTCTTCGTCGTCTTTCCTTCTGCATGTGTGAAGAAGTGCTTGACAAACGCCATCTGACCCCCCCAAAAAAACAAAAACAAAAAAATCAAGGAAGTATTTGGCTAAACGGGCGCGCTTGCAAATGTGTTCCTCAGTGCCTCTTTGCCATCGGCGCTAATCTCCCAAAGCAACTCAAAGGCGTCTATTTTTACTCCATGGTTATCATGTCAGTGTTCCGTGAAGCGCGTTCCTCACTGGCTGTACCGTGTTTGCGCGAAGCAGACGGGGACTGTGAACCCTGATTTGTTTATGTTCGCAAGATTCCCACCGTGCCATAAAGAGAAAATGTTATCGAGCATATCGAGTGGACCAATTCACGTCGTTGGAATTCCATTTCCAATCGCTTCGGAAATCATTTTGGAAGGTTTGTCAAAACGCAACCCCAACTTTTCTGGGGGCTTTCTCTTCATGGCCGTTGCCTTTCTGCTGCATCGCGGTCCAGGTGGGGAGACACTCCGACTGACGACGCCGAGACGCTTCATGCGGCCGTCACGATAATTGAAATGGGAAACGGAAACGATGACCATCCGAAACACTTTGTCATTAAGCGGTAAAAATGATATTTTGGGGATCGTTTTGTGGCGCGCTACCGCCACGTTTGGCCGAACCATTTGTACAAGTTGTACGTCTTGTGTGACGAAGAAAAAGGTTTCCCGACTCTGTGCGCAATTTGTTCACTTTGAGATGTGCCAAATGAAAATTCAACGACGCCCTCGTTGCTCGCCGCTTGAATTGAGCGTGACGTGAAGATGTCACACGTGACGTCGCCGTGGCGCAGCTCGCAGGCGGAAGCGGCGTCCATGTCCACTTGAATCTTATTGATCGGGGCTTTCCATACGACCGCGCGGTGAATAATTCACACACGCTCGCCATCCTGGCGGCTCGCTGACCTTGCCGTCCGTCGCAGTCGTGTGAGCGCGGCGCTTGTGTCGTTTTTTTTTTCTCCCCCACGTTTTGTTTCGTCGTTCTCTTGTCGAAGAATGTGGATGAGGCTCCATTTTGGGCTCGTTGTTCACAAGCATTTTGGCAATCCTCATTCTTGCGCGCCTTCCTCTCAAGTCTCCGTGACCCGCTCACCTCACAAATCAGGCCGGAGGAGGGAACTAAAAACTCTCTCGTGTATTCCTACGGATGCAATATTTAGATCTGAGCAATGCTGGCGCCCGCATGGCGCATCTGTCAACTCGAAACCCTCCTCAAGCGAGGAGCCCACTTTCATAAAGCCCAACGCTGCTTGGAGTGAATCGTCATCGTTGTTGAAAAGTCGTGGAAATGTCGGGCGGAGGCTTTGGTCAGCGGATGTCACCTGCTCCCCCTTGTTGTCTTTCGCATGTTGGCCTTTGACACGCGCCAGCCGATGGATTTGCGCCTTCCGTGAAGGGTTTCAAAACGCGAGTCCATATGCACACCCGAGCGTTTTGTGTCTGCACACATTGTGACACCGCCAAGCGCTCTTACATCATTTCAATGTTCTGCCCTCCTTCTCCACCCAAAGTGCAAGTCAATCCTGTTTTTTTTATTTTTTGGGAGTCGCACAGACCAAAGAGAACATGTCACGTGAACTTGGGCTCAACCTGTCAGCTGTTTGCGTCTATCTCCGTGCGTTTTTACCTCCCGGCCCGCATAACTCAGCCAGCCTGGCTTGTTTACGAGGCGACGACTGGTTTCTCGGCTTTCTCGGGCCTTTTATTTCGAGCGTCGCTGCTAAGCGACCATTTTACTTTTTGCTTTTCCACGCACGACCAAGGTACAAAGCTGAAGGACAAACCACGACATAATCCTTTCCCCCTGACAATTCAAAACACGAGAAAGTTGTCGCCAGTTGTCGCGGGGGGAAAAAAAAGAATGTTAAAAAGAAGCGATGCAAAGAATGTCGAAGTATTTCATGGTTTGATCGTGAATTGAAGAACGCGGCAGAGCCAAAGCTGTTTGGTTCTCTTCTCTGATCAGAACAAAATGAATCCGACTGGCTTTTCGGAACTACTCAATCTTTTCGTCCGACGATCTTTGCATGTCACGGACATGATTTGCTGTTCAAACTTGGGCATGGTTTTGTTGTTGTTGCAAGAAAAAAAATTTATTGTGGAGTCAAGCAGTTGTTCTCTCTAGAAATAAATGAGAAGCAGCTGCTGCTGGGATTGTTTTTTTTGTTGTTTTTTTAATACACCCTCATGAGTGAGAGCTACTTTTCTCTTCTTCTTGTCCATGTCTCTAAAAACAAAACGGTGGCCACCACCACCGAGCTCCTCCTCCTCCTCCTCCTGCCGCGCCATCTTTGTCCAGAGTAACATTGCGCCATTGATTGTGTTCCTTTTTTAAAAAAAAATTTATGATGTCAAAGCTCCAAGACAAACCGCGTAGGTGTGGCATGTTGAAGAAAGCGTGACTCAGCTGTTGTATCGCTCTCTCGTCCTGACAGTTTGCTCCGATGTGACCGACTTCTCCCATGGAACCTTGCAGCAGCATGCCACACGCACGGACACAGCGCCCAGGTATGACTGTCTCCTAAACGTGCGGCGAATTTCTTATGTTTGTTGTTTCAGGCATAAATAGAGCACAATCTCTTTGCCAAATACTTGACAAGACAGTTTTTTCTTTTTGTTTTTGTTTTTGTCCGCTGATGGCAGGCTGTACGCTTCCCCCCTAAAAGTCTAGGAGGTAAATGTGCAAATAGAAGCCACAAATTTGTGGGTTCCCCTCATGCACTGTCATGTCACACACCTTTCGTCACGTTGCACGCACACACAAATGTGCAGATGTGACAGACAGATGCACACAAGCGCACATTGTCATGTCGCGCACATGTCCACGTCACCCACACAATTCCACATGTTGCACTTTGGCAAGCGTGTGCAAACACGCGTGCACAAATGAACGTATTTCATGACACACACACACACACACACACATGGTGCATACACAAGTCTCTCTCTCTCTCTCTCTCATACACACCAACACACACACTCCACAATCATGCCACACACACACACACACACACATCAGAAATAGTCACCATACACATGACACGATGACATCATGCGGTCGCCGCTACATCAAATGTTGAAACGCGAGCCGCCATCTTGAATTGTGCACATTTAATGGCTTCGTGGGCTACACAATCGCACACGCAAACACTCGCGGTGCCGTTTCCCCAGTTGGACTGAACATCTGTCGGATTTATAGCGTGGTCACATGAACACGCGCTACGTATACCCCCCCAAAATCTGATTCCCCCAGCACCCATCCCACCCTACCCCTCATCATCATCATCATCTCCCCCCCCCCCCTGCCCTTTCATGAGATTAACCCTTGATCCCTGCATTGACGGCAGGGCGGGCCGGGCCAATCGGGCGGCTTTTTAATTGCGCCTCCGAGCGGCTGATTTTGCCCATTGTCTGCTTTGATTTCCAACAAGCCGGGAGGAAGAACTCTTGACGACGTGGTTTGTTCACTTACCGCACACGATTAGGAAAGAGAGGCCGTCATTTGTCTCAAGGGGATGCCTCACCCCCCCCCCCCCCCCCGTGACTTTCTGCGGGAGGGCGTCCATTAGAGGACCGCCTTTTAGTCGAACAAACGGCGTATTTTATGTTCCAATCAAACCGTTGAACGAGTGGAACTTCAGGCGTCATTTCTGACTCGAAACGTACTCAAAGACCTTCAGAGGCGGGCCGCCCGTCTGCGCTCCAAATCACTCCCATATGTCCTGCAGTGCAGCCGCACATGCGTGCGCGCGCACTCATTTCGAAGTTGAGCTCGCAAGCGGGGATGATTTCAGTATAAAAGTATGTTCAGGGTTCCCCATGAAAAGATCTGAAGAGGAAATGGGATGATATTTTTTTTGAGTCAACTTTTCTTTTGATGGCGGCGCGGACACCCGCAGCGGCTCCTCTTGTTTTATGTTGAGGGGGAAGAAATTTCATCTGTGCTGTATGTTACACATACGTACAGCACATTTGACAATAAAGTTGTATTCCATTCCATTCCATTCCATTCCATATTTGTTTTGCACATATTTAGGGTTACGCGCATACCTTTTTCTGATCAGGCAACATTTTAGACCCCAGTGGGCTGTACACAATGTGTGTGAAAAGAGTATGCAACATCAAATGTTTGACAGAATGATGTTTTCGGGGCACTTGCGTGTTATTTGCTTTGGGCTTTTATTTGATTATAAATGACCGTGAACTCCAGTTTCTAGCCGGGAGTACGTTGCAGAGCCATGACGTGAAAATCGGTGACATTTGCCACTCACACTTCAAGTTTTGACTGTGCATTTATTTGCAACACTGTAGGCCAGATTCCACCCACATGGTTCGACTTTAAAACTCGATTGAAATCACTTTCAATGTTGTCGCCCCAAACTTGAAACCGAGTTTAAAGCCACACAGATTACATTGAAGCCTCCGTTTAATTTGCCGGTGCCTGGCGACGCCTTCGTTTTATGAAACGTATCGCTGCTTGATGGCGTGCGCTCGGCTTTGTTTTACAGCCGCGCTGGAGGACAAAAGCAACACTGCGCCGCAGATGGACACACTTGTTACTATGGCGATTACACTCATTAAAAACACCTCCAGTCCCCTGAGCCACGTCATAAGACTTTACGGCTTCTTCTGCTCAGCAACACACACACACACACACACACACACACACTTTTATACTTTATTTGTACAATACTAATGCATTCACTCTTCATGGGTCCAAGTGGATGCTGGGTAGTCTATGAAGCAAGGAAGATAAGAAAGCAAACTATTTTCAGCCCTTTAGATTGGTCAATCATTTGTTTAAAAAATAAAAAATAAAAAATACGCATGCGGAGTGACCAAAGCAATTGGTTTGTGAAGAATTTGGACATCAAAGGTTTTGGCCTGGCGCCACTGAAGCACTCTTGAAATATCTTTGGCTTGTATCGTAACACGATCTACTGAAGTAGAAAAGACACATTATTGGCTCATAAAAACGACACAGTGCACACGAGCTTTGCATTTTTCACCTGTGTCCAAAATTCTCAGCGATGGCTGCAGAATATGTCCGGAACAGGTCGATTTTTTGGGAGAATGATGTCGAAGATGATGAGGATTACCTGGCGAGGTGGAAGAGGAAGCACTCACGAGGAAGCTTGAGGAGTCAGTCGGCTATTCTTCTGCTAATCTCCGGCCGCAGATGAGGCGCAGAGAGCGGCCGGAGCAAACAATGGCGGAGGAGCCACCAAGTCTGGCCGGCAGTCTCCCAGGCCCCCGAAAGGCATGTCGGCCAAGGCGCCGACAACATCGCAGGCCTGCCGTTGATTCTCCCGTTGTAGCGGCCGGGGGCCCAACTGCAGGGGGGGGGGGCGCCAGGGAGAAGGGCCCCCCCCCCCTAGATAAAGTGCAGAGAGATGAAGGAACAAGTCTCAAGCCCTGATCCCACTGAGGGGCGAATCATTGCGCCTCTTGGCAAAGGTAGTTTGACGTCGGGGTTTGTTCAAGGTTGCAAAATGTTCACAAATCATTCGCCAGATGTTCGGCAACAGTACGATTGATTTATTTATTCGTTTGTTTGCAACAAGAAAAGGACAGATCAACGTCTGGTGGCCATTTGCAAGCTTGAAGGAACCCTGACAAATCCCGGCGAGAATGCAACATTCGCTGCCTTTGAAAACGTGTTTGCCGCTCAGTGGGGGCGGGGCTTCAAGGACCACTACCTTGCAAAAGTATTTGGCCCCCTCGAACTTTTTGACCTCTTGCCCCAAACAGGAAATTTGATTTTTTTTTAAAAATGAAGAATCGGTCTCAAGTGTTGCAAAAAAAAAAGCCACATCAAAAGCTTTACGCTTCACTTGATTGATGAAAACGTAACGTGCATATTTATGTGCTCTTAGTTTTCACTCAAGTTGAAAAAGAAGCTAAGCGCCGTGTATAAAAAGACACTAAAACAAACAACATTTGGTGTGAGATGACAGGAAATTGTGCTGAAAGTGTTTTCAACAGAAGGCCACGAGATTGTCAAGCGAGATGACACTCGATTCCATTTTTAGCGCCCCGGCCGAATTGCGTCGCAACCCCCACCGAGGGCCTCCGCCGCGATCCCAATCTTGGTCATTACACGATTTATTTGTGCAGCGCGCGAGCTGTCTGCCTCGGGCTTGTTTGTTTGGACTGCCACTCTTCTTCCAGAGCAGGAAGTGGACAAACATTAAGGTCTCATTATTGATGTCTGGACCTCCAAGCCGCAGACGTTCTCCATGGGGGGGGGGGGGGGGGGGGCTTAAAAGGTGGCAGCGCCGTTGTTGTTGTTGTTGTTGTTGTTTTCTTCCCTCATACAGCAAGGCGTTAGTGTTCAAGTCCACTCAAAATCTAACACCGCGTCACATCCTGGCGATTTTGATCGAGTGGATCTCGGAAGAAAATCCTTTTGCAGTGATTAGGGAGAAGGGATTAAGTAAATGATTCATTCATCATTTTCCCACTCCCGAATCACTCGAATGTGATTCTTGGATGGCAGACACGATACTTGGCTCAGTTTTCAAATGAAAAGTAGTTTTTGGAGCACTGCTGCATGCCTGCAGAGTCTTTTTAAGGAGCATGCGGGCGTGCTGCTGGTCACGGCTGATTGCCCGCTTCCAAGGCTCCTCTATCCCGTCTACAGGTGGCAACGCACAACAATGGCTGCTTTCATTCTGACCACCATGTGAAGGAGCTGGCGCTATGGCGTTCAGCCGCTCGTCTTTTCCGGAGAGATTGTTGCTTGCTTTTGTTCAAATGTTTTCTTTCCATTACAGAGAAATCTTTCGCTGTATTTTCACGAGTATAAGACGCACAAAAAAAGTCTTGAATTTTCTCCCAAATGGACAAGGGGAGCCTAATCGCCTTGCGTATGCGCCGAGTTCCAAAATCTGTCAATGCGGCCGTGTGATTTCGAGGAGGGATCCGCTTGACTGACCGATGTTGTGCCGACACGTTGCTCATATCGAGGAAAGGCAGACGTAAATAAGGACAGCATGCGGACGTTAAAGTGGGAAGGGTCGGAGGCGAAAGAGGACGCCGAAGCCACGCCCCCAGTCGGTGTCAATCGTGCATTGTGCAAAACAACAAATCGAAAATGGCTCCTACAAAGAGACGCGCTTATCAAGCGCAGTTTCAACTGCAAATTAACAGATTTCCAAATCGCCTTCCTCATGTCGAAGATAACGCCCGCACCTATGATGTCATGCGACAGCCATACTGTTTTCAAAGGGAAGCGGCCTTTGGACGGGTGCACGGAGGGGAGGTCGAGTGAAGGTTGTGGGAACTTCCTCAACCTGCCTCGTCTTGTCGGCGCGCCGCCATCCGCGCGTCTTATTTTTCTTGTCCGACGACCACGTTGTTGTTGTTCACTCGCGCACCCAAAACCAGCAAACGCCCGCCATCGGGACGCTTTGTCCAATGTTCTGCTAAAAGTGGGAATTCGCACATGCACACAGGCGCACTCATTAGGACGCCTCCCCCCCCCCAGCCAAAGATGTGTGAAAAGTGGGTCATAGGTCCGACCCCTTTGTCCCGCCCTGGCAAATGGAAAGTGACAGACGCTGGCTGGACATTGCCACTCATTCCCACACGCACACTCGTTTATGACCCCCACTTCCCTCTTATCATCATCCGCCAACCCCCTCTCGGCTCCCCTTGATTGCAACATGGCGGTTATTCGAGCTGCGCCCGTAATTGCGCAACATCTTGGACAAATCATTTCGCTGCGGGCTCCGTAGCTCGCCGCATCGTTGGTGTTGCCGATGCCGCGGTCGCGCCGGTGCGGAGGAACAAAAAAAAAAAACTGTTCCCGGCGCTCGATTACAGTACACCCGCCTCAAACAAATTGCATTTACTGTCATCTTCTCTTGAAAATTGAGCCCTCGAAGCAAGTTTGACCTGGCAACATGAAATTTGGTTGACATGTCAAGTCACGAGTCGGCCCACGAAGGAGTCTCCAAAGCCATGCCGGCAAAGACACAGGAAGTCGGCCATTTTGAGTTGAAGCCTTCATTTTTGGCACATTTTGGGTTTCTGAGTGTCAAAAGTTGTCGTCATTTCTTGTCCCGATTGCCCCACTCGTACGTCTTCACAAACTGTCAACGGTTGTGTGTTGTCAGCGTTCCGGGTTGAAAGAGCCAGCGAGCCAGAGGAGCCTCTTCTCATCTTGTGATAGCAGGCGAGCAAAACACCTGTGGTGAAGTCGCCGGACCCCAAAGTCAGATCGGGAGCGGCGGCAGCATCCGTCCCGCCTTTTTCGGCGCCGCCCCACCCGAGCATCCGTCCAGTCGCGCCGCAGGATGGCAAGGCTCCTGTTGCGTCTGGCCGCCGCGACCGCCGCGCTGCTGATGATCTTCAGAGCAGAAGGTACCACCAAACATGCCGCGCTTGACTGTGCTTCATTGAGAAACGCAAATGTGGAGCAAACACCCAAAAAGTTCAGACGTCTTTGTCAAGTACAGTCAAAGCTCGGTTTTCGAACGTCTCTGTTCTCGACCAATTTGGTTTTCGACCAAAAATTTCGAGTTTTTTATGCCTCGGATGACGAACAAATTTCGGTTCTCGAACAAACTGAGCGCACTTGAATGCACCATTTGACTCCTCTGGCCTTCCTTACACGAGGAAGTGACGCTTCCTCGGGTTGCTTTCCATTGTGAGCGGACGTGTTCAGTAAACATTTTTATTTTAAAAAGAGCGTGTTTTGGTTTTTGAACAATTTCGGTTTTCAAACAACCTTCTGGAACGGATAATGGACGAAAGCCGAGGTTTGACTGTACTTCATTTTGATCATCGCACTTAGCCAACAGCCAGTTTGGATCGGCGATTTGTCCTTGAATGTATTTTTATAGATTTTTTTTTAAAATGTGTTGACTTTTTTCTAGCACACATTTTTCAATAGATTTTTTTTTGTTTGGTTTTTAAATTTGACCTGTAAAAGGTTACAAATATCGATTTTAGCAATGACATTTGAGGAAAATAATTCCACCTGTTGCTGAACCGAACCCATCTTTCATAAATACTACTTTGATTTCTTTCTGAAATTTTGCATTATATTCATATTATTATTATGATGAAAACCCAAAGGAAGAAAAACAAGGGCAGATTTGGGCAAAAAAATGATCCAGATTATCCACTTGCATTTCTCATGACAAAAATTTGGTAAAAATACTGTATATTGATCGGTTTGTTTGCCGATGTTTGCGTTCTATGATTCATGACTAATGTAAGGAAAATTAATTAACCAATTATTTTACTTTGACCAATTTTGGGGGGAAACTCGATGCAACAAACAAAATACTTTATTTTGATAATAAAATAATTACTTTGCGTCTATGAATCAGAGACTGAATAAAATGTTCAAAGGAAAAACGCACATCAAAGTAATTTTGACCATTTTTCTTTTTTTTTTTTCCTCTTCCCAAATGGCCTTAAGGTGAGCGCATGCCGCCCGGCAAATCCACAAACGCAATGAAAGCGTGTCGAAACAGTGGCAATTTCCCGCGGCCGTTGCGGATGCGCAGCTGGCAAACTTTCTCTGGCCTCGCGCCGCAGGAAGCTGTAGAGCCATTTGTTGCCGCTCCCGCTTCCTCTTTTGCACATGAACCATTTCCTGTATGACACGGCGCGGGCTGTCGGCAGCACGAAACGCTCATTGTTCTCCGGAAATTTCCCTCAGTCCCTCCAGAGAGGAGCTTGCCCTTTACAGAGGGCTCGCTTCCCGCTTTCGCCCCCCAACAACCCGCAAACGTCTTTCCATCTATCACTTGGACATAGATGACATGAAGAGGTTGATAAACTCTTGGTCTGCCATGCTGGCTACCTTGCGTTGACTTGATTTATTGACATTGCGCATGTCAAGCCGCTCTACAATGTTTCGAGCCACGTTATTATCATTTTGCCATCAAATCTGTGACTAAATGACAAAAATGCTGATAAAATGCACCAAAAATGAAGAGCATTTTCGATGCATTTTATCAGCATTTTTTTTTTTCTTTTCACCAAATCCCAACGTAAATTAAACAGCACTTTAGTTGTGTCCTTTAAATATTTGCGTGCCACTAAAACAAAGCAGTCCGTAGCACGGGACGGTTTTGCATATCTCGCCGGGCAGAATTCTCCAAAATCATCACTTCTCAGGTGGGGGAGGGGAAAAAAATGGGATATTTGTAAAAATCCATTCACAAGCAAGTCATTTTCAACACAAAAATAACACCCACACGTGTGCAATGACCAATAGTGTGGGGGAGGCGGGGTTATATCTGGTTATTGTCAATATAATCATCCATTTTATTTACAAGTGCCTCTCAGTGGACGTGAATTATCAAAAAATAAATAAAATTCAAGAAACGAGTGGATGAGTGCATTTGAATTTGGCAAGCACAATCTCCACGTATTGAAGGACTTTTTCGTAATTGCTATTCATTTCCCCTTTTTTTTTTTTCCTTGGAATTCTTGAAAATACACAAATAACGAGCATGTAAGTCTTTCTCCTGTTATGACAGTTTGCCACGGTAAGCACTTGATTTAATCCGTTGAGGCGAGTCAATGAGAACACGAAAAACAACGTGGAAGCAAACATTGGTGAGGAACTTTTCGTTTGATCCAAAAACAACTTTCAAATATTTATCTTTTGAAAGCAGCGTCGCTCTTCAGGCCAATTTGTGGTGTGCCAGTGCACATGCGTGTATTCGTGCGTTTGCGTGCAGCACAGTGACTTTAAGGAGTCCGATTACCCAGCCTGCTCTCTGCCAGACCTCAGTCTCCACTCTGACTGACGCGCGCATACCCCCCCACCAAAAAAAGGGAACTCGAAAACAGTTTTGCGCATTCTCTCCACAATTCAATCCGACATTAGTTGTCGGTTTTTGTTTCCAGCAGTTCTCTTCAATCATGTGTCATGTAGGCGGACCGAGACATCAGTCTCGGAGTTCCCTTCACAGGCTCGCTAAGATGTAAGATGACATCAGTGCAGGGGGGCGCTGGGCGCCTGTTTTGTCGGGAGAGGCGGCTTTTATACTCCGGCGGCTGTTTCCATGACAACCGGGCAGCGCAACGTGTATGCGCTTCCAAGTCCAGACATGTCAGCGCACTTTGGCGTTGTTGCTGCGAGAAAAGGCAGGCTGGAATGCGCCGCGCAGAAGAAAAGAGCTGATTGGGGGAGGAAGGAGATAAGTGCCGAGAACAACAACTGATAAGAAGCTTCAAGACTCTCCACTCCTTTCTCTTCCCTGCGGCATCATGGAAAAAATCAAATGTGAATCTTTTTCCGGGCCCTCTCTTTCAAACACACACGCACACACTTCGATGTCGACTGTGCAGAGGGAACGTCAGCTGCGAAAAGTTTATTCTGAAGGACTTTATAAATAGAATGTCCCCCCACGCTGATAAAGGAGGAAGCTTCACCTCCAGGATGACTCGCTGATAACGCTGCGCTACTCATCCGCGCCGCATGATGATGTCATCAAACCTCCCGAGGAATAAGCAGATAGAATCCAATGCGTTCGGAGCTTCGAGCGGGCGGACGATGTCCGAGCGACTTTTTTACTGTCGACAACTGCAGCAGTGTTTGGGGTTTTTTAGATGGAGGACCGCCCCAAATTCTGATCTTGTGGTTTCGGGAGTGAGCCGTTCGTTCACTGTTTTCCTGCTCATCGTCGATTTTCTTGTCTTGCCTTTTCGGCAGCGGCGGGTCAGAACCCGGACCACGTCCTCCAGGGCACCGGCGCGAAAGCGGAGGCCAGGCGTCCCGGAGAGGACTCCACCGTCGCCCCCGAGGACGCCGCTCGCTTCCTCAGCTGCTACTGCTCCGGCCACTGTCCCGAAGACGCCACCAACAACACTTGCCAGTAAGCTTCGCGCCATTCCTCTCAATTACCGATATGTGGATACAATCTGAAGAAAAAACGATTTTATTCGACATGAAACAAACAACTGTAGCGTTCCTACTTTTCCCTCAGAAAACATTCAGTCAGCAAATGAAAAGTACCTTTTCGCCAGTTCGGGACGTGCCGCTCGCCAAAGCCGTTTCTTGATCATCTTTCAATCGGATTTTGTTGCCGTTACGGGTGATTGTTGAAATCATCGACTTTGCCAATTGCTAGTTTTGGCTGAGCTCCGTTTAGTTTACTTTCTCTCAGGAAAACTCTAGAAAATTCTTGAGGAGTGGGGGGAGGGGTGTTTTTGACTTGCGTGGTGACGATGGTCATTCCCCCAGAACCAACGGTCAGTGCTTCGCCATCATCGAGGAGGACGAGCACGGCGAGGCCATCCTCACGTCAGGATGCATGAAATATGAGGGCTCACACTTCCAGTGCAAGGTACGCCGACACACACACACACACACGCGCGCAGTCAGGATGTGTGTAAGGTGATGGTTCGCTTTGGACCGGCAGGACTCCCCCAACGCTCAGACCAGAAGGACCATCGAGTGCTGCAGTACCGACTTCTGCAACCGAGATCTGCTGCCCACGCTGCCCCCGCAGGCTCCTTCAGGTACTTTTTGTTGTTTTTCCGGCTTTGCGGCGTCCGCTCCGCCGCCCAAATCGCCTTGGTTGACCCTCGCCGTGCCCCCGATCCGCCTCCCCGTCTTGTTTCCAGAAGGCAGCCCCCACTGGTTGGCCTTCCTCATCTCCATGACGGTGTGCTGCTGCATGCTGGTGTGTGTCACGGTGGTCTGCTACTACAGGTGCGCCAAATACTCACTTTTGCACTACGCGATACACACAAGTGCCACCAAATCATTCCCACTGACACATTTCACATTTGTCAGTTGGTCATTTGTACCTGTGCGTGACATTTGAGGTCGTTACCAACTAAGACACAAATGGCATACACTGATTAACTTTCACGAGGTAACGAATATCAAAAACACATTCTAAACGTTAAACTTGAATAAATGTAATTTTTTTTTTCCCCCGCTTTTATTTTGATAACTTTGTTAGATTAAAAGAAACGGGCTTCATTCATTGATGAAAAGCCAAAGTCTTAATGTCAGTTCATCCTCACTTTGAGACGCACACAAACATGACATCACATCACATTCTGCTGTCACATGACTGCAATGTTTGTGTCTGTCTGCTTTGCTGCGCGTGTGTGTGTGTGTGTGTGTGTGTGTGTGTGTGTGTCTTCTTTGTGGATGTGTTTGTACATATGCGTTTTGTGAACATATTTTGCGCGTGCGTGTCAAGATACAAGTGGCAGAGCGAGCGTCAGCGTTACCAGAAGGACGTGGAACAGGAAGTGTTCATCCCCGTGGGGGAGTCTCTCAAAGACCTCATCCACCAATCGCAGAGCTCCGGCAGCGGCTCCGGGCTCCCCTTGTTGGTACGAGCGTAACACTGCACCAGTGGCCCATGTTGCCCCACGTGTTGGGAGCGAGCGAGCAATCATTGCAGTCAAATCAAATCAAGCAACATAATTCACGCCCCAAAGGTTCAGCGGACCATCGCCAAGCAGATCCAGATGGTGCGTCAGATCGGCAAAGGGCGTTACGGCGAGGTGTGGCTGGGCCGATGGCGAGGCGAGAAGGTGGCCGTCAAGGTGTTCTTCACCCGGGAGGAGGCCAGCTGGTTTCGAGAAACTGAAATCTACCAGACCGTCCTCATGAGACACGACAACATCCTCGGTAGACACAATTTCACGCACATGCGAGATGATGTCACCGCCCTGTATGATGTCATCTTTTACTCTTTCAAGAATCAGGGTGCCTGGATGTAACCTACCGCCTGTTATTCACCACATTTTATTTATTTCCCCTATTTTAACCAAATCCCCCACTTGTTGATATTAGTCATCATGAGCGTCTGTGATTTGCTATTCATAGCGGAGGCCCGCTGTCGAGTGGTGATGGAATATTTTGATGTTTGTGATTGTTCAGGGTTCATCGCGGCCGACATCAAGGGCACGGGCGCCTTCACGCAGCTCTTCCTCATCAGCGACTACCACGAGAACGGCTCGCTCTACGACTTCCTGAAGACGGCCACGCTGGACACGGCCACGCTCCTGCGCCTGGCGTACTCGGCCGCCTGCGGCCTGTGCCACCTCCACACCCAGATCTACGGCACGCAGGGCAAACCCGCCATCGCCCACCGGGACCTCAAGAGCAAGAACATCCTCATCAAGAAGAACGGCGCCTGCTGCATCGCCGACCTCGGCCTCGCCGTCAAGTTCAACAGGTCGGATTCCCGGATGACGTCGACGGCGCCGCTACCGGCCGCCGCCGTCTCGTCTGACCCGTTCTCTGTCCCCGTAGCGACACCAATGAGGTGGAGATCCCCCTGAGTACGCGAATGGGCACGCGGCGCTACATGGCGCCGGAGGTCCTGGACGAGAGCCTGAAGAAGAACCAGTTCCAGGCCTACCTCATGGCTGACATGTACAGCTACGGATTGGTCGTGTGGGAGATGGCGAGACGCTGCGTCACCGGAGGTACGGCCCGCCGACACGTGTGAAGCAGCCAAGGTTTTTAGACAACTCAAGTTGTTAAGAAAATGATTCTCAACAGAAGTGACATTTTACGTTTACAAAAGTAATGAATCAAAATTATGACCAGGAAAACACCTTACATTTTGGTCTTGGTCAAACAATTACGTGCATAAGCTTTCAAAGTTGATTTTATATGGAGTCATTTCAGCTCGTTCGCCGCTTCCAATAATCCTTGGTCGTCGTCGTCTTTATTCGTGGCTTTTATTTATAAAATGTGGAATGGGAATTTTTGCGACTTGGGAGATTCTAGTTGGAAAATTGAAGTGTTTTCGGATTGGAAATGAACTGAACCCTTTAGAATCGGAATGGGTTGAATTGATGCAAAATGGTGGAAATTCAATATAACAGAAACAAATGATTGATTGAGTTTGGGCTTTTATTTTGAAATTACAAAAACATTTGGGACTGTAGTTGGCTCAGTTTGAAAACAGTCAAGAAAGGTTGAAAAGGAGAAGAGCAATCCAGGAGCTGGAAAGTGGCCCAGGATCTTCTCCCAGCCTAGCTAGAAAGTCATATGCGCACAAAAAAAAGAAGCTGTTTTCATCCCGTGCGCCATTTTGTGCCTGTGTGCGCAGGAATGGTGGAAGAGTACCAGCTCCCGTATTACGACATGGTGCCATCGGACCCGTCGTATGAAGACATGCTGGAGGTGGTGTGCGTCAAAGGCCTGCGCCCCACCGTGTCAAACAGATGGAACAGCGACGAGGTAAGACCACGCCCCACATTGGATGACGCCACCTCCTGGAGGCCGAGGGCTCCTCATAATTCTCTCTGTGTGTGTGCTATTTTTAGTGTCTGCGCGCCATGCTGAAGCTGATGTGCGAGTGCTGGTC
Organism: Hippocampus abdominalis; assembly: GCA_018466805.1. Taxonomy (NCBI): domain Eukaryota; kingdom Metazoa; phylum Chordata; class Actinopteri; order Syngnathiformes; family Syngnathidae; genus Hippocampus; species Hippocampus abdominalis. Next base: position 1,468,872 of record CM031702.1, read on the forward strand.
GACAAGCCCCGCCTCCCGCCTCACTATCTTGAGGGTGAAGAAGACGCTGGCCAAGATGGTCGAGTCGCAGGACATCAAAATCTGAAGCGCAAAACGCGTCTGACAATTCGGAAGAAAAGGGAAAATCAAAAGCCCAAGTCATGGCGCTCGTCCATCTTCTCGTCTTCCTCCGGTGGCGCTTTCTGTGAAAGCAACGCAGACCACTTCCTGTCCCTTTTGCCAACTTCCTGTCCGGCTTATCCACTTCGTGTCCACTTCCAAAAAAACAAAAACAATTTCAACTTTTTGGATTTGCTCGTTGTGTTGGTCTTGGAAAATGTCTCGGCCGCAGGGAGACAACGCAGTCATCAACGTGGAGACGTGGACCCGTCCTGTTTTTTTTTTTTGTTTGTTTGTTTGTTTTTGTTTGTCAACAAGAGGTGGAGCTCTTGCTGCTACAAGCAATCTCATTGGTGGAGCCAAACCTCAGTGGGCAGAGCCGATGAGACAGGGAATGTGGATTTTATTTATAACAAACGCTACACTCGAGTACGCTAACGTGATGTAAAAATAATTGTATGTGATGGACGACAATGTTAGCAAATGTGATGACGCTATGAGTGCGAGCGCTGATGCTAATTTAGCATTAGCTTGTTTGCAAAAGCGAATAAGGGGGCGCTGGGAAATGCGAGCCGAGCGCGCGCGGCTTCACTCCGACCGTTCGGAAACTCCGAGCATTCTTGAATTGTGCGGAGCCCCTGAAAAAAGGAGTGCCGGTTGGAGCGTGCTCTCGCCGCTCCAACTGAGGACACAGAGCGCCCAGAATGTCAGGCCAAACAGGTGGATACGGTTCAAGCACAAGCTGCTGATTGGTTTTGAACCGTAGCCTGCATTCGAAAACGAAGGGGAGCGGAGGGCGCCTCCACCACGCCCAACTCAAACACTCGGAGTGCCTTTCGGACATCCGAGGGAATGCATTAGAGAGCACAAACTAGCGATAGGCAGTTTTTTTTTTTTCCATTTTATTGTATTTTTGGGGGCCCCTGTAGGGGTGCTAAGTAAAACAAGTGATTAAATATAGCAACAAAATGGCTGCTTTTGCAAACTAGCCTCTCTGGTCATAGCCATGTTGTTCGTGGAAGAAACTCACATCAAGAGGGGGGGGGGGGGGGGTCCACCCCCAACTCACAATTTAATCCCTTCCCCAATTTGGTCATTTAAAAAAAAAAGGGGGGGGCCCCCAACCCTGTTTCTTCGTGCCAATTACAGCTGCTCGTCACTTAATTGAAAACAACTTTTGGGATGGGAAAATGACGTTTCCACTGATGTCAACAGACAGCTTTTGTATAGTCACTTAAAGGGGGAACCAAACCCACTTTTGGGTGGGGGGGGGGGGGGGGGGGGGATATGCCATTTGTGCCAGCACGAGTCGAAACACAGTACTCTTGATTCATACTGCATTTGTGGAATAAGAAATTAATATCTCACCCCCCTCAGGGGAGCCGCCATGTTGAGAGATAGCGATATCGTCCGGGAGTGACATCACGGCTGCAGCCACACCTTTGCCTGCTAAAACGGCACATTTGAGTGAGGCTGCACGGTGGAAAAAGCATCTGTAGGAACTCAGAGTCGATGGTAAACACGAGCGTTCCATCTCGCCTGGTTCGCTCACTGCTAACCCTGACGAGCGTATACCATTTTCAGCAATGACAGCTTAATTAGTGAGTGAACATGATTTAGCTTGTCACTGCTGAATATTTCCCAAATCTGTCTGGCTTGCTTCAGAAACCGCGTGGCGGGAAGGGCTGACACCTCACACTCTCTCTTATTCACACTGATGATAAAGGAAAGGTGTAAATATGGCGGCCCCTGTAGGCAGGTAGCTCTTAAAACGAGTACATTTGAAACATTATTTTTTCAGAAAATACTTTTTGGGTTTCAAATTTGTTCCAAGTCATCTCAACCAATAAACTCTGTAATCATCAATTCGCCCATTCATGGCGCAGCCCTAAAACAAACCAAAGCTAACCAAAACGACCATGTTGTGCTAATTTTGTACGCTAACGAGCGAACGGCCAACTTCTTATTTGCTGACGTAGGTAAGCGTTGGCCATTGGCTCCTCCCACTGAGCTTTCATACGTCCAATCAGTCTCTTGTAAATGCCTTTATTGTCATTTAAGACATTCTTCAGCAGGAACATCAATGTGAAGTTTGTTAGCTCTTTGCAGCGAGCGTTGCCGTAATGTCGAGCACACGTGTCAAACTCTGATCCTCGAGGGCCGCTGCTCTGCATGTTTTAGATCTTTCCCTCCATCACACTTGATTCAAATGATGGGGCTCCTGACGTGTTGGGAGGAGGGAAACAAATCATGCTGGACAGCGGCCGTCAACGACTGGAATTTGACACCTGTGGTGTAGAAAATATTTCGGTCGAATTATTACATTCAGACTTCAAATATTTTGATGGGCAAAATTCAGTCACTTTAGGCTTTGCATTCGCTTCCTCGTGCTAAGATATGCTAACAGAATCCTTGCTGGACATTGTGCTTGTTTGAAAATGTCAGCGTTGTCTCTTGAAATTGGCTAAATGTTTGTGTCGTCCGAGTGGCTTTTTTTTTTTTAAGTGGTCAACTTTGATGTTTTTCCTCTTCTAATATGCAAGAAGCCTTGAAAGGCGTATAGAAATGTTTGTTCTTTTGTGCCTTATTGAGTTTACCAAGAAAACAAAAAGTGTATACAGTCTGTCCAATATAACAATTGTAAGTAAATAACCTTATTTTTAGTACTCAACAACTGTTGTCCTTTCACTTGTGGGGAAAACAAGCAATCAAATTCCGATTTTACACTTCGTTAAGTACTTGAGTTTTCCTCAAATCCTATCTGGTATGTAAGCTAATTCCATAAAACAGCGACTTTTTGTTCAAATGCTCTTCATTTGATGTGCCAAAATTGTTTGGTACAGCAGCACCTCCTGCTGGACAACGTAAAATGTTCATGCATTTAAACATTAAAATTTAATGCACTAAACTTTCTGAAAAAAAGAAGCTTGTAGTTAGAGGCCACAAATCATTTATAACTTCTCAATGTCTTATCTAATCTGCTTTGAAATTGGAGACGAATTACCATGAACATGCAGCCACGTTTTCTCAACGATAAAACACTGGATAATGCAAAAATAGAAAACTGTAAATTTTAGCACAACCATATGCGAGCACTCGCATAGCTGACGACAAACGAGCAAGAGACTGTTGGTCAGAACAAATGTTGAGTGTTTATTGACTGTCCATGCGCCTACTTGTCTTCGGGCTTATTGAAGCAGTAAGTGAGGCAACACTTTCCGCAGTAATGGCGGTCAAAGTGGCTGGCCATGAACACGCCGGCGCCGCACTCGTCCGCAGGGCACTCGCGCCGAAGACGGTGGATTTTGCCGTTCTCGTCCACCTGCCGAGACAAAAAAAAAAAATCAGTCGGGCGACCGCCGGGGATTGTGCCGGCTGAGTGTGGTTGGTTACCTTGTAGTACTTGAGCACAGCCAGCTTGACCTTCTTCCTCTTGTGTTTGTTCTTCTTGGGGGTGGTGTACGACTTCTTCTTCCTCTTCTTAGCGCCGCCGCGCAGCCTCAGTACCAAGTGGAGAGTTGACTCCTACAAAGCGGGAAAACAAGTTTTTAAATTTGTGCTCCCATACTTCAACCATTCGATCACTATCCAGACGCTTGCTCTCAATAGCCAAAATTAAACTCCTCCATTCAGTTAATACTTGTACAGTACAGGTGGACTGTCACCTTCTGGATGTTGTAGTCGGACAGAGTACGTCCGTCTTCCAACTGCTTGCCGGCGAAGATCAGTCTCTGCTGGTCAGGAGGAATTCCTGCACGAAAAATCTAGTCAATGGCCGTGCAAATCATGGGTTAAAAAGGATGATTCCTGAATTGCATTCGCTAGTGTTTCTGTAATCAACTAGTTGGTGGGAAAATACCAATTCCTCTCATAACATTTAGAGCCAGGAAACGAACTTACCCTCCTTGTCTTGGATTTTGGCCTTGACATTTTCGATGGTGTCTGACGGCTCAACCTATTCAAGAGGACAACAGTCAAGCAGCTAAAAGGTGTTTCAGAAAGGCAATTTATACATCGGTGTGACATGCGTCACGGGCTTACGTCGAGTTTAAAAGCAGGAAAATGTCACCGGGGTCACTTTTCGTGAACTACACGTGTCGACAATGCTCAGCTAACGGCTAGTTAGGCTTAGCACCGGGAAACATGCTTCGAAACCATCTCAACTCGATTCTGCCTGACATTTAATAACCTCCCGAGCCTCTAAACGCTAAAGGGACGAGATTTGATGACACGAAGTGTGGTTTTAATGCGTTCAAATGTTGATATTGTGAGAGCGGGTTGAAACGTGGACGGGGCGTCGCTCACCTCGAGGGTTATAGTCTTCCCCGTGAGGGTTTTGACAAAGATCTGCATCCTGGCGCACAATCCACCTAAACGAGACAATCACAAAACAGATTTTCTCTCGTGTGCTTGATGCTTAACGTTGTAATTGACGGGGAATATTCAGTTAGTTCGGGAGCGTCATATTGTTCTCGGCTCACCTCAAATGGCGGAGCAGCAGAAAAGAGGTCCTTCAGCTCCTCACGCGGGGTTTTCTAAACGACTTTACACGGGCAGTGCGCCCACTGCAATGCCCGAAAAAAACTCCTACGTTTTTATTTTGTTAAACGTTTACATCGAGAAAATATGTCGCTGCTGAAATGTGTATGACTTCTTATGTATGATTCTTTTTTTAGGGGTTTTATTTTTATTTTATTATACTTTTTTAACGTAAGCAAAGCGACACTGGCACTTTGCAGGGCAGTATTCCTCTGTGTTGTAACGGGAAGTTTCAGAACTAAAGAAGGTGGAATTCAAAATAAAGTGCCAATTTTCAAGACAGGAATGACGACATAAAACGTTTGTTTGTTTATCTAACAGTGATGAAAACTTGTATGTGACTTTTATTCCTTGAACATGAGAACAAATACTGTACTGGGATTGTCCAGCCGGTAACGTAATTTGAGAAATAAATGGCAGATGACCAGCAGGTGGCGATAAAATGCACACACCGACACTGTCATGTATATTTTGACTTTTTGAATGATTAGTTATGCATACACACACGCACTCACACACACGCACACACACGAGTACCTATTGTACTAAATTTGTATGGTTTCAACTGAATGAGTCAATCAATGTCATCTGGTTTGATGCTTTAGTTTGTTTTTTGTCAGCATGACTTTGATTTCCATGGCGGTGGAGAGAGTGGTCATCGGTAAACAAACAATCTCGTGTTGTCAATCGTCTTGGGGGGGTGCTCAGAGTGTGTGTTTCATACACAGTGGTGATGACACAAAGACTTCTGTGTGTGTGTGTGTGTATGTGTGTGTGTGTCTGCGTGCGTTGTGTGATACAGTATACTTGACTGCTAATCCGCGAAATGCTTCACTATGTAAACGAAATGCTACAATATTGTCACCTGCTGCTTATTAACTCTATTTGTTGGCCTCTAAAAGCTACTACGTTATTAAAAAAGCAACATGCTAATGTGTCTGCCAAATGCTTCACCGTGTCCACTTGTTAGTCGCTAACTGTGTCCGTTAGCTGTGTCACCTGGATGGCAAAGTCATGAGTTTGTGTTGAGTAAATAGTGTCACGCATAGTGCCGACTGGGCACCATGCGAGCAGCTGTCGTTATCGTTTAACTCCATCCGGCCAGACTAAAAATAACTTTATGTGTCAGCTTGCAACAACTGTCACGCAAACACCTTGATACTCAAGTGCAATTGAGCAGCAGTTTCTAAGATGCCGATAAAGTATTGCATTTATACGGGCAGTAGTTTGACTTACAAGTTGAATTCGCTCTGTGACTAAGCTTGTAACTCAATTTACACAAAGATCAAATCAGTTTTTTCCCCCTGTTGAAATAACTTGACATGCCAGTAAACTCTTCTCGTCCCACTCTAAAAAAAATGTTTTTGGTCCATGTCATCAATGTATAAAAACGGCAGTGTATTATATAACACATAATGGAATAGAATACATGAAAGGTAAAGAAAGGAACTTGTGATAACTGTACGTACTGTACTGTACCAAATGTCTTCTGTCAAAAAGTATTACAACATAAATTTGAACTTGGAACTATTTGCCGTGTGTCGGCCGTACATACTATTTAATTACTGCATTGGGACGTGTGTTTAGATGCCATATATGCATTTCATTACCTTGTGCCACGTCATGAGTCTGAAAGTAACCATTGTGTAATGTATGTTGTATGCGTGTTTCCTCTGTTCGAAGTGAGGCTGCCACGTTCTATTGCAGACTGTTGCAGGAGCGGTGAACTGCCGACGTTGTTGTGTAAGACTTGACCAGATCAAACTTCTCCATTTACAGCACAACAACTCGCCTCCCACAACTCCCGCCTATTAGGCGTGCCCAGTAATGGCCTAGTCTGATTGGTTATCGTACATGTCAACAAGGCCGAGTCGGACTCTGATTGGTCGGAACACGTCATCCTCTTTGCCTTTTCAACTTGGCGCTGCGCGTCCTGACTCGGGTTCGATCGTCTGTGTGCCGCCCTAGTCCAAACTTTGTCGGCGTCCAGGGTACACTTGACCGTTGACCGGTCGTGAGCTTCCGGTTCGGCCTCACGGTTCTTTTCGTGTCGAAAGCGGACTTTTGGTGTCAAGGCGAGCCGCCGCTGAAACTTTGGTCTTCGTCACTCGAGTTGGACAAAGAAAGATGGCAGACAACGAAGAGCAAGAGCAGCAAGTGTCGTCCAGCTCGGCTCTCTTTAGCGACTTGGTCCACCACTACCAGGCCGAACCCGAACTCTACACCGGTCTTCCGCTCGATGAGCAGCCCAAGCAGGACCTCTTCAGCCTGGACGACATCGTGGACTTGGTCGGCGGAGCCCCTGATGCCTTGAGGCGGCACATGGCTGAAGATGGGGAGCCACACGGGTTCACGGAACCCGACGAGGAGGAGCCCGACTTACTCGACCCGCAGCCGGAACCGGTGCCATATTTGAGGGAAGAACAAGAGGCGGAGGAGGACGAGCAGTTCATGCCAGAGTCCAGCGACACCTTCAGCTTCCGCCACACGCCTTCACTTCCCGATGCCAGTCGAGAAGCGGAGCCACAGGTTTGTCCGGAGAGCGACGCCCTCCCCACGGCGCCTGCAACCCAGCCAGCAGCGCCATCCCCCGCACACGCGGCGCAGACACCGGCCGACATACAGCCAGCACGGGCTCCGGTATCTTGTAAGTATAAAGACGCTCGTCTCTCTTTTGGTCGGGAGAAAACCAGATTTTCGTAAAAGCGATTCCTGCACGGAGACCATTTTGTGCTTTCGATCAGCGAACTGGCTGCTTTTCCAGGTAGCCGGTTAGCTAGCGGCTAATCGGCGGCTCTCCGCGCCTGCTTGACGGCGACAATGGCAAGACCGCCACACTTGTCGAACGCCAATGACACCAAGCAAACTTAAAGGTGAAAGGGGGGGGGGGGGTCTTTTCAAAAGAAGCTAAATTGAAGGAAAGAGACCAATTTAGCGTTGTGTTGGCGGAAACGTCTGATGGGGTGTGACGCGGCCCACCTGTTTGGACGCTAACGTCACAGGATGATGTGCTGCATCATCGTCTAGTTTGGCGCCGATCGCCACCCTCTCTCAGCCTTTCTGATTCGCGTAAGCAGGTAGGACGAAGTTTCCTTTTGATGTTTGTGGGGGTTTTTGATCTGACGAGCAGCGTGCATCTGCTCCCTGCCTCCGCCCGTTGCGAGCTGCAGTCGAGTTCCTTTATCGGACAAGCCGAATCGCTCCTCTTCTGGGATGAGGTCTTCCGCTCGATGGGAAATAATCACCTTGCTCGGTTTTAAACGTGAAAAAAAATGGCCAATCCACCTCGGATGAGTTGCCGCACTCACGCTTTGGTCGTCACTCCCAAGGAGCTTGTTGACGGTCACCCACTAAAAACGGAAGCTCGTTGTTGTTTCTTCACACCTCTGCTAATTGCCGTGTCGTACTTTGGTCCTTTGGGCGTGTGTTTGGAAGGATTTCAGTGCTTTCGAGTCAACATGTCATGTCGAGTTCGGTGGCACAGGCCCCCCGCGGGGCTGTCCGATAATGGGAGCCCGGCTAGGTCAGATTAGTCACAACAAAGGAATCCGCTAAACGTGGCCACACATTTTTTTTTCTCCCGGCATCTCCTCCCCGATTCCAGCATCATCCTAGCCTCATTCCTTGTGGCTACAACCAAGCTGTGTTTGGATTGCTAATCTGCTCTATTCACAGCTCACCGCCTTTAACCGGCACCCTGGAAACTGCTAGTTAGCAGAGAGGCCCGGTTGCGATTCGGCTGAACACCCTGGGGCAAAATGAACGAAGGAATGAATCTGTTCATGCGAGTTGGCTTTGTACACGGAGATGAGGCAGATTGCAGGCAAACAGGCCTGCAGGCAAGCAAGAAGCCTGCCTGCAGAGCGAGCCAGAGAGAGGGAGAGCCAGGCAGGGAGTCAGGGCGGGGCCGCCTAATGGACCAAACCACAAACGGAACAAAGACGCAACTAGGCTTAGCTTGGCAAGCCTAGCTTCAATTCATTTGCTTTTTCTAAGGCGCTGTTGGTTTAAAATAATCTTTTCATTTCGCTTTTCGTGCGACGCCGGCCTGCATGAAAGGCACTGATGTCGTGTCGAGGGGACAAAGGAAGCCTATCAGTTTCAAAGGCTCCGAGGTAATATTACAGCCGTTGCAATACAATTTTTCCACTGTGAATTACAGAACCCCTTCCCCACCGAAATTTATAGTTCTTGATGAATTCTACAGATATTTTTGGTTCAGTCGAATATGACCCTCGTTCCTTTCACGTTGCCCAGTGTACATGACTCGTGAACTCTGGATAGGGGCTCCAATGACACTTTTTTTGCAGGAGTATCGGTGCCGTATCAGACGAATGCCGACTGTAACGTCGCCTCGTTTCTGTTGTGGGACTTTCCGAGGTGTCACCCCTCCCTCCACCCTTTCTAGTTTGGGCAGTACCTTCATCCGTGTTCCAGTAATTTGTGTTCTTGTACTTGTTGCCAGTATAGAAGCAGGCAGTCGGCACTGCCGGAAAGAAATGGAAGTAAAAATTGCTTTCAAATCTGCAAAACCTTCTGTTCAAGCGTTTCAACCAAAATGATCTTGACTTCCTGATGCTTTGGTTGGCCCCGGATGGAAGCTCATCTTTCAAAACCTTTGGCTTCCTCAAAGCTCCTTAAGGCTCTGGAGTCTGGAGCTGAGGACTCCCGCTGTGACTGTTGCGTCGCCTCTCGTGAGAATGACGGGAGGTCCGATTGACCTACATGCTTGTGTCTCGGCTCAGCGACATCCATCGGAGTGTGTCACTGAGGCGTCGGGTCAGATGGATTACTGGACTGTTTGTTGTCTCGGTGTCCTGGTCACAGAGGAGTGGCGATGCGAGCGGCGGCCTGTTTTGGTTAACGCGCCGACACGCGCGGCAGCTGACAGACAGACAGACAGACAGACAGACAGACAGGCAGGCGGACCACCAAATGTGAGCAGACCATCTATCCCCCTGGGTCCAATTTCTTTGGCACTGCCACAGCCCACGTCATGCTTACTCATAATATGCTGAGTCATTGGAGATAATGCTGGAAAGGATGACGTCTATCTAAAAAAATATAGATCTCTCTCTGTCTCTCTCTCTCTCTCTCTCTCTCTCTCTCTCTCTCTGTCTTTATCTATATAAAATATATGGTAGAAAAGTTCATGAAGTAGTTCAGGTGAAAATTATTAAACACGCTGAAAAATACTTTTCAGCAAATTGAATTTTGGCCTCATTTCTGCATTCAATCCTTTCCTTCTGTGATATTCTCTTCACATTTTTGGATTGTGGAGCATGGCTTTGATGTTAGCTGCTAGCTATAGTTAAAGTGGAAAAACACGCAAAATGGTGCTCACTGTTGGCAATGAACTTGACTCTAGGGAGTGAACTCCCGAAATGAAACCTGATGGTAAGAACATGTCTTTATTTATTTATTTATTGTTTTTTGGGTGACCCAGCTGTATTTTATTGATCTTATTCAAAGTAAAAGTAAGGTTCATTGAGAAGAAATTAGGATTTGGAATAACAGACACAATGTAGCTCGGTCACCGATTATCCTCTGAGTGGAATGGAGTCTCTTGATGTGAAGGTTACGACTGTATGACTTAACGATTTCTTGCACTCAAATGGATCTTTCGGGGGTGATTGTTATTGTTGAATGAAGATTTTGGGGTGTGTTAGCATTTTTGCGCTAGTTAGAAGCTAACGGTTGTCGTTCCTGGTTCATTCCTAGGCTGTGTCCAGGGCTGGAATCTAAACGTGGACCCCAGAGGTAACCAACCAAACGTTCCGCCAGATTCATCGTCTGTGATTGACGACCAATCGGACGCATGATTCACTTTGATCATTTCACTTAATTTGATGAAGATCACCGGTGGCCAAGTTGATTGTTTGATTGGTGACTCGCAACATCCTGATGAAAGGTGCCCCGCCCTGTTTGACGTCGTTCTTTCCTCGCTCGCCATTTCCACTTCCTGCTTTTATTTTCCAGACTCCTGCGGGAGTTGACAAAGTTGGCGCCGAGCTGATGGATAAAGCGCTTGGCGGAGAAAGTCTTTTTGTTTCTACCCAACTCAAGGGTTTTTCTCGAGCACTTGAAGACAAAACCCACCGAAGTCGCTTTATTTCATGAGGGCTGTCACTCGTCAATATTTTCGTTATTGTATCGATTATTCCACTGTTTCATCGAAATAATAGCAAACAAAAGTATATATTTGCAATATATACATATATTTAAACAGTTGTTCATTTGCTCTTGTGTACATGAATGCTGAAACAAAACCAAACAAAGAAAGAGGGATCCATTTTTTCACTTTTTTTAACACTCAGCCACTTGTTGGGTACCGATGAATGCGGAGGCTTCACTTCTGGGCTTCACTTCCTGGTTATTCCTACTATGACTGCAAAATCACAAATGTTTTTGTCACAGAGGAAACAATTATGTTTCCCACAAATTGACGATGACTCGTAGAGTGCGTCGGTCCGTAACTTGCAACGATGGTTTGCAAGGTGCACGCGGCAAAGGTTTTTCTCGCCAGGGTTTGGTCAAAGACGCCCGTCAACGATTTTAATGGTCTCAGTTTTTATTGTCGCCCAAAAATTTTGAACATGTTCAAAATTTCTTTCCAATGTTGAATGAACAAAAAAAGAACATTGGCTAAGTGCGCACGCACTCGGTGCCGTCCGACTGTCTTCCTCTCGTGTTCATCGCTGTAATGGGACCTCCCATTTTTGAGGTTGATGAGTCAGGAAGTGGTCTGACTCTTTAAGCTGTGGCGATGGAGACGGATGCTTCGTTCCCTTCTGCTGTCATGACAAGCTGACTGATTTCGCTCTCTGCCGCTTTCTGTCGTTTCTTCCGCAGATGCTTCTTCTTCTCCTTCTAAACCTCAGCCTCTGATGCAATTCCCTACAGGCAAGTTGTCTCTGCTCGCTTTGCCACCCCCTCACCCCCCACCCCCACCCACCTCCTCGTCTTTGTGTTCGTCTCCACTGTCGAGTCATCGCCGCTGTGTATTCCCGTCACTCGCCTCGAGTGGCAAAAAAAGAACCGGAAGTGCATGTCACAAGTAGACTTTAACTCCTGCAGCATGACGCACGTGTGACTTGTGTGGCACTTCTGCGCTGCCTCGTGGTGTGTTGTTGTGACCGTCGGCGTTTGTAGGCAAGATTGTCGCGCATAATGATTCTCTTCAATGGTCTGACGTCGTAAGACGGTTTACCTGACAATTGTCACGTGCTTTGAGAAGAATCATTATGCGACAGCTTGTCGACCCCGCCTTACATGGATTACTGGCGCCAGACCTGGGACGGATATTGGACGGCCTTCCTGTATCAGAGCACGTATGTGTAGATGGACACCAGACAAATGCTGCAAAGTCTTGTCCGCGGCGGGTCGTCTCTGTCCCCCGTAACCTTGCAAGAGCTCAAGGTTCAAATACCAAAAACACTCCTGCCGACTACTGCGGTATTTCTCACGAATCTCATTTGGTTTGCTTCCCCACAATGACTATAAAAGAGTCAATGTTGTAGTCATCCTACGTAAAAATGTTTTGGCATGATGGAGAGCGGCTGCCCCCCCTGGCCAGGAGCATGTGCACCAACCACAGTTGAGTTTTCAGCAGCACTTGTCTGGTGTTGAGCTCCGAAAGGCTTCGGGTACGCGTTCTACCCAGGTTCGGTGGGCACTGTCCGGAATGGAGTTTGTCTTTTGATATGTGCTGTATTGCATTCTCCCTCCCCCCCTTTCTCTTCAAGACTTGGGGAAGAAGGGTGGTTCCCCTGCTCCCATCTCCCCTCTCTCTCCCCTCCACTCCCCCGATTCCCTGGAAGAGCTCTCTTTGACAGAGAGCCCCAACCAGCCCTATCCTCCGGGATCCGCCGTATCCCAAGGCTCCTTTTGCACTCGGGCCCCTGCCGTCCGGTCCAAGGAAATGTCCTGGGAGGATGACGAAGAACATTCCAGACCGGGCCTCAGTCAGGAAAAGGGTGAACTACATCAGTTAACCGGTCCTTACCTGAGCTTAGGGAAAGACCCGGGGCCTCACGTTCTATGTGAAGACAGCGGAGTGTCCTTCTCACCTGAGGAGAAGCATCCGAGTTCAGAACTCTCCCCCGTCACCCCCCAGATGGTTGTCAAGTCTGACATTGCCTCCTCTAACCCAACAGAGCACTGGGATTCACCGCTTCTCGGATCGCAGGACAAGGCCAAGGTCTCGATGGATTCCTTTTCCAAGGAAGCAGCCGCCATAGGCTCTCCCGGGTATGAGTCGGAGCTGCTCAGCAACCCTTCGGATGAAGATGACGACTTGATGTACGAGGAGAAGAAGAATAATAACCCATTTGATGGCTTTTCCCCGCTGGCGGACAGTGGTTCCTACAACTTTGGCGAGTCCAAATCTGACCCCAGAGCCGCCAAGGTGTCGGACAGTCCCACTCCGGATCTTGTCCAGTCCCAACAATCTGAAGAACTCCAGGATAGTCCGCCATCATTCTTAGATGAGGGGAAAACGTTTGAGTCGGGCACGAAAGCCATCGATTCCCTCATGCAGCCAGTCGGTCTCTTCTCATCTGACCTCGAGGAGGAAGATGAAGAGGAGGAGGAGGAAGAGGATACGACGCTGCCACCATCGCTTCCAGACATCCTGAAGTCTTCCCCGCTCAACCCCGACAAATTGGACTCTGGCTCCTCGGAGGGAAGTCCAGACGAGCAGAGCCCCATTCTGGAACGCAGGATGATGGAGTCGCCCAACCCCCCGATCAACCTGTCAGCCAACAACCCCTTTGCTCTGGATGCTAAAATGTCTCTGCTTCAGGAGATGGCTGATGAGATGGAAGTGAAAGTGTCTGACAAAGCAAAAGATGAAGAAGTGAAACGCTTCGGTGCGTTTGACCTGGTCAAAGAGGCTGAAGAAACCACCCCAGCGCAGGTGAAAGTCGAGGAACCTGTCAAGCAGGTCGAGCAGAAAGATTGGTTCTCAAGTCACCTTCCTCCCAAGGTGACGGGAAAGTTTGAGCCCGTTGAATTTGAAAGTGAGAAAGCCCCCGCCGAGGATTCCGATTCGGAGTCACCGACTGCAGACTCTCTGTCTCCTGTCCTGGAGGCCATGGCCAAGAACCCTGCCAGTTTCCAGGTGGAGAAGAAGAATACCAAGGTGGAGCTGGAGGAGCCCGACGTGGCCGACGAGGTCTCTGAGCATGAGGTCTCCTCCGAGGAATTTGAGTTCATTGAGAGACCACCGAAGGGAGTCATCGATGAGTTTCTCGAGGCTCTCGATACTTCCAAGTTTGCAGCCCCCAAAGCCCCAGAGATCCCCATGGATGAGGTGCACAGTTTTGAGCAGCTTTCTGCGTCTGCTCCGGTTCTTCCCGAGATAGCCGCGGAAGTTCCAAGTCAGAGCTCTTACCTGCTCCTAACCCAGTCCTCGTCCCAGAAGAGCGAGGCTGATCCTGATCCGGACAAATTCTCTGTTCGGGAGCCAGCATCCCAAACGGCGCGCCCAAATGCCGCTGTCCGTAAGCCTGACGAGGCGGTGGCGCAGAAGAGCGGCAAACCGTTGAACATGCCACGCGTGAACATTTTGGCAGGTAAACAAAATCACTTTGGTCATGGCACCCCCGACCCCCGTCCCATCCCTCCACATTCCGTTTTCATTGCCTTCTCCATCTTAATCCATAGAATGACAATCACCCTTTTGTTTGTCGCCGTTGTTTTTCTCCCAACCAACCAGAAGCCTCGTGAGCTCCTCGATGCCACCTCCACTTTCTACCATCTGTGCTTTTTGACAATTTCTTTGTTCATTTAACCCATTCATTTTATTAACCCGGTAAGTCCAATGCTTTTTTTGGGGTTTGTTTTTGTGCTCCCAACTAAACCAACTAAATCAGTCCGCAAAAGCACAAGCTAACTGAGCGAATAAACCACAATGCTAATCTGAGGAGGCAACACTCACTCACCCACAGACATGTCACATAGATAGGAGCCCCGCCCGCCCTCCTCCCAACTAGATCAAAAAGTGCTTTACCACCAATGCCATTTTGCAAAATAACCAAACCAGTGCCGACATTGTTCAAATATCCCACGCTCAATCTCGATATTTCGTACAAGCTCATATTGCACGTTTGCTTCGGATTTAAAGATAAATGTCGAAATAGGACGCAGGTCCATGTCCTGCGAACAGAAGTCCCGCAAATGTCTTGCTTCCTTTCCTTTCCACAACTTGCGTATGCTTCTGGTGCGCCGACAAGTTCGCACAGGGCTAAAGACGTGTCGTGTCTTTTTAGCTCATCTTGCCGCAAGCAAGCATAACCCCAACGTGAACACAAAAGACCTGACTCACCCGACACAAGACGGCTCAGCTGAGTCTTGATTGACATTTTCTAGCGGATGAATTCTGTGTGTGTGAGAGCGGGAGCAAGATCCCCTGATAATTCAAGCCTCCTCCCTGCATTGCGACACTGGCAGATCCGCCACGGTGTCTGTTGAAAGAGAACTGTCAGCAAAGATTTTGTCATACAGCTGACTGTGAACGTGGGAGTGACTTGACATTTTACAACTTGGAACAGGTCTTGAGGTCCCGTTTGTCACTGGAAATCTATACGGGGGAAGTCATAAAGTGTCGATTCATAGACTAGATAAGGCGCATACTTGCAATATCTGCCCTCGTAGATTGAGTCCGCCTTATAAAGCGGCCAAGATGCAGGTGAAATGTCACTGGCTGCGGTGAGACAGACTTTGCACCTTTGCGCAACCAACGCTGTCGACATGCAAGTGAGATTGTATTTGGGAACTACCGCTAACGCCGCCATGGAACCGCCACAAAAAGATGACATCATTCGTGTCGAAACCAAAGCCTGAGGTACAATGTGGAGTCAGGCGGTTCATGGACTCGTCCTGGAGTTCAACCACAAGCTTTTCTACTGACTGCTTGCAATGTTCCAGTCCTGCTTGGGTGAGGTTAGCTTTTGGAGGAGACGGCTGCCCTCAAGTGGAGCTACCCTGCTACTGCGACTGAAGCAGAAATGCTTCTGCACTCGTGAGAAATGCCCCGAAAGCACTGATTTGGCAAGAAGGTAGTCAGACCAAAGACTGGGAACTGGCACATTGTGATCTTTTACAAACCATGAATCCATCCAGTGCTTCTCTGGAGAGTTCGACCTCATGCGGTGGGGTCGTTTAAGAGTGAGCTGGTGGAGGCTACCCAAACTGAAATTGGTGGACAGGCGCAGGGTACACCCCCGGACCACTGGCGAGTTGTTTTCCTAGTTTTCAAGCATCCTTGTTCAACGTGGGAGAAGATTGAAAGGCTGGAGCCCCGTCGCTCACAAACACTTGTACAAACTGCCCATTGAACCGAACATTTTAGATTCAATCGTGAGAAAGCTGAGCAAGAACTCAGACTACTTTTTCGAATCTCTGAACAGGGCTTTATTAGCATGGTGTTACTGGTCTTTGCAACGGTGTGACGTCTTTGATTTTAGAAGGAGTTAAAAAGTCGGCGAAGGAATGTTGACGTATACATTTCAGACTGCGGTGAATAAGTACGAATGTCATAAAATGACGACATTTCAAAGTGTCTGGACCGCCTTGTACCTGCGCAGGTCCGGAAGCCTGACTTTTCATTGCCAAATCACTGGAGGGAGCGCTGAGGCTTCTTTTTGTTGCTGCGTCAGAGCGCCGGCGGCTGACGGTCAGCTGACTGCTCATTGGCCCTTTTGCCGTGTTAGAACCACGCCACCCCCCACACCCCCCCCACACCCTCCCTTTTCCTTCCTCTCTCCTCTTCCTCATTGCCAGTGCAGCGGGGCGTCCATGTGGAATGTGCGCCTGTGATTGTCTGACATGGAGACTGCACGCGTGGACACGAGCAAAGCTGCGTGGAGGCAGCAGGGTACGCTGACGTCTTGCTCGCTTTCCGTCTTGACATGATGAGATGACCTGTTGTGTCGGGCACCGTATCGGCTGTCTGTGCTCCCCCCCCCCCGGAGCTCAGTAGAGCGCGCGAAACTGGGCGGGTGGGTCACGATGCTTCTTCAAGAGATGAAATGTTGAGACGTTGCTTCGGTACACACAGCTTACGTAATATCGAGCAGCGCTGCTGGGTAAGATTAAAGACAAGTTTAGCCAGCAATGCGGGCCGACGTTTTTTTGTCGCTTGGCCTCTTGTCATGACGACATATCTTCAGCGTACTGGAGTCTCTTCTCCTTGGATGTCTCTGAGAAGCCAGTGAAAATCTGGGCGGTTTTCCTCTTTGAGGATAATCCGAAGAGATTGTCAGTGAGCCATTTGAAATTTTGACAAAAAAGGAATGAGCATATCAAAGAATCTCTCTTTGGGCTTCTCTTTTTGACGCGTAGTCCATGTTCACGGACCTGAATTGTTTTTCGCTGAGCTCAGGAGAAGCGTTCTGACCGACTCGATCTTATGACTTAATCAAACGTGAACTCTCACCCAAAGCGCAAACATTCTCATCGATCATTGGAGTCACGATCGTGTTCTGGTTGCGCAAGATTTCCCATCTGCTATTTCGTGTGCGTGTTTTGTCTGCTTGTGAGCCAGTAGTTGTGCGTTATCGTTGCAACATCGAGCCGCGGACCTTTGTCCGCACTTGCGCTCTGTCCAAAGGTGCGTGGCAGAAGGGAAGGTCGAAGCGTTCCGTAGCCCGGCAGTGTTTTACCGACAGCTCGATGACTGGTCGCAGGGGATGACAAATACGCTACTGAACTCCAGGCATTCACTTGTTTGTCTGTAAACAAACTCTTCACGTCCTCATCTTGGATTTGGACAAATCTGGTGCACTTGTCTTTGGGTACTTTGCCTCTTGCTCCAACTCAGCCGGGACCCTCAGGAAGACAAGCACGATGGAAGATGGGTGGCTCATTCAAGTGACGCCTGATTTACTTTGACTGAGACTGGACACTAAAAACGTTATTTTCTCTTAATGACGCAGTCTGGCCGCACCAACGGCAAATATCGATACCGCAGGACGATGTCCAAATCCTTAATTCCGGTGTCTTTCCGACAGTTTGCTGTGAATCTCTGTCTGCTCTTCACGATGTGGCTAAACGACCAATGAAATTGTATTTTGATCTCG
The DNA here is from genome assembly GCA_018466805.1 of Hippocampus abdominalis. Taxonomy (NCBI): domain Eukaryota; kingdom Metazoa; phylum Chordata; class Actinopteri; order Syngnathiformes; family Syngnathidae; genus Hippocampus; species Hippocampus abdominalis. Next base: position 1,486,592 of record CM031702.1, read on the forward strand.
ACGCTTCAATTCTGAGCCGAACATTTCATTTCCTTTTGCGTCATCATCATCAGTTATCATCAAATATCAGTTCTCATAGTTTATGAAGGTTTTCTCCTTTTGGGCAAATGTCTTGCCAACCCCGAGGGAAATTCCAATGGTATTTCATCATTGGAAGCTGATGAAGCAGAAGGCTGGTGGTTGGCGGAGGAGGTCTTGATGAAGGTCATATGATGGGATGTGCTCACCGCACTTTAGCTTCTTGTCAAGTGATCTGCATTCAGCGCCAGAGTGGATTTTACACGGTCGTGCGGTTATTTAGAGTCTTCCAGTAGGCCCGTTGGTTTTACAGGCATCCCTCGCTATTTTGCAGCTCGCTTTTTGCGGCTTCACGGCCTCGCCAAATTTTAGCCTATATGTATCCGTATCGCAAGTTTGGAATCGTTTCACAAAAGAAGCTCAAGTACAACGTGCCATTTGGTGCCAAGAATGAATTGTAGGACTTCCACAACGAGTGAGGAAAGACGGAGACAGCAGCCGGTGTACTTTGAATCGCTTTATTGACCAAGCGCTAGCAAAATACAGTCGATGCAAACTCCCATCACTCAAGACGCAGCGTGACGCATGCTTTAGCCCGTTCACAGCAAGCCAAGTCTTAACGTGTGCTAATTTCCATTTCACTCAACTGGGCTGAGGTCTTACCGATCAAAGAGTGCGTACGATTCAAACTAAAAGTGTACGTACGCACAAAATCCCCAAATAACGCCTAAAAACAGTCAGTTTGTAGAATGAATATGTATATTATCATTTTTTTGTTTTTCAAAAAAACATGTACATTTAACAACTTCATTATAATTGGTCCAGTGTAATTTTATGAGGATTAACTATTTTTTTACATGTGTGCCTTTTTTTTAACATTTAATTACAATTTGTGAATTCATTGAAATTGAGAATGCCTCAAATGTTCAATTTTACATGCGCGCTATTTCGAACATTTTTTTTTAATAATCATGTATAATTAAATGTAAACGCATTATTTTAATAAAATGTGCTATTTTACATAGCATTGGAATAATGTATTTAGAATGGGATTCAATTGGAATATTATATGTGAAATTGACAAATGAAAATGAAGTAAGACTAAATTGGAGAGAGAGAGAGCGGGTTCTCCCACAAACCCGTTTACACTTTAAACTTGATCTCCAACGTGGCGCATGAGCGCTGAAGTTTGGCTTGGGATTTTTCTCGAAGCTTTCGACCCCACTGCGCATGTTCGCGCGTCGTTCTCGCTTTCCACGGTCGCGCGCATCTCCCCGGCGAGACGCGTGGAACCGCGCATGCGTGGCGTCGTCAGTGGGCGGAGCTTCCGAGCGGCAGCTGTGTGTTTCCGCGGACGTTCAACATGGACGCCATGCAGGGTCAGTCCAAACGTCATAGTTTGATTCATTCTTTCGCTCGCGTGTTTGTGGACGCGCGTCGCGGTCGCTTTGCTTTATGTTGCCGGGGCGGGCGTGCGGATGACGGAGCACCCTTGCTGGTGGTGGGGGCGAGGGAAGCGGTTGTCCGCGTCAGTCAGAGCGCCGAGCGGGGCCCCCCCTGCGGAGGTCATGCGGGACGAGTCGTCTCGGCGTTTTGTCCTGCGGCAGGGCGCCCCGTCCGCCGCCTGCGGATGGCGTTCACACGCCTGCTTGGGGTTCGCGGTGCGACGCTTGCCACTCGGGTCTGATGGTGACGAAGCGAACGGCGGCGCACAAACTGGATCAGCGGCCGCAACTGAACTCGGTCATGCGGGCTCTATTTTTAGCCCGGTCTCCGGCAATGCTAGCCCGCCTGAGACCATATGTAGCCAAGCGGCTCCATTTGGACCGCGGTACCGCCTCTTTTCCTCTTCTTCCTGTCGTTGTCGTCGGATTTTGAGACGATTTCCTACAAATATTAATCACAACGTCGTGTAGTTCACAAGTTGAATGCAATCAGCTACAATCACGCCGCAACAAGGACATTTGTCTCATTTGGGGTTATTAACATCCGCCAGATTTCATTTGATTTTACTGTTTGCCTTGGCTTGCAATCACAGACTTTTCAGATGGTGACTCGCTTCACAAAGAGCAGCACTTTGGCAAATTGTCAAGTCAAAAATTGTTCACTCACACAAAGAAGCGTCAAACAGTTTTTTTGCCACTTGAAGTTTACTCGCACAGCAGAAAACGGAGAGCTGTTTGGAAAGCACATCACTCTTGTCTGCTTCATGCTCTGTCGAAATCGCTTCCTCGCTCCCTTTCTTCCAAATCAGGGATTTTGATGCCGTGGCAGACTTGCCGCGCCATCGGGTAGAAAAAAAGCAAGCGGACAAGTTTTGAGTCGGCTTTGGCCCTTGGGTTGATGAAGGAGGAGGAAAAAAAAATGTCGAGTCATCTCAGTTTATAGACGCGAAGAAAGCGTAAAACGTCATCTGACCTTCCCGTCATCCATCTCATGCTCTTGGTTAGCCCGAGCATTGGCGCTACTCCACGCCCGCTTTCCCCTTTGCCCTTTGCTTTCTTTTGATGGCGGCGCGGACACCCGCAGCGGCTCCTCTTGTTTTATGTTGAGGGGGAAGAAATTTCATCTGTGCCCATACGTACAGCACATTTGACAATAAAGTTGCCTCTTACTGTTTTGTACCATGAGCTCCTCCACAGACGCTCTGCCGCTAAACCGGAGCCAATCGGCCCCCGTTCGAGGAAGGGCGTCGTCTCACATGGTTGCATGCAAAAAATTACATCAATAAAAAGAAAGAACTAAATGTGATCACAACTAACTTCTGCTTCTGCCCACACTCATTTGTTGTTCGTCCACCAAACCAGGAAGTGAACCCCAATCTGTTGATCGTTGTGCGTTTTCTTCACACTGACCATTCCAAATCGCGTCCTGTTTTGGAATCGAGGCATGAAAATAATTTTAAAAATTTTGTTATCGATGAATCGAAAAGAAGAATCGGATATCGAAGCAACGGTGCCATGAATTAGTCTCCCAATTAATGCTGTCCATGTTTTTTTGTCGGCGCCCCTCCCTCAGTGGTGGATCTGTTGTACTGGCGCGATGTGAAGACGACGGGCGTGGTGTTCGGCGCGGTGCTGCTGTTGCTGCTGTCGCTGACGGCGTGCAGCATCGTCAGCGTCTGCTCCTACATTGGCCTGGCGCTGCTCTCCGTCACCGTCTGCTTCCGCATCTACAAGGGCGTCCTGCAGGCCATCCAGAAGTCCGACGAGGGGCACCCCTTCAAGTGAGTCTTGCCCGCCGCCTCCGCTCACCAGGCAAATATGTTCTGCGTTAGCATTGGCTGACATCTTTGTTTTTCATCGAACGGCCTTATTTCTGTGCATTGTAAAAAAAAAAACAAAAAAAACGGAGATGACTCAATGCTGGATTTTGTTTTGGATTTGAGGGATTATGCCGAAGCCGGTTGAAAGGGACTCGAAATGCTTGCGCAAGCTAGTTTTCCCACCCCCTTCATTATTTGGAATTTGCCTCCGTCAACGGTGAATGAATTGTTCCACAAGATCAACAGCAGAGACAAGAGTCTAACGGGACGGACAGAAATAATGAGAAGATGAAATCCCAAGCAGGATTTCGTCTTCTCTTGTTGGCTAACATTAGCCTAGCCGCCTGGCGTACGCCTTCGCCCACTGCTGTCAAACGCGAGGCCCAAGGGCTCGCCACATCCTTTCATGTGGCCCGCGAAAGCAAATCAAAGGTATTACAACTCCCACGATGCTTGCCGAAATCCGTTCCAAAATTTTCAAAGTGTTAGCCCCGTTAGCTTTGCTAGCTCGCTTCAAAGTCGTACACTGCAGTGCTCACATGTGCGTTGACTCGATTGACTTTTTGTTTTTTTACTCTGCACTTTTTTTACCTTTTCGAATCCTTACCGAAGAGTTTGTAGAATCCTGAGAAGAGGCCAGTTTGAATAAGCGAATGCTTTAACGCGATAATAGTCATATTCTTCATGGAACTGTTAACGTTACCGGTATGTTTCCTGTCATAGAAAGTGAGTCCGTTGAATTTACAGAATCCATGCGCGTCACGTCACCGCGCATGGTTAGGACGTTGCCAGCCCTACCTCAATTTGAGCCGGGAAACCCCCCCCCCCGATCTGCGTACACCTTCATAGCAGTGTTGAGGGAGCGATCCGCTAATGGCTTGTCGCACATCTGGCAGGCAGTACCTGGAGCGTGAGGTGACTCTGTCGGAGGACGTGGTGCACAAGTACAGCGACGTCCTCCTGGAGAAAATCAACAAGACCGTCAGCGAGCTCCGCCATCTCTTCCTGGTCGAGGACCTGGTGGACTCCATCAAGGTGCGACTTGTTCTCGCTCTCGGACCTCTTGGCCCGCTTTCGAGAAACTCACGCGATTGGTGCCCCTTTTGCAGTTTGCCGTGCTGATGTGGGTCCTGACCTACGTGGGCGCCTTGTTCAACGGACTCACGCTGGTCATTCTGGGTGAGCGAGACGCTTTCCGACCTGCGCCGCTTTTACGTTGAGCGCCCACACGCAACTTTTACACCGATTGCCACGTCCAATGTGACTCACCATTTTGTGTCTTCCTTCCCTTTAGCCGTGATCGGAGCCTTCAGCTGTCCCATCATCTACGAGAAGCACCAGGTTCGTCGTCTTTTGAACATCTTCCGTTTTGCCCCTTGGCCTCCTGTTCTTACTTGAATGTTTTTTTTTTTTTTTTTTTTTCTTGTTTTTAATTATGTTGCAGGCTCAAATTGATCACTACCTGGCGCTGGTCAACAACCAAATAAAAGACATCGTTGGAAAGTAAGTCAACTCAAGTTCACCTTACCAAAAAGTCTGCGAAACGATAATTTGAAAAATTGACATTAAAGCAACCAAAAAAATGTGTTGATATGAAAGTGAAATATTTTGTTTATACATATGACATAAATACTTAAATAGGTAAATTTTACTTAGTTTCCAATGTTATCGAGACGTGACAGAGGAAGGCCCCAGAATGGAGCCTTGAGGAACACCAATTTGAGTTTTTGTCTTATTTATTTACTTTTTTTTTTTTTTGTCTTCCAGAATCCAGGCCAAAGTTCCTGGGATGAAACGCAAAGCCGAGTGACGAGAACAAAACGCGACAAAGTGTGGAACGGAGGCTGGCTGGACGCACAGGATAGGAAAGGGGGGCTTGATGTCCAAGTTAGGCAGAGGGGGAATGTGAGGGAGTTGGCGTCGCCCTTCCAAGTTTATTTGTCAAATCATGAAAACACTTCTTTTTTTTTTTTTTCTCCACTTGTGAAATTTGGCTTTTCTGGAAGAAGACAAAGAAGAAAGTTTGCTTGCTGTGTGTACTGTCCCCCCCCCATCCTGCTTCCCTGGGGGAGGTCACACGCTCCCTAGGTCGTTGTTTTTTGTGGCTGCCGATTGACACTTGTTAATTTATATGAAAAAAAAAAAATGTAGGAAACTGTACGTGAGAGCACGTTAGTTAGACAGGCCGGTGTTTTGCTTTTGGTTTGTTTGACCCCCGCCCTCCAGCTGGCTTCTTTCTCCTCATGGGTGGAGGATGTCCGTTTTGCGTGTAAAGGATGATAGGCCGTGTGGGCGGGGCTTTGAGCATTTGCCAACAGCATCATTTTCATCATCATCGTCGTCGTCGTCATCTTCACGGCTTGTGAGTAACTCGCTAGGATCCTCTTTCTAGAAAACATTTGGCAGTCTTGTTGTTTTGGTGTCATGGCTGTTGTGTCGTGTTGGAAGGAACACGTTTACGACATCAAATCCTTTCAATTCAGTAGGAAAAGAAAAAAAAACAACAACCAAGGCATAAAAAAAGGCATATTATATATGGAGCTCAGCTCTTTATAAACTTGCAGCATTTGTTTGAAATTATGTGATCGACTTGTTCATACTTCAAATTGTGACCAGACAAAGTTTGTGGAATGCGTTGTGAGATGTAAACATTATCCACCAATAAAGCTTCTAGAATAAAGATGAACGGACCAGGACCTCAAATATATTTTACTTACCCTTTGATTTATATTTGTTTGACTATTCATATAATGGGCGGCAAATATATTCAGTATTTGATCCACGTGTTAGTTTGCAGTGTTAAAAAAACACAAAACGAAATGGGTTGGGTTTTTTTTTTCATATTTATTCAAAGTGTATGACGTGACAGGAGAATATGATTCAAATGATCTTTGGGAAAATTATCCCTCTCTGGTCCCATTTTATGCCTCGAAAGGAATTTGTTCTATGGTCGTCGCGGCGAGACCAAACGAGGCAGACGGATAGGGGGCGCGGCCAATCAGTTGCTGTGGCAAGCAGCTACGCCAGGAGGGGGCAGGCTCGTCCAGTTAATTTCTCTCCGGTTTGTCGGAAAAGGTGGCGAGAGGGTGGTGGAAAGCTCTCGACTTGACGTCAAGGGATCGAACGGCGGGGTTCTCGAGCCCCATATGCAACCGCCACCGCCGACGCGACTGTTGCCTTCAGTCGTCAGGTAAGTCGAATCGATGGTGCGGTCCAAGATGTACAACATGAAAGTGGTCACGTGTCCTGGGAATTGTTGCCCAATACGGACACCTGCTGGATTGTACATAGCATTGCAAGCAACCTCAATATTGACCTCGTTCTATGTTGATTTAGGCAGTTGTTATATCGCTTGTTTTATAATGTCGATTATTGTTTTCCAAAGTAAAAGCAGATGTTTGCAAAAGGCTTTTTTTTTGTACACAAACACAACCAATCCTCTTTCATGGACAACTACAGAAATCAAAGTGAAACAAGGTCTCAGAATGATGAATCAATTATCAAAGTAGCAGTCTATTAATTTGATAGGTTACTTGATTCGTTGATTAAAGGAATACTTTGCGTCTGCATTGTAGCAGTAAAAAGAGAATATCTTGTCTAGGAGTAATTTCATAATATTTTTCATGCCCATTTAATAACTAAAAACGATTAAAAAAATGTATAGTTGGCTGCCACGTCATTAAACACGTCACAAGATAACTTATGTTGTATAAACGTTGTACTTATTAGACTGCACAATGATACACACGCGTGCGCGCTGCTTCACTGAATGGAATGTATCTATTCATCCGTGTCGTTTCCGGCCAATCCCATGAAATAAATCTTGCGAGTGAGATTTCACTTTTGATGTGAAAGATGACGCTCCGGACGGCACAAAATACACTTGGGCAATACACAAGTAGAGCAGAAAGTGCGGCAGACAGCACGGTGTCTGCCATGTTGTCCACTCGCGACACATGCACGGACAATGCTGTCATGAAAATGTCCTCCAACTGCCGCTTTGGTTCCCGTGGCTCAGTGGGTTCATTTCCCTTCCTTGCGGCGTTAGGCCTCGTATCCAGTCGAGCGCCGCCGCTGGTTCCAGATGTCGACTCGGTGTTCGGGTCGGCAGAAAAGGCGCGAGGAGCGCGCCAGACGCTCGCGCTGTTCGCGCTGTTCGCCTGACGGCGCGTTGCCGTGGAGACCGCACGAGAGCTGACACCCTGCTGACCTGGCGGAACAATCGCAAAACGACGTATCAAATCAAGTCGCCATCATCTGGCGACAGATTCAAACCGTTTTTCACCTTGTGGTACGTCATCAGCGAATGCCAGACTCGTTGTGTCTGACCACGTGACCTTTTCCGCTCGACACGCCAAGCCCCAAAAAAAGTCAAGTCATGTGACGTCACTTACACGCGCCTCGAAACGAGAATTCATTTTCCACGCCCACTTTTACCCGGCACAAGCCCTGTGTCGTATTGCCAGTCACTACTTGGGGGGGGGGGGCATCGTAAGAACAAAAAAATATGTTTTACGTTATATCGGGATGCATGTCATGTTTTAATGTGATAAATTTCACATTATAAAGTGACAAAGTTTACGTTATACAGTAACGCGATAAGTTTACGTCATAATGCAAGTTTGACTTCCAAAATTGGGCAGAGGAAACGGAGCTGTTCGTTCCGGTTCTGGTGACTGGTGGGGGCCCTGGTTGGTTTTGTGTCTTCTTTTTCAATCTGAAATCTTTTCCAACTAATTGTTTTTTAATGGTAAGATAGAAAAGCTGGGTAGTCGTAACTTTTAAGTAGCTTGTAACTTTGATCTCAAAGACACAGAAAATGACTTAGATGGTGACCTGTCCTATCTCATCTGCTAGTGTTCACTTAGTGTTGGCGGTGGCTGTTGCAAAAAGCGGCGAAGTAGTAAAGTCTATTTTTGATTGTGTGCTGGTGTGGTGACCTGCTCTTGGTGATCCTGCGAGGTTTGTCGCGGTCGGTCGCCGGCGTCTGCCGTCCCTGCGAATACAAGATGCACGTGAGACTCGCAAAGGCAGGCCAGAAGGGGCGCGACGACGTGCGTTGGGGCCTTGAGGACCTGGTAGTCCTCCAGGAGGGTCTCGGCCAGCGCGATGCGTCTCAGCAGGTTCTCGATGAACAACTGGATTCGGACCTTGCCGCTGGTCTCCTGGCGCGCGGCCATTTCCAAAAACTTCTGGATACTCAGCACCTGCCTGTGAGAACGAGATTTTACAGATACAGTGAACACAACTCTACAGTTTGGTATTTATTTGATGAAGCAATTGAAAAAAAAATGATCATAATACTGACAATTGGTGCCAACTTAACGTTTTGTTTTTGTTTTTTGTTTTCACCTTTCACGTCGCTCCAGCTCGCTTTCCGAGGCGTTGATCTGCTCCTTGAGGGCGGCGATCACCATGACGGCCACGTCCACCTGCCGGCTCAGCGACCGCTCCTTCTCTGCCACTTCTTGCCTCTCGCGGGACAAATGCTGCGAGTGGGCACGCTCGCACAGCAGCCGCGTGTCGGCCTGCGCTAGCTCCGTCCTGACGCGAGCCAGCCGCTGCTGCAGGACGCCGCAGCCGTCGCCGCAGCCATCGCCGCCACCAACGCCGCCGCCGCCAATGCCGACCAAGCCTCCGTGCCCCGCCGCTGACAAGGACCAGGCACCGTCCGGGTCTGAACAACAGTGATGCCCTGCGAGGAAAGGGGGGGGGCCAGGAGAAAGAGGTATTAGAACGGTGCTTGTAGAGATGCCTTCAATGTCATGTCGAGTGGGAGGAGTCTTTGATGTCACACATGCGGTGACAAATGAAGCATCACAGTATTGAAATTCGGGGGGGGGAGCTTTGATGTTGTGGGCAGTAGGAAATGGTTTCTCTTGATTTTTTGGCAAGATGTCTTTGATGTGTAAAAAAAGAGGTCAATGATGATCATCACTGGGTCAGCTTTGGTTCATGTCATGTGTGGTGGAAAAGAAATATGTTGGAAAGACGTGTCCTTGGCGATGTCCTGAGCAGTGCACAACAGAGTCTTTGATGTCATGAGTGTTTGGTGAGGGGTCTTGGATCATGCGTGCAGTGGAAAACGGAGTGAAAGGGGGTCTTGGATGAGGCAAAGAGAAAACAATACAGAAGTGCAAATAAGTATTTAATGGTCTCACCGAGCAGCGGCGCCGGGCCCAGATGGAAACCACTGTGATGATCCGGCGGCTTGTCCGAGGTCCCGTCCTCCTCGTCGTCCCCCTCCTCGTCCTGGTCCCCGTCCTGGCGCGTGCCCACGCTCCGTGTCCTCCTCCTGGAGATCAGGAAGTGGGCGGCGTCCCTGCCGTCACTGAGCGAGCGCCGCACGCCGCGCGCCGCCGGGCGGTCGGCGTTGTGCGGCGGACCCGCCGGGAGCTTCCCGGTGATGCTGAAGCCGTCGTGGTACTCGTGCGGGCACGCGGCGCGGGCGTCCAGGCTGCGGAAGAACGGCGAGCGGGCGCCATCGTGGAAAGAAAGGGAACCTCCAGAGCAAACCTTTTGCTGCATGACTGGAGGATGCTGCATGAGTGACCGCATGCATGCACACATACACACACACACACGCACACACGGTAAATACGTTTTAGTGGCTGATTGGTATTCCAGACAAATATAGGTTCCATCAAATGTTGAACAAGTAGGCATTTTCTTTTTCCCCCAAAATGTTATTTCATGATTTTTATACGCTTATAAACCCCATCCACCGCAAATTCGCACATCCCATCTGCCCCCCATGATTTCATCCAATCTTGTGCTTTAAATTGCTTCAATGTGATTGTATCGATGAGCAAGTATTCATCCACAAGGGAAATTCACCTGTTCTACTCATAAGATGACACTCCCGTTTAGCAGCGTGTCAAAAAACCCGACAAATAGACGAACTGTAACAACGTGACTTCTGGAACATTAAAAAAAAAAAAAAAAAAAAAAAAGGATTTGGATGACGTCACGAAGCAGCGCGCGTTATACAGTACAGGATCCATTTCGGATCGTTTGCGGGATAACGCTAGCAGGCTAACTAGATAGCTCTGACAGCCGGCTCCGATCAATCGATTCATCAACTCATTGATTGAGCAGAAAGGGGCGAAAGACAAGGATTGATCGAACAGACGTGCTCGCGCTTACCTAGGTCGCGCGCGCGCGTGTGCGAAGACGACCATTCGTGAACGCGCCGGAGAGACGCGCGGTAGCCCGCGTGACGTCACTCGGGACGACGGACGCCAGCAAAGTTAGCAGACAGGAATCACGCTTCCGGCTTGCTCCGTTCTTTCACAGTAATGCACTTTCGGTGGGATTAGTGACACTTTATTCCATCGGGGAAAATTTGGCAGTTTGCAACTCATTAACTAGGCCAAAAATAAACACATTTTACGCGCATGCATATAAATAGCAATACGTCATAGTTTTCGTCCTGTTGTAGTTTTTCATTTGTCATCAAACCAGTGTACAGTATTATACTGTATTCTCAGATTGTTAATCTTGGAGCTAGTTGACGCGATACACACGATTGTGCCCCTCTGCCAACATGATCAAATCACTTTGTGAAACTGGTAAATCGCACCACGTCGGAGCAGCAGGGGTACAAGAGATGGGTTTGTAATACTCGTTTTCAAGGTACCTCGCGGCAGTTTTGAATGAATTAATTTATTGAAGGAATCTTTGATGTCCCTCAATGGGGTTTGCAAGGTAATTTGCATTGAGAATGCCTACAATGGCCTTTTCAGAGTTTTCTGCTCGTTGTAAAGTGAATTTGTCCTGCAGATGTAGAGGCAGCCTTTGAGCTTCCTCCTGTGGTTGTTTGATGTACAGAATTGTTTGCTGACCTGGAGAAAACCACCGAAATCCCACGTGGCAGGACGCAGACCCGTCATGTTACGCTCTTGAACTTGGATCCTATTTTGTTGTTGCCTTGGACAAGATTTGTCCGTAAGTACTTGTTATGGCAAATATGATCATGCTGACTATTGGGTTTGGGGAGTTATGATATTTTATAGGGAATTTGAGACTGTTTTAAAATAACATCTCACTTGATATTTGTATTAGACAACGTCTGCTAGTTGTCTTAGCTAATACCATATTTGTTCTTTCTCAGTTTTAACGCCGAGCGACCCAAAAAGGGTGAGAGTCCAAAATAGCAATTGAAGTCTGTTTGTTTGGGACGTGATTAACTCGCTGTGGAGCTGGTGGGAAAAACTGGATGCTTCGGAGCGACGACCAGTTAGGTCAGTTGAATTTCTCATGACTGTTTGACATCCTTGTCAATTACGTCATTGGTAATTGGCGGTATCTGGCCACCCGCCGTGTCTTTTCATTGCGATGGCCCTGCGGAAATTCAGCGAGCCGTCGACAGATTTGTGACTGGCCATGCTCCAATCTACATTTCCCACCACGTTTAAAAAAAAAAAAAAAAATGTCCTCCACGGGGATGCCGCTCACTGGCTGCTTCTCAGTTGCACTCTTAATTAATTCGTTGTTTTTAATTTATTGATTGATTTATTTTTCAATCCACCTTCAGTACGACACCTCCCGCAGTTGTGAAATGGATTTGGTGTGTGATAGAAAATGGAACAATTGAGAGCGTCCATCCATTTCAGAAAGTGCATGTCCTCATGAGACCTGGGATCCGTCCCAGTGGACTTTGGGTGAGAGAGAGAGAGAGAGAGAGAGAGAGGACAGCCTATCGCAGGGCAAATATAGCCAAATGCCTGCGGGACACTTTTGACTTTTTAGTCAACCTAACTTGCATGTTGTAAATGTGTGACTGTGGGCCGTGAAGTTTGCGGTTCATCATACGGTCGGTGAATGCTGGTCGCTCTCCTTCACTCGCGCCGCGCCTAATTTGCCCGCCTCCCCTTCCTCTTCCCTCCTAGCAAACTCTCTTCTGATGGAATGCCGTCAGCGCCTCCCGAAGCCCCGGCGCACGCTGGCCTGGTTGGTGCTCTTGGCGGCCGGCGCGACCTTGGCGCTCCGCTGCGCCTTCTCGCCAGGGCCTCCTCCGCTGGCCACCTGCCACCTTGTGTCGCCGCTTCTGGGTGAGGACGCAAATCAATGAAGGAAACGCGGGCTGGGGGAGCCGCCGTCCCGGATGTGACGGCTCGCCTGCCCAACGGGTAAACGTTTCCCATTTTCCTCACGCGCAGTTGGGCCCAGCCCCGTCAATCTCTCGTCGTCACCTCCGTATTTGAAGGGGATCAGAAAGAGGAGCTTGGCGGTGTCGCCGGGCGGACTCTACCGTCCGGCGGACTGCAACGCTCGGCACCACGCCGCCATCGTGGTGCCGTACCGGAAGCGGCCGAGGCACCTCCGCGCTCTCCTCGACCACCTCCATCCTTTCCTGCAGAGGCAACAAATCCACTACAGGATCTACGTCGTGGAGCAGGTGAGGAGTGCCGGCCGGTGAATTGAAAAACCATTTTGTCGTCCCTGGCCAGAAAAGGCGGCCCTCGCTTGACGGGAAGCCTCGCGTGATGTCTTTCAGTGGGGGGGCGGCACCTTCAACAAAGGCAAACTGCTGAACGCCGGCGTACGGGAAGTCCTCCGAGACCAAGACTGGAGCTGCCTCATCATCCACGACGTGGACCTGCTGGCCGAGAACGACCGCAATACTTACGCCTGCGACGCGTGCGACCCCAGCCACCTGGCCGTGGCCATCGACAAGTTTGAGTACAGGTTAGATGAGACGCTCAGCAGCTCGCTAGTGACTTCGCCTTTTTTCCCCGTCAACGTCACTTCATTTTCAAGTCGAGCCGGGAAGGGACAGCCCTCCTGCTCCTGCTGAAAAAAACAAAAAACCAAAAAAAATCCTTCACGTATTCATTTCAATTGTTGTCATTTGGGGACCAGCCAAAAGTGCAGACGCGACTCGCGGGCTGCCAGCTGGCTGGTGATCGTGTTTGCCCGTTGGCCGGCTTTGCCCTCAGATGTTGTGTTGGCCATGTGTGTGTCCCCCCCCTCCCCCCATCAGGCTGCCCTACCCGCAATATTTTGGCGGCGTTGTCGCAGTGACTCCGGACCAGTACAGGAAGATGAACGGCTTCTCCAACCAGTACTGGGGCTGGGGCCGAGAGGATGATGATTTGTGGAAAAGGTAAAAAAAAAAAAAATCCTGCTGGCTTGTTTTCAATCTGGATTTCTAATGTTTATTTTAAGTATCGATGCGTGTGGGCGAGAGAGCATGGAAGGAAGACTATCCGGAACAATCTGTGAATCTGCAAAGGTGTTTTTAGGAAAGGTTGAGCAACATGCTCTGCAGTGTCAACGTAGATCTAGCCCATATCGTGTTTTTTTTTGGGGGGGGGGGGGGTACATATTGTGACATTATTGAGTGTATTAGATCACTGAAGGCCGAGGTCCAAAATTCACCGCCCCCCACTGGTAATAACTGGTCATGTTGTAACTTTCTTGTGCTATTGCCAAAGTTTGCCAGACTGTTGATGTTGTGTCACGTTGTCTGCTGCTCAAGCAGAGTGGCTCTGTCTGGCATGAAGGTCGTGCGCCCCCCAGAGGCCATTGCTCGTTACAAAATGATCAAGCATCAACGAGACCGCGGCAATGAGGAAAATCCATACAAGTAAGCGAGCCTCGCAGTCCTGAAACGTGCGGCGAATACCTTTGATATTAAACGGATTCGAACTTTGTAGCTTTGAGGTCCTGAACCGGACCGAACTGACCTGGCACTCGGACGGCGTCAACTCCGTGACTTACGAACTCCTGTCCAAGGAGCGGACGCCTTTCTACACACACCTCATCATCAGTGCGGGAGAAAACCCTCGGGCCGCGGCTTGAGGAGGAAACCGCAACCGTGAGGGCGGCGGTTGCCTTGGAAAAAAAAAAGGCACTTGATGGACTCATCACTTGATTTGAAAAGGACTCCTAAGTTCTCGAGGCAAAAAGGAGAGATGGAACCCTTTGAGCGCAGCTTCTATTTTTCAACGTCTGCTGCGCATGCGCAACTCCCGAACGAACGAGAACACACCTTCTTCCGGTAACTCAAACACTTCCTGGTTTCCTTCAGCCAATCAGACAATATCAACATAAACTTGTTTAAGCAATTATTAAACGGAATATAAGCTAAGGTAACTGTCACACAAAAGAACATAATGCTCAAATATAAAATGAAAATAATAAATAATTTAACATACTAACCCTGTCCGCCCAAAATCGCCCGCCAAAAGCTGGTCGTCCGATGATCCCCGATTCACCGCTATTCAGGCTTCAAAATTCAACCGCAGTGCCCCTCCCCGCCCCGCCACCCCCGCGCTATTCACAAGGAATAGGGATGGGCCACGCTGAAAATCGTGAAAATCTACCAGTAAGTAATGCTCATTATTCGGGCAGGGCGATTGTGTGTGTGTGTTGGGGGGGGATAATCATGATTATTTGGCTTGATCTTGAAATCACAATGAATAAAAATGATTAATCTTCGATTCATCCGATTTTCACGTTCTTCTTGAAACGTCGACCCCTATTGATTCTCATCACATTGCGCACATTCAAACTGTGAATAAGCGTCTCCCTAATGGCGATCACATTTAGTTGATTTTATTTTGTTGCTATTTTCACAAGTTTTGGGCCTTGACATCAGGGGTGGAATCGCTGAGTTTGTCGTCTCCACAGACACATCTTGACTTGCCCCCCCCCCCAAAAAAAAATCCAACGCATTGCTTCAAAATTGTATTTTGTTGAAATATGCTAGCTGCGCATTGATCTGTACATAAAATATGTTTATTGAAAAAGGCGGATTCAACAAAAATGTTCCGTTTAACCAACAAAAAAGGCATGAACACAGTAAATTAGAAAATGACTGCAAAATGCGAGAAAGTCTCAAGCAAAGCAAGCATCTGGTATAACCCAAGGCTTCGTGCAGGTCAGCGAATATGAGCCAATTCGTTTTTGGTTTGTTTTGGTTTTGGACAAATCCAAAACTGACGACATGATTCTCTATCGAGATATTTCTTCTCTGCAGAAAAGGACAACATGGCCAAGTAGAGATAAATGATCGATACTTTATTAATCCTGGGGGAAATTACACGTTGGTTTTTGGATAATGTGAACAAATGATTGCTTCCATTGGATAATTTGAAAATGAGCTTGAATCATTTGGCAGCCGCGGGTGGAGGCCCTTCCACAAGCCCATCGGCGATCGCCAGGTGTCACGTGGAATGGAGCGCCCCCAATGGAGCTCAATTTTGTTTGCAACGCGGGAGGTTAATGGCATCGTAAAATGACACAACGGAGGTCAACCCAACAATTTAACTGGTTGAGCTGGGTCAAACATTTACTTTGAAATTGGATTTGGTTGCAGATTTGCTGTCTTGATTTAGCCGAAGCGGTCGGATGCTGCGCTAGCGCCCTCTATTGACCCAGCAGTAGCCGGTAAAATGGATGCGCCAACTGAATTTCATCTCGCTTCTCTTGAGTTAAATCGATTTTCAAACTTGGCCACCACTCATCTTTACGAAATATGAGCTCGCCTCGGGCCAAGTTGGCGCGAGGTCCTCAGGAAGTTGTCGTCTGCTAGCGCGGCGTCCGACTACTTGCAGTGGAGCTCGTAGTCGAGCAGGCGGCCCAACCGGGTCCCGGCCAGACGTTTGCTGAACGCCT
This sequence comes from Hippocampus abdominalis, assembly GCA_018466805.1. NCBI lineage: Eukaryota > Metazoa > Chordata > Actinopteri > Syngnathiformes > Syngnathidae > Hippocampus > Hippocampus abdominalis. Next base: position 1,502,499 of record CM031702.1, read on the forward strand.
GGTCCATCTTGTGGCTCTGCTCCTCGGTGAAATGGTTCCTCCAGTCGCCAATCTCGCCTGCAACGATCGCACGCGTGACATGATTGCGTCGTCAAAGGGGGGTTTTGCACACGCAAAGCTCGGCCAACGGCGCGGTGGGGACAAAACGAAGAAAACATTAACTTTATGGGTTGTTTAGTACAAAACTTAAGATAAGAAAACCTTTATTTGTCTCACAGTGGAGAAATTCCGAATTTACGGCAGCAAAATGATTAAAGGGAAAAAGTAGAAGACAAAAAGTTTGTGAATATAAAATATGAAATATGAATATAATATATAAGCAAAACGTTTTTGTTTTTTTTTTGACCCAGCCGTTTTAAAAGTGCATGTTTCATATAAAAGGCTGAGACAATTGATATCAAAAAAGGAAATCTAACTTTTTTTTTTTTTTTAGTGCCTCCATAATTTTGCATTAATGTCTCTTATTCTGAAACAAGCATTCTTGGAGTCCTGTTTTTGCCGAAACGATTTTTTCCCCCAGCGAGAAGCCATGAATATTTGCAAATGGTGGTGAGCCACTGAAACGCGCTTCTTGCATCATCACGCTAAAGAAAAAAAAAAAAGTGCGAGAAAGACATCAAGGGCTTCATCGCAAGCACGCGAGTTGCGCAATTTCCACGCGCTGCCCTTCAAACTCTGCAGATAGCGCGTCCACAACTCCTCGTTAAACCAGTTACACTTTTGTCTTGAAACATTTGCGATAACGGTAAAGACGCGGGTTATCTTTACATGCAGTCATTCGCCCTTTTCAAAGCTGAACATTATATTTGGGGGGCCATTGAAATGCGAGCAAAAAACCCCAAAAAACCGGAATATGCTCTCCTTTGTGTTTTTGAAAACCCAAACCAGGCCCCTGGGTTTCCCCTTTTCTCGTCCAAATCCGTTTTGCTGACTGCGATTGTGTGAAGGCAGAATGGCACGGCAGATCACAGGTGCCCCCCGATGTATCGCAACAACATCACGAGGCACAGCTTGAATGACGTAGCCGCTACGTCATCGCGGGACCAATTATTGAAAAGTAACAGGAAACGCTAGCCATGCTAAGCTAGGCTAAGCTACTCTTCCTTTTTTTGGCACCTTTCCTGAAGAAGATATTTCCCATGGGGCCGTGCGACGTCTGCGAGCTCTCCTTCATGGCGGCGAAGGTGCTTCCGTCAGACACCAGCTGCACTTGAGCGTCACTCAGCTCCACGTCCAAAAAGGACGAAATGTGACGGACGCTCTCGCCCAGGTCCTGCGTCATAATTATCACACAGGATTATTCATCCGCTCACATCTGACAAGGTTCTCTTTGGCCGCATGTCTGCTAATGTTTGGTGCATGAGGAGTTTGTGTATTCCTTTACTTGCTTGAGTTGCTCGTAGGTGACGATCATCACGTTGGGGTCGGCCATCTTTTGCTCCCATGCCAACGCGTGGTCAAAGTACGAGCCCCAAGGAACTGCCGCACGCAACATCAACAAAAACGGGCCTTATTCAATTCTGTGTGTGTGTGTGTGTGTGTGTGTAGTGACTGACCCTCTCCGGAGAGGAAGTTGCCATAGAAGGAGTCCCAGGAGGTTGAGGAGGGGAGCACGGGGTTGCTGTTGCAGAAGTGGTAGAAGGAGACCAGCGTGTCTTTGGGGTTCCGGAAGATGACCAGAATCTGGAATGACCACCAACAAAGGCGTCTTCGACGGCAAGCAAGCCGAGCGACCGCTCACCCGGTGGTCGCTCACTTTGCTCTTGTTGGCGTAGAAGGAGGCGGGGATGTTGTCGGGGTGCATGTGGGTGCCCAACAATCTGGGAGAAGCCATTTGGTCCATCACCTGAAGGGGGGCGACAGGAGGTGGGCTGTCAATGGGCCGTGCGCCCGCCACTTGGCGCTCTCGGACGCGTACGGTGGGAAGCAAAGAGGGAGGTTCGGGAGCCAAGGACGGCACAAGGTCTGGCGCTTTGGGGGGCGGGGGGGGGGGGGGGGGGTCTGCCTTGAAAGCATGCAGGGCTGGTGCCCCTCTCCAGCCTGTTTTCGATGCCCCTCCCCCTCTTCCAACACACCCGATCAACTCAACGGCAAGCTTGGCGGAAACCTGATAAGGATTCTGATTGAATCAACTGTGTTGGAGGAGGAGACATGCAAAACAGGCCGGACGGGGGCTCTCCAGGCCCCCCACTTTGCTGCTTTCGCTCAGGCCTCCGTTTGAAAGCTGAACTGAAAACCTGAGCGACGTCCGGTCCGAAGAACTCGATGAGCGGCGGCATGATGGTGTCGATTGTCCTTCCCGTGGCCTGCGTCAGGATCTGCTTCAGCACGCCTACCATCCAGTTGAAACCTGCGTGCGCGCACACACAAACACACACACACACACACACACACACACACACACACGTACACTCAGAGATGGTTTGGTGCGTCTGCGTGTTCCATTCATTCATTGTCAGCCACCGGAACAGCAAACACAGGTCGAGCGGCTTTGTTTGGCGGCAGGTTGTCACGCAACACGGTGACCGAGTGTTACACACACACACACACACACACACACACACACACAGAACCACACCTTACGGGAGAGCCCTGCTTGTTTGCTGTTTTCCACCTGGGGGTTCACTAATTTGCATGTTTGCTATCAATAATCTTTCCAATCATTTTAAATATTTGTGAATGTCTTTTGGGGGCACAGGGAAGGGAAACCCCCCTCCCTGTTCTCTCTGGAAAATGCATTAGCAGCAGTTTGTGAAGACGAATGGGAGCTTGAAATGTATTTAATTTTTCCCCCCCCCTCCTCAATGCATTATTTCCCGAAGGCACCACCGAATCTTTTGCAAAAATTGCTTAACTCCACTTTGTCCTTTACGCTTTGTTCCTGAACACGACAACGGTGTGAAAAGTTTGCAAACATTTTTTGTAGTTTTTTGGGGGGGGGGGGGGTGAATGTCCTTTTTGTCATATGTTGCAATGTCTTAATGTATAAGGAGAAAGCAACAATTGGAAAACTTCGGAAACCGGGCCCTAATGTCGTCCGATTTCCGCTGGCTGTTCGATTAATCGTCAGGTCCTCACACCCGGGGCGAGCGACGTGGGGCCAGAGAGACATGAGGGGGGGAAATGATGCGCGGCGTCGGAGGCCTCACCGCACTTGGGATAAGCCACCAGCAGGACGTCGTCCTCCCTGGCCGTCACGCCCTCCAGGGCGCTCAGGTGCTCCGGCGGGCACATGAGGAGCGGGTAGAGGACGCCCCGGTGCCGGTAGAGCTTCTCCTCGTCCTTCAGGTCGCGGGCCAGCCGCAGCCTGGACGCCAGCCGAGCCGGCAACTCTGCCACGTTCGCCGACATCTCCCCGACGCAATGGAAACGCTCCGAAAGCAGAAAGACTGACTGACGACTGTCGGACTGACTGCAGGGCTCGTGTGTGCGCCCGCATAAGTGTGAGCGAGTGGGGGAGGGGGGGGGGGGTTCTTTAATATTGCAGGTACCGCCTCCACGTGCACAGCATGCCAGTGCCCCGAGAGAAAGACCAAAAGAGCAAGTACATTTTTACAAAATTGCGGGGTTTTTTTCCTCCTTCCTCCTTTATCTGTGCGTGTGTGTGCGTGCGTGTGTGTGTGCGCGCGCGTGCATGTTTTGCTTCTGCCTTTTCTCTCTTTCCGTCTACTTCCCATTTCGGTGCCGGGAGGAGGCCCCCTGACAGGCAAGGGGCCCCTCAAGCACACATCTCTCTCTCTCTCTCTCTCTCTCTCTCTCTCTCTCTCTCTCTCTCTCTCTCTCTCTCTCTCTCTCTCTCTCTCTCTCTCTCTCTCTCTCTCTCTCTCTCTCTCTCGCACGACACAAAAGTCAGTTTTGCATGCAGATAGAAAGCAAAAACCGATAAAATGCTGCAAGATTCAAGATATGTGTCATATTCACAGCCATAAAAATGCAGAAACCCCGAAAAAGAGAGAGCAATAAAAAAAAAACGAATGAGAAATACTGAAGGGAAAAAAAAAGAGTGTCGCATAATGCATATAAGAACATTGTAAAAGCAAGGACAAAAATCAAGACAGTGAATTTGAGTTTGGCAACAGCAATAGTCTAGCGCAAAAAGAAAACTATGCCTGTATTTAATAATCGGTATTTACTGTATGTAATGTGTGCATCTTCAAGTTTTGCAGATGGCGGAAATATTGCTTTACAAGACAGAGCCTAACCTGGTGAGTGATGTGGGTGTCAGTGATTGGGATCGGCTGTTGTTAGCTCGGGGTTAGCTCATTTGCATGTAGTGTCACATGGTGGCGGTGTGAGCAAGTGTATGAATGTGCTCGTGTCTTTTCGTTTTGTTGCTGCTGCTGCTGAAGGAGGAAAAGCAAAGCTTTGCTCGTATTCTTCCGTGTCGAATGTACCTGTGAGGATTTGGCCAAGCACAAGCAGCCGTTGTATTCCTGCAACTTCCCATGTGTGCTAATGTCAGCACAATTGGGGTAGGGGCAAGGGGGAGGGGGGTTTGAGACCATACAATCCATCTTGTTGAGGACTTGGAGGCTCATGCAGCTGGAAGCACTTGTCGGCAAGTTCCACTTTTATCAGAATGTACGCCGCACAATGGGTAAGCGTTCTGCCAGCCAATCAGAAAGAACGTGAACAAAAACACGACGATTGTTAATATTGAGAGAAAAGCCAGTTTGTTAATAGGTCATTTTACAAATAAAATCACAACTAAATACACTGGTCTAAAAAAAATGTGTATATTTTTTAAACGAGTTAAGTAAGTTAAACTAGTACAAACGGACGTACCATTTGGACAACGTCCAAGGAGTTATGGACTGTCCTGCAGGGGGCAGCATAACAAGATGGCGCTTAGGTCTGCCTCGCCTTCAGTGAGACAGACGAAGAAGAAGAGGAACAGGAAAAGGAAGAAGGCGGAGAAGGAGGATCTGACGCGCTCAGCGATGGCCTCGATGGACTCGCTGCTGCTGTCCACGTCCGAGGTGGCGCCGTCCTACCTCAGTGC